>CM060860.1:12153049-13432549 GCA_030737845.1 Acorus calamus
CCATCATCCAAGTGAAAAATAATCCTCCCTTTTCGTTTTGCTCATGCTATGTTCTTTGTTAGAAACCCTAAGTGATATTTGGAGCTCATTTATTTGTATATTAGTTATCTTATAAATCCTATGTAGAGTATTGATTCATTGACTGTGTTTCCTGAGATTGCTGGTTGAAAGGGTAGATGTGTATGGTTGAAATTGTGGGAAGTGGAATGAACATGGTCGGTGATGATGGAATGAATAGGGTTGAAATGATAGAATGGACATGATTGAAATGATGGAATTAATATGGTTGAACACATGTGAATGTATCATTAGTTGAAAGGGTGTCGTTCGACAAAACAATTGTCGACCTGTAAATATTCATTCGACACACAGATTGGCGTACTGGGCAGTATTTCTCGACAAGTAGTTTGTGGAATAGGGAGATATGTTGTTTCTAGATAGTGTTTGACTAGTATATTCCAAGTTAATATCATACATATTAAAAATCAAATCTTATTATTTTGAGTGGGAGTTTTGCCGGTATTAAACGCATCCCGAGTTATGAAATTTTCTAATAGAACAACATATAGTTTTATATAACTTATGTTATATAAAAAAATAAGTAAATGAAATCATTGCTCCTAGCTTTATTCATAGTTGCATGAATCATTTTGAAATAAATGGTATTGATTATTGCTGGACCCAAGGTTGTGTATTAGTTGCAATAAATTTGTTGCACTTATCTCTTATCTTGGTTGTATAGTATGGTTGATATGGTGGAATGTGCTCTAATTAATTACACATGTATTTGGTTGAAATGGTGGAATCAACTAGGCCTTTATTGTCTGTTCGGCAGATGCAGTGTCGACCTGGGATTACAATGCTGACAATTTATCTATCGATCATCTAGAACAACAGTCGACAGTGTCTCTGTTGACCTGAGACTAAATTTGTGACAATCAGTATGTCGAATCTCCAGAACGACAATCGACAGATGATTTGTTGAAATACTATATCTGCCACGATAGTATGTCTGTCGACAGGTCACATAGAGGGGTGGGTTTCATTTCTTCTATAACAACGTTAAAACAATATTTTCATTTTTTGATTGGGGTGATGTTCTCATCTGACGGGGTGGGTATATAGCTCCCCTAATCGAATATATAGTAGCCTAACATATACTCGATTAAAATGTTAAAAAAAAATCAATATTCACATTGTTTTGTGAAAGTATATCTCTGAAGTTTATATAATTTCGAAGAACAATCAACTGTCTTTAACATCTCCTAATAAATATTGGGCATGTTGTGGTCAATCTCATTTGCAACTCACACATATTTGTGATTTTTTTAAATATATACAGAGCTAATAAAGTGCATGTATTTTTAGGTTTTTTTTAATTAAATCTACATATATAGAGATAACAAAATATTGTGTTAGTAACATCCAATGTTTTTAGACTATTGTTATACTCGATTTTCTTCTCAGTCCAAAATACAGTTATATATACCTTGTTAAAAATCCAGTAAAGCATATACCTTATTAGATATTGTATATACCTCATTAAATATTTTCTTACACTTACTAAAAATGGATTCATTCAATTTGAAATGGAGAGATATACAATTTTTATTAAAGCATATACTTCATTAGATTATGTTTACTATTTAAAAAAAAATAAAAACATATTTGGTCTGAGATAAAACAAACTGAATCTAATATTTTCCATTTTTTAAGGTGTTGATATTTTTTGCATCTTTTATGAAAAACATAAAAATATATGCATTCAGTTTATATGAATATGTAATTCATTTTAAAAAAAAAATTTATAAGGTAAATATATAAACCTTAAAAAAAACATGTGTATGGTCTTCCAAAAATTTGTATTATGTTACATATAACCCATTTTCCAAACCAATTCCAGTCCACATATATTTTTATTTTTGTTTTAAATATATACGGAGTTATATGTTTTTATAAAAAAAATAAAACATATACTCCAATGAATTGGATGGACTAGTCGGCCGCCTAGGCGTAGGTGGATCTTGGTGGGCCTAGACGAATTTAGGCGGGGACTAGTCGGCCTCAAAAAAAAAAAAATTTGTTGCATAAGAAAATCAAGATTTTTTGGGGTTATTTAGTTGTTGACATTTTATCTTTATTATCTATATAGTATGTGATAGTTGCATCTATTAGTTAAGTATTATTTATATTATAGATGCACGTGCACATTTTCTCTTCACGACTATTTGCATGATTGCACTTACGTTTTCTTAATGTATTTTCTATGTGATAGTTGCACGTTTTCTCTTCATAAATATCTATGTGTTAGGTCATTTATCTTTTTTAATTTATTTTATTAACATTTAGGTATTATATATATTACACACACGTGTATGTTTTATTTTCTATTGGTAAATAATCACTGATTAATCCCCGCTTAGTTGATTTATCCTTAGTCTCCCTTCAACCGCCTGACTAGTGCCTAGCGCTTTTTAGAAAATTGGTTTTAAATGCATTGTTTTAAGCCAATTTAACAGATATTGTGCTCCATCATTTGTTATCAAAGACTTTCATTTTTGTTTGAAGCTTCCAAACAATTATTTCGAAAGGTGTAAGGTGGTGTTTGGTTCACCGACTTTTCAGCGCTTATTGGACTAAAAGCAAGTTATTCAGCAGTTATGTGTTACATCAATGTTTGGTTGAGACCCAATTAAGTACATAAAATTATCCTCTTTTCATTTATAAACCCTTGAGTTTTTCAGCCTCTTCACAGTTACTTATTTTTTCGCCTTCGCATTACGCCTATTGACCCCCAACATGAAAAGACCAGCCTACCCCTACTACTTTGTTTTATTTACGAATGGTATATAACCCCCATTTTTTAGTTCCTCTCTCTCCTCACCCATTTTTTTGCGCCGCTGCCAAAGAAACACATGAAACCCTAATCGCTGACCCCCTCTCCCATCGAGCGGATGGAGTCCTCACGAAGCCCTAGCAAAACCCTAGTGAGGAGGTGATGTTGACGGTGGTGCATTATCCTTGTTTGGGGAATCGGCTGAAGGTGGTGGGGGTTGAGGTGTTCGTCGCCGCCATCAGAGGTGGTGGTAGGGGATAGGAGAGGGTGGAGGAGACGAAGATTGGGGGGTGCTACTCATGGAGGAGAATTGGCTCGGGTTAAGGGTTTCGGAGGAGGTCCCGACTCCCGATGTCGAGATCGGAGTCCAATGAGAGTTCCGATGTCATCTTCTTCAGAAATCGTATGAAATGTGAAATTGGGATCGGAGGTTTTTAATCTGATTTTTAATCTGCCATGAAAAATCGTTTTGAAGGTTGAAGGCGGTATTAATGGAGAGGTTTTATTGTTTCTGATTGATGTCTTGTTGTTTTGAAGAGGTTTTGTGGTTTGTGCTTGGTATGTGTTAATTTTGGGGGTTTTACATGTGTGGGGGTGGTGGTGAATGGGGGTTATGTGATGGTTTTGATTACATTGATTGATGTTATGTGATTGATGTTCTTGGTGTTCTCAATGGAAATGAATGTTATGTTTCTTAATGGCATATTCATGGATGTTATGAAGTGCTTCTTATTCTATTTGGTTATTTCAATCTAGATCATAGGTGAATCTGTATTGGCTTCCCTATGGAATTTAATTGTTCACTCTATATATTGATGGTACATGTATTTTATAGAATAAATAAATATTTTTAATGAAAAAAATAAAGACGGTATCCACGAAATTGCGAAAGATTCACCAAACTATTTGTTTTCACGTGTGGGTATCCATGAAAATATTTCATTGTTCTACATAGGGCATTAGTGGTTGATGTATTTCACGGAAAAAAGAAATAATCTTTAGGGTTTTTTATTTTTAAGTCCCCATAAACCATATAATTTAGTGATCAGGGGACTAAAACCAAAATACGAAGAAGTGAGGAATCGATCGCTAATTCCTATGGTTTATGGGGACTTAAAAATAAAAAATCTTAATCTTTAATATCATGTTTTCAGGTTTTCAACCAAACATTCAGCACTTATAAAATGGATCAAAATATCATCCTAATAAGCATATATGTTAAGTGGTCAACCAAACACATTTATCTAAATAACTGTATAATATTTTTCGCTCAACCAAACATTTTTTTATCTGAACTCCTTAAAGATTATCAGTATAACCTTTTTCTGCACTTATTAATCAATACTTAAAATCCGCATACCGCCGCGCCAAACGCCACCTAAGTGTTTTTCTTTGTATGCCAAATGTTTGATAGAATGTCTGAACGAACAAATTAACTACCTCTGATATCTACGAAATGGACAACCCGACACCAAATAATTTCTCTATCAAGCATTTCATCAAACATTTGAAGCGTATCTAAACATTTCACATATATATATATAGTAAAGAAGTTTCCAATATAGAGATTGGTGTCGAAGCCAAGTTTGAATACATAGGCTTGCAATTGTTTTTATTGCAGTGAGAGCTGAACATGCATTGAAGACTAGAGGGTATGCCATATGTAGTTATGGTTGATCCAATTGTTTTTCATTTTTGAGTGGGGATATTTTAATAATTTTATCATGTAGGGTTGACTTAACCTCATATGAGTCATGGAGTGGTAGTGAGTAGTGACAAGGGGTTATTTGAATTAATTGAATAAAATCAAAAGGGTGCATGAATATTTAAAAAAAAAAGAGAGATGAATATGAATGTTAGCTAACTTAGGGGAGTTATATACATTTTATCACTTCCAAAAGATTTCTGTTCCTGGGCCCAATCAATTTCACGGGCCTTAAATGGATGGTGGGTGACACCAATTAATTTTTTGAGCGAAGATAGACCTTTTATAACTAGACGAAACAGTTACTAAAGATTCAAAAGTAGAGTAAGAATAAAGAAGATTAAGCAAACCCAAGCGTATGAGAGCTCAAGAGTGCAAAGGGAAACAGAACAAATAGAATAAAACATATTGAAATAAAATTAGAAAACTGGCACATCTTTTTTAACAATTTTTTTTTGTTGAAAAGGTAGACTCACACCACCAATCATATTCATTTAAGAAGAGATTAATACATGTTTGAATGAGAGATGAGAAGAAATAGAGAAAACATAAACACGAGAAAAAGAAAATCATTTTCGGGCCGTCCTCTCGACTGGGCAATGGGGTTGACAAGGTATCAATCCACTGCCCAATAGCGGGAGGGAAGAGGCGTGGGCCGCCAACGCCTAAGGGATGACCACAATCGATCCTCCAAGCAGTCGCACCTCCTTGCACGCCAACCAAACCACACGCTCATCCGCGTATGAGTGCCACTGCTGCCGACGTCTTTTTTGAACAATTAAAACTAAAAAAACTGACACAAATTAATAGTCATCAATTTTTTGAACAATTTGTGGTAATAAAACTACAAGTGCCCTTTACACACAACTTATTTTTTTCAGTCACATATATGTTAATAAAAATCATCAAAACATAAACTCATATTAAACTAATTATATTTTTTATAATTTATTCATATGAAAATAAAATGCTTCATTTTCTTATAAAATCAAAAATTCAAAACTCCTGCATAGTGGAGTCGTGGCATCATCCTAAAACTGACAGGTGACTCTCACAATCTGGTCTAGTGATACGCATCGACATCTTAAACAAAACAGATTTACAGTTGTGAATGACGTCACGGAGAAGGACGAGTGTCAATCTTTCGCGAGACGTGGCCGAGCACGTTGCACCGATACAGGAATCCATGCCGTAACCTACCTAACCTCGACTATCCCCACATATTTACATAAAATAACGAACATGCCACCAACCAGACTTTCCAACTCATATTAATCTTTTTATGTTTATTTCCTTCATTAACTCCCAATCATGGGATCAGTTGGGACTTACATGTGTCTAAAATGACACACAATTTATTATAACACGGTTTCTATACAACATGATTTTTTCAATCTTATGTGATTGTATTATCACACGAGAAAAAATGGAAAAAAATTTGATGGGCGGACATAAAAATTTATAGTGAATAATTAGTTTAGAGTTCAAGTCTCATAAAAATGAAAAGTTGTCCAGTAAAAATGAAAAGTCTTGGTGCAGTAATGATTCAATAATTTAATAAGATCGAGGAATAAGATCGAAAAATGAAAAATATGATCAATTGTCAAATAATATTTTAAAAATCAAAATTTTCAGGGATCAAATTTAATAACCAACAGGTTTTAATTGAAAGTAAAAGTGATATTATCATTGTAAACTAAATAAATAGAAGTGATCTTTTTTTTATAAAAGAGCAGCTTGATCATTTTCGTTGACGAAAAAAATTATTTATTCTAATGAATCTAATTACCAGTACGACGTTGTTTGATCCCGGCAGGCTTAAGGGCTATATGGGTGACGAGGAACGCAGCCATATTTCGAGGGCAGTGGCCGTATTGTGAGAAACTATGGGACACGTTCGTTGGCCTCGCTAGCGACTGGGGATGCTTCCTTGGAGGGGCTAAGAGTGTGGTGATCACCAAGCATGGCATACACTTGACGGCCTGAGGGTTGGAGTCTTGTAGATACTCGGGGAGCACGCGGGAATGGAATCCTCTTCAACTCTTCCTGCTTCCCGTGTCTTCTTCTTGTTGTTTTTCATTTCTTTGCTTTTCATCTTTATTTAGTTCTTCACTTCCATGTATCCCCTTCGGTCCAAAGTTTATCGATTAATACAATCGGGGGAGCTTTGGTCTACCAGTTTTGAAAAAAAAAAGACAGGAATTCCCACATGTATGAAACATTCTAAATGTCATTTATTTGTATGTTTAGGAAAATGAGAATAAATATCAAATTGACCCTCCATTGTGATGGATAATTCATTCGAAATAAATGAGGAATCTTGGGGGCAAAAAAGAAAAATTAAAAAAGAGTCATCCAACAACTCACGAGAGAGATGTGGTTGTAGCTGCTTGTCAAGAGTCAAGAGCATGGTGATAACTACCAAAATAATAAATACATGAAAATATATATTATGCCGGTGTTAGGTACAGATTTTATTTAAAATTTTTTTACATATTTCAGTGTCTATATATATACAAGCCAGCCTCACTCACCCCAACACACGCGAAACAAATTCATTGTGGTTTGCTTCTTCTAAAGCCATTCACAGTGAGTCTCTTTCTTTCTTTTCTGTTATTCATTTTTGTTATATTAATTTTTGTGGTTCTTCCTTTCTTTTTGTCTGCATTATATTAAATTGGGTGTGAAATGATGCAGTGGGTTCTGAGATGGTTATGGTGCATGAAATTCCATTCCCTCCGGAGATCACAACCACTAAACCTCTGTCCCTTCTCGGCCATGGTGTGTCCAAAACTTGTCTCCTCTTTCTTTTTTAGTTCATGAAAATTATAATTTATTTTCCGGGGGGGGGGGGGGGGGGGGGGGGGGGGGGGAGGATTCATATTGATCATATATATATTGTTATCATATATATGTTGTTTAGAGATATTATTTTTTTTTTCTGTGATAAATTTATCATTGAGACATGGATCCCTTGAAATATGCATATCTCAAGCCTAAATAAAGTAAACTAGTAGCTTATTCAAAAATAAAATAATTAACGGAGATAGAAGATAATTAGATGATTTTATGTTCATTTGGCATTTAATTTTAGGAAAAAAATCCATATAACCTCCTTAAAACCTCATGAAATCCATATAATCTCTTGACTTTTCCTAAAATCCATATAATCCTTTGAAATCGGGGGCTATTATGATTTACATAGGTATTTTTAAGGGAATCGGGTTAGGTCCAACAGGTGTTAAACAATTTGATTGTCCAACGTGTTCCATACCGTCCGATCTTCTTATTTTGTTGTGATTGAGATATTTTGTAAGATTTCAAAATTAAATTTAGAATGTAATTAAATTCTAAACCTTCTTTTCTAAGATTCAATTAATTTATGTATCAAGTCGGACGGTCAAGAATGCGTTGGACAATCAAACTGTCCAACACCTGTTGGACCTAACCCGATCCCATTTTTAAGAGGTTAAATGGATTTCGAACAATTTATAGAGGATTATTTGAATTTTTTCTTAATTTTAGGTGAATAAATAGGAATAACAGAGAGTCTATTCTTATCAAAGTATGATCATTACACTTTGTACATATTCGTTTTCAAGAAATAAACATGCAAGTTCTTCGGCTACTCGTTTACTTATTCACAGAACAAATGGGGAGCTGCAGGTATCACAGATATCGAGTTACACTACCTCCAGATCAAATTCACAGCAATTGGAGTCTATTTGGACAGAGAAATTTTGGGGCATTTGCAGAAGTGGAAGGGTAAATCTGGAAATGAACTTGCCGAGGATGATGATTTTTTTCAGGCCCTCATTGCAGGTGATTACATTTTTTCTTTAAATCCTAATTTTTATAAATACAATATATTATTGGTAGACACATGATTCCTCCTTGGAGCCTATTTTGATGTGTGGTTGAACCACTAGCTTTTTAAACATGTGGTCCATATTTTAAAGAGAATTATTTTTAGAATTTTTGAAATCCAAAAAATTAACAAAGAAACACTGCAAAATGCTAAATTTGTGATTTTTGCGGAAAATTGTATAAATCTACATTTTATATTTCTACTGCAGAATTTATCCAAATGTGGATCCAGACAAATCCGTAGTGGTCGCCACAAGTTTTGTATAATAATTTGAGGTAGGGTCTGAAAACATGTTTTGTTGATTTTGTTTTTACATAAATCAGTTTAACCCAAATGTGTTTTATAATTGTCGACAATTTTTAATTACAAACTATGAAAAACTAAAAACAAATTTTTGTAGATTCTAATAAAAGGACATTTTGTAGAAATGTAATTTGAAATGGTAGTTTCATTCATGTCCATATCATAAAGGTTGACTTAACAAATCATATGTTTATGTTAGCAAAATAAACATGACTTAACAAAACATTACATATAAGTGATATTTATATGTAAATCTAGCATATTCATAATCTATTCTTAATTTAATTAATATGCAGCCCCGATCCACAAATATCTGAGAATTGTTCAAATAAAAGAGATTAAGGGGTCTCAATACGCCGTTCAATTAGAGAGCGCAGTCAGAGACCGACTGGCCGCTGAGGACAAGTACGAGGAGGAGGAGGAGGCAGAGCTCGAGAAGATCACCGAGTTCTTCCAACCACATTATCTTAGGAAGGACTCCATCATCACCTTCAACTTCCCAGCCGGATTTGCCCCAGTGGAGGTAACAAATCCATTTATTCATAAATACTTTATTTTCTTTAATAACTAATATAATCATCATATAAAACTGAAATGATATATTAATACAGTTTGACAATATAGAATTTGAGAATAATCCTCACATTGTAGTGTATATAAAGTAAATAGTATTGTATAAAGTACGGAAAAAAAGGTTCATCAATCACACCTCTTAATCTTTTATATTATCACATTTCACTTAGTATTAAAATTGGTATTTAAAAAAGATGTACAAATCATAGTAAAGACCCACCAATTGACGCAAAGATAAAAGTAATTTAAATAAAAGCGAGTTAAGTTCATCAATATCACAATCCCCCACATTATGATATATTTTCTTAGAAAAATCATAATTCATTGCCCTAGAGGCCAAAATGACAACACCCAAAAAGATTTAAATAGAAAGTTATACTTAGTCATTATTATAGTTACTTATTTTTTAAATATACATTTATCTAATGAAATATCTATTTTTACAAAAAAATAAAAATAAAAAAAAATATAAAATACATACTCTAATGAATTAAAAGCATGCAGTTTTACATTTTTCATTATATATTGCGTTAGGTCATTTCATATGCTATGTTATGTGACATGATGTCTGATATCTAAGTTAATAGCACTCAATACTTATAATAACCAAAAACTTGTATTAATTTTTGGTGTATTATTTGATCTGAATTTTTTTGGGGGGCTGGGGGACCTTGTACAGATAACATTGGCCCCAGAAGGGAAGGAGACCATGAAGATGATATTAGAGAACAAGAATGTAGTGGAGAACATTCAAAAGTGGTATTTGGGAGGGACAAGGTCAGTGACACCAACAACTGTGTCCTCCTTGGCTAACACTTTTGCTGAGCTCCTCCTCTCTCAGTGATACAAGTGGTTCGGACTTCTCTCTTTGGATCCAACCTTAACAAACATCTCCCTCTAAATAAACCTTGTCGTGATCTTGGAGAGCTACTTAGGATTTTCTTTTGTTTGTTCAGTGTTTGAGTTTTTCATTGGGCTTTTGTGTTTGTGTGTTGGGAAGATGTTTGGGGTGGTGGTTGTAATGTTGCTTTAGAATTCAAAGTTGAGGATATGAAGGAAGCGCTGTTTTTGGGATTCCGTTACCAGATTTAATGAGAATATTAATTAGTTGGAGTCAATTTTTAAAATCATATAAATGGTAGTTATGTCATTGTCATTTTTGTGGTTTTAAAAAGTCAAACAGGAAACTAATGAGAGAGTGTCATCTATTGGGACTCATCAATGAGGCCTAATTTCTGGGGTCTAGGTAGCATAACCCATCTCTTATTACATGTAATTCTTATAACCTAATTTCCTTGCGAAGATAACTAATCTGTTTTTCGTTACTTTTGTCTTTAGCTATAAATTTGGATGTATAATGCATAGACTAAGCTATTCCAACTTCCATGTGAATTTATTATAGAATTGATGTTAATTTATCTAAATATAACTATTAGGACTATTTTTTATTGTCTAGGTGACCGGGCCCTTGTACCCAGAATCTATCATATTAGAAGCCCACAAATCTAATCTAAATTCTATGAGTGTTGCCATACTTAGTTTTTTTTTTTTACGATGCAAAATACAGTCCTATTTACCTCGTTAGAAATCCGGTGAAACATATAACTCATTAAACGATGTATATACCTCCTTAAAAAAAAATTTACATTTACTAAAAATAGATTCATTCAACTCAAAATAAAGCAATTTATACTCTTTATTAAAGCACGTATCTTATTAGATGATGTTTACTATTTAAAAATAAATAAAAATATGTGTATTCTGAGTTTTGATCGATAAAAATAACCAAGTCTAACATTTTCTAAATTCTATAGTTGGGCCCCCAAAATCCAATGTATCTCATCATGTGTGATCTTCTCTTATTGGATCCAATAAATATAATTTTACAAGCTATGCTTTATAGAATAAATAAAAGTTATAAAGTAAATTCTCTAAATCATTTGTTAGAATGGATAAATTCTAATTCTATTTTCTGACAAATTAATATTCACTCAAATCTTTTCATTTTTAAACTGTTTGAAACCAATTAACCAATTGTCAAACATATTTTATTTTAAAAAAAATCAGTTTTATATAATTGGATCCGGGTAGAATTTTTAGACTTCAGTTTTTGTTTAATATATTATTTTATATGTTTTAATATAAACAAAACAACTTTATAAAAAAAAATGGTTGAGAGTAGAATTTTTAGAATTGATTATTTTAATTAATTTAAAACACAAATTATTTTTAAAAATAAGGCTCCAAACGGGGTTGTTGGATATTTTTTAGCAAATTAAAAGAAACTCTATTTCAAATCTCCCTTTTTTAAAAGCTCTTTTCATTTGATTCTTTAATTTGTGTTTGCATACATAGCTTATGATATTATGATATATGTGTGAGGACTGAGGACATGTATGCAAAAAGGAGTTTTTTATATGGTACATGTGGTACATCTTTAATTTACAATAGATTTTTCTGTCATTGTTGGATTGGATGACTGGACTTGCACACACACAGACAATTGAAGATATTTTCGATCTTCAGTGGATATAAAGACAATATAGTGATGACCAAGCAAGCAAGACAAAAAAGAATGGTTTCATTGTAGATTTGGCTTCTTTTGTTTGACCATTAGTCTCAGATTTCTGAGCCAAACAATGAATTCTTGAATACAGTTGAGGTCTTATGGGACAGGGTGAGATACATCTATGAATATTTTTTTTTACAAGTCTCATTTATAACTTCACTTATAATGCGCATATATTTTATTTATTTTTTAAAATTCTACAGTGAACAATGCTGCAGATATCTAGGATCACAAGTGGTGTTGTAATTGTTCCACAATGAAGGACAAATGATCAATTGATTAGATCATTAAGAAATGATGAAACCAGTCAATTTCCTTTATGTGAAAGCATGTATTATATTAAACAATTATATACTTAAAAAAAATCAAAACGTGTTTGATTTGTAAAAGTAACAGCATAAATGACTATTACCTACAACAATCTCATGAACTAAACAATGAGAAGCCATGGATGTTCCACTAGAACTACTTGGAGATGGTTTGATGGGGAGAGATGGTCTCTATGGAAGAACTCTTGCAAAGGGAAGCGTGGTCCAACCCTATCTCACAAAAGGATTTTCCAATGACCCCCAACAATGGTCAAAAGGGCAAACAAATATTGTTTTGGTATCTACATTTTTTGTGTTTCCTTGTTTGGGTGGGGTAGTCGATCCCTTCCTATAACAAAAGGGAGCAATTTGGATTCGATTCCTTGACCATCATAGGCTTTTCTTTAGCCCCCAATCAGTTTGAGAATAAGATTTAAAATAAATAAAAATTAATCAGAATAGTCTTTAAATAGGTGTTTGAAATACTGAAATAAATGAGAATTTGTATGTCAGAATTAATTAATATATGGATTTCAGCCAACCCCTTGAATTAAGTTATTTCAAGTTATTCAACCTAAAACAATATGTGGGTTCACTGTTAATTAAATGCAATCATTTCTTATAAATCAATTGTGAACACAACTGTTATCATTTTTTTATTTTGTATAAATCTTTATCCATAATTTATTTACATTTTATTCAACCAACAAAAACTTTATTATTATGTTTTCAATTAGAAATATTCAAAACACACAAAATAACTTGATTCTCTATCTAAGTTTCCCCTTTCATTATTAACTAATGATGATTCTAGTGACAGTTTTGGGACTCAAAACCATGGCTCAATGGTTGTCACAACTCACGAATTCAAATTCCAATGTTTACCTAACAAAAAGAACCATATCACCCATTGTTTTGTAAAACAGTTGAACTTTAACAAAAAAAAATTATGATTAATAATGGGAACATAGACCTTCCAAGATCCAAATGCAATAATGCATTGTATTAACTCTTAATCTCCAAGAAGACATTGTTATGAATGCTAAATATTTTTTTATTGATCACGCGAGCCCACTAGAATTTTTTTTTTGTTTTGTTATTTTTGCTTGACATGAATTTTCATATATATTCAAATCCAATTTATGATATATTTGGTTTGTGAGAGTTTTCCAAATTGTTATTCGATTTCTCATAAAAAAAAACACGAAATGTCACATAAAAATAAACACAATCAAGTAAAATTACAATATACCCACCAAAAAATATTAAATCAATAAAATTCAACTAAGTACCATTATGTTTCCATATAACTTAGCTACTATTTGTGACTCAATTCAATGCAATTTCGTTCTTGAAATTGATTGCTCACCTGCCCATAGACTTGACATATACATATAAACAAATAAATTGATTTGTACATGCAATTCTCACTTAAAGTCCCATTTTATTTTACAAGACATACACATTTATTTTTTCATTTTTTCATTAATATAAAAATAAATTTCATTGCATGAAATATAGCTCCTGAAAACTGTAAAAATGACTCAAATTGCAACTTTCACAACTTGAACAAACACTAAAAAAAAACAATAATAACAACAATCCCAAACTCACTCTAATAAAATAAAAATACACATGTACACAAAAGAAAACCGACATAACCCCCAACTCGGGCCGGGCCAAATCGGGCCGTGTCAGCTGACCCGGTCCACATCCAGCACGACCTCCCCTGTTCCTCCCCGGCCCGACTTCCCCGGCCCGCTCTTCTTCTCCACCAACGAGTGCCGGCACGTCGGGCACGACGACCGGCTGACGAGCCACGTGTCGATACATCCGACGTGGAACCCATGGTTGCACTCCGGCAGGACCCTCACCTTCTCCCCCTCCTTGAACTCGCCGAGGCATATCGGACACTCTGTCCCGGTGAACTCCGCCTCCTCCGCCCCATAAACGGCGACGGGGATCTTGCGAAGCGCGCGCTTCTTCAGCCCCGTCTGCGCCGAAGCCTCCGCCGCCGCCGCGGCCTCGTCGGACGAGGAGGAGGACGATATCCGGCGGCCGCACCGGAGCGCGCACCGGACTATGGAGTTGAGCCCGAGCGCGCACACAAGCGCGCAGAGCAGCGCCGCCAGGATGATCACCATGTTGGTGTCGAAGTTGGCGTCGCCGCCGTAGGCGCCGCCGCTACCTCTGGGTCTGGTGCCGTTGGTGGTGGCGGTTGACGGCGTGTCGGTCACTGGGTCGAGCAGGAATCGGTGGTGGAAAGGTCTGACCATGGTGGGTTGTGGTCTGAAGTGACAAAGATCGGATTTTTATGGACTATACGAGGTTCAGGAATGCAAAGCTCCCTCTTTTGTAGTTGAATTTAAACACCCAACAAAGAAAGATTGAAAAGATGGAACATTTAAAAGTGGGTTCTTGTTGATCTGTTTCAAGAACTCAAAGTTGGTTTGGATTGAGACGGACCTGTGGAGAATCTTGTGTACCTCTTTAGGAGGGATTATAAGATCAGGAGAGACTTTGGTTTTTCTAACCTTTTTATGGGTGTCGGCGGCGGTGACTGAGGGAGCTCATGATGCTCTGTTTTTCTTTTCATGACTTGAATTGGGTCTTTATGAACATCTCATGTGAGTGGAGAAGATGAGGAGGAGAGGTTGAGATGGACATATGAAATGAAAATGAGATGTTTGTGTTTGGTTGGATTTCCCCCTTTTTTTGTGGTTTTGTGTGGGTGGTTTTATTAATGATGGGTTGTGTGAGCAGACATTGAGGATTAACTTTACCCTTTAGAACAAGATACTTTTGGTGCTAATTAATAGAATCCACTTTATTGATTTTGATATCTACACCACCTAATCACTCTTGGAATCAATTTTTTTATTTGTTGATGTCTCTCATTAGGTGTATCTATTATTATTTTTGTCCATTAATCATTGTTGATGCTATATGTACTAATACCTACTTTAGGGATAATGACTTTACTGAGTATACTATAATGTAAGGGTATTATAATACCTATGAATTTAATTCATTAGTCTTGTTTAATAATGTTTATATAAATTTTTTAACTTTATCTTATGCCAATAAGTGAAAAAATGATACACCTAAACGAGGGAGAGGTCCTCGTCTCTAAATGAAGATATTTTGTATGGCAATCACTGGTTTTGTCTGAGGGACACCATACTCAACATACACATTTTTCCAGTTGTACTTCACTGTGTCATTTCTTTTGGGTGCTTTTGAATAAAAAAATCTTTCATTGTTTCAAGTTGATATAAACTAGGGACTTTTTTTTTTCAAAAATTTGTTTTCTTTCTTTTTTTATGTTCAATGAGATATTTTTTGTCCAGTGTTATGATTTGTTTGTGTCTTTGAGGGGGTGGTCCACATTTGATGTTCATTCATATATGCTGCATAAAATGTGCACTTTCTGCTCTCTTGAAAATATCTGCTCCTCTTGTTTCATCAACTAGTCCTGTATGTGCATGAATAGGAATCTTTAGAAAGAAAACTAGGTGTGTTTGTTTATTAGTCTTTGAGATAATCTATTGTGTGTATCAACTAACACAAAAGACCTATGTTTATCTTAAACTTGACTCAAAAGTTGGAATATTATAGATAGTGGAATTGGATGTCAAGCTCTATTTTATTGTTAACAACTGTATTATCCTATCCTTTAATAAAAGATAAAAATAAAGGCAAATCATAAAAATCTAAGCCCTCCAATCAGACTTTTGGGCTGTGTTTAGAAACACAATTGGAAAACAGTTCTAGATCAAAATCTAGTTTTCAACAATTTGAAAACATCTTTTTAGAATGAATAAATAATCTTGTTTGATAGAAGATCAAAATTTACAAAATCAACCTCGTAAAAATAATTTTTGTTATATAAAAAAATTAATAAACAAAATTTTATATTTTTAATATTGATTATATATATATATATATATATATATATATATATATATATATATATATAGTCAAGTGATAGCGTGCGGTCGGTGCGGTCGTGCGGATTCGACGTGCGTCGTCCGATCGCGGGTCCATCGCATCCAACGGTCGACGTGAATCGCATCCGACCGTCCGATACGATGGACCCGCGATCGGACGACGCACATCGAATCCGCACCGACCGCACGTAATCACGAGTCTATATATATATATATATATATGTTGAATGATCAGAGAAAAAAGTTAAGTGGTATAATGGTTCAAATTTTTAAAGAGCATCAAAGATAGCTTATTTAAAAAATATTTTTTTAATGTTTTATTAAGAAAAGTTGTGTTCCTCGAAATTTTAAAATATCCCCAAACCGTACGGGGACTTTTGATATATAAAAAAATTGAGGTTACACAAAACTTTAATGACCCATTTTGGGATGTGACATAAGATTATTCATTCTTGATAGCTATACTGGGATAGATAACAATTCATGCTGAATAAATAAATTTTTGTTTGGTTGTCTTTTCTGTTATTCTCATTGAAAAACGTAAAATTGATCTTTTTGTTGTTTGATTCACCTTGGATAAAGTAAGGATAAGTGGTAGATAAGAGATGGATAAGAGTTTATGACTTTTTAAATGACAATTATACCCTTGCATAAATTATTTGTGTTTGGGAATAATTATGAGAGATGTGTGTGTGATATGATAGATGTGATAGTTTTTGGAATGTGTGCAAAGAGTGTTAAGTAAGATAAATTTTTTAAAATGACAAATAAGGGTATTTTTATCCATTGGTATAGATAAGTCTTGATAAGGAATTCTAGCTTTTTCTGAGAATAGTTATCAGCCCTTATCCTAGCTTATCCAGACATAACTATCAAGGTTTATTTTTGTCGAACAAACAGCTGTTTGAGGACTATTCTACTGTATTCTCTCCTATCCGACATTTATTCTCCACCCCAAACGAGGGGTAAAATAATAGGTGAATACTTATGTCGCGCTACATAGATTTAGATATTACATTAACGTCTCATAATCCAGATTTATTTATAGTTGTTAGTTGAGCAGAAATTTGTCCAAATACTTTATATATTTTTTCGCTTGGGGTTCCAATACTTTATGTTCAATAACAATAATCACTAAACCCATTTACTGATCTTCTAATGATCGTATCACATGTAACATGTATTCACTATGATCAATTATACACAGACAAAACTCATAGATTTTTTTTTGTAGATTATGTAAAGGATAATGTTACGTATTGTCTTTTTTCCAGCTCCAAATTCAGTTTACACATGTTTTGAATTTTTTAAAATGATATACCTCATCTAATAAAGTTTTTATAAAAAATGAAACATATGCTCTAATGAATTATATGGATGCATTTATAGAAGATGTGAAAAATTTGTATTAAAGTATATACTTTGTTAATGTGAGCATATACTCCACTAATTTTATATCGATACATATGGAACTGGAATTGTTGCTGGAAAACAATGTTTATGCAACAACACTCGTATGTAAATGATTGCATAAAATTTATTAATGTTAGAGTAAATATTTATTTATTTTTTATAAAAACACATTTCTCATTAAATGAAATATATTTTTTTTAATAAGAAAAATGTGTGACTTGTATTTAAGACTATAAATGAGGTTAAGCCTATTGATACATCCAACCCCGTGTGCAGTCAACCCCCGACCGTTTTGATTTTGTTTTTTAAGTATATATATTTGTCTTAACGAATGAATAATTATAATATTATAAAAAAGTGAATTATACATGATAAAACAATACATATATTAAAATTTTAATTTTTCATATTTTAAAATGACAAGAAGATCCATCAAAGATCGAGCTGTAAAATGGATCTAAGTGTATAAATGATAGTCTTTTTTTTATATATTTAATAATAAAAAATGGTCACTAAATCCAATTAGTTGTACAAACCACAGGGGGGGGGGGGGGGCATTTTGAACTACACGTGGTGGGTCATCTTCAAAAGAACCACAACCCATCCGGGCCCATCAAAGCCTAACAAAATAGACGGCTATCGCTCTCTGAAGGTACCGGCACGAGATTTCTCACCGTAGGATCACAACCATATCCAATTCGGAGATATTTTTTTAGTGTCACCACACGCATTATTATAAAGTTTGCATTATTATAAAGTTTCATGCAGACAAATGGCTTGGGTTGGATATACTATGTACAAATAAAAAGAGAAAAATATCCATGTAACCCCTTTCAAACACATAAAAATCTAAATAGCTCCATGTTGACTAACCTTTAACCCCCAACACCCCCCCCCCCCCCCCCAATTAAAAGTTACCATTTTGCTCTTGTATAAAAATATGTAATTTTTTCTTTTCGTAGCAGATAATCTCAAGTCTGCGTCTTCTTTTGCATCATTTTAATGTCATGTAGACCATATTTTTCATGATATAGTTTTTTTTTTGTTGGAGTGAAGACTAACACAAATTTTATTAATCGAAGAATAATTGAAAATTGTGAGTTTATACGCTATGAGGGGTATAATCTGTATTCTAAGGTTTTTATTTTGAATTATTCACATAAAAAGAAGTTAATAGCATATAATTTTTCAAATTTGGGTTTAAATAATAGATCAAATCAATTTAAACCTCATAAATTATTTAAATTTTTATATGTGTTTGCAGGGGGTTATATGAACTTTTCCCAAAAATGAATAATATAGTCACACCAACTAAACCATGCTCTGAATAACATCGGTTCGGGTAAACTAACAACTACGGTTATGTAAGGGCAAAGTCCAACACGAAATCACTAGGCACAAAAAACGCGCGGGGGTACATGACATGGAGTCACATAAAAAAACTAATTATATATAAATAAAACGACTATAGTGTGTCACACCAAAATCTTTGCCTCTGAACTCTGAAATTAAATTAGTTGGTGGCATATGTCACGCATGATTATTAACACAAGTCTCACACGCATGAGCATGGTTCAACCAAATGAGCTTTTTTTTTTTTTGGATTGTTGGATTTGCTAAAGGAAGGTGTGGACATGATGATATATATAAAGCATGTTGTTGTTTTTATTATACGTGACTGAAGTTTCTTTCAACATCCAAAGACATGTCTACCACTAACACAACATCCCCAACATCCAAAATTGGGGGACTTTTTGTGTCTGTGAAAATAAACAAAGTCTTGTATGTCAGAGGAAAATCATGATCGAAGAGTAGTCTTTGATGTTTATTGTTGATTTTGTTTGTTTTATTTTTTTAGTAGACTCATTCTCTACATTTCCTTGTTTTGAACATGTCTGCTTTGATTTTGAAATAAAATTAAAGTGCATGTCTACCATGTAATAAAAAATAAAAAATAAAATAAACATCCAAAGACATGATTGATTACGAGGATAGGTTGCTAGTTTCATTGAACAAATGGGAACTCATTTTTTGTTCTTAAAATAGGGGTGACCCTCTTTTATGGTTCCTTATTCATGTTCACCAGTGATAATATTGGTATTACTTAATTTTTTTATGAGTAACCATAGAGATAGTCTTATATTCTTATATGTATTTTTTTTTTACAATCCATATATATTTTATTTTTTTGTAAACTGTGAAATTTATGTAATAAACTATGCACTTTTATAATAAATATTAGGTGTATTTCAAGGAAATTTATAACTCCCTCACACAAAAAACACAAAAATCTTATGTTTCATTTAATAAAAATATATATCATGAGTAAAATGATAATATTGCACAAAGGATTACGTGTACTAAAAATCACAAGCTTACATATAAGGAATATAATGCACGTACAAAAAAAGTTACTCTTGAAAATGATAGACCTGGCCTATTTTTTTGCACTATTTTTTTGGATACATGTGTACAAAATATGTATTATAAAAGACAAATTTAACTCTCTTCACTCCACCGGGGTGGGTGTTCAGGTTTGGATTAGTGTTCATGTAAATCAAATTAATATTGAGTTAAACAAATTTACATAAATAATAATTATGTATAATTGTAAATATATTTTAAATATTTATTAATTTTAATTTCTATTCTACACAAACTACTTCGAAATTTGGTTAGGGTCAAATTCAAGTTGGGTTGGTCTTTTTTATCATTAGTAGAAAAATGTTAAAACAATCATTCCTAAAATCTCATTTTTATTTGTTTTGAATTTTTTTACTAAACAATCTATACCTTTTTAAAAAATCAAGTATGTAAATTGAATCAATTAAATGCATACATTTTTTTCATTTTCGAATCTTGTATATACTATGAAAATGAGGACAGCGGGAACGATCCAAGTGTATCAACATCCTATTTATATTAAATTAAATTCTTACAAATATAATATTAGATAAAATCTCATGTGCAGTCTTATTTTGTAGTCCCCTATCTACTTTTATTTTATAAAAATGTACCATATAATTTTACAAAATTGAAATAAATTGCGTGGATTCTCACATGCTTCACAAAGCAAATATATCGAGTTGGGCCATATTCAGGTTGGCTATTGGTTACACCCGATTACACATTTATAAGAGGAGCAAATTATATGGGCTTCAAACTCATCATGACCCATGAATGAACACCAACCGACTTGATGACCCATCAACGATTCCCAAATTGGGCCTTCGACTGGCTATTTGCACCCCCATCTTTACCCCGCACACCCCTGTCTTTCTACACCTCACCCAAAAATCTGAGTACTTTATACACCCTTAAATAAATGGATCTTACAAAAAAATCCTTTATGCAGGAGGAGGAGGAGGAGGAGGAGGGGGAGGATGAAGGCTGGGGTAGAGGGCAGGGCGGAGCGGGGCTGGGATGGGCTAGATGGGGAAGAGCGCATCCGAGAAATTACATTGACAGTCTTGGACGTCCGTAGAGGTCTGAGAAAAGAGAGAGGCGGTGAGGAGAGTTGCTAGGTCAAAATCAACATCAGCCCAGTGCACGATTTTCAAGGCGACCACGTGAAAGTGGTGGGCATAAGCGGAAACGAGGCAGACCAGAAGACGAGGTTGGAGAGTAGAATTGAATTGAAGATGTGAACAAGTTGTCCTTGTTTTGTATACATAGACACTACCAATGTCAGTTCACATTTTGTAGACACTTTTAGAAAAAAAATCATTAACATTTCATTTCTTTCCAAATCTCCAGAAAAAAAACAATAAATTGGTTATTTCCCTCGCCTCCCTTTGTAGTAATAGTTCATGTCCCTTTCAAAAATCACTGGACTTTGTTTTTAAGATCTCGTCGATAGATCCAATGTCGACAAATGCTAACTCTGTCGACAGTTCTAGTGCCTATAAAGTCCAGAAACCACTTGATTTTATTTATGGGACCTCGTCGACAGATTCAATGTCAACAAAATCTTACTATGTTGATAGTTCAAGTGTCTCTGAGTTCAAAAACCACTTGCCTTTGTTTATGAGACCTCATTGATAGATACAATGTTTACAAAATTTGACTATGTCGACAATTCCACTGTCTATTGATACATAAACCAATCAAATATATATTAAACACATAAAACATTTTCATACACATAAAAATCCAACAATAAGCTATCCTCCACCGCCGAAAACCATACCAACAATGACAATGGAGGATCGGTCCCTGTGAAGTCCGCTAAACCCACCTTCTCCATCACTATCACTGCAAACCCTACCTCCACCACGGATCCCACCCCCCTCCGCCTCCTCCTCCTCCTCCGCCCCACACCGCCCTCTCTCGACTCCGCCCCAACCCCCGCCCTCTGCGGCTCTGCCCACTTAGCACTCATCTCTCTAACTACCTGAGCACACCCAACATATACCCAACATAAATGGATCTTTTTCAAGACCCATTTATGTTAGGTGTGTACGGAAACAAAGGAGTGCAAATAGCCAACCCATTGGTCCAATGAAAACCCGGATCCATCACAACCAACCCGTTTCACCCGCAAAAAACACAACCGCTTATCGTCACCGGAGGAGCATCGCATCCTCTCATCATCTCCAGATCTTACAAGATCTTACTGGTCTGTCTCTCTCTCTCTCTCTCTCGATGTTCGAGCTTCAATGGCGACTCCGAGAATGCAAGGCCCTCCCAAACCACCCAACCCTCACTCATCCACCTCCGCATCGGCAGCCTCCGCCACCTCCCTCCGCCTCCCCCACCATCGCCGCGCCCAGTCCGAGCTCGCTTTCCGGATCCCCGACGACCTCGACCTCTCCCACGACCCCTTCTCCTCATCCGCCCCCGTCGATGAGGAGGAGATCCACGCCGATGCCTCGGAGGACGACATCTTCTCCACCTACATGGACATGGAGAAGATCGGCTGCAAATCGGAGGAGGACGGCGAAGAGGACAAATGTCCGGACCCGATCGCGACGACGAACAGGCCGAGGCATCGCCACAGCGTGTCCGTGGACGGGACGATGACGGCGATGGCGCCCGGGGTGTTCGCTGACGTGGCGGAGGCCAAGAAGGCCATGGCGGCGGACAAGCTCGCCGAGCTCGCTGTAAGCGATCCCAAGCGGGTTAAAAGGTTCGGCCTTTCCTTCTCTTTTGTGGTTGGTGAACTGAATCTGTAATGGGTTTTGGTTGACATTGACATTTGATAGCGAAATTGGGTTTTTTTTTTTCTAATTGTAATTATGTTTCTTCTTGTGCTTAATCAAGATAATGCGATTGGTTTTATATAAATTATGTTTTGAGTGAATTTTGCCTAGATGGGGGCCAGAGAAATGGTAGAGGGAGAGAGAGATATAGAGAGTGAGTAAAACAAATTGTTTGGTTGGTAAGCAGTCAGTGAGATTCGAGGGATGTGACCTACTTCGACTTCTTTTCCTTGCAAACTGTCCAAATTGAAGGAATCCGACATTGATTGTAAGTATCCAAAACGTTGAAGCTTCTATGGCGATTGCGATCCATTAGACTGTTGGTGGCCTTGACTGGTCATCCGAATAGTATTAGTTTTTTGGTTGCAGAATTCTAGAAGTGTATGATTCACTAGGACTAATGATGAAGCATTGACTGTGAGAAGATGAGGAAAATTGACCATAATTTACTTGTACCATATGTTGCTCTATTGCGTTACGGAATTTGTTTAATGATGTATATATACGAAGAATCACAACAACTCTGGCACACCTGGTTTTGTTTAGAAGGCGCAGGTTTGGTCTCCTTGGAGTTATATAAAGTGGAAAGGAAATGTGAAAATATCAAACAGATTGATTTAGATTATTTGAAATTGGGACATAAGATCCATTAGTGTAGGCATATCACGTAAGCTTCGGTTTGTGTGTGTGTGTGCACATGTATTGAAAGATACAGAGGGATTAGATGTTAATCAGAAAAGCTTATTGAAGGTGCAGTGCTACCGTACAAACGTGAGTTTTGGTCATGAAAATATCTAATTCAGTGTTATACGTCCTTTTCGGTTGTTTTTCTGTGAAGATGTTTCATCTTCCTTTATTTTTTTCTTTTTTGTGTGTGTGTGTGTTGAATGCTTAACATAGTAATTTGAATTGGTGAACACCGCACCCTTTAATAAAGGAAAAACTTTATTGGATGTTGAAGAAAATGATGGTGGACACCACCTATAATTTATTGATAAATGTTGGAAAATGGGACCATAAGAGTGGAGTCTTTTGCGATTGACAGTGTCTAAATTTTTTTTTAATCACTACAGCTTTAGCTTGTTTCAGTCCGAGAATATATGTTTGCAGTTTGCCTGATGGATAGGAGAGATGTGTTTGCAATCTATGTTAAATAGTATAACGGAGGCGAGATCTATTTGTCATTTAAGAAACGTTTGTTTCATCAACTTCTTATCAACATGCCTGTTGTCTTAAATTTTTCACCATGCTTGGGGATGTTAATGGGGATTGTACTTTTGTAAGATTATTTAAATAATCATTCCTTCTACCTCATATCATAGAAAAATTAATCTGTTTCTGCCACTTATTTCTCTCTACTTTATATATATATGGATGTTCAATTTTATTTTGGACTGAAATTATGTTCACGGTCCTTTCTGAACTGATGTGTTTTCTATAAGCAGAATTCTTGCAAACCGACAGTCTGCAGCCCGCTCTAAAGAGCGGAAAGCACGTTATATATCAGAACTTGAACGTAAAGTCCAGACCCTCCAAACTGAAGCTACAACTCTTTCCGCGCAGCTCACTCTATTCCAGGTTTGAACTGATTAATTTGTCATGTGGAAATGAGTATGTTTTGCATAACTCACTTTGTTCCAGGCGTCATTAGAGAGAGCTATTGCCAAGCTATGTGTCTCATTTGTATGTGCTTGTGCTATTGTTTTCACTGTGAATAATTGATGTAGCATAGGGTATGCTCTTCTACGGATTTGATCAACCTTCACACCCGAAGGGATGTGAGATCTGAAGGTCCGACGACCCAGTTGATTTTTTGCGAAGAATACCAGAACGATGGACTTCTATTTGATATTCCACCAAGAATAACAAATCGATAGAAAAAATAAAGAAAATGAAATTCTATTATCAAAGTCTAAATTAATTTTGTGATTTTAGAGTTTATTTATAGAGAAGAGAATTCTAACAAACTAAGATCTCAACAAATCTCTAAATCCGATTGTTCAGGGGCTTTTAATTAACAAAACTTCCTATCTTTGATAAAAATCTCTAAATCTCTCAGATCAGTTGAATCCTAGGTGAATCCTAATAACATAAAAGAAATCCTAATTAAATAAAAATTACTAAAAAGTAAAAATAATTTCCAACCATCGATTTGACCCCCAAGACGATCTCAGATTGATCCAAAATTTTCTGTAGCAGTGTAGCTCTACTCCTATAGGGCTCCTCGGTACGAACACGTGGATATATAGAAAGAGCGATTCTGATCTATGATTTAAAAGTTATGGCCTCCTGAAGTTATGGTATTTCTGAAATCATTCGATCATGTTTTCATCCTTTCTCGATCTCGTACGTCCATGAAACTTGTGGCTATGATATATGCATCAATAATACAATAATTTAAGGCAAGGGAACTATCAATTTAATATGCTAATGCGTATTTCTAATTTTTAAAAGAACCAGTCAAGTGCATAGTGTTCCTATTCCATTATTAAAGTGTCTTCAATCTTTGCCATCAACCAGATTAACCTACTAATTACTGAATGTTGCTTTAGCCTGTAATATTCATTTCTTGCAGTCAGATGATGTTCCCTACTTCCCTTTGCCAAATCTGTTTTCCGTAGAGCTTTGCTTTAAATTTGTACTGTTATGTTTGGCATTTGCACTGATACATCTTTGGTTCTAGGTTTATGTCAGAATCCCTTGTGTACTTGTTTTAATGATGTGTGCTATTGACATATGCTTGAATTAATTAATTTTTACATCCATTTAGTCATTGTAAAAAAAATACTTATGCTTTGTATCAAGCTGTTCAAGACCACCTAAGAATGTATATCCTCGGTTATTTATATTGATATTTTTCTACCTTTCCTGTCTGATGTTAATGGACATTTTTCGGCTTCCAAATTAGTTAGCATAGTTCTTTCAGAAAAAAATAATTTATGAGGAGGATCAAAGCAGAGATACTGTTGTCCAAGAAAAGAAATTCCTTTCATTGCCTTGTCATATGCTATATACATTTAAAATGTAATAATTGATGTCTGTATATATTCTGCACATAATTATAATTCATTTTCAACATTATTAGGATACAGTCACAACATTTCTTCTTGGCTATCAATAATGGTCACTCTTTGAGTCTTGCCATATTTTGTTTTCAGAGTTACAAACTTGCTATTGGTGACATTATCTGCTTCAAAGTTCCTGTCAAACGATTGGCTGAGAAATTGTTAGTTTGTTCGCCATGTGTAATTTTCAGGTGGAAATTGAGTTGACACCCCTTTGAATTGACTTTTTATGTAGAGAGATACAACAGGCTTGAATAATGAGAACACAGAGCTCAAGCTGCGGCTACAAGCTATGGAACAACAGGCCCACTTGCGCGATGGTAAGTTTTATTTTCTATTGTTCCAATATAAGCATTTTATATTATTAATTAGTGAAATTGCAAATTTCATTTAATTTGAATACCTGTTGGTCTAGTTTTTTAAATTATATGCTCATCTATTTTCCCTCAGATCTTTGTCTACCTTTTTTCCAATGCTTCTTGTACACTGACCTACTAGGGCTTATTTCTACTTCATGCTTATGACTATAGTGTAGATGGCATCGTCTACTTTGTAATTTCTTTTATCTAGAGTTGTGTTCAGTATAAAGTGAACATAATCTTTATGTTCTTTCTTTTTCTTTAAATTTTCCCAGAAATAATTTACTGCAACCCCACTATTGGAAGGTATTAGTTAATTCCTTTCCAAATGTCTTTTAAGCATTTTTTACCATTTTATGTTTCGGTTGAAAGCTGAACATGACTTTTACTGTTGTCATTTGTGGACTTCGACATAAGATTCTTTAAATGAGCCGTGTACTTTTGTTATGGCAAACATAAAACTGTATATATTGAGAGTGAGTTTGGATGTTCTAACCAACATATTAATAAGATGGTGAACATTCAAGAGGACAGGATGTATATATACTTGAGCATGCATCAAATTAATTCTATACATCAATCACAAGGGTATGAGGCATTTTGCAATAAATGGCACAAACAGCAGATACCTGCAACCTAAAGAATTGTATAGCATGGTATTGTGATTTTCTATTTATAATTGCAAAATTTTGGAAAACATTTTGAGAAATAATGATAATAGGTTCCTGAAAGAGGTAAAAGTAAAAATGTAGGAACCAAAGAACTGATAAAGGTTGACCAGATTTATGAAAAACATAGAGCTGTGCTGTTCTCAAGATAACTATATAAATCTATTAGACACATAGTTCAAAACCACGTGCATGTGCGATGGGGTCCGCACATGGCATATGTGGCCACATGTTTTGAACATGCAGTCGCACATAGGGTAAGACAGTCATTTGACCCCCGTTCGAACGGTTTTCAAACTGTATGTTGTGTTCGAATTACCGTTCGAATGGCAATTTGAACCCAGAGGTAGGTTTTACCGTTTGAAGTTTAGTTCGAATTGAATTTTGAACACCCTCTTACCGTTCGAAGTCAGTTTGAACTGAACTTCGAACGCCTTCTTACCATTTGAATTCAGTTCAAAACTTGAGTGCATATGCACCACATATGGGGGTGCACATCAGCGTGCGGCCACACGTACCAGTACATGCGGCCGCACTTTAAAACTATGATTAAACAAACTTTTCTTAAAAAATAATTGAACAAAAAGTGAGCCTCATAGTAGGCTATGAACTTTGTAGTAAGAAATCTATGGCATGGTATAGTGAGAATGACACTTATTCTTGATCCCATGCACTAGTTGCTGCAGTGTATATTTCTGTCTCTGCTATGTGCGAAGATACTATATTTTGATATACTCTGCATTGTTGCACATCTTATGACTATTTTAACAAAGTATGGATTGTCCAAATGCTCACAGCTCTAAATGATGCGCTGAAGCAAGAAGTAGAGAGGCTCAGGATTGCCACCGGAGAGATCCTGAACTCAGGCGAGTCATTCAATTTGGGCCTACAAAATGTGCCCTCCTACAACCAATCCTTCTTTTCATACACCCAAAACCATGGTCACCAAGGCATCCCCTTGCACCCATTTCATAACCATCCAAACATGCCGCCAAGTATTTCCAATCAACAGTTTCTCTCGCAGTCTCAAACCCTCTCAGAAATAATGCAGCAGGACCCACTTGGCCGACTACAAGGCCTGGACATCAGCAATAGAGGTACCAATCATGTGAAGTCTGAGGGCTCCTCCATCTCTGCCAGTGAGAGCAGCAACACATTCTAACCATCTCTACATGGGTGATATCTGTTTAGCTTTGTTCATAGCCTGACATTCATCAAGAACTCCCTCTTCGTCGTCACCAGCTACCAAATGTTTTTTTTTAGTTCCATTTTATTATCATCCGACTGTTTATCTTTCACTGTGAATTATGATTACAATTCTTTATTCCTGTCAAACTACATTCATTCCTTATGAGTGTATGTAATGTGTGGGATCTTCTCTAAACCTCATGTAATCTTGCTTATTGTGTTGTAATCTTATTATATATTTTCATCGTGATCTAAGCTAATCGTAAACCCCCAAAACCTTATGTATTAAGCATTGTTATTAGTGAAGATTGAATCGTTTCAAGATCATTCAAACCTTTCTTTGCTTGATGTAAAATGGATGCAGAAACATGAACAAGAGAGTGAACTCTGAAAATGTTCAATTGCAATTAAGCGTCCAATGCAAAGATTCATTTCTATGTTATATGGATAGTGGGTACCAAATTTTCATAATCCAATTGGTGATCTCTGCTTGTTTTGTGATTCATATAATCAAGATAGAGCAGAAATTATAATGGTTGGATTGCATGGTCAATTAAACATCAAGTCATCAACCAGTGCCTGAGTTATTCCTTTATTAAGTAACCAACAACCTATTGAGGCCTTGAAGTCTTGATAAATGCATGTTTGTTTCATTGATTGCCACCAATAGATATGAGCTTCTCATAATCTGTGGGACTGAAAACATTGAATGGTGGATGTGACCCATAACCACTGCTTTTGAATTTTGTTCATCTTGAGATGTGTGTTGTGTAAGTGGAGTGAAGCATTTATAGGTGAAGGGCCTTAATGAGCTAACATGGCAGCATGTGGAGGTTGTGATGCTTTTATATATGTCTCACATAAGGGCCACACATGGTTACCAATGTCGATGTTGACCTCCCATGGCTAATGAGTTGCCTTAGGTTGGTCATGAATATCCTCTTGTTTGGTGAGACCACTTTTAATAGGTTAGGTAAGTGAAATTGTTACAAGTTGTTCCTGTAATCACTTTTTCATTTTTCTATATAAACTTGTTACAAATTCATTCAATGGTCAATTAACTATTTCTCGTGTTAATTAGGGTTGTATCAATCATGTCTTTCTTGTTTTTTTTTTCTTTTTTTGAAAAGTGTCAGAGACAAATCATTTCTGTTCTCTCTTTTGTAGCTCTCAACATATACTTGTATAATGAAATGTCTACCTTTTCAAATAATTTTTTCTCTGTTTTTATTGCTAATAAAAACAACTATGAAGTGGATGTTACTAGTAAGGATGATGTAACTCAAAAAAAAAAAAAGGGAATGACTAATTTACATATCAGATTAATATAACAACAATCAATCTCATTTTATTAATATCAGCGAACCTACACCCCTAAAAGTGTGTGTTATCGCATATACTCATGTTATTTCATGTTGTAATCTTATGCTCATCATGCTCTACAGTAAACTATTCCTAATTCAATATGTACCAAACATTGGTAGGAAGGAGCAAATATGGAAGGAAAATGATACACTAACTGTTATATATAAAATGAAGTATATGCTGAGATACGATATGAAATGAAGTATATGCTAAGATACGATAGTGCATTTTTTTTTTCATTTTAAAATATAGAAACAAAAGTTGTGTCATACACATTACACTATAATAGAACCACATACACCAAACTTTCTCTCGGTAGGATGAGAGAGGTTCTCCCTCTTTAGTGAGAGGATTTGGGTTCGACTACTAATGAGAGAAAAAGATTTGATCACGATAAAAAAAATTAACAATAATATATATATTAAGCTATCATAATATATGGGTCAAGGTTGCATACATGGGTGCAAGATAGATTGAGCATATCCTCAATATGGAATTCAGTTTTCCAGGTGCTAGCAGAGACGTTCTACGACCATTGATGATATCATATCACTAAAAAAAAAATGCTAGGGATAGTTAGCACATATTTTGATTTTTTTAGAAATAGTAAACATCATCTATTGAAGCGTATGTTTTGATGAAAAGTGTATCTTACTCGTTTACAAATTGAATTAGTCCATTTAAAACAATTGTTAAAAAAAAAAGTGTGTATAATTCACCAAAGATATATATATATATATATATATATATATATATATATATATATATATATATATATATATATATATATATTTATGATAATATGCGGTCGTGCGGTCGCGATCGCGGGCCGTTCGATCGCGGGTCCATCGCATCCAACGGTCGACGTGAATCGCACCCGACCGTCCGATGCGATGGACCCGTGATCGACGGCCCGTGAATCGCGACCGCACGACCGTATAATATCACAACTATATATATATATATATATATATATATATATATATATATATATATAGGGAGCCGATTAGGTGCGGTTTACGGTCGGTGCGGTGCGCGATCACGGGCCGTCGATCACGGGTCCATCGCATCGGACGGTCGGGTGCGATTCACGTCGACCGTTGGATGCGATGGACCCGCGATCGGACGGTCCACGTCGTAAACCGCACCGACCGCATACCGGCACGTAATCGCGACTATATATATATATATATATATATATATATATATATATATATATATATATATATATATTGAAAATGATTAGGTGCGGCCGTGATGTGGGCCGTCCGATCGCGGGTCCATCGCATCCAACGATCGACGTGAATCGCACCCGACCGTCCGATGCGATGGACCCGTGATCGCTGCCGCACCTGCCGTTCACCGCACGTAATCACGTCCCATATATATATATGGGACGTGATTACGTGCGGCGAAAGGCAGGTGCGGCAGCGATCACGGGCTGTCGATCACGGGTCCATCGCATCCAACGGTCGACGTGAATCGCACCCGACCGTCCGATGCGATGGACCCGTGATCGACGGCCCACGATCGACGCCGCACCTGCCGTTCGCCGCAGGTAATCGGCCCTCTATATATATATATATATATATATATATATATATATATATATATATACACACTATATGGGAAGTGATTCGGTGCGGGAATGTGGGAATGCGGGAAGCGATCACGGGTCCATCGCATCGGACGGTCGGGTGCGATTCACATCGACCGTTGGATGCGATGAACCCGCGATCGGACGAACGACGTCGTTTCCCGCATTCCCGCACTGAATCACTCGACTATATATATATATATATATATTATATATATATATATATATATATATATATATATATAGTCGTGATATTATACGGTCGTGCGGTCGTGATTCACGGGCCGTCGATCACGGGTCCATCGCATCGGACGGTCGGGTGCGATTCACGTCGACCGTTGGATGCGATGGACTCGCGATCAAACGACGCACGTCGAATCCGCACGACCGCACCGACCGCATATTATCGAAAATATATATATATATATATATATATATATATATATATATATATATATATATATATATAGTCGCGATTAGGTGCGGTATGCGGTCGGTGCGGTTTACGACGTGGACCGTCCGATCGCGGGTCCATCGCATCCAACGGTCGAAGTGAATCGCACCCGACCGTCCGATGCGATGGACCCGTGATCGACGGCCCGTGATCGCGCGCCGCACCGACCGTAAACCGCACCTAATCGGCTCCCTATATATATATATATATATATATATATATATATATATATATATATATATATATAGAGTCGGATGATAATACGTGCGGGACGTGCGGTCGGTGCGGTGCGCGATCACGACGGCGTTCGTCCGATCACGGGTCCATCGCATCCGGACGGTCGAGATGCGATTCACGTCCCCGACCGTCCGATGCGATGGACCCGCGATGGACCCGTGATCGACGGCCCGTGGTCGTTCGCACACGACCGTACCAACGTCGCACACCGTATCATTCCTCATATCGATATACTGTATATATATATATATATATATATATATATATATATATATATATATATATATATATACATCGTTGGATATGACTATAAAGATATATGGATCGTATACACAAACTGCATGTCACAACGCTCTTAAAAAAATAATGTCTTCCCAGATCAAATAGTTTCGTTGTCATTGACATCGATTCATCGTTATATGATGGGGTCGGTCAATGTCATGTATAGTTTAATTAAATTGAGAAACCATTATTTTTTATTAATGAGTTGTTCAACCCAAAAGAAGTTTTACATGTTAAGTTTAAGGGAAAAATCCAAATAACCCCCTACAAACTAATTGAAATTCATATAATCCCTTAACTTTTTCTAAAGTCCATATAACCTCCTGAAAACACATGTAAATCCAAATAGCCCCCTAAGTTAAATTTTTGTTGACAAATTATGATTAGTATGGGAATATTCAGTTTGATTCCCTGGTTGACAACATGCATGGTATACCCAAAACCCATTTAATGGGTAAAAAATGAGGAAAATCCTATATAAATGACGATTTTATTCATCTAGATAGTTTTATAATCTATCAAAATTAGTAAAATCACCATTTATATAAGATTTTTACATTATTAATAAATTATAGAGGGTTTTTATCAGTAATAATTAACAAAATGAAATATTCACAAAATATTTTTTATCTGTTAATGAAAATTTAATTTAAAAAATTATTTAGATTTAAATAGATATTTTTAAAAGATTATATAGACTTTAAAAAAAGACAGAGGGTTATTTGAATTTTTCCGTAAGTTTAATGCTAACATACAACGTTTAAATATCAGTTTTTTTATACGTATGTTCACGTGCATTAGCTTTTATGGGTGGGGGCCATAGCAAGTTTGTTTTTTTTTTTTGGTCAGGGGCCATAGCAAAGTTAATTAGTGACTCATGAGCACCTATGTTTAGCTATCTGAAATAATATATTGCCATAAAAATTAAAAACCACCCATTTACGGCAATATTATATTCCTCCAAATAATCATACGGTAGATAGTGTTAATAATATTAGCTATATCCTATATGTGACTTATGTCTTCTTTTCAAGTATACCATATCACATGTTTCAATAAAAGTAGCAAATAATAAAAGTAGCAAATATTATGTGTTCACCTAATCATAAGAGCATTCAAAAGTCACAAACAACTCTCTATTACACAAAGCAGAGACTGAACACGAGCACCATTGCACCAATACATATAGATATATCATCACACAATAGGACACCATGACAACCCTAAAAGGCTAAAACAAGACAAAGTCTCCCCCTAATAATTATAATAATAAAAACTTCTGATCTTCACATGCAGAGAACAACAAAACCATTTACCAAAACACACATTCTCCGACACTGCAGCCCTGACACCCCCAAAAACTCCATCCAAGTAAATCTACTTCACCCTGCAAAATAAAACACAAACCCATTACCTTTATAATTCCAAAAAAAAAAAGTACAACTCCTAAATCAAAAGACCAAAAGATAATTTAAAAAAAAAAAACTCTAATAATCCAAAAGTAAACATCATTTTTAAGGTATATATTTGTATACTCGTAGCAATTGAATTATAGTTTTATATGATACACTGATACACAATAGTATATATATATAGGGACGTGATTATGTGCGGTTGTGCGATCGTGCACCCCGTCGTGCGCCCCACACGTCGACCGTACGATCGATGTTCTCGTGATCGCACGGTCCGTGTTTTATATATATATATATATAGAGAGAGAGAGAGAGAGAGTGATTTCATATATAGCACGGTATTTATACATACTTGTGCAGTCAGTGCATTCATTTTTTTTCCAAGTTCAACCTTCATTTCATAATAAAAAAGAGATCTGAATGTAAAACTGTACATTTTCTCTATGTAAAAAAGAAAATGCTACGTTCAGTTTTTTTTTTTTTTACTGTTCTCTTTTGACAGGCAGCATTAAGTTGTGATTTTTTAAAAGTATATATGTGTATACACTAACACAGTAGAATATATATTCTACGTATTTTATACGTACTTGGTGCAGTCAGTGGAGGGACTGATGGGGTAAGGGATCTTGACACCGCACTTGCTGGGGAGGGCGGAGGCGTATTTGAGGCCCTGCGGGGAGACCCCCGACGCCGCCTGCTTGAGGCACGCGCACGCCTGCTGGCGGTCCGCGGTGGTGTTCGCGGCGGCGTTGAGGTCGTGCACGCCGGTGCAGCACGGCAGAGGCACGGTGCCGCCTAACCTCAGGTAGGGTATGCACGTCGGCAGGTAAGAGAGGACCGTGCCGCACGTCATGGCGGCCTCCGCCCTCGGCGGCGGAGGTCCGACGGCCAGGAGGGTCAGTGCTACTAGGAGGGCAAATGCAACATTGTGGATGGTGGTGTTAGCCATGGTTTGGATGATAGAGAGTGAAGTAGTGATGGGTGTGGTGAAGGGGATATTGTGACTTGGGTAGGTTTATATAGAGGCCCCGTTTGGTTCGTGTCATTTTTTTTTTGTGTAATTATTTTACCAGGAATTAGTTTACTGTTCGTGTCATTTTTTTTTGTGTAATTATTTTACCAGGAATTAGTTTATTAGTAATTAAAATACCAGGAATCCTGATTCTATTAGACTATTTGGTTCGCTAGTGGATTTCTCCAAATAATCATTTTCAAGTATTTAGTTCATACTTGGAAAATGATAAGGAATTTGATTTAAATGTCTAAAATACTCTTACTATTATATATATACTTGTAAAATTTATTTCTTTATCTATATCACAAAAATAAAAAAAGAATAAATTTTTTTATAAATATTTAATGAATACAAATAAATAAAATAACCAATTATGTAATTAAACATATAATAATAGTAATTTTTCTAAATCAATTGAATATTATAAACTCCTCTAAAAATTAAATAACCAATTTTATTAGTTAGGATTCAGAGGCATTGCTTTATGCCTAAACCCATATCACACATCACATATTATACCAATTATAATAATATCTAAATCTATCTACAAAAATAAAACTAAATTTAAAAATATAAATTAATATCTAATGCACAGTTTAGATTTTTCATATCACATAAAAATCATAACAAACTTTTTTAGCTAAAAAATCAAAATAACTATATAAACCATTATATGGTTGGTGAAAAAAGAGAGGCTATTTATTTTAAAAATGATATACATAGTAATTTCATTAATTTGTAAATGGTATAATCGTAATCTAATTTAAGATTCCCTGTGGAATTTGAGATTACCACCACTAACGGTGGGAATTTGATTCCACCATATTTCCCACATGGATGGATTTTAATTCCACTGTGGGCCACAATTACCATCAAAATTACCACTAAACACTGGATTTTATACACTTTCCTGGTAATGTTACATGGAATCAAATTCCATCCCAGATTACCACGAATCAAACGGGACCAGAGGGTTTTTGTGTGGTTGGGGTTATTTAAGATTTGTAATAAATTTTTGGGAAAAATTCATGTAACCCCTATAAACTGACTAAAAATACTTAATAAATCCAAATAACCCCCTGAATAAAAATTTTGTTTAGAGATGATGAATATTTTGTGAATATTATGTTTGGTTAAACCTGATAGAAAACACTGTATATTAAAAAAAATCCTAATGTGTTATAAATGTAAAAAATCTTCTGTAAATGACGATTTTACTCTTCCGAAGAGGGTTTTATACTATATCCAGATAGGGTAAAATTGTCATTTTATAGGATTTTTTTTGCATTTTTAACACACTATAGTGGTTTTTTAGTATATTGTATATTCAGTGAGGGTTAACCAAACGAAATATTCACAAAATATTCATCATCTATTAACGAAAATTTTATTCATGGGGTTATTTGGATTTACTAGGTGTTTTCAGGGGGTTATAAAGAATTCAATCAGATTTCAGGGGGTTTTATGGATATTTCCCTAAATTTTTTGCTCTCCCCACCTTTGTTTAAATTTTTGTTTTAACTTCAATATAGGGTTTCATGCCATAGTCTTGGTGAGGGGATCCTATGTATTAGAAATTAAACACATAGATTATTTGTGTAGAATGTGTCATATAGATGGTACAAAACTATTTAAGTTGTGCATGTGTTTTTCTTTTAGTTTGTGTGTTTTTGTAGTCAATTATGTGAGACTGTTTTATTGGTTGATTGATACAAGGATCTACTGTGTTAATTATTTGATCATTTGTGTTTATAACATAGAGGATTCAAACTCCTAATTTTAGCGATGACAATGGGATTATGAAGGGACCTGACTACTATCATGTAAGTCTCAAGTGAGTGTTTTATTGTGATTAAATATAAGCATGGATACATAAGGGACTTTATAAGGCGGTCACTTTTATTGGTCCCAACAGTTTTTTTTTTTTAAATATATATTTCACAAAAAACAAAAATGAAATATATAGTCGAGTGAATTTTTGTAGATTATTTTCTTTTTTATAACCTGGTAGATACGAGCTCTAGTGAAAGTGAGGACCACAAGAATGACTGCAAACATGAATTCCCTTATTGTCATGCATAGAGAATTCTAGTGTTTGTTGTATAGGGGATCCAAACTCCATGACAATATAATGATGCCGATACATTTGGTTGTGCCCGTGCGATTGTAAAACTGATTCTGCATGAATATGGATTTTAAAACTAATTTTGCAGGAAGCTCATCATCCTCAGCTTTTAAAAATCGCAGCTTTTAAACACTATTTGTCTGAAGTCTGTCTGCATGAAGCTACTACAGTAGAATTATTTGGTTGTACGATTATAGAAACAGTTTTCTGCAAACACAAAAATTATCCAATTGTGCAACTAACTCTGCCTAAATCAAATTGATAGGCAAACGAGCAACTTACAGGGCACAGATTGATACATGGTGCTCACGTGTTGATATGGGTTGTTACAGTCATGTATATATTTTTATCCCAATAGTGCCTCCCATTCTGTTATACTCATTGGCATAGTTTGGTAAAGGGATAAATTTTAGGGATAAGTTAACCTAATTTATGTTGATAAAAAACCAATATTTTTTATCCACATTTGCATTTGGTAATGTTTTTTATTATCCCCATTTTTTGTGTTATTATCCTCAATCTTGCATTTGGATCAAATATGTGATAACTTTTAATTTATTTTAAAAATACCAAATCTATCATTTCTATTAACGAGGTATTAATATTGTTTGGTGGAACACATTCTTTCTTTTGTTTTTTTTGTTTTTTTAGAAGGGTAGTCATAAATGTTATCCCAATTTTATAAAATAGGGATAAAAAATTAAAACAAAATCTATTCCACCTTTAACCTAGAACAAACTATCTCCATTTCTTATCTCAAAATGTAGACAATTGCCCATACTTTATCCCCATTTATTTATACCATATGGGATAACAAGTGATTTAACTCAATTTTTTTCTTATCCCAACCCCTTATCCTCATGCCAAACTAGACCCTTGAATCTTGAATCGATTTCCAAGCGGGTGAAATTTGAATTAATGGTGGTACTGGATGTTACATGGAGATTAACTGAATAAAACAATGAAGAACACGTGATTTATATATGGAAAATGTTTTTTGGGCCCCAATTGATAGACCCCATCCTAAGCCCCAAGTGTGAATTTTCTATGTTACCCCCTAACTAATTTATGTGGTTCGTCCATTAGCGGTCCACTAATGACGGGGTTAATTATGTTTTGGCGTTAACTGGTCCATTAATTACAGGGTTAGTTAAGATTTGGCAATCACTTCCCTTTTGGAATATACGAATTCAATTGCACATTCAAGAAAATAAAAAATCACAAGTTTCATTTTTTCTATCGCAACGAAAACAAGAATCGATTTTTTTTTCATTCACATTTGATTGGTGGAGAAGAGAAGATGTCAATGTCTTTTTTTTTTTGCGATCTGTTTGTGGCGCAAACTTTCAGGTTAGGCCAATCGGAACCCCCAAATATTGACGATTTATAATTTTTAAATCCATTTTTTATTTGATGAAAATGAAAACAAATATTGAAATCATTTTTTTTCTTCAGTTTGATCGGTTGAGAATATAAAAATTACACGATTGTGGTGTAAACAATGGCGATCCATTCAGGTTTTAATTCAAATTGATCTAATTTTTTAACTATTCCTTTAAATCATCATATATTTTTTTATTCAGGTTTTAATTTAAATTAAGATACATGTAGTGTATCTAAATTTTTATACGTTCTTGTGTTTTACGTATGATCTGTATAATCATCTTTCTAGTGGTGTATATATGTACATTTTTTAGTGGTGTGTATATGTACAATTGTAGCTTTGAATGATCAATATTCAACTCATTAGATTCAATATTCGGTAGTATCGAATGTGTAGATGTTAATTCCAATTTTAGATACATATGTATCTTGATGTTGTTTCAGCTCAATTTGAAGTTTGATTTAATATTTATATGGATTTGATTAATGGCTATTTGATTAATATTTGATTGTTTATTTGTTGTATGTATATGAAGGCTTGAAGGAATTTTCATTGAAAATTTATATATGTTCTGCTAATTAGCTTGTGTTCCATTAAATTGTTTGTTTGGTAAGATACAATATTGTATCTTAATTATATAACATGTGACAACTTTTTAAATTTTTCAGCAAACAGTGATGACGATTGTATGGATGACACATGTGAAGACTCAATTCATTTGGAAGATATTCATGATGCATGTGATCTGAAAATCAGTTTGATGAATGAACTGTCTGATTTGGTTGATCAGCAAAATGTAGATGAGATTGTATCATCTGAAGAACAGTCTATTCTATCTGTTGGGATGCGCTTTCATTCTGAAGATGATGTGTAGAAGTTTTACAATAATTTTGCTCACAAGGTTGGATTTGGGATTGCCAAGATTCATGAGAAAAATAATGAAAATGAAAGGCAAATGTTTTTTTTTTCTTGCTTGCTGTAGAAATGGGAAGCATGTAACATCTGAAAAGAATACCTTTAATGTCCGATCTTCGATCAAGACTAGTTGTGGCCCCAGGATAAACATCAGTGTGAAGGAAAACAAGTGCCTTTTGATATCAAAAGTGGTTTTATATCATAACCATCATTTAAGCCCCCTTAAATCTCGCCATATTGCATGTCACAGGTTGCAGAGGGATTTTTTATTTGCTTCGAGCGCACATTATGCATAAATTTCTGAATGACAAACACCGTACATATACAGACGAAGATCACATGGTCAGGCAGATGTACATGGAAGATTGACCAGCGAAAGAATGGAGTTTTAAATGAACAACAATTTGGATCAAACCTTGATCAATTCTTTGTAAATGTTTGATTATGAAGTATTATGTTCAATGTACTGTTGATGTTCGACAAACAATTGGTCGATAATGATTCTGTGTTTTAACAGCATATATCGTATAATTACGCTATATCTAGATTTTATGCTGTGTATCTGAAACTTTTTTGGGAGATGTGTTTATGAAATATGCAGACTTCGTGTTTAACCACACATAATTTTTGTTCAGCTATATCTAAAATTATATTATATATCTAAAATCTTTTTACACAGCTGTCATGATGAATTGTATCTTACAATGTGATGAATATGTGAACTGTACCTAGTAATTGTAAGGTAGCTTGCTTTCTATACTTATCAAAATCTGATCCTTTTTATTTAAATGTATCTTAATTCAATTGAATCATATGAAATTGGCTATATCTTTCACATATTAAGTACAAGCTTATTACCTAAATATGTATTGTATCTGAATTTGAAGATTGTATCTTGAAACCTGTATTACTTGACAATGAAAGAATGATTTAAATATGAAACTGTGATGTGTATAAAATGATATTAGTATATGAAAACATAAAATCAAATATTAAACATTTTACAAAATAGTGATAAATACATTCACATAACACATTAACATCAAATGTGTTGTACAACTTATTGGTCTACACTGTTTCCTATCCATCATATCTGTGGTTACTTGCTCGTTTACAGCATATTGTTTCATAATATTCATGATGATTGGCCCACAATCCTTTCTGCAATAAATTTATTTTTATTAGATATACAAATAATAATATGAATTTTGGACTTTTATATTGATTGACACTTAGGACATTCGATTTTGATGCGGTGCGCCTGCCACTGATATGATTTCACCATCTAGATAGACTGGGTATCAGACTCATGTATGTGGAAGATAAATACACTAAATTCATTTAGAGGCTATGGGTGCCCCATATTTACCTTATTGATTGTTATATTTTCAGATACACTAAATAAATTAAGGTTAAAGATAAAAATACATTAAAGATACCCTAATTTGTTTGCATATCATACTCATGTATTTGGTTGACAGACTTTGTTTATATAGGAAAAAAAATTAAAAATACATTCAAGATACACTAATTTATTCGAATATCAAATTCATGTATCTGAAAGTTAGATTTGTTTGTATTGCTAAATAATAGGAATTAATTCCAGATACTTTATCTGTTTGGTTTTCAAATTCATGTATCTGAAATACTGATTTGTTTAAATACCCAAAAAAAATCCACACAAACTAATTTGCTCGGATTTCAGATTCATGTTTCTGGAATTGCGTCGTCTCGTATTTGAATATGAAAATCAGATATTTCTTGATTAAGAAGTACAACAAATCCATCCAATTGATATGTTTTCATGGCAAAAAAAAGAGGGAAGAAATCTAACCTTTATTCTTCATCATTGTCGACGATTAGTTTGGGGAAGAGAACGGAAGGTATTGTCTCTTGATAACCGATTTTTTTTTTCAGTGTGTTCATATGTTTTTGCCCAATTCAGAAACCTTAACCTTTTAATTTTTTCGAAATATGTTTTGTCGAGGGCAGTGGCGGAACTACCTAAGGCTCAGGGGGGGCACATGACCCCCTCTGAATTTTTTTATTTACTTTTAAGCCCTTTTTTTGGGTGATAGAATTTTAATTAGGAGTTTAGGACTATAGATTATGAGCCTCAACTACATATGAAATTGTTTAAACAGAAATAACCGAACACATTCATCTAGAACATCCACGTGTATGGTGTACCCTCACCCCTTCTTTTAATTAACCCTCACATCCACATAAAACAAAAGTCTATTTTGATTCTACCTTTTCATTGACCCTCAAGCCTCCTTCAATATCCATATTCCACATACAACTATGGAGGCATGGACTCCGCTCCTCAGCATACCCACCCAAGAGCCCATCTTGAAAAAAATAAAAATTTTAATCTTTTTTTTTGGTATCTCAGTTGTTCCTAATATCAATCCTCATCTCTAAAAAAATCCTTAATTTTTACCTTTTGTTCCATTAATCGCCTCACAATTGGGAATCTGCAATTAATAATCATTTTCTCTCATCCATCAACACTTCGAAGGTATATAATTTTTCCCTTTTAACTTATTGTCATTGTTATTAATTTAATTAAAGTTTAAAATATTTATGTAAATATCTAAAATAATCAAATCATTCAACATTTTCAGAATATGAAACTTCATTGATGTCAAATTTAAAAAGTATGTATTGCTTATTAAATTTAGGTTTTGATATCTTTTTTTTGTGAATTATATGAAATTTGCCAAATTGTTTTAAAATATGATAACTATATTTTAAAATTATTCAAGGATATGTTTTATGTAAGTATTTTTATTTTATTTCATACATATTCATTTTTTAAGTTATGCTATTGAAATTGAAAAAAAAAATAATGATATAACTTTAGAAAATATTTACATAAGTCATATTAGGCCCCCTTTCATAAAAATCCCTACTCCGCCATTGCGTTCAAGATTAAGTTTGTGAATTTTTTAAAGTATACATGTGTATACACTGACATAGTATAATATATTTTAGGTGATTTCGTATACTACATATCTTATACGTACTTGGAGCAGTCAGGAGAGGGGCTGATGCGGTAAGGGACGGTGACGCCGGCCGCACTTTCCAGGGAGGGCGAAGGCGTATTTGAGGCCTTGCGGGGGGACGCCCGATGCCGCCTGCTTGAGGCACGCGCACGCCTGCTGGCGGTCCGGGGTGGTGCTTGCGGTGGCGTTGAGGCTGCGCACGCCATCGCAACACGGATGAGGCACGACGCCGCCGGAACTCAAGTAGGGTAAGCATATCGACAGGTCGGAGAAGACCGTGTTGCACGTCAGGGTGGCCTCCACCCTCTGGAGCGGAGGTCCGACGGCCAGGAGGGCCAATGCTACTATGAGGGAAAATGCAACATTGTGGATGGTTGTGCTAGCCATGGTTTGGATGATAGAGTGAATTTAGTGATGGGTGTATTGCGAGTTGGGTGGGTTTATATAGAGGGTTTTTGTGTGGGTGGATGGGGTTAAGCGAGGTGATTGGGGTTATTTAAGGTCTGTAATAAATTTTTATTTTTGGCTCTCCCCACCTTTGATTAATTTTTTGTTTTGACTTCCCACATATGTAGGGTTTCATGCCATGGTCTTCGTGAGGGGATCCTATGTGTTAGAAACACACTTACAAAGATCAACTGTGTGGGTACATCAGAATGCGTCATGTAGATTATACAAAACTATTTAAGTTGTGCATGTGTTTTATTTTAGTTTCTGTGTTTTTGCAGTCAATTATGTGACATTGTTTTATTGGTTGATTTTTTTTTTTTGACAAACTGCCTCTTGGGCTTTATTGGTTGATTGATATAAGGATGATCCTCTGAAGAGGCAAATCTTCAACCTATCTTCGATGAAGAGATTAAAGATGCGAGCCTTCTACGAATCTTTAATAAAAATGTCAAGGAAAAAAACCTTCCACCCAAGAGTTCCCCTCAAATATTTTGATAACAAGAATCGCATCCAATTTTTCTCTACTACTTCTCATCCTAACCTTTCCACCACCAAAGTCTATAACACCCCCGTATTTGATGTGATTGGAGTTTCATTCAAATCTCTCTCGCTAGACCCCTTTCAAGACCCATTTCAAGTTACTCTTACATCTTCACCATCGAAAAAGTCATCACTAGAAGCATTTCACACACCTTACCATCATTTTGTGGATCCATTTTTTCCCTTCTTCATTTTGTCTCATCCACCACCCCTTCTTAAGAAGTTATTATTTGAAAGATGAGTTCATGAGCATTGGTCCGATTAGATGGATGTAATACAACAACCTAAGAAATTCATTGTTAGTAAGAAATTTATATATGAAGTTCATAGTGACAGTTCTACAAATGAGGACTTGAATTCGAGAACGAATTCTCTCCGACTTGGGGAGAATGATGCAGCACTGATAACTACAAGCTTCATGGATGACACAGATCGGGTTGCATGGCTTGCGATTTGAGATTATCTTAGAGGTCAAATCGACAGTTGAAACTTATTTTTATCATTTTTAGTCATTTTTTAGTTTGTTAGGAACTTAGGATTTCTTTTCTTATTTCAGGATCTAGGTTTAGATGGAAATGAATTTTGAATTTGGAGTTAGTTAGGATTTGGTCCAATAAATTTATGATTTGAGAGATTTAGAGAGATTTGTTAGTTTGTTAGGAATCTCTACTCTATAAATAACATTTGTAATCGCATAACTAATTAAGACTTTCGATAATAGAATTTTATTCTCTTTATTTTCTCTATTGTATTTTTGTTATCCTTGGAGGATTAGCCATTGTTCTGGCATTCCTTGTTAGGAATCAACAAGTGCATTAAAGTCCATCGTCCTGGTATTCTTCGTGAATCAACAGCGTCATTGGAGTGTGCAGATCTTGCATCCCTAAAGATTTATCGGATCAACAGAAGAGCTTAATCCTACGCCGCAGCAATATAACTTACATATGAATTAATGACAAACTGAATATTGGTTTGTTTATGAATGTTGAAAACTAACCGTGAAAAACATGACGTGCTTCAGATCGAGTCAAGTAAATGAAATGAAACAGAGTGCTACTACCTAGGCCCCATAAATTAAGCTCTATTTGTGAGCCCCAATAGGTGACACTCGTCTATTGGTTCCCAATTTGATTTTTTCAAACAACCAAAATGTCAATGACAAAACTACTCTTCTTATAATTTTAAAAATTGCCTAATATCCTCATTAAAATCGTAATTGAATCCCACAAAAGGCGGCACCATTAATTCCTCTCTCCGACGTAACATATTTTAAAAAAAATTTGAATGTTCCGAGTTGGGTAAAATCAAATGAACGAAAAGAAAGAAAGAAATTAGGCGATCAAGATTTCAATCCATCTGATTCTCTTCCCCAACAAACCGTCAACAACGGCGAAGAAAAAAGGATGAATTTCTTTTGGCAATCGAAATTTCACTGTCGCTTTGTATTTGTTTTTTTTTTTTACAAAAAAACAGGTCGTTTGTATTTGATAAAGAGGTCGCATTTTTTTTTGCACCTCTTATTTGGCGAAATCTTAATTTGATTTCCAAAATAATATATAAAACGATTTCCTTCGGTTATTTAGACTACTGTTAATTTGATTGTATCTGACACCCATTTGAATGATCATTATTTCAAATACTTTGCATTTGAAATAAAAAAAAATGATTTGAAATCAGTCATTCAGATGAATAAAAAAAATCTGTTTATATTGTCATTAATATCTAATATATTATGAAATTGTTTTTTGATACATTGTCTTCGTCTACCAGTGTATCAAGATTAAAGGAAAAATGAAATTACATTTTTCAATTGTTTAGGGTTTTGTCGTGTGCATATTTCACTTCTGATGAAATAAGAACATAAGTCAGATACATGTATCTGAAAATTTTATATAATACGCAATTGTTTCATGATTCAGTTAAACAAAATATGGTTGACTGAGCAATTAACAGTAGCCAAATGAAGTGTTTAAAATATCATGTGCATGTAGATCATGAATTATTATATTATCTTTGATAATTAATATGCATTGTTTGATGAAATTATCATATTTTTTTGTATAATCCATGTATCTTAGTCAATTGTACATGTATCTGAAAACCTGTTATCAAATAAATGTAAATCTGAAGTAATTATGTAGCAATAGAGATCCCAATAATCACATTACATGCTATTCGCAAGTAGCCATGAATCAGAATGTATTTCAAACTTATATTTTGGATTACTCAATTTTTTTTTAAATCCCTTGATGAAAATATATTAATATTCTTGTAAAAATTGTATGTATCTAAATCAACTGTATCTGAAATTGTTATATAAAACATGGCTAAATCCTTTGGCTGAATCTGGAAAAAAAAATATCTCATAGCATTTATTTGTGTGCAATCTGGTTGTTCATATGTATATAAAATATAGATAGTATATATAGTTTTGATCTATCTGATATTTGTTTAGAAACTCTTGATTTGAGTTTTTGTGTGATTTCGTTTTTGTGTGATTTTGTTTTGGTGAAATGTTAAGATCAGATGATGAAATTCGTTTTGGGCCATTGGATGCGGTGGGAATGTGATTTAGTGGAGGAAATCATGGGTGAGAGAGATTTGGGAGTTATGGTTTCTATAGTGGTAGAATAAATCACCAAATTTATTGCCTCTATATCATAAATTGATTGATTTGGTGGCAATCAGTGTGGCATTTCTTAAATTGGCCACTCTATTTAGCTATTTTGTCATTTTTCTTATAAGTTTTGTGGCATTTAAAAATATCGCCACTATATATAACATATAAAGGCATTTATTTTTACTGCCACAAAAAATGCCGCTGTATAACAGTTTTCTTGTAGTGACATGTATCTTAATACACAAAAAGACAGTGTAATGTCGACTGTTCGTATAGAAACGACAGTGTCATGTATGATAGTGTATTAGACATTTTAACTGTATCTCGATGTTGTACGAATTATGCAGAAGCAAAAAAAGATAGAGTTGCTGAACAAAGAAGAAACTAGGCATACTATCCCCAGTACAGATCTACAGTGCACAGTGCACAAAATATATGAAACATTTGCAGCAATGGAGTTGAGCCAAAGGCATTCAGACATTCAGACAATCTCTTCGACATTTCACTGATTAGCCACAACAAACAATTCCTTCGACAAACTGGTTTCCAAGGAACATGGATCATTGATGTCATACAAATGAATTGAGTCTTCACATGAGTCCACAAAATCATTATCATTGACTGGTGAAAAAAAGAACACCAACCATATGTTATCAATTAAGATACGATAATGTATCAGAAAATCCAAATGAGGTCTACATGATACTCAGAATTGCATAGAAAATTCATAAAAGGTCTTAAAAATGCCAATAATAAGCAATTACATATTAATCAGCTATACATTAATCAAATCCATAAAAATAAAAATAACAACCTTAAAAAAATGGGCTGAATTCAAATTCAGATACAAGTGTAACTGGAATTTGACTTAAAAATACACATTCCATACAAGTGAATGTCCAGTGTATTTCAAATTCATGAATCTGAATGAGTCGAATAATATTGATATAAAGCTAAAAAATATGATGAATGACACATTATACATAATTATACAGAAACACTCAATCATAAAATTCACTGTTTGTTTTCAAATCCACCGATCCATGAGAATTTGAAAACTAAAATATCGCAAAATCTTGTAATATTTGAGAACCGAAAAACCTAACCTGGATGTATCAAATTCTGATTGTACCACAGTCAGATCCCACAGAAGAACAAAATCGAGAATTCACCACTCATTCACGGACCATATCTGAATAAAAAATGAAATTGACTTTTTTTCTTCTGTTCCTCTAATCTTTCAAATTGATTAATGTATTCAGTATATACAATTTCTTCTACTTGAATCGTCCGATTGAATTAATTGTTTCCACAAAAAAAAAGAACAATTAAATTATGATTTCACCTCCATTAATGAAGGGGACGGTTATGATACAGGGGTTAAAAAGGTTAATATAACATAAAAGGGTATTTTGGAAATTTAATCTTGCCACCTTATGAGGCTTGGTATGGGGCTACCAATTGGGGCGCAAAAATCATTATTGAATGAAAAATAAAACGACATTGATATATCTAATCAATTTTTTGGTATCTTTGTAACATTGACTACAATAGTTTGTTAACAGGATGTTGTATCATTTCTCTCTACAAGGAGAAAATTTTATATGACATTTAAGAGAGCAGTGGTGATACCTAGGCCCCAAATCACATGCCCCATTCACAAGTCCCATGAGGTGTCATCATCTTATTAGTTGGTTTTGGTTGGTTTGTTGACATTTGAAAAAGTATAAAATGGTAAAATACAGATATGCCCTTTATTAAAAATAGATCTCATTTACCCAAATCCCCCTTTTTTCTCTTATTAATCTTTCACATTAATTTGAATTTGCTTATTTTAAAATTTTAAACAAAATTTGTCTATTTCAATATTTGAATTTTGAAATTATTATGAATTTTACACTAAAACTTACCTAACTTATACAAAAATTGTCTAAATTACTTTTCATCAAAATTACACCAAAACTTACCTAAATTACACCATAATTATCTAATTAACAAAAAAAAATGTTACAGTTTTTTTTATGATTATAACTGTTACAGAATGTAACAGAAATGCATAAATGTAAATGTAACAATCTTATGATTGTATAATTGTAACAGAATATAACAGTGTGGCATAAATGTAACATAAATATGTGAATATAACAGTTTATGATATTCATGTTAAAAAAATGTTGTAGAAACAAAAAAAGCGGAGAAAGAATGTAGCAGACACCTTGTAAACCAAATAGTCATGAATAAAAATATGATTGATCATTGAAATATCCATGAATTCTTATGTTAAATAACATTATATTGTTACAAGACTGTTACATCTCAAATGTAACAAAATAACAAAAAACTGTGTATTGCTTAAATGTGTCTTTTGCATCAAATCACATTATTCATTAACTGTTGCATTTATAAAATATAACAATATTAATCAATGCACATATTCCACAATGTAAATACAACAAAACAATACCTAACCTGGCTCACGATTACTTCACATTCTATGTCTCCAATGGCTTCCTCGCTTTTGTAATCTCCAGAGAGTCCATGTCCGAGACCACCACCGCCACCACCCGCGTTTCAAGAGCTCGAACTTTTATGTTCTCCGAGATCGTCGTCTCCCTAGAACGGCTAAGAACAAATAAAGTTATTAAAGCCGAAACACTCATTAAAACCACCATCAAAACAGAAACTGAAGCAATCATTATAGAGACTGCCGCCACCACTGCTACACACATGCACAATTTTTGTTACATTTCAAATGTAATAAAAATCATTATCCAAAAATCTTCTGAAAATCTTTCACGTCAGCGCATCCCTACATATGCACGTCCCCGCGTCTCACCTTCATCAATTTCTAATAATTATTACTTTTTCGACAACAATTGTGCATGTCGGAGGGAACCCCGATGCGGAGGTGGAGCGTCGGAGGGAACCCCAATGCGTCGGGGGGGGGGGGCATTAGGGTTTCATCGCGGATGTCTATGATTCCGGAGACGAGGCTCTAGGAGGAGGCGGGGATGCCGGTGAGGTCGGAGAGGCGGGGATGCCGGTGAGGTTGGAGAGGCGGCGTTTGAGGGTCTCGCCGGAGATGGAGGAAGAGGAGGAGATGGAGAGGCACCATGTGTGGTGAAGAAATATAGGATTTTTAGAATTGATGATACTCCACAATCATAGGGATACTTGTTATGGTAGTTATCAAATAAAAGGGCATAATATGTAATATCCTATTACCACATCATGGGGCCTATGAAATTGGGGCCTAACAATCATTATTGGTAAGAGATATGTATACATAGGCAGCGTTTGGTTTGCACGATTGAACAACTTTTGCGTTTGTAAGAAACTACTTCTACAATCGTGCAGCCAAACAGTTTTACTGTACCAACTTTCTGCATGCAATTTCAGGCAAATGTTGTCTAAAAACTGCAATTTTCAGAAGTTGGGGGGCAGCTGAATCAGTTTAACACCCAACATTTGCAGAAAATCAATTATGTAATCCCGCTACCAAACGCTATTATAGATACTGAGAAGCCTCTTTTATATCTCAATTGTATTATAGTGAAGGGCGCATCTATCCCCACCAAGGGATTCGAGCATTATATATATATTTTAAATATATAATGGAAATTTTAATTGAAATTTAATTATTTCATTTTTCAGATTTGGCGGTGGGCCCAAATGGGTCCAATTTAATTTATAATTATGATAATTATAAATTGATGTTGAAATATTTATTTTATATTTTTTTAGAGATATTTATAGTCTCAAAATAGTTTGGTTAAAATTTGGTGAGGAGTTTGAGAAATTAGATTTTTAGGCTTTAGTGTCAAGTTATTGGGCCCAGGGATCTAGTTGTGAATCCAGAATACTTTTAAGAGCCTTCAGGGATCTGTCTGTAAATCGGATAGGGATCTGCTTCTAAATCGGATAGAGACCTATTTATAAACCTAGAATACTTCATGGGTCGTTTTGTAATTTTGATAAACTCCTTTAAATAACATGTTTGGATTAGGGTTTTCATCCAAATCTCAGAAAGTGTGAAGGGTGATGATGACCTAACCCTAGATGAAGATGGTGGATAGTGTAACCGGATTTAAGGGCATATTGAGCTCCATCGACGGCATTCGGAAACGCTTTCTATGGAATGGAGCAGGTGGAGACCGCGGGAAAACTCACCTAGTCAAGTGGGAATTGGACTGCAGTAGAAAGCGGTTGGGTGGAGCGGGGATCATTGACTTAGAAGATATGAACAAGGCCCTCCTTAGCAAATGGAAGTGGCGTTGGCTTACTCAACCCTCTTTGTTGTGGAGGGACTTGATTGTGTCGATCGATTGTTTAGGGAAGAAGTTTGATGAATTAGGGTTAGGGTTTGATTGATTTTAATTGGTTGATTATTTGATAATATTTCAATGGATCTCGAATGAATTCTTAATATCAAAATAGATTGATTGGTTTTGGGGATTTAAATGTTATTTTCGGGTTGATTATATGTATGGACGTTAAATCATGTTTTTGATGATGATAGAGTCTTTTGTGAGAAAGCTATATTTCACAAATAGAAATAGGTTTTGAAAAGATCTTTCCAACGAATCACGGATCGTCCAATTCGGAGTTACGGATATAAAGTTATGATTTTTGAAAGATTTATGTGCAGTTTATTATAATTCAAATATTTAGTTTGATGACCAAGTTTGATGAATTTTAAAGATTTAAGGGATCCCAAATTGATGTTTAGTGAAGTATAAGTTGATTTGTGGGTTTTGATGATTTTATTGATCTTGACAACTTAAATTGGATCTTAAATCAATTAATTTGGTTTAGTGGGATCAATGAATATTAATTGGATATTAATGTTATTTGGATGTAAATTGATTGGATTGAGTTATTCAATCATTGGAATTATAGTTGAGCCTTATTGGATTTGTTTAAATATTTATTCGAGGATTGATCGATTATATGGGTCTTATGGAATAAATGGATATTGATTTTCGCAGCATTGTGAGTATATGGAAATTTTAATATTTATTCTAAATTGAGATTTTCGTTAGGCCTTTGAGGTGAGTTGCGGATTGTATGTCTGTTAGGTATGGGCTTTTGAGATTATCGGGCTCAGTGTTATTGTAAGTTGGTTGTCAATGGCTTGAGTCATAATTGAATTGTTTCTGATTTATTATTGTATAATTGTTATACGAGGTTATCCATGTGCGAGTGTGTAGCGTTCATGCACATATATCTATTTGTATTGCGTGGACTAGAGGTGAGTGGATGTTTCTATATTATTTGAAAATCATAATATATGTATGCATTTCGGCATCATGTTATTTTACGATTATGAAATCTATCTTGTATGAAGCATATGGGCATGTTATCATATAGGTTGATATTTTGGATATATCGTATGCATTGAAAATTATGAGATTTATGAAAAATGGCCGCATGCTGTATACTTGAAAGAATAAGTAGTTTTGATTGTGCATGCATTAAATCGTCTAGGTGGCTCAGTGTAGGTGACTGCGGTCTAAATTTTGACCCAAGTCTAGGTGGTTATGTCTACGTAGCCCGATTTTCAAAGTGAAATATCTACGGCTAGGTGTCATGGAAAGTGGGCATGCGTGTCCGTTGCATTCATATACATCATGTAGTTTGAATTCATGAGAAGATTCTTTATGACATCATATTTTATTTGAAAGAGAAATGTTATTATATCCTTGTATGTTTTAAATGGCTTCTTTATAATAAGATTTCTATGTTATTACAATTGTTTCATAGACACATTACAACTGATTATTTTAAAGTACAATATATTATTGGGACACTCGTATCCATTCACTGAGCGCGTGGTAGCTCATCCATCTCTTTTCCCAACCTTTCAGATTAGTTGTTGATGGTCGTCGATCTCGTTAAGGCATTGGAGGTTGAAGCTCGTATAATGATTTTCGGAGCATTAGACTCATGTAGAAGGTGTTGATCATTTCTTTGGCATGTAGTTGGCACATCTCCCTAGTAACCATATTTGTATCAAGTTGTGTATTTTTGTATAGTCAAATTGGGAGTATTGTGGAATATTTTATGTTTTATTATTTTCAATAATGAAGTCTATTTTAGCATTATTTTATTATATATCTGGATAAAGGAAAAAAAAATAGAACTCAGAGATTCGAGGAACTAAATTAACGCAACCGGATTTCATGCTTCAAAATGGAGTCGTGGGTTCGGGGGCGTTAAACCCACCATCTAAAAAAATGATTTTTTTCTGTTCTCACCGATCCGGCCAGGTCGACCAAACTTAGTTGTCACTTTAAGTTTTGGGCGACTGAACTTGGTTGCCATTTCAGGTTATGTACAACCGAACTTGGTCGAACATTGTTTATGATAAAGTTTATAATTTTTTTCTTAAAAACATAATCCTATAACGTGTATCCTCCTTGGATCATTCATGCCACTCAAAATATGAGTTGTAATGTAGAGATAATCAATCATTATTCTTAAACATAGAACATAAGAACAATTTTTTTTACATAAGTGAGGGACAAATTTTCAAAAGCCAGATATAAAATGGGTTTGGATCAATTGGTAAGCTTTTTTTTTCAAACAAAAAACTACTTAACCACGTATTTAAATAAATCTTTAAAATGATATATATTTGTCTAATAAGATATTTTTCTAAAAAAAATTGAATTAATCAAAAGTATGCCTACTTACATTATTTTATGTCCCTTAACTGCTGTTTGGATAAAATAATAAACGTAGAATATGATGGATAAATCCAAAAATATATTTGTTTACCAAAATAGGTAAATATAGTTATGTCAATATATGTAATATCTGGACTTTGTTCGACTAAGTTCAGTCGTCCAAAACATGAAATGACGATTAAGTTCAGTCGCCCAAAATATAAAATAGCGATCAAGTTTGGTCGACCTAGATTGGTGGGAACAACCCTTTTTTTATGGTGGGTTAAAGGAATGAATTGGCGGAGATAGAGACGCCCTATAATGAATTCTCTCGTATACATTCTATCATAATTACAGGCTTAAATCAAACCACACAAAAACTAGTGTCTTGTCTTGATCTCGATTTGTTCCAGTTTTTCACATAACTCGCAACAAATCATACAATAAAATAAAAGTTAGAGTTCACGTGCAGGGTTGAAGAAGGGAAGATGTCCTTATCGGGACAAATTAAAGAAAAAATAAATAAAAATAAAAAACCCTAACATGGGTGACAGTGTATGTTGGTTGGCATGGCAAAATATAGCATGTGAGAGGCCTTTGTTGTTATCCATCACTTGTCTTTGAATGTCATTGATTGCATGCATTTATCTCTTCTTGATAAAACTAATTAGTTAATCAAATAAAAGAATTACTTTTTCTCTTTTCAGTTCTTACACAACAATAACAATGTATAATTTTTGACAGGGATGGTCCATTTGGGTTAGGTTTTAATGAGGCATAATTCATGATTCAGATTTCTCAAACAATTAATTATCATACCAGTTCAAGAGCTAATTGTACCAAAATCTTATTTTTAGTTTCAATAAAGCATATGTATTTATATGGGGGTGTGTGTATACTCACATGAAGGTATATTTATTAATTATGATTATCTCTTCATATATATTAAAAATGATTCTTCAAAGTGATTGTACGACAAGAGGCCAGATGTGATGATGATTAACAGATAATTTATTTTGATTCTTCAAGTGACAGTACCTACGGTGGAATAGTGGATACCCTGATAAAAACTATTCAGGAGACTAGTCATTTTATGGGACAGGTGTCCTTTATCAGATTTGTATTATTAATTAAGAGGACTCTTGTGGGAAACTTCTGCAGTCAGTTTTCTCAATTTTCCAACTCTCACTTTTTTGACCGTTCTACGTTTTAATCCAGTAATAATTTGATAGAGAATTTGTTTAGGATAATTTTAGGTTGGTTGTGTTCCCATTTTTTGTCCATCTCAAAATCAAATAATAGCCTCAAGATACAATCAATTTGTTTTGTACCGTCATTTGTAATGTAGAAAGATATTACTGCATTATATATCATATTATCACATTGTATAAAAAATATATATATATAGAGTCATGATTACGTGTGGTTTACGGTCGGTGCGGTGCGCGATCACGGGTCCATCGCATCGGACGGTCGGATGCGATTCACGTCGACCGTTGGATGCGATGGACCCGCGATCAGACGACCCACGTCGCGCACCGCACCGACCGCAAACCGCATCTAATCGGTCCACTATATATATATATATATATATATATATATATATATATATATATATATATATATATATATAGCCGATTACCTGCGGTGAACGGCAGGTGCGGCGTCGATCGTGGGCCGTCGATCACAGGTCCATCGCATCGGACGATCGGATGCGATTCACGTCGACCGTTGGATGCGATGGACCCGCGATCAGACGGCCCACGTCGCGCACCGCACCGACCGCAAACCGCACCTAATCGGTTCACTATATATATATATATAATTTTTTATAATAATATGCATTTAAATAAATATATATTTTAAAAAAATAGGAATGTTGCGGACGGGGTTTCACACACATGTTGGACATATCATTTAATTTTAGAGCATCTCCAACTAGGGCTTCAACTCGGACGAGTTGGGTTTGGGTTGACTCTAATCCGAACTCAATCTGAAATACAAACTACACACAAATCCGATTTTTAACCTGGATTGTTTTAACTCGAACTCAACCCGTAATTAAATAAATCAACCCTACCCAACCCAATTTTCTTTAGAGATTAGAATACTTCAGAGATTTGATTTTTAAAATTCTTTAGAGATTTGATTTTTGGAATATAATTACATACCCAAACACAGACGAAACAATTACCTTTTTTTGAATGCCTCTCAATCAATCTGAATAAAAACCCATCCAAGAAATCAAAAGAGTCCTATGTCCTCTTTGATGTCTTCCGAATGATCGAGGCCAAGCTGCCGAAGACGAAAACAAAGGGACCGAGGGAAGGAGGGAGGGAGGGAAGGGGCCTACGGCTAGGGTTGTGTGTGTGATGTAACTTGTTAGGTAGAGTTTTTCTAACCAGTGGACGGTGTAGATTAGATGTATGAGATTGAATGGCCATGATTATCGTATTATTTTTAGTTTACGGGTTCGAGTTGGGTCGAATTGTAAGTGATGCCAACCTGAACCTAACCCGATTTTTTATTCATCCCGAATTGATCAATATAAATCCGAACCTGATTTTTACAACCCAACCCATGTAAAAATTAGGTTCAACCAGACTGAAGTTGCAGCCCTATCCCTAACCCTCCTCATTTCTCTATAGTAGAGATTTTTTTTCTCATTCATTTCTGTTATAATAAAAGATAAAAATAATAGTACAGAATAATGTTACACGTCTAACACACTAATACAATATATGTATGATTTAATACTTTCTATATTTTCAAGTGGATTTTCCAATCCTCCCTTTTTTTTCTCAAAACAAAATGGCAGAAAAATTAAGAATGATCAAACTTTTAACTTTTTTCTATTTAGGACAAACTCATAATATTACATAAAAATACATGTAATGTCATGAAATAAACATTAACCCCCGTTTGGATTAAGGAATTGAGTTATTCTGGATAGGTAATTATACCAGTATAGATAATAATTATACAGTAATAAGAAATTTTTTGTTTGGTTGTGTTTTTTATTATTTTCATTGGAAAACGTAAGAATAAAGGTTGAGTTGTTTGGTTGATAAAGAATAAAATATAAATAAACTGTGAAATAGTTGATTTGATATGTGGGCACTTTAATGTATAAGAGGTGTTGATATGTGATTTGATGTGATAATGTGTAAAAAATTGATTTGACATGTGGGCCAATGGGAATAAATAAAATGAATATAACTTATCTTAGGGGTTACTTAGAATTGTTATACTCTCTTATACTCATTTATACTGACATAGTAATTCCAACCTATACTCTTTAAACAAACACCTAGTTTTCCCTATCTATTCTTATCTCATCTTATTCCACATTTAAATCACTCTTATTCCATAATACAAACGGGGACTAAGAGAAACATTTTGGCTCTATGTGTCTAGGGAGTCAAAATCAATTTCTTTATTTTAGAGAAAACATTTAGAAAAAGGGCTAGAAAATAGTTTTTAAAAAATTTCTTCAAAATTCGAAAAAGAAAGAGTTAAGGTTTTCAATTATTTATTTGTTGTTATCATATTTATATTTTACTTGATTAATCAAGTAATTATAAATGCATCAATTAAATTTTTTCACGTGCTCGATGATGCTCAGACCCTGCACAGCCAATTAAGACAGGTCACGTGGGGTCAGCCCGTACCCGATCACATGCCTCTCCTCGGGCCATACCGGGTTCACAATTAAACCAGTTTTTTTTTTTAATGAATTATCAAAAATATTTTTTTGTTAGATTTATTAAAAATGGTTTCTATAATGTTTTGATTTTATTAAAATAAATAAACCTAAATCGTTGGAGTTGTACGAAAAACAATTTTGATTTTACGGTGATTCATGTAAAGTTAGTCGAACATATTTTCAAATCAATTGATTTTCAAAAACAACATTAAAAATTAAATTGATGAATCGAGTTTTTATTAAGTCGGTAAACACCCCTTATTTTTATGAAAGATGTCAATGAATTATTTTAAAAAAAATCAAATTTATATGAAATCGCCTAATACCATCGTATGTACCACACTATCTTTTAGTATATACAATATAATGAAAAAACATTAAAATACATGCAATCAATTCGTGCGAGTATTTACATCATTTGTATTTTTATTAGTTAAATATATATTTTATATAAAAAAAACATGTGAACTGCAAATAGGCATGGGCGTCTCATTTTCCAAACATAAAAATCTAAAATATGAATCAAAAACTGAAAATTGTTGTGAAAGTGGTGGATAACCACCACTCCTCTAAGTCATAACACCCCCCACTCTTCAACTCCATAACCCCTCTCATTCAACTCCATAACCCGCACTATTAATCACACCATTATCTATTCCCTCACCTCTATAGACTTGAAACTCCCCACCTTTGGGATTCCTCCATAGACCCTATAAATTGAGGAGTTTGTAATGTATTCCATAATCAACAAGTGAAGAATAAATCCTCTCTCTACTTCTCTTCTCTATATGCTTATGTGCTTTGTTTATGTACTTTTATGTTCATGTATTATAGTTAGTTTACAACACGTTATCAGCACGAATAAGCTCTTATTCGATTCAAGCACTCAAGATGTTAGAGAGATCTCCAAAGATTTGTAATTTGGTGAGTTCATGAGATTCCCAAAGATTTATATTTTTGGTGAATGTATGATATTCAAATCATCATGATTTATCTTATTTTATATTTTGTACACAACATGATAGAGAATTTTATGATTTTCTTTTTGATAAAGAAAAATGGGTTTTCTTACTATATGCTACATAATTAAATATACCCATGCGTTGCATTCTTTTATAGATTTGTTTTAAGAATGCATTTCTTTATGCATATTCTATATCATAATATTAAAAAAAATGTTTTGGCCATGTAATCTCATCTTCGTGATTAATATGCGCATGGATCCATGATTTGTAATCAAACCCAATAATTCATGCATTTTATTATATAGCTGTCGTTTCATATATGCATGTGTTTTATTTTATCTTTAGTGCATGCATAAATTCAAAATGGATGCATGAATTGAATATGATTTACTAGGAAGGTTTGTATTCGGTGGGTTGTTAATGATCTCCATAAAAAAAAATTTCTCTCATGCCTTATATCCATAATGAATTCACTGTTATTATAAGCATGACATGTCATCCTTGTTGAATTCATGAATGATTCTATTAGCACGAGTAGAACTCATTATATTCACCATCATGCCCCATTTGAAAACACCGTGATTCCTTTGTGTATTTTTAATAATGAAAATTAAAGGTTTTCCCCGGACTTCAACATGGATTTCATTTTTGTATGTGGCATAAATATCTTCTTAATCAGTTTATTTATTCAACATATATAGTGTTTCAATTATTATATTGTGGTTACAATACCGTGACATGCTATGTCATATATTACTTTCAATCATATTAGTATCAATCTGTTCCATATTCATATATATGTGAAAAAAAAAGTTTTGGCTAAGATGATTAAAATTTGTAGCTTAATTTTTTTTTTTCTGGTAGACTATGGAATTATATTTTGATGTTTCACTTATTGCTTAGATTTGTGCTAACATCAATCCTTATTCATTGTATCAATTAATTTGATATTTATAAATATTTGATTTGTGATTCATTTTAATGTTACAATGTCATGTGTCCCTATAGGACCATACAAAAATTGTATTTACATGGATCCCTGAAGGACCATGTAGAAACTATGAATAATGTGTCCCAATAGGATCATGTAAATTTTATTTTATTTTATCTTTAAAGGACTACAAAAAAAAAATTGTGTACATGGATCCTTGAAGGATCATGTAAAATTATGATTATATTAGTCCCTGAATGACCAAGTAAAAGTCATTATATTACTTTATAGGAGCATACAAAAATTGTGTTTACATGGATCCCTGAAGGACCATATAAAAGTTATGAATTATGTGTTCAGTAGGACCATGCAAATTTTATTTTATTTTGTCCCTGAAGGACTATACAAAAAATTATTACATGGATCTTTGGAGGTTCATGTGAAAGATATGATTAGAATGTGTCCCTGAAGGACGGTATAATTTTTATCCCCGAAGGATATATATACACAAATCATGATTGCTCGTGTCCCTGTAGGACCAAACAAAAGTTATATGATATATTTTATGGGTCCTTAGAGGACCAAAATGAAAAAAAAATTATTTACATAGATCCTTGAAGGACTGTATTTAAATTATGATTATATGAATCCCTGAAGGACCATATAAAATTTTATTTTATTTTATCTTTGAAGGACTACATACAATTTTATTATCCCTAAAGGATTATATAAAATTAATGGCTACTTGAGTCATGTAGGAGTATACAAAAGTTATGAAATTTTTATGGGTCCCTGAAGGATCATATATAAAAAAAATAAAGGTGGCTACATGTATCCCAGTAGGAACATGTAAAAATTGTGACTAGCTTTCACCATCATAATATAGAGGATTTAAATATTAAATTCTCATTGTGAAAAGTCCACCGACCATTGTGTCTCAAAGATACTCCAGTAGTAGCAATGTCGAAAGCAAAAATATTATTATCAAATTTTATATCTTCTCATTGCTGAATAATGAGCTTTGATAATAATATAAATAAAAAAAATCATGAAACCCGATCTATTAACTCAGCATCGTTGCCTGAAGCAAATGCATTTTATTTTATTTTATTTTGAGCAATGGACATGGTCAAGGGTTATTTCATGGTTTATATAACCACAACAATAGTAGAGATGACAAGTTATTTGAAACCACCAGAAGTGGAATGCTATTGAAGAAAGCAAGGGAAAAGTTTGCATAATAAACCCTAAAATGCAGAAAAAAATTATTGTCATCTATGTGGTACTTCATAACATAATTTTGGTCACTTACTTGAAGTACGTCCAAATCTTTAAATTGGTTGCGTACCTGAAGTATGCTTAAACTCTTTATTGGTCATGTACTTCATATATGATTAGATATTTGTCAATTTTATATTTACGTCTTTATTTTTCTTTATTATATGAAATGCACTTTCATATTTATCTTATTTTTTTAGTTTAATATTAATTAATGCAAATGATAATATTATTTTTAGTATTACAAACTTGATCGAATGCTCTAGAAGAGCAGATATCATATTATCAATATATACAAAATTTTGTATCAACGATACATTGTATTCATGTAGATCCAGAAGAAGTCTACTGAATATACCTATCTCAAGATATGCCATTTTAAAATTATGGAGTATCTATACATTAATAATGTCTCATGCTAGAAGCATACATTAGAAAAACTTTATTCTCTCTTAAGGGTTATAATATAAATATCATAATTACTCATATGAACCAGAAGTTCTATGATCTTTATGATTTGACATGACCATCTCAGATATCCATGGTACACGATAATGCATTGAACTATTCATTTGGGCGTATACTAAAGAACCAGAAGATTCTTTTCCTCGATGATAGTTTTTACCGCATGATTTACGGATTGTCATTTTAATGAGACAATATTCTCGCCGTTAGGGGGAGGGAAGAATGTACCTGAAGTACGATATGTTCCTAAAGAACGACGAGAATTATCGTGGAATTCATCCACTCTGTCTCATCTAGACTCACGTACCACTCAACGTGAAAATCAAATTCCTAATGCATGCCAGAAGCGTGATAGATCAATAGGTTCAAAAGAATAAGCTCCCCATAAGTGGAGATCAAATGAAAAATCATGCTCTAATAATGATCCAGAAGAAGTTATACATAATGCTCCAGAAGAGATTATGAACAATAGATCCACTTTCTCTAAAACTCCAGAAGAGTATAATATCCCTGAAGAGAAACGAGTTCCAGAAGTGACAAACTCTTGAAGAGGAAAAGGTACCTAATAATATTGAGATCTCTGTATTTTATATGCATATAAGAGAAATGTGGAATCGCAAATAAATGATCATCGATGACATACTATTGAAATTTCAAAGGGCGATGATTACAATGAACCCACAGCATAAATGAATGTCGACAACCAAAGTGGAAAGATGCTATTAAAGCAGAATTGAGTTTTCTTGAAAAGTGGTATATTCGAACCTATAATACATACCCCAAAAGATGTTAACCCTGAAGGTTACAAATGGGTGTTTGTAAGAAAACGAAATGAGAAAATAAAATTACTAGATATAAGGCACAAGGTTTCCTGCAGAAACCTGGGATTTGAATACGAAGAAACATACTCATAAGTCATGGATACAATAACGTTCCATTACTTAGAAAGTCTCGAAGTTTCTGAAAAACTTGATACGTGACTAATGGACGAAGTAACAACTTATCTATATGGGAATTTATATGAATCCCTGAAGGATATAAATTGCCTAAAACAAAAATCAAAGAGTATGTACTCAATAAAGCTAAGACGTTCATTGTACAGCTTAACGCAGTAGGTACAACCGTCTTAGTGAATACTTGATGAAAGCAGGATATGAAAACAATTTCATTTGCCCGTGTGTCCTTATAAATATATCTAGTAAGGGATTTGCTATTTTGACAATTTATGTTGATAATATAATTTCAATTGAGACTCCTGAAGAGCTCAACAAAACTTCAGAATATCTTATGAATGGATTCGAAATGAAAGATCTTGGAAAAACAAGATATTGTCTCGGCCTGCAGATTGAGCGGAGTTCAAATGGGATACTTTTTCATCAAACAACATATGTTGAAAAAAAATCCTGAAGCATTTTAATATGGACAAATGTCATCCATTAAGTACTCCTATGGTGGTATGGTCACTTGACCCAAAGAATGACTTTTTTTTTCGTCCAAAAGAAGATACAAAAAATCTTCTTGGTCCTGAAGTACCATATCTTAGCGCAATTGGTGCTTTATTATAATTGGCCAATGCACTAGACCTGACATTGCATTTTCAGTTAACTTATTGGCCAGATTTAGCTCTGCACCAACTCGAAGGCATTGGAATGATGTGAAGCACATTTTTCGTTATCTTCGTGGAACGTCAGACATGGGCTATTCTATGCAAAAGATTCCAATAATGGTGCACAACTTAAGGGTTATGCAGATTCAGGATATCTTTCAGATCCTCACAAGGCTCGCTCACAAACAAGCAATTCGGGAATGGGTGTGGATAAAGTCTTTGGTTCATCATATTCGTACTGCATGCGGACTATCTCTCATTACAGTGTTCCAACAACTATTTATGAAGACAATGCAGTATGCATTGCTCAAATCAAAGAGGGATATATCAAGGGTGATAGAACGAAGCATATTTGTCTAAAATTCTTTTACACTCATGAGCTCCAGCAGAGACATGAAATTGATGTTCAACAAATTCAGTCAAAGGACAATCTTGCAGATTTGTTCATTAAAGCTTTGTCGACGTCGACATTCAAGAAGCCGGTGTATAACGTCGGGATACGACGAGTTAGCGACCAAAATTCTTGAAATCTTGTACTTATGAGGGGGAGTAATTTTTTGATGACATTTTGCGAACTGTACTCTTTTTCCTTCGCCTAGGTTTTGTCCCAATGGATTTTCCTGGCAAGGTTTTAACGAGGCAGTGTTAAACGCATACACCATTATACGATTAAGTTAAATTGTACTCTTTTTCCTTCGCTTTGGTTTTTTCCCACTGGGTTTTCCAAGCAAGGTTTTAATGAGGCAATTATCTTAGCGTGGTGGTCATCCAAGGGGGAGTGTTGTGAAAGTGGTGGATAACCACCACTCCTCTAAGTCATAACACCCCCCACTCTTCAACTCCATAACCCCTCTCATTCAACTCCATAACCCGCACTATTAATCACCCCATTATCTACCCCTCACCTCTATAGACTTGAAACTCCCCACCTTTGGGATTCCTCCATAGACCCTATAAATTGAGGAGTTTGTAATGTATTCCATAATCAACAAGTGAAGAATAAATCCTCTCTCTACTTCTCTTCTCTATATGCTTATGTGCTTTGTTTATGTACTTTTATGTTCATGTATTATAGTTAGTTTACAACAAAAATCAGTTTGATTCTAAATGAGGCTTTAATTAAGAAGTTTTTCACAGTCTTATTTGCACTAACAAATGCAATCTCATATAGCTCGTTACCCCCTCCAGTCACTATAACTTGTGACATGTCTCATTAAAAAAAATTTAACATTTTTTTATAAATGATATCAATAAATTCATTTATGCATATGTTTCATTTTTATAAAAATACATACTCACTTAATGAGATGAATGATTTATTAAAAACTAAAATAATATGAACAGATTGTGTGTCTAGGAATGTAAAATAATATCAGCCCGTCTAAATGGGCTGTGTTTTATGGACCAAAATTTATATCGTAGGCCCAATTTTGTGATCAGTTAGGCTTCATGCGCGAAGTGGGTACATGTTTTCACGTTAAGCGTTGATACACACATTCCGTTTTCCAGTCTGTTTTGCCATCTTATACGATATGATAACGCAGTATATACTGCACTATCATAGTGTATATTACACTATCATAGTATATACTGCAGTCTGTTTTTTTCATTTTTTCACCATAAAAATAAATACATTAGTGTACCTCAGTATATATTTCATTTCATATAATAGCATACATTTCAAATGGTGAATATATAATTTTATAAAAAAAGAAAAACGGGATGAACTGTAATTGAGACTGTAATGGAAACTACGTGTATATTTTTTCTTTTATTATGTTTAGTTGAGCCCAAAAATTAAAACACTTGTTTGAAATGTAAAATGGATTGGGAATAAAAAAAATTTCTAAAATAAAATAAATTGACTCCCTACATCCCTATAACCCATATGTTAATGAATCCCTAAGAACAACCCACTAGTAAAATAATAAAATAGCATAAAACGAAAATAAAAATATACCCGTTCATTGATAACAATAATTTCCTAAAAATTACTTTAAGTGTGCATTAAAACTATAAATTTTCTGATGAATCTGTAATGTAGATTCTTTTAATTAATTTAATTTAATTTAATTTATTAGAGAATCTTGTTTTATATAATATTTATAAAATTTATCATCTATTTAAAATATTTAAATAAGATTCAAAGAAGAAATAGTGATTATAAGATTGAATTTTAATAAATTTGTAAAAGTGAAAATGTACATAAGCGTTATGAACACGATTAAATATATGAAAAACACTCAGTATTAGTAATTTGGATAGATTTGAATATATTGATGATTACTTAAATTTGATTTTAAAATATTAAAATGTATTTATGATTTATTTAAATCTGATTTTAAAAAATTAAAATTTGAATAAATAGATACAAGTAATTGTTAAGTTTATGAGAGGGTAAAAACAAAAATAAAAATGGGGGTGACTTTTCTTTAATAAATAAGTAAATAGAAAAGATAACTTGGCTGGGCTTGGACTATGACATGTGTGAAACCTATTTCAAAAAATGGGAAAAGTTATGATCTAATTATTTAAAATAATCGATTCTCAATTTTCAACCTGTTTTTTTTTATAGAATTTGTTATGGTGTCGACTGGAAATGTTGTGGTAACAGAAAATTTTAAACTCATATAGTCGTAAAAATAATAATAATGATAATAATAATAAAATAAAATAAAAAACCACCAACTTTTTCGTTTTTGAAGGTCGATGGCAACAATGAAAGCGTACTTTTTCTCACGTGTGAAACATTTTAAAACATCACTTCTCCAACTCACCCTCGCTTTCTTGATACTGTCCCAAACAGGACTTAAGGACCATAGACTAATCACCAAAATGAGAAACCCCTTATCAAAAAGGTGATGAAATGATGGAATTTTATAATCGATTTAAGTCACTAAATTGATCAATTTTTTTCAGGTAATCACATTCTGGGTTATGTATTTTTATTAATTATTTTTTGAGAGTTTCATTGGACTAAACAAATTATAGCCCGACTTAAATTCCATATTATTCTAGAATTTAAATATATCTATGTTCCATGGCTGATGGACCGCAGTACTTATAAATATCAATGTCCAATAATAAATGACACAGAGCATGTACTTATAAATATCACCATATATCATAAACCATATAAATATAAGAGTACACTGGAACCCAAGTTCCTATACCAACGGTCCACAACACAATCCTCTTCAGAAAATAAAAATACAACTGAAAACAAACATAGGACGCAAATGTGGAGCTCGCACGCGTGGAAGAAACCACACGTGTGACACAAAGTGAACGCCCCACTTTTTATTCACCCTTCCTCATAATAACTTATTACACATAACTCCCCTTTAGAAATATTGTTCACCTGACCCTGCAAGGCCAAAATAGTATATTAGAATACCATCACAATAACACATGAAAAATCATACCAAAAAATAGTAAGATTACATGTAGTCTTGTTTACCTTCTCTTTCATGTTTAATTTTCATAGTTGATTTTTTTAATAAAGGTATAATTCATTTGGTTAAATATGTACTTTTTTGAAGAAATATAATAAATCAAACCATTTACTTTATATAAATAAATGTAAAGAAATTGCATATAAACAAACTCAATAGGTGGAATATAGAACACGTTGATGTCTGAATCCATATCTATATTTATTGAGCATCTTTGTCGGTTCAAAACATTAACATTTTTCATAAAATTTTGAGGCTAAAAACTACACGTAACAAGTGTCACACTTACTTGGTGCAGTCAATGTTAGGGCTGATGCTATAAGGGATGTTGATGCCGCACTTGGAAGGGATGCTTCTAGCGTAGCTCGGGTTGGCCCCACGTGCTTTGCTCTTGAGGCACGAGCATGCCTGTTGGCGGTCTGGAGTTGTCCTCGCAGCGGAGTTGAGCCCCCTGATCCCGCTGCAGCATCCGGGGAGATGGCGCCCCCCTTCTGTGCGTAGGCTATGCATGGTGAGATGTACTTCACAACTTGGCCGCACGAGATTGCCGCCTCCACCTCACGTGGTCCTTCCACGAGGAGGAGGGCGGCGGCGACGGCGAGAATGGCTAGGGTTGCAATGGTACGGGCCATTCTGTAAGTGTGTGTGTGTGTGTGTGACTACTTCACTAAGTAGTGGTTTGTAGTGAGGATGCTGTGGTATGTAATGGTGGGAGTGGGGTTGTTTATATAGGGGAGTAGGGGAATATTTTAAAATAAAAAAAAATTAATGTGACTTTGTTGCACAATTGTTCTAATGTTGTCAATGGCGATCATTTGATGAAATGGTGCTTTCAATTGGTTGGTTATGCACCATTCGATTAATTAATGTGTTTGTCCACTCCATCGGTATAATTACAGTATGGCCCTTATGTTTTTGGTTAATTATGTTAAAGACTTACAGTGGGAGCTTCTTTTCTAAAGTTACATGTAACGAAAGTTCAACACGTTTCATACATATTAATCAGGCATCAGCTGTGCTACAGAAATCGAGAATCTAATGTATGAGTCAACAAGGAGTATCACATATGTGATGTAAACTAATTTTTAGTAAAAATATTTTTATTTAAATTAAAATTTACCCAAAAAATCATATATTCTCACATTAAACAATTTTGTGTCACATCCTTTTTTAGCCGACACAAACTCTCTAGATCTCAACCAAGTCCAACACTGTAGAACTTTGAAAGTGTTGGGATAGAATTTTTTTTTATTGTTTTGTTTAAGTGTCGGGATAGTTTTATTGACCCATCATGGTGATTAAGAGTTAATTCTCACGTCATAGTACATAATCTTTTCTTATAGTATTTTGAGTAAAGAACTCATGTCCCTCGGTATATTTAAGTTAGGAAAATGTGTTAAATAATTTTTGTAATATTTTAGGCAGCCTTCCATGTGTATTACATTATATATTTTTATTTGTGTAGGAGGCGAATTTAACCAGGACAAAGAATGAGAAACAAAACACAGCAGGGCCCATCTCTCAACCGATGAGCCCACAAGCCAAACCATGAGCTCGGGCCCATTGGGCAACACCAGGATGGGGCACCACCGCCCGCAAAGCGTATGGGCCTGACAGGCCCAGATGTGAGCGAATGAGAAAAACAAAGGAGTGTCAGGACGGGCAGGACATATGCCCGACTACGGCTCAACACGGGTAAGATTGCCCGACCAGAGTGCTGAAGCTATTATTCGCGTAACCACGAGGGCGGTCAAGATTGTGGCAGCTCACCTCGATCAAAGGGCACAACGGTGTTCATGATTGAACGGCATGTCGGACATGAGCCCCTTCACTAAGAGCAAGACAGTTATCAAATGGAATATTCTCTGACATCTTAAAGGACAGTGCGTCAGGGAAACCGTTATAGGCGAATGATGATCCCTAGGCGCCACGTGTCCCGAATCGGTAGGCCATACAGGGGGTATCATATCACGTTATGGACACCCCCCGAGGTCCCAATCGGCACGCCCCAATCCAGTATAAAAGGGAGGCTACCCCTCCCTCCTAAGGTATGCGCAACACACTCCACTCTCTCTCCCTCTTTGGATCGAAGGTTCTTCTAAGAAGGAAGAAAGGAGGATCACTGACTTGACCGTCGGAGGGGCGTTAGCTGGCACCACACTGGTGTGAGTTGCAGGTACCCGAGGACCGAAACCGACGAGGAGCTGTTCGACTTGCAAACAGCGAGGAGGATCTGAAGGGCTAACCGGATCGGCGAAGTCGGAAGATCAGCCCACACCATCTCTCCGGAACCAACTCAAAAGCCCGGATCAACCAGGATCTGGCCCAGGAGGGGGAATAGCAGGAAATTCGCCCTCCACATTTGGCGCCGTCTGTGGGATTGGTTTTAAAAAACAGCGATGGGCTCTTATTTGAACACGCTATCAAGCTGGGCTTTCGGGCATCCAACAATGAGGCCGAATACGAAGCTCTCATCGCAGGACTGGATCTCGCAGCTCATTTGGGAATACGAGTCATCGATGTCTACAGCGACTCGCAGCTGGTGGTGTTCCAAAGCACCGGCGAATATGAGACCAGAGACGAGAGGATGACATCGTATCAACAAAAGGTGCAATTATTGCTCTCCCAGTTTGAATCCGCAAAAGTGCATCAGGTAGAAAGAGAGCTCAACACTCAAGCCAACGCTCTAGCAACCTTGGCATCATCCGTCAGCGGGAAGCCGGCCAGAAGTATCCAACTTGGCTACCTAAAATCCCCGAGTATCGAAAGGCTGGGTGAAATTTTAACAATCGCCTGCGTGGAGGACTCCCCCAATTGGATGACTGATATCAAGAAGTACCTTTCGGAAGGAACCTTGCCAGAAAGCAAAATTGAGGCGAGAAAGCTGAGACAAAGGGCAGCTAGTATTGGGTTTCATCCACGGGAATCCTCTATAAAAGAAGTTTTCAAGGTCCATACCTCAGGTGCATTGGACCCCGGGAGGCACAGCGAGTCCTCAGCACATTACACTCTGGCCTGTGTGGAGGACATGTTGGTTCTCGATCACTAGCCCTGCGGGCCGTGTCAATCGGTTATTTCTGGCCAAGCATGAAGAGAGATTCAGCCGAGTTGGTCCAGAAGTGTGAGAACTGTCAACGGTTTGGGAATCTTATTCACCAACCGGCAACGGAAATGGTTCCTATGAAAAGTCCATGGCCGTTCGCGCAGTGGGGTTTAGATATTGTCGGACCCATGCCTACGGCTCCACGGCAAAAACGCTTCCTGCTAGTAGCCACCGACTACTTCACCAAGTGGGTAGAGGCGGTACCCCTGGCAAGGATCAGAGATATCGAGGTCAAGTCATTCCTTTGGAAAGACATAGTATGCCGATTCGGGGTCCCGCAAACAATCATTTCAGACAACGGAAAACAGTTCGATAGTAAACTGATAAATAATTTCAGCGAGGAATTGAAAATACAACACCACTTCTCTACCCCACGGTACCCACAGAGTAATGGGCAAGCGGAGATTATTAATCGGACGATTCTGGACGGCTTGAAAAAGAGGCTAGATAGCGCAAAACAGAAATGGGTCGATGAACTACCATCGGTCCTATGGGCCTATCGAACTACCTCAAGAAGGTCCACCGGCGAAACACCTTTTTCACTAGCGTTCGGGGTTGAAGCCGTCTTGCCGGTTGAGACCGAAGTGGCCACACACAGAACCGAAAACTTCGACGGAGCAGCGAACAATGAGCAACTAATGCAAGACCTAGAATTTCAGGACGAAGTAAGAGAAATTGCAGCCATCAGAAACATGGACTACCAGAATCAAATATCCAGATACTACAACCGGCGAGTAGCAGGCAGAAGCTTCAGAGCCGGAGACCTGGTCCTTAGAGAGATCTTCCCAGAAACCAAAAACAAAAATGACGGCAAGCTAGGTCCAAATTGGGAGGGCCCTTTTAAAGTCACTAAAGCTGGACCAAATGGGGCTTATCACCTAGAAACAATGGGAGGGTTCGAGGTCCCTCGCCCTTGGAATGTAATCCATTTGAAGAAATATTATCATTAAATGAGAAGTTTCTTGTTTCTTCCATTAAATCTTCTAAGTACGGAACAACACGACGATAAAAGACGGGCTCAACGGGCTGGGTCTGATCGGGGTCGCTTTTAGCACTCGATACCACTCAGCCCTCGCAGCACGCACTAGCCGAATGGCCCCCTAAGCCGCGCTCAACGGGCTGGGTCTGATCGGGGTCGCTTTTAGCACTCGGTGCCACTCAGCCCTCGCAGCACGCACTAGCCAAATGGCCCCCTAAGCCGCGCTCAACGGGCTGGGTCTGATCGGGGTCACTTTTAGCACTCGGTGCCACTCAGCCCTCGCAGCACGCACTAGCTGAATGGCCCCCTAAGCCGCGCTCAACGGGGTGGGTCTGATCGGGGTCGCTTTCAACACTTGATACCGCTCAGCCCTCGAAGCCGCGCAACCAGCCGAATGACACCCTAAGTCGAGCTCAACGGGCGCTAAACACTCAACGGGCAAAGTTTGAGCTCGACTCAACCCGATCAATCATACGTCGAGAGGAACAGCAAAATGGATCCCGCATTATTGACCCCCATACGGATAAACGTGCAAGCAATATCATTTAAAAAAAAGGAGGGAGAGAGAAAAGAAGTGAGCAACACATCTGCCACGAGCCGATTATATACGCGGAGAAGAACGAACATCCATTCGATGCAAATTCAAAGTCCCGACGTCGCCACGGGAAGATGAGTCGAACATTAGACGAATACGAGGAGGCGCTCAGGTAATAATGAGCCTCGCCCGTTTATCGATGGAACGATAGAGATAACTCCTCCATTGAAGCAATCAATTACCACACTCGATCTTTAAAGAATCAAAAGACTTAGCACGCAAAAGAATGTTTAAACTCGGGACGCAGCCCGGATAAAACACCCGGTGTTCGCCGGGAAGATGTTCGCAAAAGGAAAAAAGTAGAAAGGAAACGAAATAAAAAAGAGGCAGAGAGCATGAGGCATTGGCGCCGGCCTTACTCCTGGCGTCCAGGGAGAGAGGTGGAAGGAGTCGGCCGAGTTGATGTTTCCGGATCTTCCTCCGCGAAAGGACCGCACTTCCTTTCAAAAAGAGAAAGATGATACATCTCCTTCAGTTTAGACTCCGAAGGGAAGGCCTGGCCATCCTGTCTAGCCGAGTAGCCCGTGCTAAAGCCAGCACAGAAGTCCTTGAAGCGCTCGCTCTCTTCCTCCTCGATCAAGCACTTCAGCCTCTCCACCTCCCTGCACACGGCACCGACATAGCCACATGCCACAAGACTAGCCTTGCGGGAAAGGGCCGGGGGCATGGAGTACTTGCCCATACCTTCAACTATGGTAGGGCTAACACAGTATACATACTGAGGCACCCGAGACGGAGATATGGGAGGGGACATCGAAGCCCGGGGCCCCCTCTCGGCCGCAGGGGATGACACTCCACAATCATAGGGATACTTGTTATGGTAGTTATCAAATAAAAGGGCATAATATGTAATATCCTATTACCACATCATGGGGCCAATTTGGGGCCTATGAAATTGGGGCCTAACAATCATTATTGTTAAGAGACATGTATACATAGGCAGCGTTTGGTTTGCACGATTGAACAACTTTTGCGTTTGTAAGAAACTACTTCTACAATCGTGCAGCCAAACAGTTTTACTGTACCAACTTTCTGCATGCAATTTCTGGCAAATATTGTCTAAAAACTACAATTTTCAGAAGTTGGGGGGCAGCTGAATCAGTTTTACACCCAACATTTGCAGAAAATCAATTTTGTAATCCCGCTATCAAACGCTATTATAGATACTGAGAAGCCTCTTTTATATCTCAATTGTATTATAGTGAAGGGCGCATCTATCCCCACCAAGGGATTCCAGCATTATATATTTTTTTAAATATATAATGGAAATTTTAATTGAAATTTAATTATTTCATTTTTCAGATTTGGCGGTGGGCCCAAATGGGTCCAATTTAATTTATAATTATGATAATTATAAATTGATGTTGAAATATTTATTTTATATTTTTTAGAGATATTTATAGTCTCAACATAGTTTGGTTAAAATTTGGTGAGGAGTTTGAGAAATTAGATTTTTAGGCTTTAGTGTCAAGTTATTGGGCCCAGGGATCTAGTTGTGAATCCAGAATACTTTTAATAGCCTTCAGGGATCTGTCTGTAAATCGGATAGGGATCTGTTTCTAAATCGGATAGAGACCTATTTATAAACCTAGAACACTTCATGGGTCGTTTTGTAATTTTGATAACCTCCTTTAAATAACATGTTTGGATTAGGGTTTTCATCCAAATCTCAGAAAGTGTGAATGATGATGATGACCTAACCCTAGATGAAGATGGTGGATGGTGTAACCGGATTTAAGGGGATATTGAGCTCCATCGACGGCATTCGGAAACGCTTTCTATGAATGGAGCAGGTGGAGACCGCAGGAAAACTCACCTAGTCAAATGGGAATTGGTCTGCAGTAGAAAGCGGTTGGGTGGAGCGGGGATCATTCACGCAACCAAACGACTTAGAAGATATGAACAAGGCCCTCCTTAGCAAATGGAAGTGGCGTTGGCTTACTCAACCCTCTTTGTTGTGGAGGGACTTGATTGTGTCGATCGATTGTTTAGGGAAGAAGTTTGATGAATTAGGGTTAGGGTTTGATTGATTTTAATTGGTTGATTATTTGATAATATTTCAATGGATCTCGAATGAATTCTTAATATCAAAATAGATTGATTGGTTTTGGGGATTTAAATGTTATTTTCGGGTTGATTATATGTATGGACGTTAAATCATGTTTTTGATGATGATAGAGTCTTTTGTGAGAAAGCTATATTTCACAAATAGAAATAGGTTTTGAAAAGATCTTTCCAACGAATCACGGATCGTCCAATTCGGAGTTACGGATATAAAGTTATGATTTTTGAAAGATTTATGTGCAGTTTATTATAATTCAAATATTTAGTTTGATGACCAAGTTTGATGAATTTTAAAGATTTAAGGGATCCCAAATTGATGTTTAGTGAAGTATAAGTTGATTTGTGGGTTTTGATGATTTTATTGATCTTGACAACTTAAATTGGATCTTAAATCAATTAATTTGGTTTAGTGGGATCAATGAATATTAATTGGATATTATTGTTATTTGGATGTAAATTGATTGGATTGAGTTATTCAATCATTGGAATTATAGTTGAGCCTTATTGGATTTGTTTAAATATTTATTCGAGGATTGATCGATTATATGGGTCTTATGGAATAAATGGATATTGATTTTCGCAGCATTGTGAGTATATGGAAATTTTAATATTTATTCTAAATTGAGATTTTCGTTAGGCCTTTGAGGTGAGTTGCGGATTGTATGTCTATTAGGTATGGGCTTTTGAGATTATCGGGCTCAGTGTTATTGTAAGTTGGTTGTCAATGGCTTGAGTCATAATTGAATTGTTTCTGATTTATTATTGTATAATTGTTATACGAGGTTATCCATGTGCGAGTGTGTAGCGTTCATGCACATATATCTATTTGTATTGCGTGGACTAGAGGTGAGTGGATGTTTCTATATTATTTGAAAATCATAATATATGTATGCATTTCGGCATCATGTTATTTTACGATTATGAAATCTATCTTGTATGAAGCATATGGGCATGTTATCATATAGGTTGATATTTTGGATATATCGTATGCATTGAAAATTATGAGATTTATGAAAAATGGCCGCATGCTGTATACTTGAAAGAATAAGTAGTTTTGATTGTGCATGCATTAAATCGTCTAGGTGGCTCAGTGTAGGTGACTGCGGTCTAAATTTTGACCCAAGTCTAGGTGGTTATGTCTACGTAGCCCGATTTTCAAAGTGAAATATCTACGGCTAGGTGTCATGGAAAGTGGGCATCCTATACGATATGATAACGCAGTATATACTGCACTATCATAGTGTATATTACACTATCATAGTATATACTGCAGTCTGTTTTTTTCATTTTTTCACTATAAAAATAAATACATTAGTGTACCTCATATTTCATTTCATATAATAGCATACATTTCAAATTGTGAATATATAATTTTATAAAAAAAGAAAAACGGGATGAGCTGTAATTGAGACTGTAATGGAAAGTACGTGTATCTTTTTTCTTTTATTATGTTTAGTTGAGCCCAAAAATTAAAACACTTGTTTGAAATGTAAAATGGATTGGGAATAAAAAAAATTTCTAAAATAAAATAAATTGAGTCCCTACATCCCTATAACCCATATGTTAATGAATCCCTAAGAACAACCCACTAGTAAAATAATAAAATAGCATAAAACGAAAATAAAAATATACCCGTTCATTGATAACAATAATTTCCTAAAAATTACTTTAAGTGTGCATTAAAACTATAAATTTTCTGATGAATCTGTAATGTAGATTCTTTTAATTAATTTAATTTAATTTAATTTATTAGAGAATCTTGTTTTATATAATATTTATAAAATTTATCATCTTTTAAAATATTTAAATAAGATTCAAAGAAGAAATAGTGATTATAAGATTGAATTTTAATAAATTTGTAAAAGTGAAAATGTACATAAGCGTTATGAACACGATTAAATATATGAAAAACACTCAGTATTAGTAATTTGGATAGATTTGAATATATTGATGATTACTTAAATTTGATTTTAAAATATTAAAATGTATTTATGATTTATTTAAATCTGATTTTAAAAAATTAAAATTTGAATAAATAGATACAAGTAATTGTTAAGTTTATGAGAGGGTAAAAACAAAAATAAAAATGGGGGTGACTTTTCTTTAATAAATAAGTAAATAGAAAAGATAACTTGGCTGGGCTTGGACTATGACATGTGTGAAACTTATTTCAAAAAATGGGAAAAGTTATGATCTAATTATTTAAAATAATCGATTCTCAATTTTCAACCTGCTTTTTTTTTTTTAGAATTTGTTATGGTGTCGACTGGAAATGTTGTGGTAACAGAAAATTTTAAACTCATATAGTCGTAAAAATAATAATAATAATAATAATAAAATAAAATAAAAAACCACCAACTTTTTCGTTTTTGAAGTCGATGGCAACAATGAAAGCGTATTTTTTCTCACGTGTGAAACGTTTTAAAACATCACTTCTCCAACTCACCCTCGCTTTCTTGATACTGTCCCAAACAGGACTTAAGGACCATAGACTAATCACCAAAATGAGAAACCCCTTATCAAAAAGGTGATGAAATGATGTAATTTTATAATCGATTTAAGTCACTAAATTGATCAATTTTTTTCAGGTAATCACATTCTGGGTTATGTATTTTTATTAATTATTTTTTGAGAGTTTCATTGGACTAAACAAATTATAGCCCGACTTAAATTCCATATTATTCTAGAATTTAAATATATCTATGTTCCATGGCTGATGGACCGCAGTACTTATAAATATCAATGTCCAATAATAAATGACACAGAGCATGTACTTATAAATATCACCATATATCATAAACCATATAAATATAAGAGTACACTGGAACCCAAGTTCCTATACCAACGGTCCACAACACAATCCTCTTCAGAAAATAAAAATACAACTGAAAACAAACATAGGACGCAAATGTGGAGCTCGCACGCGTGGAAGAAACCACACGTGTGACACAAAGTGAACGCCCCACTTTTTATTCACCCTTCCTCATAATAACTTATTACACATAACTCCCCTTTAGAAATATTGTTCACCTGACCCTGCAAGGCCAAAATAGTATATTAGAATACCATCACAATAACACATGAAAAATCATACCAAAAAATAGTAAGATTACATGTAGTCTTGTTTACCTTCTCTTTCATGTTTAATTTTCATAGTTGATTTTTTTAATAAAGGTATAATTCATTTGGTTAAATATGTACTTTTTTGAAGAAATATAATAAATCAAATCATTTACTTTATATAAATAAATGTAAAGAAATTGCATATAAACAAACTCAATAGGTGGAATATAGAACACGTTGATGTCTGAATCCATATCTATATTTATTGAGCATCTTTGTCGGTTCAAAACATTAACATTTTTCATAAAATTTTGAGGCTAAAAACTACACGTAACAAGTGTCACACTTACTTGGTGCAGTCAATGTTAGGGCTGATGCTATAAGGGATGTTGATGCCGCACTTGGAAGGGATGCTTCTAGCGTAGCTCGGGTTGGCCCCACGTGCTATGCTCTTGAGGCACGAGCATGCCTGTTGGCGGTCTGGAGTTGTCCTCGCAGCGGAGTTGAGCCCCCTGATCCCGCTGCAGCATCCGGGGGAGATGGCGCCCCCCTTCTGTGCGTAGGCTATGCATGGTGAGATATACTTCACAACTTGGCCGCACGAGATTGCCGCCTCCACCTCACGTGGTCCTTCCACGAGGAGGAGGGCGGCGATGGCGAGGATGGCTAGGGTTGCAATGGTGCGGGCCATTCTGTAAGTGTGTGTGTGTGTGACTACTTCACTAAGTAGTGGTTTGTAGTGAGGTTGCTGTGGTATGTAATGGTGGGAGTGGGGTTGTTTATATAGGGGAGTTGGGGAATATTTTAAAAAAAAAAAAATTAATGTGACTTTGTTGCACAATTGTTCTAATGTTGTCAATGGCGATCATTTGATGAAATGGTGCTTTCAATTGGTTGGTTATGCACCATTCGATTAATTAATGTGTTTGTCCACTCCATTGGTATAATTACAGTATGGCCCTTATGTTTTTGGTTAATTATGTTACAGACTTACAGTGGGAGCTTCTTTTCTAAAGTTACATGTAACGAAAGTTCAACACGTTTCATACATATTAATCAGGCATCAGCTGTGCTACAGAAATCGAGAATCTAATGTATGAGTCAACAAGGAGTATCACATATGTGATGTAAACTAATTTTTAGTAAAAATATTTTTATTTAAATTAAAATTTACCAAAAAAATCATATATTCTCACATTAAACAATTTTGTGTCACATCCTTTTTTAGCCGACACAAACTCTCTAGATCTCAACCAAGTCCAACACTGTAGAACTTTGAAAGTGTTGGGATAGAATTTTTTTTTATTGTTTTGTTTAAGTGTCGGGATAGTTTTATTGACCCATCATGATGGTTAAGAGTTAATTCTCACGTCATAGTACATAATCTTTTCTTATAGTATTTTGAGTAAAGAACTCATGTCCCTCGGTATATTTAAGTTAGGAAAATGTGTTAAATAATTTTTGTAATATTTTTGGCAGCCTTCCATATGTATTACATTATATATTTTTATTTGAATAGATCATATGCATACAGCATACCTAGTAGGCTAGTATATATTATTTGAAAATTTTCAGCCCTAATTGAAAAAGAGTGTTGCTACACTCGGTTTTTTTTTTTCAATCCAAAACACAGATCTATATATCTCGTTACGAATTCAGTAAAGCATATATCTTGTTAAATGCATGATGTATATATTTTACTATTTTTTACACTTATTAAAAATGAATTCATTCAGCTCTAAATGAAACGATATGTACTTTTTATAAAATCATACACTTCATTAAATGATGTCTATTATTTTAAAAAAATAAAAATATTAAAGGTCAGAGTAATTTTAATCAGGAGCGGAGCCAGGAATTAGAGTAAGAGGGGGCCAGAGGGTTAAGAGAATGGGTAAGATAAAAAAAAAAATTACTAATATACAATAAGTTAAGACAAAATTAAAATAATTGGTTAATGATCGATTCCTTGCAACAATGACAATCAATTCACATCAAAAATTATTTTTTTTACCTATTTTTTATATTTAATTATCTAGAATAGTTTATAAACAATCTAGAGAAATTGAGTTTGAAATTTAGTTATTTAGAATAATCTAGAAAATCTCATTAAATCTCATAACGAAAAATAGAAAAAATGAAGTTTCAAAAATTAAAAATATGAATATGAAAAAAATAATTTATCACAAAAATATACAAGGATATTTTTTCGATTTATATTTTAGAAAGATATTTTCAAACCTAACTTCCAAAAAAAATGAGAGACTGAATATACTAATTATGAAAAATCAAAACAAACAAAAAAAATCATTAAACTATCCAAATATGTAATTTTTCAACACCTCAAAATCAGATATCGATATCCTATGAAAACAAAACTTATCATAATTTTCTTCTAAAAAGGACCCACAACTCAAGTCTAAATGAACACTAAATTGAATCATTTTCTAGCTCTATTTTTAGTTGTCATGTCTAATCCAATATATAATATTGATTAATGCTTTCATATGAGCATGTACTTCATTTTTATAAAAGATTAATATATTTTATTATACAAGTATACACTTCAAAAATATGCATGATAATCAGGGTGCAAACAAGACTGCACATAATATTTTTTAATTTCAAACCCACCCATTTTAAATAGAGTTGTTTGTATATACCCTAAAAAAATCTCATTTTGTCAAAATAACATTAGTGAATTACTATTTTCAGCAATATTCCTTTTTTAGATGGTATTCTTAAACATTAAAAAAATTAGGTTATGTAAAAATACCCTCAAAAGCCCTTTGATGCAAAATTAAAACCCTTTTGAAGGTCTTAAAAATAGAATTTGAATAAGGGTATTTGATAATATAATGTTTTGTAAGGGGTTTATATGCAAAATCCCTTCAAACTATCCATCCACTGTGTTGAAGCATTGCATAGGCTTGCCCCCCCCCCCCCCCCCCCCCCCCCCCCCCTGATTTTAATTGATAAAGGTGTATCATTTTCTTTGAAAAAATGACTATTGAGTCTTCCATCCTCAACCACAACCCACTAATTATAACCCATTTAATTGAGGCCCACTAACCCACTTATTCACTGCCTTTATTGCTCCTGCCCCTGTCTCCGCCGTACAATCGATTCATTGAACGGTCAGCATTCGCTGAACCCCTCAGTCCCCCTTTGTCAGGCCTCCTCTGACCGAGTTCACTGTACCGTCTCGAAAAAATTAAAAAAAAAAACCCAACACCGTCTGATCCATCGATCAGACGGGCATCACAAAGCCACGTCGCGGCGCGTCGGATTCATGGCACCTGTGTTTGGGGGGGGGGGACCAATGTCTGATCCATCCATCATTGTTGATGCAATGGCTGATGTTTTAGTCCAACCCACGCTCGGCGTGGTGGTTAGGACACCCCCCATTTGGATGGGGGTTGCATGGTCGAATCCTGCCTTTGGCAGGAAGGAAATCCAGCCCTGTGGGCTGTGTTTGTGGGCTCTGCCCCGTCTAAGTCGCCCAGTCCGGGCCTATGATGTATCAAAAAAAAAAAAAATGGCTGATGTTTTAATCAAATTTACACCCTAACCACCCTCCCTGTTGGGCGGTTTGGATGGGGTATCAGCTGCGACAAGAATAGAAATATAAACTTATATTACTGTGCTAATATAATATAAATGAGTCTAAGAAAATAATATCAATTATAAATTGTGAGAGAGTTCAACTGACCCTTGTACATACACAGATGTCTTGCAAGAATTAAATGCATATTTGCAGGATCTTGCAATTCATCGAATTTGGTGCACAAAATGTTTGAAAGATGGATTATGTGTTGGGTTCAGAACTCCATTTTCATATTAATTTCAAGTTGTTGTAGGGTGGCATGAATATTATACATACATTGAATTTTGATCAAAGAACGTAGTATCCATACATAGAATTTGATAAAAGAACTTGGTTTCTTAAGAGATGGACATACTTGGATCTTTATTGTGAGAGATTTGGATCTTTCATGGACAGTGGTTAGCCTCATCTCCTTTCATAATTTTTTTTTTTTTTTACTCTTGATGAGTTTAAGATAATAGGAAAATTTTCAAGAAAAGATAGACATTTTTGTCATTAAAATGTGGGTTAGTAAAAAAAAATTAAAATTGTCACCTTTGACTTTACACACAGTTTCTATAATGTTTTGATTTATTGAAAAGGGTTAAATGCATATACATCCATGTAAATATGGGTAATCTCATATAAATCCCTATCAAAATTGGGATAAACATATAAGTCATTCAAAACTCATATATATCTCTATCGTCAACAGAGTTTAACCACAATTCAACTTATCTTAGTTAACTCTAATCCATAACATAAAACGATTAAATTATCTCTAATTTTTTAATCTCTCCAAACAATTTCAAGGTAAAGGAATTATAATGTCTATATAAGTACATGGTAATGGAATATTATGAAAATATTCTATTAAATTTAGATAAAAACTTCACCCAGTGATGAAAATTGGGTTTTTTAATTTTTATGAACTCGTATGTGTGTGTCAACTTTAATAGAGACTTATATGATAATATTTATGTTTGTAAAGATGTAAATGTCTTTAACCCTATTAAAAAACTTGATCGTTGGCTGTGTACGAAAAACAATTTGATTTTACTGTGATTCATGTAAAGCAAATGGTTTATGGAATGCCTCGAATCCACGACTTCATTTTGAAGCGTGAAATCCAGTTGCATTAGCTTAATTCCTCGAATATCAGAATTCTATATTTTTCTTTATCCAGAGATATAATAAAATAATACTAACATAAACTCCATTCTTTTAGGATAATATGACATCTAAGGTTCAACAATACTCCACAATTAGTCTATATATAACTTATATATCAAAAGATATACAACTTGATATAAACATGGTTACTAAAATGATATGTCAAATGCATGTCAAATAAAATTTATTGAGTCCTTCTATGCAAAGTCTAGCCGTCTAGAAAATATGATCCCGTCCGCAGTTGCATGAGATTCTCTACTCTAGGTTCTTAAATCTGAAAGGGGAAAATAATGAAAAGTGAGCAACAACACGCTCAGTGAATGAACATAACTGTCCCAATAATATAATATACTTTAAACATAAAGTTTACAAAAGTGTCATATACTTTGTTAGCCTCCTCTAATCACTATAATAAGTGATATACTTCATAAAAAATATTCACATTATTTATAAATGATATCAATAAATTCATTTAATTTGTGTATACGATTTATCTTTTATAAAAATACATATCTCACTCGATGAGATACATGATTTGTAAATAATAAAAAAATAATATAAACAAACTACGTCTGTCTAGGACTATCAAAACACTAAGCCCCCGTTTGGATACAGAATAGGATTTATTCTTGGGTATTTATTTATCCGAGGATAAGTGAGTATAAATAAGGATAAAGTGATTTTGTGTTTGATTGTGTTTTAAATTATTCTCGTTGGGAATCGTAAGAATAAATGTTTTGTTGTTTGGGTAAAATATGAATAAAGTATGGATAAGAATTTATAAAAGGTAAAAAAGTAATGATAGTTGATTTGACAGGTGATTTATAAGAGGTGGTGACAGTTGATTTGACAGTGGGCCCACTTATTCTTTGAGTGGAATAACCTAGGATAAATTTTATTCTAGGGGTTGATTGGAATCCATATACCACTTTATACCAGTTTATTCTAGCACACTTTATCTGAGATTATCTGGGCTTTCCAAACGGGGCTCAAATTTTATCCGGGGTTATCCAGAGTTATCCGGGCTTATCCGACATCCAAACGGGGGCTAAGGTTGTGTTTGAATATACAATTGAAACGTTGAGATTATTAGATTCTTACACTTCAAACTCAACTTTTAAAAAACATTTTTTATTAGATTTTCATTGACAATATTTTTTTGTCTAAAAAAATGATGGTTTAAAAAACAAATGTTGAAATATGTTGGATCTGCGTTTAAAAATTTTGAATTTTTCAATCGTATAATCAATTCAAACACGTATCCAAATGGGACATAAACTGGACGTTGCCTTCAAATGTGTCGTTCCACGAGTAGTTCCCGGCCCGTATATCAGCCCATCTAAAATGGGCCGTGTTTTCTGTACCAAAATGTCGGCCCACATTTACATCTAGGCCCAGGTTTGTGATCAGTTGGGCTTCATGAGCAAAGTGGGTACATGTTTTCAGTTGAGCCCAAAAATTAAACACGAGACCTGTGTTTTGAAATGTAAAATGGATTAAAAATATTTTTTTCCTTTTTTATAATAAAATAAAATAAATAGACTCCCCGCACCCTATAACCCATGTGTTAATAAATCCCAAGATTCTTTTCTAATTAATTTAATTTATTAGAGAATCTTGTTTTATATAAAGTTTATAAAATATATCATCTATTTAAAATCTTCAGATAAGATTTAAGGATGAAATGATGGTTATAAGAATGCAATTTAATAAATTGTAAATGTGAAAATGTACAAAAGCATTATGAACACGGTTAAAAATATAAAACACTCGTATTAGTAATTTAGGTAGAATTGAATATACTGATGATTACTTAAATTTATTTTAAAATCTTAAAATGTATTTATGATTACATTTTATCTAAATCTGATTTAAAAAATTAAGATTTGAATAAATAGATATGAGTAATTGCAGTTTATGGGAAGGTAAAAACAAAAATAAAAATTGGGTGACTTTCCTTTAATAAATAAGTAAATAGAAAAGATAACGTGGTTGGGCATGGACTTTGACATGTGTGAAACCTATTTCAAAAACTGAAAAAGTTATGATCTAATTGATTAAAATAATGGATTCTCAACAATTTTTTTCAATCAGTTTTTTTCATAAAAATTGCTATGGTGTCTCCTATAAATGTTATGATAATAGAAAAATTGATTAATTTGTAACTTAAACTAATGTAGTCATAGGTCCTATTTGGGACTGCTTCGGGTGAATTTGCATTGTCGGATGCAGCGGAACACCACCTCCAAAACAAACAAACAAAAGAAAAAAAAAAAAACTTTGGCATTTGAAAGTCGATGACAGTGTTGAAATTGTATTTTTTTTCTCACATGTGAAACGCTTTAAAACACCGCTTCTCCAACTCACCCTTGTTTCTCCCAACGCGGTGTCCCCCAACGCTATCCCAAACGGGATGATAGACCGATAAACCCATTATCAAAATAGTGATAAAATGATATCATTTTATAATCGATCTAAGTCACTAAATTGATCAATTTTTTTCACATAATCACATTATGGGTTATTTATTATTTTTTGAGAGTTTTATTGGATTGAACAAATCAAAATCACATGACACCTCTTAGTTACTTAAATTCCACATTATTCTAGAATCTAGATACATCTATATTCCATGGTTGATGGACCACAGCCACAGTCCATTTGATTAACTATCTAATGTCCAATAATAAATGACAGAGAACATTTAATTATAAATATCACCATATATCATAAACCATATAAATATAAGAGTACACTGGAACCCAAGTTCCTACAACAACGACCCACAACACATAGGACGCAAACGTGGAGCTCGCACGCGTGTAAGCAACCACACGTGTGACACAGTGAACGCCCCACTTTTTATTCACCATTCCTCATAATAACTTATTACACACAATCCCCCTGTAGAAATATTGTTCACCTAACCCTGCAAGGCCAAAAAAGTATATTAGAATACCATCACAATTCACAATAACACATGAAAAATCATTCCAAGAAATAGTAATTTACCTTCTCTTTTATGTTTAATTTTCATATTTGATTTTTTTAAAAAAAGATAGGCTTCATTTCATGAAATATGTACTTTTTCAAAGAAATATAATGAATTAATATTCATTTACTTTATTTAAGTAAATGTGAAGAAATTGCATATAAACCTTTCAATGGATGGAATCCATGTCTAAACTTATTGAGTATCTTTGTAGGTTCAAAACATAATGAATCTTAATATATTTCATATAATTTTGAGGCTATATGAAGACTGCATGTAACAAGTGTGTTGAACTTACTTGGTGCAGTCAGTGTTAGGGCTAATGCTGTAAGGGACACTGACACTGCACTTGGAAGGGATGCCTGTAGCATAGGGAAGATTCCCACGCGCCAAGCTCTTAAGGCATGTGCACGCCTGTTGGCGGTCCTGGGTGGTCTTTGCAGCGCCGTTGAGTCCCCTAACCCCGCTGCAGCATCGAGGGGGGATGGCGCCTCCCTTTTGAGCGTAGGCTATGCATGGTGAGACGTAACTTGCAACTTGACCACACGAGATCGCCGCCTCTGCCTCACGTGGTCCTACCACGAGGAGGAGGGCGACGATGACGGCGAGGATGGCTAGGGTTGCGGTGGTGCGGGCCATTCTGTAAGGATGTGTGTGTGTGTGACTACTTCACTGAGTAGTGGTTTGTGGTGAGGTTGCTGTGGTATGTACTGGTGGGAGTGGGGTTGTTTATATAGGGGAGTAGGGGAATATTAAAAAAAAAAAAATTAATGTGACTTTGTTGCACAATTGTTCTAATGTTGTCAATGGCGATCATTTGATGAAATGGTGCTTTCAATTGGTTGGTTATGCACCATTCGATTAATTAATGTGTTCGTCCACTCCATTGGTATAATTACACTATGGCCCTTGTATTTTAGGTTAATTATGTTACAGTGTGAGCTTCTTTTCTAAAGATACATGTGAAAGTTCAACATGATTCATACATATTAATCAGGCATCAGCTGTGCTACAGAAATAGAGAATGGAGTATCACATATGTGATGTAAAATATTCTTTTGTAAAAATATTTTTATTTAAATTGAAATTTACCATAAAATCATACATTCTCACATTAACCAATTTTGTCACCTTTTTTAGCCGACACAAACTCTCTAAATCTTCGACTCAAGATCTGATTCAAGTCCAAAATTGTAGAACTTTGGAAGTCTCGGAATTGATTTATTGGCCCATCATGGTAGTTATAGGAGCTAATTCTAACGTCACAGTACAAGTGGATCTTATATCTCGTTAGACGATGTAAATACCTCATTAAATTTTTTTTCTACATTAAAAATTAGTTTATTTAATTCAAAATGGAGTGATATACATTTTTTTTAATGAATATACCTCATTAGATAATGTTTTCTATATTTAAAAAAATAAAAACATGTGTGAATTGTGTTTTGATTGGTAAAAATGACTGAGCCTAACATTTTCCTATAATATTTTGAGTAAATATCTACCTTTCTTCTTTGTTGGTTTATTTAGTTTCATATTTTTCTCTATTTCCTCCCCTTCCCCCTCTCCGCTCCATTTTTAGAGTTTACAATTCGATTATCAGTGATGAAATCAGAGCAAATATATACATTTCTTTAAAAAAAAAATACAAATTTGAGTAAAGAACTCATGTCCCTCGGTGTATTTAAGTTAGGAAAATGTGTTAAATCATTTTTGCAATATTTTTGGTAGTCTTCCACACATACTACATTTATTTTATATATATAAACGAGGAATGTTAAAATTGCAGGATTGAGTGACTGAGTGTATCACCAATTCATCCTAATAGAACAAAAAAGAAGAATAATGTTAAATACAACTTCAAATATTGACCCACAAACAATCCACACATATTTTAATCTTTTTAAAATAGTAAACCCCGTCTAATAAAATACATGCTTTGATGAAAAATAAATATTGTTCAATCTCAAATTGAATTAATCCATTTTTAGCAATTGTAAAAATATATATATACATCTCATCTAAATTGCATTTGGATATGAGGTTGAAACACTAAGAATGAAAGATTTTTTGATATGAGGTTGAAACACGTTTGGATATAAAATCTTGTGTTTCAAACATAGCCTTTAATAAACGATGTTATATTAGTTTTTCAAAAACAAGATTTTTTTGCCTGAAAATGAAGATAGTGTTTTGAAAAGCTAAACGTTAAAAATGTGTTTGGATTTGAGTTTAAGAATTTTTAGTTTTTGAAACGCAGAATCTACTTAAACTCATATTCAAACAAGGCCTAAGAAAATATATATCTCGTTGAATGGCTGACAAGATATATGAGAAGAAACTATATATGAGCACCAAAAACACACACACACATATATATATATTGTACGTGCGGTGTTTGAACGTGGGTCGTTCGATCGCGGGTCCTATAACGGTCGAAATGACAATGTAACGGCCCAGCACCAAAAACACATCCCTCATATATATATGCTAGCTTCTTATATAAAGCAAGATGAAAAAAATTGAGAGGAGGGGTTTAATGTAATTAAGCAATGGGCAAGGGAAATGAATGCAGAAAATGACATTCACCATTCAACAGCCCCCCACTAACCCATTTAATTCAGGCCCACTGACTCATCAAGTACGTCTTATTCCCTGCCTTTATTGCTCCTGCCCCCGTCTTCGCCGTCCAATCAATTCATCGGACGGTCAGCATTCGCTGAACCCCTCCGTCCACCTTTGTCAGGCCTCCTCTGACAGAGTTCACTGTACCGTCTCGAAAAAATAAAAACACAAAAAACCGACACCGTCCGATCCATCGATCAGACGGGCATCACAAGCCACGTCGCGGCGCGTCGGATTCATGGTGTCTGTGTTGGGGGGACCATTGGATGTACGGATAGCATTCAATCACACTATCTCTTCAATGGCGACTGGCGAGAGAGGTCTAGAATGGACGGCCCAGGTGATTTTAGAAAACGGGTATTGCATTGTCATTCTGAGAGCTCAGTTTTGTGGAAAACACAGGTAAATTTTCTTTTATTTTCCTTGTATGATATTTATTATTTATAGTACAACATTTATTATTGCTTGTCGAAGAATCATTTACAATGCTGAAAATTCATGAAAAAAATGATACTACGGCTCCGTTAGGAAAAACGTCCGAGGACGCTGTGTCGGCGGAAGCAGAGTGTAACGCGAGAATCTACTTTTTGAAGTGTCGGAGAGGTGAAAAAAAATTAGCTTGAAACGTCAGAAGAAAGAATCAAACACGGAAACTCGTTTTTCCGTTTGGTTGGGCGTCGGTGTCCGCCACCACCAACGCGGGTGGGACGCGGATCCAAGCGGAGCCTACGTGTCTTATGTAGCGTTTGAAAACACGATTGTAAACTGATTTTTTGTCATCGTTGGGTTTAAAATTGATTTTGTAGGAAGCTGTCTTCTTTAATCTTTCTCAAATCGTAATTTTTAGATATTATTTGTCTGAAATATGTTTGTAGAAAACTGTGATTGCAAAACTGTTTAGTTGCACGATTACAGCATGATTGTTGAATCAGTTTACTGCAATCGCAAATGCTACCTTAAAATTAGTAAAATATATGATCAGAAGGTGTTTTTTAGGATATATTCTAGAGTTGGGTGTATGCTCGTCTTCACACTAAGAGATTATATAATATACATGGAGAATTCAAATCGTGGTTTTTTTTTTTTTTTAATATCGGAGGGACCCCGTGGCAAATCTTATCTTATGGTTTAATATATAGGTGGGTAAGTCAGCGTTAAGATTCGAACCCAGTACCTATTGGTAACATCGCTAAACCCTAAATCGTTGTGTTATGACCATCAGAGACAATTCAAGTCATTGTTGATGTTATGGTTCATGTTATATATAGAAAACCAATGAAGGAAAACATCAGACTTAGTTTTTGTTCTATTTTTACATTTTATGCCCTGTTTGGATAGAGATAAAGTAATTTTTAATTTAGTTGTATTTTAAATTATTCTCGTTAGAAAATATAATAATAAAAAATTTGTTATCTGATTAAGGTGTGAATAAATATTTATAAAATGTTATTACAGTTAATTTGACAATTGATTTATAAGAGGTGATAACAATTAATTTGTCAGCATGTCCACATGTTCTTTTGGGTTGAATAACCTATAATAACTTAATTCCAGGGGTTGGTTGGCATCCATATACCACTTTATACTAGTTAATTATGACATATAAATTCTTATTTATTCCAGCCTTTTAAACATCCATTTTGATAATATTTTGATAATTCTCACTTATTTCGGGCTCTATTCTCGAATCAAACGGGGCTATACGAAAGTATGTGTTGAGGGTGAGAAATCTGACTAAAATCTAGGCTGATCGTAACACCCACTAAGGTGACAAGAAAAAATGGTACTTGCTCCAATGCTATGAATAGATATGCATGTGATGTTGTTGTGCGAGATAATCAAATATTAGGCTTAACACAAATTCTTATAATAATCACATCAAGAATATGGATGTCAAATATATATTAAATCATGCATACTCTAAAATATATTATAAAAGCATGAAATAAAATGAGATAGGGATTAGAAAAATGTATCGGAAATGTGGAAGCGAGTGAAGACACTCTGTCCTCGGTGAATAAGGCCCCCTCACGCACAGGGTTGAATGGCTCCTACCACTGAGAGATACGACCACAACTGGTTTTGTTCTTCCGGGGTGCGAGCTACGGAAGAACCACGGTGAACAGACTGCGATCCTTTCAGACGCCCGGATCATAGAAAAATGTGGAATGGGAAAGATAGATTATCTAACAATAATAAAATCATCCGAGTTCTATCTCTCTCTCTCTCTCAACCAAACAGTGGATGATGAAGACCCTAGATTGTATAGTAAAGAGAGAAAAAAGGACTCTGTGTTAAACTCTCTTCACATAGGAGACAAAAGTGATACATGCATTAGGAATAGGTGTTTCACATGTTTATTCATTATTCACAAATGAGACATATGATCCTTTATATACACAGGGAACCAAAAGCAAAACGTCTCATACAATTAAATCAGCCATTAAACACTCATTTGATAATTAAAATCTCAAAAATGCATGCAATGATTTCGTTTGTAACTCATGCATTAATTACCATTCATGCATGCAATAAACCCTTAAAATGATGAATGCAATTAGAGGGTCGGTTACAACTCATTCCAACGTATTTTTGGTCACCAAATTCTAACAATCCCCCACTGACAAAAAATACATAATAAATCTAGTTATAATACAAAATAGAGGTAATTGAGGATTTTGGAACAAATTGATTTGAAATGGAGGCAAATTGATATATGATGGAACAAAAAATTTTTGGGCGTCTTATACTATGTAATAGGTGAAGGTACCTTATGGGTTTGAACCTTCACTTAGTGTAAATCATATCCACCGGAGAAGCCTGAGTAGACCAAGTCTTTGAACTCGACCCCTTTAGTCCGGTTTCACTGATCACACAAACGGTATAGGATATGAGTCATGTTTTGCAGGGTAGCACGTTACGGCCATGTGCTCGTATCCTTTCTTGAGTACATTAGAAATTTAGCCCAAATCTCAAAGAACACGGCCCCACGTCCGTGCACTCACAGGGTGCCTGCATGGACCACACCCTGTCCGAAAAGGACTCGAACTCATTAAGAGCATTTAGCTCAACCTACTTCCACTACAGTTAGTACTGTTACCATAGGGATGGGTTAGAGGAGTTTTTCCTCTACAGTGCTCACAAGTTTGCCCGTACAGTTTCGTTAACCCCTTGAAAACCATCTTCATGGGATCTCCAATCACAATGGTAGGGTGCCCACTGCAGGTAAATTTTTAATGGGCTTAACCCACATCCCCTCGGTCTCAATATTAAGGACGAGTCATCTCGCAAGTCCTTTAGTGAAGTTATCTGCAACATCACAAACTCGAGTTATATTCCCTTAGTATAAGGTGAATCAATTCATGTTTTATATATAGTTGTCTAGACATTTTCATTTTTTTGTCCCAATATTTTGTAGTCTCTCTCTCAATATTTTTTTAATTAATGAGGTATATGTCTCCCCCCACATTTAGAGACTACTCAAAAATAATTTAGGATATTTGCATGCTTGCCAAAATTATTCTTTGCAAATAAATCTCAATTTTTTTAAAAGATTTATTTAAGCATGCAAGCAATAAAACTTGATCACTCTATGAGCATACAAACATGTTAATTATAATAACTCACATATTAACATGATTTCACTATTATAGTATGCAATTGACCAAGACATTTATATGAACATGATTACCATAAAATTATTTAATATAACCATTAATAATTAAGATAATCAAAAGTTAGGTTTGTACTCACGTACCTCGGATAGACCATTTGTCACTAAATATTCTTCAAGAATACCATAAAATAATACACAAAATATGAAGGCCATATGTAGAATATAATACCTCAAGAGAACCATATAAATGTGATCTCCTATGAACTGATTACTAGCACATATGATATCTGTAGAAGAATATATGTGGATCACTTGGTTCATATATGAAAGAATCCAGAATGCCAATAAGTCATGAATAATAATGACTCCATATAATAACCCGATGAGAATTCCAATAGCCTCATATAATAGGATTCCAATAGTCTCAACGGCCAAATAATATCGGACTCCATTTATTCAATCTCATGTATCAATGCTTAGCTCACAGTAATAATGCTTTATAATTAGCATTGGCTCCAAGGAAAATGAAGATTGTCAAAGTAAGCTTCCCTGTAAAACCCTGTATAAAAACATGAGTTTATGTATGTAATTCCCTAGAGCATGTATAAGAGCTTGCAAGAAGTCCTGGATAAACAGAATCACAAACTCAATGGAGACAGAGATAATCAATTCAAGAAAAATCTCGTAAATATATCTTCATTGATTGATTTATTTATTTTTAAATACCATTATGGATGGCTCACATTAATCTCCACCAACAATAAGGTTAATGATAGCAAGCAATTTTCATTATTCATAATATATATTTCAAAATTATATGAAATATATCACATTTCAAAAATGCATAAAAAATAGAATATGAGCTTTGTGATGTGTATAATATGATAAATTTCGTATAACCTATAGATTAATCTCTCTGAGTGATTCTCACACACAGGTTATGAGCGCAATGAATATATAGGCACAGCACACATAAATTCCAACGGATCAGTCACAATAAAATTGATCATGAATGATAACCGTTGCATACAAATGAAACTGACCAATGTGGATTTATCCCAACCGTTTCAACATTTACCCAGCATTATGCATGGAAGGAGAATTAAAAAGACAAGACAGCCATGCTGCCCATGCATAGAAACATTCATGCAATGGTGTCATTTGTAACTCATACAATTAAATTGTTTAGGGGGTTTAATTTGGACAAATGAAACGCATGTAATTAAATTCCATTTATGCATGCAATAAAACACATAATACTTATGCAATTATATTCTTCAAATAAAACACATGTATTTTAATACTGTTGTGAATATTGTGGATAACCACCACCACTTCAACTCCTCCCACTTTCTCCATAACCCTCTCTCTTTACTTCCATAACCCCCCCACATCTTTAACACTCCATTATGTACCCCATCTCTTATTACTTGTAACTTCCACCCATTGAGTTTCCTCCATGGACCCTATAAATTGAGGGGTTTGTAATGTATTCTACAACCACCCAACAAGTGAAGAATAAATCATCTCTCTACTTCTCTCTATATGTCTTGTGTGTTTGTTTATGTACTTTTATGTTATGTATTATACTTAGTTTACAACACGTTATCAGCACGAATAAGCTCTTATTCGATTCAAGCACTCAAGATGTTAAAGGGATCTCCAAAGGTTTGTAATTTAGTGAGTTCATGAGATCTCCAAAGATTTGTATTGGTGAGTTCATAAAATTATATATTTTTTCTAAAAAAAAAAAAAAAGATTCACAAAGATTTATATTTTTGGTGAATTTATGATATTCAAATCATCATGATTTATCTTATTTTATATTTTGTATATAACATGATAGACAATTTTATGATTTTCTTTTTTATAAAGAAAAATGGGTTTTCTTACTCTATGCTACATAATTAAAAATACCCATGCGTTGCATTCTTTTATATATTTGTTTTAAGAATGCATTTCTTTATGCATATGTTATGACATTATCATCCATGCATATGTTATGAATTATTAATGCAACAGTATGTACAGTATGCAATTTTTATTAAGAAAAAAGTGCACTAATAATGCAACAATATGCAATAGTACGTGAATATATATAGAGAGAGAGAGACATCCACGTAATTTTATTCATGTAACCCGTGAATAAATTTTTTTTTTATGCAATATTTTTATTTATTTATTTGATTATTATATTTTCTATGCAATAGTTCCTTGGTTGTTATTTGTTATTGGATCTCCCTGTTTGTTATCTATTCTTTGAAATTTCATTTTCCTTAAATATTATTATTCAAATATTATATCTATATATAGAACCAGAAGTTCTCATAAATTTTAATTTTATGTGTAGAACCAGAAGTTCTCACAAATAAATTATAATTCTAATTTTCTGTGTAGAACCGGAAGTTCTCACAAATAATTAATGGAACAAAAAGTTCTAATTAATTTTATATACAGAACCAAAAGTTCTTACAAAATTATAATAGAACCAGAAGTTCTAATCTTATATGTAAATCATGCGTTAACGTTCTTACAAAATAATAATAGAACCAGAAGTTCTTATTTTATACATAAAACCAGAAGTTTTTATTTTATATATAAATCCAGAAGTTCTAACTTCATACGTAGAACCAAAAGTTCTTAATTTATACATAGAACAAGAAGTTCTTATTTATGTGTGGAACCTGAAGTTCTCACAAACAAATGACAGAACATACATTTTGATGATGTATATTAATGATGATTTATGTGACGTTTGCAAATAATTGTTTAGATCATGCATGTTGATGATGATTTATGTTTATATCATAAATGTTATATGATCATTATGATGTGTTGAAAAATATTTTATTTTTCTTTTATTTGTTATGATTTTGTTGGGATTTAAATCTCCTCTATAAAAAAAAATGTGTACATGGATCCCTGAAGGATCATGTAAAATTATGATTATATGGATACTTGAAGGATCATATGAAACATATAATTAGAATGTGTCTTGAAAGACCGTATAATTTTTATCCCTGAAGGATATATATACACAAATCATGATTGTTCATGTCCCTATAGGACCAAACAAAAGTTATATGATATATTTTTGAGATCCTTGAAGGACCAAATGAAAAAAAAATTGTTTACATAGATCCCCAAAGGACCACACAAAAGTTACGAATAATGTGTCCCGGTAGGACCATACAAAATTTTATTTATTTTATTATATACCTGAAGGATTATATAAAAATTACGATTATATGGATCCCTGAAGGATCATATAAAAGTTATGAATTACATGGATCTCTGAAGGATCATGCAAAGTTATGATTAACAAGTGTCCTTGAAGGGCAATGAAAATTTTTATTGTCAAAGGACTATACAAAAATAAAGGATACATGTGTCCTAGAAGGATCATGTAACAGTTATAATGTCATATCTACTGACTCATAATTTTTGCCTGAAGCAAATGATTTTATTTTATTTTGAGCTATGGACATGATCATGTTCAAGGGATAAATTATGGTTAATATAACCACAACAATTGTAGAGATAACAAGTTATTGGAAACCACCAGAAGTGGAATACTATTGAATGAAAACAAGGGGAAAAGTTTGCATAACAAATCCCTAAAATGCAAAGAAAAATTATTGTCATCTATGTGGTATTTGAGAACATAATTTTGGTCACGTACCTGAAGTACATCCAAATATTTAAATTGGTTACGTACCTGAAGTACGCATAAACTCTTGATTGATCATGTACCTGATGTACGATTAAACCCTTGTCGATTTTATATTTATGTCTTTATTTTTCTTTATTATATGAAATGCAATTTATATTTCTGGATTTATCTTATTACCTCTCACATCTTTCATAGAAATAAAGTATGAAAATTTTAATATTATTTCTTGAATATTATAAAATTGTTTGTAAGCTCCAGAAGAGCAAACATCATATGATCATTGATTACATAATGATGTTTCAAACAATTGACAATTCTATTGCATACCCATTAAAGAACCAGAAGATTCTTTCATCCAATTATGTGTATTATTTTTTGGGTTGTCATATTAATGAAACAATATTCTCGCCGTTAGGGGGAGGAAAGAACGTACCTGAAGTACGATCTGTTCCTGAAGAACGACGAGAATTATTGGAACGATGAGAATTATCGTAGAATACTTCCACTCTGTCTCATTTAAACCTAGTACCGCTCAATGTGAAGTACGAAGGATATAGAAAATTAAATTCCTGATGCACGCCAGAAGCGTGGAAAACCTATATGTTCTAAATATTCAACTCCCTGGAAGAGGAGATCAATTGAAAAATCATGCCCTGATAATGCTCCGGAAGAAGTTATACATAATGCTCTAGAAGAGATTATAAACAATAAATTCACTTTCTCTAAAACTCTAGAAGAGTAAGACTCCATAAGAGTATAATGTCCCTGAAGAGACATGAGTCCCTGAAGTGACTACACAGACTCTTGAAGAGGAAAATGTACCTAATGATAGTGAGATCTCTATATTTTATATGCATATAAGAGAAATGTGGAATCGCAAATAAATGATCATCGATGACATATTTATCATACAAAGTAGCTACTGAAATTTCAAAGGGCGATGATTACAATAAACCACACAGCATAAATGAATGTCGACAAAGAAATAATTGGCCAAAGTGGAAAGATGCTATTCAGGCAGAATTGAGTTCTCTTGAAAAATATGGTGTATTCGAACTTATAATACATACCCCAAAAGATGTTAACCCTGAAGGTTATAAATGGGTGTTTGTAAGAAACTGAAATGAGAAAATTAAATTGCTAGATATAAGACACGTCTTGTGGCACATGGTTTCTTGCAGAAACCTGTGATTTGACTGTGAAGAAACATACTCATCAGTCATGGATACAAAAACGTTCCATTAACTAGAAAGTCTCGAAGTTTCTGAAAAACTTGATATGAGACTAATGGACGAAGTAACAGCTTATCTATATGAGAATTTATATGAATCCCTGAAGGATATAAATTGCCTAAAACAAAAATCAAAGAGTATATACTCAATAAAGCTAAGACGTTCATTGTACAGCTCAAAGCAGTAGGTACAACTGTCTTAGTGAATACTTGATGAAAGCAGGATATGAAAACAATTTCATTTGCCCGTGTGTCCTTATAAATATATCTAGTAAGGGATTTGCTATTTTGACAATTTATGTTGATAACATAAATTTAATTGAGACTCCTGAAGAGCTCAACAAAACTGCAGAATATCTTATGAATGCATTCGAAGTGAAAGACCTTGGGAAAACTAAATATTGTCTCGGCCTGCAGATCGAGCGAAGCTCAAGAGAGATACTTGTCCATCAAACAACATATATTGGAAAAGTTCTGAAACGCTTTAATATGGATAAATGTCATCCATTAAGTACTCCTATGATTTTTAGGTCACTTGACCCAAAATCTTCTGGTCCTGAAGTACCATATCTTTTTGCAGTTGATGATTTATTATATTTGATACAGTGTACTAAATTTGACGTTGCATTTTTAGTTTAATTTATGGGCCAGATATAAATTTGCACCAATTTGAAGGCACTGACATGATGTTAAACACATTTTTCAATATCTTCGTGAAACAACATATGTTGGTTTATTCTACTTAAAGAATTCCACTAATGGTTTCTTGTTGGAAGAATATCATGTGCATATTCGGGATATTTTTCAGATCCTCACAAATAGGCTATGTATCTATATGTGGTGGTACAACGATCATTATATTTCTACATCTTGGAGTTTTATTTACAGGTTGATCATTATGAAGCTTGTGAATGTGAAATCGATGTTTTACAAATTTAGTGGAAGAGCAACCATGCCAATATGTTCACTAAAGCATGCCCACATCAACATTCAAAAAGGTGGCGTACGACATCGGACGCAACGTATTTGTAACCAATCTTTTTTGCCGTACCATTATGAGGGGGAGTAATTTTTAGATGACTTTTGCGTGCTGTACTCTTTTTCCTTCGCCTAGGTTTTGTCCCATTGGGTTTTCCTGGCAAGGTTTTAACGAGGCAGTGTTAAAGCGCATACACCAATCTAAGATAAAGTATATTGTACTCTTTTTTTTCCTTCGCTTTGGTTTTTTCCCACTGGGTTTTCCAAGCAAGGTTTTAATGAGGCAATTATCTTAGCGTGGTGGTCATCCAAGGGGGAGTGTTGTGAATATTGTGGATAACCACCACCACTTCAACTCCTCCCACTTTCTCCATAACCCTCTCTCTTTACTTCCATAACCCCCCCACATCTTTAACACTCCATTATGTACCCCACTTCTTATTACTTGTAACTTCCACCCATTGAGTTTCCTCCATGGACCCTATAAATTGAGGGGTTTGTAATGTATTCTACAACCAACCAACAAGTGAAGAATAAATCATCTCTCTACTTCTCTACTTAATATGCTTGTGTGCTTTGTTTATGTACTTTTATGTTCATGTATTATAGTTAGTTTACAACAAATACCAAATTTTTACATGCATGTCATTCCGAATTGAATATTGGAACCTTTCTCAAATCTCTAACAAAGATTAACTTATGTAATCTATTTAAGTCTAGCACATATATATATTAGGCAAGCCTAAGCTTCTCAGAAAATCATGCTTAATAACATATATACAAAAGAAATATCAATTGTTATATATAAATCAATATGTTTAAATGATATACACAATTTTAATAACATACATATGCTGTGACAACCTTCACCAAAATTACACATCCATATATATATTCCATAAAAGTAAAACTTTTCTGTGCCAAATCAATTGGTTCAAAATTTTGCAATATTCATGACTAAGATCAAACATTTAAATGCATACAATCACTATATAAGTAATTATATATTAGACACATTATCTTTGTTTAAATGTTATCCCAATAAGTCATTAATATGCCATTAAAAAAATATCCACATAATAATGACTATAGTGAATAAAACAGATCACCATAATTAATGTATATAGAATAAAATATACACCAAATGATATAGAGAATTCATGGTCTTATTAAAACAGACCACACATTAAAAAGTATTAATGCAGCAAGGTCACATGATAATTTTTCACTAAATACATGATCATGACCGTATATGATATAAATCATTTAATGTCCTCTTAAGTGGAAAATAATATATTTTATTATTGGAGCTACCAAAAAACAATAACTTGTTCAATAAAATATATTCAATTATGAAGGAGTATAAATTCTCCACGATCAAGCATATCATAATTTATAGGACAAAAGGCTAACGTAATAGCATACACCACACATTTATCACAGCAAATAATATGACAGTTGTATTATACATTAATTTCAAATCTATTTTAAAATAATTCCCATTGTTAGAGGATGAATGGAAACAGGCAACAAACGCACAATTGTCATTAAAAATTGCATTCAATATGCCATGCAATGAGACATTAAATAAAAGATTTAATTTGAAAAGTCATAATGCTATGAAAACTGTCAATAGCATAAATTTAATCCTCTTTTATAATACACAATGATAGAATTCTCACGATACTACGTTGCAAACATAGCAATATAAACACATGGCCAAAATTTATTTGTCACATTTAATTTGATAATTAAATTTAAAACATAACATATAAGAGTTCTTTTCATACAATTATTTCATTTGTATGCAAGTCATTCCGAATATCAACATTTCTCATCATCTCTAATATAATAAAATTATATAAGCATTTATTCATTTCAAATATAAGAATTTGTGTACTTATTCACCGAGATTGTTGTGCGAGATAATCAAATATTAGGCTTAACACAAATTCTTATAATAATCACATCAAGAATATAGATGTCAAATATATATTAAATCATGCATACTCTAAAATATATTATAAAAGCATGAAATAAAATGAGATAGGGATTAGAAAAGTGTATCGGAAATGTGGAAGCGAGTGAAGACACTCTGTCCTCGGTGAATAAGGCCCCCTCACGCACAGGGTTGAATGGCTCCTACCACTGAGAGATACGACCACAACTGGTTTTGTTCTTCCGGGGTGCGAGCTACGGAAGAACCACGGTGAACAGACTGCGATCCTTTCAGACGCCCGGATCATAGAAAAATGTGGAATGGGAAAGATAGATTATCTAACAATAATAAAATCATCCGAGTTCTATCTCTCTCTCTCTCTCTCAACCAAACAGTGGATGATGAAGACCCTAGATTGTATAGTAGAGAGAGAAAAAAGGACTCTGTGTTACACTCTCTTCACATAGGAGACAAAAGTGATACATGCATTAGGAATAGGTGTTTCACATGTTTATTCATTATTCACAAATGAGACATATGATCCTTTATATACACAAGGAACCAAAAGCAAAACGTCTCATACAATTAAATCAGCCATTAAACACTCATTTGATAATTAAAATCTCAAAAATGCATGCAATGATTTCGTTTGTAACTCATGCATTAATTACCATTCATGCATGCAATAAACCCTTAAAATGATGAATGCAATTAGAGGGTCGGTTACAACTCATTCCAACGTATTTTTGGTCACCAAATTCTAACAGATGTGATGATGTCTAGCTCCTATGAACTTATCAATGGTCATTGTGAGAGAAATCGACCGCTTGTACATGCATAAATGTCATGCAATTCATCGAATTTGATTTACAAAATGTCAGAAACATGGATTATGTGTTAGGTTCTCAACTCTATTTTCATATTTCAAGTTGGTGTAGGATGGAATAAATATTAATTATACGTACATTGAATTTGACCAAAGAACTTAGTGTGCATACATAGAATTTGATCAAAGACGGACTTAGTTTCGTAAGAGATTGACATATTTGGATCTTTAATGTGAGAGATTTGGATCTTTCTTGGACTCATTTCTTTTCACTCAATCTTTACCTATAGATATAAAGAATCTCTCCATGCAGGGACGGAGACAGGGGGGGCGGCCCCCCCCCCCCCCCCAAGAAAAACAAAAAAACAAAAATTTTGTGTGGGCCCTCCCACATGGGGCCATTCAATTAATGCATTAAACTAAAACATTCAATTAATGCATTAAACTAAAAATAGAAACAAAAAACCTATTAAAATTTCAAACCCAACACCATATGCAACATCAAATCGTCAATTGTGCTCTCCTCGGCCGCAACGCGTCACCGCGTCAGTCTCTCTTTCTCAATCTTTTAATTTTTAATTTTTTAATTTTTATTTATTTATATACTGTACATACTTATATAATCGATTATTTAGTTATTTATTTATTTATTTTTTATTCTGTTTAATTTTTGTTTATTATCATATGATTCGTTTAATTTGGAATTGAATCTCTTCATTGTGTTATTTATTATATTGAATTTTTTTTGCATGTTACATGTAAAATTATTTTCTTTAAAAAATATATAATTTTTATTTGAAAATTTTTATATTTGTTTAATTCGTTTTGATGTTTGGGACGAGAGAGAGTCCAAGAGAGGAAGATAATCTAACAATGAAAAATTTAAAACAAATGGGATTCAATTGTTTTTAGATCTATTTAGAAGTTAGAACAAATTATATAACCCTTTGGAAGGAGATGATGCTTTTAGATCCAAAAAAAATTATTAGTAAATTTCTTTAGGAATTCTGTTAGCCGATGAATTGATTATTGGTTAATGAAGGAATTTTGTGGTGATGATATGTGTTTGTTTCTTTTTAGGTAGTGATAATGCATTCCATGAAATACTTTTTTTGTGATGGTACATTACTTACCAATACACAAAAGTCCCTCTAACGATATATAATTTTAATTTCAATTAATATTTTTTATTTGAATTAATATGTGCTCCATATCATTTTTTATTTAATTTATGTTTGCAATTGAATTTTAGGTCAAATCATGAGTAAGATGAAAACGATTAACACATTTTTTAAAAGAAATTTCTCCAACTCCAAAGCCAATACACATCCTTCCTCTGATGTTGATCCACCTCCAATCATTGAAAATCCTTCATCAAAACGTCCAAGAACTGAAAATGTAATTGATTCTCCTCTTCCAATTATAGAACGTGATCCAGGATTGCGTTCTCAAATTTTAGAGTATCCAATAAATCAACAAGATAATATTCGTCGAGCTTACATTAAGGCAGAACCTTATCAACACAAACTTCCAGACTATCCAGCATCGGGTGAACATAATCACAAGTTTCAGTATTCGTGGTTTAAAAAGTTGATAGACTGATTCGTCTTGTTTTGACTCTTCCAGTCTCCACAGCAACTACTGAACGATCATTTTCAGCAATGAAACTTGTTAAAACAAGACTTTGTAACAAGATGGAAGATGAATTTCTTGCAAATTGTTTGATTTTATATATCGAAAGAGAAATAGCCAAAAAATTTAACAATGATATGATTGTGGATGAATTTTATGCGGTGAAAAATCGTCGGGCACAATTGAAGTAGAAGATATGTATTTTATTTTTGTGGGTATTAAATGAAAAACATCGATTAAATATGCATTGATTTTATGAATCACTTGACTTTTGACACATTTTTGTCTTAAATTATCATATCATATTTTTATATTTTAAATTTTTTTCTCTTAGTTTAATCTTTTATATGTGGCCCCCCTTATTCTAATTCCTGGCTCCGTCCCTGTCTCCATGAATCACAAAAGATTAGATCCAGCCAATGCATGCGTGGAAAATTGTTAATCTCATCCCATGAATTACCTTAAAATTATTGTGAAGATATGGAGTTAAGGACCAAATTATATTAGGTTATCTCATGAGATGCTTAAAGTTTCATGAGCAACTCAAAGGTCACACTTTCATGAGTGAATTATAAAGTATACATTGAGAATATCAATGGTCACACATTCCAACCCAAAATGCAGAAGTTTTTCAAATTTAGGGATTAAGAATTTATTACAATAGTTACAGTCTTTTAGACCGTTGAGTGTAAGATTGGAAAATCAAACTAAATAGTACTCACAACTCTTCTGATAAAAAAAAAATTCTACACTCTACATTTAGTTCATCCTAATTTGAGTATCAAAATGTTTTTAAAACGCATCTCTTAAAAAAAATCTCCAACGATGTAGCAACAACTAATATTCAAATCAACCATTCGCATTCAACTGTGTTGAAACCCACACATTATTATACGTTAGAGATAAGAATTAAAGTACATTTTTTTAGTTGTCCATGAGAGACATGAATGTATCATTTACTATTTCATATACTTTTTTTAAATATATTTAAAACATTACACGGCGTAACTTTGATGTAAAATATTACAAAATTATATTTTTAATTTTCCATATAAACGCAACACAATTTTTATTGCCCCCTTGGTGAAAACCTGTAGACACCTAGCCCACAGGGTCTATTCTCACTCTAATTTGAAGAGGGGTCTCAATAACATATAAAATCACTTAAACATGCTATATATTTTTCACTTAAAATATCACTAATCAAACATGTTGATTGTCACAATTTCCTAATAATCATAGGATGAATTAGATTTCGTATGATCTTATGGTGTTGGGATAGATCCTCTGTGTTAGGGACATGTAAGATCTCTGTGTTAATAAATGAGAACCCCCCACGTGCGCGGTGTAAATGGTGTGTGTGCTGGTATTTTATTAAATTTCTAATAAAATCAAGGATAACATTGAAAAACAAGTTGATTGCATATGTGATACTTTTATTGACACGGACACAGAAAAAGCACACAGACTCATTTTCGTGGACATGAACAAATGAACAAGAAGTCAGATAATTAAATTATTTTGAGCTTTATAACTATTTCAAAATAAATAATGATAAATTAATTTTGTATTTGGTTGTGTTTTGAATTATTCTTGTTTAAAAATATAATAATAAAATTTTTATTGTTTGACTAAAATATGAATAAGGTGTGAATAACGATTTATAGAAGGTGAAAAAATGATGATAGTTGATTTGACAATGGATTTATAAGAGGTGGTGGTGACTATAATTTGACAGTGGGTCACATATTCTTTTGAGTTGAATAACTTGAAATAATTTAATTCTTGGGGTTGACTGGAATCTATATATCACTGTATATCAATTTATTATGACATACATATTCTCATTTATTCTAACTATCCAAACAGCCTTAAACCCTTTATTTCACATTATATCAATTTATTCGACCTTCTATTCCCAATCCAAATATGAGCAGCCCCTCACTCTTCGAGCGGGCCCATCCATCCCCAAACAAGTGTCGATATTATCGACCCAGCCCGATTGTGTCGTCCTGCTCAATCGGGCTGACCCAGAGAACCACAGATTCTCTTCGACTGGGCCCATCCATTCCATCCCCAACGATCTTATCGACCCAGCCCGATTCATCCAGCCCGACTGTGCCATCCGTCCAATCGGGCTGGGTCAGTGTCGCATTCGGGTCGACCTAGCCCAAGCAAGCAGCTTTACCTAGCCTGTCCGACAGTCGAAAAGGGAGGAGAGGAGGGAAAAGGAAAAGGAAAGCGAGGGCAGCGATGGCGGCGGTTCGTTCGTCCTCTTCTCCATCGCCGCCGTCGTCGTCGTCGTCGAACAACTTGGTGATGAAGTCTCCGACGGACAAGAGGCTCTACAGGATCCTTCGCCTCCCCAACGGCCTCTCCGCCCTCCTCGTCCACGACCCCGAGATCTTCCCCGACGGATTCGATGGAGGTGACCCTCTCGAATCCATTAGAAGCCCAAAAGAAGACGAAGAGGTCTCAGACGGTGATGATTGTGAAGAAGACAGTGAAGAAGAAGAAGACGAGGAGGAGGAGGAGGAGGAGGAGGAGGAGGAGGAGGAGGAGGAGGAGGAAGAGGAAGAGGAGGAGAGGGCGGAGGAGAAGAAGAAGAGAGCGGTTTCTACGACTAAAAAGGTTCGGCCTTTTGAAAGCCTGTAAAGAAAACCCTAGATTTCTAAAAAGTTGTATTTGACGATCTGTATTACTGTATATGTGTTTAGGCTGCGGCGGCGATGTGCGTTGGAATGGGCAGCTTTTCTGATCCGTGTGAGGCGCAGGGTCTCGCCCATTTTTTAGGTCGGGCTTTTGCACTTGTTGTTCTGGTCTCTCATGCTTTATCTTGCTTTGTAAATGTTAAATTTATTGAAAGAATTGTTTTGATGGATTACGTGCAATGCAGAACACATGCTTTTCATGGGGAGCTCCGAATTCCCGGACGAGAATGAGGTTAGCTTGGCCTTTTCGTGAATTTAGACTCTGCAGTGTAGTGGCTGTCCTGATTGATGTATATTGCATGTGGCTTATAATTTGTTCAGTAATTTTTATAGAGTAGGGTATTCTTGATTTTTGAAAATGTCATGGCATGTCTATGGTCGAACACTTCTAGTGAAAAAAACAAGTCTGTTCATCAACGGATAGTGTCAATGGACCATACTTAACATTAATATGTTCAATGAAAACAAAATTCTGGAAATCATGGCGTTATTCAGAGGACCAACTCGATGAAGACTGTTTCAGAGTTCGTGTGAGGGTGTTTGGCATTATATTTTAACCATGGGTTAGGGCTTGTGAGACAACTGTGATACCAAATCATGGAGGATGTTGAATAGTTTTGTTTCATTTGCATTTGGCAGTAAGCATTCATAAATGGTGGATAGGATTTTTTGTTGCTTTTTTTTCCTTTCAAGTGGTTAGCAACGTGTCGTGATATGAGAGAAGGAAAGAGAGAAATCACAGAAAAAGATGGAGATAAACTATTATGCAGCTATACTCTCTTGATCATGCATTTGTCGATTGTGTACAGTCTACCTTTCTTCAAATAAATTATGATATATGATTCTAAGATAGCTGCCCCCCACCATCCATTCATGACTGAGAATAACTACTAATGATTTTTTTCCGATGACACCATGACGGGTGGACTGCCCACTTATTGAAATGGTAATGGTAAACATCCAAAGAAAAGAGAAGATGTCTCCTTAGACTACTATTAACTACCAATATAACCATTTATCCCTGAAACTCTCCCTATGAACCTTTTTTTTTTTTAGAAAAGATTGGAGATTCATATTATTAGATGACACCCCTCGAACAAAGGAGATGAAGGATCTCCAAAAGAAAAAGGAAAGAAAAGGAAAAAAAACATAACCAATGGGTAAGTTAAAGTTAAAAATAAGCGTCCCACTTCAAGAGAAAGCCACACTTTTGCCACACAAATCCCACACCATAGCAAAGCTAGGGTCAATGCCAATAAGAGTGAAAACCCAAAGCCAGAGGAGATCTACACTGTTGGCCAAAATGTTCAACTCTCCTTATGAAAAGCTTACCAAAAAAAGAAAAGACAGTTCACAGCCCCTGAACAATTATAGCCAAAGGAGATCTACAATGTTGGCCGAAATGGTCAACTCTCCTTATGAAAAGCTTATCAAAAAAAGAAGAGACAGTTCACAGCCCCTGAACAATTATAGCCTGTGTGATAAAGATAAAGCGCTCTTGGACCCAGGGGCGGCGCTAGGTTATCAGGGGTGAGGTCAATTGACCCCATCAAAATTTAAAAAAAAAAACTAGAGAACAACACATATGGCACTGATGTATGTGTGAAATGATCAAGAAGAAAAAATTATTCTCATGTTGTTGCACGGCATGACCCCAATCTAATCAATTTGGAATGACATAGTTGTCCATTTTATTTTGAGAAAAACTACCAATGATGATCCCAATATCCAGTTTATATTCTTAAAATCATAGGTCTATCATTTTTAGTAGGCAAAATAACTAACATAGTTGAAAATTTTTGTCAAACCAGTGTTTAGGTGGTGGGGTCATTCATGATACCCATATATACAACCATGTCAGGAGGCTCATTTATACAACCAAACCCCGTTCAATTTTTTTATTTTGAAAAATAATATGTCCAGCCCCCAATGCAACCCCAATTGCAATTCGCACTGGTTTTTATTTTATTTTAAAAATTATATATTCTCCCATTGAAGTAACATAGTTATAAGAAATGAAGTATATACTGAGATATATTAGTATATTTTTTTCGCACTGAAAAAATAATAAATTTTTTGGTCATACACTATGATAATTCACATATAATATTAGCGTAGTACATATTATGTTATTATAGTGTATGAACTACAAAACGTTGCAAAATGGACTGAGTGTATCTGAACTCTTTTTTATCACGGGATCCATTAAAAACCATATCGTGAGACTGGGACCTTTATTTTCCATCACCAACTCATCAATCACCTATACATAGACAGATGCGTTGATCACAGACGAATGGATTGGACGCATCGATAATGTTAATAATGAAATTATCATACAACGATTTCAAAATATGAAATCTCGTCGAGAACAATTGTAAAAGTTTATATATTGAAAATATTTGACCTCATTTATTTGATGGTTTATTTTTTATTAATATAAGTTGTTCTATTTTAAAAAAAATAGTTTATGTTTTGTTTATAAATATATGGTAAGAGTAGATTTCAAAAAGAATTTATGAAAATTATGTTTTTAATGACCCCATCTATGAAAATTCCTGGAGCCGCCACTGCTTGGACCAATGGGAAATTTGTTTGCCTATTGGCTATTTAGGAGGAATACAATAGTAGAGATTTTCGAGATTGTGCTGTGGGTGTTTTCTGTACTGTGGGGAAGAGTTTTTTTAATATAAATTTGGGTGAGTGGATGAGGAGAGGGGATTCTGTGCGGTTGATGAGATTGGAGATTTACTTATCTGGAGGTAGAGTGGAAAGAGGGGGACTGTTCTGTTTTTTTTTCAGTCCATCTATAGGTGGGTCATGATTGTATACTGAGGTTGGATTGAATATCTCAGGATTTTTCTGACATTTAACTAATTTATTGGTGTTCCACCTGCTTAATGACAAAATAAAAGAAGAAAGAGGAGTAAATAAAATAATAAATTACTATAGTGCCCTATTTTATCCTACTAGCATCCCTTCCTTTTCTATTCTCTGAATTGGCTGCATCAGATGCCATGCAGACTAGAATGCATAATTCTATAATAATAGAAAAGCAATGGAACCTGAACTCTATCTCTTTAATTTGAAGATTCCCTTTAAGTCTCATTTCTTTAAGGTTATGTGACATATCGAACTTTGGAATAAAGAATATAGAGTACTGCCCATATTTGTTTGGTTGCATTTTCATAAGCTAGATGGATGGCCGCCAGTTTTTATCTGTTCTGAAGCTGCCATTATTTGTGAACATATTTGTGAACTGGTGTTTTGTTTAATTATATAATGTGTGTTACTATTCATGCATAAACCTAATGCATTTATTCTGCTGCATTTTTCTCTTGTTTTTCTGAGTGGTGAATGATATTTACAATTCTGCAATTATTTGCTGCCATTTTTACTCTTCTTTTTTCTAGTATGATAGTTACTTGTCCAAGCACGGAGGTTCATCAAATGCTTACACAGAAACTGAGTATACTTGCTACCATTTTGAGGTCAATCGGGAGTTTCTTAAGGGAGCCTTGAAAAGGTAAATATGTGTACATGTCATGATAAGTTGATAACACCTTGTGCATGTGCGGGCGGTGCTCTACTTTCTTGAAATGGTTGTAACAATTGTCAAATTTGGTGTCTCATCCAAGTACATCAGGGAGGGAAGATTGATGTATATATGTGCTTCTGACTTGTTTGTTATTTGGTCATTGAATATATTATTACATGTCATTCTAGTTTGAGTCTAATATTATCATGTCCAAACTTTTCAGTTTCAATGGTTTCATTGTGATCTACTGTCATCCAATTTCAAATGATTTCCATCTTCAGTACAATGTGCATGTTCAAATTTCACTTTTGAATTTGTGCATTCTGCTCACCTTCATTCTAAATTTTAAAGTTGAAGGCATTTTCTTGAATAAAAATGTATGAAATCACCACAGCTGCTCATTAGCTAGAAAGTTAAGTTTTTTTTATATGGTCACATATTAACCTTGTTCAGTTCACAAGTGCAGATTTGCTCCATTTTTTATTTCACCTTTAGTCAAAGCTGAAGCTATGGAGCGGGAGGTATTAGCTGTAGATTCAGGTAGCTGCAAATCCATATAATAATCTATTTCTATTGCTTGATTATGTGACAAAAATGGGATTTGGTTTCTGTTTTGATGACTCCAATTCCTATTTGCTTGTAGAATTCAATCAGGCTTTGCAAAGTGACAGTTGTCGCCTTCTTCAGCTTCAGTGTCATACATCTCCTCCTGGGCACCCTTTTAATCGATTTTTTTGGGGTATTCATGTGCACTTCTTTGCTTTTTTAATTATTTATCTTCTAATTGTTTGTTGACTAATGCTTTTTCTACTTCATGGAAGGAAATAAAAAAAGTTTGGCTGATGCAATAGAAAAAGGTGTTAATTTGCGTGAAGAAATTCTGCAACTATATAGAGAAAATTACTATGGTGGAATTATGAAACTAGTGATCATTGGGGGAGGTGAATTCTCTTTTGTTATCAGTTTATTGTTGCACTGAATTTATTCTACTAGTTCATAGGAAATACAATCCTGATGCACAACCAAGACGTGGGGCTGTTATTGAAGGGATGGTTAACAAATATGGCAACTAGAAGAACTTGTTATACTTGTATTTATATGAGATATCTTACATGAATTATTTGTTTTACTGCTGCAGAGTCTCTAGACATACTAGAGGATTGGGTATTAGAGCTATTCAGTAATGTAAGAGAAGGTAAAAAATCATTGGGGGATAACCAAAACAATTTGCCCATATGGACACCAGGAAAGCTCTACAGATTAGAGGCAGTTAAAGATGTTCATGTTCTTGAATTGACATGGTCATTGCCATGTCTTCACAAAGAATATTTGAAGAAGGCAGAAGATTACTTGGCTCATCTCTTGGGGCATGGTAAGATGTTCGTGTCTCCGTAACATTCTGATGTGAAATTTTTTTTTTGGACATTAGTGTTCCGATGGGTGACATTTATGGAAGTACATGCATTGCACCCTTAGATTTTTTTTAAACTTCTTTTGATAACTGTAATAAGACAACCAGATGCCTATATTTCCTTTGTTTTTCATGTTGCTTATCTTTCAAGTGAAGTCACCTCCCCAGAAGACCAATGTTGATCTTTGTATGATTGGACGCAATCCTTGTTCTTAATCCATGATTTACACTATTTACCATGTAATTTATTTATTTTGTGAAGAAAGATGTTATGCTTTCTATTTATTATTATTTTCCTCAAGTGTAAATGATTTACACCAATGCTGTTGAGGGTTCTATTAATAATATAAGCATGGTAGAGGACTATGGAAGCATTCCCTTTTATAGTCTTTTGAACCTGCCATTGTTATGGTTTCCTACTTTGAAGGATGTATATTTGATGTCTTCTTCTTTTTCTTTTATTCCTGAGTTATTTGCCCCTCCCCACAGATTCAATTCTTTCTTTTTAGCTGTAGCACATAAATGTTTTTCAGCACCCATATATATCTGCTTGAATATATATTAACCACAAAATTATATATTAGAGGGCAGGGGAAGTTTGCTTTACTTCCTGAAAGCAAAAGGATGGGCATCTTCATTATCCGCCGGTGTTGGTGATGAAGGAATGCGTCGATCTTCTGTTGCATACGTCTTTGTCATGTCTGTTCACCTCACGGATTCTGGCTTAGATAAGGTATTTCCAAGTCTTCAAAAATTTCTTACAGCTAGACATATTTTGTTCATTTTATGTATGAAATGAGGCATTACTGCACCCCTTCTTCCAATAGAAGATAATACAACACCTCTCTCTTAGTGAACTGTGAAGTCAAGTGGTCTTGGTTTTTACCATTGTATTGTGGAAAATGTACGGGATAAAGTGCTAGATCGGAACTGAGAAAATCTAGTATATGCAAAAAACACCCTTGTATTGTTCTATATCTATGCAAATATAGATGGAAAGCTCCTAGAGGGTTAACAGTTTTGCGAACTTGAAAATTGTGTGTCTAGTCTTAGGGTTGTTTATCTAAATGTTTTATTCAAGACATCTTTTAATTTTCGTGTTTGTTTCCTGTGCATTGTTTAGTGAACTGTGAAGTCAAGTGGTCTTGGTTTTTACCATTGTATTGTGGAAAATGTATGGGATAAATTGCTAGATCAGAACTGAGAAAATCTAGTATATGCAGAAAACACCCTTGTATGGTTGTATATTTATTGCAAATATAGATGGAAAGCTCCTAGAGGGTTAATAGTTTTCTGAACTTGAAAATTATGTGTCTATTCTTAGGGTTGTTTATCTAAATGTTAATTCAAGACATCTTTTAATTTTCGTGTTTGTTTCCTGTTTATTTACACCTTATTTTTGTTGTCCCTTTTTACAATACTTTTCCTGCTACTGATCTCTTCCTGTTGCTGTTTCTCTGATTGTAATACTTTGGCAGTTCCAAGAAGTAATCGGGGTTGTTTATCAATACCTTAAGTTGTTACGTCAAACTGCCCCGCAAGAATGGATTTTCAAAGAACTCCAAGATATTGGAAATATGGATTTCAGATTTGCAGAGGAACAACCTCAGGATGATTATGCAGCAGAACTTGCAGGTCTCTTGTGGCTTCTCTTTTCCTTCCTGGTCCTCACTATTTGTTTGGATGCAACTTTTCATTCCTTATGAGTCTTATCTTTGATAAGGATTAATATTTAAATGATGTGAAGTCTCAACCGCTTTTTATTGCGGCTGCAAACCATATCCAAATTGTCAGAACTGGTATACATGTCATTCAATCTTGGAATTTGCAGGGTTCAGACATTACTGTCTTCGTCAAATGAATTTAAAATGGCAGACAACTTTATCATGTAGTAGCCTTACAACCTCGTAATTCATATATATAACTTCAAATTGAATGATTTCGGTGGGATTATGAACTTGTAATATGTAGTTATCTCTTTCCATTTTTCATTATATGTCACATTTCCAAATGAACTTGATTTTCCTTTTTTTTAAGCGGTGCTTTTTCATCTTCAATTATGCTACTCTTAGTGGAAACTGGAAAGTCTCAGAATACATAAAAAAAGGGTGACTGTTATTGGAAGAGATTGCATCTATGCACTCTTATCTGTCTCCTCATCTTGAAAGGAGAATTAGTTTTAACTCATTCACTGCATGAACAGTTTTCCATACTGAAACAAAGTAATTGCAGTGTGTGTCCTCATTTTAATATATATATTTATGAATCAGTGAGGTGAAATACTACAATGTTTTTGGAGACCTGTCAATGGGTTACGGGTGTAGTTGTTCTTTCAACATAGCACTTTTTAACCAATAATTTTATCCACATTTGGTAATTTTCTTGGCTATTGACTTTTATTTTCTTTTATTTTTTGCTGCAGAAAATATGCTTTTCTATCCAGATGAACACATTATCTATGGAGAGTACGCTTTTGAAGAATGGGATGATAAATTGATAGAGCATATTTTGAGTTTTTTCTCACCCGAGTACATGAGGATCGACATATTATCGAAATCTTTTGACAAGTATTCGCAGGGTATTGATCATATGTTGCATATCATTTGTTATAGAATTTTCCATTTGGTATTTCACATGTTTTTTTTTGGGTGGCTAGGTGATCATGACTCATTGGTATAAAGCTCTTTACCGTAGGATTTCCATTGTTATAAACATGTTTCTGTTGGGAAATAAATGGTCGAGCTGATACTAAGAAACATAAAGATACCTTTCTCCAATATTTGCTTTGTTTAAATATTCACTCAAGTCAGCATAGCATGTTTCCTAACATTTTATGTGCAATATCAGCAATCAAATATGCTGAAACATACACTTGAGGTTCAGCACAACCTCATGAGCTTTATTTGGTTTCAGGAAGTCCTGATTTGATGTTTTTTTGTCTGATTTAACATGAATGCCATTTTTTTCATTCTGTTTCAGTTGTTCAGTCTGAACCATGGTTTGGATCACGATATATTGACGAGGACATACCAGAGTCCCTTTTCCAGTTATGGAGGAATCCCCCAGAAATAGACCCAGCCTTGCATTTACCCCTGAAGAATGAGTATATTCCTTCCGATTTCTCCATCCGCGGTGCAGACAAATCAGAGGTTCTTGAAAATGTGGAATATCCAAAATGCATAGTTGATCAACCATTGCTAAAGATTTGGTACAAGCATGATCGTACCTTCAAAGTTCCGCGTGCAAACACATATTTCTTGATAACTGTAAAGGAGGGATATACCAGCACAAGGAATTTCGTTTTGACAGAATTGTTTGTAAATCTTCTTAAAGATGAGCTGAATGAGATTCTGTATCAGGTAATATTTTTTCACGTTATTATATAATGGATACAGTATTGCGTGAATAATCATAAACTAAACACTGATTTGAATAAGTGGTCTTCCATAATCTGATCGCAAGATCTCTAATTAGCATCATAATGATGAAGTCTCCCCTGTCCCTCCCCCTTGCTGCCCACTTATTGGCTGTTACTCTGGTAATTAATAGAGTTCAATATGTTTCATATACCAGTTCTGTTTATGTCTATGACCTTCTGTCAACATTGTTTATCTATTTGTCTTGAACTGTTATATTCGTATGTTCAGGCTGGTGTAGCTAAGCTGGAGACTGCTTTAACAATTGTTGGGGACAAGCTTGAGCTGAAGCTCTATGGTTTTAATGATAAGCTGTCTACACTTTTGTGTAAAATCCTCGCTGTGTCTCGATCTTTCATTCCAAGCTCTGATCGTTTTAAGGTATGAATCTATTTCCATGCTTTTGCTTCTGTAAGCAACATCTCTTGCAATTTTTGTTTCAAATTAATTTGTAACATGATTAAGAAATATGCATGTTTTCTGTTACTTTTTTTTTTGTGGAAAGTGCACGGTACCAACTGGTACAATAATATAAACAAATGATCATATACAAGAGTTTTCCTCTCCCTATATAAAGAATTGAAATGAAATGAGTAGAATCAAAGGGCACATCGAGGAACTGAGCTACTTATGGAAACACTAAAACTCCATACAGGCATTTACTCTCACCCCAAGGTGCCCCCCCCCCCCCCCCCCCCCCCCCCCTTCCAACCACGATAAATCTTGACTGCAATCTTTGTATTTTCATGTATCACACCATCCAGAAAACCAATCCAATAGACCACTAGACAACAAACATATATAGCGGATTCACTAGCATTTTCAGTGATACTAATCAGTTTATTCATCATACTCTAGATACCCAGATTCATTATTTCTTGTTGTGTAATCACATTTATGTGTTTATTTATTATTATTACTACAAGCACAGGTCATGAAGAAGCCATATATAACTTTTTATGTGTTCCAACATTTTATAGGTTAAGTTGAAGGATGTAGCAATGTATTACAAATGCTAGTAAACATAAAATAAACATGGGAAAGCGTTCTGAATACACAGAAAAGGGCGGGACCCTCCCCCCTATAATACCGCCCACAACCCCCAAAAGAAATTTATCCACAACCACCACTGCCATTAAAAGCAAACAAAAAGAAGAAAAACAGCCCACACGAGAAACAAAAAGCACATGGATGTCCAGTGACTGAAATTTATTCAAAAATAGGAATTAGCAGAGCATCATCCCAGTAAGCATATCTTCTCTACATATATGATTCCAAGTTTTGTTACATGAAGTTGGTAAGTTTCTATTGCCTATATAAAACTAGACTTTGATGGGATTGGAAGGTGGTAGTTGAAACTTGAAACAAATGGCATACTGTACCTGACTGGATGTCATCTATTGTAACTTGATTATTAGATTTTTTATCGTCATATGTAACAGGTTATCAAAGAAGATATGGAGCGAGCTTTCAAAAATGCTAACATGAAACCTTTGAATCATTCTGCGTATTTGAGATTGCAACTCCTGCGTGAGAACTTTTGGGATGTAGATGACAGATTGGCTTGCCTACGGAGTTTATCGCTTTCGGATTTGACGGCTTTTATACCCGGACTTCTTTCTCAGGTTTGGAAAGCTATCACACCGTCAATATTTTCATCTTTTTTTGTTCATTCATGTTCCATGAATGAGGATTGGTCACCTATGTGGCATCTCCCTTCGCTCACCTTTGCCAGGAGCACTGGAACTGGTGGGACTGGGCTCACTACTTGCATGAGAGTTATAGTTTTGCAAGATTTGGGATGAAAGTTTGCTTACCATACTGTTTTTTGCCTTTCTGCTCGATTCCTATCTTCATCATACTTTTGGCTTTGGTAGCCTATATTTTGTATCATTATTTGGCTTACAAGCAAGAAAATCTATTCCAAAGTAGGTGGTACGAGAATACTTTTCCAAAGTATTGTGGTTTGTGAAATATGGATTAGGGAACCCATGTACTATGAGCAGATAGGGCTGTGTAAAGAAGGGTGGGACCTTCCTTGTGGAGTGAGGCGGTCCTTTTCTACTCCTTGTTTTAAGGAGGGGATGTTCCTCATGTCCCCGATACAACTGTTTTTTTTTCTTTTCCCTTTTCTTGTATCTTCTATCTCTAATCTCTATCCCTATGTGGTTTGCCAGTTATTTTAATGGAACATGGTGGAAACCACCTTCTCTCAAATTTTTTCATAGAGTTATTTACATGGAATTTTTTTGAAATATAATAATACCTGAATCTTTGGTTTCTGATTTGTATTTTTTTTTATCGACAACAGCTGCACATTGAGGGTCTTTGCCATGGAAATCTATCAGAAGAAGAAGCAATTCATATATCAGATATCTTTAGAAGTACTTTCCTGTGCAACCACTACCAGCAGACCAAAGACATCGAGAGCGCGTTTTGTCTCTGCCAGCTGGTGAGGGCCTTGTAAGGAGCACCTGTGTAAAGAATGAATCTGAAGTGAATTCTGTGGTTGAGGTAACAAAATGGCCTGTTACATTTTTTCCTTTTGCAGTATGATTTCTTTCTTTTGCCAAAGAATGTAATCTTTACCAGTTTTACTTTAGAAAATTACTTTAGAAACAAAATTTGTGAAAGGGAGAGAATTTCTTTTAATTGTTTTAGTTCATAACCTTCCATTTCATTGATTAATCCTATACGACCCTCTCTTTTATTATATTCATTTCTTTTCTTCTATTCGTTTCCTTGGCAGCTTTATTTCCAAATAGAGCAGGATACAGGACCAGAATCGAACAGGCGAAGAGCCCTGGCGGATCTTTTTGGAAGTATTATTGAAGAGCCTTGCTTTGATCAGCTAAGGTGCTATGGTGCTTCTCTTAAGATTTTGCTTTCATTTGTAGAGTTCTGGTTGAATTATCATCAATTGTAAATTTCAAGGTTTTGGGTTGAGTCACATTTATTCTAGTTTTGCTGGAATTATCACTCCCACTTGAGATCACTATCTTTTTTTTATCAGTAATTCTTCCAGATAGGCTTTTAATGCTACCCTTCGGCACAATCAACTCGATTTCCTTACCCTTTGGCACTTCTGTGCCATGTATCTAGTGTGGGCACTGAAACCACCTCAAGGATTTGTTTCCAATTTTACTATCTATGGCATTCTTTTCTAGTATCATACTTCTATTAAAAAAAAACAATTCTACATGCATATTTCTGTGTGGCCAACCTAACTAGCTTTCCAACAGAGCATTCCAATGAATGGCCATCTCTAATTAGATCACTTTCATCCCTTTTTGTTATCAAGAAACATTCTAGGAGTCCAAAGAAGCCGCGAACTGTTGAAACCAGTTGATTTATCCACAGAGCTATTGAAACTGTTTTCTTTCTTTTTTATGGGTTATATGCTTGGATGCTGTATATGTCAATATGGAAATAACATTTCCTTTACTTCTATTTTGTTTAATTTTGAATATGAGGATAATCTTTGATAGTAAATGAATATGACTTGTAGCAAATTTACAAAACATGATGATCTGAGAGTAATTGAGAAATGATGCCAGTCACATGGTGACATTGCTGATATCACCTGATTTAAGTCTGTAATTATCAAAGTTGATGATTTGGATATCAAAGACTTGTTATATGGAATGAACCGAGTTTTGGTTAAGTTGGGAAGCACCTCCCCTTTCTCTAAAAGAGGTCAATGGATCAAACCTTGGGAGCACCATTCTTCAAAAAAAAAGACTTGTTATATAGAATTTATGTTCATTATGCATGGACGTGTGTATAAAAGACTGCTGTATTTTTTTATTGTCATACTTGGTAATGGAAAATAAATCTTTTTCTTTGATGGGTGGGAATATTTAGGGAAACTTAATTGTTAAAATGTTGAAAGGTCACGTTTATTTAAAAATTTTATGAGGTAACTCCGTAACTGCTTTTCTTCAAAAAAAAAAAAAAAAGAGAGACTGCTAACCTGGAGTTTTTAGGGTCTTCCCGAAAAACTTCATCTTTCTGCATAAAAATAATTGCTGGAAGAACAATTTACATCCATCAAATAAAATCTGATTTTTGCAACTTGAATAAGTAAATTTTGTTATCTTAAACTGATATCTATTAATTTTTGCAATTTCATACTTGTTTTTTGAAATGTCGCAATGTTTTATGCTGATGTGCAGGACAAAAGAGCAGCTGGGATACGTTGTTGAAAGTGGTTCAAGAATGACATACCGCATTTTAGGATTTTGTTTTCGCGTACAATCATCAGAATATAGCCCATCTTATTTACATGGGAGGCTTGACAGTTTCATAAATGGTCTGCAAGAATTGCTGGTTAGTCCAAATTTATAGATCATTTAGAAAATTCTCTTTGACATTTCTATTGTACCGAATGCTGGTTTCAATTGTAGTTTAATAAAGGTTCTTAGTGCATATCTTTATTTCCCCTCAGAGAAAAGGAAAAATTCCTGCAAGAAGACATGTTTTCTCGTGTGTTCTTGTACTTCCCATTCTTCGAATTTGCTATCAACCTGGTTTATTAAAGTACTGTTTAGGTAGTAAAGTCTATTATTTTTTAAAGTTTCATAACCATGATAATTAACTACTTATTTTTTAGTTTTGGGAGTCATTCCGCTATGCAGTATCTCTGGTCTTCTTCTGTTAATTTGACTTAATTTCTACTTTTCAATCTGAACGCTTTGCGTTAGCAGTTCAAAGCCATTCCTCTATTTTAGTACCGCAAAGAATTTCCTATTAGGTGTTGCTGAGACGTGCCATTACATGATGAAGTTCTGCCTGCCTAACTGTTCTTTCATCTTTCCAGGATGGGCTCGACAATGAATCATTTGAAAAATATAGGAATGGTTTGATATCTGAGAAACTAGAAAAGGATCCATCACTCTCCTATGAGACAAGTAACCATTGGCATCAAATAGTGGACAAGAGGTACCTATTAATACTTCTATGCTGCATATTTTTAATTGTGTCACTGCATGTAACTCATTGTTTACAAATGCTGTTTGGTTGGGAGTTTGTTTGAAAATAATGTTTGGTTGTGACTTGGGCTTTTAATAATATTATATTTACAAACCAGACATGTGGACACTACTGAAAGAGCTTCTATAGAACATATTAGGAGTCACATTAAGGCTCGTTTGGAAGCGGGTCTGAGAGTAGTTTTTTTTCTAAAAGTTGGGTTTAAAACTGAGTTTGTAGGAAACTCTCTCCACGTATTATGAAAAAACTAGTTTTTGGAAACTTATTTGTAAAAATGTGTATGCAACTTTTAATGAGCTGCAACTTTTTTTTTTTGTTTGGAAATGGGTTTGTGAAACCTGTCTTCCTACAAACCCAAAAGCTCTTCAAACCTATTTTCAAACGGAGCCTAAGATGAGTTCCTAATGGTGCTGAAAAATGAAAAATTGCAGTACTTTGGTAAACCATGACAAGGTCCTGATTCTGGGAAACAAATGGTGTCTCCCATCCATTGTCCCTTCTTTGTAGGGTGGACTTTACACCTGATTGATTGGGTGAGAGAGACTTATCATTGTTACATCTTACATTACCCTGTTATATTATTTGATAAAGATTAACAATTGTTATCTTAATTTGTCATTCTTATTCTTATCCTCATGAAATTTAGATGATATTATATCATTCAAGAATATCAGTAAGAATAACAATTGTTATCTTTATTTGATAAACTTAAAAAATATTATATGGTCTGTTCATTACTTGTACGATAGAACATTACAAACACATTTTATGGGAGATCTCAAGAACATTCCTAAAGTTGGGCATGGTTATTTTTTTTAAAATTCAGCAGCACTAACGGATGTTGAAACTTCAGGTATCTTTTCGATATGGCGAAAATCGAAGCAGAGGAGCTGAAAACCATTCAAAAGAGAGAAGTCATTGAATGGTACAACACATTATGAGACCGCCATCGCCAAAGTGTCGGTGGCTCGCAATTCATGTTTGGGGTTGCAACACGAAGCGTGAAACACATGCACAGTTTGGCAGGGTAGTTGAAGATGTTGCAGCATTCAAGGCCTCCATGAAATTCTATCCGAGCCTCTGTTGAAAACGAAGGCAGGTACGCGGGATACTTTCCAATGCATTTTTAGTGAGAGTTTGCAGAATATTTATTTAAACTGATGCTTGCATTCAATCCAAGATAACATAACAATAGTATTAAGTGAGGAGAAGAATCAATTTTATCCAATAAAGATACGAAATTGATGTAATAGCCCCATTTTTCTCTGATTTATTTTGGACGTGAAATGATATATATTTTTGTTTATCATAGAATTCACATATATGTCATTGTTCTTTGGGTGTTTTTTTTTAATTTTTATTGTATTGCATGGTATAAATAATCTATGCAATGCATCCCTTCAGATATGTTTTGTATTTCCATCCACTCTGATTTCTGTCATTTGGAAATTGGTTGATGATGTTCAACATGGTGATCTCCATTGATTTAAGTTTAAGGTCATCAATGATAAGATATGAACCACATGATAACTAATTGGAAAAAAATATGCCTACTTTCAAAATAGAGTTTTTTCAATATGTTTATCTATTTGTCAAGATGGATGGATGGATGGATGGATCGATAATAAAACTAAGGATAAGATATTTTGTTTTCGGCATGTATTTTTGTAAAAAAAAAGAAAGAAAAAAAAGGAAGAATAAAGCAATGAATTGAATGTGCCACTCAATGAATTTACACGTTACAATGACTGCATGTCAGAAAAACTACTATGGAAATAATAATCACTGAATGCATTTAAGAATCTTTCCCAAAAGGCTCATTATTACTTTGAATTAGCCCCCACTCTATCCACTTCATATTCTTGTTATAACTTATACTCAACAAACAACTCATCAACCAAAGAATCCCCATAGAGAATCATGAAAGTCATTCTCATCCACACACATTAAACAGTCGAGAAAATTGAAGCCTCAACCATTCCACTGGAGACCACCAAATTCCCTCTAAAAAAGGCTATTGAGGTGCCATCAATCAAAAGCCCCCCATCACCACATGGGAGGGTTTCTTCTTTCTTGGACACCAATTACAGCTACCATTTGAAGTTCTGCCAGAGCTAGCACATGTAGATTAGGGCATAATTACAGAGTTCCCCATCACTATTCAACGAGATATATACTTAATTAGAAAGTTAACTATTTTATAAATGGGTATAATTTTTTTAAAAGTATATATACATCATTAGATAAAGTATATTATTTTTTTAAATTAAAAAAAATCAAAATGTGTGGAATCAGCGGCACTGTAAACATGTGACATTTTCTTGTGGGTTATCTTGTACCCACCACTTGGAAAGGAAAGTCACCCTCTGATCAGTGGGCCCTCATGGAAGGGTCCACTTGATGAATAGCAGGGAGGGTTGGGGTTGTTCCAAACGGACAACATGGATGGATGTATCCCACATGTCTTGTAGGGTTGGGGACTCACTTGGTTTTTTGTTAATCAGACCCTTCATAGTGGTCTTGTTGGGTTTTTAGGATCACAATGCATGATAGATACCCCACATTTTTATACTACATCATGTCATTGTTGCATGGATGATGTGATTGTGTCTTTCTTGAGCCGTTCATTTTAAAAATTTGGATGTTTTTTTTTTTTTGGGGGAAAAACATCACCTTTATACCGAGACACAGTGAACAAGACCACTGTCAAGATTTTAGTCCAACTTTCACCAAAACAATAGATGTTAGTTCAAGTGTCCAACTCTATAATTTTGTGTCATGTTAACATCGTATCACATCAGTGTGCTGTGCTTAGCCTTATATTTCAAATTTATCTTACCAATACTTCTGTTATGTACCAAATGGTCCAAATCAAACACATGTTTTGTTTTACTCTCAACATCACCATCAACTAATTGATTTTTAGGTAATGTTTAAGTTTTGTGCGAATTTTCATGCAGGAAAATGTTAGACTCGATCATTTTTACCAATTAAAACTCGGATTACATATGTTTTCATTTTTTTAAAATAGTAAACACCATCTAATGAAGTGTATGTTTGATAAAAAAAAAATATATCGCTCCATTCGAGTTGAATGAATCAATTTTTAATTAAGTGTAAGAAAATATTTAATGAAATATATATATTGTCGAACGAGGTATATGCTTTACTGAATTTTTAAGGAGGCATATAAGACTGTATTTCAGACTGTAAAAAAGAATGAGTGTAACTACGCCCTTTTAGGTAATGTTGATACTTGCGAATAGACACTTGATTCACGCCTAATCCATTTAGGAGGGCAGTGGGTTAGCCAAGAGGTCTATTGATAGGATGAGGATGGAGGGGAGATGAGTTTCCAGTGGAAAATGATAACATATGTTTATATGTAAGCATAACTCTTATACACCTAAAATTTTACTATGTAAAATAGTAATTTAACCATTTTCATCTTTCTTTCTCATGGTCCCCGAAATAGTAAAGTGAGGGGACTCTGCATAAAAACACTTTTTTTTTATTACATCTAAACTGTGAAGATATTGACCAAAACATCTGAAATAAGAAAACATACATAGGATTTTCACCCCCAAAATAAAAACATACATAGGATTCACATTGAAAAATGATAAATCAAGACATGCCTTTAGTCCAACTCTAAGATAATATGCATTTATTTGAAAGTCATACAAGGGTGCGGTTATTACCACCCCACTAAGTATTCACCCCACCCTTTAAAATATTTGTTTTTAAAGTTAGAATGAAACTAACACCGCCCCATCCCATCGACAAAAAGGGTGTCGACAAAGTGTATTTCTGTTGGCAGTTATGGTATTGATGGTCATGAGACACTTACTATAAGAGTGTTTGACAATAAGAATGCTGATAGATATTGGTTCCACCGATATATTAAGTGTCGAAGGGAATCATGGATTTTATGTAAGAATTTTGTTTAATTCAACAGAGATAGTGTCGATCGAGCTCATCCTTATCGACAAGTTGTGTGTCAATTCATGCACAACAAGGCATGCCTCGACTTTTGCCTATATTTTCCATGAACGTTGTGTACTCGGCGATGGAGGAGCCCATGCTGGTGACCCTCACCAACTCAATGACAACGGAGGGTCTAGATGTGAGGATGTAGAAGAAGTGGGAGTGGATCGCGTGCACGAAGTATCCGTAGATGTGCTCGATGGAGGTGAGGCAGGTCATGGTGACGGACCCTGTGGACTGGAGGAGGAGGTTGAGGAGATGGAGGGTGTTGGATTAGGTGGGGGTCATGGAGAGGGATGGGTTGGTGGTGGTGGTGATTTGATCGCTTGTTGAGGTGGGTGTTTTTGTTGTCGTCAGCGGAGGAGGAGGGGGAGGGGGAAGAGAAGGTATTGTGGTGCTTAGGGTTCATGGAGGAAGAGGTGGTGGGAGAAGGATCTTGGTGGAGGAGGAAGAGCCGAAGAGGTAGTGGGAGGAAAAGCTCAGTGGTGAGGAGGAAGAGGTAGTGCCATGGTGGGGGAGGAGGAGGAGATGGTGGGAGGGGAATTGGTAAAGGAGGGGAAAGAAGAAGAAGAAGAAGAGAGAGGAAGAAGAAGTCAATGGAACCAATATCTGTTGACACCACGTCTGTCGACCGAAATACATTTTGTCGACACCTCTATTGTCGATAGAATTGGGTGGTGTTGATTTCCTTCTAAACATTAAAAATAAAAATTTTAAGGGGTGAGGTGAGTACCTATTGGGGTGGTAATAACCGCACCCTTCAAATAAATGCATTCTATTTAGAAGATAAAAGTGGAGCTAATTTTAGGGCTAAGTGTATCAAATTTCAATCACATTATATCCAATACTTAATGGAGTGAATATGGTCTCCACTAGCATTTCTCCCCCAAAAGCCAAGTAACATACATACTGAGACAGTGAGACAAAAAAATATAGGAAGGGAAGATATGTTGAAGGGATTTGGAGGGATGTTGTTCTCATCATGTGGGGGAGGGAAGAGGAAACACTGTAATGTAAATGGCTCAACAAATAAATAAAAACGAATAGAAAGAAAGGAAAAAGATTTTCCATGGCATCTTTGCTTGTCTCTTGTCCTCAAGTCCATATCACATTAATATTTATTGTCTTAGCCAAAGATATCATGTGTTTTGTTTATTCTAATGTAGGGATGCCTCCAAATTAGTTGAAAGGGAGAGGATGACATTTGAGTGGGGGCCTTAATATCCGGGGATCTCATGTGCTCCTAACATGGTAGGGTCATCTCTTATACCATCCCTTATTTGTTGCTTATTATATATAAAAATATTTAAATAATAAAATATATATGTATATAGTACCAACTACATTGTATTACCCTCACATGACTAAAATGTTAGATTTTATCCATAAAGGTAATATTTGAAAAATGATTTATAAATATATGATTTTAGCATATTTTATTTTTCAAAAAAGTGTATAAATGAATTTATTTTCAAATCATAATATATATTTGGATCTTCATTATTCTTATAAAAAAATGTGTAATCCTGATACATGACATGCACACATGTAGTTAATCTCTATACAATTTTTTTAAAATGAAACTTTTGTTAATATGTTTCCAGAAGAAATTTATTAGGGTTTCTATGATTTTTTGAAAAATTTTTTATAGTCATTTTTCCTTTTATATAAGCGTAAATAAAAAAGAAAAGTTTTTACCATACAAAATAATCATATATTTTTTATTAGTTGCCCTACTAAATAAAACTTGGGCTAAGCTTGCTCAGCATATCAATCTTTGTTTATACTCTTGAATTAATTATTTCATGGAGTACATGTTTACTATAGAGGATGGGAATATATTAATCAAGTCATCGGTGGCTGACTAATGTAACTATGTAAGTACTAATCACATCGTATTTGATTGAATTAGTATTCAAATAATGGCATTTCTCTCTGACATGCTGACTCACCATAATCATCACTGTCAGACTTACATTTTAATAATCCAATTTTTATTAATACCAATATAAGGTTGTCTGTTAAGATTGTTATCACACGTTTGCTCATTTAAAACTCACTTTTAATGATTTTTTTTACTCATTTATATAAATTAGTTTTATTTTGTGTAATGAGATATAAGTTATATTACATTAGAAAAAAAAATTCCATAACAAATTCAAAATTTGCTTGTATAAATTAGAGATTTTTGCATATTATATATATATATGTGTGTGTGTGTGTGTGTGTGTGTTAAAAAAATCTAGGGTTATGTACTTATAATTTGAAATACATGTTTTTAGAAAAAGTTAAGCACAAAAATACATATATGTTTCTATTTTTTGTAATAAAAAAATATATTTTAAGGATTTCATATAATATTATTTATGAAAACATTTAATTGTGTATCTAACAACAACATCCAATAGTCCCTGATTAATTATAGTCAATCTACACCGTCCATCACGTGTTCCCTCCCCTAACAACTCCACAACTCCAATGGTATGAAAATAAATTTTTCCATCTATATATAAGTATATAACCCGAGCAAAACGTAGATACCTAAAAAAAAAAAAAATTGGGATTATGTGTGGTAAAAACACATAGATCTTCTGTACTAGCAAAAAACAATTAGACATGTAGATAGTACAAAAAATTATGTTCTCCTTTTTAATAGACCCTTATCTATAAAATTTATTAAAAACTATGTTTATTTTTTAAATATTTTTACGGAAAATGAACAAAAAATCTCATAGAAGTTTGAAATACCTAAATCAGTCATTTTTTAAAATTATATCTAAAAAAATCTCATTTCACAATTTTAGAAACACAAAAGACTAATTTACCCTTATGTAATTAGATCCATAACATCTCTCTAACCCTTGTTAAATTATTTCACATCAAAATCCTATTTTTTCTACAAAACAATAATCTCTCTATATATCATAATGTGTGTTTCTTATATATATCTTATTTGATGTTGTTTATCATTTTTTATTGTGTATGATCATAATATGTAACTTAAATATGAATAGTGCCCTAATGCCGCAAATGATATTTCAGTATTCTAAATCCGTATTCACATTTTTTTTAGCTATTCACATATTTTTATAGCATCATTATTATATATCCATTTTTTAAAGAAGCATCAATATTTAATGGAGTTCATAATTATAAAAAAACTCAAATATATTAGCACAATCTCACAAATCCACATACTCACAAAGAATTTAGAGTAAAAAAAATTATACATGAGAATCTGTGAAATATATTAATAAAATTAAGAGGATGAAATATTTTAACAAAGTTATGAAGTATGGAATATGTTAATGATCTACTTACATAAGGGTATGTTAGTCTTTTGTGTTTTTAAAAATTATGAAATGAATTTTTTTTTTGTATAATTTTAAAAAGTGGATGATTTAAGTATTTTCTAAATTTTATGAGACTTTTTTTTATTATTATTATTATTATTATTGTTACCACAGTGGAACTATGGGTGCTTTTGGTTGCGTGATTGTAAAACTGATTCTACAAGAAGCATACTTTCTCAGTTTTTTGAAATCACAGCTTTTGGGTACTATTTGACTGCAATTGCTGGGTTTAAAACTGCGATTACAAAACTGTTTAATTGCACGATTACAAATGCAGTTTCATGCAATCGCAATCGCGCAACTAAACACATCCTATGTGTTTTTTTCATGTAGGATCCCAACTGAAAAGAAGAAAAAAACCCTATAAATTGAATTGTCAAAAATGATATTCTATATAATTCAAAAAATTGGGAAAAAAAATTGGAAAAAAAAACTCACAGGGGCAACATCCCCCAATGGTAAAAAATTCAAAATTTTTTTGTCAGAAATAAAAACAAAAAAAAATTCAAATTAAAAGGAGGGAAGTTGCAACTTGCGAACGCATGTGGTGGGCCCCAAAATGGGTTCGGATCGGTTGGTGGTCCGAACCAAAACATGTGCATGTGCGTGCCCGGGTTTCCCTCAATCATCAACAGATAAAACTTCCAAATCATTCTTTTTTTTTACAATAAAGTCCCTATCAAGCCACCCATATAAATACACCCCCCCCCCCTTCAAACACACACCAACGCAAACCACATTTCAAACACACCTAGTTTCCTCTCTCCATATGGCCATTCCAAGCTTCCTCTTCCTCTTCTCCTTCTCTCTCCTCCTCGCCTCCGCCTTCTCCGGCTCCGATGACTGGCAGAACGCTCATGCAACGTTCTATGGAGGTGGTGATGCTTCCGGCACAATGGGTATACATTCTCACTTATAAATGTTTCTAAGGTTCCGTTTGAAAACGATTTTGAAAGTTAGTTTTTTTTAAAAAAAATTGGGTTTAAAACTGAGTTTTTTTAAAAAATTGTCTCTCCACAAATTATGAAGAAATTATATTTTTAGTTACTTTCACAAAATATGAAAAAAACTAATTTTTAGCCATTTTCCAGCTTTTAATTAACTTGCAATTTTTTCTCTTTGTAAATGAGTTTGAAAATTTTAACTTTATGTAAATTCAAAAGCTCTCCAAATCCGTTTCTGTAGGGGGGCTTAAGTCCTACTGTTTATGTTCCCAGAAACAGTATTTATAAATAAAAAAACTCATTGAGAGCGACTTTTATGAAAAATGTTGTTTCTAAAAATCAACCTTTGCAGGTGGGGCATGTGGGTATGGAAACCTGTACAGTCAGGGCTACGGCACAAACACCGCGGCCCTGAGCACTCCTTTATTCGACGGCGGCCTCAGTTGCGGGTCGTGCTACGAGCTACGGTGCGACGGTGATAGCGGGTCATGTCATTCGGGCTCCATCATGGTTACCGCCACCAACTTCTGCCCTCCCAACTCCAACGGCGGGTGGTGTGACCCCCCTCGCCCCCACTTCGACCTCGCCGAGCCCGCCTTCCTCCAGATCGCCCAGTTCCGGGCCGGGGTGGTCCCCGTCTCTTTCCGGAGGTCAGCAGACAAAAATCCGACAAACACAAAATATATATTATATCATTTTCATTAAAGACTGACAAGACGTGATGAAATTCTTTTTCTCAGGGTGCCTTGTGTTAAGAAGGGAGGGATTAGGTTCACCATCAATGGGCACTCCTACTTCAACCTGGTGTTGGTGACGAACGTCGGCGGCGCCGGAGACGTGCATTCGGTATCGATAAAGGGATCTAAGACGGGGTGGGAGAAGATGTCGAGGAACTGGGGACAGAACTGGCAGAGCAACTCGTATTTGAATGGGCAAAGCTTGTCTTTCATGGTGACCACCAGCGACGGCAGGACTGTCACCAGCCACGATGTTGTTCCTGGAGACTGGCAGTTTGGGCAGACTTTTGAGGGTGGACAGTTTTAAATGAAGAATATTGATTGATCAGTTGTTTTTTTTTAATTTGGAGGCTGTGGTGGTTATGTATTAGCACCCGCTTAGGTTTAGAGATGATTGTTGTATATGGATTTATATATATATTTATATATGTAGTGTGTACTGGAGTTTGTATTGTGGGGAAATGAAGTTTATGGTTGGCCCAAAAGAGGCTGAATTAATTAGTGAAAGATTTGGAGTTGTAAGTTTTTTTTTTTGGTCACTTGAGTTGAGCATATGCTTGTTAAGTTCGGATCATATATTAATAGATTCGTATTTTGGGATAAATAGTTTCTATTTTATTATATGGTTTTTAGGGTTGTTATATGCACGACAATCCATATATCTAGTCATCCAAGATGTATAAGGTATATATCTTTTTTTTTTAAATTGATCTATTCAATTCAAAATGGAACAATGCACACATTTTATAAAAATATTTATTTTATTAGATAAGGTTTAATTACTATGTTTGAAAAAAATTAAAACATGTGTAACCATTTGTGGAATTGTCAATGGGGTTGTCCCAGCTTTGACATTAATTATTCTATTTTTTATTTTTTGTCTTTAGTTATATAATTAAAACGCTTCGGAATATAACATGCATGTTTTATTAGAAAATTATGATATAGTTTATTCAAGCGTAACTATCTGGGTTTGCTTGTGTGAGATAAATAACTTTATTTGTTATTCTACCTCTGTGGGGAATTATGGGTCCACAAATAAACATTGGCATTATAAAAGGGAACAAACAATTGCAGTTAGGGTTTGCATGAATAAGTGGTTGTGTGTTTTGGTGTCTATTCCTGAAATGAAGTTACAGGTGAATTATTAATTGAAAAGTTGCTGATATCTGTTTATGTAACTGTATAGTAGCAGCATTGTTTCATGTTACAAACGGCATTGTTGTTGATGCTTCACTATTTCTGTTGGGGAAAAAACAAAGGGAAAAGAAAAGGCCATGTCCCATGTGAGTTCAATGGAGTTTTAATTTATGTTGTTTGTTTTTTATTATTTGACTCTCAAACAAATATCATAAATAAATATTACAAACCTCATACAAGGCTCTCTCTCTCTGGCTAAGGCCATTAATTAAGAAAATGTTATGCTCAATCATTTTTTTAACCCATTAGTTGTATACTTTGAATATATACTAACTTTTTTACATATATCATAATAAAGTATATACTGATATAATAGTTAGATGATTTTATATATATATTACAAGTGGTGACTGCAAAACAAATAGAGTTTGTCAACACCTATTAATATATCTTTGTTTCCAACCTTTTGTCTCTATTTCATTAGCGACGTAAGCTATTCCATGTTAAATATTATTTTAGTATAGAGAATTGTAACAGTAGAATAAGTCATTTTATGTTTAATTGATTGTGTTTTTTTTTAATTATTCTCATTAAAAAATAAAAATTTTTATTGTTTGGTTGACTATAATTAATTTAAATAAGACGTAGATAATAATTTTATATAAGATAAAAAATTATTTGATATATGAGTCACATATGAAATCATAAGTTGGAGTAAAGGCACACAGGAAACAAAATAATTAAGTAAATTTTGGCAAACCTATAGCCCTATAGGCTAGCCACAGCCTAACATAAATTATTTTAGATTCTGTTCGTGATATTGTTTGGGAAATTTTTAAAATGCATACTTCATATAAAAATATATATGTTTTCTATAAATAAATAAAATATATACTCAAGTTATTTTAATTTATTCTGGAAGTGTTAGTTGTAATAACTCGTGAAAAAGTAATTTGCAACTAAGAGATCAAGAGTTCGAGTCCCATCATTTATCTACAAAAAAAACTCATGAAAAAATAATTTATATAAATTCTTACAAGAGGATCATCACAAAAAGTCATTTTAACAAAATTAAACAATAAAGGTCGTTGATCTCTCAAATAACAACAGATTATATTTTTATTAACTTCTCCAAGTGACACATCTACTAGAAAATTAATTAAACAAATAATGATAAAAAGAAAACATTTCCGTTGCTCTTTCTGGAACTGAAATGCTCCTAAACCCCCACTTGATGACTCAACTTCTTTCTCCTCATTAGGTTCTTGAACATCTGTCATAAAACATTCAATAAAAATGTATAAGTCGCTATGTCAAACTTAAAAGATATAAATTAACAAATAACACACACAGTAGAAAATATTATTTTACATCAAATTATAACAAAACAACATGAAGAACATGGAAAATAAATAATGTAGCTCACCTGGCTTCTTCATAGTTTCACATGATTTTCACTACCTATCGTGTTGATAGCAACTACTATGTCGAATTTTTATTGTCTTCTCGATAAAAAATAGTTTCTCCCCCTTTAGCCTTCTTAATTAAAAATTGATTCTCTCCGATGACACATAATTCTCATAGGAGAGAAATGAAGCTTATACTAGGCTATCCCGGATACTATTATCAAGTTATTCTTGATCATAGTGTCCAATAGGTGAGAGATGATTCGCTCGTAGAATTAAGGTTTTCCATTCTATGACTTAGCGGACATTATGAAAATGTTCCGCTAAGTGATGGATTTAATGGAGAGCATGTGCCCTTCGGTGGGTCAAAAAGAAGGAAAAACAAAAGCGCCTACACATTGTTGACTAGGGTTCATGAAAAGAAAAGCTTACATTTTTACTGTTGTTTTTTTTCAGGGGAGGAACCATGGATATATATAGTGCTTTGAAGAGTGAATGCGTAATCTTTCAACGATTCAGGTTGTCCAATTAAGCAAATTCAGGGGAGGAAATCTAACAAATGCATTTTAATAGATTTGATTGATAGGTGATCTTATAGGAGTTAATGCAATCTTTCAAAGAATTTGTGGAATCAAAATGGAATTTGGGTAAATAAAATCCATTGAATGGCATTTATGATCATATCTTATAAGATTATACAGAATTTTTTTGTTCAATACATTCCATTTATGAAGATATTCAATCAGATTTGGGTAGTGTTACGACACTCGCGTGGAGTATGATGTACTCAGCCATTCATACCGTCATTCCTGTGATCCTAATTCAAAATATGAAAACCTCTATTATAGCGTATATTCTGTTTAGTGAGTATATACTTCATTAGGTAAATGAAAGTATGCATTTAATTCAGTTGAGTCTATATTTCATTTATTTATCAGAAATATATTTCAATGGCGAAATATATTCATTTTAATAAAAATTCAAAACATATTGAGACTTAATAGTAACTCCAAGAATGATTAAGTGTAACATTTTTTAATATAAATATATAGTACTCCATTTAATTGTATATACTCAGAATTGTGAAGAGAAATTAAATTAATTGTACTCCATATAAGGAATGTTTATATCGACGCACATCAAATTTTGTGGCATGTATTGTTATAATCAAGACATTTCTGCAATCATTTTATTAAACTCACCACCATCTAATACAATGTTCGAAATTACATAAGGCAATATATACTCTTATATATTAACAAAAGAGCATAAAATTGTATGCCTTCAATTCCATCATAAATGTACTCTATTTTTTTGTAAAATTATATATTTTATTAAATAAATTTGTATTTTAAAAAATTCAAACAATGTATGGTCTACACAACTAACCGTAGAAATGATTATGTATAAAATTTTCATTGTGAGAGACAATTTAGGTTCCCTTTCACTTGTGATCATGTGGGATGGGCCAGCCCATGACTAGTCCATCATACTGATCTAATTTAGGCAACATTTAGTGGGATGAATGCTCATACACTTAGTTTATTTTGCAGCCTGTTTTCTAGGCTCATACCTTATGATAACATAGTATATAGCATGGTAACATAATGTATGGGGTTCTCTCATAGTGTACGACGCAAAAGAATTTATCATTTTTTTAACACAAAAAATAAATTAATGTATCTCAGTATATACTTTATTTCATATAAAAACATATACTTTAATTGAGAGTATGATTTAAAAAAATGGTGATGACCACAATTGGGGCTGGATAAGGGGCTGACATATCATTTTCCTTAGTGGGACTGAACATGCAAAAGGACTAAAGGAGCGCTGAAAAACTCAATTTTTTTACGGCCTGTCTACATTCCAGAAACGGCCCCCCTAACCGTCATACATTGTGATAGTGTAGTATATAAAAATTATTTTTTTATTTTATAATAAAAAATGCATTGGTATATCTTAGTATATATTCGCTTTTATAACTACATGTGCTTCAACAGATGAGTGTATATTTTTTAAAATAGAAAATCATTGACAGTTAGAGACAAGACTACACACATAACTGAACATATCATCTTTCATACAAAAAATAGTAGTTCAAATAAATTATTTTAACAAGAGTTTAATTTATTTTGATTCAAAAACAACATAAACTGACCCCCAATATATTGTAAAAAACAACTAAAAAATATTGTGTGGGAGTAAAGTTTGAAAGGATAACACAAAATAATAACACAAGTTAATTTTTGTTTTTGGCAACCTCATGTGCCTACCGGTTTCATTTTTAAAAAAATAATAAGTTTGGCAAACTATTCAGCCAACACAAATTATTTATTATGGAAAGATTTGTATGCAGTCCCACGTGTAATACTCACGTATTTTGATTTCATAATCATATATTTCATGTTACAAAGCATATGCATTCATAACAAAAATTAAATATATATTTGAATGAATTATAAACACTCACTTATCCAAAAAATAAAAATATACATATTTCACATCTAAAGGCACTTCGAGCTGCGTATAAAATTGTGTAAGAATGCAAATTTGTTTATGAAGCATGGCACTTTCATTGTGTTGCGCTTTCATTTAATTAGTGTATCAAATGATATTTATGTGATCCTTATAAAGTTGTTTTTATTTTTTATAAAGTTATAATTGAGGTACTTTTATATACATCCATGGTCTATATAAGATTTGGAAATTGTTTTATTTTATTTTATTTTATTTGGAGATTGTTCTTTGAGAAATATATATACATATCTCATTGGTGATCAGAAGGAACACATCATATTTGATTTTTTGATTGCTAAGTAATAAATAGTAATAACAATAATAAGAATAATAATAATAATAATAATAAAGAGAATCAAAAGTTCATTTGGACTACTCAATTTATATATTGAAAATATTATGTTAATTGGATGATCCCAAATAACAAATAAAAATAAATAAAAACTCCAACATCCACCGGAGATTAAAAAAAATTCACAATAAAAAGAAAATATTCATGTTTCTCTTTCTGGAATCAACAATTCTTCCAAACCCCTACTTGATAAATCCACTTCTCCTCATTATATCTTTGAACACCAGTCACAAACATTCAATAAAGATACATGAGTTCCAGCGGGGGCTCTAGGAATTTTCATAAATAGGGTCATTAAAAGCATAATTTTCATAAATTATTTTTAAAATTTATTCTTACCATATATTTATAAAAAAAACATAAACTGTTTTTTTTTTAAATAGAACAACTTATATTAATAAAAAAATAAACCATCAAAGAAAAGAGATAATATTTTCAATCTAAACTTTTACAATTGTTCTCAATGAGATTTCAAATTTTAAAATCATTGTATAATAATTTCATTATCAATATTATCGGCGCGTACAATCCATCCGTCTGTGTGTAGGTGATTGACGAGTTGACTATGGAAAATAAAGGTCGCGATTACGTGCGGTATGCGGTCGGTGCGGTTTACGACGTGGACCGTCCGATCGCGGGTCCATCGCATCCAACGGTCGACGTGAATCGCACCCGACCGTCCGATGCGATGGACCCGTGATCGACGGCCCGTGATCGCGCACCGCACCGACCGTAAACCGCACCTAATCGGCTCCTTATATATATATATATATACTGGGGCGATTAGGTGCGGCAGATGCGGCGGCGACGTGGGTCGTTCGATCGCGGGTCCATCGCATCCAACGGTCGACGTGAATCGCACCCGACCGTCCGATGCGATGGACCCGTGATCGACGGCCCGTGATCGCGCACCGCACCGACCGCACACCGCACGTAATCGGTTCCCTATATATATATATATATATATATATATATATATATATATATATATATATATGGTCGCGATTACGTGCGGTATGCGGTCGGTGCGGTTTACGACGTGGGCCGTCCGATCGCGGGTCCATCGCATCCAACGGTCGACGTGAATCGCACCCGACCGTCCGATGCGATGGACCCGTGATCGTAAACCGCACCGACCGTAAACCGCACCTAATCGGCTCCCTATATATATATATATATATATATATGGGAGCCGATTAGGTGCGGTTTACGGTCGGTGCGGTGCGCGATCACGGGCCGTCGATCACGGGTCCATCGCATCGGACGGTCGGGTGCGATTCACGTCGACCGTTGGATGCGATGGACCCGCGATCGGACGGTCCACGTCGTAAACCGCACCGACCGCATACCGCACGTAATCGCGACCATATATATATATATATATATATGGTCGCGATTACGTGCGGTATGCGGTCGGTGCGGTTTACGACGTGGACCGTCCGATCGCGGGTCCATCGCATCCAACGGTCGACGTGAATCGCACCCGACCGTCCGATGCGATGGACCCGTGATCGACGGCCCGTGATCGCGCACCGCACCGACCGTAAACCGCACCTAATCGGCTCCCATATATATATATATATATATATATATATATATATATATATATATATATATATGGGGAACCGATTACTTGCGGTGTGCGGTCGGTGCGGTGCGCGATCACGGGCCGTCGATCACGGGTCCATCGCATCGGACGGTCGGGTGCGATTCACGTCGACCGTTGGATGCGATGCACCCGCGATCGGACGGCCCACGTCGCACACCGCACCGACCGCACACCGCACCTAATCGTCGGCATATATATATATATATATATATATATATATATATATATATATATAAGCGGAGAATGCACACGAGGCTACAAGTGACATTTTTGTAAATATTTTTATTTCTTATTCAAATGACACGATTACATTTTCTGACATTTATACTAATGCATTAAATAGTTGCTCTTCCACGTAGGATAGCAGAGATATCCCTCTTTAAAGAAGGGATTTAGATTCGAGTCTTATCGTCTGCTGATATAAACATATTTGATCCTGAAAAATATTTATAGTATCTCTAAGGGATATGTTTTTTTTTTAAATCTCTAATGGACATGTTAAAGTGTCTTGTCGACCCTTTATGTCTCATTTACATTCATATTTAGTTGGTTGTTGTTTCAATAAACTAGTTAAATAAACTAGTTAAAATAATAGTTGTTCTTACCTCTCCACTCACTCAACCTCCCAAATGTTTTTTTTTTAATTCTTTAATGGAAACAATCAGGTAAGGCCTACATTTGGCTATCTAAAACATTAGTCACAATTAGCTTGAAAGATAACACCTGACAAGTGGAACCCACGTTTAACTTCTTTTTAACGGCTCCATTGGAGCAACATTTTTACGTGTTATATAGCAACTTGACACTAACATATTAATTAATTTATCCATTGAAGATGCTCTTACCAATTATAAAAATAAAAAAAAATCAATTTTACAACTTCAACTTGTTTTTAATTATATTTTTTTCAAAAATATTTAATTATCTAATAAAGTATATAAAAATAAAATATATACTTGAATAAATTAATTTAATATTTATTTTACATTTTTTATAATCTAATGTTGGGAAAGTGGAACGTCCAGTAGTCCCCCCCAAACGTGGGCTGGGCTAGAACATGGCCCAACAATATCTCGACAGGCTATTAAGGCTCCTTTAATCGAACGGACGGCCCACATTGACGGACTCCAAATTACTTTCGATGTCCCTCTTCGGTTTGTTCTCTCAACAAATAATGAGCAAGAAAATAAAATTAATAAATAACTAGTGTATTTGTACGCGCATACGCGCGTTTAAATAAATAATATTTGTATATAAAAATACATTTTTAATATAAATCTTTATAGTATTGTTATTTTTAATAAGCTTTTTTAGATTTTGAAATCTATATTCTGTATTATGTATGAAACTAAATTGCTCTTAGTATGAAGCTATTCTTAAAGATAAATGATTGCAGTTGTCTATCTGATATGGTGTATGTGATGTAGTGTATCAAGATAAAATTGTTCTATTAGCAGCAAAGAGATAGGAGTATTTGTAGTTTTTTCAAAACACACATGGATAGAAGCAACACTTTCTTCTTCTTGTTCGATGTTCTTTTTGTTTGACTCATATTTTTTTGACAAAAGAATACAACTTTGATTAGACAATAAAACTTAAGGCAGCGTGACATGTAGTAAGTAAGCTAAATGTTTAAAGTTGTATTTTGTACTCTATAATTTAATTTTAAACATAACTGAAGAAGTGAATAATATATAAAGGACTGAATTGTGGAACTTTTGTATTATAAATTTAGTGGTAACAAATAAGTTAAATAATTTTTGAAGATTTTAAGCATATGATAGTGTATGTAGAAAGAGTAAAATATGACTTTTCACATTGTTCTGAGGACATGAGTAAGGAATTTTAAAAAAAGTAATGTTTGAAAGTTTGGTTATGAATATCTAAATATGAATAATATGTAAAGTATTGTACTATGGAATTCTTAACAAAATCAATGATGCTTTGTTGTAGCAAAACATTTTTTTAACTTAAATATTTTGAAAGAGATTTGATATTTGACATACCTGTAAAACATTAATGGGTTCGAACTTTAAGATAAAAGGATGCTTCATAGGATGGAGTTCTTCAAAAAAATATTGATATACTATTTTTACAACAGTGTGTACACCTGTACGTAAATTTTGGTAGCGACATTCAAGGTAAATAATTTGTGAAGATTATAAACATGGATATATGCATGTAAAATTCGAAGAAATAAATGTGATAGCTTGTGTGATGTACAGATAGATGAATTGTAAATTCTAAAATAAATTAATGTCTAAAAGTTTGGTAATCTAAAAATGAATAGTATATAAAGTATTTTACTATGGAATTCACAACAAAGTTAGTTATGTTTTATTGTAGCAAAACATTATTTAAACATAAATAGTTTGATAAAGAAAGAATGAAAGTACAGAAACTGAGTTAGTGTGGGTTAATGGAATAAAGTGTGATTTATGTAAGTGAAATATTATTTCTACGCAATTATACAGGCAGTTATAATTCTTGAAAATATATTGACATGTCATGTTGTTAAAAGTATGTATATCTGCATATTATTTGAGTTAAGTATGAGTTAACTTGAGCATCATAAATTATTGATAGTTATGCGTAGTCAAGGGCACGCGCAATGCGCGTAATAACAAACATGAATAAGTAGTATTAACTTCTCAACATAAAAATATCAATAATTTGATAAGAATATGAGGAATATTGTCGGTCCCAAAAATTGTGAGCTATTATAAGAACATTGGATTAAAATTAAACCTCATCCAACAAGATTACATGTAAACGAGTCAATCATTTGATCAAACAACACTAAGAAAAAAAATTGAATAAATATAATTTTTTAACAAATAAAAATGAATGGAACAAACTGTCATTGTTAACAATTCAAAATAAAATATTAAACAAGATAACAATCAAATAACACTAAGAAAAAGAATTGAATAAATATAATTTTTTTAATAAATAAAAACGAATGGAACAAACCATCATTGTTAATAATTCAAAATAAAATATTAAACAAGATAACAATAAACAGATAAACATGATAAACTAATAAATTTGTTACACATTTAAAATTAGTATGTGACGAATCAAAAATAGAAAAAATGAAAGCAAAATCATAATTATATGAGATGAAAACTTACCCTATTTGACAAAAAAACCACATTTATGGAATTAATCATATATTACAAATATATAAAAACAAACACTGCCATAAAAAAACTAAAAAAATACTTATTTTCAAATCTAAAAAAAATTGATATATATAGATCAAAAATCAGTTAAAAAAAGAAAGAAACAGAACAAGTTTTAAATTTAAAAACAAGACATCCATTAATAATTTTATGAGTTTAAATAGGTCTGATTCTATTTGTAATTTTTGTATTTATTAATATGACTAAAATATTTATATTTTATAATTTTATGGGTATCTCAATGAGTTTATTTATTACTGTGATTAAAATATTTATATTTTATAATTTTATAGGTATCTTAATAGTCTGAAAAATATTTGAAAGAGGTTTTATGAAATTTGAAGTCCAAAAAATCATGCTTTGAAATTAGGGACCTGTTTGTAAATTTTGGAATTTGGATCAGGGACCTATTTATAACACAGATAGGGTCTAATTGTGAAACTGGTAGAATATGGGGGTGGATCTGCAGAAAGCCCAGGAAAAGACAAAATTAGCCGTTTTATTAGGGACCTAATTATAAATATGAGGACTTGTTTATAACAAGTGTAGGGGTTCTTTGGTAAAATTACTAAAACCTGGGGGCTTATCTGAAAACGATCCATTGCTGTTTCGCGCTGATCTTTGGCGCTAACGTGGGTGGCTGGGCGAAAAATTTTATCTCCACTCGGGCGGTGGTACATTAGAATGTATATATATGTTATATATGATATATTAATGAATTGCTAAGAAAAACTTATTAATAATAAAATAAAATAATTTGATTATCAAACTCCTTTAATGCTAATGAATTTTTTTATAATAAAATAAAATAAAAGGACTCCAGCCATATCACTTTGACCCACCAAATTATATGATATGTTAATAAATATCCAAGAGTAACCCACCAACAAAATAAAATTCAAATGAAAATATACTCATTCTTTGATAATAGTACTTAAAAAAGTATTTAAAATATTCATTAAAGTTATAAATCTTTTAAAATTTAATAAGATTTGTTGTGTAATTTATATTTTTTTTAATTCATTTTAATTTATTTGTTAGAGAATATATTAGTTATATACTGTATAAACTGAGTTTTTATGTTTTTCCGTTATAAAAGCATATATTGATAGGGAAATGATATATCTAGTCCTCATTACAGTCCCAATTGTAGTCCACACCGGTTGTCATTTTAAAAAAAAATCATACATACATGCTATTATATGAAATAAAGTCTATATTGAGATATATTAGTATATTTTTTTCTAAATAAAAACATGATAAAAAAATTTACGTCATGCACTCTAATAGAATATCATATATATACTATAATAATGCATTGCATATTATGTTATCATAACGTATGAGATTATAAAACGGAACAAAATTGTCTGCATGTATCACCGCTCGTATTGATATACTTATATATTGAATTGGATGATTTTATATATTTAACGTGGGGAGCGCAAAACAAACTAATCAAGTATGTCCAGCATAATATATTCTCCGTTTCCAACCCTTTTGGCACTGCTTGATTGGCGACATAATAATTTATATGAAGGTTAATGATACGTCAAGCTCCATTGTATTCTTAATTGCTGTCCACATCAATTTTTTTTTAAATCATACATTTTTTAAATAAAGTGCATATTTATATAAAATGAAGTAATACTGATATATATTAGTGTATTTTTTTTCAAGCTAAAAAAATGATAAAATTTTTATGCCACATACTATGATGGAAGATACATTATGATAGCACAAGACATACTATGTTATTTTAACTTATGGGGCTACAAAACGGAGTGAGTGTATCAGTTCTTTTTGTATAAATTCTTACAAGAGGATCTTCAGAAAAAGACCTTTTAACAAAATTAAGCAATAAATTAAAGGTCGTTGATCTCAAATAACAATAGTTGTTATTAACTTCTCCAAGTGACACATCTATTACAAAATAAAACAAATAATGATAAAAAGAGAGAATTTTTTCGTTGCTCTTTCTGGAACTAAAATGCTTCTAAATCCCCCATTTGATGACTCAACTTCTTTCTCCTCATTAGGTCTTGAATATCTGTCACAAAACATTTTGTAAATATAAGTCCCTATGACAAACTTATAAGAAATAAATTAAAAAATAACAAATACAATATAAATTACTATTTCACATAAAATTATAACAAACCAACATGCAAAAAAACATGAAGAACAAGGAAAATAAATAATGTAGCGCAGCTCACCTGGTTTCTTCATAGTTTCACATGATCTTCACTATCTGTTGTGTTTATAGCAGCTACTATGTCGAATCTTTGTTGCCTTCTCGACCAACAATAGTTTCTCTCCCGTTAGCCTTCCTAATTAAAAATTGATTCTCTCCAAATACACATAATTCTCATCGGAGATAAATGAAGCTTTTAATGGGCTATCCCGGATACTGTCATCAAATTATTCTTGATCATGATATCCATTTGAGGGGAGATGATTCGCTCATAGAATTAATAGTAATACATCTATGGTTTAGCGGATATTACAAAAAATAATCCGCTAACTGATAGATTTAATGGAGAGAATGTGCCCTTCGATAGGCTACAAATAAAGAAAAACAAAAGCTCCTACACATTGTTGACTAGGGTTCATGAAAAGAAAAGCTTACATTTTTACATGTTTTGTTTTCAGGGGAGGAAACCATGGTTATATATAGTGCTTTGAAGAGTGAATGCGTGATCTTTCAAAGATTCAGGTTGTTCAATTAAGCAAATTCACGGTAGGAAATCTAACAAATGCATTTTAATAGATTTTATTTTATTGATAGGTGATTTTTTTATAGGAGTTAATGCAATCTTTCCAAAGATTTTGTGGTCTCAAGATGGAATTCAAATAAATAAATCCATTAAATGGAATTTATGATCATATCTCATCAGACTATGGAGAAATTGTTTTATTCAATACATTCCATTTATAAAGATATCTCAATTAGATTCGGGTAATGTCATAACACTCGCGTGTTGTGTGCACCTTCATGTTGATATGCTCAGTCATTCATATAGTTATTTTTACCATCCAAATTCAAAATATAACATCTTTATCATTACGTATATTCCGTTTAGTAAGTATATACTCAACTAGATAAATGAAATATGCATTTAATTCAATTGAGTCTATATTTCATTTATTTGTCAAAAATATATTTCAATGAAGAAATATATTCATTTTAATGAAAATTTAAAACATGTTGGGACTCAATAATAACTCAGATAATGATTTTAAGCGTCAAATTTTCTAAAATAAAATATATATTCCATTTAATTGTAGGGTAAAATGCATTTGGACCCCATGAAGTTTTCAAAACCTACAGAAACACCCCCCTAAAGTTTAAAAACATGCACTTACACCTCTTCCCATTATATTTTACGTTAAGATGTGACAAAAGTAATTTAAAATTATTTTTTTACCCTTAACTATCTAAATATCCATATAAAAAATTAATTAATTAATTCTAGACATGTTTTATGAATATTAAATTATACAATAATTAATTCTTCAAATACATCTGGATGCATTTTTGTGAGAATTAAGTTATATAATAGTTAATTAAAAGGTGAAAACAACCCACAAAAAAATAAGTGAAAGCATGATAAAGGTTTAATTAAAAGAGTGAAATCGTACTTTTATCTTATCTTAATAGAAAATTAAATTGCAAGGGGGTGTAATTGCAAGGGGGTGTAAACTATGGGGGGTGTTTTTGTAGGTTTAGAAAACTTTAGGGGGTCCAAATGTATTTTACCCTTAATTGTATATACCATATTGGTGAAATGATATTACCCTAATTAGGCTCCAAATAAGGAGTGTTTATATAAACACACATCAAATTTTGCGACATGTATTGTTATACTCAAAATATTATCTACAGTCATTTTAATAAACTTCATATCATCTAATACAATATATGAAATTATATGGCACAATATATACTCTAAAATATTAACAAAAAAATATAAAATTGTGTGCATTCAATTCCATCACCCATGTACTCGTTTCTCAACGTATATATTTTATTAAATAAATTTATGTTTTAAATAAATCGAACAATGGGTGATCTACAAAACTAGCCGTAGAAATGATCAATCATGAATAAAATTTTCATTGTGAAACTTGTGATCATGTGGAATGGCCAGCCCATGAGACTGGTCCAATTTCAATTTTCAATACCCAACATTTATTAGTGGGGTAAAATATGCAAAAAGAGCGATTGATATACTCAGCTTATTTAGCAACCCGTTTATATTTCGAAAGCGGTCATCCTAACCGCCATATAATGTAATAGTATAGTATGTAAAAATTATTATTATTTATTTTTAATAAAAGTATATGGATATATTTCAGTATGTTTTGCTTTTATCTACATGTAATTCAACAGACTAATGTATATTTTACATATCATTTTCTATGCTGGTTTAAATAAATGTTTCTTAACAAGAGTTTAATTTATCTTGATTAAAAAACAACATAAAGTAACCCCTAATATATTGTAAAAGCAACTAAAAAAAATATTATGTAAGTCTGAAAGGAAAACGCAACTCAATAATAACAGAAATTAATTTAGACAAACCTTCAGCCAACACAAATTATTTAGTAGGGAAAGATTCATATGTAGCCCCATGTATAATACTCACATATTTTGATTTCATAACCATATACTTCATATTACAAATCATATACATTCACAAAAAAAATTAAATATATACTTGAATGAATTAATTATATATATTCTTATGCAAAAAAATAAAAAGTATGTATTTCACATCTAACAGCACTCGGAGCTGCGAATGACATTGTGTGTAAGAATGCAAATTGATGGATTAACTTTTTGAATCTAAGTGTAACAGCCCCCTTTAAGAATCCTTGAATCGAACGGCCCACATTGATGGACTCCGAAACAATTTCAACGTCCCTCCTTTTTGGCTTTTTTTGTGTTTAGTTATATAATTAAAACGTGTAAAACTTGGATATACAAGTAATAACATGTTTGATTAGAAAATTATGATAGTTTATCCACACGTAACCATCTCGGTTTGCGGTTTGCTTGTGTGGGAATTGAGATAAATAATTTTGTTTGTTATTCTACCTCTACCAGGACTTGTGGGTTTAATGAACTCTTTATATTTGGAAGATAAAACATGTTGGGTCCACAAATAAACATTGGCATTATAGAAGGGTACAAAATATTGCAGTTATTGTTTACTGGAAGAAGTTTTGTTTTGTTTTTCTATTCCTGAAATGAAGTTATAAGTGAATTGTTAATAGAAAAGTTGCTGATACGTGTTTCTGTAACTGTATAGTAGTAGCATTGTTTCTTTTTACAAATGGCATTGTTTTGTTGGGGAAGAAACAAGGGAAAAGAAAAGGCCATGTCCCATGTGATGTGAGTTTAATGGAGTTTTATACATTTCTTTAAGTTCTGTAAGGTGATGTTTTACGTTCTGAACTTGATTATTTGTATTAAACGTGAATAAGTATTTAACAAGTTTTTAATGGCACATACAATGTTTAATTGAGCATATACCTCGATAGGTTTATAAACATTTGAAGTGATTGGGATCACAACCAAGTTTCACCGCACGCTATATCGAGTGGTAATCATAGCACGCATATATTTTGGCGTTTTGTCTCTCTTGATTTGGGTTGAGTTGTTCCTTCTTTCTCCAAGTTTCACCGCACGCTATATCAATCCGATCAGGGGCGGAGCCAGGGGGCGGGGTGTGGCCCAGGCCCCCCCAAGGCATGGTCTGAGGTGTTATTCATGCATGGGAATGAAAGGGTTTTTTGCATATACGCCCTTCCAAAACCTTATAATATCAAATACCCCCTTTTAAATTCTATTCCCAGTTTTAAATTTTGCATCAATGCCCTTTTAAGGGGTATTTTGCACAACATAAATTTTGTAACTATCCTTTTGAGTGGTATTGTTGAAAATAGTGATTTACTAGGGTTATTTTGACAAGATAAGAACTTTTCAGAAGTATATGCAAAAAATCGTATTTGAAATGAGTGGGTTTGAAATTAAAAAATCATTTGCATTCCAGATAGCATGCATACATTTGAGTTTTTTTAAGTGTATATTTATAACACTAGAGAAATGAAATACATGTTCATATGAAATAATATATATTTTATTTACGTTTTTCAAGTGCATTAGATGTGAAAAATAAAAATAAGACTGCAAAAAATAGAATGAGTGTATGAGTGCCCATTGAGATTTGAGGTTGTAGGTTTTTTTAAAAAAATTGTGAAAAGCTTTGTTTTTGAAGTTTCATCTTTTCTATTTTTTGTGATGGGAATAATGAAATTTCAACAATAAGTTATTCTACATCATTATAAAATTGTCTTAATTTCTTTTCTTTTTTACTTTAAGGATTCCATCTACGACTGTCTTAATTTCATTTTAACTTATTATACATCTATAATTATTTTTTTAATCCTATCAATTCTCTTGGCCCTCTGGCCCCCCCTTACTCTAATTCCTAGCTCCGCCCCTGGATCCGATCGAGTTGTTTTAAAATTAAAATATGTGAATTATGAAACCATATGCTAAAAAATATAAAACATGTAAGGAATTTATTTCATATTAAAATATTTGATTTATGAAACCAATATTAGATAAATAATCCGTAAAATGGTATATACTAGCCTAATATAAGTATATAGCAGTAAAAAACGGTATATGTTTATATAGCACAAATGTTAATTTTCAACATAGCATATTTGGATGAATTTTTGAATCAACAATGTTTATTTTCAAAGATACAAGTTAAGATTAAAAACAATTGAAACACCAAGTCATTGAATAAAAGACAACGATTCATCAACCACAAATCCAACAAAAACAAGAACGAATAATAAGCATCCTGCAAACAATCCAATGCGGTGCAGGGACATCAGGAATATGGGGCCACAAGTTTTACTTTCGGATGCTTTGGTCGCTACAGCCCCTTTTGGTGCTTTAGTTGCCTCAGCCCATTTTGACGCTTTGAATCCCTTGGTTTAGGTTGTTACTCCTTTCCCCAAGTTTCACCGCACAATCCAATTATCTTCCCTATTAAAGTATATACGAGTGTCATAAAAGTATATGAATGTTTGGCAGGAGTATATACAAGGGCGGACATATGAGTTGGCTGGGCCGGGCTACATTTTATATTTTTTTTGTTTATTAATTGTTATATATTATAATATTTATATTTTATATTAGCAAATCAAATAGTATCATAATAAATTAGATCTCAACCTAACAAACCAAATAAAGCTCTTTGAAAACAGGTTTGGACAGTTTTAGATTTGCAGAAAGCTTCTTTTCCCAAACCCATTTTCAAATTTAAAAAAAACTGGGGTCAAAAGTTGCAGACATATTTTGTAAAAAAATGCCCAAAACTTGAGTTTTCCAAAAGTTATGGATAGACAGTTTCCTACAAAATCAGTTTTAATCCCAGCTTTGTCTAAAATCAACTTGCAATCGTGCAACCAAACACAACCTCAATCTTATTATAAATTTTAACAATTATAAAATTTAAAATTTAAATACTATCATAAGAATTAATTTAATGTCAATTGAACAATAAAGAAACATTTATATCTATAAAGCAACTCTTCTTATTTTTCTAACAACAACTCTTTCTATTTTTATGAAAACATGTTTGATTATTTGAATCATAAAATTTGTTGATACATCATGTAGGATGAGTTTATATCTCATTTTTATTCTTACAAAATCAAATACTCAATTTTAATTATATTTCATTTTTTCTTTTCTTTACATATAGTATATGTCTTTTGAATATCACATTATTTGGTATATAAATAATTACATTAAATATAAAAACAAAAAACATTCATATAAATATTTAATATATGCTATCAGATATAAGAACAAAAAAACTTTCATATAAATATTTAATATAGGCTATGTAGCCCACCCCAAAATATTGTCCTGGATCCGCCCCTGAGTATATACCACATTATAAAATAATACATTATTTTAATCCACATTATGACCCCCTATTTTCTCTCTTCCTCTTTTTAGTTGGGGAAGAAGAGGATGGCGGAACAACATTAATTGGCACATGCATGTGCAGGAAGACTCTTTTGAGTGCCTTCATAAATTCCTCCAGTGAAATGACCCAAATTAATAATAACAACAACAATAAGAGCCCCCCAAAAAAAATCACAGCTTATGTTTCAAGGCCATCACAAACCGCCTTCGTCCGCGGCCTCGCCTCCGGGTTCACCTCCACGCACGCCATCGCCACGTGGAACGCCGCCACCACCTCCTTCTTCACCCTCACCTCCCCAAGCAACCCTGGGTCCACCACCTCCGACAACGGCCCTCCTCATTGAGGCAGCAGAGGAAGGAGAGGCCTGCGATCTCGAAGAGGAGGTAGCCGGAGAGGTTCTTGGAGGAGAGGGAGAGGGAGACGATGCGGAGGGAGGCGGAGAGGTTGGAGCAGGAGATGTTGGACCAGTGGCAGGGGTCATCGGAGGAGGAGTCCCAGTCAGAGAGGGCGGAGAGGTGGTCGGAGACGGCAAATTTGAAAGTGATTGAGGAGGCTCAGGCCGTCGGAGGTGAGGGCGGCGGCGATGGCGGTGAAGGAGCCGATGAAGATGAAGTGGTGGTTCTTCATTATCATCGTCTGGTCTGTATTGATTTTTTGGGGGTTTTGATTTGGACTCTTTATTTGTTGGGTCGATTTGGGTTTTATTTGAATTTCAAAATTTGAACCACTCATCCGAGCCCGCCTAAATAAACGAATAAAGAAAGGAAAAAATGCCACGTCACCGAGTCTCGCCACATCGGATCCTACGTGGAGTCTGAGAATATGACTGAGAACCGGACTGAGTATAACATTTTCCTTTTATTAAACTCCACATCACGAAATTACATGGCATAATAAATACTCTATATATTAACAAAAAAAACATAAAATTGTATGCATTCAATTCCATCACACACGTATTCTATTTGATTGTAAAAGTATATATCATTAAATAAATTTATATTTTATAAAATTCAAATAATGTGTGGTCTACAAAACTAAAAGTAGAAATGTAAAAATGATATATACTCAGTCCGTTTTGCAGCCCATGTTGCAACCTCTATACATTATTATAGTGCAGTGTATATTGTGCCATCAAAATATATCGGGGTCTATCATAATGTATAACAGATTTTTTTTTCATTTTTTAAAATAAAAAAATGTGCAATTATATTTCAATATATATTTTATTTTATATAACAATGTGTATTTCATTGTGCTGCATAACAAGATTCTATAAAATTTGCATTGCTCAATACATTCCATTTATAAAGATATCTCAATCAGATTTGTATAATTTTATAACAGTACTCAGCGTGCAATATGCAAATATTCTCTGTCATTCTTAAAGTCATTCCTATTGTCCTAATTCAAAATATAAAATCTCTATTGTAGCGTATATTTCACTTAGTGAGTATATACTCAACTAGATAAATAAAAGTATGCATTCAATTCAATTGAGCCTATATTTCATTTATTTGCCAAAAATATATTTCAACGAAAAAATATATTCCTTCTAATGATAATTCAATGTTGTGACTCAATAGTAACTCCAAGAATTATTAAGTGTAACATTTTTAAAATAAAATATATACTCCATTTAACTATATATACCATATTCGTGAAGAGAAATTACACTAGTTGGAACCATATAAAGAGTGTTTATTGGTTTATACAAAAGCACATCAAATTCTGTGCCGTATTGTTATACTCAAGACATTTCTGCGGTCATTTTATTAAGGAAAAAGATACACTCAGTCACGATTACCGACAAAAACTCAGACCTGAAGTGTTTTTATTTTTTTTTAAATAGTAAACATCATCTAATGAGGTATATGCTTTCATAAAAAGTGCACATCGTTCCATTTCAAATTGAATAGATCTATTTTTAGTAAGTGTAAGAAAAAATTCAATGAGGTATATACATCATCTAACGAGGTATATACAACATTAAATCTGTAATGAGGTATATATGGTATGTGTTTTGGTTGATAATCGTGACTGAATGTAGCAGCACTCTTTTATTAAACTCCACATCACAAAATTACAAGGCATAATAAATACTCTATATATTAACAAAAAAAAAAACATAAAATTGTATGCATTTAATTCCATCACACATATTCTATTTGTTTGTAAAAGTATATATCATTAAATAAATTTATATTTTATAAAATTCAAATAATGTGTGGTCTACAAAACTAAAAGTAGAAATGTAGAAATGATATATACTCAATCCGTTTTGCAGCCCATGTTGCAACCCTATACACTATGATAGTGCAGTGTATATTGTGCCATCAAAATATATGGGGGTCTATCATAATGTATAACAGATTTTTTTTTTCATTTTTTAAGATAAAAAATGTGCAATTATATTTTAATATATATTTTATTTTATATAACAACGTGTATTTCATTGTGCTGCATAACAAAATTATATAAAATTTTCATTGTGAAAGACTATTTATGTTCCCTTCAGTCTTTCACTTGTGATCATATGGGATGAACCAGCCCATGGACCAGTCTATCAGACGAGCAAAGTGGGCTGAACTTCAAAAAAACGTATTTGTTTTACAGCCCGTCTACATTCAAATTCGATAAATGTTGGTTGATCAGCCTATCATACATTGTGATAGTATAGTATATAAATATTATTTTTTTAATAAAAAAATACATTTAATATACCTTTGTGCATATTTTTCTTTTATAACTATATGGTGAATGTATATTTTTAAAAATAAAAAATTCGGTGAGGGCTAGGAACGGGTTGGACATATCATTTTCCATGCAAAAATGATAGTTCAAATAAATTTTCTTAACAAGTGTTTAATTTATCTTGACTCAAAAACAACATAAAGTGACCCCTAATATTTTGTAAAAACAGCTAAAAATATATATTATGTGGGAATAAAGTTTGAAAGGAAAACACAACTCAATAATAACATTAAGCCTGTCAATTATCCGAAAAAATATCCGCATCCGATCCGAATCCGTATCCGAAAATGCAGAAAATATCCGATATCCGAAAAATCCGTATCCGTATCCAATCCGTATCTGAAAATTTTCGGATTACTTAATCCATCCGTAGATGGTATTAGTACTTAATATCTACCTCAAGTGGCTCACACTAGGACAGTCAAAACATTTACTAATAGTTGTAAAGTTAGGACTGAATTTTTAATTTTAAGTCAATTTTTAAACAGCTATTTAATAATAATTATATCCGTTATACGGATCGGGGATATAAATAGATTTACGGAAAGGATAATACACCATAATCCGGTCCACAGGCTTAAATAACAGAAGTTAATTTTGGCAAGGGCACCGATAATCCCACCACCCTATTTTTATTTAACACCACCTTTTATTTACAGTTTTACCATTAATGAATAACTTCTCAAAATGCATTAAGGGCACCACCCCCACTCATGTAAGTTCTGAAATATATTAGATATAAGAGGTGTCTACATAATTATATTTCTTAGACAATGTCTCTGTCGATGAAATGAGAAAAGAAACATGCAAGCTCTGGAATGAGTTAGACATATGGAGAGTCTACATAATTATATTTTTTAGACAATGCTCATGTCGATGAAAACAAAAAAAATCATAGATTTTATAATGAGTTAGACACATGTGGTGTCTGCAAAATTATATTTCCTATACAATATTCATGTCAATGGAAACAGAAAAGAAATCTATACGTTGATTTTGGAATGAATTAGACACATGAGATGTCTACATATTTATATTTCTTAGACAATGTCCATGTCGACGAAAACAGAAGAAAAAACTTTAACTTTCTTTAGCAAAACACATGACTTCAAATATGTGTGTTCCAATTTTTTTTTGTGCGTTTGAAAACATATTGAAAAAATATGATTTTCAATAAAGAGGTGGAGTTGACGTCATTCATCTCATCTATTTCCCACGGATCAAATCGGAGTTCAATACACCAAAAGCATCAAATATTCTCACACGTCCCTAAAATGAAACAAAAAAAGAAGAATAAAAATAAATATCACATCCATCATATATACTCCATGACATTGGAATAGTTACACAACTGGACATTTACAACTTAATGGTTTAAACCTAACATATACATTCTAGGTTTAAACTTTCAATATTTCATTTTGTTGTTTGTAGGCACTTAAACATATAATACACAAAAGCACTGAAACATTTATTCTAACATGAACCAACTAATTTTTGCTCTAGTTTAAATGTCAAAAAGTTGAAATATTTTTGTTGGTTGTTCTCCAACATGCAAGCCACATCCAGATTTAAGTGTGTTACTCAGCTTGTATGAATGTTTGTTCTCACATAAATTGTTATTTAAAGCAAAAGAGATAAAATACATGAAGTAAAACTATAAATATCAAATTAATAAACTACAATGAAAAACTATTAGCTTTCATGATACAAAGCAATAAGTATATATAAGACTACCGGAAATACTCTCATTTTAAACCAAATTAGGCTAACAGCAAAGGGCGGAGATATTGTCACCACCTAGTTTATATATGTAAACCCTTCCCGTAGGTTGTGGAATTGGTTAAACACCCGGGATGACTACGTAATTATATTTCATAGACAATTTACTTGTCGATGGGAACAAAAAAAAAATTCGTGGATTATGGAATGGGTTAGACACTTAGGATGTCTATGTAATTATATTTCCTAAACAATATACTTATTAATGGAAACAGTAAAAAAACATGTACGTTCTGAAATGGGTTAAACACATGGGGTGTCTACGCAGTTATATTCCTTAGACACTGTCCCTGTAAATGGGAATAGAAAAAAAAGACCCGTAGCATTTAGAATTGATTAGATACATGAGGTGTCTATATAATTATATTTTCTAAACATTGTCCATGTCAATGGGAACAGGAAAAAAATTTATAGGTTTTAGAATGAGCTATTCTAATGTGTGTGACTACACCAATGTTAATAATTTTAAAAGAAATAAAAAAAACACAAAAATGATAATGACTTAATGTCAAATGATATGTTCTATTTTAGATCGACTTGACGTCGTGACAATGGGTTCATCTGCGTGATTTCGGTGACAGGGAATCAATCGATCAACAACAACATCTTCTCCCACTTCATTAGGGTGTCCCCAAGAGAACACAAAAGGAGGGATGGAGGGAGGGAGGGAGGGAGGAGAGAAACAAAGCAAAATGGGATGAGAGAGATTGGGTTGTTTTCAACAAGTAGGTGGTGGGTGTGGTGAATCATTTTAAGGGCATTTATAAGGTGGGGGATTTAGGGAAAACTAAAATGATGGGAGGTGGTTTTAAGAGGATGGTGCCTAAAATAAAATAGGTAGTGGCAATATCTCTGCCCTTTTGGCAAACCTTCAACCAACACAAATTAACTATTAGGGAAAGATTCATACGCAGCCCCACGAGTAATACACATATTTTGATTTCATAACCATATACTTCATGTTACAATTATACATTCCCAAAAAAAAATTAAATATATACTTGAATGAATTATATATACCCATTTATGTAAAAAAATAAAAGTTTGTGTATTCCACATCTAACAGCACTTGGAGCTGCATATAAAATTATGTGTAAGAATGCAAATTTTTATGAAGCGTGGCATTTTTCATTTTGTTGCGCTTTCATTTAATTAGTGTATATCAAATGATATTTATGTGACACCTCTCCTTGTTAGTGAGGTGGTGTGTGTACCTGTTTATCAGTGGTGATTTCAAGGTTCAATCCCCGTCTGACCCTTACACGGGGTGTCCTCGGCTCACTGAGCCATCTACCAAAAAAAAAAAAGATATTTATGTGATCCTTATAATTGAGGGGTTTTTTTTTTTTTTTTTTTGACAATTTTGATTGCGTTGAGAGTGAATAACTTATATATACATCCATGGTCCAAATAGATTTGGAGATTGTTTTATTTTATTTTATTTGGAGATTGTTCTTCGTGAAATATATATATTATTGGTGATTTGATAGAAGTATAGATCACATCATATTTGTACTGCTCAATCTACTGAAAATATTGTATTAATTGGATAATCCCAAATAACAAATAAAAAAATAAAAACTCTGACACATTCACTGGATATTAAAAATATCACAATAAAAAGAAAATATTCATGTTTCTCTCTCTGGAATCAACAATGCTTCCAAATCCCTACTTGATAAAGCCACTTCTTGCGTTGAACATCTGTCACAAACATTCAATAAAGATACATAAATCACTCTGTCAAACTTATATGAAATAAATTAACAAGTAACAATTGTAGTTAAGAAATTAAAACAACATTAAGAACAATGGTATCACAAAATGTAGCTCACCTAGCCTCTTCATGGTTTCATGTGATATCCATTCTTTCAATTTTTTGTTGCCTTCTCAACCGACAATAGGTTCGCCCCCATTAACTTTCTTCATTAAAAATTGATTCTCTCTGATAACACATAACTCACATCAGGAAAAAAATGTGGGTTACTTCGTCCAGCTGGACTGTATCACAACTCCTGAAAAAATATTGTGTATTTGACATACATAAACATCCTCCCCTCTCTAATGGCATAGAGGGGGAAGATGAACGTGTATGGATCTAATATTGGACTGTTTATCTTTTAGCGGATATTATAAGAGATAATCCGCTGTAACTTAGATTTAATGGAGAGCATATGCCATTCGATGGACTAAAGAGAGAGAAAAGGAAAAACAATTTCTCCTATGCATTGTTGACACATGAAGAGGGAAACTTATTAAAATGATGTTTTTGTGAGCAGAGGAAGCTATAGTTATATAGTGCTCTGAGGAGTGAATGTGTAATCTTTGAAAGATTTTAGTTTGCCCAAAAAAACAAATTCAGGGAAGGACATACAATAAATGCATTTTATGGATTTTCTTTACTGAGCAATCTTTCAAAGATTTTGCATTCCCAAAAGGGGATTCAAGTAAATAAAATTCAATGAATGGCATTTAAGAGCATTATCTTGTAAAGATTGTGGAGATTTTTTTTTTTGTTTAATACATTCCATGCACTGAGGTCCATGTTGCACGCCTCACCTGCAGTCCTATTTATTACTAGTGCGCGGATATCCGCACCCGAGTTTCTAAAAACCCATCTCTTTTAAAAATAAAAATAAAAACTTATTTATTGTAGTAGTAAACGGAAACCCACCCCGAGATCGACAATCCTTCTGACGACGGTGGTGAATCATGGTCGTCAGAGGTTTCGGCGATTGTACCAACCCAGGTCGGCATGTTCTCTGGCGACGGTGGTGAAGTGTGGTCGCCCGAAGGCTCGACGAGCTAAAGTTAGAAAGAATTAATTCACATTTTTACAAGTTTTAAACCAAATAGACAAATTTCACATTTAAACGCATATAACAGACAGTCATAGTAGCATTTAAAACACATCAAAATATGATGTTAACATTTATAACACATCAAAATACGATGTTAGCATTCCATAACGAATCATTCATATACTACACTACAAAATACATGTTCAAATTATTTTTATGTTTATTTTTATTTTTTGAAAAAAGGAATAATTATTTTTATTGGATATGTTATTTATTTTTATATATGAAAAAATCAATATATTCACATAAATAGTTGTTGAATTTGAACATGTATTTTATTGTGTGGTCACGTGAATGGTTGGTTATTGAAAAAATTATTGTAATCGCAAATATCATATTATTGTATGTTGCAAATTTATTTCTTATCAAATATTATTTGTGATATCAATTATTATTGGTACCTAAAGGTCCATTCATTGAGCACGTGGTAGCTCACCTCTCTTTTTTCAACTTTTCAGAATAGCTGTTGGTGATCATTGATCTCAGTGGTGGAGATCGTAGCTTGTGCGTTTATCTTCCGTTGTATTTAGGTGGTTGCATAAATTTTTTCTTGGCATGTAGTTTTCCTTAGTCCATTTCAACAAAAACAGTTGGATGTTGTGTTAGAAAAATTTATTTCGTATGTAATCATCTGTGTTTAGGATTAATTATGTTTAGATCCTGGTTATGTTTTTCATTGGCATGATTAAATAAATCTTTTATGTTTCTAAATTCCCTGTGTTTTATTGAGACTTCAAGGTAACGGACCGTATTCAAGCTTCAAAATGGAGTCTTGGGTACATGGGCGTTACATATATACTATTCAAAAACAGTTATTCATTTTTATATCACTCTAAATAACATATTTATTTTTATGTCATTGGAATATATGAAAATTATGCATATTTACCATTCTAGTTACATTCCATCCAAATTTCTTTTAAAACCGTTAAAGTCTTGGTGAAATGACCAAATTGCTCTCTTTTTTTATTTTACATATTTTACTTTATCAAATACAATATTTATAAAAATAATAATATTTTAACATGAAAATGATAAATTTTATTTAAAATCCAAAAACATAAAATTTAAATATACAAACTATTTATTAGCAGAGACATAATAATTATTAATATTTATATTAGTATAAATGAAAATAAATTATTTTGAAAACAATTAATCATATATATTACAAAATGATAATTTTTTTAACAAACCTAGATCTAGATTGGAAGAAAAGGAAAGAAAGGATAAATGGCTCACGGTTGATTTGGAAAGAACAAGAGATTAATTAGATTATTATTTACATTATATCAAATATTATGTTAAGATTATATTTGTCATTTTTATTTCTTAGTTAAGAACTAACTATAGTTATGTTTCATTTTAGTATAAAAAAATGAAAGAAGGGTATATTTTTTCATTAAGAAAAATTATAATGATATAAAAATAAATATGTTATTTACAATGGTATAAAAATAAATAATATATTTTTTTATAGTATACATGTAAAAAAATCCTTTTTCATTTTATTGTGATGGTACACATTTTTATTAATGATAAAAAATATACACCTTAATCAAAATCAAGTTGAGAATGCCCATGAAGTTTTTCCATTACACGTGGTATTTTCACGGATATTTTTTATTTTTTATTAAGATTTTCCATTACATTATATGGCATTCGTGTGCGCTTTGCATTGAAAATAGTTACTTTTAGCCCCCGTTTAGATACAGAATATGATTTATTCTTGGATATTTATTTATCCGAGCGTAAGTGAGTATAAATAAGGATAAAGTGATTTTATGTTTGATTGTGTTTTGAATTATTCTCGTTGGGAATCGTAAGAATAAATGTTTTGTTGTTTGGATAAAATGTGAATAAAGTATGGATAAAGATTTATAAAAGGTAAAAAAGTAATGATAGTTGATTTGACATGTGATTTATAAGAGGTGATGACAGTTGATTTGACAGTGGGTCCACATATTCTTTGGATGGAATAACCTATGATAACTTTTATTCTAGGAATTGATTGAAATCCATACACCACTTTATACAAGTTTATTTTGGCACACTTTATCTGGGTTTATCCGGGCTTTCCAAACGGTATCCAAATTTTATCCGGGGTTATCCGGGGTTTATCCAACATCCAAACATGGGCTTATAGTCACTTTTACAGTGCGCATCATGTTTTGAAATTCTAAAAAAATATGTACACTTCTCTAATAAAGTTATAAATAAAATAAATACTTAAACATATAAATTATTTCTTAACATTTATCTAATTTAGTACATAGGAAAGTGGGTCATCCAAAATGATTATTGTAGTTTATGAAATGAAGTAAATACTGAAATACATTAATTAAATGTTATGCTGTTATTTTTTTTAAGTTAAAAAAATGATAAAATTTTTTACATACAGAACCCTATACATTATGATAGCGCAACGTATACTACGTTATCGTGGCGTAAGGGGTTACAAAAGCACTGGGTGTATCATCGCTCGTTGGGCCGAACGGGCCTTTAAGAATCCTTGAATCGGACGGCCCACATTGATGGACTCCGAAATTCGATGTCCTTCCTCTTTGGTTTGGTCTCTCAACAAACGATGAGCTGTCCTTCTCTGCTCTTCAGTGGCGCTCGAATCTTCGGAACCCTTCAAAGCCGAAACCCTAGATTCCTCCGACGAACCACCGCGTCAGTCTTCCCTTCCTCCATGAATTCGTCCGATTGGAAGGTCTCTTCGACATCCTCCGGTGGCGGCGGAGCCGCCGGAGGAGGTGGGGGCAGTGTTTTGTCGAGCTCGTCGAACGGTCAGGCGAGGCGGTTCGCTCTGTCCCCGTCGAGCTCTCTCGATATCCGGAAGGGCGACATCACCGCCTGGTTCGTCGATGGAGCTTCGGACACCATCGTAAGTCCCCCGAAATCATGGAATGGCTGGTTAGGGTTTTGTGCGACGTGTCAGCGCTGACGTGAAATCAACTTTGGAAGTAGTGATTTGTTTATCTATCTGTGCAGGTCAATGCGGCTAATGAGAGGATGCTTGGAGGAGGGGGTGTTGATGGAGGTAAATTTTGTCAGTTTTAAACCTGACGTTTGCTAAAAATCAGTTTTGCGATTCCGCTACCAAACACTACCTGATAGTTGGGGTGATGTATTTATGAAATGCTCAAGATAGGTAAGGTTATTGATGTATATATATCATGATGAATTATCATGATTTTATAATTAACATGAAAGAATTTGATGTGGGACTGGGCAAACAGCTGGAGGTAGCCTTCCCAGTTTGACCATAAGGTCAGCCATGGGAATCCCTCCAATATCAAAAAAAAAAAAAGGAAAAACATCTCAATGAATTGGATCGTGTGACTTGAGTTTCGAATAAACAGTCTTGATTTGATTGTTGTAGGGCTTGGTGTAGGTTTTTTGTGTAGTCCTGGCATTACCCTTGAAGTTTAGTTTGGCATGGGGATAAGGTTTTGAGGATAAGTTGTACCAATTTTTTGGAATAAAAGGTCTATTGATTTTGTCCCCATTCAGATTTATTAAAAGCGGGATAAGAAAGGGGATAAAAGTGATTCTAATTTTTAAGCAGAGCAAAAGTTTTTTATTCAAAATTGGGACAATTGTGCACTTTGAAACTTTAGGGGTTGGACCTGTAGCTTAATGGTTTACAATGAAACTCATAACCAGTACTTATACAAAACAAACAGAATAAGTTGTTCTTGCCTATTTGTCCTGCCATTTATCCCCTTATCCCAACACTTATCCTACTAAACTAGCATGAATGAATTTCTGTGCATGCAAAAGCACATTTCATTTTTCATCGTTTGGTGACTTTTTGTGGCAGCCATACATAGGGTTGCCGGACCAGAACTGCACGCGGCGTGCCTTAAAGTTCCGGAGGTCTTGCCTGGGGTTCGTTGTCCAACTGGGCAAGCGAGGATAACCCCGTAAGTGATTCTTGGGTTAACCATTTTTGTTGTGTTTTCTATGCAAGTTTTGGATTCTTTGCCTTCAATACAAAAGTTTTCTGGTGAACTTAATTGATGAAGTGTGCAGAGCTTTTAAGCTTCCAGTTGCTTATGTGATTCACACTGTTGGACCCGTCTATGATGTCCATGATCAGCCTGAGAATTATCTTAGTAGTGCATTTAGGTACGTCTTCTTTATGTCATTGGGGCTTTTGCATTGCAGATGCGTGGGTTGTACTCTATAATAAGTAGTTTTTTTTTTATTTGGCCACAGAAACTGCTTGAAGCTTGCTAAAGAGAACAACGTAAAGTATATCGCTTTCCCTGCTATATCTTGTGGGGTTTATGGGTAGGCTCTTTTTCTAGAAGTGGTGTGATTTGATTAAAGTATTATTTTACAATTGTCGCTTGTTTTGTTCATTGATGGAAATGTAATATTGTTATGTGATTGGTTTTATTGGTTATGAAAGTTTATGTTCCTCATTTTTGTAGATATCCCCTCAAAGAAGCTTCCAAGATAGCTATCTCAGTAGTAAAGGAGTTTTCAAATGACTTCAAAGAGGTATTATCGTATAGATCTTTCTCAATGATACGCGTAGCTTGTCATTGTTTGGGAGTCTGTGTGGACTTGACCATGAGATTGCATTTTGTACTCATGGAATGATGAAAAGCTTCTTGGAAATGTCACTTGCATGTTCTTGTGGACTTGACCACAAGAACACAAAGTTGAGCGTCTCCATTGTCATTTCACATTGTGTGAGATTGAGACTATGAGTTGGTGGTTGTTGGCGAGTATGCTAAAACTGATGTCAATTGACAATCACCGGGTGATTGCAGGGAACAATGAATAGCTCTTAAATGCATTTGAGTAATCATGTATAATAATTGTGCAGAGAATTATCTTCTTTTTTCCAGTGGTATGGTGGATAGAGCTGCTGATGTTCCTTGCTTTATTCATACATGGAGAGATGCATAAATCTTTTTTATCCCCTCATTAAAAAAAATCTGTATGTACTTACATACAGTCAGCTCAAGGAAGAGATATTATGCAGTGTTCCCAAAATCAAATAATTAAATAAACCAAAAATCTGATCAAATCATCTACTTTGCTGTTGTGAAAAAAAAATCCCATGTTTATCAGATGTTTCCCATGAGTTTCCCTACCTGCAACACAAAAGATCCTTAATGGCTTTGGCTTTGGCTCTCATTCAGTGATCAACATTACTACTAAAGAAATATTTATGCTGCTTCTCTTACAGGTGCACTTTGTTCTGTTCTCTGATGATGCATACAATGCCTGGATTGAGTCTGCCAATGAATTGCTCTAATGGAACTGGGAGACTGGAGTGAAAGTGCTTGCAAAAAAAATTGGTAAGAACTGAAGAACTACTATTTGAATTTAGAGAGGCACATATTTGATCATTGTTAAAGGAATCCGATCCATATGTAAGCAATATGTTTTGTATGTGTTTTTAGTTTATGTTTTCTTGTTTTTTTTAATGTGCATCTCTCATCAGAACCAACCCAAGATCACATGTTCATATCATATTTTATCCTCAAGAAAGCTTTATATAATATACACACACAACAAACACCAACATAACTCACTGTGCTAAACATATCTCAGTAGTTTAAGATATCCTCATCTTCCATAAAAAAAAAATCATACATCATTACAAAAAATATCATACCTCATTTAAAGAGAGATATTTTGTTTAAAGATAAGTATATAATTTAATAAATTGTATGGATTCATTTATAAAAAAATGTAAATTAATCAGGTATATATCTGGTTATAGTGAATGGAGACAGCTAATGAGATTCATGAGATGGCATGAGATTGCAAATGTAACAGACCAATGAAGGGGGGAAATCCTTAAGTAGAGACCAGATGAGTTTTTTTTTTGTGCTGTTACACAGTTTTTATTCGAACTCTAATTTCAATCCCATATGTGTAGAAGAAAATGGAGTATATACTCACATTAATGAATGTTTCGATAGAATTTTTTAAATTTTTTATGAATGCATTTATGCAATTCAATATATTATATGTTATATTTTTTTATAAAACTATGTAACTCATTTAACTAGGTATATTATTTTTAAAAAAAACTCACTCAAATTTGATAGTTTCATTAAAACGCAGAAATAAAATGTTTTTTTTGCAAACAAAGTCTGAACACGCCTGTAATTTTGTTAGATTATATTGTTGCTTAGTTAAATTCCTTCATTAGATTATATTCCTTAAAAAATATTGTTGCATATTTAAACAGAGCATTTTGATCGTAAACAATCACTAAAAAAAAATTTGTTATAGGATTTTGTATTTATTGTTGGATTTTGTATCCATCATTTATTATAGGATAAAATACATTTGGCCCCCCTAAAGTTTTTGAAACTTGTAGAAACACCTTTTGAAATTTCAAAACATACACTTATACCCTTCCGTAGTTAGATTTTATGGAACAAAAGTACAAGTTTACTTTTTTAATTAAATCATTATCGTGTTTTCACTTTTTAATTAACTATTGTGTAAGTTAATTCTCACAATAAATACATCCATATGTATTTGAAGAGTTGATTATTGTATTAATTGATATTCAAAGCATATCCAAAGTTAATTAATTGGCTCTTTTTTGGATATTTACAAAATTAATTAAATGATAAAATATTGATTTTAAAGTATTTTTTCTCATCTTAATGAAAAATCTAACAGTAGGGAGTGTAAGTGCGTGTTTTTGAAATTCAAGAGGTGATCCTGTAGATTTCAAAAACTCCAGGGATCCAAATGCATTTTACCCTTTATTATAAGCATGAGGGGATCTATTTATAAAATAATTTTATTCAAAAAATTATACATCGATTATCAGTTTTATTATTAAAAGTGAAGGAATATTATTAAAACTTGAAAAGTGAACTCTTCATAGGTTGTCTACATCATCCATGAATTTATTTTAAAAACTTGATAGTTATATTTATGTATATATATTGAGCTATAATTATAAGAATTTACAACTAATTGTAATACTTTATAATAAAAAATTTAAATTTTCAGCATTCAAAAGGTTTATTGGGATCGAATTTTTATGGAGTATCATATCATCCTTTTATAACAAATTAGTATATCATATTCATACTACAATAAGAACTAGAATTCTCATCTATAGTAAAACTTATAAATAAAAAAAATTGAATTTATCAATGGAAATGATTAATATTGATTTTATCTGATATTTCACTCCCAAATTATAATGCACTTCCTCAAATAACTCAGTATATCAACTGCAACGAAACTATTATTTTCAACAAAAAAAATTGCAAAGAAACTATTTATTGCAATTTTATATACATTGCTATCAGTGTAAATTTACCATGAAACCATGCAAAATCACAAGAATTAGACTGCCAGGCACCACTAAAAATGAGAATAGCACACATACTAATCTTTGGTGGCATGATTATAGCATGCACTGATGCACATAGAGAGAGTGGATGATCAGTGTCATGATTTAATTGTTCAGTGTGAAGATCATGAAAACATTATTTCAAACAGTGACAGAAGTCAATCACTCATATGATCAAATCAATCAATCTGTCTTTTTGCTGCAGCTCTATAACCATTATATAAATCAGATTATTCGTAACGATAACCAAATTATAATAGTACGTACATATAATGAGATATATAATGGGATGTGTATTGCATAGCAAGAAAGATTGGACAATCATCTATCAAATTTTAATTTACTAATGAGTTGATTATGAAAATATCATTTTCAGTCACAACATGACCAAAGTATAAACAATGAAGGATCAATCTACATTAGTTGAGATTTATAAACAAAGAAAGATTAGTTTGGCATGGGGATAAGAATTTAAAGATCAGTTACACTAATTGCCATTTATGAAAAAAGCAATTGCTATTTATGAAAATTAACTTTCGAGTGATACTTATAAAAACTAAAAAATGTAATAAAAAAGTGTGCAAATATTTTCTGTAATATTTTATATGTCACAGTTCAATTTTGATGAACCTGTGAGCTGTGGCCCACATTGCATCTAAGATGCATCCAATCTGAACAGCAAGTATACCATGGATTGAATATACATTGTGATCCATCAATACCACCACTTTTTTTCTTTTTTGGGTGAATTGATTGACATACTTTCAGATAAAAACAGTCCTTAAAAAGTCTTGGGCCACCTATGATGACTCAGTGTCATGATACATATTCCAGGACTCAAAACTATACAGACTATTTTACCATCCACCTATGTTGTTATAATGCTATATATGATATATGTACTTCTGCAATTCTGTTCAATGTGGCAATTTTGTTTTCCTCTATTTCACATGTTTGCTGAACAACATTCCTTCTAATAAACATTATTCAAGTGGCCACTGCAAAATACCTGGACTATACGTATGATCTCGTAAAGCCTTCTCTATCTCTCTCTTTCTGTTTTGTATCCTCCGATTTTTTTCGACTAACTCATGTCCTGTTACCTGTCCTCTTTGCATTAAAGAGTTGGCGTATAAAAGAAAACCTTCGGCCAGATCGTGAGGACGGCTCAGCTACGGTTATCGCTGTGCTTGACACGGACTCCGAGACAGGCTTTGTGGGCTCAGGTGATGATGATGGCGGGGCCGGGAGAGTGAAGAGGAATGCATTGAGCATTCGGATGATCTGGTTGAAGCTGGGCCGCGTGTTCGGGTCCTCGACCCAACATGACTGTACAATGAACACTAGTTCTGGTGGCATGTCTTCAGGCATCACTGGCCTTACTTGCTGTTCATTTGAGAAATGGAAGTCGGTCAGCAAAGTAATATAGGCTGTAAAACAATTTTAAAAAATGTATACCCTTTGGTAATGATATAGTGACTGATATAATCATAGTATGAGGTTGATTGGTATTCTAACAGCATTTGGCAATAAAGATATTAGGAATATTATTTCTGAAATCAGAATACTATTTTTTATTATCCTTTTTTTCATCTACTAGTACAGAGAAAATAAATATCCTTATATAAGGTATAAAAAATAAGTGTCTCAAACACTTGCCTCCTTTCTTTTATATTACCAGTTTACCACACATTTCACTTGGGAGTGAAATTGGTATTAAAAAAAGGACGTACGTATTAGACCAAAGACCAGCCAAAAATAAAAGTGATTTATATGACAGAGATTAGCTTATAAAGTTTTAGAGATGAACGTGGATTAAGTTCATGAGTATTATACAATGCTCTGCATTGTAACATAGTCAAAAATCTTAACCCGCTGCCAATTGGGGCCTAAAGGTTGTCCGTTGATGATCAGGAATTCAGTGCTAAAATTTGACTTGGTTTGGATTTCTTAAATACCATGTGAAATTGCCAAATTGGTAGACACATAAATTCAGAACCACAGAAGTTAGTTTAGTTTTGCAGACCTTAAAGGCAGCAGCATAAGCAGCTTGCAAGTTGGACATTCCCTCAAATGGCATACGGTTTGTCAACAACTCCCACAGAACAATACCAAAGCTGTAGACATCGACCTTATTGGTGTAGTGCTTTTTCTCCCCAAGACGCAGCGTTACAGTGCTGTACAACTGCAAGCATACAGTCATTTGATTCATATTGAGAATAAATATATACCAATAAAAAAAAGGATGGCCTGTGATATAAATCAGAACTTTCTAATGTGATGAATAATATTTCTTACGCAATGCCCCTGTCCTTGAGAAATTAAATTTTTGTTGATCGAAGAACTTTAATACTGGCCACTAATGTAAGTCAATGTTATTCTCCAAGTAATTTGTCTTCTGATGGAAAAAAACATATTTGATCGAAGGCAAAGCAGTACAGGAACACACATAATTACAAAAATGAAGACAAACCTCAGGAGCCATCCAACGGTAAGTTCCAGTTTCTGCAGTCATCATCTCACTCACAGTTTCTTCTCTTGCAAGTCCAAAATCGATAAGCTTCACAGTCTTTTGATTTGCTGTAAGCAACAAATTGTCTGCATATATGACAGTAATAATTAATTCAAAGCCATGACTAAGTCAAAGTTCAAGGAGATATGTCAAGATATTATATTGAACATAATGGTATGGAGTTTCAAGCTGGTTATCATCTAGAATCTCCTATCAATGATTCAAGAAAGACATGTTTGCACATTCACACAAAAACAACAAAAAAATGTCACTGGTCAAGCCTTTAGAAACAAACACTATAAATTGGAAGATATTATTTTTCTCAAATCTCAAATAAATTAGTATAGTCACTTATTGAGGACCAAGGAAATTCAATAACTGCAAACTTATCTGTCACTTATTGAGGACAAGGAAATTCAATAAATGCAAACTTATTTAAGATCAAAAGGATCAGAAAATCTAAGTGATCGCTATGTAATCATTGATAGATCAGTTTTGTATCAGCTAATTTTCATTAGTAGTTTTTAAGAACATATAACAATTACATGTTTTTGAAATGAAAACACTGCAAGTTCAGGTGAATCTCAGTGTACAGTTGGATCCCACAAAACCGTATTTGCCAGCAACATAAGTATAAAGGCAAGCTTAAATATTCATGCACGTCAAACTACATGACGTAGGAGTAAAGAGCGTCATAAAACATTACCAGGTTTTAAATCTCGGTGTATGATCCCATTGGCATGTAGACAATCCATTGCCCGAGCAATATCGAGGGCAAAACTTGTTGCAACATGCATATCTAATTTGTTTGGACGAATGCTCATCAAATATTTCCGAAGGGTCATTCCAGGCAGGAGCTCTGTAGTAATCACCATGAATGGATCCTTGCAAGCTCCAATGAACTGAAGAAAAAAAGTGGTTCAAAAACACAAGATTAGTGAATACAAACATGATATGCCATATTAAATGAAAATTTTACACATACACATCACAACCCAAAGATGCACCTTAACAAGGTTCTCGTGTTTCACTCGGGTCAACATATTGACTTCTCGCACAAAACGGCTTTCAAGTATTGCTCTCTCTTCTGGATTACTTCCAACCTCCAGAACTTTGATAGCAACAATCCGATCACCATACCTGGTGAAAAATCAAGAGAATAAGCAAATAATTTCGATATCAAAAGCAGGGTTGAGAAAAGTTTATAACCCACATTTTTAAAAAGAAATACATTTAATATGAGACAATATGAGTACAAAAATGTCATCTAGATATTCAAGATTCATTTCACCAGACCAAATCCAAAAGTATCATAAATTCTGAAATCCAGTAAATGTCAACTAGCCAGAATCAAATCCACTAACCCATGTAAACACTAACATGCATAATCCTTCTAACACACATAATCCATGTATAGAAACTAACAGGCGATGGCAATGCTTAGATAGGTTACCTCATGAAGCGTTCTTGTGTTGCACCCCCCAAAATATATAAATTAACTCTTTCAAGTTTTGTATAAAAGCATAGCGCATAATAACAGAATCACATCTCTACATTTTTTAAGTGAACTCAAGCTCAACAAATAGGCATCTTTTCACCAAAGGCTGGTGCAGAGGCCTCATACAAAACCAATCCAACTACCCATAACCCATCATCAAATAAGTATGTAAAATAGCATCATATGCCTCACCTTACAGTAACCAACAGAAGCACAAACTTTAATTGTTGATAAGAAAACACCATGTCTCATTCTCTACTGTTAATTCACCATTTATACCATGTTTAGCTAAAAAAAATTTAACTACTGATCAATACAAGAAACACTGAATCAAATCAACTAACGATTAAAAAAAGGAAACTTTACTTCAAATTACAACTAAAAAACGTACTTTCCCTCATAAACTTTGCCATGAGCCCCTTCACCGATCTTCGCCCCGACAAACAGCAGCTTCGGATCAATCAGCAGCTTCTCCTCTATCTCGAACTTCAACGGAACTTCTCCGATCGACCCGTTCTTCCCGACGGGCTGCTTCTCGAGCTGAATACAGTCGTCTACAACCTTATTCGCCCCCAACCTCCTAAACCCATCCCCTCTTTTCCACAACTCATCTTGCCCAATCAATCACTTCAAAAAAAAATCCAATCTTTCATCAACTGGGTAACATCAAATTTCAAAGGCCTTGCCTTTCTCTGCTAAAACCACTCACAACTGAATTCCTAACCCTAACCCTAACCCTAAAAAGGTGTACCTCTCTCTGAGTGTATAAAAGGAGGAGGCTTGTCGGAGAAGAAAGTCCGAGGAGGACCCGCATGAGGAGGGGAGGATGTGCGAGTGAGCGGCGATTATTTAGTGAGAAGTCCGCGGCAGGCGACCAATGAGAGAGCGGCACGTGACTTCGAAAGTGGGCGACCTCCGAATGCGCCCGTTGTGGTGGGTCTCTCTCTCTCTCCGGATCGCCGATTTGGTCTTCCACTTTTTTTAGACGATGAGGTGGGGCCCGCCATGATTGCAACACGTGCTTCTCTTTTTTTGGGGTTTGGGTTATAGACTCGGATGGCTCGGGTCGGGTTAAAACTAGAGCCGGTAAACTAGCCGTGCAGCTCAGACTCGGTTCGATTAAAGCTCGTTCAGGCTCGTTCAATTAAACAAATGAGTCGAGTTTGAACGATTTTTAAAGCTCGGTTGTAAATTAGTCGAGTTCGAGCTTAAATGAGCTCGTTTATTTAACATAAAAAGGGGAAACGAGTCGGGTCTGAGTCCAAGCGTATGTTATTTTTACATGTATAAGGTATTGTGATATGTGAAATGTGACTTCTCTAATGCTGAACAAGGGTTTTTTTTAGCTAAATGAGCCCGACCCGAGCTTCAAACGAGTTTTTCACGAGCCGAGCTTGAACACGAAAATAAGTTTGGTTCCGAGCCGAGCCTGAGCAGGTCAAGGCTCGGCTCATTTAGCTCATAATATTTTTTAATAATGATATACATTTTTATAATGAATATTTTCATAAATATAAAAAATGTATGTATTTAAACGGATTGTAGAAATTTAATTTTTAAAAAAAATTAATAAGATATATATATGTATAAAACTGTAGTCACTACAAGCATGAATGAATGTATAACAACTAACAATGCCTACAAATAATTTAAACTCTTCAACAAGGATTAGTGGGCGCTTTGATAGAAGACATACTAAAAATTATGATGTAAAAAAATAATGAAATGAAATTATGAGGTAGTAATAAATTTTGAAGTAAATTAAAATACAGAATTAGATTTATAATACATTTTGAAATCTAAAGAAAACTTTTATATTCTGAAGTCACCCTGTCCAATTTGTGTTGGACCCACATTTAAAAGCTTCATAGATCAAACGTTCCAGAATGCTCAGACAAAAAATGACCGTTTGATTCGACCCAGTCAAAGTGAGTTGGGGTTTGAGCCGGGACAGTCAAAACCGTTGAAAGCTGAATCTATGGCAGCTTTGTGGGTCAACAGAATAGTGGGCCCAAATTAACTTATGTTATAATGTTTCACTTGTTAATCATTTCTATGTAAATTTTACATGTTTTTTTTAGTATACGTTTTTCATAAAATTGAAACACATGTAACAACAATATGGCAGAAGAAATTGAGCATAAGAACATCTTTAAAATAAAAGCTAAAAAAATATTTAAAAAATAAAAAGTGAGTTTAGAGTCTCACTATTCATTTATCAACTCCAACCACAATCTATATTTTCATCTCTATGCTATTTTATATATTATTTTTCATAAAACTTCAATTTGTAATATCCCTATTATTTTTTTTATATAGTATACATAGTTAAGAAATGTTAAGAAATTAAAAATATATTTAAGTTAATATTATCAGTTTCGGACAATATAATTAGTTTATTTGTTATTCAAAAAATTGAAATCTATACCCAAAAAAATTATATTTGGATATAGAATAAATGATATTTTAGTATATAAGTGCAAATAATAATTAATAAGAATAAAATCAATATTGATGTTAATGAAAAATAAAAAAATATTTGGAAACACTTAACTTTTTCTAAAGGCTATATAACCCTCTGAAAATATCTATATAAATCTAAATAGCTCCCTTAGTTAAATTTTCGTTGACAAATATGGACTTTAGGAAAAAGCCAGGGTGTTAGATGGATTTTAGATAATTTACAATAGGTTATTTGGATTTTTTTATTTTTTTACACATATGTTAAATATATTCAATATTATACTCATTTGAATCGTATCGATGATATCTATCCAATTATATTAATTTTATGAAAATTAAAATCATGTAGAAAAAATTACATACTTTTTTTTATAAAAAGCCTCCATATTTGGAATATGAAGACTCTAAATATGGAGGCTCAAATGTCGCCCGCCAAAATGCAAGGGCATTTTGGCGGACGGTTGGAGGTGCACTAAGTCCATGTAACCAGTAGATGGATGGAGGAAATGTCTCAAAATTGTTAAGACTAATGGCCTAAGGCAACTAAAATGATTTAGATGAATATATTATATGTTTTCTAATATAGTATATATTGTACACTGTATTCAGTTATTTCATGTATCACGATGATTGGTGTAACATCTAACTGTGATAGGGCCAATGCGTGTGTAAGATCCTGTGTAATAATGTTAAACTCTTGTTGTTGTTTGGTCTTAGAGTACTCTACCTATGTCTATATTTTGAAAAGGAAAATGATACATTTAATTCTCTTTTATCTCGTTTGATGGTCAAATAAGGGGTACAATAGGTGTGTATAAAGGAGAATAAACAAAAAAAAGTGTTTGAATAGAGAGAATAAATGAGTATAGCTATACAACATTATGTGAGAATAAGTTAATATTTATATTTATAAAGATGATGTCAAATTTCTCAAAAAATAAAAGTTATTTTTTTTTGACATATATGAACCCCTCCATAGATGGTCTGATTGACCGTTTTGATCGTCTATGATTATATATGCCTAATAACAGGGTCGTTCATGAAAACATATATGATTCTTCATTTAGTTACATACATGTTTATACAATTCATTTAAATGTATACTTAAAATTATAAAGCTATATGCTTTAAGTATACACTTTAAAAAACTAAAAAAATTAAAGCCTGTGGGGATTGTATGGAGCTAATTAAACACATATTGTGCCTAATTTTATTTAAATAGGGTTTTTCTTAATAAAATATTTGAAATATTATTATTTTTAATATATTAACAGAAACCAACAAAAATGTCCAAGAAAGAAACCAAAATCATCCAATAAAGATCTTGATCCACACGTGGCTTAATAACGAACACAAATAAAACCTTATTTTATTCCTTGTATGAAGGTAGCATCAAATGGTACAAGATTACAAGACTATTTATTTATTTATTTAAAAAAAAATTAAATAGAGCTATGAGAAAATTAGCTAGCAAAAGATCAAACATTGGAGACACTAATTTTTTTTTTAAAAAAATTCTATATATTTTTTAATAATTCAGTCACAGGAGATCCTCACTAAACTAATTAGTTATGCTCCATTAATCAATAAAGCATGGTGTCACGCCAAGATTTTGAGTATCTTATATTAAATACTCTTTAAGTACATCTAATTAAAATATAACACAATCATGCATATCAATGTTTACATGTCCTGAAAAGAAATGTTCAAAAAAATTATCTAGTCCAAAGTGGGTTGTGTTTGGTTCGTTGAAACAAGACATCTTTAACAATAATAAATCATGTTGACATTTTTAACCTACTGTGTGCCCTTTCATTCACTCCAAGGGGATTGTAATATATCAGTTCATGTTTAGGTAAGTCATAAGTCATTTCAGACTTAAAATGGGGAACTAAAAATATCATATATTGGTTTGTATGTTGTTTGAATCGAGTCAGTGCTAGTCACATGTTGGTGGGCATGTGATATTTTTAAGAAGATAACAAGTAATTGATTCAGTATCAATTTAAAGTTTATATAAATTGAGTTTAATTTAATTAAAAATTGTTCAATTACAAAAATAAAATTATTTAATTTTGCTCTCATTTTATTTGATTCCATTGATGAGTTAGTCAATCTAAATCCCTCCAAAAAATAAAAATTGCAATGAATTGAAAGCTCAACTTTAGTTTTTATCTTAAAAAATCACAGTTTTTAATGTAAAAATTTTAAAAAATATAACTTTTTACCATTCTTAAATTTGATACATAAGATCATTAATGAAAATGGCATCGTTAGATTTTTTATTTTTTCAAAAACTTTAGTTATTCCTATTTCATTGAGCAAAATAGGGAATGCCCAATATGGAGATGAAATTACGGTGCATTATTTAAAAAAAATAAAGGATCATAATTTAAGTATTAAATAAAATATGAACATCATTATTTAAAGTTTTGTTTTTATTGAGAACAAATCAACAAAAAAAAATGTCTAGTCTTTGATTCCACGCGTGGCTTAATAAGAAACACATATATATATAACCCTTTTTAATTCCATCTTTGAAGATAGAAGCTAAAGGCACGAGACTTCATTTTTTAATTATCAGATGAGTTATTATTATAATATATTTCCATCACAGGACCCTCTCATTAAACAAATTAAGTCTTCTTTTTTAAAAGGCAATCATGTACATCAAGGTTTACATGTTTAAAGAAATGATAAACAAAAAAAAATATCTCCAAAGTTGGTCCATGGTGGATTGTCTTTGATTCATTGAAACAATACATTTATAGCAAAAACCATGTTGACTTTGTGATGTTAGAATTGCTCCTTATTATTAACCAAAAAAAAAGGAGGAGATAATCAACTTAATATTAGAAAAAAATTGTGATATATATATATATATATATATATATATATATATATATATATATATATATATATATATATATATATACAGTCCCGTTCAGGGACGGATGGGTTTTGCGGACCAAGTTTGCGGACGGACGGATTTCACCAGATGTGTGGACGTGATTGAATGAAATTTTCAAAATGACACCAACACTTATTGTTAACCCAACCATCTAACCAATCCTATCACCTAACCAACCCACTAACCATCCTCCCCCAACTATCCTCCCTGACACCAACACCAACAGGTTCCATATTTTCAAAATGAAAAACGAGACCTGTTTGAAGTAAAAAAAACAAAAATTCAACGTAAAACTCCCCTCCCCGACTGAACCATCTGAGATCGCCAGCCCCTCCCCCTCTCGGCCTCCCGACGCCGCCACCTCTTGACGCCACCGCCTGCAGCCTGACGCCGCCGCCGCCCGCAGCCCGTGCCGCCACAACCCGACGCCGCCACCTCCCGTCGCCGTAGAAAACCCAATAGGTGCGTCTAAATGTCTCTCCATTATGATTTGTGGTTTAAATCTAGGGTTTTTAACTTGACCTAAACTTTATTTTTCTCATTTAGGGATTTTCCACATTTTAACTGGACCTAGGATAATATTATTAATTTTTTTTAATAAAAAATTAATGTAAATGGAACAGTTGTTGTATTATATCAGCATGAATGTAATTTTTGTTATTTCAATATCACTATCAGGTAATATTACATATACATATATATAACAAATTATAATGGAATTACGACACATAAGTGTCAATAAAATTTATAGACTTTCTGAATGTAACACTTTTAATAATTCTTACAATACAAGAACTGCCATTTATGCATGTTTATATGTATATATATATATGATGAAATATATACTTTAAAAATAATCATGAAATGTAAAAAAACAGCAAAAAAGAGAAAAAATGATCGCCCTTCAAATATTTTATATTAATATATATCCTCATTTTATAACATTTATGCATGTTTGAAAACACCGTTTGAAAATCAGCTTTTAGCTTTTACAGCTTTATGCACACCTTTTGAGGGCGTAATGATGATGATTTGATGATGTAATAATGATGACTATTTTATAAAACACAGATTTCGATGTGCAGTTTAGAGATAAAATATAGTAATGATGATGTATTTAAGTTAACCTGTTTGATAATAACAGTTTTTAACTTTTAAATGATGATGGTATTTGACTTGATGTGACCTCAAAAGCTAAAAGCTACTTTTGAGGTTGTTGCCAAACAAGCACTTAAGTGAAATAAATATACATGTACATGCATGTAAAAAAAAACACAAACATGATTGTTCCACTTTACAAACAATACAAATTTGCAAATAATAAACTAATTTGAAGTTAATGCCTGCTTTTAGAATTAAATTTGATTTTGTTTGTTGAAATACAAATGTGTTTTTGATATTCAGATCTAGTCAATACTTGTTGTATTACGAGTGATCAGTCATAAATTCATGTGAACATCTCGCATTCTAGACACATGAATAATTCTTAATGATTTATTTTAATTCATTAATTTGATGCTTTTAGGAATGAGTTTAATTAGTTCAGCGCAATATATAGTTATACAATTCAAATTAATGAAATAAAACAAATATCATTTCTTTGTCACATTCTTTAGTTCAATTTATAAATTATTTAGCTCGATCATAAAATAGTTCAGTTTTTTTTTCATGAGTTTCAATTTGATTTAACCTAGGGGATCCAGTCTCTAATTTTTACTTTGTTTGGTTTACAACACGCATAGATACCTTGATTCCTAGCTAACTCAAAAAATGAGTATATACACAAAAAAAAATGTTAAAAAAATTACATTCAAATCATTCCAACATGTATATATTTTATTTTTTATAAATATATATATTTCAAATTAAACATGTTATTATTAACTCATGTAAAACAAAGCTTCAAACTACAAAAGATTCTCTCCCATGCATTATGCAATTTTCAATGGCCTGAGAAAACAGTGTCACCTTTTGAGGAAAAAAGTGAAACGTTTGATGTCACATTAATCGTGTGACCGTTGGTCACTTTTTCATGTTTTTATAATGAATTTATTTATATATATTTTATTACATACACAAGGTTAGTGTTTATCTAGTCGGTGGAGAGTCACTTTCAAGGGCTAAAGACTAGTGAAAGGTTTAAAAATATATCATCATCATCATCATCATCATCATCATCATCATCACTGAATGGGTGATGGAATATCAAATAATGCTAGGATCCAATGTGGCCATATATATATACAGTGCTACCAAGGGTGGATAATGCTATCATAATTCATAACTGTTTGGCTAGAGGAATATAGGTGGAATAAGGGGGAATATGGGAGAATAAGGCAAAAAAAGTGTTTGGGTAGAGAGAATAAAGGGGTATAGCTATGCGGAATTATGAGAGAATAAGCTGGTATTTGTATTCCAAGTCCATAAATGGAATTGTGTTATTCCTCCACTGGCATAAGTGACTCACCTATCAAATCACATGCCATCACATCAAATCATCTGTCATCACCTCTTATACATCAATGGGACTCACATGTTAAATCAATTTTTTACACCTTGTTCACATTTATTCTTCATCAACCAAACACTTCAACCTTTATTATTACATTTCCCAATGAGAATTAACTGAAAACATAACCAAATACAAAATCTCTTATTCTATTGATAAAGTCAACAATTCCTGGAATAAGTATAAACCCAAGAATAACTTATGCCTCTATCCAAACGAGCCATGTACCCCCGTATGGAGCGGGAATAAGACTTATTCTTGGGTATACATTTATTTTGATAAAGTGAGTATAAATAAGAATAAAGTGATCTTATGTTTGGTTGTGTTTTGAATTATTTTCGTTGGTAAACGTAAGAATAAATGTTTTATTTTTTGGTAAAATGCGAATAAAGTATGTATAAGGATTTATAAAAGGTGAAAAAATAATAATAGTTGATTTGACATATGATTTATAAGAGGTGATGACAATTGATTTGACAGTGGACCCACGTATCTTTGAGTGGAATAACATATGATAACTTTAATTCCAAGGGTTGGATGGAATCCATATACCACTTTATACTAGTTTATTCTGACATACTTTATCCCTAGCTATTCTATGTTTCCAAACACCCAAAATCTCTTATTCTCCTTTATACCAAGTTATCCATGGTTTTATTCCCGTTCCAAACGGAGTGCTATTTTATCTAGAGGTACACGTTGCCTCAATTTTAGTATAATTTTTTTTTATTTTAAACAGTATACATTATCTAGAGGTATACGTGTTTTTATAAAACAAATGATAAAATAACATATATTGTTCAATGAATTGTATGAATTCATTTATAAAAATTGTAAAATATTTCTAACGAGATATATATCTTGTTAACGTGAATGTATGACATTAACAAGATATATAGTACTGAAAAAATGACTCTGTCAGTGTGTAACAACACTCACATGAAAATAACATTAGCAAGGCTATGTCTTTGCATGATCTCAATCCGATCAGATATCTTAATGCCTATATATATTTTAAAAGCTTTTTGATAAAGTATTGATTTTGAATTCTAAATCATTTGAATTTGAAACATGTATGAATGTCTTCAAAGACAACTATCATGTCTTATGCATGAGAGGTGGTATACTAAAAACTTTGAGGTTTGAAATCAGGATTTTATATTTTTTTATATCTTTCAAAGACAGCTATTTAAATGTTGAATAATGTGACTATTCATATAATAATAATATGATTAAAATACTTAAACAATATGTTTAATACAAAGATATATGATTTTATTACATATATTTATTCAAAGCAAATACATTGATATCCATATACATTTTTAAATATCATTCCTCATTTACAATGACCAGGTATTTATTTATTTAATTAATTATTTGAATAAAGATTGGAGAGCATAAATTTTTTTTTGACAGATTTAATTTCAAAAGGCAATAAAAGGCCACATTGGGTAACTAAGTTTGGATATGTAAATCATTGAGTCACTCTTGAACTTTTAATTGAAATTTGGCTAGCAACCACAGGTATGCAATTTGTATTCTATAAGGTTCTTACCAAAAAAAAATAAAAAAGTTTGTATTCTATAGGAGATGAAGCATTGTTTGATAATGATACCAAAGTTTTAAATTTCGATATTGAACGTCACATCATTTGACTCACACGTATTATATCATCGATCTATTTTTGCATATCAAACACAATATAAAGAAGTGACTTCTTATAAATTGCATGCTTAACTTAGACATATAAAAAAGTGAAAAAATGAAGCTTTGTGCACCACTATCAATTTAATTTATTCATAGACTAATATGAGAATGTAATATAGTGAGATATAAACATGTCATTCCCCGTGTTGATGATGCAGAACGGGTGGCCGACGTATTCTTAGAGTGATGAATCATTTCATTTTAAAAAATTTAAATAATTACATAAAAATCGGCTAGTAAAATCAAGTGCCCCGCTTAAATTTTTTATTGGAATTAGATATGAAGGAGATCTTCAAAAGTTGTAGCTACAGCACAACGCATGTTTAAATAATTACAGAAAAATCGGCTAGTAAAAATCAAGTGTTCCGCTTAAATTTTTTTATTGGAATTAGATATGAAGGAGATCTTCAAAAGTTGTAACTATAGCACAACGCATGCTTATAAAATGGTATTTATTCCCATTTTATTAAATATTTTTTTATTATTGATATTTGGTTCACCTTTTTTTTTATAAAATGGAAAGATTGGGGGTAAAATGATCAATAATTAATAAGTAAGTATTTTTAAAATAAGCATCAAATTGTTCATTTATTAAAAAAGTGTTTATTCGTTAATAAGTACTTACAAGGAAAATCTTAAGGGTTCGAGGAATTCCGGATTCACCAGATATGAGCCAAGGTGGAGATTGTTCAAAAAATGTCTCAGATCCGGTGCACCAAAATTTTGGATGGTCAGGATTAAGTTATTTAGGATGGGCACCTAATTTACTAAATAATTAATTTTGAAAAAATCTATTTTTGTGATGAAATTTATTGAGAGATTTTAGGGATTTGTTTGTTATGATTTGTTTGTATAAAATCTCATATATAGAGAGACTTTGAAATTTGGCTTGGTTTGCACATTTGTATTTAGAGGCCCTAATAGGAAAGACTTCAATGGAGATTTGTATGTAAGTCTGGATGTATTTGTAATTCTCCACTTTATTAGTGGATACTCTACTATTTTACAGCCCCGTGGATGTAGGTTTAGACCGAACCACATAAATCTATGTTCTTTTTGTTATTTGTGCTTTATTTGATATCGATATTTGTTATTTTCGCTTCGCTATGCACAACAATAACAAACACTTAAAACAAACATACAAATAAGAAATAAATATTTATTTTAAGTGATAAACTAAATAAATACTTATTTTCTGCCTAACCAAATCCCCCCTTAAACATTCTTGCAATCATTTTTGCACTCATTACCGTGAATAATACTAATGCATCATTTGGAAATGCTAAATATAGTATACTATATTAAAACAAATATTAAAAAAATCATTCAATTAATTCAAATATATATATTTAACTTATTGTAAAAGCACATAATCTGGGTTGGGCTTTTCTCTAAAAAGTTAAATGAATTTTGAGTTAAACAAATATTAACTCGTTCACTTATTATAAAATCTGAAACAAATATTAATTCATTCACTTATTATAAAATCTCATATTTTTATTTCTAATAAGTTAAATAAAAAAGTGAATGAATTTTGAGTGTAACATTTCCAATTATAATCTGGGTTGGGCTTTTCTCTATAAAAAAATCTGGGTTGGGCTTAGTTAGGTTGGGGAAAATATTAGCCCATATTAGCCCAGTCAAGTAGCAAGTTGAGATACTTGGGCCATTGGACTATACAGAACCGGAAAAAGATATACATAGCCCCAATTGCAACCCGTTTTGCAGCTTATGATTTTTTAAAAATCATAATTCCAACTTAATTTGGAAAGATGCAACAAAAGATTTTGAGCACTCATAAACTCAGTTCATTTTGTAACCAGTTTTATAGTCTCATATGTTATGATAATGTAGTATATACTGCATTATCATAGTGTGTGAGATTTTATCATGTGAAACAAAAATTTGATTATTTTTTTACTTAAAAAAATACACTAATGTATCTCAGTATATACTTCATTTCATATAACAGTATGCATTTCATTTGAGGAGTGTGTGAATTTTTTTTTACAAAAATAATTATATGAAAAGATTAGGGCTGCTATAAGAATTGGACGTATCATTTTTCAAAGATTTTATATGATTACAGAGAATTTGTTTAAAGACTTACATGTTAGAGCATCTCCAATGGACATGTTAACTCACTAATTAGTGTCATATTTTTATAAAAGATGTAAAAATGGTGCTCCAATGGAAGTGTTAAGGGTATGTTAAATGTGGGTCTCACCTGTCATATGTTAGTTTTCATGTTAATTTTAGCTAGTGCTTTAGCCAACCAAATGTGGGTCCCACCATTCAAAGTATTTTAAAAAGTATTATTTTGGGTGGATGGAGAGCTTTGAGTGGGTGGAGAGATTGACCAACTATTGTTTTAACTAGTTATTTAGCTAGTCCATTGGAGCAACAACCACCAACTAAATGAGAATGTAGTAAATGAGAGTCTAGTTGATAGATAAAGTGCTGACATATCATTTTAATATCTTAGTTAGTTAACATGTTCATTGGAGTTGCTCTTATAGCACCCATAAAGATTTTTGGGATTTGCAAACTTAAATGACACCTGAAATCTTGTATGGTTTTTAATTGGCCAAACAACTGTAGATGTGGCCTCGGAGAGCCAACTGTTATTGAAATGGAATTTCTTGGATCTATCAATGTCAGTGGATATTTTAATTGCTTGTGTATGATGGTATTAATTATTCTATAACATTTTTTTTATGAGAAACTTTAACATTAGTTAATAATATACATATGCACAGAATGGATTAAAAAATATCAAAATCATTCAGTGTATCCGATTAAATTCACAACAAACAATTAAAACTGGCTACTTATTTAATATTTATAATTACAGGCAACATCGGAGTACAACTTTTTCAATGATAGTGCTGTGTTGATATTGGGCAATGAAAATGATGCCTCACCTAGTATTAGATTTTATTTGTTTTGTTTGGTAAATTGGCTCATGACATAATATGTATTCAAAAACAGAAGAAAAAACAAGTACATGCAATTATGACACACTAGTAGGGGCTGGTTTGACAAAGGATTAAACTGATAGGTTGTATTGATACTAAAGTATAAAAAGTTCATTAATATACTCGTTATTTATATTTATCAAATTTGAGAAAAAAATGATAATAAATGTTATTCCAGCTTTTAGGTGGAACAAAAAATCTCCATTTTCATTTCAAAATAAGGATAATTGTCCACATTTTATCCCAATTATTTTTTATATCAAATGTGATAAGTTGTCTTATCTCCATAATTATCACTTATCACATCACTTATCCTCTTGCAAAATCAACCCTACAACTGTAGTGCCTTCTAAAACAATATAGAATTTTGGACTACTACAATTGCATGCAGTGATCAGTGTTGGAACCTAACTAGCTTTGAGTGCTTGATGGTGGTTAATGTTAATTAAGTTGGTCGATGTTATTACAATGGGATAAAAATATTGAGGATAAATAATCTTAATTTTAATATTACAAAGTCGATTATCCTATAATAATATAATACATTTTAAATGGAAAAAAATATCTCCATTTTTTATTCAAAAAAAAAATTATCCTGGTTTTTTTATAACCAATAGGAATACATATTCTCTCAGCTTATTCTGTCACTTAATACTTCACCAAACTAGGTTTTTTTTTTTCATATTTATAAGGTTATTCAGGATATAAAAAAAAGGCAGATGTAGTTTTATGGTTGTCTGATCTTGAGTTTGTTGGAGCAAATGCTTCAAGAAAAAAATCCACATGGGTTAGTTGGACCAAACTTTAAAAATTAAATACCCTTCAACAAATCTGTAGAAATTTTACTTAAAAAAAAAAACTGTAGAGAGCAACACTAAAAGACAGAGGCATGCCAGTATGATTCACACACATTTAAGTCACACGTTTAATTAAATTGTTGTATGTTTGAAAAACTATGTTGACCTTTATTTTTTTTGGATTGCAATTTATTTAATTGTCATAAAAAAAAAATGGCACCTAACTTAACAGGGAGCATATCCTCAACAAATTAACATCATATTTCCATTCATGAATTTGATAATTCTGTCCTTTATTAGATCCAAACAACTCCACCAAACTGCTGCCTTGTCCTTACCTAATCTCTTCAAATAACAATTGATTTTCAATAGTTTTTCAGGAATTTTTTGCATATATACAATCCAAAACATTATATATTTTTAAATTATTTAATTAGTTTAATATCATTAAGGTATTTAAAAATCATATATGTTTACCACTCTAGTTAAGTTATATCAAATTTTGAAATATAGAAAGACCAAATTAAATTACCTTATATTTATTTTTACATATTTAATCTCACAAAATAATTTTGTTTTTATATTATAAAAAAAATATTTTTAATTCATCCAAATTTCATAAAAAAAATTATATGGTAAATATAAATAATTATTCATTATTGAATATGTCTATTAATATTGATGCTGAAATTGATATCCAAAAACATAAAAAAGGCTAAATCAATTTGAATTAAAATATTTTCTAACTCAGATTCTATTTATATGACTTTTTTTATTCACAAAAAATCTTTAAACATGTTAAAAATCTTGTCCTAACTTTTTTTTTTTGATTGAAAAAATCTTGTCCTAACTTGCTCATGCCATGGCCGCATGAAGGTTGACATAAAGTTAAACATAACTCTATATATCTATCATATAAAAAATTATATATATCCCACATGAATGATTGAAAAACCAACTCTCTCATCACGTGGGTTGTGAGTCGTATGGTTTTATTAGAATCACTGCATTAATTAGTTCATTTTCAAATATTACCAAGCAATACCTAAAGATCATACTTACAATAAGAATAATTAAAGATCATTAAATCACAATACTTTTTTCCCCCCAAAATGCACCTTTGATAATGATTATTAGTTATATTTTTATCAGTCATTTTACGTTGATAGAATTAGCTGGACATGGTAAAAAAAATGTCACGTGTCCAATATCCAATTAGATTGCTCACAAAACTACTTTAATTAAAATAAAAATATATATCATTATATTTTTAGTTTCTAGCATATCCATGAATAAAAATAATATGGATAATAAATGCATTATCAGACAAATGTATACATACCTATATAACAGCATGCACAATTCGTGAGATTAAAATTAGTACTAGGCCCTGTTTGGAACCACTTCTCGAAGACATTTTTTTAATATAATCTTCATAAAAAAATACTTTTAATCATCTGTTCTTATATATAAAAAAAAAGTTTTGTTTAACACATAAAAGGTAAAAAAAAGTTTTGTTTAACCCATAAAAGTTAAAAAGTTTTAATCATCCGCACGTTCCATTGATTATTTTACATAAATGCCTAATCTAGACCAAGTATAGCAATATTCTTTTAATTAATGTGACATGAAATGTATTGAATAATTCATGATAACCCAGTTATCATTAATCGCTAAACAAATAAAACATAGGGTGTTAATGACAATTATTTATGACAATAAAACAAGAGCACAGTAATCAAATGATAAGTTGTCGAAAATGCCACCATGACAACAGACGTTCCACCAATGTGGACCAACAATCGTGCGGTCTCTCCTTCTTTTGGGACGATAAAAAGCAACATCAACCGTCCGATTTAAAGGACCGCGATTGTGGCATTATCGTCAATATGTTAAAATATGAGGGCGATAATAACAGGTTCCATTGATTATTCCACCTGCAGATAGAACCCGCGTTTGCCGGAGAATAAAAAGCGGGAACAACGAAGTAAAGTTTTAACGCGGGTCACGTTAAGCAAACGTGTTCTTCACCCGTCCCTCCCGAAATAAAAATAAAAATAAAAAAACAAATTCAACCAAATACGAGTTCCTCCATAGATTCTCTGCAAAATCTCTCTCTCTCTCTCTCTCTAAAACCAAACCTTCTCCGATTCGGATCCCTCGATTTCGCCTCTCATTCTCACTTCCTGTTCAGCCGCCGATCTCCGGGAGGGGGCTGTTTGATCTGACGGCGGAGGATGTTTGGCACGTGCGGATCGAGGCGGTGAGAGGGGGTTAGGGTTTTTTTTTTCGGATTCTGGTGGCTGCGGCGATGGGGGAGGGCGAGAGGTTCCAGCTCGGAACCGTCGGTGCTCTGAGCCTGTCGGTGGTGTCGTCGGTGTCGATCGTGATATGCAACAAGGCGCTCATCAGCACCCTCGGCTTCACTTTCGGTGAAAAATCGATCTTCTGTTGTTTATTTGTTTGTTTTATGTGAAGATCTAGATTTTGAGTGTGTTTGGGTTTTCTCTGATTTTGGGTGGAATGGTGGACACTTGTAGAGAAAACGAGGATGTCAATTATTCGTCGGATTCATCTTGTTTGGTTGTTTCATGGACCCAATTTATCTCATCGTTATCAAATTAGTTCGCCTTTTGTCATTTTGGATGTACTCTTATTTTATAATATCACAAGACTTGCTTGGACTGTAGAAGAAAGAATCTGAGTTGTACGTGTTGTAAATTTCTGAGTCCAATTTGTTTAATAAGATGAAAACAACAGGTTCTATTTCATCAAAATGGGCATGTCTGTGGAACACATCTAAAAAATTCCCCAACAAGATTTACATAATTTAGAATGATTGGATTATGTTTTGCACAACTCATCTTGTTTGGATTATGCTTTTATTACTAAGTTTGAATTTTTCCATACATGTGGCTTATAATTATATCATTGGTTGGCTCTTATGTTCGGCTGGTGAGTGAAGTTTTGACATGTTTGCATCGTTTCTCTGCTTTGCAGCTACAACTTTGACAAGCTGGCATCTTCTGGTCACTTTTTGTTCACTTCATGGAGCGTTATGGATGAAATTATTTGAACACAAGCCATTTGATGCGAGAGCTGTAATGGGATTTGGCATACTGAATGGAATTTCTATAGGACTTTTAAACCTCAGCTTGGGATTCAACTCTGTCGGTTTTTATCAGGTAATCATCTTTTCCTATCTCCTGATCCAGCTTGACTTTATGTGAATGTATGTGGAATAACTTGTTGCGGTTTCAGACCTTGATTTTCTGGGATTTCTACATTTCACACCAGCTAAAGAAAACTTGTTCACCTATAAAAGTTAGATTTCTTACATTATCTTCCCAAGATGTAGCATAGAACAAAGTGCTACAAAAGCTGATTTGCACATAAAATCTTCTTTAAATGGGTATTTTGGTCAGATGATGATTTCTTGAAGGATTAAACAAGTTTGCTGTTTGACCTGTACACAATTACACATTGTCATTTGTCCAGTGGAATTGGTATGCTGCTTTTATTTTCGAAAAGTTGTTTGGTGGTTTCATGTGTTGCTGAAAAGAGGATGCATACTTGTAATTTAATACTATTATTGTGACTATATTCTATTTTGACTCCATTAATAAGGAGAATACTCAGTGTTAACATGTATCTTAGCACTTTTGTAATGCAGATGACAAAGCTGGCAATCATTCCATGCACTGTTCTGTTGGAGACTCTTTTCTTCAGGAAAAGATTCAGGTTTGTAATGCAAACACTTTGATACCTGAGTAATGTGTCACCATTTATTTGCTTTGGTGTTCTTTGGCATTCTGGTCCATAGCCAGATAATGATGAGGGGTGAATCGGGTTACAGTGGGTGGAAAATTTGGTTAAATATCTTTTTTCAGAATTTATCTGTACTTATGTTGTTGGGGTATGTCTTTGATCATAATGATGATTGAAACGCTATGCACCAACAAATCAGATTCATATATCATTTACTTGGATCTCTAAACTTCTTTTGCTCATGTTAGAATTTTGATTTTTCTTTCCCCTTCTTTCTTTGAAGATAATTTCTTCTGTACATTAATATGCCACAGGTAGGTTTAACAGATTTTCTCATGTAAAGGCATGTTTAAGTGGAAATGACACTTGGTAAAATTTACGTGATATATCAGTCTTTGTGGAAACCCACACGGGGTTGGCACTTTGGCTAGAGCCATTGGTTTTCTCCCCAGAGATCTCGACTTAATCCTTCCGGGCTTAACCAATGCACAGGGTTTGTGGGTGATTATGTGCATTCGGGTTTCCCCAACATTGTCTGGAACACCTTGAGTTTTTCAAACAAATTGCTTGCATAAACTTAGCTAACCCATGTGGGAGTGTGGATCAAGTATAGATGATCTGTTGCACTAAACAGCTAATTCCATTGGTTATATTTAGATTATTCTATACATTTAAGAATTTCAGAAAGGCTCTTCAAATTTTGTGCAAGTCAGGAGAACTATCTTCATTAATGAGAATTATAAGTAAAATGGGTCCAACCATAGTCTATAAACATGCCATTCTGTCGTGCATTGATTATAGTCTATAAACATGCCATTCTGTCGTGCATTGATTATTGTGTTCTGATGGTATTGCCATCATGCGACATTCTTTGGTCATCCATACGGCTTATGAACATGTTATGCATTGATCACATTTTAACTTATTGTTTTTGCCCAGGTCTCATCCCTTCCTTTTTTTTCTCACTAGGATTCTGCTGAACTAATAGTTTCTCTTTCTTATTGCAGTAGGACCATCCAGTTTACACTTACCATCCTTCTTTTGGGTGTTGGCATTGCAACCGTGACAGATTTGCAACTAAATGTTTTGGGATCTGTATTATCTCTGCTTGCAGTGATCACAACTTGCATTGCTCAAATTGTATCCTTCACTGATCCTTGTTGATAGTTCATGCTAGTTATTTTGTGCTCATTTTTAATTTTACTGGACTCGGAATTTCCACAACAAATGTTTAAATGTTCTCTCTTACTTGTATGCTGGATGTCATGACAGTTAACTGGATGTTTTAATCCTCTTATGAAATGTTATTTCATGTTATAGGACATCTTCTGAATAAGTCACAAAAGAAGATTAAACAAACAATTTTAGTCATGTTGACAAACTGTGATTTGAGATCTAATTTGGCTGAGAGAAGACTAAGCGTGTGCAACCTGTTGCTTGCATTAGTTGATTTCTTTCTTTTTGTTTGTTGATTCTCTTATTTTTTGACCTTCTTTACTGTAATTTACTTTCGTGTGAGATGCATCCTTTAAAGGTATATGATGCACTAGACATGCAGAATTTTAAATATGCAAAACTTTCAAAGTATTCTGTATAAATCGATCTTAATAAATTATCAGATGACCAACACCATCCAGAAGAGATTCAAGGTTTCATCAACCCAGCTCTTGTATCAATCTTGTCCCTATCAGGCAATGACATTGTTCATCACTGGCCCCTTTCTTGATGGACTTTTGACAAATCAAAATGTGTTTGCCTTCAAGTACACACCTCAAGTCTTGGTAAGCCATGACATAGCAATTGAGGAATTATTTTTATGCCTTCTAATTATTCCAATAATTCTATTGACTATTTTTTTGATTCAGGTGTTCATCGTGCTATCCTGCATGATCTCTGTCTCCGTCAACTTCAGTACATTTCTTGTGATTGGGAAGACTTCTCCTGTCACCTATCAAGTCCTGGGTCATCTAAAAACCTGTCTGGTTCTTGCTTTCGGATATGTTTTGCTGCATGATCCATTCAGCTGGAGGAACATTTTTGGAATTCTGGTTGCTTTAGTTGGAATGATTCTTTATTCTTACTTCTGCTCCATTGAGAGCCAGCAGAAAGCTAGTGAGGCATCTGCACAACTAGCCCAGGTATCTCTCTCCCTTCTTCTCATGCATATTTTATCTTTATGAATAACATACATCACTTCTATGTTCTCAATTATGCTACTGTCCAGTGATATGTGAAGATGTTGCATCTTCTGAAACATAATATTCTGCATGATCAAGACTTATTTCATTGACAGGGGTAGACCATTTTATGTATGCTATATACTGTAAGATAGTTTAATACATTATGTAACCAATACCATCTCAGAGCAGGTTAGGTGGCACCAGGTAGTACGACAAAAATCTATGATATTTGTTGTTATACTGCATGGCGTATATCAGATACATATATAAAATTTGAATATGTCATGACATGCATCAAGTGATCTAGGTTTAAGGAACTATACACTCCCTTGTAGCTATTCCTTGTGCCCATTTATTTTGCGAATAAGAATGACATCCTCTGATAAGTTAGAATAAGCTAATATAGTTATACCTGGGGAAGGCATATAATCTATTCCTAGTTATCCATCTAAAACTATAACTTATATTACTAATAAGACCACACTAAAATTGATCGAAACAGAGATCTAAACAACAATCAAACAAAAAATCATCTAATTCTTCTCTATCCTCGAATAACTATTTTATGCGTCCCGTGTCAACAATTGACATCATCTATTTCCACTTCATCGATGTTTTTAGGCAAAGGAAAGCGAATCCGACCCACTACTCAGTGTTGAGAATGGAACCACAGTTATCAACAATGCTGCAGTTTCACAACCTCCGGTGTGGACCTCAAATAAAGATGTCCGCGCGTAAAACTCCTGGAACATCGATTTATCGATATCAGAAATGTTGTTGAAAGCTCAGATGGCAAACACAGGTGGTGATGAGGCATCGATTTATCAATATCAGGAATCCTATTGAAACTACTAAAGATTGCTGGGGAAAAGTTCTTTCTTCATTTTTGTTGTAGAAGTTTTGGTTGTTGTTTTTGACCTTTTTTTTTCCTAAGAAAATTCAATTATAGTCTCTGGTACATTTATTGTTGTTTACTGGACTATTGATGTTCGTTCAATCATATATGGGGTTCGTGAAATATGAAAACCATAGAATAATATTTTTTGCATTTCCATATGTAATTTGAGAGGAAACTTTCTGGAACTCCCATTACCTTGTGATTGAAGTGGGCATCTGAGATGAGGGCGCTGATGCACTCATTTTTGTTATCCTAATTCAGTACATGAAGTCTCTCATAGAGAATGTTATGTAAATACTATATTAGATATTTCATTAGTTAAGTTTATATTTGCTGGGACTGTGACAGATGTAGTGTAACATTTTGTGACACAAGTTTCCCTTTCTACATTGCTTCCTATTATCCACAAAACACCTAAGGCAGTGTTTAGTTGCACGATTGAGCATTTTTTGCATTTGTAGGAAGCTGTTTTTACAATCGTGCAACTAAACAGTTTTATTGTAGCAGCTTCCTATAAGAAAATAGTGTCTAAAAACTGTGATTTTTCAAAGTTGGGAGGAGATGAGCTTCTTGCAGAATCTGTTTTAAAACCTAGATTCTTGCTGAATTGGTTTTTAATTGTACAACTAAACGCACCCTAAAACAAATACTAAATGGTCATATCCAAGCCAATTTTAGGGTTCCGCCTGAACGATCAGCAGTAAAACCATTTTTAGATACATATTATTTATAAAAAAAAAATCAAAACATGAACCGCATGCAAGGCCAACTTCCTAACTGTCAGCCTAAGTCAAATCACTTGAATGACTTTCCACCCTATATCAAGATAAAGAGCAAGTTTTTTTATTTCAATCCTGGATCTCATAGGCGAGCGAAGTGAAGTTCTTCCTCCAAATGCCGGGTTTGATGTAACTTTTCCATTTCTAAATGAACGGGCGCATAGCGAAATTCTAGTTAAGACAACTAATCCGGAGAAAACGTCCACTGGCAAGCTTTCTGGACCGGCTCCCCCGTTTATATTAGGGCTAGTATGTCAATAAGATAAATAGTGGCATAAAGAGCTTTGTCATATATATATAAAATTTATGATGAAGTGCAATGCGTTTGAGTATATCTTCAAATAAAAAAATATATACCGCATTAGTCGATTCATGTAGTTACATCTCTATTTGTAGTTCATAACTATTTTGATTTTTCAAAAAATAATATATCTCATTAATAATAAGGCACTCTTTTATAAAATATAAATATATTCAACTGTTAGGTGGGGTCTAACCGTGCGTGTAACGAGAACTGTGTGGACCAATGCTCTTTTCAAAAGCCCAGCCCAGCCCAGCCCATCCCATCCCATCCCATCCCATCCCAGCCCAGCCCAGCCAACCTTTTAGTCTTCCCAGCCCACGAATCCAAATGACGAAAAAGCCCTCCATCGGCTTCCCTGGAGAGGGGCAGTTCCGTAACAACAACTCGTCCATAAACCTAGGGTTCTTCTCGCTCAAAAATGGGGGTATTAACATCCGAAGAAACAGAAGCAGCGGCCGCCGCCAAAAAAAACTTCTCCGTCTCTCGGTGAGTGAAAAGAAACCCTCCCAAACTCTCCTCATCTTCTTGTTGATTGCATTCGTGCGGTTGTTTTCATTGATTGATCAAGTCTGTTTGTTTTTCCTCTGATCGGTCATGGTTTCCATTGATTCAGTCACTCTGTAGTGTCTACGCGAATGGATCTCTCGTCAGATGCATTGTATACTTGATTAATGATTTTCTACATCTTCAAAATTTTCTCTTGATGTGTTTATGTTTATTTTGATTTGTACTAGAAGCCGAACTCGATTTGATACCCTGTTTGTCGATGATGACGGAGTGGTTGCATGCGTGTATATAGGAATAAAGCTTTTTTTATATATAGATTTGTTTTGTTTTACGTTCTATTAGTGAGTCTTGTGTGGTTGGAGAATCATATTTAGGTTTTGTTTCATTACATTTGCGCTTTTGTAGTTGAAACATATAATATGTGGTGTTTTTTTTATTATTATGGACTATTACTTGTTGGGGAGGAGAGAAATGAAGAAAATTATTTGTCTTTGTAACTTGTTTGGGTGATATATGGATTTTGGAAAACAGGGTAGCTTTTCTTGGGCGGTGAAGATCAGAAATAGGAACAATGGTAAGATCAAACTCCTAGCTTTCTTTTGAATTCTGCTGTTTCATATCTTAGTATGTTTTTGTTGTTCTCAGACGTTCAAGCGTAGGAATGGGGGCCGCAACAAGCATGGCCGAGGCCATGTCAATTTCATTCGATGCTCCAACTGTGGAAAGTGCTGCCCTAAGGTACTCTATCTATCTATCAAAGACATGGTATATGTATGTATTAGTTGTTTGCACTATGTCAAACAAATTTCTGTTTTTCCGAATTTTGTTGGGAGAGGAACATGTTGGGGTGATTTTGTTTGGATATTGGTGGCTTGCTTTCGTCTTTTTATAAACATTAAAATAACAGTCTAGTTATCCTCCTTTATCCTCTCCTGTTGTTTGAAACTTGAATATTAAGTTAAGCCTGTCTTGTTCTTTTTAAAACATTGGAATATATTGAAATATGCAATGGGTCCTTAATATATACTTTGTTAGCATGTCTTTAATTGTGTTTAGTGACAACTTGGGAAGTGCCCTTCAGGAAGATTTATTCATGCTGAACAATGTTGGGGTGTTTTTGGAAACTTGTTAACCATGACATGTGGGGGGATACTTTCTCCTTGCAAAAGATAATAGTAACTCCTTGCGCGGAGGAGATTTTCCCTTGCAAGAGGAGAAAGGAGATATTTTATAAAAGTGAAATATGGGGGTAATCTCCCATCCTTTTTTTCCCAATATATAACATTTGGACTGGTTGAAAATGCTAAATGGTATTCTACTTAATATAGTTCATTAAATTACTGAGGAAAATGATGAAAATTTCACCGGCATTTTTTTCCCAATATACAATAAATTTATCCTTTTGACTAAATTATCATAAAATTGTTTTGAAAATGCAGGATTTGCTCTCCATATGTAGACAGTGACAAAACTTAAAACTAGGGGAGTTAAGGCACATTGAGAGGTCTTTTTGGTCTTCTCTGTTTTTAATTGATGTGCAACATCATTTTGTTAAAATGACACTCTTTTTTTAAAAAATCCAAAGGTATTTCCAACACGATTTTGAAAATTCAAAATGATGCCCTCATGCTATTTATTTATATTTTATGGCAAAAACAACCCTAATCTAATTTGAATGTTTATAGAATAGTCATTTTCTATATGGATAATGTTAGGTACAACCTCAAATGCAGTCCCATGGATAGTCCACATAAGTTTTGATTTTTTAAAATGGAAAGTCTTATCAAATGAGGTATATGCTTTGATGAAAAGTGTATATTGTTCCATTTTGAATTCAATGGACCTATTTTTAGCCAATTTTAAAAAAATTATCGAGGTATTATACCCCACCTAAAGAGGTATATACCTTGTTGGAAGGCTAACGAGATATATGAAATTGCATTTAGGATTGTAAAAAGGACATAAAAAGGATTGTGTGTAACAATGTCATTTCTATATTCTTGTTTTTTACCAAAATAACAATAAACTAACTTGTGGAATACTTGTTAAAAAATTCTCCGGATCAGAGACTTACAAATCGACATGTTTTCAATATGAATGGGAGTCAATCAAATTACTCTCTAATTCTTCCTTCTCAGCTTTAAGTCTCTTTAGAAAGATAAATAAAAGGGATTATAGGGAGAGAGATTTGACTTCCTCTCTTTAGCTTTTCAAGATTGGGATATCTGATAGGATTCAATCTCAATTTATATGCTAAGAGTGGAGTCAATTCTCAGTAATGAGATCTTAATGGAATCACACTCATCACAGACTCCACTCATACTGTTTCCGGGATATGGGTTGTTTCTATAACAAAATTGGAACCACAATCACGTTCAACACTTCTTCATCGTGTGATTTGTGGGTCATCATTAGTGAGAGATATGAAGAAAACGTGTCCCACCTTGTGAAAGGTAGTCAAAATAACACAATCACAATAACCACTTTTCTAAAATAATGGGATATCGGGATGTGACATCCATATCTCTAACATTCTCTCACTTGGCCCATATAACATGTCCTTTTTTTATTTTTCATGAAAATAATATTTTATATAACCATATGTAATATAATAATTAAACTTGATGTATTGAATTGATAGTGGTTCCAATTCTGTTATAGTAACTATCCATATCCCAGGAACAATGTGGGTGGAGTCCGTGATGAGTGTTATTTCATTAAGATCTCATTACTGAGATTTGGCCCCCCTCTTGACATATAATTGGGATTGAATCCCATCAGATATCTTCAATCTAGAAAAGCTAAAGAGAGAAAGTCAAATCTCTCTCCCTATAATCCCTTTTGTTTCTCTCTTTCTAAACTCCGTTGCAGTTGCAGGGAAGCAAAGCAAAGCAGAGAAATAAGAACTAGACTAATCTGATCGAATTCCATTCAGATTGAAAATAATTGGGATTGAATCCCATCAGATATCTTCAATCCAGGAAAGCTAAAGAGAGAGAGTCAAATCTCTCTCCCTATAATCCCTTTTGTTTCTCTCTTTCTAAACTCCATTGCAGTTGCAGGGAAGCAAAGCAAAGCAGAGAAATAAGAACTAGACTAATCTGATCGAATTCCATTCAGATTGAAAATATGTCAATCCATAAGTCTTGTGAATTTTTTTGTTAACAGTTGGTACTGTCAAGGAAGGGTAAAAAAATTCTTGTGTGATGATGATATTTTTTTGTGCATCCAGCCTTCCACCAACTTTTTTTGGTTTTTTAACCTTTCGTATGATGCAGATGCCTTACCTGCTTTTCTATTTTGGAACTCTATTTAAAATTGGTCGTAAACTCCCACCTTTCTCATCTTAAGAAAATATTTTGAAATATACTAATGTCTATCTTACATTCATGAGCGTGTTTCAGTTATTTGACAGTAATAGCGCTATTGATGACCAATTATATTGATCAATTATAGCTATGTGACCAATTATATCGCGTTGCCTCATAGGACCAACTATAATTTTATATAATTATTGTTTAATCTTTAAATGCTACCAGGTGAAGACTTTCAAGATGGTGTGTTTGTTGATTGTTCTTTGAACTTTGTCCATGATTCATTAACAAATAAACTTTTGTCTATGATGAGAAACCTGATGAGAAAAGCTGCTCAATTTTCTAGGCGTATATTTTTGTTCTGAAATAGTGAAGCCTCTTCTTTGAAATGATGTATGTCTAAAAACTTTTGGTGGACGTCCTACTTTGCTGTTGCTAAATGATCTTTTAGTCTCCCATGGCAGGTGGATTTATATCGATGGTTTTTTTATTAGTATTGTTTCTACTGGAATTTGGATATCTTCATATATCTTTTTTTTTTTTCTTCTGATTTCCGCAAGGAAAATAACGGAGTCCTAGGATCTTGTTTGCATGTGTATTGAACTTTTGTTTCTCTATTATCTTGAGATCTCGTTTTCTAACTATAATGGTTTTCTATCTCAATTTGTTATCATTTTTTTATGAAAAGAAATGTGTAATTATGTGGAATCCTCTCAGGACAAGGCCATCAAAAGGCTTCTAGTGAGGAACATAGTTGAACAAGCTGCCGTGAGGGATGTTCAGGAGGCCTGTGTCTATGATGGTAAGGAATCAACTTGTAAACTATATGCTGATTATTAAGGTTACTTAAACTGACTGAAAATTGTTTCTTTTGTAGGGTATACACTTCCGAAACTGTATGCTAAGATGCAGTACTGTGTGTCCTGTGCCATCCACTCTCATGTTGTGAGGGTCCGCTCGCGCACTGCCAGGAGGAACCGTGAGCCACCTCAGCGTTTCAGGCGCAGGGTAATGTTTTTTTATTTGCATCATTTTTTTGTTTGCAAATTTCTTATATTTTAGAAATCTTGCTCATGCCTAACTAAAATTATAATTTGCGGAACCTTATTGTCATCATATTTATTTGAATGTGTGATATGATACTTCAGTATATTCATGGCAAGTATCTTGTTAACTGCTAGGTGGAGCTTTTCTTTTGAATATGTTTCATGTTTGTCGATATTAATCACTGTTGCATGGTTTGGTTGATCACTGAAGAAATCAAGTGTCAGGAGATATTTTGAAATGAAATAGGTGGCCCTAACATTATGAAGAGAGATGATTCAGATAACAAATAATATATAGTTTTAGGTTGCAAAATGAACATAGTTCAAATGCCTTTCATAGGCAGTTGTTTCTTTAAGCTTTGTGTATTGGATTCTATATGTATGGTGGCAATGCCCATGTTTTTTTCCAGTTAAAAGCGGTGGATGTAAGTCACGATCGATGAGCTCATCTCTTTCTCCAAGTTACTTAAAAAGTTCACGAGCACAATTTTTATCTGTTTGCTTTGTTTAGTTTTATTTTTCTGTTTTCTCTTAGCTCCTTTGCTGACTATAATTCATTGCTATTGTATACACAGGATGACGCGGGGAAGCCAGGGCAGCCACCTCGCCCAGCTGGTGCTGCGAATCCTCCTCGTGTTTGACATGTCTCCGCTGTCAGCCTGCAACATGTTGGATTTTGTGTGCCTCTTGGTTATCAGGTTTCTTTGTTTCTTGTTATGGAATCTTGAATCTAAATACTTAAGAATTTGAGTTTCTTTGAATTATCCCTTGAGGTGGTGTCATGGAATCTATTCTTTTTTCCCCTACGCTAAACAGGTATATTTTCTTTGGCATGCCCATTTTGGATTTTTTGTGTTGCAGTCCAATTGTTTTTGCCTGAGGTGATCTATTGAATGATAGCTTTCCAGATTGCCTGAGACATATTAAAATAAAACTTAGGCCCGACCTGGCCGGTTGAACCAGTTAAACATTAACCTGTTTTGAATTCCGGTTACTTTTAAAACCCAATGATATAAAAAAATCGGTAAAACCCAATCAACCCTTTGGTTGAATCAATAGTTTTTGTGAATTGTCATGGGTTGATTAAATCGATCAGATCTTTATTCATAGAAATTAGATTAATTACTTAATATAATATGAGATTTAATAAAAAGTTTAGATTTTATATGCTAAAATCAATGTTATGATGCTAAATAAATTTTTTATTCTGGGTCATTCTAAAATATTTTTTATTTTTTATCAAGTGTTGATAATTAATATATATTTATTATATTGTAATTATATCACGGTTTAAATCCGGTTGAAACATTGACCTTTGTCCTGTTGAATTTTTTGGTTCATTGAACGGTTTAGTTTTTGAGACATTGATTAAAAGTTTTTCACTGTCACTAATGTAGTGACAGCCTATGAAATTATTTAATGTAGTATACATTTTAATATCAATATATATTGTATGTATTATAAAAATATAATAATACATGTACGCAATTCACATGAGTATCAACTTTTATTTTAGGGCAGGTCTAGGCCCACCAACCTAAATGCCGTCCCCACCAACCAGAAAAAATTAACAAAAATAATTTTTTGGTTTTGTAATCCACTATCCCCACCAACTGAAACATTTAGAAAGGCCATCCCCACCACCTGAAATCACTGAGGTGAGGATAATCGATGTATGTATTCTGAAAGTTGTTCGACAACCTTGAAGTCGAATAGATGTATCGGCGGACGACAAAAGGCCAGTCGACCTGAGGGGTCATGGGCGACGGGAGGCCCGTCGAACAAACTATTAGGCAACATGTGTTATGGATAGAGTTCGACAGTCCTACTGTCGAAAATATGTACTGGAAGACGACAACAAGCTAGTCGACATGAGGAATTTATGGCGACGGAAGACCCGTCGAACGTTTACAGTGTAGTGATCTATGACTTTAACTGTGAACATTTAAAGACACGATCAGCACGGATGATTTTAGAACAAGTATCAATCAATGCTTATATTTTTGTTATTGAAGTGGAGACTAAATCCCAAGACTAACAAAGTGTAAATGATTTAAAACATTTTGAATGTTCATGTTTGACTGAATGAATGAATTGGTAAGCATAATTAGTATAAATGGTTTAAAACATTTTGAATGTTCACAGTTAAAGTCATAGATCACTACACTGTAAACGTTCGACGGGTCTTCCGTCACCATAAATCCCTCAAATTGAGTGACCTGTTGTCGTCCTACAGTACATATGTTCGACAGTAGACCTGTCGAACCCGATCCATAACATAGGCTGCTTAATGGTTTGTTCGACGGGCCTCCTGTCGCCCATTACCCCCCAGGTCGACTGACCTTTTGTCGTCCACCAGTACATCTATTCGACTTCAGAGTTGTCGAACAACTTCCAGAACACATACATCGATTATCCTCACCTTAGTGATTTCAGGTGGTGGGGATGGCCTTTCTAAATGTATCGGTTGGTGGGGAGGGGAGGTGGGGATAGTGGATTACAAAACTAAACAAATTAATTTTGTTAATTAATTCTGGTTGGGGGGGGGGGGGGGGGGTAGAGCTGCCCTTTTTTTATTATAAAAAGTATGTAAGTATATATATCGGAAAGGGACGAGGGAAATACTTATTTTTCATTCCAAATTGAGCCGAACCAGGTCAATGTAAACTGTATCTACTTTTAGGAAAAGAAAAAATAAGGAGGTGTTTGATTCAACATTTTTTCAGCGCTTATTAAGCTGATAGTGGAAAATCAGCACTTATGGACTGAATGAGCGTTTGTTTGACATCTTAATAAGCACTGGACATTTCTCCATTTCAGTAAAAAAAAAAAAACCCAACAAATATTCAGCTCTCCCCTTGTCACTTTTTTTTCCCCGCTCTCGCCTTCCGCTTCATTACCATCGACGTGAAAAGTCCACATTGCCCTAGATGAAAACACAACTATTTAAGCCCTCTTTTATCTCACTCTCTCCTCGCAAGACATATTTTGGGGGTTTTGAAACCCTAGCAAAGACGAGAATCAATCATCGTTTCAATTTTTTTCGTCTCCCATGTTCACCGAGGCCTCCTCTTCAGATCTCCGGAGAAGATCGACCTCCGCCACCACCTGCATCGCTGTCTCTCTCCTTCATCATCTCTCATCTTTGTAGATCCGAAGCTCGTTTGACCTCTACCACCATAGACTGAGCTCATCATAGATTGAGCTCCTATCCCCGTTGAGTTTTTTTTGAATTTCCACCGAAATCGCAGACCTGAAATTCTCGTTTTCTTTTATGGGTTTTGAGTTAGATATAGATGAATCGGATTTTCTATTTGACATATGGGATTCTGAGGGTTTGTGGTTTCCGGTTTTTAAAGGTGATTATGTGCACATATTTGTTTAATTCATATACTTCTATGTGCAAATAGACATGCCTCATTTATTTATTTTAAATATGTGTAGACTTCCATCTGGTTCTCATCAGTAATCAAATTGCAGGGGTGTAGTACATATATTTTAATCATCGTACCAAAGTTTTTTTTATAAATAAAAAATAAACAAATTTATCAGAGATTGCGACAGATTTAACACAAGTATTTGTTTTTCACATGTAGGTATTCACGAAAATATTTCGTTGTTCTACATAGAACATTAGTGGTTGATGTATTTCATAAAAAAAAACAATAATTTTCAATATCATGTTTTCAGGTTTTTAACTAAATATCAAAATAACATTCAATACTTATAAAATAGATTACCCTCCTAATAAGTACATATGTTAAGTCTTCAATCAAACACACTTATTTAAATAATTGCATAATATTTTTCGCTGAACCAAACACTTTTTTTATGCACTCTTTAAAGACTATCAACATAATCTCTTTCTGCACTTATTAATCAGTACTTAAAATCCGCATTCCGCTATACCAAACACAACCTAAAACACCGTACTTGTACACCTATAGGTATATGTCAGATGAAAAATCGAGGTATGTATTATATATTTATATTTTGGTATCTGAAATACACACCTGCAAATCTGTCATTGCCAGCCCATATGCAAGTATAATCTCATCTAAGACCCTATTTAGCATGTGAGATTACTAAGAAAGTTTGTAAAATTCGGTGTTTGATTATTGATAATTTTGATGATGATTGTGGGTCTCACCTGGAGGGATTGGTTTAGGTCCAACAGGCGTTGGACAATTTGATTGCCCAACGCATTCTTAATCGTCCGATTTTGATACACAAATTAATTGAATCCTAAAAAAGAAGGTTTATAATTTAATTGCATTCTAAATTTAGTTTTGAAATCTTACAAAATATTTCAATCACAAAAAATTGAGAAGATCGGACGGTCACGAACGTGTTGAACAATTAAATTATCCAACATCTGTTGGACCTAACCCGATCCCCTCACGGGATTTAGAATCAAAACATGAAAAAAAATAATGAAATCAAATTCATCTTTTTTTTATGGTAATATTAAAATCCATCAGGATTTTTAATTTAGGTGACCATTCTAAAATAAAACGCATCCTTTCCTTTTTAACTTATTCCATCGTTTGAAGTTTTCAGAGGAGTTCATAATATTCAATTAATTTATAAAGATTACTCTTATCATGTGTTGAATTATATAATCGGTGATTGTTTTATTTATTGGCATTCTTTAAATATTTATAAAAATATTTATAAAAAAATTACTAATTTTTTATAATTGTGATATAAATGAAGAAATAAATTTTGGAAACATGTTGTATAATATCACAATTCTTTTATCATTTTTCATGTGTAAACCAAACACTAAAAATAATTCTTTGCAAAAATCCATTGACGAATAAAAAAAATGGAATTTGGATTTCTGATAAAATGATTCATGATAAAATAAATCCATATATAAAATGACATGAACCAAACGAGGCCTAAAATAAAATTCAATTTGTTAGTGATCAATAACCAATAAATATTACCCTCGTGAAGAGAGGAAAAGGAACAATCAATACTGTTACTCGGAAGGCCAATTGAATTACTTGATGCATTCTGCATAAATGACTGAGTTTGTTTACAATTAGAAGCACTTTCCATAACCTAAAAAAAGCCAGACAAAAAACTTCACACCAATACATTTTCACTGTTCACAACTCGCTGGAGTTCCCTCGCCGTTTCGATACATACAGACATGGGACAGTTTGTTTTGATTGCATTGCTAGCAATGTGTGACCTACTAACAGCATAACCTTCCTGTAACAAGATAATCACATATCAATTTTCCATGCTTAATTGCACCACAAATTTAATAAAGGTAAAAATGTATGATATTTCCTGTGAGGGATGTATAGAAGAGTACCTTTCGTAAGGCGTCGATCATACTTGCAAGCGGAGGTGAATTTACTTTCGCTCGGCTAGAAACCTGGAATATTTTGCAATCATCAGTTTTTATATGTGCAAGTGAAAATCAAAAGAAAGTTCTAAGTTTAGAACCTCATCGAGCTTGATGTATCCGAAAGGTAATTCAGGATCACTTTCATCAATCAACTGGTTGAGAAGCTTATCAAGGTCAGTGCCTTTGGATCCAGTGCAGGCCCATCCCCACTGCTTGGCTAGTTCTAACATTTCACCAACATAGGCACCATCATGGAGAGGTCCAGTCCAAAGGGGACCTGATACAATCACCGACCGGGAAACCTGAAATTCGCCACATTAATGATTCATGAGAATGGGGAACCATTTTGATTCAATTATATTGATTTACGAATATCAATAATTGACCTTTCACAAGTAACCTGCTTAAGAACCATATAAAAGAAGGCAAAATATAATCTAAAAAGCATAAAGTAACCTGCATATTCAAATATGTTTGGGGGGTGGACATTAGGTTCAGTGACATAAGTTATTTAAAGGAACATCAAGAATTCATGGATTTAGCATGTGGAAAACATGAACCAAGAGTCATCAAGAATAGACTTCAAAACTCTAATAAACAATGTAGGCAGAAGGGGGAAAAGACTTACCGTACCACTGCTGCACGGGCAAGAAATCTGTCCAAGTTTGTCCCAAGAGTATGCATGAGAGTTTCCACATCGAGTGCAGTAGGTAATGAAACCATAGTAGCTGCACGCATAAATATAATGCAGTATGAAGAAAAAGGATAACCAGTTAATGTATAACGGGTACATGGAGCATGAAGATGTACCCACCTATTTTCTGAAAGCTTCCCACGATTCAATCGGAGCATTACTCTGAATACAGGTCCATGGTATGAATAATATGAGAATAGAGGTACAACATGAAATCCCAAGGCAGAAGCTTCTCGTACAACACCACCTATAAGCATTCGCAAACCAACCTCATTCGAATATGGCATAGGGCGAACATATGCTCCATATGAAGCTAACGAACTAAGATGAAAAGAATGACTAAATGTCAAGTGCGTGATCAAAATAAATGCTAGATAATGTAACACCAAACGCAGAAGTTCATCATATAAAAATCAGTGTGCGTTCCTAAATGATTTGAGCAAAATCACATGACTATCAAAAATGATAATCACTCTTAACCTCCTTTATATGAGAATATAATGACAACACCACATTTCCAAAGCATACAAAAGCTTCTTAAAGAGATGAAGAAGAAAATCTTACGTACTCATAAAAGCTACCAAATAAGAAACTCACTTCCCACAGTGAATACAGTATTTCCTTATTTCAAAGCATCCCTTGCTACAATGAAATATCTACCACCACATAAAATGTGCTGACCATCTTATCAAGGTTTTGTGTGTATGTTAATGGGAGAGAGTCAAATGCGACTTTGCAGGTTACATCAAGGAAGAGATGCCACAGGCCTCAGAAAGGTATACACTAAAGAAATGCAATGATTCAATCAACCAAAATCAGCTACATATAAATACACATGGAAACCCATTTCAATCTTCACAAACTTCCTCTCCACCAAAAAAAAAAAAATAGCATTTTTGTCCATGTCTTCCAACATTCAGTAAGAACTTCACATCCTCAACTTAAACTAAAATCCCTAAGTTCAAATTCCTCTCATGCTCAACAACCACAAATAACTTTTAAAATCAAAAGAAAAGAAAGCAAATATAGCTGTTCCAAATGCCAAATGCATTTCAATAGAGAATTGGGCCAAATTGGCTGTAATTTTCAAATTCCTCTCTTTGGATTTAGTTGTAAAAATTGAAAAAGATAAGTTCCTATTTCTCCACTCCAATATAAACACTCGGGTCTGTTCCAATTCCAACCAATTCCTATATAATACAATACCAATTCCACTCAATTCACAAAGCAGTACGAAGAACAAATTCCACAAGCAAAACAGTCTCAACATTAGCAAACCGAAATGCCAATACAACAAATCCATACACAATAAAGATTCCACCTTTTTAGGTATATAGAGAGAGAAAGGGAGAACTCACTGTTGGGGGCGATGGCCGCCGGACGAGTACCCATCCGTCGACGTCACATAAAGCAACCCTCCTATCCTCAAAGCATTGATCGCCGACCTCATAAACGTCGAATCACTCCCGAACGAGTCCACATCGATGAAATCAAAGAACTCCCTTTTGAGGTAACTCTCCACAAGCACCCTATTCGCGTCGGAGCTCGTCACGACCCACCTCCGCCGCCCCGTCCCGGCGTCGACCCCCGCCCGGGAGAGGTTGGAGGCGATGAGGTCGCCGTGATCTTCGTTGGCGTCGTTGGCCCAGACGAAGGCGGCGCCGGCCTGGGAGAGATATCGGAGGGAGCGGACGCCGCAGCCGCACATGGCGTCGAGGAGGCGGAGTGGGGACTGGAGGGAGGCGGAGAGGACGCCGAGGTCGCGGCCGACGGAGCTCTCGCGGCGGAAGAAGGAGTCACCGGTCTCGAATTCGACGCCCCTCTCGGTTTCGAGACAGCTTTTTAGGGTTTTGCGGGCCCTCTTTGGGTTGATTTTCGCGGCGGAAAGCGGTGGCGCTGTCTGGGATGAGACGGCGAGCCTCATCGGTTTTTTTTTTTTTTTTTGAATGAGTGGATTTGGACGGAGAGGATGTGGTGGTGGAGTTGATGGGCCTTAGTGGGTCGTCTAATTGTGTGGTTAGTCGTATATGGGCCTTTACTGAGGGACAAGTATTTATGATTCAAAATAAAGTCTCATATGCATTATTTGAAATACAGTAAAACATACGCATTCGTAGATGAGATATATATTGTTAAACTTATTTTCACGTTTTTTTCAAAATAGTTTAATTCAAAATAGAGAAAAATTCTGACATGTGTAACAATAATAGAAAAAAAAATTGTATAGCACTGGAATTTGGTTAGAAAAAGAAACGTGTAACAATACCCTTTCTCTTTGATATGCTCAGCCCTAAAAAAATTATTTTTTTGAAGTTATTAAAAAGTTAGACTCAACATTTTTTTTTGTTGAAAAAAAATAGTATCTTATGTACGTATTTGTGTAAAAAATAAACGTCTTTTCTATGGAATTAAAATGTGAATCATGTGATGATTCTGGCGCATTGAGGTATATAGAATCTGCAATTCAATCTTACTTTTCGGCTCCGTTTAGAAATATAGATTAAAAAGTAGATTTTAGAATAAAGCTTCTTTTTAAGATGATTTTAGACCTTTTATTTTTTTGGGATGCTTTTTTTAATTCAGGAATCAATATTTGGAAGGAGTTTAATGTTTGGTAGAAAAGTTGTTTTTCAATTCAAAAAATCGATTCCGACCAAAAAGCGTTCTTTTTTAGATTTTAAAAACACGGATTTCGAGAGAGAAATTAAAAGGAATCCAGCTTTTGATTCCGCCGGAATCCGACCCGTTTGGTTGCGCGTTTGGGGATTTTCAGCTTTTCAAAAAGCGGAATCCGCCCAAACACGTTACCAAACGGAGCCGAATTCATGTGAAATGGATGATTAGAATCTAACATTTCGAGGATTTCCTAGATTCGAGAAGAGAATATCTATGGTTGAGGGGATAATCATATCCACTCAATATTGCATTAGTTAATCTACTCTGTCATAAAACTCTCTAAGGGGACAGTGGGATACATTTTAGTCTTTTATTAAAAAATGACCTATATTATCCATCAAAACATATCAACCAAATATCACATACATCTGTTTTGAATGAAAATAAGATAATAAAATTATGACTTGAGTTTCACTATAAATAACCCACCATATCATCTCATTTTCAATGTTTCATTATTTTTTTTATTGAGTTCTAACCACAAATGGCTCACATAAAACAACCTTCTATATATATTACTATAACATGATGTACTCCAATGAAAATACACCAATTTCTCTAGTAAATATTTCATGTAAGTCAATATTGCATTAGTTAATCTACTTTGTCACAAAATTATCTGAGAGGGACACATTTTAGTCTTTTATTAAAAAATGACTCATATTATCCGTCAAAATAGATCAACCAAATGTCACATACATCTGTTTTGAATGAAAACAAGATAATAAAATCATGACTTGAGTTTCATTGTAAATAACACACCATATCATCTCATTTTCTATGTTTCATTTTTTTTAACAGTTGAACCACAAATGGCTCACACAAAACAAGGTATTATTATATAATGTTATAACATGAAGTACTTCAATGAAAATACACCAATGTCTTTTAGTATATACTTCATTTTATATAACATGATGTACTTTAATGAATGTATATAATTAAAAAAAAAAACTAGTGTAGACTACAATTGAGGTTGCACAAAGGGTTGGACATATCATTTTCCTTTTCGGAAAAAGAAAATGTTGCACACCCCTTTTAGCCTAAATTCTAGTCCATCCATATTTTGACTTTTTGGACATGCAATGATGAAATATATATACTTCTATGAATTGCATAATTCATTTTTATGGAAAATATGAATTTTTTTAAATAATATATAAGATTAGAGTTGCAGTTGAAAAAATGACTGCATATAACAACACTCATCCCCTTGATATGGCCATTCCAATGTATAGCCCTATATGTTGATTTTTTTAAAGTAATTAAGAAAGTTAGACTCAACCTAATTTCCAACCTATATGCAATCTAAATCCTTTTTTTATTTACTAGTTAATCACACGTGCGATGCACGTGAATTATTAAGAAAATTATTTTAAAATATTATTATTTAATTAAATATTAAAATTAGTATTATCCTGTATATAATATATATATGTATAATATATAAATATACAAATGTATATCTTATAAGGAAAAACTACTTGAATAAAAAAAGAATTCAATAGACACATAATATTAATAATCGTGATATAAAAATAAAATATTAATGTAAATTTGTTTGTGACATTAATTTGTTAATAAATGAATATATGTAAACATAAATATAAATATTATTTGTGACATTAATTTTTTTGATTATTAGAATATGTGTTTAAATCATATCTTGAATAAAAATATAAATATAACTATTATAATATTAATAACATAAATAAAAATTAAGTATGAGCAATTCAAAAAGAGATCTTGGATCGATTGATAAATTTAAATTCATTATGTCACATTCAATTTTTGATTAAATTTGAATTCCTAAATTTTACATATAATTTCAATTTTTTTCAAATATAAAATAAAATTAAAATATAATTTTAAACATAAATAATTTTCTATTTGTAACTTAGATTAGAGATATAAGATATAGATATTTTTGTACAATTATTTAAATCAATTTCACTGAATGGATGTATATTTTGAAATATCTACGTCTAAGAAAATTTAAATAGTATCAATTATAATTTAAATAAATTAATTTATTTCTCCATAATTTAATAATTTAAAATTTAAAATTTTCACCTATTTTAATTTATCCATACGAAATTCTAAAAATATATTATTTATTTTGAATCATAATTTAAACTTATTCAATACAAATAATATTAAAATTATCGATCTTAATTTAATATATGGATATTATCTTATAATAAATTATTTTATATTATCAGTTTTAAATTAATTTTTTTATTTTTTTCAATTAATCCATATCTAACTAATCATATATTGTCTCCATTTGTTAATATTTAAATTTTATTTATTTAAATATTATATATCCATATCTCATTTATCCATATGTTAATATAAAATTTATCTTAATATTATTTTATTAATCTATATCTAAATTTTTTAATTTAAATCAATCTTATAACATACTGTTCATCCATAACTTTTCAATTTTAAAGATGTAGTTATATCAGTTTTAAGTTACATATTTGATAAAATATCTTATAATATCAGTTTTACTTAATTATCTTATAATATGTAATTGATCCAAACTTATCATTTTTTATATCAAATTTTAGATCCTTGTCTTATTGATTTTCAGTTACATTTTTTAAATAATAACTTTTGAAAGCACTACTTACTCTTCTAGTGTGTTGAATTCATGTATGCACTAATTAATTCTCCTAATATTTAAAAATATTTAATCAAACAAATGATTAAAACTTTTTTTCATTGTTAAATAATCCCTACCAAATATATTCAAAAATATTAAAAATAAAACACACTCATCATCCATAAAAACAATCACCTAAAAGCAAATTGAAAAAAAAATATTATTGAAACATAACCAAACATAAACAAAAAATTATAAAAAAATATAAAAATCAAAGTCATTTTCTACAAAGACATAGACTTAGAAAATAAAAAAATTAAAAAATCATATCCACAGACATAAATAATAATGATAATTAAATAAAGTAATAGATGTATATTCCTATGTGCTTTTAACAAGTATGTAGAATGTTATATATAATTTATTTATAAATACAATATTACAAAGAATAAACACATGAGAAAATCAATACTTAGATATTAAAATTAAAATATAATAAAAATATTTAAAAAGAACATCTTACTTTTTCGATCAAACTCTAGAAGAGAACTCTTATATGTATAATTCAATTCTCCTAAAAAAAACATTCATTAAATCAATTATTAGAATATCCAAATAACATGTTCAAAAATATTAAATATGAAAAAATTCATCATCCTTACAAATAATTATTAGAAAACAAACAAAAACTCCAAATATTTGAATTTAAATATTATTGGAACATAATCAAACATAAAAAATATAAAAATATAAATATAAAATAATCTTCAAAACACATAAAGCCCAAAGAAACTAAAACAAATGAATTGAATATGAGAGGTTGGGCATTTATATGTTTTTTTTTTTTTGAAAATGGTTCATCCGATTTATATATATAACCTGATTTTTTTCTTTCTTAGGATTCATTTTTATCTATATTTTGTATTAAAATACAAAAACCCAAATTCAATCAGATAATTTTGAATTGAGAAAATTAATTATTTTAAATTAAAAATAAGACTGATTTTTTTATTTTTGAATATCTACTTTTATCTCTATGTATTTTGAATTTCTAAAAATAAAAAATTGGTTATTATATCTATTATATATATACATTTGAAAATAATTAACACTATTTTTTTTGTTTTACAAGATCTGGTTTTATCTATATGTATTTTGAATTTCTAAAAAATAAAATTTGTTTAAGAAAGCGTATTTTATGAGGTAAAATCTATCAAATTAAAATATAGATTTGAATATTTTATAGACATAGTTATATTTTTAATTAATTTTAAGTTGTAAAATCGGCTAAATGTTTACCATTTAACTTGTACTTCTAATAGTGGGGGTACAGATATAGATTTTTTATCAAAATTTTGAAATAAATAAATAAATAAATTATATTAAGTCATAATAAATTATGTTTAAATAATAAATTTGATCAAAATTAAATTATTTCTAAAATTCTTTAATTTTTAAAATTATAATTTTTCTAGCATAACTCTTATTGGGATGATCCATAGCTCATTGGAAAGATATTTTCATTTTATACTCGCGTGTGAAATAGATATTTAGTTTCAAATATTTCCAAAATTGTTTAAAAAATTATAAACTTTCAAGCATAACTCTGATTGGATGATGAATACATCACTGGAAAGATCTATTCGATATATATTTATGCATGTCTAATAAAGTTTTCTAAAAAATGATTATTTAATAATAAAAATTGATATTAAATATGAAAAATTATATTTGACCCAAAATTATTTATTTATCAGTTAAAATAAATTATAAATTTATTATTAATATTACTAATAAAATGAATATTGAATTTAACTGATTTATGATATTTTATTATATAGAATGTTCAAATATATTAAAAATGAAGCATATTCATCGTTCTTAAAAACAATTATAAACAAAAAAATAGATTTTTTAATCTAAATATTATATAAAAAATCACAAAACATATAAAATAATCTTCTAAAGATATAAACAATAATAAATACTAGATAAACTAAAAGATATATATTCCTATGTAAGTCTTTTTAAATATATGTATATTAGTTATGTACTCCTTTTAAAAACAACATTACAAAGATGGAATACATCAGAAAATCGTTAATAAATATTAAAAATGATTTAAAAATATTTAAAAAATACCATCTTACTCTTTTGATGAGGATGTAAAAGAGAACTCTTGTATGTATAATTCAATTCCTTTGAAATAACAAAACATTCAATAATGCAAATGATTAGAATATCCAAATAACATTTTCATAAATATTTAAAATTTAAGAAAAAACACATTCGTCATCCTTGAAAACAATTATTAAAAAATAAACAGAAATTTCAAATATTTGAATTTCAATATGATTCAAACACAATAAAGCATAAACAAAAAAATAATAATAAAAAGAAATTATCTTGAAATAAAGACCTAGAAACCAAAAAAAAAAAAATTTAGAAGAAGAGGACAAGTGTTAGGGGATTTATATATTTTTTGGAACCTTCTTTTCATCCTAAATAAATGGCAATTTTTTACAGATATAACCTATTTTTTTGTTTATTTGATACATTTTTATCTACATTTTGAATTAAATTTTAAAAAATTATATTACTGTCAGTAAATGATTTTTAATTATAAAAAATAATCTAAAAATTGTAAAATAATTAAAAAAACTTTTTTATTTTTGAAAATAAAAGACCGATTATTATATCTATTATATAGTTTTTTCATAAATGAAATGATTATTATTATATTTTATATAAATAACCGCTTCTTTCTTATAATACATTTCTTTCCAATTTAAATTTAAATATAAAAAAAATTATTAATATCTTTGTGTATGTGTATTTTGAATATTGGATATCTAATATTTCAAATTTGACTATCATTAAAACCTTTTTTTAGTTTTATAATTATGATCCATTTTTATCTATATTTATTTTGATCAATTATGATTATTAAAAATTGTAAATTTTCGTGTATAACTTTGATTGGAGTTACAAGGATCTCGTTGAAAAGATATTTTTTATTTATACTTATGCATACGAAATAGATTATTTCAAAAAATAAATATTTCATGGTGAAAAATAAGATCAAAAGTTCAAATTATTTTTAACCCGAAATTAATTATAAAATTTGTTATGAAAATTATTAATCAAATGAATATTAAATTTAAATTGATTTTATGATATTTTATTAATTAAAATCTATTGAAATCGGATAAGATCTAAAATAATATTTTATTGAGATAAGATCTAGTTTTTGAGATAAAATTTATCATATTACAAATACAGAAAATATCTATTGATGGATAAGACTTATGTGCCACAGGTGGTGGATGCTATCATTGGAGCAGCTAAAGTAAGTTTGATTCAATTTAATCTTATAGTTGTTTAGAAAAATATAATGACACAGAGAGAAAATTAAGCACTGTATTTGGATGTGTTTAATTAATTTTTTTTGTGCTTGATAAAAAGTAATTATTTAATAAACACACAAGAGTCTCATAAAATTAAAAATAACTCTTAAAAATTTTACCAGCATATCACTGTTTTTTTTTTTGTTTTTTTTATAAAACAACTCATTAAAAAATTAGAAAGCAAATGAAAAACCATCATATAAGTTTTCAAAAACAACAAAAATTATCAAAAATCTTGAAAAAATAAAAATATTACCTCAACCATCAATCCAGACCACATACCAGATTAAGAGTGCAACTTGATCTTGGAATTCAACTCGACCCACATTCAATCCAACCCAACTCTCAAACCCGAGAATCTTTATCCGAATCTAAGTTCATATTTGATTTTAAAAATGTCATTTTAAACAAATTTTATATCACTCTCTATTTGGATTCGGGTTGGATTTAGGTTATCCAAATCTCCAAATAAATCAAGTTGCTCAAGCCCCCAATGTTAAAATTTCAATTCAAACTGCCTAAGTGCATTTGGTTGCGCGATTGCAAAACTGATTCTGCAGGAAGCTTACTTTCTCAGCCTTTTAAAATCACAGCTTTTGGACAATATTTGCCTGCAATCGTTGGATTTAAAATTGTGATTACAAAACTGTTTGGTTGCACGATTGTAAACGCAGCTTCCTGCAATCGCAAACGCTGCGCAATCGCGCAACCAAACGCATCCTAAATGTCATGTCGATCAGGTTCAATCTGCTCAAGTTGCACTCCCTAACACTAAAATATTTTAACATTATTGATGTGTTGTTGATGATGATACGCATACCCTCATTGACAATGGAGCAAAGCAATTGGTAGTACCTGGGAACTTCCCCATCGGATGCTTGCCCAGCTACCTGACCACATTTCACACTGCCAACGACTGCGCCTACAACAACAACAAATGTCTAAAAGATTTCAACAGCTTCGCAAAGTTTCACAATTTCCAACTCTAGGAAGCCCTGAATGATCTGAGAACTAGTATCCATCGATCAAGCTCATGTATGTCAATTACTATAACGCATTCACTCTACTCCTCTCTCGCGCTCCCACCTGGGTATGCTTGCTTTCAGTATTTATTTTTGATATTTGCATGTCTATCTGTCAAACATACTTTTGTTTATCGAACTGTTTTCATTTAGAACATTAGGAGTATTTTAATAATGAGATGTGTATAGGGATAAGGGGATAAATGGATGGAGAATAACTTATCATGTTTGTTATAAAAAAATAATCGGGATAAAGTGTGAGCAATTGTTCGGATTTAAAATGAAAATCAGGATTTTTTCACACACTACTTGGAGAAGACTGACTGACACTCACTTTGCTCGCCTTTGAATTGCTTCCTCTACTCGTAGAAGTTATGATTTTGACAAATGTAAATAATGATAAATTAATAGATTTTTTTATCTCATAAAATTAGGATAAACTCATCCTCAAAACCTTAATCCCTATCGGCCCTTAGAATCTAGATATCCATAACTGCCTAATGTGGATGATTTGTTACAGTCTTCTTGTTTTAGAAAGTTAATCCTAGTTGTCTTTGTTACGCCCCGGAAACATACCAATCACACAAAAACTGGCAAGGATCGAATAAGGTAACAAGGCTACATGGAAGCGATAGCCAATTAAAAAAAAATGCGGAAGTATAAAATATAAATAAGTCTGTAAATCAAAAACATTATTACAGACTTGAATACACAAACACTGTCCTGTGAGAGTTCAAGTCTAGTCCAATACAGCCATATGTGCAACACGCACGATTACTAATACATATACAAGAAAATAGGATTGCTGACAGCCTCGCACTCGCCAACTGAAAGATGGGACACTCCACGCACGAACCACGCCAGATAGATGCTCTAGCTCCACGCCAACCCAATCCCTGGTGAAAAAAATAACACACGAGGGGTGAGCTACAAGCTCAGTGAGTGGCAAGGATCCAAGCTCTATAATAATCATATGATATTAGTTCATCATCTTTGTTTTTCTTTCTAAGAAAAAGGAATATGGGATGAAACTCAACATATATAAATGTCACGTGAAGGCGCGATCTCACCTCACCCTAACCCTCGACCCGTAGGGGGGAATCTCTTAGAACTCTTGGAGAGGAACCAAACGGTTAACCATAATGCATATCATTATTAGATAACATAATACCTTAAATCTAATCGCAATGCCTCACACCATTCAGCAGATGTATTATACTTTGGGCATTCCCAATATAAATGTCACGCGACAACGTGACCCAAACTTACCCTAACCCTCACCTCTAGGGGGTGAAATGGGACTATTGAAACCAGAAGCCAACTCGCTAACTCCTTTAACCTTCCGGTAGCCCTCTCCCGGGTAGCCCTCTTCCTAGCAACCATCCATGGTAGGTCCGATGCCAAAACAGTGTTAAAATATACCTTGGGCATCCTACGATGTGGAGGCATAGTCCAGGATAGCTTCAACACCGGGTAGCTTCAACGCGGATACGAGGTAGGGGAGAAGCATTCAACGCTCGGAAACTTCGACGCACGACGATGCGGGAGGAAGCACTCCAACCTCGTCCCCATCCTCACCCCTAGGGTGACATGGGACTATTAGAAAGGAAATCAACTCGCTAACTCCCTTAACCTTCCGGTAGCCCTCTCCCGGGTAGCCCTCTTCCTGACGGCCTTCCAAGATAGGTACGAAGCCACAAGGGTATCGAAATACACATTGGGCCTCCTATGATGTAGGAGCAGAATCCAGGATAGCTCCAACGCCGGGTAGCTTCAACGCGGATACGAGGTAAGGGAGAAGCATTCCATGCTCACAATACGATCCTCAAGGATCAACTATAATCATCTAGCAAATAACAATGGTAATGAATTCTCTTGAATTGCTATACAGATGCATCACTCGGACGTGAGGAAAAACAGTTAAGTTCTCGCACTTAACAATACGATGGCAAGACCCTAAAGATGGGTCATCCACACGCCTATTACAGATAGACCAAACATACTATCATAGATATCGGTTAACGAATACAATAAATGAATTCTTCTGAATTCTTATATGAGAGCATCGCATGGATGCAGGGTAGATAACCTGCTACATTTGCATAGTAAAATAAAATATGATCCTAACCATGGATCGCACATATGTCTATCACAGTTATGCCTGACTAATTAAACACACACACAATTATTACAAGAGAAACTCTATCATAAAAGAGATATATGGACCACATGTCCAAATAACCTGTGATTAAACCATATATATACACATATATGCACACTTTATACAATCCAACAAGAGTAATTTTATCATAAAGGAGATATATGGACCACATGTCCAAATAACCTGTGATTAAACCATGCGCATTCACATATACACATATATGAGTGCAATTAATTGAATATACAAGCATAATACAGTTCACTCTAGGCTTCCAACCTCTCACATAGAACTAGTGAATAAAATGGAAGTTAAACAACACAAGTCATAGACTAGCCTGCATTCCACAAGACAGTAGTAAATGAAACATACGAATCAATTAATGGTCAATAGTGCTAAGTATGACTACGCATCGAGATAATATCACATATAAAATAAATATACAGGTTATCTAGCACAATATCGATTTAGTATAGCAATACTCTTTTAGAAATAAAGATTGAATATAGCTATAAAACCCCAGGGATACGTGATGCATGACTACATGCATCTAGCAATTCCCAAAAGGGGTGGATCAAACCACTCACTAGTACTTGGATCGCCGCGCGTCCGGTCTACGAGATCTGCAAGAACAACCAATGATGCTCAATTAAATATAAAACACCTTGACACATATACCAGCCTTCTTCATGAAGACAACAACTCCTGATATTGCCCACACTATGCATAATAACTCTTTGACACATATTTATACAAGATTAGTCCATCTACTGCAACCAGCCCCAAACATTGGTCTCCACAGCACACAATACACATCCAAAAATTCTCAAATAAATCACACACATTCTATGACATGTTGGAATCATATTCCGTGAAGACATAATAACTTGATTAAATCTCTAAATGCCCGAAATAAATTATTTTCCGAAACTGGTCAATTTCTGCGCGAATCTGGACAGATCATGAACATCAGGCTATAACTTACAGCACAAATATCATAATGACACCAAATTTCATATGTAACATATAGACACATAGATGATCATATGAAATGAAGACATAAGTCTCAAAATATGCCTCTAAATACCCCAAACACAAGGATCTTGAGGAGACAGAAAATCTGCCTTACAACACCAAGCCACCCCATTCATACATTAATACAACCATCCCATGTGCAGCACCAATTACTTATAACAACACTCTCATGCATTCCCTCTACAACATCCTAGCAAGCATAAAAGTAGGGGTAGAGAATTACCAAGAGAGGGAGAGGAGAAGGGAAGGTGTTGGGGCTCACAATGACACCACACACACACCCACCATCACCACCATCTCCTTCACAGCACACCTTCTACTTAGCTGGACTAAAAGGTGGGGGCAAAACAGGGGATCAGCTAGAGGAGGAGGAGAGGGAGGATAAACATCAACAACAACAACAACATAAGCACTCACATACACCATGATCTTCTCTTTCTGCTCCACCATCTTCTCCTTCTCCCACTCATTGTGGCATTTCCACAAACACATGGGGGGTGCTGATCTAAAGGGGAGTGGAAAACATTGGATCAGCTAGGGGGAAGGAGGAGAAGGAGGAGAAACATCAACACAACATACACAACTCACTATACACACATTCTTACACTTTCTCTTGAGCTTCTTCTCCATCACCTCCACTTCCTCCACCCAATACACACACACAAAAGGGGCTGGACCAGTGTGAAAAAGAGGGAAAAGAGAGGCTGAAGTCGTAACATTTTGATGGGATTAAATAAGCAAGGTCGGACTGAATGACCGAGCTGTCCTCGGACTAAAAACCCTGAACAACCCTTACTTAAACGGTCATAACTCCCTCAATACAGCTCCGAATTACACGATTCCAACGGCATTGGAAAGCTAAGAAGATTATCTACAGCTTTCATGTTTATACCCAAATCAAATAACCTCTCCAGCTATTCCGAAATCTAGGCTAAACATCATACAGGGCTGCTGCCTGGATTTCTCATCTTCGGGGTATACTCGGAAAAACACTCATAACTTTTGATACACGAATCCAGTTGATCTAATTCCACTTCTATATGGAAGCTGTCTCAAAACTGAACATCTCGTGATAATATCGGATTTTTACCTCTTCATCTTGGGCATTAACAAAATTAAATCCAAATATCAATCCAAACTGCATAATTTCTAAAAAGACCTCGAAATGCTACAAAAATTTCCATGTAAACCCAAGTGAACACCAGAACCACAACTATGCAGTTAGATTTTGAAATTAAATGCCCAAACTATTAAAATAAATAAAACGTGATATTTGACCTTTAAAAGTGACACAGTCTTAACAGTCTTCGTTGTATAATTTAATTTTAAATGCATCTGTAAAATAATATAATTAGCTGATATGAATTGAAAACTCGTTGAATATCTGCCCAAAACCTTTTAAAACTCACGTCTTTGTTGTTGAACAGGTTTTCATAAGAATTCAATGTTGAAGTCATGTTGTTGAACTGGTGGAGAATACAATTATAAGATTGGAGAGACATGTGGAATGTCAGATGTTAAAGCTTGTAGTGCATCTGAGAAAATGATAAGCTGGCCAATGCCAGCATAATAGTAAGAAGACTAGAGATAATAAGAGAAAAGACAATGTTTTACATTTAATTCCAGCATGCATAAAATAAAGGATATAAAGGAAAATGAAAATACTGGATCTGAATTTTTTTAATAAGTAAGTAATGGATACATAATGAATATATTTAATTTCAAAATTAAAAAATTAGAATATATAGATATGATTTAAAATAAAAATGTATTGATAAAATTTAATTAAATCTGATTTTGATATTTTAAAATATATATGATTTATCTAAATTTGATAATAATAGATTAGTAATTAAACAAATCATAATCTTATTAGATAAGATTGTATCATTGAATAATTTTAAAATTTAAATAAATCTATTACTATTAGTAATTAAATAATTGATTAAGGGATAAAAAGGAAAATTAAAATATTGGGTCACAGAATTCTTTTAATAAGTAAGTAATAGATAATAGATACATGTTGAATATATTTAATTTCAAATTTAAAAAATTAGAATATATAGATATGATTTAAAATAAAAATGTATTGATGAAATTTAATTAAATCTGATTTTGATATTTTAAAATATATATGATTTATGTAAATTTGATAATAATAGATTGGTAATTAAACAAATCTTAATCTTATTAGATAAGATTGTATCATTGAATAATTTTAAAATTTAAATAAATCTATTACTATTAGTAATTAAATAATTGATTAAGGGATAAAAAGGAAAATTAAAATACTGGGTTACAGAATTCTTTTAATAAGTAAGTAATAGATATCTTATGTACACTTATTTTTGTAAAATTTAAAACATATAATTTATGGAATTAAAATATCATTCTAGGCTTCTAGAGAGGTGCTGAGGTATATAGAATCATCAATTTATCTTTGGTGAAATGGATGATTAGAATTTAACATTTTGAGGATTTCCTTGATTTCGAGGAGCTAATATCTATGATGAGGAGAAAAACATATGTGTATATAAGAGACACGTTTTATTAGTCCTTTATTCAACAACTAACTAATGTACATGTGCAATGCACATGAATTATTTTGTTGATTTGAATCACAAACATTAGCTACATATAAGTTGTATCAACATTGATACAGATGAAGAATAAATAAACACTAAAAAAAAGTACTTACTCTAGCATTATTGACCAACTTCTCACGGATCTCAATTCATTTCAATATGAACAACATGTGCATTTTATATAATATATATTATGATTTTATAATAATTAAGATATATTAATTTTAACATAAACTTTATGTACAAATTTATTTAGGAAATTTTAAGATCCATATATGACATAATTTGAAAGGTTATATATAAAACTTTACTTGAATTTTCTCTCCCTTGCAATATTTTCTTTTGTGATTTTCTTTTAATAAATAAATACATAAAGCTTCTATTATATATTATGATTTTCTATTAATTAAGATATATTAATCTCAACATAAAATTCATGTACAAATTTATTTAGGATTTTTTAAGATGCACATATTGACATATAATTTGTAAGGGTATATGACAATAAATGCATATAATATAACACATTATATAATTTTAAATAGTTTCGTTGACTTCCAATAATTTGAAATGGTAAATATGACAAATCAAATATTATTTGTTAGTAGGAATGAATTTTAAAGAATTGAGAATGATAAATGTGTTAAATGAATAGATATAGATATAGATATAAATGAGTATTCAATTCAAAAAAATACTTCCACTTAAAAGTAGTAGATAAAATAAATTGACCCTAAAAAACCTCAAGAGATCGTATCATCCTTCAAAGCATATCAACCAAATATCATATACATCCACTGTGAATGAAGACGATAAAATAAAATCACAACTTGAGTTTCACTATAAATAACCCACCATATCATCTCATTTTCTATATATCATTATCATTTTTAAATTAGTAGAACCACAAATGGCTCACATAAAACAGGTACTACTACTAATATGCTCTTCTTCTTCCTGTTAGTCTCTTCTCCTCTGTCATTCGCTCCGGCGACCGGAGCTTGCTCGGTCGATAAGATCTACAACTTCGGAGATTCGATATCCGACACCGGCAACCTCATCCGGCAGGGCACCGGCTCCGCCTTCGACCCCATAACTCGTCTTCCGTACGGTCAGACTTATTTTCATAAAGCCACCGGAAGGTGTTCTGATGGTCTTCTCATGATTGATTATTTGGGTATGTTTAGGATGTCATCAACACTATTATATGACATGTTTTTAGTTTTGTTATGTTAATACATTCTCTCCAAGGTTCTCATCTACATATTGAGATCTTAAGAAAAACTTACTGTGTGCGCTAAGCAATGTTGTTTTGTAAATAGTAGCAATAATAAGGACATTTTTTAAAATGATGATTTTTTGTCGTCCTAACACAGGATTCGCTCCCCAAAATCTAAATAAAAAAATAAAAAAATTTGGATTTGTGTTTATTTTATTTTAGATTTGTTAATTACTTTTTAAAGGTCGTCTATTTCATTGTTTAGATATTTATTCTTTGATCCTATTTTATTAGGATTTGTTTTAATCTGGATAGATTTAATAAAATCTTAATAGCTAATTAAAAAAATTATTCAATAATTTTGTGTTTATGTAATCACAAAAAAAATTGATGAATGAGTAGCCTATTTCAAAATTTCACCTAGAACACCAACTAGTCTATTGCTTTACAAGGCCGGCTCTGAAAAACAATAGATTAGTAACAATATAAATATTATGAACCCTTTGTATCGATCAGGATTTTCAACATATAAGTTTTTTGTTCATCGATTCCAAAAAATATTTAACATTAACTACAAGATGAAATATACCAATATAAAATTGTCTCTACACTAACTTCAAGTTTCAAACAAACAGCCAAACATTTTTATAAAGTTTATCCAACCAATCCTTCATTTTTACTACTTAATAAAGACACTGTTTTCAATCTTGTCTCAAACTTTTAGCAAACTTTGAAAATCATCATAAAAATTCATTTTTGGGGCATATCAACTTATTTAGAAAGAATATGCACTTATACAGTATGTAAAAGTTTTTCAAACAAATGCATGTGACCTCAAATAGGGTGTATCATTTTTCGATCCGCATAAATATTAATATTTCTACTCGCATGTTCTAATAATGTAATTTATTTGTCTGAAGCCATGTCCCTGGGACTTCCATTCCTGAACCCATATTTGGATGAACATGCTCCGGTCCGACATGGACTCAATTTCGCCGTTGCCGGAGCCACCGCACTGGATAAATCCTTCTTCACACAGAGGAACATTAACATCCCCTACACCAACAACTCCCTCAATGTCCAACTCAATTGGTTCATTAGTCATCTCAACAACATGTGCTCCACCGAACAAGGTATAATCATGTGATTGAACTCATCAGATCTTATCAGTCTTATAGTTAGAACTATCGAGATTTGATGAGAACAAACCATTTTCATTTACAAGGAACACACTTTAAAGAGTTTTATTGATAGTGGACACTAGTCATAGTTTAGTCATTGATTTGATTTTGGTGATCAATGTGACAGAGTGTGATGACTACTTGAAAAATGCTCTGTTCATGGTGGGAGAGATTGGGGGCAATGACTACAACTATGCTTTCATTGGAGGCAAGTCGATTGATGAGGTGAAGACTTATGTGCCACAGGTGGTGGATGCTATCATTGGAGCAGCTAAAGTAAGTTTGATTCAATTTAATCTTATAGTTGTTTAGAAAAATATAATGACACAGAGAGAAAATTAAGCACTGTATTTGGATGTGTTTAATTAATTTTTTTTGTGCTTGATAAAAAGTAATTATTTAATAAACACACAAGAGTGAAAATTAAAAATAACTCTTAAAAAATTTACCAGCATATCACTGTTTTTTTTTTGTTTTTTTATAAAACAACTCATTAAAAAATTAGAAAGCAAATGAAAAACCATCATATAAGTTTTCAAAAACAACAAAAAATATCAAAAATCTTGAAAAAATAAAAATATTACCTCAACCTTCAATCCAGACCACATACCAGATTAAGAGTGCAACTTGATCTTGGAATTCAACTCGACCCAAATTCAATCCAACCCAATTCTCAAACCCGAGAATCTTTACCCGATTCTAAGTTCATATTTGATTTAAAAAATGTCATTTTACACAAATTTTATATCACTCTCTATTTGGATTCGGGTTGGATTTAGGTTATCCAAATCTCCAAATAAATCAAGTTGCTCAAGCCCCCAATGTTAAAACCTCAATTCAAACTGTCTAAAAGTCAGGTTGATCGGGTTCAATCTGCTCAAGTTGCACTCTCTAACACTAACATATTTTAACATTATTGATGTGTTGTTGATGATGATACGCAGACCCTCATCGACAATGGTGCAAAGCAACTGGTAGTACCTGGGAACTTCCCCATCGGATGCTTGCCCAGCTATTTGACCACATTTCACAATGCCAACGACTGCGCCTACGACAACAACAAATGTCTAAAAGATTTCAACAGCTTCACAGAGTTTCACAATTTCCAACTCCAGGAAGCCCTGAATGATCTGAGGAACCAGTATCCATCGATCAAGCTCATGTACGCCGATTACTACAACGCATTCACTCTGCTCCTCTCTCGCGCTCCCCACCTGGGTATGCTTGTTTTCAGTATTTGTTTTTGATATCTACATATTTATCAATCGAACATACTTTTGTTTATCGAATTGTTTTCGTTTAGAACATTTAGGAGTATTTTAATAATGAGATGTGTATAGGGATAAGTGGATGGAGAATATAGTTTATCATGCTTGTTATAAAAAATAATCCGGATAAAATGTGAGCAGTTGTTCGGATTTAAAATGAAAATCATGATTTTTTCACTCACTACTTGGAGAAGACTGATTGACACTCACTTTGCTCGCCTTTGAATTGCTTCCTCTACTCGTAGACGTATGATTTTAACAGATGTGAATAATGACAAATTAATAGATTTTTTATCTCATAAAATTAGGATATACTCATCCTCAAAACCTTAATCCCTATCGGCCCTTAGAATCTAGATATCCGTAATTGCCTAATTGTGGATGATTTGTTAGTCTTCTTGTTTTAAAAAGCTAACCCTAGTTGTCTTCGTTGCGTAATTTAATTTAAAATGCATCTGTAAAATAATTTATTTAGCTGATATGAATTGAAACTTGTTGAATATCTGCCCAAAACCTTTTAAAACTCACACGTCTTTGTTGTTGAACAGGTTTTGATAAGAATTCAATGTTGAAGTCATGTTGTGGAACTGGTGGAGAATACAATTATAAGATTGGAGAGACATGTGGAATGTCAGATGTTAAAGCTTGTAGTGCACCTGAGAAGATGATAAGCTGGGATGGGATCCACCTCACTCAGGCAGCATATAAGGCCTTGACAGAGGAGTTGATTGTAGGAGGGGCCACTTACCCCAACTATGAAGATCTATGGAAGAAGTGGGCTTGCCAAAATTTGTCATAGTTATATATATCAGAACAGATGCAGATAATTAGGGTTTTTTTCTGGAAGTTAGGTTTAATGTGGTAGTAGGCTTTCATATGGATATGGTAGAGGTAATAATAGTTTTATTTAATTGTAGGAGAACCCCTTTCGTGGGATGGATTTGCATTTTATTGCAGGATATATATTAAGTACATTGAAGTCTCCCTATGATTTCATGGTTACATTAACATTTATATGCATAGTATGATCCATAGAAGAAAGAATACCTCATATCAATTTTAGGCTTTTAGCCATTGTTGCCATCCAACACCACCAGATTGACTGATCCCTTTGTAACAGTTTTTTTTTATTTTAAAAAAAAGCTATAATTGTACTAAAATTTTATCTAATAAAATCATGATAGTATGGTCAATATTTCCCCAAAAATACAAAAAAATGTAATTGTACTGAGATTTTATCTCATAAAGTCGTGGTAGTATGGTCTATATTCCCCTAAAAAAAATATAATTAACTTTTAACTAGAAAAATCAATATACAAGACATTTTTTGAAAAATGTTAGGGACAATCCGTTTGAAAAATGTACGAAAACATGATAAATTATTAAATAGTATATACCTTGTGTTTTTAGACATATACCTTGATAGACTGTTCTCATGGACTGCATGTAACAACTCTCTTAAAAAAACCCATTTCATACTGGTTATCTGAAAACTGATTTAAAACGAGAACCAAGTGCTTCCTCACCTGAAACTGTAACATAAATTTTAAGCAATTCCAATTCACAAAGTGCAGCGGCAATGGAAAAACCAACCAAAGTAATAGGAAGCAAAGACACCATCTTTGAACCTATACCCAGTGTGGCATTGAAAGACAACAAAAAATTGGTGTGTTCTTCCCACAAAGCATTTATATGTTCATGTCTGGTGTATGTATACTTGTGACCCAAGACTGGAACTAGGCATTGAGCGCCGCATGGGAGCATCAGAGAGATCTTCCATCTGAAACTAATGTAGCATTTTCCAGTAGTAATCGGAGCTCTGGAAGAGTTTGGCTTGCAACGGGTCTGATTCTGCGGCTTAAAGTCCATTACTCGACCTTCACGACCCCATCCGACGAGCTGGTGGTTTCTGCCACAGTTTCTTTCACAAACCTGGAAACTTAAAACAGTCCATAAGATATCACCTCAAGGTAAGCCTACAGCATGCTTGACTTAATTCCCTCTATTTATATATTATATTATCTTATATGAGTTAGCTTTGGTGCACATAGGTTGCTGACATGAGCCAACAGAGCATGTGAAGTGATGGTAAAATTTCCCAAACATCACAACTGATCAACAAAGATTCAAATGCAAACATGTATAAATAGAACATGGCATCAATTAACTAATGGAAGAAGTCAATGTACCTTGCTATTTTGTCCTGAGAGGATTGCAAAACATAAATTGCGAGAATAAATGACAACAGGAGTCCTGTATTTCAATTTCAACAAACGTGTATTAGGCCAAAATGTTGTCTCATCAATAATTTCAAAAAGTATACATGATTTCTGGATTTTCCACATTCTCATTCCAAATTCAAGCTTGAGCTAAGAATGGTTCCTGAGCATGTGTACAAAAGAAGGATTTAGATCTCTGCTGTCAGTTTACCGAACATGTAGAGCATGGAAATTAAATTTTATAACATAAAACCCAATGAAAATAAAAATGAAAAAAGAACAAACTTTTTGCATGTACACTCAAGTTAGATCCACATAATGGACTCCTCTGCAACATGGATGCATGTCTTTCATATGGTATAAAATGTAAATTTAGAAGCTGCTTTTTGACCTTTAAAGGAAAATGCAGACACTGACAAAAAAATGATAAAACGCTTCTCGACGGCAGGTAAGTTCAGGGTCAAGTAATGCAAAATTGCATGATATTTGTTCAAGTATGGCATGAACAAGATATTGCTTTGATACAACCATTCCATGATTAATTAAAATAACGATGGAAATTTCATAAACACAGAGGAACTATAAGAGCAGGATGCCATGAGAAGATAAACGAGAAATAAAAACAAATACGTCACAGTTCACAATAACAAACACAATGCAGGTTTATCAATATCAATTGTACCTAAAATTAACTGAACCATGTGACTTGCCTCTATGATTACAAACGAAAATATTACTTTTCCGAAAACATTAATAAGCAAAGTTCTCACCTGAACCAAAAAGAACATAGAATCCCCCTGAGACATCTATTTCTGACCGCTCCTCCCTGTCATAAAGACCACAGTTAATTTTTTTCTTAATCATACTTAACAGCACCATATGTGTAGGCATAAAAGGACAAAACATTTTCATCATAAAAAGATAAAGCTATGACTAGATTCCATCATTGTGTGGTTCATAAAAATAAAAAAACAATTTCTTCATCATTTCACACCCTAGAAATTTAACCAATACTAATTTCATCAATATGTAAATCATGGTGAATCACCCAATTCCAGGCTGTGGACAGCAGGTAATTTGAGTGAATAACACATAGTTTTACTATCATGACATCCTGGATGGACCAAATACTACTGTCTCAAAATAATTCGAGCTAATGAATTAAACTTTTTTCTTTTCATCAACAACCATATTTTTAAAAATAGTGTACTTGGTACCCGCAGACCTTTATAAACCTAAGATGTCTCTTGAGCTCTGACCAATATCTTGTGTACAAATACAACTTTGAATTTATCTTGTGGGTTGGTTAGGTTCCAGGACACACCATGTGAAGTGGAATGCCCAGCAATCAATACAAACATAAGAAATATCATTGCGCACAAATACGAGATCAAATCTTGAGCATGACTATGGAGGATGCATTTTACATATACATAATAGAATATATTTTTTCACAGAATCTCTTTAAAATATAGACTTTCATTGTTACAAACTACAAATATAAGATGACCAATGCCAGCATGATAGTAGGAAAACTAGGGATAATAAGAGAAAAGACAATGTTTACATTTAATTCCTGCATGCATAAAATCCATTTATTCATCTGCTACATTTACCGAAACGGACCATGTATATCTGATGAGTACACGCTTTGGCCAATTTTGTGGATCCCAAAATTGCTTACGTATATCAGGATGAGTTTCTATATCTGCTCAAAACAACAGAAGGCATTCAAGAAGTATGAGGCAGAATGCATTTCATAAATTACAAAAACATGTATAACATTGCCAAATAGATACTCGCGATGCCAAATTCAAGGTTTTTTTTGTCGTGATCAGATGATCAGATAAGATGATCTCTTGGAGGAAGAGTACAATAATACATTTATCATTCAATAGTGGTTTTCGAAAAAACATTTCATGATGGTATCCATATAGCATTATTTATTTCATATATCTGAATGTATCATTCGCGACATGAGGCAAAGATAAAATTTAAATAAAATTGTAGCCCACTTCCCTTGGCCTAAAAAGATGTGCCTTACAGTGAATGCTAATAGCCTCAGACTCTCTCACTTCCATTTATAAAAAAAAAAAGCACATTTTGTATTCTCTTCAAACACTCGAGGACACTATGTTTAAGAAGATAAATTCTATGCGTGGATTAGGTCAGATCAATAATTGTGCATAAGGTGATTCATTCATAGCAACGGAGTAAAGGTTAACCTAATTTTCAGGTGAGCACATCATGGGGTGAATGGAAAGGTTTCACCATAAGTAATTTTTTTACATTTATTTATTTATATTTATATTGAAATAAGAGGTTAGGAGCCTTGATGCCCCTCAAACAAAAGGAAACGAGGGATATACATGGAGAAAAGAATACTGAGAGTTGAGATCCTTCTAGTCTCAGAGACTAGAATTTATATTTGCTAAAACTATAAATTATGCAAAATATATATAGTTTTAACAACTAAGAATGAAATCCTCTCTCCAAAGGACTATTATTCAAAAGTTTTTTCAATGACGGTGGAACAGAACCACCAAGTTTCCTTTATTATGAAGAAAGCATATAAAAGTTGTTCAAATGGCAAGGTTTTTAAAATGTGCATGTTAATGCAAACCAACTCCCGCCCCCTTTCCCGGTGGGGGGTGAGCCACTAAAAAAGGTGCACAATGGGGGAAAATAGGAAGAGGCATAGTTTCATGTCCAAGCATTGAAAATGTATACGTCAACTAGCCAAATAAGATGTAGAAAAAATAATCCATCATAAGCAAAGCATGAACCTCAAAGAAAATGAAAGAAACAGATGATGGCAGAGGTGCATACAATGATGAGGCATATCTACAACTCTCGCTGTGACACCATGCAGATCATTTCCCGAGTATCTCTGCAGGATTATCCAACTTCAGCATTACATTTTCATCCCACATAACAAAATTCAAACTAAGGTTCAGATATTTAATTAATCAACGTATTGTGGTCTTCAAACCTAAGCAACAGAATATTTTCACTGAACAAAGCATTTAACTTGCTGGTGTTAAAGGCAGTTTCTAAAATTTAAGCAATTAAACATCTTACCAAATGTACATCGATTAATGGAACCTCCGAACTCTTGCGATTGATAACGAGAAGCCAAGGAATAAGAAACTTTTCTCTGCCAATCTGAAATGATCTGTACAAGAAAAGACAACCAATAAGAATGTCAAAGAAGGTGATTCTTCCTCAGGTTTTTTGGCCCCCTGATATAACAGAATATGAGCATCATCATCACTCTAACTTCCAACCCTTTTGGACCGTCACTATATACATGCCTAATCTTGCTGCACAAGTCATTAGGTACTGACCCTCAATCTTATTTGCTGGATTTCTCGAACATCAAGTGCCAACATAATAAAACACATATTAAAATGGCATGCTACCTCATTCCCTCAAAATGTTCAGTTTTCTGGGAAAGGGCACATGTGGGCTCATCTTCATCTATTACTATGCTAGTAAACTAATGCAAACAAGACAGCCAAATAGCAGCTCTCCCGCTATATACTGTTATGTCAACTTTGTTTAGTGGTTCATATCTCATTGAAGTTGGGGACCTATTTTCTCCATAATCCATATAGCCCAATACAATTACTATTTCATAACTCGATGGTTTATCCACCACTCTGCCCTAGTGTAAACTGCCATATACATATCTCTCTGGATTGTAAAAACAAAGTGCAATTAATTATGCATTACCATTGGTCAAATCCAAGCAAATTGTATGAACATAAATGAAAACCTAAATTGTCATCTCATCTAACTTTCTTACTTCACATAAAAAAAACCTTACTGAATTCAAAATATAACAATGATTAGAATCAGAAGAAAAAAAACTGTTCCTCACAGTTTGTACGGATCCGCGCCTGTGTAACCGGAAGGTTTCTCTATAGGAATCAAAACCTAAACAAGCACCACAAAGAACAAAATCAACAACAGAACCGAAAATCACAAACACAAAACCCTAGATGCCAAAAACCAAGGCCACATTACATCGCGATTGACAGCGAAGATCGGGCAGTGCTTCCCTATCACGTCGTGCCACACCGTCCTCGACTGCAGGCGGCATTCGAAAAACACACACAACGGTTGGAACCAAATCGAAGAACACAAAAAGGGAGAGAAAGAGAGAGGGATTAGGGTTTCTGTGAAACCTCACCCCGTGATACTGTCCGGCCTTGCTCATGGGGACAACATCCCCAGGCCTGTAAGCGAGAGAGGCCGAATCGATCGTGAAAAGGCAGTACAGGATGAGCGAGAGCGGGTTCGAGAGCTTCCGAGACCCGGCCATGGCGACGACCTTCGAAAATTGCGCGAGAGATCTGATCGAGAGGGGTCTATACGGGAGTCGTGGTCTCGTCAAATGTTCGACTGGTCTCCTCCGTCCAATTGGTGAACCCAATCTTCTGATGTAAAACCCACCCACTCAACGATCCGTGATTATATAACGAGAGGGATAAAACATTGATCGGATGGTTCAGATTGGAGCACAAAAGATGTGGTGGCTTTCGTATCTCCTTTGGCAATAGGTAATGTTTTTGTGATAAGTTTTCCTAATTTAAAAATAAAAAATCCATTAAATTTATTTATATTTACATTTGTTAAAATTAAAATTGAGATAAATGTTATTTCAGCTTTTAGGTGGAACAAAATATTCGCAATTTTATTTTAAAATTAGAACAATTGTTCCCAATTTATCCTGATTATTTTTAAAACCAAATAGGGATAAATTGTTCACATACTCATAATTATCTCTTATCCTGCCACTTATTTCCCTTGTCAAACTAGTGCTGATTTTAAGGTTTTAGGGATAAATTATCCAAATTTTAAAGGATAAAAAATCTATTAAATTTGTTCATATTTACATTAGTCAAAATTGGGATAAAAAGTTGTGATAAATGTTATTTCAGCCTTTAAGTGAAATAAAATATCCCCATTTTTATTTTAAAAATTAGGACAATTGTCCGTAATTTATCCCGATTATTTTTTATATCAAATAGGGATGATCTGTCCTCTTACTCATTTATCCCTATAATTAACCTTTATCTCACTACTTATCCCATGGTCAAACTAGCCCTAAATATTTAGATAATGCTATTTAATGTTCAAAATCAGAAAGATCACCTAAATTTTATATTCATATGTTAGGTTTTTTTTAGCATCGGTGAAATACTTAAGTATGTATCATCAAAAAATATTATATAACACAATGATTGAAAGTAGTTATTTAGTTTTTAATAAACAAGAATAATTAAAAAAATCAAACCTGATTTTATTGGATGGGACAGAATGAATTATTTTTTAGGTATTGATTGGGATAGGTTTGAGGCTAAATATTTAAACTCATCACATGTTTGTGACATGATTTTATTATTAGATTTGGGTTTGAAGTTGATTAAACTCAACATGTTTTTGTGTAAGAATTGCATAAGTGACAATTGCGTATAGTTGATCATTGTAAAGTTTGGAAACCACAAAATGGAAAAAATCATTTGAAATAGAAACAATTTACAAAATTTTGGCCAAGATAAAAATACATTGAAATGGAAAAAAAAAACCATATCATGTTTCCTTAAAATAAAGATCTTTGAAAACACCATTTGTGCGATTATGAAACAAAAACTATATATGCGTTTCATACCGCTGGCTTTAAATGTTTAAAATTAAAAAAAGTGACATCAATTATAAATGTTATTTCAAACTAATATTTCAAATATATATATATATATATATATATATATATATATATATAGGGAGCCGATTAGGTGCGGCGAACGGCGGGTGCGGCAGCGATCACGGGCCGTCGATCACGGGTCCATCGCTTCGGACGGTCGGGTGCGATTCACGTCGACCGTTGGATGCGATGGACCCGCGATCGAACGGTCCACGTCGCGGCCGCACCTATCGTTCGCCGCACCTAATATATATATAGGGACGTGCTTACGTGCGGTCGGTGCGCCCGCGATCACGGGCCGTCGATCACGAGTCCATCGCATCGGACGGTCGGGTGCGAATCACGTCGACCGTTGGATGCGAGTCGACCGTTGGATGCGATGGACCCGCGATCGGACGACTCGCGACCACGGGCGCACGACCGCAAGTAACTATTTCCATATATATATATATATATATATATGGTCGCGATTACGTGCGGTGTGCGGTCGGTGCGGTTTACGACGTAGGCCGTTCGATCGCGGGTCCATCGCATCCAACGGTCGACGTGAATCGCACCCGACCGTCCGATGCGATGGACCCGTGATCGACGGCCCGTGATCGCGCACCGCACCGACCGTAAACCGCATGTAATCGGCTCCCTATATATATATATATATATATATATATATATATAGGGAGCCGATTCAGTGCGGGAATGCGGTCGTGCGGGAAGCGATCACGGGCCGTCGATCACGGGTCCATCGCATCGGACGGTCGGGTGCGATTCATCTCGACCGTTGGATGCGATGGACCCGCGATCAAACGATCGACGTCGTTTCCCGCATTCCCGCATTCCCGCACTGAATCGCTTGCGTATATATATATATATATATATATATATATATATATATATATATATATATATATATATATATATATACATACGGGGGCGATTAGGTGCGGCGAACGGCAGGTGCGGCGGCGACGTGGGCCGTTTGATCGCGGGTCCATCGCATCCAACGGTCGACGTGAATCGCACCCGACCATTCGATGCGATGGACCCGTGATCGACGGCCCACGATCGACGCCGCACCTGCCGTTCGCCGCACCTAATCGGCCCTCTATATATATATATATATATATATATATATATATATATATATATATATATAGAGGGCCGATTAGGTGCGGCGAACGGCAGGTGCGGCCGCGACGTGGGCCGTTCGATCGCGGGTCCATCGCATCCAACGGTCGACGTGAATCGCACCCGACCGTCCGATGCGATGAACCCGTGATCGACGGCCCGTGATCGCTGCCGCACCCGCCGTTCGCCGCACCTAATCGGCTCCCTATATATATATATATATATATATATATATATATATATATATATGCACATTAGAAATCAATTTAAAAAGAAATTTAAAAGAATCAAAACGTGCTTCAAAACAAGATCAAATTTTTCATATTAAAGACACATGAATTCCTTGTGGCACATAAAATTCTTGTGTCTTTGACACACAAAATCCGATCTCCTTTGAAATACCTAATTTTACTTTTTTTTTGGGTTAAATGCATATAACCTTTGAAAGTTAGCGTACATCCATATTATCCCCTCATCGAAAATCCATATAACCCCTCCATTTGTTGCATGATTAAGTATTTATCCCCTTGATTAACTTTCTGTCAAAAAATAAAGAATATGCCGTGAATATTCCATCGATTGATATCGGAGTTAATTCACATATTCATATAATCTTATAATTTGTTCAAAAAATTCAAAAAGACCTAAATATAATGATCAAAATGCCTTTAATGAAATATGCTATCAAAAATTAATTCACATATTCATATAACCCCTTAATTTGTTCAAAATTTTTTAAAAAGATTCACTTTTTTATTTCATATATTCATTTAACCCCCTAATTTGTTCAAAAAAATGTAAAATAACCCACTTGCTGAATCTTTCTTCTTCTCCAATGGGACGACGGGGATGAGCGTGGAATGTCTTCGAGACTGTTTGGGAGGGCTGACGGCAATGGTGGTCAAGTTGAAGAGCGGCGGAGAGAGAGGCATAGAGAGGTAGGGCGACGGCAACAACGATTTTGTTAAAGAGAGGCGGTTCTTTGGGAAACAGGCGGAGAGAGTGTTTGGAGAGGCTACAATTGTTGTTTGGGAGAAATCCAATTCGAGGGTACTTTGGACTTTTTCATAAATCAGGTTAACATTAACCACTACAATGGTTTGATAAGGTAACTTGGGGGGGGGGGGGGGGGGGGGGGGGTATATGGATTTTTGATGAAATAAGGAGCGAATATACTTTTAAGGGTTATACGCGTTTAACCCTTTTCTTTTTTTAATGAATATGGAAAGTTTGGAGAAAGTATACACGTTCAAGTATGAACAACTCATACGACCTCCTCTTCCGTTCCTCCTCCCTCACAAATCAAAATTGACGAATACGCCCTTCCCTTCCCTTGGACGTGACGCCACGGAGAGCGAGAGACAGAGAGACGAGTCAAAGATCAGACCGTAAAAACTCTCATCGACATCTGCCCCTCCGTATTGGAACGGACAATCTCTTCCGCAGTTAATACAAAAAAACCATCTCCTTTTTCACTCTCTCTCGTCAGATTCTTGAAAAAAGGGTGACCTCCTCCGGTTTTTGTTTCTCTCTCTTTGAAACCGTCTTTCCCCCAATAAAATACATTAAAAAAAACCCTTCCTTCAGATCGCCTCCGTTTCGAAAGAGAGACCCAAACCCAAAAGAACCTCAATTTCGTCCATCTCTCACCGACCCACATCGAATTTCCCCCAAATCCGCCCCCTCTGATTGGTCCCTGGCGATCTCCGTCATGCTTCCGGCGTGCCCACATGGCTGTTTCATCTGAGCCGTCTGATTCCCATCTGGGTCTCTGAAAGGTTGGGTCTTTTTGTCTCTCTCTCTCTGTCGCGAATGGGGCACGTGCAGCCTCTGCAGAACGGATCGGTTATGCCCGAGGACGCCCTGCATGAGGCGGCGGCGGCGGGGCTGAGGTCTCCGCTGACGTCGCCGGCTCCGATGAATCCCGACCCTCTGTCGATCCGCGGCGATGCGTGGCGAGTCGCCGAGGAATCGACGGCTGAGATCATTCAGAGGATCCAGCCGACGAAAGTGTCTGAGCAGAGGAGGAGGGATGTCATTGATTATGTGCAGAGGCTGATCAGAGGGTATCTCGGCAGTGATGTATATCTTTGTTTTTCCTCTCCTTCACAATCCTGTCATGTTTTGTTTTGATGTTTGTGTATTTTATTGTCTGTGTTCACGATTACCAATCGTGAGTTTGCGTGAATCATTTAAAATCTTAATATGGATTGGGGTTCTTGAAATGTTCCTGTTTTCAGAGAATAAATGTTCTTTAAAATCATGTTTTTATCTCTACCATTGATTCATGACTAGGCATGCATATTTACTTTTGTTAGTGTTTTTTTTTTTTTTTTGTTTTGTTTAAGAGAATGTGTTTGGGTTCTTGATTGATTGAATTGGCAAGGTTTTGGAATCTGCATGGATTTTGAGGTTTTTGGCTCAAGAGGAGTTTAAAATGGTTTTGCATTAAGAGTAACAGAAGGACTATCATGAAATGTATGAGAGATGTTTTGCATGCTCATGCATAGACTTGTAACACAGTATCATTGCATAGGGTATTGATATTATATTTTTTTGGAAGACAATATAAGAGCACCTAGCATTTATTATTTTAAGAAGCCCCAAATATTTGAGGGGATGAGGTACCTCTATGCAAAATTAAAAGGAAAGAAATGGAGAGATGAATAGGTGAGACTTCAAAGCTTCACCTCATGAACGGATGAACCATAAAGTGTCCGTGATAAAAGATGTTGTCTTCACACCTAATTCCATTTTTATCCAATCACTAAGAAGTGAGGATATAGCCGCTCAAATGTTTTGCAAGTAGTACCTTTTGTGTTCGAAGATACATTCATTACGCATGATCCAAATGCCCCAACACACCATATGAGGGATTAGCTATTGGAATTTTGCGAGGTTGCTTGATTGCGTCACTTGCGCCTCTTTTGCAACCAATAACACGTTCTTTTAAGCTCGTTAATGAATATCGCCCCAAGAGCCATACCCACCTTTTACCATATCGTCGTATTAAAGTTGCACTCAGAGAATAGATTGCCCCGAGTTTCCTCTTCCACTCCACAAAGCTTGCAAGTTCCATTTCCATTGTGGGCTCATCTCATTTGAACTTAGTGTATTGATATTATGATCGGAAGTCTCTGTGCATGTGAAATTTCTTGTGTTTTTATGTATTTTTTTAATGTTTGTATGAATATATGATCAATATATATTGTCCTTTGATCTTATGCTTTAATGGTCATTTGTATGATTCAGGCAAATCTATCTCAAAATCTATATTAACCTATGATGAATTTATGTTCTTTCTTGAGCATTCGATTTTATAACAGGCAAATCTATCTCAAGATCTATATTAACCTATGATGAATTGATGCTCTTTCTTGAGAATATGATTTTATAACATGCTTATGTATAAGCTTTCATTGATACAGTAGTTGAAATTCACACGGTTGCTATAGTTGGTTGTTGTTTCATTTTATTTTGGAACATTTAAGATTCTTTATTGTTATATTTATTTATTTTGTTTTGGAATGGAGAATCAAAAATTAAAGTTGGACATCTTTACTTTCCTAGTTATCATTCAATGATAAATACTGGTTTTCAATTAATGGCATCCACACTTTGTCATTAAAAAATGGCATTCTCCTGTGTAGTTGCTGCACCAGTACTCCAACAGTTAGCTGTTTGGTGGGTTTGATTTTAGTTTAGGTTTGAATGTGTTGTGCTATCTCCGAAACCTTTTTGTTATATGCTGGCTTAATTCCCCTAATTAATTTGAAGATCACATGCTTATGAGTGACATGCTTTATCTAATCATTCGATTTTTTATCTTTTCCAACAGGTATTTCCATTTGGATCAGTGCCATTGAAGACTTATCTTCCTGATGGAGATATAGACTTGACAGCGGTATGCAATTCAGGTTTTGAAGAATCATTAGCAATTGATGTTCGTTCTGTCCTTGAAGCTGAGGAGCAGAACAAGGATTCAGAGTTTGAAATAAAGGATGTCCAATATATTCATGCTGAGGTCTTAACTCTCATGACTTGTTCTAGTTAGTTCTTCTGAATTAATCAACTTTGAGGAATTCTGGTTTATATCCCGCGAAATTGTGCCATGTGATGATTCTTCTTGACAAAATGCAGACATTTGCTGGTTTGGTCATTTGAACATATCTTATTTGCAAACATCTGCTAAAATTGTGGCATTCAAGGTTTTAGAGTGCACAATTTGATAATTTTCTGTAATCATTCTTCTGGATGACAACCAGAAAGATTTGCATAAATGACTATACCTTAAAACTGCACAGGGTTGAAGCTTTTTATTGTTTAATAAATTGTTCTCTGACAAATTGATGAACAGGAGAATCATGGTACCGACTTATTTGTGCTGAATGATTTGTTTTGTTTTCATTAGCTATGTGTTTCTATTCGATGCCTAATATTAAACATTGCATTGGGGCAGGGTTAGATGAAGGACTTGAGACCTTTCTATAGGAGCTATTACTCAGATTTGGATTGGCTGCATGTCCATTTTGACATGCTCCAAATATCGTATCACATGTATTTCACTTAGGATGCATTTGCATTGATATATCGTTATTTAGAGATCTCAATATATTTTATTCGATGGTGTTGTTAGTTTTGTTGAGTAATGAATGAATGATGAATTATTCATGATATTATGTTAAATGATGGTTTGCTTTTCATTGGTCATTGAACCTGTCATCAGTAAAGAATCATTGGTTACTATAGTTGGACCCATGGGGAAATATGCGTGCATGTATCATTCCTTCCCTGGCATAGATGCTTAAAACGCGTGCCTTTCATTAGTTTTTCAGTGACATACAATTACGTTTAACATTACCTTTAATTGGTAGGTTGCAGTCCGTGGTTCATTCTACAGTGTCAGATTGTCAGAAGTCAGAACTTTTTCCACTACTATCAAAACAATGTTTTAGTCTCTTATTTTTAGTAGTTTGAACTTTGAAATGCAATTTACTTTCACTGACTTTCTTATAGAAATGGTGGACTTCCCATGTTTTGGGGTGAGTTACATTTGATGGATAGCTATTGATTTTGTATGCTATATTTCATAGCGTAGTTATTTGCATAGGAGGTCAATACGTTGTCCCACTGATTCTATGAAAACAAAGATAACTTCTCATATATCCAGAATTTTTGGTAAAAACTATTTCTTATCTAACTCTGAGAAACATCATGTATTTTTAACTCAGTTGAAGGTAATCTGGGAGGCGCTCTTTTGATTCTTGGAAATTCTTGTTGGCTAAAACTGTTCACTATAGCTATTTATCACGTCTAAAATTTTGTTTGCAACTTGTATAATGGGGCTATCTGTTTCTATAGGGCAGAATTAGTCAACCTTGTTTGTTCTTAAAACTACTTGACTCACTTGATTTTTTAATTTTTAATTTTTTGTTCTTCTTATAACATAGCTTGTTTGACTTTGATCCTGGCATTTTCTGTGGCAGGTCAAACTTGTTAAATGTCTTATTCAGAATATTGTAGTTGACATCTCTTTCAATCAGATAGGAGGACTCTGTACACTGTGCTTCCTTGAAAAGGTAGTATGAATGATATTTCTGGACTTGAGATTAATTAAAATCTTATTATCTTCTCAAGCTATATTAATTTACTCTTTACCCATAATTGATATTACATCTTTCCTATTATCCACGCTTTTTGAGATATCTCTTGTCTGCAGATTGATCAACTAATTGTCAAAGATCATCTTTTCAAGAACAGTATTATACTGATAAAAGCCTGGTGCTACTATGAAAGCCGTATTCTGGGTGCTCATCATGGACTAATATCTACATATGCACTAGAAACATTGGTCCTCTACGTATTCCATCTTTTCCATTCATCACTAGATGGTCCACTGGCTGTGAGTGCTGATGGAAAATGCCTATGAAAAATTTCTTTCCGCGACTATTCTAATATGTGGTCTCACAGAAATCATTCCCTCTTGTAGGTTCTATATAGGTTTTTGGATCATTTCAGCAAATTTGATTGGGACAACTACTGCGTCAGTATAGATGGTCCAGTCAGGATATCTTCTTTGCCAAAATTATTTGGTAAGAGAGGCGTACCTTGCAATTTATCTTTTCTTATCAATAACCTTGTAATTCACGTAATCGAATAATTTCTTTGTAATAATGTTTTCAGCCGAGGTTCCAGAAACTGATGGAGGTAAACTGCTTCTGAGTAAGGATTTCCTGAATTTTTGTGTTGGCATGTTCTCAGTCCCCCCACTGAAGTCATTGGAGAACAGTCCTAAGCCATTTCCTTTGAAGAATCTCAACATCGTTGATCCACTGAAGGAAAGTAACAATCTTGGCCGAAGTGTTAGTAAAGGTATGCGACCACTAACTCGTTTGTTTGATGTGAGGGGGTCTGATCACTTAGCTCTCATTTGGGTGCGATATAAGCTTATTTGGGATAGATTTAGTGTTATGGAATATATAGCTAATTGGGGTAGTTACATTTTTCTTATTCTGTCATCATGGTCTTTGGTGCTTTTTTGGGACGTAAGGCATGGATGGGCTATTCTAGCCTCCTTTGGAATATTTATCAAGGCTAATACTAACTTATCTAGGCATAGCTATTGTGTTTTATTCCCGTTAAATAAACATGTTTTCTTTTTCTGGCTATTCTTGTCTATCTGGCCCTTATTCCTCACCCCAAACGGGGGCTTATGGAACTGGCATTTTTTGTAGGCAATTTTTATCGCATTCGCAGTGCATTCGGATATGGGGCTCGTAAACTTGGTCGCATCCTCCTTTTACCCAAAGAAGATATTGTGGGTGAAGTCAACAAATTCTTCCTGAACACATTGGAGAGACATGGAAGCGGCCATAGACCAGATGTGCAAGATTCTGAGGTATGTTTGGAGAACATGTTATCTTTGAGGCCGAGATCTGCTGAATCTAATGCCCAAGTTGGAGAGCTTTTAATCAACCATCATGGTGGATTATGTGAGGACTTGAAGAACACGAGGATATCCAATTCAGAAAATTATGAGACTGATGATCACATGGAGGGAAGTGTTATCTCAGGTGGTCGTTTGAATGGGGATGCCAAAGATCTTGCCACCAGAATTACCAAAGGTGTACGTAGACCTGCAAGCGACGAATATTTTTCTGACTTTTCTGAGAATGGAAACCATCAGGATGGAAACACACCTTCAATTCGTGCACCATTTAGGCCTGGAGCATCTGATGATATGCCTGAGGCATTAAGCAGTAATGCATTGCCGTCATTTGGTGATGCATCTAATGACAGTGTGGCAGTTTCCAGTTCAAGTACATCCCAATCAGAAGACCATTATTCGACCGATCAAAGTTCCACACCAAATGATCCTTTGAATAGTTTTGAGTCCAACAGTACTGATTTTAGGGAATTGGAGTCTAATGGCTTGTCCGATCTTACAGGTGACTATGAGAATCATTTCAACAGCCTTCAATATGTGCAGTGGTGCCAAGATCCTCGGTGGTATCAAGAATCAGCGATGGCTGCACAGAAACTTGTTGTCAACCCTCCATCCCCTTCTCAGAACCGAAATAAACACTGGGATGCCAATCGACGGCCTGTGCACCTCAAGCGCAAAGTGTTCCATCACATGGGCTCTAATGGCATCATCTCCGGTCCTCCTTTACCTACTTCTTCCAACTATTTTTCGTCCGCTCCCGCTCCACCTGTACATCATGGTGCTTTTAACATGGAAAACCTGCCAAAGCCACGGGGAACGGGGACATACTTCCCCAACATGGTATATCTATTTCTCTGTATGATTCAGGGCAAGTTTGGTAATTCTTCTCATTCTGCTTCTATTGGAGCACACAATTACACAATGTTTGGAATCATTTGATTCCTGTGAACGTTCCTGGGCGGGCCCAGGATAAATTCTCTTGATTCCTCCTTTCCACAAAATCTATCAAAATTGGATTTATGAGGGGGATAAATTCTTCTTCTGGACTAGAGTTATCAAACTGATCTTTAGTCTTTAATTGTTAAAAGCAATCCGAAAATAAACATTGTCTCTTGTCTGTCTTTCTAATGGCTTTCGTGCATATTTGTGTATCCAGAATCATCATCAGTACAGGGACAAGTTGTCTATGGGGAGAGGAAGAAACCACGCACCGCAAACCTATGGTCATTCATTGAGGCCCCGTAACATTGCCAGGTTACAAATGCCGCCCCCAGAGGCAAGCTTTCCAGAGAGAGCCAATCATGAACTGGCTCCACCTCCACCTCCACCTATGCTTCAGGTACCGATAGTTCCTAATGGATCTGGGCAGGGAAAGGCATACCCTATCCTATCTGAGTCGACCAACCAATGGCCTAGTCTTAGCAGTGTGAGGAGGCTGCCGCCCCATGTGAATGGCTTTGTAATCCCTCCTGAGAAACTTGAATTTGGATCCTTGGGGCCCGTGACATTGGCAATGCCCAAGGAACCATTCAGGCAAATGGATATCAGTGATTCTCAAAGCCAAAGCTCCTCGGGTTCGATGGTGCCTTCGACCCCAAGGGGGCATAAACTGGCGCAGGCTGCGAATCAGGAGAGGTAAGAATAATTTGGTAGCACATTTACATTGGACCATCAATATTGAACCTTCCATCTTTTCTTGGGTAGCATCTGGAAATAGTGTAGGTTATGTTTGGAGATATTGCTTTTGTAGGAATTAGACTTGGCTTAAAAGTGTTTCCAAATGCCTCAACCAAAAAAGAAAAAAAGAAAGAAAAAATACTTTTAGGTGGCGTTTGGAAATGAGTTTGAAAAATGGGCTTTTCAATTAAAACAGATTTTGAAAGTAGATTTCCAGTAAGTAACGTACTTTTATTAGATTCCTGATTTTTTTAAAAACTAAAAGTTGTTTTTCTCTTTTTTCAAAAACTGGGATCGCTGGAGGCTTTTGGAAATTAGTTTGGATGCTACAAAAGCAGAATATCCAAAACCTGCTGAAACTCGTTTCTGAATGCAGCCTTAGTTATAAACTGTGAAACAATTTTTTTTTAAGAATCTAACAAAAATATGCTTCCTAGAAATCTAGTTTTTAATCTTCAAGTGAAAAGTTTTATGTTTTTTTTTTCAATCCCATTACCAAGCGTGCTTTGGTATCTTTTACTGGGCCCTAAAAAGGCTTCATTCATACTGATTATTAGTATGTTGTAGAATTCCTTATACTTTCCTTTTTTTTTGAACACCAAATGTTTTTCCAAATCAAATCGCAGGGCCGCGCAGATGTATCAGCTCAAAGATGACCATGATTTCCCTCCGCTGTCCGTATAAGTTGGCAGCGGTTGTTGTGGTCACACACACAGAGATAGTACTAGATAGGAAAAAAAAATCAGAACAGAGAAGACAGTGAAAGATTCTAACAACCAGCCCAAAAAAGCTTTCGCTTGGACATCAGAGTTATGCCTCTGGGCGTTCAAAGCAGTAAAGTGTTATTTCTTCTGATTATGTTGGGATTTAAAGAAGCATTTTATGTACATCTCACTTATCATTCTTTTTTTTTCTTTTTTTCTCCTTGAGTTTAGTTGGGATAAAAAAAATTGATTCTAATATAGTTTTGTGGGACTAGTTTTTTTTATATTGGTTTTCTTCTACTCTTTACACTACATAGCTGGTAGTAGAAATTTGGAAGTTGTACCTTTTTTTGTTGTTAAATTGTGAACTTGGACAGAGTGTATGTTCCATATCTTATTTTTTGTTAATTAAAGGGAAATATTTTCCATTCTGTATACAGGTTTTGTTGATAATTGAATGGTTAGGTGGTTGCTCTTTGAATGAATGAACGCCACTTTGTGGAATATTTCCCTCAGCTTTTGCTATGAGGGCTCATGGGATTTTGTTTAGATCAACCACCTTTCGGTGAAAAGACGGCGGTACATTTAGTCATTCTTGCGGTCCTAACGCAGTATATGAAATATCTAATAATGAAAATATATGCGTTCAATTCAAGTGTATTTCAGTAGATAAAGAAAACCCATTCTATTTTTATTGCTCAATATACTATTCAAAAGGGTACACAGTAGATAAAGAAAACCCTGCTTTGTTCGGAGCTGCCCTCAATAGAGTCGAATGGGTGCACAGTTTCTGGCAGGAGTCCTGTTCTCAAAGGAGGTAGTGGGTGGTGCGGTTCCAGGGTGAACATGGTGATGTTGACGCCGGACTGCTACGGGCTCTGTCAAGGGAGATCCAGATGGTATCGTTGAGTCCGAACAGTGAGGGTAAGATCTGTTGGAGGCCTAATCCAAGGTTGGGGTTTACCGTAAGCAGTTGTTATTGGTGGTGGTGTAGAAACAAGCCTCGTGTAGAGGAGGTAGCGCAAAAGTTTGTAGAAGTCTGGCTTCCAAAGATATCACACTGAAAGTAAAAAATTTCGTCTGGCTGGTGTACCACGACAAGTTGCTTACTAAGGAGTACAGACTGAAATGGGTGCCGGCATCGGATCCTTCATGTGCCATTTGTGGGGGAGAGATGGAGTCGAGCCATCTTATGCTAGAGTGTCCGATGGCGCAAAGAGTTTGGCTGCTCTTAGCGGATGCCTTGGATTTGGCTAGTGGGAGCCGTTCGCTGGAAGAGTTGTGGAGAGCAGGGCAGTCCATTTGGGCGAGAGGCGATAGAAGTCCGAAGGCAAAGATATCTCAGCAGCTCATTCCAGCAGTGATGTTGTCTCTTTGGACTGCGCGAAATCACCTAGTCTTCCGAGGCTCCTCTGTTTATGCAGAGAATATATGGGAGATGTCCATGTATTTGATTAGAGTTTGGGGGGTAAATTGTGCACAAGCACGAAGGGTTTCTTTTTTTGGGGGTTCTCTTTGTATCGAGGACCTCGGTCTCTTCCGGGGTAGGACATCTCTTCTCTAAGGAATTCCGGGGGGGGGGGGGGGGGGGGGGCGCAGAAAGCACAAGGTTTGTTTGTACTCGGTCTCTTCCCAAAAATATACTATTCAAATGAAAGCATATTAGGAAATGAAGTTCCCAACTGTCAATGAGCATGATCTGATATTCTGATCCTTAAAAGCAGTGGATCCTCTTTTCATGGGTATATATTGCTTTTTTTTTTTATTCTCATCTATCTAAGGTTATATGTATTCATTTGAAAAGTATATGGATATGATTTTATCATTTTATCTGCAAGTTATCATTTAGAGTGGAAAATATGATTAAAAGTAGGATTGATTAGAACATTATTCTTTTAACTTTTATTATTCAAAGGTAAGTGGTTTGAATGAAAAGAAACAAAATACTTTATGTTTGACAGATTCTTGATTACTCACATATAAAATAGAATCCAACCACATAAATGCATGGAGTCTTGATTACTCACATATCAATCCTTTTTTTTGACAGATTCTTGTAAGATTGCAACTCCTTTTTGAAAGAAAAAAAATAAGGAACTAAACTCTTCCAAAGGTTGCGAGTCAACTTGAAAGATTGCAGTTCTTTAAAAAAGCAAAAAGGTCATTCAATCTACACAATTACTACACCAGTTTTAAATTTAACAGTTTCACAGGGAGCTCTGAAAAATCTTCAGAATTGCTATATATGTATATAGGTTTTCAACAGTTCTGTTGTATCTTAAAAATGACTTGTTAATGCATGTTATCAAACTCATTTGAATCGGGTAAATATCAATTTAAGGAGAACTTTGTACATTCTTATTCTATACTCCTTTTTTTTTCAAACACAATCTCCATCCCCTCTCAACACATTAAAGCCTCCAATATTAGATTGGGTGGGCCCTAATACACTCAAGTCATTCTTATATGGAAAATGATATACTCAGCCCCGAATGCAGCCCGGCTCACAGTCTCCAGCTCAGCAATCCGACGTGGAAGCGATCTGACGTGGCTTTTCTCTGCTTTCTTTTTTTCCGAGCGGATGAACTTTGAATTTTGAAACTCAAAACTCTCTGACACATCCATTAATGATGTTTTCTCTCTCTCTCTCTCTCTTTCACACACACACACGAACTCTCTCACGCCAATATCACTTCCATCCTCTCTTCTGTTTCTTCTTTTTTTCTCAATGGATTTGCCTCTTCTTGTTCTCTCTTCCTCTATCTTCTTTACATATTCTAGTTCTCTCTTCCTCTCAGCCATTTTCATCTTTAGTGGCAGCCATTTTTTATTATTTTTGTATTGTATTACATGAAGAACAAGTTGTTTTTTGTTGCAGATCATTTTTTTGTATTCATTGATAATGCATGTTCTTGTTAGAAGAAGTGTGGTAAGTAGGTGTGATGCTTTCTCTTATGAATGCTATTTTTTTGTGGGATACAATATTTGCAGTATGTATGTTCTTGTAATTTCTGTTATGAATCTCTATTTTTTTGTAGGATACAATATATGCAGTATGTATATTTCTGTAAGAAGAATATTTTTTCTCCCATTTGATATGTTGTTTTATGGTTTATTTTATAATTTTTTTTGGGATTCAACCTATACAAATTTTGGCTTGCATTTTTTTGTTATATGGTTTCTATTTGATTGTAGTATATTTCATAGTTTTTTTTTTGTAGTTTGTTTTGCAATTTTTGGTAGATTTACATTCAGTAGATACACTATTTGAAAATATATTAGTAAATATTAATATACACTGTTCAAAAAATTCTATTGTATACACTTTAGTAACATAGTATATGCATTGCTATGATAGTATATGCTATGATGATAGATTTTATATTACACTATATGATATATTCTGAGATTTGATTTGACGGCTCTGATATGTTCTGATATTTGATTTGACGGCTGATAAATGGGGTGCGCCGGGTGGACTGCCACGTGTACGGATGGGACGTCAACCGATGGGGTAATAAATGATCACGTCAAATCAACTGTCTGTGGCAGTGAAGTATATGCAAGGTTATCGTAGTACATACTTCATTGGTTTCTGAATTTAATATTTTATATAAAATTTTAAATTTTATAAACCGAAGCGTAATGATTTGCATTGATTTGAAAACCGAGACTTGAAAAGGCGCCCTTTCGGTAACACCTGTATACCCATTAAATTGGTGAAATTACTCCACTATCATTCTTAACATGGTATATACTATGTTAAGGTAGTATGTACAAAGGGCAATTGCGTCATCTTATTTGTTATAACATATAAACCACCATTTTTAGCGCATACTTCTTCTTACTTCATTCTACTTCTCTTTTGAATCGTCTCTTTCTCTTCAATCCTCTGAATTTACATTTGCAACTTTTAATTCCACATCTTGCATGAAAAATCATTGGTATGACTAGAAAGGAGAAGATGGCAATGGAGGGGGAGGTAAGGGCATGCTGCTAATGTAGTGTAGACTATGTTTTTCGATATGTGTTTTGATTATTTCTTAAAAATATGTGGGTTATTTTGTTTGACAGAGCAAACTAAAGCCTATTAAAGTGGCAGGGAAGCCTCTCCAGTCATGGTGTAACACCTCCCGTCTGGTTGATCTCATCCAAGACGTGGGGCTACAAAATTCTCCACTCCACCTACAGTCCATCCAAGCTACCCCGTTCGGACATTTCGTTGATATCCTTGCGGTTGTGCAGAAGAACTGTCTCCTTCAGACAGTTTTAAGTTTCTATGACTTGGACCACAACGTTTTCGTGGTCTGAGGAAAGGAACTACACTTTTTACCAGAGCATGTCTCCACCTTGGGTTGTCTAGCCGAGGGGCGCCGGCGATCACCGGTAAAAAGTCCCCCACCTCTCCCTTTTACAGGGAGTATTTCACATCTCAAGGCCAAAAGTACCTTATACGGCCACTAATTGAGAAGCACATGCGAGATCTTACCCACAAGAAAGACGAGAAGTCCATTAGGGACTTCACAAAATTATTTATTATGCACATTTTCTTTCAATCCTATTCGTCAAGGCGAACTATTCATGCCCGTTAGAGTACGCGGACATGGTTGATGATCTTAGTCGCCTCGGCGACTATGCGTGGACCAAAGTAATTCACGCGGACATGGTTTCTGCTATAATCAAATGCGCGAAAGTGGCCTAGTGCCCTGAAGGGTGGGATGGAAAGGGCTACTTCTATGCATGCATCGTAGTTCTCAACGTAAGTGTATTATTTATTTTAAGTATTTCATAACGTATGCTTTCCAAACATAGCATATGCATCTCTAACATAGTGTATACAATCCTAACATAGCGTATACAATCATGGCTTGTTCAGGCTTGGTTTTATGAGCATGTGCGCATCATCCAGCCTCAGCCAGAGTGGCCTAGGATCTACAGATGGGCTGCAAAGGGGTGCGCCAGAATCCATACGTACTCTGCACTCATCAACAGTCTGAAATACCCAGACATTTTGAAAAAGATGGTGTTTAAAGCCAACAAGCTTCCATATCTCGAAGATGACTCGTTTCATCTGCCACTGGAGGGGTACTTACAGCGGTGCCTTAACCCTCGCCCCCGGCAACAGAAAAGATGGAGGCGATGAAAAGGAAGTTGGAGGAGCTCACTGCCATCATCAACTTATTGATTGCCGAACGACGTGCAATCTCGGACCACCTTCCGTAGAAAAATCAAGAACAACAGCTGATGCCCCCAAAAAAGAATCATCCACCAACCAAACAGACCTGGCGTTCCCCAAGAAAGGGAAACAAAAGAAAGGAGCCAGAGCTCCCTATTGTGGTCACCGACAAACACAAGAAGAAAACATCACAGAAGGTACGTGTTACCGATTCGATCAAAAGATGTAGTATAGACTTATTTAACGATTGCAGCATGCTTTACTGAAATGTAATATTGTTATTACAGTCAGATCAGGATACCGATGAATATTTCATGCAGGATATTCGAGGGGATGTGCAAGCAGCAACAACACCATCAGCAGCAGCAACAACACTACCGGCACCAACAACACCGCCAACAGCAGCAACAACACTACCAGCACCAACAACACCACCAGCAGAAGCACCACCAACAAAAGAAGCGGAAGCACCAGCACCACAACCAACAAGAAATGCACCAGCAACAACAACAATAGAAGCACCAGCAACACCAACCACAGAAGCACCGGCAACAACAGAAGCTGAAACACCAAAAATAATAGCATAAGGAACAACAACAAAATCAGGTTACACTTCTTACATAACGCATACTATCATAACATAGCGTATACTATTCTAACATAGCGTATACTTATATAAATTATTGATGTATATATTTTATAGACCGTTCGATATTGGAGCCTATTGAGAAGGCAATCCCTAGAAAAACAAGGACTAGGAGGGCCGATATGATCAAGGGTGTTAAGATTGTGTCACTTTTTAATGTCAAATATCGCGTTTTATTTATTATTAATAGTTCGGGCATTCAGTTTTAAAATCTAACTGCATATTTGTGGTTCTGGTGTTCACTTGGGCTTAAATAGAAATTTTCGTAGCATTTCAAGGTCTTTTTAGAAATTATGCAGTTTTGATTGGTATTTGGATTTAATTTTGTTAAAATCCAAGATGAAGAGGTAAAAATCTGATATTATTACGAGATGTTCGGTTTTGAGATAGCTTCCATATAGAAGTGGAATTGGATCAACTGGATTCATATATCAAAAGTTATGGGTATTTTTCCGAGTATACCCCGAAGATGAGAAATCCAGGCAGCAGCCCTGTAAGATGTTTAGCCTAGATTTTGGAATAGCTGTAGAGATTATTTGATCTGGGTGTAAACATGAAAGTTGTAGATAATTGTCTTATCTTTCCAATGCCACTGGAATCATGCAATTCGGACTGTATTGTGGAAGTTATGCCTGTTTAAGTGAAGTCTGTCCAGGATTTCGGGGCAGGGACGATTTGGTCGTTTGACACCTCTTTTAGATATTTATGTGCCCAAATGTCTCTCGTCTCTCTCATTCTCGACTCTCTCTCTCGACCAGCTCTGCTGGTGTAAAAAAAATGAAGAGGAGAAAGTGGAGGTGATGATGAAGTCTCCTCTTCCAAGGTCTTTGAAGAGGTGTTGTTTGAGAGGAGGTGCGGGATCGATGGTGATTGCGGTGGAGCTGCGGCGTGGGGCGTGCCGGAGCTGCGTATGGACCTCCCGCTCTCCTCGGTTGGGTTCAGCCATGTCTTTTGTGGCTGTTGGAAAGAGTGGAAGCTTCTTTGTTTTGTGTTGTTGTGTGTGCATGGAATTGAAGAATATGAGGGAGAGAAGCACATATTCATGTGTTATGTGTTGTGTATGTGCGCACACCACCTGTTTGTGAGTATGTGTGAGTGAACCATATATGCATGTTCTTCTCCTCTTGCCAATGTGTTTCCTCATGCATCATCTAAACTTGTGTTTGTGTACTAAAGGGGCGCAGGGTTGACACATTGGTGCACATATGAGGGTTGCGGGGATGCGGGTGCGCGCTCGGTGTGCTCGCATGCGTGCGGAGTGCGCGGGAAGCGTGCATGAGGTGCTCGAGGGCGTGCTTGGCCTTGCCCGATGTGCGGAGTGTGCGGGCAGCGTGCACGAGGTGCTCGAGGGCGTGCGGAGTGTGCGGGCAGCATGCACGAGGTGCTCGGGGACGTGCTTGACGTTGTCCGATGCGTGCGGAGTGCATGGGCAGCGTGCACGGGGTACTCGAGGCATGCTTGCGGTGCTCAGACGCGTTCGGAGTGTGCTTCGTGGTGTCGAGCAGCTTGTTATAGCCAAATGCAACCATTGGATGATCCTTGGCGGATTGGTATCGAGCTTCGGTTTTAATTCGTCGCTCTCTTGCGTTTCGTGAGCCGTGCGCTCGTTAGGTGAGTGGTTCGATCCACCCCTTTCGGAAGCGTGCTCGATGCACATAATCGTGCATCGCGTAACCGTGGGGCACCCTAGTTATATTCAATCATGACTGATAGATTGTATTGATATATTAGATCCATACTCGTTAGCATTAGGTAGTATCTTATATATATCATGAAGTATAGAGTATGGCATGCCATAGGTAGTATTTTGTAGTGTTGCCTTCATATTAGTAATTGCTTAATATGATTGTGTCATAGTTAGCATTGGTATGACATTTATGATAGCTTCTAGTAGGCCTAGGTTGAATTGTATAAAGTGTGTATATACATGGTTTATTCATAGGTTATTTGGACATGTGTGACAATTGTGTGTGTATTTACTTGTTTGACTATCACACTTATGTAGTAATATGCATGTTATTTACTCTTGACCTCCATATATTCCAAAAGTGTGTTAACATGTTCATATTAGCTAATATTGTGGTGCAAACTTTTAATGCGATATCAATTGTTCATTTGTTGGAAAGTCTTATGTCGAATGACTTTTCTATTGCTTGAACACATGTAGTTTTGGAGTGTAATTGGATTTATATTAGTTGAGCCATTTTAGGGAGTTGGACATTTGAGGTGTTCTTATTTTATTCAATGTCTTATACTACATGCATGGCTATATGAGCTAATTTTGTCATCTTTAGGACTTGATATATTCCAATTGAAAGAGGATTTTATACTAAAAAAATAGTTAATATGAAGGGATTTATAATGAAATTCTTCTTCGTTGAGATCATTCATTGGGGTGCACGTGTGTTATCTTATGTTGCTTGTTATATTTTTATATGATTTATGTACCTCTTATGAGATAGAATTCCTCATGTTACATTTGATTTATGTAATATTATTGAGTACGGTGGTTATGTAGCAGTTTATCTACCCTGCATCCATGCGATGCTCTCATATGAGAATTCAGAATAATTCATTTATTGTATCGGTGTTCGTTAACCAATAGCTATGATAGTATGTTTGGTCTATCTGTATTAGGCGTGTGGATGACCCATCTTTAGGGTCATGCCTTCGTATTGTTAAGTGCGAGAACTTAATTGTTTTTTCTCACGTCCGAGTGATGCATCTGTATAGCAATTCAAGAGAATTCATTAGCATTGTCATTTGCTAGATGATTATAGTTGATCCTTGAGGATCGTATTGTGAGCGTAGAATGCTTCTCCCTTACCTCGTATCCGCGTTGAAGCTACCCGGCGTTGGAGCTATCCTGGATTCTGCCGCTACATCATAGGAGGCCCAATGTGTATTTTAATACCCTTGTGGCTTCGTACCTATCTTGGAAGGCTGTCAGGAAGAGGGCTACCCGGGAGAGGGCTACCGGAAGGTTAAGGGAGTTAGCGAGTTGATATTTCCTTTCTAATAGTCCCATGTTACCCTATGGGTGAAGGTGAGGATGACATTGGAGTGCTTCCTCCCGTATCGTCGTACATCGAAGCTTCTGAGTGTTGAAGCTACCCTGGATAGTGCCACCACATCATAGGAGGCTCAATGTGTATTTCAATACCTTGTGGCTTCGTACCTATCTTGGAAGGCCGCCAGGGAGAGGGCTACCGGATGATGCAAGGCATCGTAACGTATTATACATCGATGTAGATAATCTTTGAAGTGTTGTACTAGTTTGAGATACTACACATTACTATTAATGAATAAATTGCTTTTTAAGAGTTCTATGAGTTCCCCTCCGGGTCAAGGGTGAGGATTATGTGATGTCATGTCTTCGCATGACATTTATCTCTGTTGAATTTCTCCCATATCTCTTTTCCTTGGAAGGGAAAATGTTCTAATATTATATTATTATTTGTAGAATTTGGATTCTTGCCACTCACTGAGCTTGTAGCTCACCCCTCATGTGTTATTTTTTTTTCACCAGGGATTGGGTTGGTGTGAGGTTAGAGCATCTCTCTGGCATGGCTCATGCGTGGAGCGTTTCACCTTTCGGTTGGTGAGTACGAGGTTGTCAGCAATCCTATTTTCTTGTATATGTATTAATAATCGTGCGTATTGCACATATGGCTGTATTGGACTAGACTTGGACTCTCACAGGACAGTGTTTGTGTATTCAGGTCTGTAATAATAATTTTGATTTACAGACTTATTTATATTTTATACTTCCGTATTTTTTTTAATTGGCTATCGCTTCCCTGTAGCCTTGTCACCTTATTCGATTCTTGTCAGTTTTTGTGTGATTGGTATGTTCCCGGGGACGGCCGCCTCGGGGCGTAACAAAGGGAGAGCCCGCTAAGGTAGCCAAGGAGGTGACTGTACAGGGCCGAATAACTAGGACTAACCCTATTGCACTCCCAAAGGTCCAATTCAAAAGAACAAAAACAGTAAGGTGATCCAAGATCCACAAGAAGATGAAGCGAAATTACAGATGGTTATAAGTTATCGAAGAAGGGAGCTGAAGCACAGAAGATCGTATATAAGGAAGTAACCCAGCACTAATCGATGTAAGTACCATATCGTTTCGGTTCTGTGAAAGCTCTTTTCATTTAACTTGGAATAGAATAAACTTTCTTCCTTTACTTTTGTAGAATTTTCCGGGTAAATCGACGATTTCAGATGAAGAACGCCAGATCATTTTGGATTTCTTCCAGCTTGAAATGAACAAGTCAGTTTAATAATTTCTCAATTGTTTAATATTATATCTAGCAATAGTCTTCTCAATTTTTTATGCTTTCGTGACATAGTGTATACATCTCTAACGTAGCATATACTTTTCTAACATAGCGTATACATTTCTAACATAGCGTATACTAATATAGTGGCATTTTCATGCCTTGTAATGATGTGGTCTGGAAGAAAGAAGACGTTGACGTGAGAAGGAATGACCTATTGACAGTGATTGGAAATGATCGGCTGGGTGAAGAGGTCATTGATGGCCTAGGGTTGATGTACGCCAATAGGGAGCATGTGCATTGCCCTGTGGACAAGACGAAGTTTGTAAAGTCCACTTTTAATGTGCGTATATCATTTTAAGATTTGTGGTTTGTCCTAATCGGTGGTATATACTATATGATTTTCTAATGTGGGTATGTTTTAAACACAACATATGATTATACTTGGGGAGGACCAAGTCCTGAAATTCCTCGGGGACCAGTGCTTCAAGCCAAAGGAGCTTGGAGGGGTGGGGAATGTTGTGTTTTTTTATGTTTGTGTCACTTTTTGGGAGTGGTCCATATCACATTTTTATTTATTATTAGAATTTGGGCCATCAATTCAAAAATTGAATTGCATATTTGTGTTCCTGGCATTCATATGAGCTTGTCTATAAATTTTCATTTAGTTCTAACATTGTTTTAAAAATTTCGCAGTTCCGGATGATATTCGGGTTGGGTCGTTACTGAACTTTAGTTGGTGAGAACTATCAAAGGCTTGCCATGCAAGCTTTCCTTGGGCGAGTTTAAGCAAATGACACCCCCTTCCATCTCTCATCGAATTCATTTACGGTAAGGCAATCATAAACTAGATTCATAAGTTGATCTTTGAAAGACTTGTAATCATTCACATAGATTCACAAATTGAACTTATTATACTATATACTATGACAAAATAGTATACGTTGTGCTAATAAGTATGCACTATCATAAAAGGAATGTGCTATGCTAGAACATTATGTACTATGTTAAACACGTATGTGCACATTAATAAAGAAGTATACGGTTTAGAAAGGACGTGCACTATGTAAAACATGGACTGCCTCCATGATGAATAATTTATAAAAACTCTAGAAGATATATGTTATAAGTCGATGAATTGATGAAAATAGTATACATACCATGTCAAGTTTTTCAGGAACTTTTTTCAAGATATGCCAGATACAAAGACGGTATCTTGCATGAGAAAACACTTTTTAATGGCTCCCCCGATGGATCTTCATTGGTCAGTGATTATCGCTTGAGGGGGACGGTTTCCCATGCATGCTAACCAAGCCTTGAAAAGCCGTACGTGTGTCTCTATCGTCTCATTGGTTAGCAAGCCACAACCTAACAAAATGGAATGTCCATGGTGGTTTACGCCAACAAATGGGGCAAACGACAATGCGTATTTGTTTGTCAAATATGTCGTGTCGAATGAGATCACATTACCAAAATACTGATATGCAACCCTACATCTTGCATCTGCCCAAAAAATACTCTTCAAATGACCATCGCTATCCAAATCAATCCTATGAAAAAAAACTCAAATTTATTTCTTGCTGCCTGCTAAAATATTGAAGGAGTACTTCCGCATCGCCTTCCCCAGGCTCGATAAGTATTACAAAATGGGGAAATTACGACAATTCCTTTCTGTGAATGGAAGTTGATCATATCCCCCTCATTCGACAGCTAAGGCATCAAATGTCTTGCATGGTGGAACCCCGACAGCATCATTTATCGCCAGTTGTTTCATGGCATGTGTGGTCAACGCTCGATGACATTTGTGAAATCGTGATAACTTGGATCCACCTCGTGATTATGTTCAAGAACGAGCAGGTCCAACACCCACATACTATCTCCATACATCTTAATTTGGATTCTCGCTTAGCAATTTGTCTTACAGACTGGTTTATGACAATGCACAGATTTCATCGGGTCGCTCTTGGTTGCCTTCTTCCTTTGCTTACATTCATTGGAACACGCAAATATCACGGCTTTTAAATCTCCTTCAACAGTGTATTTCTTTCCCGTTTAAACGATACCGAATCCACAACTGAAAGCATATTCTTTATATAATTCGAATGCTTCGTCAATTGACTTGAATTCCATTCCAACCTTCAGTTCCGTATCTCCATTTTCCTCGTCTTCCACGATGACATTTGCATCTGTTGTATGTATCTCGTCGCCCCCGCACAAACCTATGTACTGAAAAAATATACAATCTATTTAGCTTAATATATTGTATATACAACATTAAGTTAGTATATGCTATGTTAAAAAAGTATACGCTATGTTACATAAATACACACTAAGATAATGTAGTATGTACATATATATTTTAGTATATGCTTTTTATTTTGATCGTGTGTGTCATGGTACATAATGAATAAATGTCATCCATGAAATACCAATTTAAAAATAAAATACGCGCGTTAAATTTTCCTGCAGCGAACACTTGTTTTACAAATATCAAAAGTAAAAAATGACAAACATTTATTTCCACAAAAAAAATTTGTCAAGATTTGTAGATATTAAAAATTATGCTCACTCGGATCACGTGAAAGAATTAAATACAAACAAACAAATACTTGCTTTCTATTTTGAACTGGATATTAATGTCAATGCTTCAAATGTTGAACAAAAATGCAGCACAAACAACATAAACTCACTTTTCAGAAGCTTTAGCACAAAAAAGACGTGATGTCCCACTGAAAGAAAGCCAAAAATGAAATAAATGAAAATATGAAATCTGTTTTATTTCTTTTCACCGAAAGTGGTTTTGACGGGAAACGAAAATTTTATTTTGAGGGGAAAACGAAAAAATGGTGGCTGATGTGGCTGGCGCTGACGTGGAGGACAGAGGGTGGTTTTTTGGGCAATCTAACGTGGAGACTGCAGCTCGGACTGCAAAAGAGATCGTGTGTATCACTACCCTTCTTATATACAATGTCAATCGAATGAATATATGTTATCTCTAATCGATTATATATTATATTGAGCATGATAATTTATTCGAATGTATAATTTAATTTTTTGTAAATGTATGTACTTCATTAAATAAATATATATCTTAAAAAACATGTTAAGATTGTAAATATGACAATATGAATGATTACTTTAGGAAAATGATACACTCAGCAGTTTCTCCGTCAAAAGCTCAGACCCCATGTCGGATCTGACGTGTCGTGCCCAGATGACGTGGCATTTTTATTTTTTTATTTGGCTGACGTGTACCATTTTTTAATTCAAATCCCGTCTATATTATTTTTTAATAAAATATTATGTGTTTTTGAATTTTGACTCCATCTGAAAAAGTTGGTCTGACACCACATTAAATGATCGAAAAGACCTTCTGACAAAGACACATGGGCTACTGGCATGGTCTGACACCACATTAAATGGTCAAAATACAACAAAAAGTACATGCGCATTTTGAACAAACATATACTTCAAAAAATGAGGTATGTACCTCGTAACACCAATTTGTTTGAATTCATGCTTGTGTGGGGGTGGATATCGAGGAGAGACCCATCTGTTATCGAGTTCCAATGTAATTTTTCTCTCTCTCATTTCGTCTTCCACAAAACAAACACACCCTCTCTCTTTGACCAAACTTTTCAGATTTCACAAAACAAACTCTCTCTCTCTCTCTCTCTCTCTCTCTCTCCACCTCACCATCTCTTGTCTCTTCCACATGGTTTACCGTCGGCATCTTCTACATCTTCACCATCTTTCAAGTGTGGTTCCTCTACGTCTTCACCGTCTTCATTACCCCACCCTCTCTTATCTTTTTAATATTCTTTAGTTTTTTTAGCAAATGATTTCATAAATCAATTTTTTTAAAATCTTGTTTCAATTCTTTTATTCTTAAAATAGTTTTTTTAATCTTAAATCAATTTTTTTCCTTTTATGTTATGATGTTTCAATTTTTTAATCTTATTGTGTATTTTAGTTGGATATGGTGGCATGCTATGTTCGTCGTTCATAAACATTTGTTTTGTGTTTACGTTATACATCATCTACTATATTCTTTGTAAATAAAGAACATTCCTTCGTGCAGAACGAAGAAATGACTGTCGGAGATGATATCCCTTCGTTCAAAATTGAGAAATGTTTGTTGGAGAAGATTTTATTTTTTTAGAACCCCAATATGGAGAGATTCATCGCGAAGGGGATCAAATGCTTTGTGGGAGAAGAGGTAGGTGACATATTTTGATTTTTTGTATGTTTCATGTTTTTTCTTCTTTAGAGTTATGTGCTTCCTCTTAAGAGATATATGTATTTATTATATGGTATACGCTTTTTATATGAGGAGTATGCATTTCATGTCTTAGGTGATTGATGGTTCTCGAGATTTGTGGCTAAAGCTATAGCGAATATGAGAGTTTTGCACATCTCGACAGTTTTAAATGTAATATATCATTTTAGTTATGTTGGATTAGCATATTTGTAACTGAGCCTATCTAACTATTTTACTTATTACAGCAATACATTGATGCGGGGATGGATGGATGGATGTCGATGCTTTTTTGATACATACAAATGGTGGAAGACGGATGGTGTCACATGATGAACCAACGGTTCCTCCTGTAAGATTCCCTCCACAACAAGGAGCATAATGCGTGGGTAGAGAGAGCTGTCAAGTTATTACAGAAGACGATGCTGAAGGAAGTAGAGGGGTGCCCCCCTTGTTCTTGATGTCTCTTATTCGTTTCCATTTTAACACCAAAGATGATATGACCTATATGCGTACTATGAGTGTAACTGCATTTTGGGTGATGAATTTTATAAAATTAGAACAAGCAGGGTCGTTTTGGTTGATGTTTATTCAGTCATGTTTTAGCTGTCATATACAATGATATCATTTTATTTGTGTTACATGTTATGTTATTGTATGATGTGATTATTGTGTTACATTATTGTGTGATGTGATTTTTTGTTATATGATTCGTATGGTAAGGTATATGCTTTGTTAGATAAGTCATATGCATTGATAGGTGGCTATGATTACTACTGGATTCATGTGTGATGAATTTTGTAAAATCTAACAAGTAAATAATCAAATTGTTCAATTCTACATTTGTGATATCATCTATATGTTAAATTCCTCATCTAGCTAGTGTGGTTGTGATCCCAATCACTTCAAATGTTTATAAACCTATCGAGGTATATACTCAATTAAACATTGTATGTGCTATTAAAAACTTGTTAAATACTTATTCACGTTTAATACAAATAGTCAAGTTCAAACATAAAAATTACCTTACAGAACTTGAAGAAATGTCCACGCCAGATTGAAAATAACAAGTCAACTTCTTATAAATAACCATATTATTCACTTCTACATTTGTGATGTCATCCATATGTTAAATTCCTCATCTAGTTGGTATGGTTGTAATCCTAATCACTTCAAATGTTTATGAACCTATAGAATGTCTCAAGTACTTTATTTGCCATCCAATGAGTTATATACCTCATTGTACAAGTGATTTTTAGTTATATGATTGGATGGTGAGGTATATGCTTTGTTAGATAAGTCATATGCATTGATAGGTGGTGTAAATAATAAACATTGGCACCCACCGATGACGATCCTCGAACAATGAGTTTAATTATGCATTGTCCTCCATATGATGTCCCTCAATCATATTCTACCACCCAACTTCAAATTCGTCAACTTTAAAACAATCATATATGAGGTTGCAAAGAGAATCCTTCAAGTTTTTGTACCGTCCAACTTGAATACAGCTTTAAGTAATGCATGTACCATCAGTAATAGAGTACGTGTCTTCATAAATTCAACCTTTGAGAATAAATGAACTACTTGAAAACAAGAATCTATCGAGGTACATGCTCAATTAAACATTGCATGTGCCATAAAAACTTGTTAAATACTTCTTCACGTTGAATACAAATTGTCAAGTTCAGAACGTAAAACATTAATAGCCAACTGTTTCATGGTGTGTGCCTTCAAATCACCATTGGAAATGATGATTTGAATGCTTCCTCGAAACTAATTAACTCCATCCCAATAATCAACTCTTCATTCGCTTTGTAATATTTAATGTCCTCAACTTCTTTATCACGATTTATTTCAGCTTGGGGTTCAGCGTCAATGCTCTCTCCAATTTGATCCAAATCATTTGTCTCCATTGGTCCATGATAATCATCTGCGATTTACCTGTGATATTTTAATAAGTATATACGTTATAAAGATCTGTATATACGATATCAAAACGAAAAGAAAAGTAGTTCATCGATATGTAGTGGTAAACAGAAGAATTTATCATCAACTTTACAACTATCTTCAACGAAATTGTTGTCACAAATGACAAAAAAAATATGAAAAAGGAAGATGAAGACGAAAAAGGGGAATCTTATGAAAACTATGCACATACCAACTTTTTGTCCCCTGACTGCAAATGAGGAATATTTACTACCTTCTCATGGAGCTGCTATGGTTGGTCTGTGGTGGTTGTTGCTGATGAGAAAGAGAGAGAGAAGAACAAAAATAGTAAATGAAAATAAAAAAGGACGATGGCAAAGAAAAGTTAAAAAACAGGGTACCAATTGAAAAATAGGTGGAAACTTTTGGGAAAAAAATTTCATGGACAATTTTTGAGAACTGACGTGGCATTTTTTAAAAAAGAAATCCATGTGAACAATCTGACGTGGGGTCTGAAAATTGGTCGGTATTATAAACTGAGTGTAGCAGCACTCTTATCTTTAACATCTTTTTTTTGACCGAATGGTGCGGGACACCACCCTCGCGTGGGGTTACCTGGGTTCATAATTAAATGAAGAAAATGATGTTGCAACCCAATGAACTTGGATCTTGTGAGCTTTTGCCCACTGTCTGTTCTGATCTCTTATTGATCATATTTGTCTTATACTAATAACGATGGAAAATGATATGTCAAACACCAGTTATAGCCTCAATTGCAGTCCACATTGATTTTATTTTATTTTATTTTTCTAAATCATACTCTCTTTCATTGAAGTACATATTGTTATATAAAATAAAGTAAATATTGAAATACAATAGTGTATTTCTTTTAAATAATTTTTTTAATGTCATATAAATTGAAAGAACTCATGTACAATGATAGCTCAATATATATTATGCTATCATAGTGTATAAGATTACAGACTGGACTCCAAAACGAACCGAGTGTATCAACGCTCAATAATATATCATTGCTTATAGGGCTATGTCGCCCTATTTAGTCCCTTTTAAATAAAAAAACACAATCACTTCATATCATCTGAGTAGTAGTCTGTCAATGAAATGAAACTTTTGTAAGGTTATATCAAAGATCCATATTGAATGTCCCTCTCAAGCTCCTTATATTGCACGGATAGACCACGACAATAGAGGAAAAGAAATTAAAGAAAGATTGATCAAAATATTAAGTTTAAAATAATTCTGGAAGTTGCATTATGTATGCATATAAAATTACAAATGTACTTTAACAATGGTTAGCTCTCACAATCCAAACCATTAAAATAGTGTAAAATCATGTGATGGAGCTTTGGTTTAATGGTTTTCTAATACCATGATTGAATTTGACTACCTCTTTTAAGTGTGTGTTAAAATGAGATGTGTGACTCACATAGTTAGAACAAAAGAACACAAAGCTCTCATGCATATAACTGCATAGTATATAGATTCATGGATCAAAGTTATGTTTGTTAATTTAATCAAAGAACTTAAAAACTTGTGCATGGTGCGAATACTCATTTCATGCCCTTATTAACTTTTCCAAATTAATTCAAGAAAGCTTTAACATTTTCATAGTTAGCGTTTAAAAAAGCTTTATAAAGTGCTTTTGCTTTTTAATAAAGCAAACAGATTTAATTAAAAAGTTATTTACAGTTTTTAATAAAAAAAATATTGCTTTTTAAAAAGCACAAAAAATGCACTTCCTAGTAATCAAGTTTATTTAAGCCACTTTCTTCAAAATCTTATTTTTCAAACGTGTTTTCAAACGCTACCTCAATGTTTGAAAATATATTTTGATGATTTTGTTATTGCAACTAATCATCAAGTGGTCTCATTTTTTGAAGAAATGAAAAAAGAAATTAAATAATGAAAAAAAAACATTATCATTATCTAGGATGCACACCAATTTATATTTATTAGAATATATATATTCCCCTAATAGAATATTTATTAGAGAGTTTATATAATAGGAAAAAATGTATATAACCCCCCTGAAAGTTTCTCTAGTTAAATAAAGAAGCCCCAAGAGTTAAATGTTAAATTTTCATTAATTTAAGAGGAATATTCTTGGAATATTTTATTACTTAATGTAAATATATATTCATATAACTCCCTGATAGATTGTAAATATCTACATTGACTTTCATTTTTCGGGATATCCATATAACCCCCTGAAATTACGCACTTAATTCATCACCCCCTACCATTACCTAGTTAAAACTTGTATGTGATTAACCTAACAAAGTACAATAATTTATTCTTGACACATTGAAGATTGACGAAGATGCATAATTGGTTGTTTTTTTTATGGAGGACATCTTGGTCATTTAGAGGGTGTTATTGAATTTTTTTTAAATCTCATGATTTTATTTGGATGGATAGAATATGCCTAGGATATTCCTTAAAATTTGATAGAAAACTCAAAGGCCTAAATCTTTATCTATGAGAAAACATAGGGGATTATATGGATATTCTGAAAAATGAGGAGTTAATATGGATACCCGCAAACTTTAAGGGGGCTATATGCATTTTTTCCTTAGGTGTAGGTGGAAGTGACTAGGGTAAAAAAATAATCTAATCATATGTGGTTAAGTTAACCATACTCTAATTTTAAGATGTTAACAACATGAGGGTATATCAATATGTACTCAAACAATCAAGGGATTATATGGATTTTCAAAAAGAAAAGTGATCGATATGGATATAAGCAAACTTTTCAGGGGAGGGGGGGGGGGGGATTTTTGCCTATATAATAGTGAGTTAAGACTTCAGAAATGACTTGAGTGTATTAGTGTGCCCTCCCTCATGTAATGTCCTCATAAGAGAAATCCTTATGAGGAGAAGTCCAGATTTTCAAACAGCAAAAAAGGTCTCTCAAAATTGGCCTTCTTTAAAATGGATTAGGATTACGTCCAATACATTGTGCTGTACTTTATTGATTTTGATGGTCAAGTTTGATGGGCTCATCAGTCAAATTTTATGCGTCAAAAACAAGTTATATATTTTTGATGATACAAACTAGGTAAGGATAATAATAAAGGTTTGTTTAGATTTCATTTTCATTCATTATATTGGAACCATCACAATTGTAGTGTTTGAAATCTTCATATCTCATGCTTATTTTTTTAGTATTTCAAACAAAAAATAAAATTGCACAAAATTTTACAGAAAGGAGGAATTCTTCTTCTAGATCAAGATTATCAAATTGATTATAAGTCTGGGTCACATCACTCACATGCAACATCCCAATTTTGTTAGTAGAATAGTTTGTTATAACAAACATAGAAATAGATGATATTTTAAATAGTAGCTCTTGATTTATTTGTTTTTTGGTTTGAGTACGTATTGTATTGTGTTGTGTTTATAATTGTTGACGGATCAATATGAATAAACTAGACTTGCCTCCCTCAATGATTATTATAATTTATCCATGTTGAATGATCAAGATTTTCTTCAAGAAAATTTTTTTACATGTAGTTATTATCATAGTTCAAAACCATGTGCGGACCGCATGTGCGGTGGGGTCCGCACATGGCATATGCGACCGCATGTACCGAGCATGCGGTCGCACATAGGGTAAGGTAATCGTTCGAACCCCCGTTCGAACGAATTTCGAACGGTAAGAGATCGTTCGAATTCCATTCGAACGGAAGTTCGAACTCAGAGGTAGGTTTTACCGTTCGAAGTCCGTTCGAACTGAACTTCAAACGCCCTCTTACCGTTCGAAGTCCATTCGAACGGAATTCGAACGGTAAGAGACCGTTTGAATTCCGTTCGAACGGAATTCGAACGTGCGCCGCATATTGGGTATAATGTGCGCCCGGGGGCGCACATCAGCATGTGCGGCCGCACGTACCGGTACGTGCGGCCGCATTTCAAACTATGGTTATTATTGTAATCCTTGAAGCACATACATTTACAAAAAAAAAAACGAAGTGTTTACTTGAATAGATTAATGCATAATCATTTTGTATTTTTCTAACCTAGTATATATATTAGATTAAGGGAAGTGAGGATATACTCAATTGTCATAAAAAAATTGAGAACTACGTATAATAAAAAGATCAAGAAGAGAATATACTCATGTGTGACAATCCACTTGTGAGGTGTGATGAAATTTTAAGAAAGGTAAGTCACATGTCTAGGGGATAATCCTAAATGAATATGTGAGAAAGAAGCAATTACATGAGATAATTCTAAAGGAATATTGGAGGGATGTTGTGGATTTGCCACTATATAATGCAAAATGAAACCATTGATGTAGACTATGATATTATTAACATTGCAACACATCCATGGTGGGCAACTATATACCACTTTCATCCTGAGGGTATCTAGTGCTTTGGTAGAGGGACACTTCTCTGATCCAAGAGACATGGATTCAAGTCGTGCTGGCATGTTATTATTGATGACTATAAAATGATGTGTGACAATACTAATTAGGTCAGTAGGATGTATGAACCAGTAGTACTCAATTAAATTATATACTATTTTCGAGTGAAAGTGTGCTTTACTTTGCAAAACGCAAATATTATCTGTACGACCATAAGGCTAATTAATTTGCAATGAATAGTTTAGGAACAGTCTCATATGTGTGTAATCTTATATTTTTATTTTTATCTTTAAAAATAAAATTTAATGTAATGAAACATATGTTTTTTTTATTTATAAAATGAAGTATATATGTCTAACGAATTTACAATATTAATTAAAACCATGAAAGCTAGTGCAGCTCTCTTTCACATGTTGAAATGGCAACCAATACTAGTGGACTGTTTTGATAGCTATCTCCAAAATGAAAAGGGTTATAACTACCATTTAAAAAAAAATGAAAATAACATATAAAGGATGAAGAAAAATGAAACAACTTTATGCAGCCCCATCACTCTCCGTACCAAGTCTAATATTCTACCAAATAGTTGCAAAAGGACAATAAAATTGGATGGAATTTAAAATCTACCACCCAATTAACAAAGCTATGGCCTATGGGTGGGGTTTTTTTTTTTTTTGGATAAGAACTGTGGGTGTTGGTTAATTATCCAAAAAATCCAAAAATCAATGTCAATTGTAAACTAATGAAGGTTTTCATTGTCAAAGAAGACCCTAACAAAGACCACCAAGGAGGAAATAATGGGCATATATTTTGTTTTTTGTTTTTTTTAGTTTTTTGCATATATACTCCAATTAAATTCTAATTTTATTAAAATACCCCTAAAAAAACCCGCATTACAAAAATGCCTTTTAAAAACTTATAGTGACCGTACCCCTATAACACTTGTCGTGAAAAACCTTGGATAAACTATGGTTATATTTTTTTAACCCCACATATATATTGATCTAAATGCCCTTACTTATTCTGAAAAAAAAAAACTAACTTCTTCTTCTCCTAAAACCCTAGCCCTCTAGCCTCTCCTCCCTCCCCCCCCCCCCCTCCCCCCCAATTTGATTGTAGTTCAATCCCTAATCCTCCCCCTTTCTTCATTCGAAACCCTAACACAGACCCTAAATCATCAGTTTGAACATCCACCATTGAAGAGGTTTGGGAAGAACTGCTCATTGTAGGATCCTTTCGATACCTATTATAGACAGTGGATTAGAGAGAGATAAGATGAGCTAAAAATCGTGTAAAAAGTGGGTTTCAAAGAGATAGAAATGCCTTAGAATAGGTAGAGGAAGAAGAAGATGAGATGGGCGTTTGGGCATCTTTACCATACAAGACAGAACTTGACCACAAAGGCACATTTGCATTCACTTAAAGTTTTTTAGTTGCATTCACTAAAAGTTTTTTATGGGTATTTTTGCATTGTGAGTTTTTTTAGGGGTATTTTAACAAAATTAAAATTTAACAGGAGTATATATGCAAAAGTTGCATTTTTTTCTCGTGAAAAAATTCTTGGGAAAAAAGACTTCATGTGCCATTGGTTTCATCTCTATTAAAAAAATAATTAAATTTAGCACCAAGGGCAAGTTAATGAAATGAATAAATATTGCTTTTTTTTTAAATAGCTTTATTACATAGTTCTTTTTTCAGCCACAATTCTAATCCGGCATACATCGATAGCATTAATACTCACATTATGTCTCATTAAAAAATTCACAATTTTTTTTTATAAATGTATCTATACCATTAATCATTGGAGTGTACATATTTTTTTATATAAAACATATACCTTATCAAATAATGTGTATTAATTTTTAAAAACTTTAAAATTGAAATTGGATCGAAAAAATACTCTAAATAAAATTTTTTTTCTTTAAATCTCTAGTGGCGCCTTTTAAGAGGGACTTAAAAAGCACAACATAAACGAGGATATAAAAATATGAAATAAAAAAATAAAACTCCGAACTACAACAGCCACATGTATTATAGTGATAATTGGAGGAAGCCAAAGGGTGAAGACACATTAAAAAACTTTAAATGGAGAGATATATGTGATTGAAATAACAGATGTGGCCCATACTTTGAAGAATGAAAAAGTGATGTTAAAGGAGTGGGTTCCCAATATAAAAAAAATTGTCTAATAATGTAATGTGTTTAAAGATTGGGATTAGCTTTTTTTTCATTCAAGTCAACCCATCTGATGGTGGAAGGTGTTTTTTTTGGGAAATGATTTAATTACAAAAAAAAAAATAAAAAAAATAACCATTTTGACGAATCCCAAAAAATAAAATGATCTGATAATCAAAATTGTAACTACTTTGATGAACAAAGCTAGCATGGATCAGAGAAAAAGGAAAACAAACCAATATTTTACAACTCGCTAGTCTTAAAAATAATAGCATGACATATTTCTTTATTGTTTTTTTTTTTTTTGAAACTAGGTATAAATTGTTACCATTCTTTTTCATTTTTTAAAATGTTGTTATAACTCTGAATTGGAGATGAGAAGTGACTGATTGACCAGAACACATAGATTACATATTTCTTTATTGTTAATCCAATTGACTTAATTATCAGATTGATTAGGTCTTGATTGTGACCTTTTCTTTTCGTGGTCGACTCTCCACAACTAAAATCCAGGTTAATAAACAACGAACGGATATATAGAACTATTCGAATATATATCATATATATAGATCTAGCTATTATGTCAAAATGGTCATTTATATGCAAACAAAGGCTATGCATCTTCAAAGGCGAAACACACATCACATGAATGATATATATATACATGTAGGAACATGTTGGGGCTAGTCCTGTATGGAGTGTTGCTTTAATTTCTTTTGAATATATATATATATATATATACGTAAGCAATTCAGTGTGGGAATGCGGGAAACGACGTCGATCGTTCGATCGCGGGTCCATCGCATCCAACGGTCGAGATGAATCGTACCCGACCGTCCGATGCGATGGACCCGTGATCGACGGCCCGTGATCGCTTTCCGCACGACCGCATTCCTGCACTGAATCGGCTCCCTATATATATATATATATAGGGACATGCTTACGTGCGGTCGTGCGGTCGGTGCGCCCGCGATCACGAGCCGTCGATCACGGGTCCATCGCATCGGACGGTCGGGTGCGAATCACGTCGACCATTGGATACGATGGACCCGCGATCGGACGGCTCGCGACCGCGGGCGCACGACCGCACGACCGCACGTAAGTATTTCCATATATATATATATATATATATATATATATATATATATATATATATATATATATATATGGTCGTGATTACGTGCGGTGTGCGGTCGGTGCGGTTTACGACGTGGGCCGTTCGATCGCGGGTCCATCGCATCCAACGGTCGACGTGAATCGCACCCGACCGTCCGATGCGATGGACCCGTGATCGACGGCCCGTGATCGCGCACCGCACCGACCGCACACCGCACGTAATCGGATCCTTATATATATATATATATATATATATATATATATATATATATATATATATATATATAGGAATGATACGGTGCGCGATGCGGGAACGTGCGCGAACGACCACGGGCCGTCGATCACGGGTCCATCGCATCGGACGGTCGGGTGCGATTCACATCGACCGTTGGATGCGATGGACCCGCGATCGGACGAACGACGTCGTTCCCGCACCGTGCGGGACGCCGCATATTATCATCGACACATATATATATATATATATTATATGTTTTGACTATGTGAAATATACTATAATTGAATTTCATAAAATCATTATGTATTTTGTTTAACAAGATATATTTTATGTGAGAGATATTAGACTGCACACAATGTTGTAAATGAACCTATGTATCATATCAGATTGCACGTGGTGCCTGATCCATTAGTTGAGCTTTACACAATATTTAAGGATACTGCCCTAGCTGATTGGGAACTAAATCATGAACATCAATGTGAAAAAGAAAGGCCTAAATATGAATATTAGTGCTCGTTTTGTTGGCATAAATAGTCAATCCTTTAATTAAAAGGAGATATCTACTCGAGCTTTGTTACCATTAATGCCGAATCTTTGCAAAAACCATGCTATTGCTGGCACATCAATTATGTGCTGTCATGCTGTAGCAAAAAAAAGAAGTCAATTAAGAATAATAATAAAATAATCATATCTCAATCATCATAAATCATCCATTTTAGTTAATATTTTTTAATTAATGGCTTTCTAAAAGCCTGTAGATCATGTTTTATGCCAACCATAAAAGTTGAAATCAGTAGGAACTTCTCAAATAAAGCCACTTTAAAATGCAATCCCAGACTATTTATTTAAAAAAGAAAGATGTTAATTTCTTACATAAGTCTATTTTGCAAATATCATGTCACCTGACGTAAAATATAAAATCGCTTAGCGCATTATATAATATACTATGTTATTATATATATTATATTACAAAAAAATAAAATTTATTCATTTAAGTATGCACTTCGTCAAATTCAAATTCAAACTACGTGCGGTGATGGTAAAAAATAATTAAATATAATATTTTATTAAAAAAATTTTCTAATTTAACCAGAGAGCATTTCTCTGTCCTATGAGACTGCATGTACATCTCAAGGCAACGTCAAAAAATAAATAAATATATCATAATCGCACATACTACTCACATAAATAACCCTAATAAGATCCCATGCATTTCAATTAATTTGCACCCTCCAAACCAAAATCAACATCATAAATATGATCTTTTGCTTTTTTTTTTTGGAAGAGACATGATCAGATATTAAGACTATTTAACATACAAGATAACATACATCAATCAATCTTGAGAGGAATCCAAACTTAACCCAATCTCTCGATTGACCCAATCACACCCACTTTGTTTTTTTCTCTGACAATAAAAATAACAAAAAAATTGTAGGACCTCCTATTCAATAATACAAAAATCAAAGTGCCGTCTTCAACCCTCCCATCCCCCCATATATACAAAAAAATCACACACTAATTACCCTTCTCTCTCTCTCTCTCTATCTCCCAAAAAATACACAAAACATCTCCTCCTCTTCTTCATTTGCTTCTCTTTAAGTCTCTCTCAAGAACCCACAAATGTTGCCAACAAAGCGTGGCCACAGATTCTTCAAGTTCAGATCATCAGCCCCACCACCTCCCCAAACCACTTTCTAATCCCCCCCCCCCCCTCTCTCTCTCCTCTCCTCTCCTCTCAGTACTGTCACCATCACATTCTTCTTTGTTTTTTTTTCCCTCTCTCTCTCTTCCCCTTTTAACATCAAATGTTCTCCAACTTCTTCTTCTGCGATCTCTCTCGAGTCGGCATGGGCTGTTGGGTCATGCTCAGGATCGACTATTCGAGGCTCTCCTGGCTCCTCTTCCGCCTCTTCTCCTACGAATACCACAAAGCAAAGCCTCGAATCTAATGCAAACCAAGCTTTGATTAGTTGACTAACACCTCTGTAATAGATATCAACTTCTTCAATTCTTCCCATTTTTTTTTTTTTTAGTTTTCGAAATTCGACTCTGACGAACATGTCGTCGGACGAGAGAGGCTCGTCAGAGTATGGGTACGTCGAGACGGATCCCACTGGACGGTATGGACGTGTAAGTATTATCATGTATTATTTAGGATCAGTAACGTTTATTTTCATTTTTCTTCTGTTAGATATTAAAATTATATTATTATTTTTTTCAAGTTGATGGTTTGAGTTGAGTTTTTTTTTTATGATTAATTTATGTTTTGAACGTGAATTATTGTTCTTGTTTAATGATATCAAGATTTGACTTTTCATGTTGATTAGTACTTATAATTGAAATTATTGGTTCTTATTGATATATAATTGTCTGATGAGATCCGTTGGGCCACAAATTAAAAATTAGTTTTGTAAAATTAATTTTTAATTGTTTAGCTGTTTGATTGTTTCTATGCTGTCTATGAGAAACATGGGCTTGGTGGACAGTCCTATCTGTGCAACTAATTCAATAATCAGAAATACTAAATGTCAAGTACAATCATGTTTTAGATTGTGTTATTTGTCTGTTCAAGTGGATTGTCAGGCTGAATAGTAATACAGGTTTCAGACAGAGACCAAAAAAACACTGATCATACAACATGTGAGGCTCAGAGTTTATCAGACCTTCCTCAGTTGAGAATCCTCACCAGATGTGCCTTTTTTTTAGGGTCCACCATTTCCCAATTTTTGTACATCTATTCATTCAAATCCAATGAATGGAAGCCAAACAATTTTTAGTGGTTAGAGATTCTCCAAATCAAGTAAACGTGACAATTTCAGTTGTCACAAGCACTCATTGTATGTTCCCATATGTACCCAGCGTGTGTTATTGTTCTTCCTAAAAATGTTTGCTTACACACCAACCCTTCCTATAGCATCTGTAGAAAATGATGAAAACAAATTCAAGCAATAAAACACAGAGTATAAACTTTATTCACATGGGTGAAGAGGAGAGTTGATTGATTTAATCTGCTAATTGAAATACAAATATTTGTGAGGGTCAATTTGATTACGTACTCTGGTGGGGAAGAGAATTACTAATTTCTAGAAATCTAGTTCTACTAGATTTATGTGTGAAAATATAATTTTGTCAAGATGTCTAAAAATTAACATAAAAAAAAGAATAAGATTGAACATAAAACTGTCCCTCTGAACAATTAATAATTTCTATTTAACCCCAACAAACAAGAGACTAAACTAATAAACTAGGGGCACGAGAAGACTAAAATATTCTTACAAATTCAATTTCTGATCACATAAAATTCTATTTCGCGATTGCTAGAAAATATTTAGGCCTTGGAAGATGGACTTCATTTCAATCTAGACATAATCCAAACTTTTGTTGAGAATGTGATCTGTGAAAACATCCTTTAAATAAGATTCTCAAATATGATAAAGATCTTTATCACTTGAGCCACTCTGTTTGCATTATGTCCTCACACACGGATTTGTTATCACGTGTTGCAGTTCAAAGAAATACTGGGCAAAGGAGCAACCAAGACAGTGTAAATACACATCTCAATGAACATGTTTTTCTTGTTATATTCAACCAAATCAAACACATTTTACATACAATGCTTAATTAACATGACATGAATGATCAGATATAGAGCCTTTGATGAGCTGTATGGGATTGAAGTGGCCTGGAACCAGGCGAAGCTGACCGACATGATGCGGTCGCCGGACTCCCTCCAGCGCCTCTACTCGGAGGTCCACCTCCTCGGCACCCTCGACCACGACTCCATCATCCGGTTCCACGCCTCCTGGATCGACTCCGACCGCCGCACCTTCAACTTCATCACTGAGATGTTCACTTCTGGCACCTTAAGAGAGTAAGCATAATTTTGTCTCTGGTTCAAACCATTGTATACAGACCGTGTTTGAAAACAAGTTTAAACAACTTTTAAAATTATGCTTTTATAAAAATTTTTTAACATTCTAAAAAAACCAAAAACAATTTTTTAGTTATAAAAAACCACTCTCCCTTCTATATTAAGTGAAAATTGGGCCATTTCTTATGAGTCCAATTCACCCCTAGTAATCAATAAGGTCTTTCAACTGCCTTCACTTCCAAATTCCTCACCAATCAGAAGATAATGAAAAACTTTATAGACATCTATCAAAATATGTTTTCTAGAAATTTATTTTCTAAAAGGCTATTTTCAAATTCCTTTTCATATGCTAATTGTATTGTTTTTTTTATAGTCAATTTTGGGCATTTCCATTTCAAATAAATTCAAAATGACTATGTCCGATGTATTGCCTTTGTTATAGGTACCGGCAGAAGTACAAGCGAGTGAACATTCGCGCAGTCAAGAACTGGGCGCGACAAATCCTGCACGGACTAGTCTACCTCCACGGGCACAACCCCCCGGTGATCCACCGTGACCTGAAGTGCGACAACATCTTCGTCAACGGCCATCTCGGGCAGGTCAAGATCGGAGATCTCGGGCTAGCAGCTATCCTTCGAGGCACGCAACCCGCGCACAGTGTCATAGGTGCGAATCAAAATAATTTTATACTTTCCTTCATGCACAAACACACCCTATAAAAAAAATATTCTGTTGAATTCAGGTACGCCTGAATTCATGGCGCCGGAGCTCTACGAGGAGGAATACAACGAACTCGTCGACATCTACTCCTTCGGCATGTGCGTGCTCGAGATGCTCACGTCCGAGTACCCCTACAGCGAGTGCTCGAACCCCGCCCAGATCTACAAGAAGGTCACATCGGTGAGCACCATCACCCAGTGAGCGCGCACGCGCGCCGAAGTCTTTCACTTGCGCTGACGCGTCTCTCTGTTCTTGCGCAGGGGAGGCTTCCGGACGCATTTCATCGGATACGAGACACGGAGGCGCGGAGGTTCGTGGGGAGGTGTCTGGAGACCGCGTCGAAGAGGGCGTCGGCGGCGGAGCTTCTGCTCGACCCATTCATCGTATCCGATGACGATGATGGGCTTCTGTTGCCGACGGTGGGGAGGAGGTCGGTGCAGAACCCGGTGGCCGTGGCCGTGGGCGTTGCGCCGGAGCGTGCGAGGGAGAGGGTGGTGCCGAGGCCGAGGGATATGACGATCACTGGAAAGATGAATCCTGAGGATGAGACCATCTTCCTTAAAGTGCAGATTGCGGACAAAGAAGGTGCGCATATAGAATCACCCATAAACCATGTGCATCTAACGAAGCACTTTAACCAGAGCGAGAAGTTTTGTTTACTTTTTTTCATGAAGTACAACTAATTGGCATTTTGTTGGTCATCACAGGTCATGTCAGGAACATATACTTTCCATTCGACATCATAAGCGACACCCCAATTGATGTCGCGAATGAGATGGTGAAAGAGCTGGAGATAACTGACCGGGAGCCATCGGAGATCGCTGAGGTCATCAACGACGAGATATCAGCCCTTGTGCCAGGCTGGAACGACTCAGCTCACTCCGAAGCCCACCACATTTACGACTACGACGACGACGACGACGACGACGACGACGATAATGGGCCGCGACATCCCTTCCATTCCCCCACATGTTCCTCTCGAGGTTCGTTCTACGGGTCTGGCCCATCGCATATGGGCCATGCCCACCAGGCCCAGGTCCAGTTTGAGGATGCTTATACAACTGATTGGCTTCAAGGTACACAAAATGCTAACATTTCTTTAGCTTACTTTGTGAACTAAATTTGATTTAACTAAAATGATTTGCTTATCTATCTTTTTTTAAGACGACGACGCGAGCTCCCAGAGCTCGATCTATTCCGGAAAGTACTCAAACCTGAATTACAATTCCGGGAACGAACACGATTCGAGAGAATTCCGGCCATCCACGACGAGGTTCGGCCCAGATGAGAACACTAAGAGGTGCGTTGGTGGGCCTTGTGGGCCAAGGCCCGGGCACCACGACAGGGAGAGGAAGGGGACCGATAATGGCCGTTCGATGTCGAGGCACCAGTCGATGGTCGACGTACGGAGCCAACTGTTGCACCGGACCCTGGTCGAGGAGGTGAACCGGCGGCTCTTCAAGACGGTAGGCGCCGTTGAGAATATCGGGTACCAGGAGCCCTACGTGGGCCGAGGGAAGGCCCATAAGGCCCATGGAGATGGGCAGAAGCAAGGATTTACATGGGTGGGCCGTAGAGAAGATCATTTGAGAAGGCCCATGAAATAAAGGCCCATAAAGCCCACAGAGAGGTATATATAATTACAGCCGTCCGATTAAAGTGGAGATGTGAAGGTGGACAGCTTATATTCTCTGGTGGCAATAAAAGTGGTCTTTGGAAATTTTGGGCCCACCACTAACGTTTGATCATCAATGGACGTTTGTGATTGGGTCCCCCACATGGACTTTTTTTTTTGTTGTACGACTCTTTTTTTTTGAGGAGTGGAAAGCAAGCAAAAAAAACAGAGAGGGATGTGTGTATACTTTTATATATGTGCATCATTGGACTGCTGGAAGATGATCTAGACCATTATATTCTCTCTGATGTTTTTTTGTTTTAATGTTTATTAGGGTTCTTTAAATTGTGGTGGTTGGAGGGTTAGTTGGAAGATTTGTACAGCTCAATTGAGAGAGAGTATATGCTTGTGTGTGATGAATACAGATCATAGTTCATAAATCCATTTGTTAGGTTGGAGTTGGAAAATTGTTTTCGGAGAACAGATTTTTATCTTTGTTGTGGATCAGTATTTAGATAAACATTTTGATATTGTAGATGCTTTGACATCCAATCGAGTTACATTTATTAATGTTAATGTAGTAAAAAACTAGATCAAAAAATTAAGGATCAGATTCTATTAATCTCCAAAAATGTAACGGATTTATAAATTAAGGAGATCGATAGAATGATACAATTTATGATTAAGGGGTCAATTCTGAAAAATCTATAATTGATACAGATCCTAATATGAAATTAAAATTTAGAGAAATATGTAACATATGATTTGTTTCAAATGAATATTTATTACAATATTATATTATAAATATAATCACTCGAATAATAATCTATATTTGAGTAATTTAATCAAAATCCAGATTTATAGCTCGTTTTGAGTATCCATGATTCATATGCATATTAATTATTTATGATTCGTTATTATATATTTGACATAAAGACGATTTATGTTTGCAAGCCTATTTTTTCTTTCTCTTTTTTAAGATGAAATCCAATCAGTGTTAGATTTTATCATGATATATCAGTCTCCAATAAACAACTAATATGTATCCTATCATATGATAAATATATGAGTTTTTTAAAATGATTTAGAACACACGCCGACTAACATGAATTGATGAATAAAACACTAACTGAAATTAATCTTCCATTTTTTCAAGGAGCAGCGAAATCAGTGTCAAGACGTCAAGTTCCCTTGTTTGAGTAATAAAGAAAAAAAAGTTCTCTTTTGACTAAATAAATCCACACACATCAAATAACAGAGGACGCTTATACACTCACCCATTATATACTTTATGTTAGTGTGTGTATTGTTCTTTTTGTATATATGAGTATGTTAAATATTTCAAAAAAATAAAAATAAAACACTGGTAAATGAGATTACACCCTGGGTTGAACATAAAATTTTTGACTTAGACGGCGCTGTTATACCCAGATCTATTTTTAGCCTCAATTTCAATTCTATATGCGTCGATATATTTCTATCGACACATATGTTCATGTTTACAAGACATATGCTTTAAAAGAATTTTTTATATTTTCTATAAATGCATTCATGCAATTTATTAGAGTATATGTTTTATTTTTTATAAAAAATGTGTACTTCATTAAATGAGATATACTATTTTTAAAAAATTCAAAACACATATAAACTAGAATTGAGGCTGAAAATGAAATTGAATGTAACATTATCCTTAATTAGAACTATCAAAAGCCCACACATACTCAACAATTCTATCTGCCGTTGTTACATAATACGCGATCCTTTTTACATTTATCTTATCAACTCTTTCAGTTACATGTACCTTGTTAATTATGTTAAGCAGGCGCATGCATTATTAAAAAAAAACTTATATTTTTTATAAATAAATCTATACCATTCGTTAGAAATTTTTTTTTTAGATCAGGTTTACTTTTAAAAAAATAAATCATCATTACTATTTATGTGCAAACGAGGCTAGGCTGTGTTTAATCTTTTTCGATCTTCCAATCTATCATGATGGACGCCACCACTAAAAGGGTCCCATGCATTAGTGAGTTTAGCTGGACAAGTCACACAAACAAAAGCAAAACCTTAAAAAAAAAAAAAAAAAAAAAAAGGCTCCACAAGAGAAGAACAAAAAACAAAAACACAAACATCACCACCCACAACCACCACCATGCACCACCACCGCATCTCCTCCGCCCCTCCTCCGACGCCCATCGCCACCGGAAGAGGCCTCCGCTCCGCCGCCGTCGATGATCGTATCCTCACCGAGTACCTCCAGCGTTCCCTCCAAGTCCCCTCTCTATCCCCACCACCCGAAAACCACTATCCCCACCACCACCGCCACCGGACCCCGGCCTAGGTGGACTACACATCCCTGATTCGGAGCGAATATCCGTCGGTCCGACTGTTTGTGGATTCGATTCGAGAGTTCGGGGCGGCAGTGGTGGGTGGGCACGGCATGGGAGAGGGGGAAGCGCGGCGGGTGGTGGGGGTATCAGAGAAGGTGTTTGGGGTGGGGAGAGAGAAGAGGAGGTTGTTGCAGTTCTATTGGGTGAAGCCGATGAACGACGCGGCGGAGGAGTGTTTTAGGAGATCGTCGGAGAGGACTTTCATTTCTTCAGGTATTCATTGTTTTTATTTGATTGCATGCATGGATTTATTTTATTTTTATTTTTTAATTTGAGTTGAGTTGATAATATATGTTTGAGATTTCATTTGGAAAGACTGTGTGAGGATTAAATTGTTTTGTTGGAGTATAATTAATATGTTGATTTTGAATTGAAAGTGTTGATATACGTAATGAGGGGGATAAATGGTAGGTTGAAAGTAGAACAAGTGAGTTGTTGTGGATCAAAAAAAAAATTTAAAATCAAATTTTGGATTATTAAATCTTTTTCCAAATATTATTGTAGGCAATGTTATAATTGTCTTTAATTGACTTCATGAAAGATATATATATAAGATCCATATATCATGCACAAAGTGTGAATTGGGATTAAAAATAAGACTAATCTTATCATGTGTGATTGATTATGCTAATCTTATCATGTGTGATTATGCTGCATAAAATTGGATGGCCAAATTGTGGGCTTTAACAAAGCAGCACACATCAAAAGCTTGAAACCAATCTTTTCATGTTGTTACACCCAGCTCATTTTACAGTTTAATTTACATTTTTATATATCTTGCTAATCGCCTGCACTTGCTGTAACAAGATAAATACATATTAGAATTTTTTTTACACATTCTAAATGAGTCTATATGATTCATAATGTATAAAACTCTTTTTTATGTATATAAAAATACATACACAATGAAATGTACTTATAAAAATATTGAAAAAAAATGCGGTGGGAACCTTATTATAGGCCCCAAATTAATACAAAATTTCTGGCCCAAACTGATATGGGTGGTCAGACAACCCATTAAAAGCCCGTCCAGTTATATGTGAATGGGCCGGACCCTTCTTATATTCATTAGAAAACGCGTTCTTACACGTAATTTTTAATAGGGATATATGTATGTATTATTAGACATATTAGTACAAGATTCTTTTATTTTAAAAAATCCAAATATACATACTGTAAATGTTAAAAAACGGATCAACTACGCAATGTAGTCAATTTGAATGAACAAGTCAGACACCCTATCAAACACCATTCAAAGATCAAAGACACTGAAAGTACATATATAATTAATTTAATTTTCCAGGGACACTATGGAGGGCATATCGACCAAGCTAGAGTCCATAGCAGAAAATGTGGGTCAGATTCTCTCCCAACACATGACATTGAAGAAGCCAAGCGACGCCGACGGGCGTGGCCGACGCCGGATCAATACTATGCGTCCAGAAGCACAACCCGCTCAACAAAGAGCGCAACCACAACGTTGAGAGGGGTTGCTCGTATCGTGCCCTCGGCCTCCATCTCTCCATCGAGGACCACCAGTTCCACGTAACATCGGGATCCCGTTCTGTGTCTTTCGATATCCCCGGCGGGTGCCTCGTCGTCAGTGTAGGGAAACAGCTTCAGATGAGTTTTTCATACCAAGGCTTTTGGGGATTCTGATTTTACATGAATCATATTACATTTAAATTCATTTTCATATGCCTTCAACAGTTCAACTTTTGAATAAAGCTAAAAATGGCTTTTATTTTATTGAAAACAGTTTATACAAATCTAACAAAAGTATGTTTTTTTAAAAGTTATATTAAAAAAATTATTTCAATGAAAACCTATTTCAAACTCATTTGCAAAAGCTACATTAGTCATGATGATTAGATGATTGTTTGCTTGGGTGTTTCAGTGGGCTGGATCCATGTCAGGATCATGGTGGGCTAGGGACAGTGGCCCACTATTCAGTGATAAGTATCATGGCTCTATCCAAGATTGAACCGTGGCCTGTCATTCATGCAAGCTTTTCCTAACCTAGTATATATTTTGAGTGTTGATACACTCAGTTTGTTTTGTAATCTCATCTGCAATCCTAAATATAATTAGAGCATAATTACAAATGTGCTAGAAAAGATGGTATATATTAGAATATTGTTATTCTAATATATTGGGTTAGGAAATCATTCTAATATGGTTTTGCTACCCTGCATAGAATAGAATTACAAATGTGACATTTGAAATCATACAAATAATCTTAATTGTTAATTCGATTTACATAACAATTATATTCCATCTTTTTAAATAAAAATTAAATCAAACAATGGTGGAATAATTACCCGATTCTGTAGCTCAAAACACACGTTAAGGTAAGGCTATATATAGTGATTGCATTACACAGGAATGGAGTGGAGGAGACCTGGAAATGGTCACTGGAGAGGCGATTTTTGAACCCAACGAAGACGCCGAGCCATCCTACTTGATCGAGTTCATGTGTTCTCCATTGTCGCTGAACGTCGAGCCCGTTGATCCATCAGAGAAGAAGATTATTTCTTTAATGGATCAACTATTGATCATACTCTCCCTAACCCTTCTTCACCTTTTCTGGACATGGATTTCCTCAGTATTTGCTAGTTAGTAATCTCTCCCTTTTCATGCATTTATATGATTCATTGATGTATTTGTTGATTTGTTGATTGGGTTGGTTTTTATTTTAATTTTTTGGATTGGTTTGGGAGTGATTTTTTTAGTGAGATATAAGAGTGCATATAGAAAGGCATAGGAGGATTGTAAATGTTTGTCCAACATGTAATGTACATCATGTGTAACTTTTTTATTATAATGATTTTACACTATGTAAATTTAAATACATAGTGTACATCATGTGTGACTATATAAATTTAAATACCATAAGTATTTTGATGCAGAAACACCATGACTTCAGTGCAATAAAACTTTTGAAGGTAGTTGTTGTGTTGGAAGAACTAAAAGAGGAAGATGCAATCTCTATCTTCCTTGTACAACACTCTTTGATTTATTAATTCCAAAATGCAGAGCAATATGCACCACTTATTTGATGATGAAACTACACTTGGTTGCACTCACTGAAAATATGTATACATTTAAACGATGAGGGAAAATATATGAGATTGGATTCATTAGAGATACATTACATTTTTTAGTAGGTGAAATGTCATTGTTTTATGAGGTACACATGGGAGTTTAATGTAATAACTACTGCTCCCAATTTTGGAAGATCTTGAGGGCCTTGCCAAGATAGCTGGCATTTGTGGATGATGGGACATAGAGAGAATCCTAAGTTTGTTTTTCTTTTTTTGTTCTCTTTATTTTATTTGTATTCAAGATTCCCACAATTTGGATGTTTAAGGGAAAAAATATATAAAAATCAAAGTCAAACATTATAGAGAACAAATAATAAGAATAATGCTCCTATAATAGATTTTCCTTGTTCCACTTCATCATGAGAAACTTATCATAGTTTGTTTAAAAGCCACCCAATTTGGATCTAAATTAAAATAGCTAATGTAGGGGATTAGTGATAAAAATAACTAATTGATGTTTCTCGAGCATTTCAATTGTAGAAACAGGATATGTGGAAGGATTTCATTAATAAGTATTAGAATAAAGGGGAAATTAATTAATTCCAATTAAGTTTTAATTGGGGGGAATTTATAATTTCAAGTATTTTTTCCTAGAATACAGATTAAAATTTTTGAGAGCTAAAAAAATACATGTTAAAATTATTTTAACCTTCCAATTTTGGGGATTTACATGGTGTAGAATAGGAACAAAAATAAAATAAAATGTCTTTTTAGTATAAATAACTATAATAGTTATATCATGATAAGTTAAATGGACCCTGACATAACTGGGGTTGTAGTTAACTAGTTATTGTTTATCCGTACTTACTCATCCAACAATATAACTATGTCCTAATAAAACAAATGCGAATCGAGAAAGGAATAACATCCAAATAAAAAATCATCTAATTCTATGTATATAACTATTTGATGCCCAGATAAGTCGGCTGCAAACCAAAGAGGAAAAAAAAATGTTTGTTTATGATGGAACAAAGGGATGATTTATCTTTTTTACAATCATTTTATACCTCTGCTACATACAATAACAAAATACTTATATTTCAATGATAGTTTCATTATTTGTCCCAGTGAGGTATATTTCTAGAAGATATACGAATCATATACCTTCCAAGTGAATCTATAACTCTCAAACTATAAAAATAGAGTTAAAAACCAAATTTTTTTTCCAGTAATGCCCTTAAAAATCAAATGATAAAACTAATCAAACTACCCATAAGGCTTTTAATTTACATTAAAAAACTAAAGTTTGGTCTAATTCCATGCCATAAATGTAAAAACCATCATCCTCACCTTTTACATAATGCCAATTCGGAATCATTTTCCAACATCAGTCCTCCATCAAAGGAGCCAAATCGAATGTTAGGTCATAAAGATCCAGGTCTGGACCTGCATATCACACTAGTCCCTTCACATAACATCCATGAAAGTGTTAAATGTTGTTTGTTTGTAGAGGTTGTCTTCAGGAGAAGATAAAGATGTCCTTAAAAAGTCCATATCACCTAAGGCTGGGACCAGGTGGTCCTATGAATTAATTTGTTATAAAACTCAACTCCATTGTATTTACAGGTATCACATGAATAATGTTGTGTACAAATTCGTCTAACAAAATATATGCGTCACTATCTCATATATAATATATTATGATAAATATAAAATATATATTTAATTCACAATATATATTGGTAAACTTAATTAAGGGTCCCTCTAGTCATCCCCATATTATTTTTTGATCCCTGATCTTTTTAGAGATACCTTTAGGTCTATATTTTAGTATCATATTATTTTTATGTCCAAACTAATAGATTCCGTCTGTACCGTCAGTTCACATGTCCAAAATGCCATTTGTATTGCCTGGGTACATTGCTAATATCTATAGGTACATTGTTAACTAGTGTGGATATATTGCTAATGTATTAAGATATTCACACCGCTATTGGTTGCTATGGGAGAGATAGGAGTCAAGGGGGAGATAGCGGGAATACAGAGGAGGGAGACAGATCAATTGATGAGTGAGGGTTTTGGAAGAGAGAGTGAAAACCAGGGATTTTTGGATAGTGAAGAAGGTGAAAGATATTTTCGATATCACAAATGTCATATCTAAAGCATGTTAACTCCAATGACCCAGAAATAGTAGGATATCAAAATAGAGATCTAGAGACATCTTTAAACAGATCAGGGACCTAAAACTAATAGAAGGATGATTAAAGGGATCCTTAATTAATTTTCTCATACATATCTTATATTTTTATAATAAAAAATGTAATTTATTAGCACATGTGTGCGGGTTGCAAATGGTGCTACAAACTATATATTTTCCCATGTAAAAATGTGGTGGGGGCATTTGCATGTGAGTGTCCCATTGATGTTGTCTTTGTGTGGAAGCACAAATTGCTTTGTGACTGCCTTCAATGGCAGGAGTGCACGTGCAGTGAATGTCTGTTTTCTTCTACGTACGTCTTCTTTGTTTTTGTTTAGCTTTGTTTCTCCTGTGGACAGGTTGGTCCATGTGAGTATATATATTATATGATTTAAATGATATAGTTTGCAATATATAATTCAGAGAGCAAAAAAATAAAACAGGAGGGCATCTACATTTCAGAGTGATAAAAATAACTATGAAAATTAAATTATCAAAATCTTGAAATGTCGCTATGAAATCCAGCACACAGATTGACTTGTCTTTCCTACACATAATTATTGGTATGGTTTGTCACCTGAATACTTCTATGATCTTATATGTTATGGATGATATTAAACTTGTAACTAAGAATGTCAACTGAATTTTTTTGGAGCGCGTGTATGTTCGTTATAGTCCCGTTTGATAACACGATTGAAAGACGATTATGCTTTTAATTAAACATAAAACTCAAACGTGTTATCAAATGAGTTTCAGAAAGTCAGAGTCAATCTTGAGATTGATAAAATGAAATAATGCCCTAGGCATGTTTGTAAAAGGGGCCCCTCAATTTACTTTTTTCTTTCTTTCTAATTTTTATTATTATAAAAATTTATATTTTTAAAAATTTAATTTATATTTTTTTTAAACAACTAAGCCTAACAAAAGAGAACAAACAAAACTAACATAATATATAGATAGATTTTTAAAAAAAAATTAAATAAAATAATTCAAAAATAACAAATGAAAACACAAAATCCCAATTAAGTAGTGATAAAAATACAAAAATTAAAAAAGAAGATAAAAACAAATGAAAAAAATTGACAAACAAACCAAAATAAATAATCTTAAAAAAATGTGTGAACTGAGTTCTTATCTCCAAATCAAATACCAAATAAATAAATCTCAATAAATTAGGAACAACTATAAAATTTGAAAAGAATTTAAAATAAAAATAAAATCCGAATAAAATAGGAATGAATAACATTTTTTAGATTTTGGGGCCCTCCAAAAGTGGGGGCCCTAGGCGGCTGTTTTGACCGCCTATGCTCAGGGTCGGCCCTGCAGAAAGTTAGTTTAATAAAAAAAAAAGTTAATTCTAGTTTTTAGTGCAAAAGGGCTGCTTTTTAAAAATTTACAAAAAATGTGTTTTTCAGGAATCAAAGTCTATTTAAGCCACTTTATTCAAAATCTTATTTTTCTAACGTGTTTTCAAACGAGCTCAAATTTCTTATGGTGTTTGCATCTGAATTTATATCTAAATTCATATATGATGTGATATTCAACATTACGGTTGAATTCAAATTTGGGTGATTATTTGAAATATTTAAAATAATTTATTTTTATTTTACAAATATTTTTTTTTAAATTATATTATATATATACACACACACATAGACAAAAACATTTTTTTTTATTAATGCATAATCCATTAATCCGTGGACGTCAACATTTTGTAAGTGCATTTTTGTAGGTTTACATAAAAACACTCCTATAAGGACAACCATAAAATAGACAAGACATGAGGGCCGGCTCGATTGTAAGGCAAATAAGGCAATTGCCTGAGGTCCTAAATGCATTAAGGTCTCTAATTTTTATTTATTTATAAGTAGGTCCAGATATTAACCAATAATATCTTAACACATTACAAAAAAAATATTACTTTTTAAAAAAAATTAATAGTAATGTTGATAAGGTTAAAAAGTAATCAATAATAAATTGACAACATTTACCTAAAAAATAACAAAAAAGTTACATAACCAATAGAATTAACTGGTTTTTTACTCCCAAAAAAAGGGATGTGAAACAGTAATTCTAAAAAACTGTCGTTTCTCTTCTTTTATTCTTCACTATGTCTTCTTTACAGCAAAAAAAAAATCACTTTATTTCTGCTTATTATCAAAATCTCTCTACACTTCCTGTTTGTTGTGGACTAAAAATAAGCTCTGCGTGGTGTGGACAACAACAAGGAATAAAGCCTTCTTCTATTTGATAATCAGGTTCTATTGTTTCAACTTTTCATTTTTTATTTCGTTCTAGTTATTTTACAATTTATTTTAAATAGTGATTATTTTTTATATTTTAGTTTTAATGTCTACTAGAAAATATACATCTAGGTATGAAAAACTTTAAAAAAATATAGAAAAGTTAATTGAGTATCAGAAAGGATTCCTAGATTAATTTGTTAATTGAAATATAATAGCAAATAAAAACGAAAATCTCACAAATGAAAATGAAATTAATCATGAAGACTTAAAAAATTATAAAATAACACAACTTGAAAATAACATAGAAAGTAATCATAAAGATGATGTTCATACATGTAATCTAACAACTCTTGAAGATGAATCTCTAGGAATTTTAGAAGAAAATAAAAATATTAATGATGTACCCGAATATATTTCTACAAATATATATGACCCATGACAATGGAAAATTATGAATTCAAAAATGAAAATTGATAAAATCATACATAAGATCAACAATGTCACAAAAAAAATGAATTAGCTATTTTATCAATTGAAAAAGAGATGTTAGCTAAACTTGAATATAAAAACATAATTAGTAATTTTGCATCCCAAAAGGTTAGAAGAATGATTTTAATTTAAAATTAATAATTAAAAAATTAAAATAAATATCATTTAATTAATAATTAAATTTAAAAATTATAGTTAAAATTGTCGTTTTAGGCCCATAATATATAGAGCCGGCCCTAAAGACATTTTGTCCCTATGACGAATCAAGTATTAGGTTAATTATGTCTCAATATTTGTTGTGCCATATAATAAATTTCAGATCTGTCCAGTATTAATTAAACGACAATAGAATCTCAATTAAATAAAAAATAGAAAACATAGATTTAAATAATCACATACACCAAGGCACACAAAAAAAGATTAATACTTATAACCCCCCACAAATTTTATGAAAATCCAGATAATCTCCTTCCTTTCCCCAAAATCCAAATAATACCCCATAAATATAATTAAAATCCAAATACACCATTCTATCAGTTAAGTTAATCTAAGGATACCTGAATTTAACCCAATGTGTAAAGTTACATTTATTATACCCTCCCCCAATCAATCACGCACTACCATGAAAAACCATTAACCTAACTTTTGCCTTCATCCCCTTCTTCCATTCTCCTCATGTGATGCATCTGTTCATCCTCATCACTGACGGCATTGCGTGATATGCAGGAGTAAAAATGTAATTGGCTGGGGTTTATTTGTATTTTTTCCTAGTTTACAAGAACTTAATTGCATTATTGCATTTTGTCTGGGTTATGATAGCGGAATATTCTATGAATATTCTAATTTTGCCCATGGTTATTTAACTCACGGGGTTGATTTGAATTTTAATTATGTTTCTAAGGGATTATCTGGGTTTACAAAAACAAATAAGAGGTTCCCTAAATTTTCATATGTTTGTGGGGGGGGGGGGGGGGAGGAGCTACATGCATTTATCAAAAAAAAAAAAACACACAAAAGGAAAGTGAGCTTCACTTTCTTTCACTACACAACAAAATAGTCGGCAAGAGATACTACATGTGTAGGTGGGTGAATTTCTAATCATAGCCGTTCATTCTCCCGCATAGCCGTCCATTCTCCCGCCTAACAAGAGTGTTGATACAAAATAACCTGTTTTTGCAGTCCGTACGTTATGATAATGTAGTATATACTACTATACTATCATAGTGTATACTTCACTATCATAATATATATTTGAGCCCGTTATTTTTATTTTTTTACCATGAAATTTTTTTTACTAATGCATCTCAGTATATACTTCATTTCATATAATAGCATGCAGTGAGTGTATAATTTTATTAAAAAAAATTGGATGAACTAAAATTAAGGCTGCAATAAGGGCTACGTGTATCTTTGTTCGCCTAACAAAGCTCATGCGAGATGCCCCCACCTGACATGGACCAATCATTTGTTGGGCCCTGATCCAATCTCATTGATAATATGGGCCGGGCCCACTTGTGACTTCGTCTGATCTCCGTGGCCTCCGATAATTGGGTCCATTGTGTGTGTGACATGTCTCTTTCATTTTAAATTTAATATAATGCCGTACATCAATAATTGTAGGTCACATAAAAGGGTTAGTTACCAATAACAAAATGATAACTATTAAAAACAAAAAACAAAAAAAACAAAATGATGACTACTGTGTTTTCTTCTAAGTTTTGATTTCCATCAAGGTGCCATATGTGATGATAAGCTCTGTAATTTCTGTGGTCCTCACATGGTGTATGTTTCTAGTAATGTAGAATATATATGTTTAGGTACACGAATATTGTGTCAAAAGATAAGAAAAAGTATAATGCAATTCATTGTATAATAATTTAAAAGAGAATTGTTCTTTAGACTAAAAATTATTAGTCACCAATCAATTGTGAGGTTATCATAATGTAATAAATATTTTAATAAAATCAAAAAATATATAAAATAATTTAGAATTGGGTCGTAATGATAATTATTTTTTATAATTATCATAATGTAATAAATATTTTAATAAATGTCAAACTAATCGTGAACAAAAAATATATAAATGCGAGAAGGCGGAGGAGGCGGGTTGGGTTAATCCAACAGCCCTTAGAAAAAAAAAACATACACATTGGGTGGGAGCGTCCGGGGCTTGTTATCGTCTTCTGTTTTGGTTTCTGAACAAGCAGAAGGTTCTTATATGGAGGAGAAAAAAACCACCAGCGTTCCCTATCTGGGCTTACCTCTGGTCACCCTGTGGGACCCCCTTATCGGTTTGACAAATGATAATGGGGAGGACGGCTATGCTTCTTTTTTTATACCTTTCTGTATTAAGTATCTAATAAATTCAAGGTGCGTTGGGCCACAACTTGGTGGATTGACTGTTTGCCGCGATAGAGGGGGGCTTGGGGGTGTTCTAAAAAATCACTGGCGTGGAGATGGTTCAGGGGTGTGTGTCGTTGTGGACATAATTATGAGAAACTGATATGGAGGAGTGGAGCGTCGTTGGCTTGAGCGCGCGCACATAAAGGGGCTGTTTTTAAATGAGAAGTCAAACTAATCGATGATTTTGTGGCGAACATGAAGGAAGGACGGTATACCAACCGGAAGAGGGGTTAATCCATAGTGAAAGTCAAGGCACAAAGGCAAACAAGATCCTTGGAGGTTTAAGTCCTCGGGGGTTCAGTAGATAAAAATAGCGGGGGGCGCGGTGTCGAACAGTCCAAACCTGGATCTCAAGGTATTTATGTGGTTGTTATATCTCCTACCGGGCAAGACTACTCAACCGAGTGGATCGGGGGAAGTGGAGATGCTTGATTTTTACTTTGGGGAGGCAAAGTTCTCCATAACTGGGCGGCGGGGAAAATGCAAGTATGTGTGCGGTGGTCTAAAAGTCCCGGCCGGACAAGTAAGAGAAGGTCGTCTTCAACGGAACGAACTGAATTCAATATGCGGGTTTGGGGTCGTAGCGAAGGCGGGGGAGACGATGGGAGTTTGCAGTCGTGGGGTGAAGTTTTAGGCTTTACAAATAAGAAGTCAGATCAATCACTGATTTAACTGATTAAACAAATTGCCTTGCATTTCACAAACGTTCACCTCCGGTCAGCACATCAAAAGATCCCAGACCAGTTGGACCATCAAAGGTGAGAGACTCTCTAAGTGGACGGTGCAGATCTGTCGTTTGACTGGTGTGGTCCAGATCACTAGACGGTGGGCCCACGAAAGCGTGCGGCAGGTAACGGTGTTTGTTTTATTGACTCCCGCCTCTTTTTAACTACTATGCTGCTCTCGCCCAAATCATTTTGACGCGGTTATTTAAATAAACAAGTATATAGCATGATCAAATGTATATAATAAGGTCTTCATGTCGGATATGTACACGACAGTCCTATCACCTCCAGGGCTGGTAAACGAACCAAACCGCTCGAGTTCGGCTCAGGCTCAGCTCGATTTGAGCTCGTTTAGGCTCGTTTAATTAAACAAATGAGTGAGCTTGAACAATTTTTAAAGTTCGGTTAGGCTTGGGACCTGGATCGAACTTCATTTTTTTTTATTCAAACTCACTCGTTTGTGTTATAAAAAACTTAGTTGAAGCTTGAGTAAACTCCTTTATAAAATCAGAATATTAAATCAATTCAAAGTTATGCTCATTTAGACTCATGAACTTAACTTATTTAGGCTAAAATTTTGTTTTCAACCCCTAAAAACCCTCAAATGAAGAAAAATGATAGGCTCATTGAGGCTCGTGAGATCGACTCGGCTCGGATCGGATCGACTCGTTTATAAATGAGCCGAGCTTGAACATGTCAAAGCTCGGCTCGTTCGACTCGTTTACCACCCCTAAATTCACTTCTCATGTTTTCTTCATTATCTATTTTTCACCTCTATTTCATTAGGACGAATGGTAGATAGAGAAGAACAAAACGTGTTGAGAAAAGTTGAATTAACAATATATATATATATATATATATATATATATATATATATATATATATATATATATATATATAGTCGAGTGATATCGTGCGGCGTCCCGCACGGTGCGGGAACGACGTCGTTCGTCCGATCGCGGGTCCATCGCATCCAACGATCGATGTGAATCGCACCCGACCGTCCGATGCGATGGACCCGTGATCGACGGCCCGTGGTCGTTCGCGCACGTTCCCGCATCGCGCACCGTATCATTCCTCTATATATATATATATTCATTTACCAAGATTTTGTAACAAAAAAAGGGTTAGGGTCCTTGGGTTTTCACACATGAATCCAAAAATTCACGGTTTTGAATATTTTGAAAATTTGTGTGTGCTTTGAGCTCTTGTAAATTCATGAAGTTATACATATTTATATAGTCAGTTTGATAAGTCATCAATAAAAAGAATTTTTTATTTTCATAAATTTTGATAGATTCCGTGTAACCAGGAATGAATACAAGAATAAAGTATTTCAAACATAATTTTTCTAGTTGTTCCATTAAAATGAGAATGACAGCTAAATTGGCTTTTAATTTTATTTTGTAATGGAATTTTCACGTGCCATTAAATAAAATTCTTATATATATACACTTACACATGTATACATATACATATATATATAACATATATATAATGCAAGTTAGGCAAGTCTAAACAAGAAAATCGGGCCAAGGCAAGTTTAAAATTTAAATGCACACGAAAAGAGTTGGACCTCAAGAGATAGGATCTAGACAAGATAGAATTTCATTAGACCCCGTGGGTCTACACAATACAGGACCAGTATGAGCTATCTACGTAAAATGAGACAAATGTTAGTCTTTAATGGAGAACTGACGAGACCAGCCACCAATGATTGTTGATTTGTGTTTCATTGAAGCCAAGATTGAAATGTCCACAAGTAGCTTTAATGTGAATACCTTGGTTTGTGTGTCAAGGAAGAACTCATCTAACTAAGCATTTTGTTTAAAAAACAATGGTGGCATTGTTTCATGCAATTGAATTCCAATAATTTCAATGCTCTGTTTTTTCAGAGAATCATAAAACAGAGACATTTATGTCCCATTTTAAAGCATCTGATCTCTGGAAAAAAAAAACCTGCTTTTGATTGGAACCCATTTTAGAAAATCATTATTGAAGTTCAAGTCAATCATAACATTCGATTCCTCCAAAGCCACTGTTCACAAAACTGTACTCTTATAACAGAAAAAAAAACAGAGCCTTCAAATTCCCCTGTAAACGAAGAACACATTCAACCATTTCTGTCAATGCTTCTCTTCCGATCTCTCACGACCGTATGTCAGTCAAATCAAACCAGATTTGCTGGAACACTTTAATGATCACGTCGTGGTACTCGTCGGAGTTGAGCGAGAGATAGCACGCGAGGAGCTCCTCCAAATCCTTCGAATCCCTCATGTTGTTCTCCACGATCATCTCCACCATCGACTCTCTGAAGTCCCTCTGCGGATCCGTCGACGCCTTCACCACAGCGAACCCCTCCGACCTCCTCCTCCTCGCCGTCGCCGACGACCTCCGGTGCTGGACCCTCACCCTCGGCGACGCCGCAACCGCCCTCAACCGCATCCCCAGCGCCGGAGACCTTACAGGGGCGGCGCCGAACGACCCTTTCGAGGTTTGGGTCTTGCAAAGATCCGACCTTTCCGACGTGGGTCGCGTCGATATCGGCCGGAGACCGGTCCCCGGTTTCCGCCACACGTGGTCGTAGTCGTGCCCGTCGTAGTCGTCCGGCGGTGGGAGGAGGCGCTCGTCGGCCCGGATGAGCAGAGGGGAGAGTGGGTCGAAGTCAGCGGCGTCGGCGTCGGCGTCGGCGGCCCAGACAGCTTTGCAGCTGCAACCGGCGGAGACGGCGGCGACAGTGGTGGTGGTGGAGGAGGAGGATTTGGAGGTGCTGCGACGGCGGGGCCGCCGTTTGGACCTCCTGGGGAAGTCGACGGCGACAGGGGAGGCGGCGGCGGCGGAGTAGTAGTAGGAGCTCCGGTGGGGTGAGAATAGGGGTTTGGGGGTGGAGGGTGAGGGGGGCTTTGTGGTGGTGGCGGGGTGAGAATAGGTAGGGTTGTTCTTAGTGGTGGTGGTGATGTATTTGAGTTTATAAATCCAGGAGTTTGGGATCATATCAGAAAATCTGAACCTGTGTTTTCCCATCTCTCTCTCTCTATATGGGGGAGATATGTATGTGATGCAAATGATGTGTGGGTCTATAAATGGATGTCAATACAATATATACAGGGATGTTATGTTATATGAGATGAATATGTGAGAGAAGTGTTTTTTTGTTGTGTTGGGAGGAGTGGAGAGAGGGTGAGTGAGTGTTGGGAGATAAATAGAGGGTGGAGAAGTACGTGGAGTTTGTGTGTTGGTTCTTGTGCTTAATTTTTTGTATTTTTGGTATTTGCATGTGAACCCTTGTGAAATACTTTGCTTGCATGTATGCCCTCCAAATGGGGACCTTGTAAATTTAATGAGTTGCTTGTAGCCTGAGTTTAGGTGAGCTAGGCGGGATCCTAGATAAAAGTTTGTGTGTAAATATTTTAATGAGTACTCATACATAATGTTTTGATTTTTTTATTCTAAGTCTACCAATAATGGGCTATAACTTGGTCTGTGTAGAAAATATTTTTTTTAGAAGATATATGGACACAGGTTAAATTGAGTTTTTTTTTTGTTGAAGGGTAGGTTAATTGAGTTGGGTGTAAGAAATTAATATGTAGGTTCACATTTGATAGCCCTTCCTTAGTAAGACTCCTATCATAATTGTTTTATTAGCTTATATCTAAAACTAAACTTATTTGTATATTTCAGGAATAAGCTTTTCAATTTAGAGTGTGGAATATCCAGAAAATATGCATATTTGTTAGTATTTATTTTTTTTGAAATGAGGTAGAAATTGCTACCATCTCTTCTATTTAAAAGGGTGGTTACAACTCTGAATTGGAGATGAGAGGGACCGAGAGACGTGGACTATTACAAAACAATACCAAAACTAAAAACAGGAAAGCGTTTGTGACACACGTAAACGGGATGTCTACCATGTCACTCTCACCCCTCCGATTTGGGGTAGCATCACGAATTTGCTAGTATTTATTATGTTTGAAAAAATTAACTATTAAATATTGTGAATGTGCATACTATTTAATAAAAATCAACATGAAGATCAATTCATGCAAAAAATATCCAAATCTCATATGTATTATAAAATTAATTAGTATGTTTATATTATATTTTCTTAAATTTAATTATATTGCATGACTAATCAAAATCTCTAAAATTTATATGACATTCATTATATGAAATATGCGAGAAATCTTAAAATTAAAGATTTCCAATCTAAGTAATGCCCTATCAATTTGAAAGATGTGAATTGAATTAAGTTAATTAGCCCCATGATTGCGTTGATATTACATGATCCGAAGAAATAAAAACAATTTTGATGAAATGAATCTTAAATTCTCTTATCAAGATTAATTACTTAACCACCTCAAACTTTCTTATTTGCATATATTTCTCCTTTCATAACAAAATAATAGTATAATGCCCTCTTAACACAAAAAAGGTTCCATTAATAAGAAAAACTGGTTTTTATTACTAATTCGAAGTGGTTAATATTGCTTTCAACAGTCAATTTAAAATTCTAAACTCTCTGAGCATTCATTATTGTCGACTTGACAATTCGTGATGCTACCTCAAAATCTCAAATGTCCAATCATATAATATAAATTAAATATTAAATATTAACCATTTGAAAAGAAGTTCCAAAACTATGAATTATTAAAAAAATAACAATGAGTCATAGTTGTATAATTATTCATGTCAAGATGCCTAAAAAATAAGATTCAGAATTGCAATCCATTGTCCAATTCACTGATTCAGATTTTAAATTCAACATGAACTAAAAAAACAAAATAACATATTAATTCTTTAAAAAATAAAATAATCAAACGATAAAATCATGGAATGCATTATCTAAATAATGCGACCCACAAACGGTGCACGTGCACGTCCCGTCAACAACACGTGGACCCCCATCTCTGGTTGGTGGTGGCCGTAAATCGTCGACCGTCCGATTAGTGGTCCCTTTAAAACATTTAAATTTCGTATTTTTCAGTGTTCGTGTGTGTGTCTGTTTGGAGTCAGAAATACTTACATTTAATAAATTCTGTCCAACCCTAGTTGGTGGATACCCAATCAGTAATACCAAAAATAATGCACCACTTCCCGGATTGACATGAATAAAGTTTATCCACTCCTCAATATAAAATGGTGCTTGCTCATACATAAAAATTTAAATTATTACAGTTGAATACAAGACTTACAATAAAAGATAAATATATTCAACAGTGGTAAGCAGAGCTAGATGAAGATTTTCTTATTCACAATATCCAATTTAGGTGGATTCTGTAAAAAAAAAAAAAAAAATGTGTAAGATATACAACAATTGAAAAATAGATTCAACATGTATTTTTTTTATATGGATCATCTGCTTGTTTTGTTGTGTTTGTTTTGTGTTTGGATCAATCAAATGATCTCAAATTCATTAAATAAAATAGATTCATTTATCACACATAAGTCCATTCATTTGATGTATTTACAACCATTTGATTTTAACTATGTTGATGTGGTAATATCACAATAAAAGTCAGGCAAGATTCAAGCATAAAAAAATAAATAGAGAATACAGACCATTTTTTTGGGTGTCTCAGCGGATCGAACTGGCCCTAAATCTTAATTAGATATTCACCCTAATAAAACTTCTTTATGACCATCCATGTGTAGATTTGATAGATTATTTTTTACTTGTTTGTTAATCAAGCAACCAAAATAAGATTGATGCTCTAATTGGGGATGTTTGTTTGGTTGTTATCAGGCAAAATGACAGGACACTGATGTTGATGGGCCAACAAAAAATTGTCTATGTTTGGGAAAAATTTATACACGGGAAGTCCGTTTGGTTGTGCGTTTGGGGCGATTCCGCTTTTTGAAAAGCTGGAAATCCCCAAACGCGCAATCAAACGGGGCAGCTTTTCTGGAATCAAAAGCTGGATTCTTTTTAATTTCTCTCTCGAAATCCGTGTTTTTAAAATCTCAAAAACAACGATTTTTTGTCCGAATCGATTTTTTGAATTGAAAAACATTTTTTTCTACCAAACATTAAACTCCTTTTAAATATTGATTCCTGAATTAAAAAAAAACATCTCAAAAAAGTCAATGTCTAAAATCATCTTAAAAAACAGTTTTTCCAAAATCTACTTTTCAATCTGTGTTTCAAACAGAGCCTAAAAAAGAAGGCAAACATGAATAGTTGATTTTGAGTTATTAAAAATTGAGAAGAACAATATGGATGCATGAAATAGGGTTGCTTGTCCATAAACAATGATTGATTTGTCTTAGAGAGGACAAATTTAGATTATATTATGTACTTTGTGTCGATTCTTCTGTGCAACTAAAAATAAAAAATAAAAAAGATGACCCCTTTGGGAGTCACCCTGAATTTTTTTTTAAATGATTTCAATTTTTTCCTAAACAATAACACAAACTGCAATTGAGTCCTTGGGCTTCAATTTTTTTTGAGGCAACGGTAGACAATACTACGCCAAGAATATATATTCATCAAACTAACAAAGATCAAGCAGTAAATACAAGAGTAGAAGAAAGAAGTGACACATTAATCATGCAAGAAAGCTATACGACATAAGGATGTGGTAGCATAAAAAAAGTATTTCTCTTGTTTGGATAAATTATAGTAATTATTTCTAGAAGAAAATTTAAACATTTATTATAATTTCACAACATATATATGATTTATACACTATCTTGTATAACTAGAGACAAAAATAACAATGACGGGATAAGGAAAATACTATCAAATGGATATTAGTTAAATAGCTATCTATCTTAGAATATGAATCTATATGAATTAAAGCTCTGTTGGTATCCAAATTTAGTTCACGGATAATTTATCTGGGCATAAAATATTTATATAAGAATAAATGATAATTAGATGATTTATGTTTTGGTAAAACTTTTACTCTAATTAAACTCACAAAAAGTACTAAAATAAAATGTGCAAACTAAGAAGGTTTTGTATTCAAAATGATCGAACAAAAAATTATTGTTTTAACAAATATCTTGTAAAAAAGGACAGATACATGTAAAAAAGAAATTATATAATATAATTAAAATGACATTGAAATTGAACCATGAGATTGCTTCATAGAGTTGAAATAATCTATTCTCCAAAATGGATTTTCAATACAGAGAAATAGAGAATCATTCAATCTGCTTTTTAAAATGATCTCAACCAGAAAAAATAACTAATGTTATATATTAATATTTTAGTTTACATAATAAAATCTATAAAATTTGGTCCATGCTCCAATCCACACATAGCTCGGTCCTTGATCAATATATAATTGTTACAGATTATCATTACTAAACAACTTGTTCTTTGAATATTAAACTTATTCTTACATTATCCACCATCTTATTCTCATAACAAACGGGGGTTAGTGTACATGTATAGAAATCTCTTCACTTTCTTCACTAGCACGGCCAAATAACTTTTTTAGTGGCTCATGGCCTTAATTAGACCTTTCGCAGCTTTACAACAAAGTGATGGAAAAAAAATATATATATTAAAAAAGAAGAGCCTTTATTGTTCTCTCTGTCCAGTCTTTGATTGCATCCACAACTTCACAGCCCAAACGACCTATATTTCTGCTTATAAGTCTATTTTCAACATTTTTAAAAAGATAACATGATGTTAAAGATATTATATTAGATTTATTATTATCTTAGTTTGTTATTATATTAATGTGTTACATGTGTAACACCATCTTGTACTATTATATAAAGGGCTTTAGTTCATCTCTAATAAAAAAAAAGTTTTAGGGTTTCATTATTATTATTTTCTCTCCCTTATTTCTAACATAGTATCAGAGCCATAAACCCTAGATCCACAAAAAAAAATTATTCCTCTTCCCCGCTCTAAGTGAGATGTATTCAATCGGAGCGGGGGAGGATTTTTGGTACCCATATTTTTTTCATTCTTTGTGTTGTCGTCATCTTCATCGCGTCGTTGTGATTGATCCAAGAGACAGATGACGATTACCAATTCACAAAAATAAATTGGAAGTGTTTGAAATAAGAGTTTTAGTTTATCATTTTTGTGTAAACTCTAAGGATACAATCCTTCAGAGTTTAGGAGTTTAAGAGAGGGTGTTAAAGATATTATATTAGATTTATTATTATCTTAGTTTGTTATTATATTAGCTTGTTATTATCTTAATGTGTTACACGTGTAACACCATCTTGTAATATTATATAAAGGGTTTTAGTTCATCTCTAATAAAAAAAAAAGTTTTAGAGTTTCATTATTATTATTTCCTCTTCTTTATTTCGAACACATGGGATGGAAACCAATGGCTTGCTTTTCTTGACTCCATTGCAATCACTTTTGAAGAAAAGAAAGAAATTAAAGGAGAAAGAAGAAAAGTTGGTACAAATGTTGGTGATGGGCATGACATTGAAGGACAAGTTTTCAAACCCATGTGTTCCAAGGTTGTGTCTGTTGTACAATTTTTCATTGTGTCATCATTTTTTGAAAGTGTAGAATTCCTTTTGTTTCTCCTTCAATTCACAGTCTAGTGTACCCCATTGTTGACATTTTCAAATTACTATATATGTAATTGTTTTTTTTATTATTATTACACTCCAGTGGTTATCTTTGTAATTTGATAGGCTTTAGAAAAGTTTTTTAAATATGTATCATCTGATGAAATATACAATACTAAATTAGTATATATTTTATTAAGAACTCTCTTATACTCAGTCCCTTTTAAATTTTCATATGCAGTCTTTTGTATATTTCGTTATCCTTATCTATTCACCGTAACAAAATATATACCTTAGTGTTAATGTATTCAAGTATATATATACATTTGTTTGTGAATGTATATAATTCATTTTTTAAGAAAAAAATAGATATATTTGTTTGTGAATGTACATAATTGGCTTTTCTATTTTTTTGGTAAGATATTAAATTCCTGGGTTGAATTGTCATTGTGTGTCGACAGAAGTATTGGTAGCCCATGCATTTAACAATGTGGGCCAGGCCGGCCCATTGTTTCACTGCTGTTTATGAGAGATTTAATCGAACTATCTAAGTGAACCCATTTGTTGATGAAGTTTTTCTATAAAAGACAACTGTTCAATACTTCAAGTGATGTATCATATTAGGCACAAATCATCAAAAATAGTAAATTATAAAATTCACCAAACTGTGGTTGAGGAATTGAGAGAGTGTGGGCTCATCTGTTCCCACTAACTAAAATATCTGACCCCAAAAATTTTATCCCCACTAAATCAACTAATCAAAATTATGCATTTTGGTTAATGTGATTAGTGAGGGAGAGGGGAAAAAAATAAAAGATAAGAGAGGACTCATATTTCAAAAATAATTTTATAAAATGTTAGACTCGGTCATTTTATCGATCAAAATTCAGACCACACGTGTTTTTTTTTATATAAATAGTAAACATTATCTAACGAGGTATGTGTTTTAATTAAAAAAATGTAAATCACTATATTTCGAGTTAAACAAAACTTATTTTTAGTAAGTTTCTGAACAAATTTAACAATGTATATGCATTGTTTAACGAGCTATATGCTTCACTAGATTTCTAACGAGGTATATAGAACTGTATTTTAAACTGTAAAAAAAACTTAATATAAGTGCGCCCAATCATTTTTGTTGATTTATGTTAACACATGGGGCCCAGTGAGGAGGGGTATAGTCGTATAGGGAGCATTATTTCATGTAATAAGTATTAACATGAAAAAAATATGGCCAGACCAAAATAATTTCATATAATACTCATTTTTCAAAGACTAATAAAATATCATGTTCTCGTGAAAGCATGTTTTTTTCCTTCCGTGGAAGAAAAAAAAGAGCTTAAAGTTCACGCATCATGTTTTTTTTTTTTGTTACATCACTAAAATTTTTCCGTCAATAATTTTTAAAGTCTCAAATGCAGTCATCTTATATATATCTTGTTAGCTTCTTCCACTCATTGTATCGAGGTATATAGTGGATTGAATTTTTTTATATATTTTCTATAAAATGATATCATTTAATTCATTTGAGTATATATATGTTTTATAATTTATAAAAATACATATTATGTATGATTTTTAAGAAATAAAAACATATACGGTCAGTGTTTTGGACTCAAAATGGATTGTGTAACATTTTCTTTTTTTTTTTCAAATGTCTCTATATCATTATATGGGAGTGACTCTGAACGATTTCCTTTGGTACTGTGGTTATGTAAAAAGGATTGAGCGCTAATACACTATTATTGTATTTTATATACTACGGTATCATGATATATTGGATTTTATCATAGTGCATGACGCAAAAATATTTATCATTTATTCAACGCGAAAAAAACATGTATATACTTCATTTTATATATTTTCATGTACTTAAATGAAAAAGTGTACGTTTTTTTAAAAAAACCAGTGTTGATTACAATTGGAGCTGTAAGGAGACTGAACATATCATTTTCCAAAAAGGTCTAACATTTTCCTTCTGAACATGGCTCTTCTTTTGACAAATATAAGCCGATCCAAAGCTTAGGCCCATGGACCCGATCCAAAGCCCACCGGCTCAACCCAAATCCAATATTTTTTTGGAAAATGAGTCTTTTTTACAATCTAAAACGCTAATCACATATTTTTTATATTTTAAAAAATAGTAAACATCACCTAATAATGTATATTTTGATGAAAAATGTATATTATTTTATTTCAAATTGAATTAATTCGTTTTCAATAAATATATTAAAAAAATAACTAGGTATATACATCGTCTAAAGATGTATATGTTTCACTAGATTTTTAAGGCATAACACTTAAGGCCCCCCAGATAAGGAGTGCTCGAAATCTCAAAATAAATTGCTTGATTCCTATTTTATTGGGGTTTTATATTTTGTTTTTTAATTATTTAATTCTAAAAGATTATTCATTTATTTCTTTTTTATATTCCAATTATGTTTGTTCATATTCTATTGGGATTTAATTTAATTAATTTATTATTTATAAATAATAAAATCTTACTGTATTATGTACTATTTTTTCATATTTACAACATACACACTTTTCTATTTTTATTTGTTTTCATAATTTTCATTTATTGGCCCGCTGTGTCCAATATAGTGGAAAATGATATATTCGACCCATTTGCAGTCCCCACTTGTAGTTCCGCACATATTTTTTATTTTTCTTAAATATATATATTTAACTAATAAAATATTTTAAAAATAAAAACAAAAATATTAATATGTGTTAAATCCATATATATTCACATTTTTAGTGATTGAATATTTATTAAAATAGTGAATTATAATAGGCCGGCCTGCCTGGCATAATTTACACATATAAGAGAGAGGGGTGATTAAAAAACAAAATCTACTGAGTGGGATGGAGCAAAAGAAAAGTGGAGGGGCATAAATTTAACTTACTGGTTTCGGGTTAACGGATCTGACTACTCTCATTCTTCTCCACCTGGTTCGGTCGTCATCCACCGGAAAACACTTAGTGGAGACTTGTGAAAGACCATCCGAGGAATAGTATTTTCAAAAAGAATTGTGCATATCTTTTCTGTGAGAGTTTCCCCCTATTTATAAAGGGTTTCGGATGGTATTAGGGTCTGTTCAAAGTCAATTGGTGAGCTGATGGGGTCACTAATAAGCTGATACATTGGGTTGCCATGGTTTTAAAGGGTGACAATAGTAGTTTAAGTTCTTTTTTTTAAAATGTCCATCACTTTATGTGTAGCGCCCGCCTATGACCGGGGTGCACATTAATTGAGGAAGAGGGGTGACGAATTATGGAGTTATAGACTTTGTTTGTCCATTGGGAGCCAGTAGAAACCTTTTCTACTGTGTTCTTGCTTTTTAATTTTCCGTTTCTAATGTTTGTAGTATTTTGTTCTATTCTTCTCACCTGCAATTCTATGGAATGGAAGGATAATGTTTCATCTAGTTCATTTTTCAGTCTTAAATTCAATTTATAAGTGTGTTGAATTTTTTAAAATAGTATACGTTATCTAATAAGATAAATATTCACATTTATAAAAAAGTGATCGAAAAAAATTTATCGAAACATGTATCTCAAAAAAATGAGTAAATGATATGATAATCTTTCATCGACATCGACACATATTAAATTAAAATTGGGACTGAATAAGAACCAGGTGTAACATCACTCAAAAATAGAAATGATCGAAGTCTTTAAAAAAACAAAACAAAACAAAAGTCAGCTTTTGCTTAGGCAAAACCGCGTGAACGATTTGCTTAGGTCGATAGGTCTCTTTTTTTTTGTTTTAGGGTGCGTTTGGTTGCGCGATTGCAAAACTGATTCCGCAGGAATTTGCGATTGTAAACCTGATTCTGCAGGAAGCTCAGTTTCTCAGCTTTTTGAAATCGCAGCTTTTGGGCACTATTTGCCTGCAATCGCTGGATTTAAAACTGCGATTACAAAACCGTTTGGTTGCGCGATTGCAAACGCAGCTTCCTGTAATCGCAATCGCAATGCAATCGCGCAACCAAACGCACCCTTAGTGTCTGATGAGTTCATCAAAGTCAGCTTTTCGTAGGTGTTTCCACCTGTCACTTCCTTTTGATTTTTGTTAATTTAATAAATCACTCATCAAAGTTGGTTTGTAAAATTAAAAAAGTTATACAGAGCTACAAACATGTACATTACTACAGCAGTGTTTGGGGCATCTAAAATAGTGAACTTGGCATCCAAATTCAAACAAAAATACAAATCAAGGGATGAAATCATCCATTTCCAAGTAGCGCGTGTTGACTTTGGAGTAATGTTGTGATGTAATTAACCCATCATCATAACAATATTGATGTGATTTATATCTTAAAATATTGTTTGGCACTCTGAATAAATGCACAGGTCCAACTGAGTTTTATTCACCATAGATCTGATATAATGTATTTGAAATAAATGTTATGATTGCAATTTGAATGAGATTCCGAATATTGAATGTAGAAAAAAATTATTAGGTTAACAGAGAAATGTTAACAGTGTATTTGAGATATTTAACAATGCACTCGAAAGTGTTAACAGTGTACTAAAAAAATTGGACGGAGCATTTTTGGTATTTTTGAACAACCTCCAGCTAGAGGGACCTAAAGATAATTTTTCACTGTCTTAAGGACTTAAAAAAATTGAAAAAATTCCATGTACCTGAAAATAATAACAGGTGATCATATGTACCCCTAATTAATTTATCCAATAATTTAATATATTATTGGGTGAGACTCCATGTGAAACTCAAAGATGACCCCGTATTCACACATTTTTGGCTATACATTTTCTAAAATTAGTTCATATAACTTTTATACATATAAGTTTGATAAAAATAGATAACAAATCCTTAAAAAAATATGAAGAAAAATTAGATAATATATAACCTTTAAAAATATATTAAAACAACATAAATAGATTTATAAAATAGAAAACCATCCAACTAAATACAAAGGGCAAAGTTATTCCCACTACCCGAGTTACTATTTCCCACTATCCAAAATTACGAAAATATCATTATTTATTTTATTTTTTCGTCTCCCTTTTCCATTACCCGGTTCGACAGCGTCCAGTCGAAGTGTTCTTCACTGGGACGACAGAGGTCCGTCGAACTGTCAGAATAAGTGGCGACAGAGGCCCAGTCGAAGTGTGTTTCACTAGAACGACAGATATCCTTCGATCTGTCTGAGAAAGTGGCGACAGGATGTGTCGAACCCTTCAAAACAACAACTTTCTCATAATAATCAATCAATTATACAATCATTTAAGTCCTTATGAAAAATAAAAATGCATTTAAGTTATTTAAGTCTTTTTTAAAATCATTACTATATATACATATATATATATAAGAAACAAAAATATAAAAAAAAAATAGTTATTTAGATCAAATAAACAGTAAACATTTCATATAAACAAAAAACATTATTTTCTTTTCAAAACAAATGGAGTCTTTTCTAAACAAACTCCACTTGTCTAGAAAAGAAAATAATGTTTTTTTATATGAAATATTTACTGTTTATTTGGTCCAAATAACTCTTTATTTGATATTTTTGTTTCTTATACTTAAATAAATATATAAGTGAATGATTTTTAAAAGGACTTAAATAACTTAAATGACATTTTGTTTTTCATAAGGACTTAAATGATTGTATAAGTGATTGATTCTTACAAGAAAGTTTTTGTTTTGAAGGGTTCGACACATCCATGTCGACATTTGCTCAGACAGATCGACGGATCTCTGTCATCCTAGTGAAACTCAATTCGACTGGGCCTTTGTCGACACTGATTCAGACAGTTCGATGGACCTCTGTCGTCCCAGTGAAGAACACTTCGACTAGACGCTGTCGAACTGGATAGTGGGAAAGGGATTGAAAAAATAAAATAAATAATGACATTTTCGTAATTTAGGATAGTGAAAAAATTAAGTTGGGTAGTGGGTCTATCCGTGCCCAAATACAAATCCTAAAAATGTATGAACACAAAAATAAATAACATATTAACATTATAAAATAACACATAATGTTAAAAATAGATATAAAAAGAAAAACTTAAAATATGGAATTTAAAAATATAAAAAATAATACATGATCAGGTAAGATAACATATTTTAAAAATCCAAATAATGAATAAGATAAATGGAAATAGCTTAGGAATCAAATAACTAAATAATGAATAAAAATAAAAATAAAGGTTGAGACAAAAGAATAAATAAAAATAAAACAAAATAACTCGATAAAATAGGAAACAAATAAAAACCATCGTGCTAAATATACATAATTAATTTAACAAAAATAAAAAGTTAAATATTTTATTCAATAAAATATACATCTCTTTAATAAAACGTGATTACAATAACTCCTACGTATCATGACTTCCACGTCCATTTTAAGCCCACATTTAGATACGGAATAGGGATTAGAATAATTGAGGATAAAGTAAAATAATGATAAAATAGGTGTTTAGAAGGCCGAAATTAAGGGTCATCATCAGGCCCGAGACCCGAAAGCCCGGCCCGCCCAGCCCGGGCCCGTTTTCAGGGCGGGCCGGGCTTGGGCCTGGTTCTAGGGCACGGGCCCGGCCCGTAGGCCAGCCCGAGCCCGGTCCGTTCGGGCTGGCCGGTAAGCCCGCCCGTAGGCCCATAGAGGGTGATCCAATGAACTAGTAACATGTGATTTTTATTTGAATTGTGGTTGAGTTATACATATTATTAACATTTATGTAGGTGTCAACCTAGTTAGGTACATGTAATTATTCATTTTTGTAAGTAATTATAGATATAAATGTTTTTTTCAACATTATACTTTAAATTTTGTGTTATTTTAACATTATATACAAATAAACAACGTAAAATAAAAAAATAAAATGTTTTGAATTTGGGCCCGTAAGCCCGTCCGTGAGCCCGAACCCAGGCCCGGCCCGTTCAGGCCCAGTCCCGTGGGCAGGGCTTGGGCCCTGTTTTTTTGCCACGGGCTGGCCCGGCCCGAGCCTGTTGACCAAGCAGGCCCGCGGGCTTGGGCCCAGGGCCGGGCTTGGGCCCTATTTCAACGGGCCGGGCCGGGTCGGCTCGTAGCCGACCCCTAGCTGAAATGAATGAGAATCTATATGCAGAATTAACTGGTATATAAAAATGGTATATAAATTTTAATCAACACTTATAATTAAGTTATTCAGATTATTTAATCCAAAAGAATATGTGGATACACTGTCTAATCAACTGTCATCACCTCTAATAAATCAGCTGTAATCATTTTTTCACATTTTATAAATTCTTATCCACAACTTATTCACATTTTATCCAAACAATAAAAAATTTATTGTTACTTTTTCAACTAAAAAATTCAAAACATAACAAAACAAAATATCATTTTATCCTCATATATATTAGAATAGACATTCCGATAACTTAATTCTCTATCCCAAACGAGGGCTTAGGTAAACTCATTAAAGTCCACACCATTGACCATCTTATAATATATATATATCGGTGGTGATACCTAGGCCCAAATCACAAGCCCCATAAGTTGTCATCACATTATTAGTTGGTTTTGGTTGGTTTGTTGACTTTAAAAAAAATGTAAAATGGCAAAATAAGGATATGTCATTCATTAAAAATATATCACATTAACCAAAATCCTCATTTTTTCTCTATTCGGTTACAAATCTTTCAGATTAATTTCGGTTACACCCTATTTCAAAATTTAAATTTTGAAATCTTTACATAATAATTGAATTTTCTATTTCAGTTACACCAAAACTTACCTAAATTACACCAAAACTACAAAAATTATTTTTCGTTAAAATCCTTCAAACAGCAACAAAAATATTTCCTACATGTTTATATCTTTTGTTACATTTACATTAACACTGTTACATTTATATTACATAAATGTTTTATATTCATGCAATGTTTAAAGAATTTTAAAACGAATCATTACATTTTATGAAAAATATCAAACACTTATTTTGTTGTGAGTTACATTTAACAAATATTACATGAACTATTGGCTACATTTTCATAAAAACTGTTACATTTACATACATGTATCTCTAAATATTTTATATTAGATGCAATTTACCTGTAGTTCATTGTTACATTTATGAATGTAACAAATATAAATCAATACATGTATGCGGTTGACTGTTACATTTACGAATGTAACAAAAACGACACAGATTTAAAAAAACGAATGAAACATTTACGAATGTTCCATATATAAAATGTAACATTATAAAAATAAATCAAACTATGAAAAATGACATTAAATACATAAACAAAACCTGATCTGGTAGGCGTTGATGGGAGATCCAACTGTAAGCATTAAACTAATTTCATGATGTCCTAGATCTTAAATTTTCATGATCTTCACAATTGTAAATAATATAATAACATACATGGCTCTATTGATGCATTTTAAGTCTTAAGACTTCAATTATTGAATAGGGTTTCTCTCTCCTCACCTTAGGCACCTTTCGTACGTGATTTTTAAAAATGATACACAATTGATGGGATATGTGCTCTATTTATAAGGTGGAGAGAGGACTCAATCCAATCCCTCAAATCAGTTATAATCCTCTCATCAAGGTGTTTGTTAGGATATAGAATTAACTCCTCTTTAACCAAGTTTAGATAAGGATATTCATAAATGATAAACCCAATATTTGAAATTCAAAATATTACACGTGGAAACTCTTTATGTGAGTCACTTTAAGATATATTCTAACATAACTCCATAAATAACAAAACAAAATTTTTGAACTTCACAGGATTAAAAAATCCGAGAGAGCTACAATAGTTTCACTGTATAAAAATCGGTTTCGATTTGTAGGATTAAAAAATCTGAGAAAGCCAGGTTTCACCATATAAAAATTGGTTTCAATTTACTTTTGATTGACAAAGATCTACAATTGCATAACATAAATGATCGGCAATTGTAAATATCCTTTGTATACGGTTATGATATGAATTAATTGTTGACACCAGTCCCTAACCCTCAAAGGATCTCAATAAATCATAAAGGACATTATGTACATGCCATGTCATGGGGCCTGGTTTGAGGACTGTGAAATTGGAGCATAGAAAACATTATTATTATTATTATTATTATTATTATTATTATTATTATTATTATTATTATTATTATTATTATTATATATTTCTCCGCGTAGCAACCTACCATACTTGCCATGCAAGACTGCAACCTCTTCTAAAAGTCAAAACATTGACTATTTCCACAAAATCTCACCTTCCCCTCTCTCTCATGCTCTCTGTTCATATCTAAATAAAAACCCATCTCCACTTCATTCATTTCTTCACACCTCTCTCCCTCTCTCTCTCTCTCTCTCTCTCTCTCAGATGGCAGTCTCTAAGTCCTTCACAGTCCTCCTCCTCCTCCTCTGCCTTCTATTCTCTTCTCCATCTTCTTCTATTGCCAGACCCATAAGTGGTCTGAATCTCGCGCTTCCCAGAGGACAAGTTGAAGGTTCTTCTTCTTTTTCTTCTTCAATGGAGAGAACTCCATGCAAGCTGGACTTCTCTGACGAGTCTTCGAAGGTGGTCGTCGTCGAGAAGTACTACCAGGCGACGACTCTGTTCAACAGGCTTCCGAGAGGGAGGGTTCCGCCGTCTGGGCCAAGCAAAGGCATTAATCAGAACGGCCAATGATGAAACACAAAGAGACAACTTTTTTGTTCATTTTTTATATATATTAAAAAAATTGTATATATGGATGTGGGTCTTATCATATCTATGGTTAATCGTTATGAGAAGATTAGTGAGTTTTTTTTTTTTTTTTTTTTTTTTTTGGGGGGGGGGGGGGGGGGGGGGGGGGATGGGTTATATTGAAATCAAGTGGATTTGATGTAGCTTTGGTTATTTGTTAGTGAGATAATAATACAGTGTATTCTTTTATCAAGTTTTAGTTTTGAAACAAATCTTTTAATTTGTTTGTTGGGGTGGTTGTTTAAATGTCGCATCATTTCATTTGACCTTTTGAATGATATTTCATGTCGTGTTGTCTATGTTTCAGAGTATTACATACCACCATCTCTGAAACTATTGTTTTTTTTGTATATATAAACTGATCGGATAATCAAAAGTTTAACCAATTGGGTGACATACTTAATCTGGTGAGACCCAATCTGAAAAGCGACGACACTACATCAAAATATTCAAAACTGGTCTAAAATAAAGTTAGATTATCTGGAAAAAAAACCAAACATAATAAAATGAAGGAATTTGAATCAAAAGAAATGACTTCCATAAATCACTTTTTTGTTTGTGTTGTGCATGCAATGAAAAGTGATATGAAATAAAATTTGTTGTTTGTGTGATAAAAAATAAGCTTTCCCCCAAATTGAATTTTTGTGATTGGGCTCTAATTGAATTTATAAAATGAAGCCATTTATATTTTACAAAATAAATCTAGATGGTTTGAATGTTGCACATCATTTTATTATAAATTACAAATATTACAAATTAACAAAAAAAAAATTAGAATGAGAAAATTATAAAATTAAAAACAGTGTCTTAGGGTCCGTTTGGTTGCACGATTTGGGCGATTCTACTTTTTGAAAAGCTAAAATCCCAAAATCGTGCAGCCAAACGGGTTGGATTCCGGCGTAATCAAAAGCTGGATTCCTTTTAATTTCTCTCTCGAAATCCGTGTTTTAAAAAGCTCAGAAAGTGTGATTTTCGGTCGGAATCGATTTTTTGAATTGAAAATCAACTTTCTCTACCAAATATTAAACCCCTTTCAAATATTGATTCCTAAATTTAAAAAAAGCATCACAAAAAAGTCAAGGTCTAAAATCATCTTAAAAAGCAGCTTTATTCCAAAATCTATTTTCAATATGTGTTTCCAAACGGAGCCTTAGAGAGATTTGAGGAGGAAAGAAATTTAAGGTTTGATTGGAGGATATTAAACAGAGAGAAAGTGTGTTGAAAATAACTAATATAAAATTAGAAGAAAAAAGACACATATCTAATTGACCATTTTTAAAAAAAAAAAAAATAGCCTTATTGACCTTGTCTCATAGCCGGCCTCGTCCCCTGAAATGGATGCAATATTTTTGGGAAGAAAAAGTCAGATGAGGTGGCGTGAGATCTTTGTATGTGGGCCCAGTAAAATTAAGTGATGAGCACCAACCGAGTAGTTGTGTTTGACCGTCACCGTCTGCGTGTGACTTTGACTATGCCGTCGCTTTAGATTCACGTGATTTAGGTACATGGTATGGGCTCAATGGGCCTCAGTTTTCAGACTTAAAATGAGGCCCTCGATCCATCTAAGCGATGGCCAGGTCCAATTTGAGATGGGCCTAACACTGGAGATGTACGTATTGTGTGATTTAAAATGGAAAATGTTATACTGTATATTTTTTAAGGATAATGTTACATCCAGTCCATTTTCAGCCTCAATTCCAGTTTACATGTGTTTTGAATTTTTTAAAAAAGTATACCTCACCTAATGAGGTACATGTTTTTTATAAAAAAATGAAGCATATACTCTAATGAATTGCATGAATGCATTTATAGAAAATATAAAATAATTCTTTTGAAACATATGCCTTGTTGACGTGAGCATGTGCGTCGTTAATTTTTTATCGCCGCATATATAGCTGAAAATAGTCCAAAATTTAGACCACACACTTTCTTTTTTAAATGGTAAATATCGTCTAATGAGATATATGATTTAATAATAAAAAAAGTGTATATCGCTCCATTCATTTCGAGTTGAATGAATTATTTTTAGTAAATATAAGAAAAAATTTAACGAAGTATATACATCATCTAATGATATATATGCTTCACTAGATTTCTAACGAATTATAAGACTGTATTTTGTACTGTAAAATGAATTAAGTATAACGACACCCTTTAAAAATCAACTTTTTGGGCCGGTTGAACCTTCAATCGGCAATTAGTTGAATTGATGATTTTATAAGAATCAACTATGGGTTGTTAAACTGTCCCACCTGTGTCTGGCACAGTGGTTGGGACACCCCCCTTTTCGAGGGGGATGTAATATTAATTCCTGCCGACTTGGAAAGATATGTTCTAATAGCTCATTTGGGCTGGTTTCCTGGGATTTAGTCCATTGTTATCCTTGGAATTTGTTGGCTATGTATCTATAGTTATAGTTTGTTTTAGCTGTTGTGAAGTCGGGACTGTTGTCCTGGTTGGGCCTTTGTAGTATCAAAAAATAAAAATAAAAAATGATACACTCAGTCACATTCACCAACCAAAACTCAGACCTCAAGTGTTATCATTTTTTATAAAAATAGTAAACATCACTTAATGAGGTATATGCTTTGATAAAAAATGTATATCGCTCCATTTCAAATTGAATGAACCCATTTTTAGCAAGTGTAAGAAAATTTTAATTAGGCATATAAATCATCTAATGAGGTATATGCTTAATTAAATCTATAACGAGGTACATAGGGTTCGTGTTTTGAATTGAGAATAAAACTGAGTGTAGCAGCACTCAAAAAAAAAAAAACTATGGGTTGTTAAACTAGTTGTTTTTAAACTATATATAAATTAATGTAAAAAGTCAAAATAATATGTGGGGTATCTCTTCCTAGGAGAAATTGTTACATTCTTTTATTATTTTATGTTTTAATTTAAATAATATACAAAAATGTATTGAGACACAATAATATTTTCTAGGAGACAATTACGAGGAGGCAATTATGTTTTACCTTTTTTTTTCCATAATCCACATATTGCAAACATTCACTGCCGATAAAGAAGAAAGAAGGCTTGAAAGAAGGAGTCATAAGAAATTGTTAGGGACGGGATTATTAAAAAAAAGATTACCGATACAGAAGAAAGAATGTTTCATAAGGAATCGTTAGGTACGGGAAATTAAAGCAAAATCATCATCATTTTCTCAAGGTGTATATTTGACATGAGATGAGAATGACATTCATTGCTTGAAAGCAAACAAAAGTAAGTAGTCTAGACAAGCTCCATCCATACTACGAGATGGTTGAAGACAAAGATGCTTTCAGAAAGGTCACCCTTCTTTGGAGGATTCTCACACCTTGTCTAATCACAAATACATTCAGATTATATGCTACTGCAAAAGAAGTGAATTTTGACATAATGTGCATCCCCTCTGTAAAATCAATTTTGAAATCTTGGAACTAAGCTACGTCTATTCGGCTATCCCTATAGGCGGTGATCAGATCAACATAGAAAGGAGGAGATGATGACAATGGTGGAGGATGATGCAAAACGTTTCAAAATCCTCTATTTTTTATTCTACCGTTTCTAAGGTTAGTTACATTTAATTTATATAATGTTAATGTCACATTTCTGACTTTCGAAATACTCATATTCTAATTTTTGTTACATTCATAAATATAATAATCTGAAATGTAACATTCATTCGTATATTGCATTTCTTTCAATGCAAATAGTAATTTATATTTGTTACATTTATTAATGTAACAGTCAAGTACATATATTTGTTAAATGTAACACAACAAAAAAGATGTTTGACATTTTCCATAAAATGTAACTGACTATTGAAAATAAATTTTTTTCTAAAATGTTTAAACATTGCATGGAATGTAAAATATTTAGGTAAATGTAATTGTTTGTACATTTAGGTAGGCTTGTCAACAGGTCGGGTCCGGGTTGGGTCGGGTCGGGGTGGACCCGGACCCGACCCGTTTGATTATCGGGTCCTTTGGGTCAAATCCATATCGGGTCCCGGGTCGGGTCGACCCATTAACAAGTCCAGACCAGACAAAGAGAGGTTGATGAACTTTTCAAGGGCATACAATGACTTCATTTTTTCTTCTTTTTAATAGAATCTAGTGTATTATAAATAATTCTTCAATATTTTCATTTTTAAACGTTTTATGAGGGAACATTTGGAATACAGTTTTGATTATTATACTTTTACGTGAAGTCAAAAGGTTGTAAAAATATTTCAAATGTTTAAAATTTTAAATGATTATTCAATATTTAATTATAAATGTTTGATTGAATCATGAGTGTTATGTTGAATCATAAATTGAAAAAAAATTACATAATATTTGGGTTGGGTCAATCGGGTCCAACAGGTCCATATGATCGGGTCGGGGTGGATCCAGACCCGACCCGTTTTGATTGTCAGGTCCTTCGGGTCGGGTATTTACACCTTTTATCGGGTCGGGTCCGGGTCGACTTGTGACCCGTGGATAGGCCTACATTTAGGTAAATGTAACAGTTTTTATGTAAATGTAACAAATCGTTGTGAATGATATAAATATTTAAGAAATGTATGTGTTTTTTTATTTAAATTTGAATATAATAAATAACCGAATTTTTTAATGTTAAGTTAATAACATTCTTAAAAAAAAATTAATGTGTATAATAAGAATATAAGTTTGAAAAAAAATCTAGGCCATTTGAAGAATTTTGACAAAAACAATTTAGGTAATTTTTGGTGTAATCTAGGTTTAATTGTAATTTAGGTAAGGATTTCAAAATTTAAAATAAATAAATGAATTTCAAGATTCACATGAAAGAGTCATAAGCGAATAGAGAAAATGGGGGGATTTGGGTTAATGTGATAGATTTTTAATGAAGGGGATTTGTATTTTGATAATCTATCATTTTTGAAAAGTCAACAAACAAATCAATAAGAACCAATAAGGCAATGACACATCATGAGTATGTGAGTGGGGCTTATTTTTTGGGGTTTGAGTATCATCATTGATTAAGACATATAAATTGATTTATAGAGTTTAAGACATATAAATTGATTCACAGAGTTTGAGACATAAATTGTTATTAGTTATTTGTTAAAATATTAATCAACAAATATTTATATTTAAAAAAAAATGCAATGATATATAAAAACTTGAAAAATATAAATAGGTATAGACGAGATAATCATTGCAAAAGGAATTCTAAAGAATTTCGTAATTTTTCCCCTAAATTTTAATTATGAATAATATTAATATTTTTATTACATAATGACAATACAATGGTAGTTCGATTGTAATAACATGAACTCTAATACTTCCCTCTGTTGTCCTCCACAAGACAATACCTCTCTCTCTCTCTCTCTCTCTCTCTCTCGCTGAGAATAAAAAACAATGAGAGCTTTTAAAAGGGTATCACTTTATTTCCTTCAATCACACTCACAAACCCAAATTCCAAAGACCCATCTCTATAAAACCCCTTCAAAAGCTTCAGCTTCCTTCGAAGTGCAAAGATGGGTGTCTCGGATCCCAGAAGAGATGATGAAGCTGCGGATCAGGATCCGAGTAGGAGGATATTTGAGAAACAGTTGGTGGAGATGGTGGTGGAGGAAGGGAGGGTGAAAGAATTGGAGGAGCTCTTGTTCTATTGGGAGGAGTTGAAGTCACCTCTGTTTCTTGATCTGTTGTGCAGCTTTTATGGGGAGCTCTGTAGGGACTTGTTCAGTGGGGACGATGTTAATTGATAAGTGAATGATTTTTTTGTTTTGACTTTTCACACCGTTGTTGTCTGATCTTTTTATTTTTAAAAATTTGAATGAAGATTTTTATTTTTAAGCATGTATAGTGGGAATAATGTATGTGTGTTTCCATGCTTCATGATTGAATCTTTCTGCTTTGCTATATCAAGTGATTGTGGGTTTGGGTGGGAGTATGGTGTTGGAAAAAATTAATACATTTTCTTATAAATGTATTAATTAAGTTTTCAAATATAGATTAAAATTTTAATAGAATGTTTAATTCCTTCTAAAATGTTTTGTCCCACATCGGTTAAATAATGCGATAAAGCAGTCTTTAAATATGCTTCGTGTTGATCTTGAGTCGTGACCCAAGCAGGGGCTGGGTCTTGTAAATTGCATTTGCTTTTGCTTTTACATATTTCGTTTCTCGTATCTCGGACCTCGGATCGGGTACGGGTATGGGTATGGGTTAAACGGAAAAATTCATTTGGAACGTTTTATTTTTCGCAACGGCTAGCAACGTTTAAATTTGAATTTTAAACGTTGAAAATTTAATATGGTACACAAACAGAGTTCTTATTTTTTTTTATTCTTTTGAACGATCAAGTCTACGACCGGTTCGGCTTCCTTCCTGCTTGCACCAAGAAGAGAACAGTGAGGGCTGGGTAGTTTTATCTTGGGAACAGATCGTCGAGAACCCTATGCGATTGAGGGGGCGTATTCTATTATGAAGACAGCGATACCACGTGACTCCATATCAGGCTCTTCTAATCCGAGTCTTCATAATTTGCAGTTTTGTCTGATAATAGATCATAATTTCCCAACATTTTCAGAATATGAATAGTTTTCTATTATCAGTCTTTGTTTTCTGTTATGGCTTTTAACGATGATAAAACATCTGCCAAACCTAATGAGAAGTTCAATGGAACCATTTCCGAAGATGGCAGCAACAAATTTGGTACTGGCTTACCACACTTGGCCTTGTTTCTGCCATCATAAAGCCTACCCCTACCGGGATTGAGAAAAATTCCACAGAAACTCAGTCCACAGATACCACCCCTGAGACCACTCCTTCGACCAATAAACCACAACTTAGTTTTACAGAAATTGATTATCTCTGTCATGGTCGTATTTTGTCTACTTTATCCCCTGAATTGTATGATGCCTACTATTTGACAAAAACCTCCTTAGAGTTATGGACTGCCCTTGAGGAAAAATATGGCCTAGAAGATGCTGGATTGGAGCGGTACACTTTTATTGACTGGCTTGATTTCAAGATGGGCGAAACAAAAACTGTAACCGCTCAGATCCTAGAGTATATCAACCTTATTCAAAATGCTAAAACCAAAGGCTTTACTCTAGAAGAAAATATCCAAGATGTGGCCCTTATTGAAAAACTTCCTCCTTCCTGTAATAATTTTGCCAAAACTCTTAGACACCGTCAGGGTTCCATGTCTATGACCAATCTTCTGAAATCCCTTAAAACAGAAGATATCCATAGAACCAAAGACAAGAAAAACAAATAAGCTGAGGTTAGTCTTGTAGAAACCAAGAAGCAGTTCAAACCTAAAGGAAAAAAATTTCAAACCTAAGAAATCTTTTCCAAACCCACAAATTCCAAGCGCAACACCAATCTAAACCAGAAAAAGACCTTCCACTGCTATGTTTGTGGCAAATCTAGGCACTTTGCTAAAGATTATCGTAAATGGAAGGACCCCAAGGCCAAAAAAACCCTCAAGCCGCCATCACCTCCCAAGTCAATATGCTGACCTTAGATGAGAACATCTCTGGGAACACTGCTAGGTTTGTTTCATTAACTCCTGAAATTAATTCTGTTAATCTTTCCACTGATTGGTGGATTGATATCGGAGCTAATACACAAGTTTCCTTCTGTCTCTCCCTTTTTTACTCATATCAGAAATGTGATAGAAGAAGTGTGATGATGGGAGATTATGGGGCTGCAATGGTTGAAGGCTTCGAACGAGTTGACCTAAAGTTTACTTTTGGAAAGGTCCTAGTGCTTCAAAACGTGCAATATGTACCTAAAATAAGAAGAAACTTAATTAGTGGGTACTTGTTAATCCAAGAGGGTTATAAGTTAGTGTTCGAGTCAAATAAGGTTGTAATAACTAAGTTTGACACTTTTGTTGGCAAAGGACATCTCTATAATGGTTTATTTAAATTAAATGTTTTAGACTCTTGTGTTTCTGTTAGTAATGATAATTCTTATGTTGCTCTTATGACTGAATCTTGTAATATACGGCATGCTAGATTAGGTCATGTTAATCTGAATTCCGTGAGAAAAATGATGAATATGCAGTTAATACCTAAATATCATATTGATAATTCCAAAGATGTGAAATATGTGTTGAAGCTAAATTGCCTAAGAAACCATATAAGTCTGTTGGAAGAAATTCTTGCATGCTTGAATTAGTTCATCCTAATGTTTGTGATTTTAATGGAATTCTTACTAAGGAGAATATGAGATATTTTGTTACTTTTATTGATGATTATTCTAAATTCTTCTATATCTATTTGCTGAAATCAAAAGATGAACAATTTGATAAATTTAAGACATATAAGAATTTAGTAGAAAATAAAAAAGAAACAAAAATTAAAAGGTTAAGATCAGATAGAGGTGGTGAATCCAATGATCTTAATAAGTTTTGTGCAGAAAATGGCATTGTGCATGAAGTTTCTACCCCTTACTCACCTCAATCAAATGGGGTGGCTGAGAGAAAAAAATAGAACTTTGATTGATATGATTAATTCTATGCTTTCTGAATCTGGTGTTAGTAATAGACTGTGGGGGGGAAGCACTTTTAACACCAAATTCTGTTTTAAACAAAATTCCTTTTAAGCATGTTGATAAAACTCCTTTTGAACTTTGATTTAAAAGGACACCCGTTTTGAAATATTTAAAAGTGTGGGGGTGTTTAGCTAAAATCAAAATTCCAGAGATGAAGAAAAGAAAATTAGCCAGTAAAACTGTAGATTGCATATTTCTTGGATATGCATTGATAACAGTCATGCTAACATATTTTTTATTATTAAATATGAAATTTCTTATTTTCGTGTTAATACTGTTTTTGAAACTAGACCTGAAATGCTGTTTATTATGAAACTATTTTTCCAATGAAAGATAAAGTTTCTGGATCTGTTGGTGAAGGTTCATATGGTAATTAGTTATATATTAATTATTAAAAAATGTTAGGCGTGCTCATTTTGAGTCCGGATCCAGTTAGGTTTGGTACTATCAGTAACTGTACAGTCTATGAATCGAATTACACAGCATATAAATCGAATTGCATAGAGAGTGACACAATACCCGATAATTGATTATACAGATAATTCATAGATTGTGTAGTTTGATTAATAGATTATGCAGTTCGATACTGATGATACTTATTATATTTAGGCTTGATTGGGTTCGAACCTGTTCATTTTATATACTGTCTAAAAAGGAAATTGTGCACATATTTTTATTTTTTTTAAATTATATATCTCATCTGATAAGATATGAACTATTCCTCTTCTTTTGTTGTGGAAGTGGAAAATAAATAGAGAATATAGGTGAATACTAGAGAATAGTCTTTATTCATTGTTTGTTTTTCTTAGATAAACCTTACTAGTGATGTTCCATCTTTAGATGAAACTGAGTATCCAAATACAAATGAACCTGAAGCTTCGGGTGATATTCGAAGAAGTAAAAGAACAAGAATTGAAAAAAGTTATGGTCCTGATTTCTATACATATCTTATTGAAGATGATCCTAAGACATACCAAGAGACAATGAATTTTATAGATGGTTTTTTGAAAGAAGCATTTCTAAATGAATTTGAAAGTATTATGCATAATCACACTTGGATTTTGACTGATTTACCTTATGATTACAAAACTATTGGTTATAAATGGGTTTTCAAAAAGAAACTTAAAACTAATGTTCTATTGATAAATTTAGTTGCTAAAGTTTTAATAAAAAAGAAGGTATAGATCATTTTGATACTTTTTCGCCTGTAACAAAAATTGCTTCTATTAGTGTGTTAATTGCCTTGGCTGCTATCCATAAACTAGAGATCCATCAAATGGATGCCAAAACCACATTTTTAAATGGTGATCTTGATGAAGAGATTTATATGGATCAGCCTGAAGGGTTGGTAGTACCTGGACAATAATACAAAGTATGTAAATTGGTTAAATCTTTGTATGGTTTAAAAATGAAATGAAAAATTTAATAAAATTATTTTATCTGCTGGTTTTGTGAGCAATGAATTAGATAATTGTATTTACTGTAAAATTCAAAATGGTGCATGTGTTATTCTATGTTTGTATGTGGATGATTTTTTCATTCTTGACACAAACATTAATATTATAAATGAGACTAAAAGTTTTTTATCTAGTCAATTTGATATGAAAGACCTTGGTGAGGCTAATGTAATTTTGGGTATTAAATTGATAAAAATTGATAATGGTATTGTTCTATCTCAGTCTCATTATGTTGAAAAATTTTGAATATTTTGATTGCACTACTGTTTCTACTCCATATGATGCAAATTTTCATTTAAAAGTAAATGATGGTGCACCTATACAACAAGCTAAGTATGCTCAAATAATTGGTTGTTTAATGTACTTGCTAACTGCTCTAGATCTGACATATCATATTCTATAGGGAGATTGAGTAGATATACCAATAATTCTAATGTTGATCATTGGTTTGCATTACGTAGAGTATTTAGATACTTTAAGGGTACAATTAATTATGCATTGCATTATACAGGATATCCTTCTGTTTTAGAAGGATTTACTGATGCTAACTGAATTTCTGATTTTGATCAAACAAAATCTACCAGTGGTTATGTGTTTGTTTTCGGTGGTGCAGTTGTTTCTTGAAAATCAGCAAAACATATTATTCAGGCAAAGTCTACCATGGAGGCCGAGTTCATTGTGCTAGATACCACTGGAGAACATGCAGAATGATTGAGAACTCTTATGCTAGACTTGCCAATAATAAAGAAGCCTCTACCAGCTATCTCGATTCACTGTGACAATAAAGCTGCAATCGATAAGGCTAAACAAATCAAGGACAAGCCTGGAGAGAGATACATGAGGCTCAGATATCAAAATATGAGGGATCTCATACAACATGGTGTAATCTCACTTGTTTTCGTCAAATTAGTGAGCAATATTGCAGATTCACTTACTAAAGGTTTAGCGAGGAGGCTAGTCTTTTCTGTATCGAGGGGGATGGGTCTAAAGCTTATAATGTAGTACCACAGTAGACACCCTACCTATCCAAATGGAGATCCCATGAGAAGAGGTTCAAAGGGAAAAACAAACTGATGTGTATCTATGTTAAGTACTGAAATAAAAAAAATAAAATTCATTGTTTTATTTTAAAGAACATTCCTACGGTGTCAGTATTTGTAACAGTGTCGGTATAGGAAGAGTAATCGCTCTGAATGAATTCAAGGCCTCTAAGGCAGGGTGTAGCACCGCACAGTGCACCCTTTGAGAATTCTACTATATGAGTGTGATCGTAGGGCCGCGATCTATGAGAACAGGGGCTGATCTGTAAATCACTCATGAAACAAGATAAGCGTAATGGCCGTAATGCGCACACCGGTAAGGAACCTAGTCTAGTCCTTATACTGTATTATGTAACTTACTGAAATTTGATCAAAAGGGTCTAGTTCAAGACCTAGTTCACTACGTCCTTTCAAATGAAAGTTAGTTAACACTAAATGAGGTTCAAAGCCCTAAGCTACCTCACCGAATGCACAATATTGTATAGCCCAAAAATTTATTTTTTATTTTTTTATGATAAAATTATTTAATCATGTGGGTATTGTTAGAAAAAATTAATATATTTCCTTATAAATGTATTGATTAAGTTTCTAAATATAGATTAAAAATTTAATGGGATGTTTAATTCCTTCTAAAATGTTTTGTCTCACATCGGTTAAAGAATGCGATGAAGTAGTCTTAAAATATGTCTCGTGTAGATCTTTGGTCGGGACCCAAGCAGGCGCTGGGGTTTGTAAATTGCATTTGCATTTGCTTTTCTTTTGGTTTTGCGTATTTCGTATCTCGGATCTCGGATCTCGGATATGGGTTAAACGGAAAAATTCATTTGAAACGTTTTATTTTGCGCAACGCGCATGTTAATTATTGTTTACGTTACACCTCCAACAGTCGAATCTCTGTGCCCATAAAAAGGCCACCATTACAGAGATTCATGATATGCGAAAAATACAAAGTGTTCCACCAGAAATCCTCCACACAAACAGAGTTTTTACTTTTTTGTTATTTTAAGCGATTAAGTCTGCGATCGGTTCGACTTCTCTTCCTGCTTACACCAAGAAGAGAACAGCGAGGGTTGGGTGGTTTTATCTTGGGAATAGATCGTCGAGAACCCTGTGCGATTGAGGGGGCGTATTCTGTTCTGAAGACAGCGTTACCACGTGACTCCATAAGACTCTTCTAATCATTGTTTTCATAATTTGCATTTTTGTCTGATAATGGATCACAATTTTCTAACATATGGGACCTTTAGTGTCAAGAATTTCATGTGACAACCAATAAGAGGTTGTCTTATAGACAGTATAAAAAATTATTTTTATTTTTTTAATAGGTTTTTATTAATATGAAGTTATAAACAATTATGTTATTTTTTAAGTAAATTTTTATCATTTACGTGACAATCTTTTATTCTTTTATTAGCTGTCGCTGAGAATACGTGTCGTTTATGCATGAAATCTAATCTCGTACTCATAGTCATTTATTAAATCATGCATGTTTCATCATTGTCGATCACTTAAATGGGATCGAGTTGTCCCTCTACGACCAGGTCGTGCCGGTCTAGTCATGCGATATGACATGACCTTCTAACATAACATATATTATATTATCTCAATAAATATTTTATTACAACAAGACGGAAAGAAAATGTATATATTCATATTAATGCACACGTCATTCTTTTTTAAAAAACTTTATTGTCTAATTATATGATTCAAAAGAGAAAAAACAGAACAAAATGTGTGAGGAATACAAGGGGTTGAACATGGTCCATTCAATATAGGAAATGTTAGTCTCAATCACTTTTATCAACCAAAACTCAAATTAAACCACACATATTTTTATTTTTTAAAAATAGTAAACATCACTTAATGATGTATATGCTTTAATGAGATATATACGATTGTATTTTTTATTAACAGCGTCATATATATATATATATATATATATATATATATATATATATATATATATATTAAGTCCCGAAATACTAACCCGCGATCAGACGGCCCACGTCGCACAACAGCACCCTAGCGGTTATATATATATATATATAATAACATATACATTATTAAATGTTCTTTGTTATTATAATATATATATGTTGGGGTTGCAAAGAGGGTTGGACGTATCATTTTTCAAAATGAACGCTGATACACTCAGTCCGTTTTACAACCTGTTTTACAGTTTTATACACTATAATAACATAGTATATACTATATTATCATAGTTTATGAGATTTTATCATATTATATAACATAAAATATTTTATAATTTTTTTAACTTAAAAAAAATACACCAATATATTTCAGTATATATTTTATTTCATATAACATCATGCACTTTATTTGGAGAGTATATGATTTTAAAAAAATAAAAATAAATATATGATTTTTAAAAAATAAAAATAAATGTAGACTGCAATTGGGGCCTGAAGTAGGCCTGTCAACAGTCACGGGTCGACCCGGACCCAACCCGATAAAAGGCATAAAATACCCAACCTGAAGGACCCGAGACCCAATATGGATCTGACCCGAAGGACCCGATCGTCCAAACAGGGTGGGTCCGGGTCTATCTTGACCCGATCCATGGACCCGTTGGACCCAATAATATTTTTGGTCTTAACTAATAATCCTTATAATAAGTAATAACCCTTCCATTTTTTTTATTTATAACACAACCCAAGTATCCAATATTCAAGCCCAAGCCCATTAAATCAATAACCCACCCAAGCCCACTTAAACAGCCTCAGATTCATGTTTTGATAATAAATTAGTTGATCAGTGTTGACTTCAATCAGACGGATGTAATTAAAACCCATCAAGTGGACCTTTTTAGTTTCCCCTTCAAACAACTTCTCACGAGAGAGAAAAAAAACAAGAACCCCCAAAAAATAATGAATCCATGTCTGTTAGGGCAATCTATGAAACCCTAACCCTCTCCCTCACCACATCTGCACTGCCATATCCGGAGACGAAGCGACAGTGAAAAGGGTGACGAGCAAGAACTTCGTGGCGGCGGTGGAGGAGCTCCTGCGGCTGGTGAGGGCCTCGGATTTCGTGTTGGTGGACCTGGAGATGACGGGGCTGACGAGCGTGCCGTGGAGGGAGGCATCGAGTTCGACAGCCTCGATGTGGGGTACCTAAAGGTGAATGACTCGGCCGAGAGGTTCGTCGTCGTCCATTTCGACGTATGCCCCTTCCGGTGGGAGCCTTCGAAGGACTCCTTCATCAAAATTTGCTTTTGAGACTCATTGGACGAATAAAGTTCTGTATTTTATGAGTTTTGTTGGGTCGTTCAACTTGAATTTCTATTTTTCTATACATTGGATGATGAAATGTATCAAAAGTTGCATTGGGGATTCATTGGACGAATGAAGTCTTCTATGTGGATCGTGGACATCATGTGCCAGTTATTTTTGTACATGTATACTCGGGTTGACTCGGACTCGTCCCAGGTCCGCCAGGTCCGGATCCGGGTCCTCATTTGACTGTGTTCGTCGGGTCTCACCTAGGACCCGGGTTCGGTGGACCCAAGCCCGGTCGGATCTAGGTCCACCCCGACCTGACTCGGCTCAGACCTGACCCGTTGACAGGCCTAGCCCTGAAGTATCATTTTCCAAAATTAAAACATGTCCATTGAATGACCAGCACCTATACCAAAAACATGGCCCAGCAGGTTAGAACAAACATTAATTCCAAGCCCAATGGGTTACATGTAGCCCAACCGAATTAGGTGATGGTGTAGTTTTCATAATAATGTTACCTATAACTCCATTTTCAGTCTTATTTCAATCTACATGTGTTTTAAATTTTTTAAAAATAATATATTTTATCTTATTTGTATATTTTTTTATAAAAAATGAAGTATGTATTTCAATGAATTACATTGATTCATTTATATAAAAAATTATATTAAAATATATATTTTATTAATATAAAATATGTTAATTTTTTATCGATGCATGTAAAACTATTCTGGATACTGGAAAAAACTATGATAGTAGTTTCCATGGTTTTTAATCAGGGCGCCGAAACACCCCGTGTATAAAAAATTAATTTTTATATTTAAAAAAATATATAGTAATTTATATAAGTATATATTGTCTGAGTTCCAAGTGGACACCAAATTAAATTTATTTTATTTTGTTTGTATTACATAATGGAAGACACGTTTGTACGTTTGCTTCCTGAATCATGGATACGTTTGCTTTAGTTGCGGATTTTGAGGCAGAAATTAATAGAATCGGAGATACTTCTCAAGATACATTTATTCCTAATAATATAATAATACACAAGTTAATTAATTAATTAATTAAATGCTCCCCCGGGCCTCCTTACTAAGGGTACATGTTTTTTTTTTTATAATAAAAATCGTATAATATTAATTCTTGGTTAATTTTATGTACAATTTTTTTCGATCTCAATTTCAATCTGTATATATTTTGAATATTTTTAAAATAGCATACTTCATCTAATGATCAGATACATTTCATTATAAAAACTGACGCATATGTTCCAATAAATTGCATAAATGTATTTATAAAAAAATAACAAAAATTTATTTCGATGCATATACCTTATTAATGTGAGTATATATTTTGGTGGTTTTATACCGACACATATGAGACTGAACATAAAATTTTGTATAAAAGCTGTCCGACAGGATCATAGTAGTCACAGTTTGAGCGGTGGTGCCCGAGAGAGGTTGTGGTAGATATCCCATTTATGACAACTAAGGCTCGGCTTCCCTGCACCTTTTTCCTTTTAGCTTGTTTAAATTTCTATTTCTCCTTCATGCTATATCCCTTCACCTTCAATTCAAACATGTAATCTCACTCTCATCAATGAATGTCAAGGCGACATGCATTTGCTTTTTTTAAAAAAAAGAGAAATTAATTAAAGGTCTCTGTAAACACCTCTGTAATAACAATAGGCCCCTGGATTTTTTCTTGTTTTCTTTAGGTCCCTAAAGTGGTTGAGCTATTTTTTCTGAGTCCCTAACACTAACAACCGTTTCATTTTGTGTGCATTCTTCCTGTTATACCCTCCAGTATGTACACTCTTATGCACAGCGTGCACACTCTTATACATGTTACATGTTCTGTGTCTTACACTGTGTACACTCTTATGCGCAGTGTGTACACTATTATACTTGTTATATGTTCTGTGTGTTTCACTGTGTACATTGTTATTTGCAGTGTGTATATTCTTATACATGTTACAGGTTGTGTTTCACTGTGTACACTATTATCCGCAGTTTGTACACTGATATTGGTGGGCAAGATCGGCGCTTGGGGGAGGTCGGGATCTAGGACGGGGTCACGGGAGAGATCAGGGTCACGGATGGAGTCGCAAGAGGGGGTGTGGGCGACAATGGGGTTGCGGGAGGCAGTCGGGCTCCGGTGGGAGGAGGTCGGGAGAGGTCGGGGGGACACAATTGGCGGCGCTGGTGGAGGCGGTCTCATCTTTTAGAAAGGTTGTGGGAGAAAGGGAAAAACATATTGAGTTGGGGATACAACAGAAATGAAAAAAATTAGGTTGGATGAAAAAATCTAAACATAATACCACCACTAATTGAGGGACCTAAAGAAAATAAGAAATTGTCTAAGGACCTATTGTTATTACAGAGGTGTCCCTAGGAACCTCTAATTAATTTCCCCCCAAAAAAAAAACATCCCTCTTAGTTAATTTATCAAAAATATTTACCAATATTTGAAAACTCTATAAAGAATATTTTAAGCGCCTTACATTTGTAAAAATTATATAATTTTTGTTTTTAATCTGGTTTTTGTTTTCTTTAAATATTTTTTGTAGTTCAGTAATATAAAAATGTATGAAAAAGTTCCAATGAGTCGTACACCCAAAATTTGAACAATTGGTGACCAAATTGATTTTAACATCCTAAGTTCCTAACACTTTTAGAAGATGATGATCATCTTATCATTATTCTGCTTTAATTTGGATCACCAAATTAGTTATTCTTGTGGTTATTAATATTTTTTATATTTTAATATATACCAAAGTAACCTGTATCTTCTTGGGTGACTAAGAGAACAAAGAAGACCACAAAGCTAACTAGGAATAAAAAAATTTTCAACCCTACTTTTTAATTTTCAAGCTATATATACATATTTACCAATGAATAAAAATTTCTAACCAATAGGTCCAAGACTCAAATCCCACTTCGACTATGTTTGGATGTGTGATTAAAACGATCAGATTCTTAAAATCTTACATTTTACACTTAGCTTTTGAAATTGATTGTTTTGGTATCTTTCTAATCGCTAGAATTTTATAAGTTGTGTTTGGATGTGCGATTAAAACATTAAGATCTTTGGAATCTTCTGTTTCAAACTCATCTTGTGAAAAACATAATTTTATTAGCTTTTCAATTGTAAGATTTTTTGACATAAAAAAAATGACCAAAAAGATCTCCTAAAAGTTAGAAATACTCATATCAGCCACTTTTTAAAATTATACATAAAAAAGTTTCATTTCACCATTTTGAAAATACAAAAGACCAATCTACATTTATGTAATTAAATCATTAACAACCCTCTAACCCTTTTAGGTTATTCCACACCAACAACTTATTTTTCCTACAAATACATGACCAAAATCAATTCTCTTAGATGTTTTAATATTATATATCATATTGTGCGTTTCTTATATATATCTTACATTAAGTTGTTTATCATTTTTCATTGTGTATAATCATAATATGTAATCTAAATCTGTGTCGTGCCTCAATGCAACAGATAATAATTTAATATTCTAAATCCTTATTTATATTTTTTTTGTTATTCACAATTTTTATGACATAATTAGTACAAATCTAATTTTTAAAAGAAACATCAACGTTTATTGGAGTTCATCATCAAAAAATTAAATTATATTGATACATATTTCACAAAATCCACCTAACAACAAAAAAATTAGAATAAAAAAATTTGATCTACATAAAAATGTGTGAAATACATTAACAAAATTAAGAGGGTGAAATATTTTAATAAAGTTAAGGAGGTATATAATATATTAAATATCTAATTGCATTAGTGTAAATTGGTTTTTTATGTTTCTAAAATAGTGAAATAAGACTTTTTTTATGTATAATTTTATAAAGTAACTTATTTGTGTATTCTTAACTTTTAGAAGTTTTTTTTTATCATTTTCCCTAAAAAAATATGGTGTTTTGAAAAGTGAAACACCGAAAATGTGTTTGAATCAACATTTATAAATTTATAGCTTTTGAAATGCAGAATCTATCAAAACACATATTTAAACAGGACAAAGTCTAAAAAAATAAGATGATGGTTTGAAAAATTAAACGTAGAAAATGTGTTTAGATTCACATTTGAAAATCTTTAGCTTTTTAAACACAAAATCTACCTCAATGCATAATCAAACGGATCAAATATTGAATTTTAGAAAGCTATTAATTAGTCATCCAACAATACATTAAACATGAATAAACAACAAAAATAACATAGGAAAAAATATAGCAAGAGAAGTAACGAGATTTGACAATGCAATCACCACAATGTCATTTAAAAGAAGAAAAAAAAGTATAACTCATCTAATTAAAATATATATATGCATGATTAATGAAATTAGGCCGGTGGAAGACTACAATGTGAAAGCGACATATCTTTATTCATGCACCCAAACGGCGGCTACCCTAGCTATCATCATTGATGGAATCAGATTGGCTGCAAAGCCAAATTGATCCACATTTTTATTTTAGATTCAATTATTGACTAATTCACTGTGGAACCCAACTGACCCATATAAACTTACACCGACCAAGCATGTGCTTCTGTCTCTATACACAGGCTGTCCCCACCGCCAGAATTCTCAGCACATTTTTAAGTTTCCTCCTTGTATGTACTGACAAGTGTTAAAAATACTTATAATGGAAATAACCCATTGTAAACTCCATGGAATTCAGGGAATTCAGGTAAGTCGCATATTTTTTTCTAAAATCCATATAACATTTGAAAGCATCTATATGTAAATCTAAACGAGTTAAATTTTCATTGTCCGATAATGAATATTCTTTTTATTAACCTTGACAGAAAACACAATATACTAACAAAAACTCATACAATTTGTTAAAAAATGCAAAAAACTTAAAACTTTATCCGGATGGTAAAATCATCTTTTATATATGATTTTTAGCACTTTTAACGTATTGGATGAGTTTTTTTGGTATACTATATTTTCAACTATAGATAATTAGATAATATATTTATAAAATAATCATAATCTGTCAATGAGAATTTAATTCAGGGGGTCATTTGGATTTTCATAAAGTATTTTCCGGAGTTTTATAGACTTTAGGAAAAGTTAGAGCGTTGTATGGATTTTAGAAAGTTTACATGAGGTTATTTGGATTTTTCTATTTTTAAATATTTAACCTTTTTTTTTGCAGTGGGAACAGAGGGGATTAAGGAGAAATATAATGAACAAATATAAAAATATGTCAACCTTTTTTTTTAATAAATAGTATAACATAATAGAGAAGAATATAATTTAGGATTTTTAAAAAATTGTACTATTTTGTTTACTCTATTCTAGTGATATACTAGAGACCACATTTAAATAATTTGTTATTAGCTTTTATAATCATGAGTTCACGTGTCAAATCATTTTTTTTTTTAGGTTTTATAAATCTCACATCTTTTATTTAACATTATTATATTTTTCTAACAAGAATTACTAATAACATATCAAATAGTAAATAATTTATTTATTATTTATTTTTAAATAGATTATATTGCTATCCAAACAAATATTTATTAATTCTTTATTGGATGAAATCGGTGCCTAGTCTTCGTGTTTAATCTTTGCGAGTGGTTGAATTTTTAAAGAAGCTTTTATATAAGAGAAGATATAAGGTGAGACTTGAGAGTAACAATCACTGATTCATGAATTGTCAGAATTACTTTTTATATATTTGAGGGACTTTGTGTGGTTGATCTTACATTTAAACTAAAAAGACTATCATTTATTCTGGTCCCAAAGAAAACTAACATGGAGATTATTAGTTTTCACGTGGGCTGTTAATTATAATTAAAACACTAGTGATTGTACTAGAATGGATTTGTCAGGTCCTTAGCTGTAGAGGCAAATATGTTATTTATTCTTTTAAATATAATACTAAAGCATGTTCCATCCTGATCTCGTAGAATGAACTTTCACTTACCAGACATTTTGTTTCTAGGGGTTTGCTTGCATGGTGGAAAATAAACGAAAGCACAGAAAAAAAAAAAAAAAAAGACTTGAAAATGCGAGTTTTTATCCAATAAAGAATAAAAAATAAAAATCTATCATTTTTCTTTCTCTATTTTATCTTATTAAGAAATATAGGAAAAAAAATTTCATTTCTCTGTAAGTGAGAATTTGAGGAAAAATGAAGATTTTTTTTTCACTACATGTACAAAATCAGGAGTGGTTAAAATAATTTTTTTTACATTTCATCATTTACCCTTTGATTTAAATCATATTTCCTTTGATCTAAATTCTTTCATTTTCCTTTTGAGATTGTGCACAAACACACCTTAAAAATGAAGCTTTTTATGTCTCACTTCATTTAGATTGAGTCAGGATTAAAAATTTTCATTTTTCAAATAATGTTAAGCATAATTCATTTTTTAGTCTCAATTTTTGTCTACATGTATTTTTAAATTTTTTAAAATAGTATATATCATTTAATGAGTTTTATGCTTTTAAAAAATAAAATATATGCTCAGGTGAATTTTATATATAGAAAATGTAAAAATTTTTAATTGATGCATATATCGTGTTAATGTGAAATATATGTTTTGATGATTTTTTATGAAAACATATGTGACTGTGGGACTGAAAAAAATTTGTGTGGAACTGCACTCATTTTTTTATATTGTTTATTATGTTTAATAATTGGCTTATATTATGAACAAGTCATTTTAATGGCGGTCTCAAAAGATCTTGGGGGTGGGATTGTCGATATAAGCTAATGAAAATGCGTCATATAAATCAAATACACTGTAAATCCTCAATTAAAAAAACCCTTTTATTTATAAGGGTTTATTCAATTATATTTGTTCATTGTTTTACAGTACAATTTTGTTACATGTGGTTAGTCGCACACACCCACCTCAAAGATCTCGCATCACCTACTCCACATTTTTTTTTGCGAGCTGTGACCTTTTTTTATTTGAAATTTTTTTAATAGGATTGTAGGAGATGAGAAAGAATAAATTAAAATAAAGACCGCGCACAGGGATTTTTCATTATTATATTTCGAAAGTAAAAAAAAATCTCAAAAGATTTTGTCCGAAAGCTTTGGAATTCGAGCTCTGAAAATGCCAAAAGATCCCGAAATAGCCATTGCAGGCTTCTCACTAACAAAGCTTCAATGGCGGTCCCAGAAAGCCATTACGGCCTCCATTGAAGACTGTATATCCGAAACTGTAAATACACAGTCCCCAACAGTGTGAAATATGAGTGGGTTTTGTCAGAGAAACAGAGGAGGACAAAAAAAGAAGAAGAAAAGTTGGTGGTGGGGGGCAAAAGCAATCACTATAGCTCAAAAAAGCTAAAAATGCAATAAAAAACCCTCTTTTTTTTTGGGTTGGTTGGGTTTTCTTTTTCAATGGCGGATTAAGAGACTATGGTTCAAGATTGGCACGTCTCCATTGAAGTTGAATCTCACGTGGTTTGGTATCTCTCACTTCACAATTTATAATGACGAGTTTATGTGAAGTGGGTATTTAAAAAAAAAACGTTTTTTTAAGGCTTCTGATATTGTTTTTTTTTTTTTTTTTTTGCAGAGAAAAAAAAGTTGAGTGAGGTTTCTTGCAAGAAATTATGTAATGGGTATGGGAAAAAATTGTTTTTTTTTAATTCCTTTCAATGCAGCTTTAACAGACTCTAATTTTAAAATGATGTGTGTTTTTAATAATGTGTGGAACAAGGATTTGTTCTTCTTTCATTACTAAAAAACAAAGAATAAAAACTGTTCCTTTATACACCACTCATAATTCCACTTTCGTGTGGGGAAAGTGTGTAAAAAAGGGGAATTGAAGAGGGTCTTGAAGGGCCATATTTAGTTCTTTGAATGTGAGTTTGATATGGGTGATTGTTATGTTTTCTTCCATACCACGTGGTTTGGTCCTTTTATCTTCTCATGATCTCAACATGCTTCAATGGCTCCACACATCTTTTGTGCATGTTATTTTTGTCGGCTAACCCATCTTGTAAAATCTCTTTTTTTTCTCACTTTTATTTCAATTTATATGGGTATTGTGTCACATGGGTTTGTTTTTTGTTCTTATCACTGATGTGTGGTTTCTACATCAAATGCAGCACCAAGTTTTATGATAATATTTTGAAGCTAAGGCCTCATAAGGTATGGAAGCACCCCCTTTTTGTTCTATTTTTTCAATTCATTGAAAGTTTTTGGTAGTTTATGGGAAGCTTTGGGTTTTTTTTTTTTTTATAAAAAAAGCTGACCTTCAAATGCACATCAGAAGGAACATAGAACTGTTGTGAACATTGCATGATGGATCCTGAGTCTCAAAAGGGTTCAAGTTCTGCTTCAAAGGTAGATGTTCTAATGGTTTTCTTGAAGTTGGTCTCTCATGGAGAATTATTGGGTTAACATGAACTTCCCATACATTGTTTTCAGAAGGATTCATGGAAAAATGTCCTACTCTTAGCATATCAAAGCCTTGGAGTTGTGTATGGGGATTTGGGTATCTCCCCTCTATATGTCTACAAGAGCACATTCGCTGAAGATATAACGCATTCAGACACCAATGAAGAGATTTTCGGGGTTCTCTCTTTCGTCTTCTGGACTCTAACACTGGTCCCTCTCTTCAAGTATGTCTTTATAGTTCTTCGAGCCGATGACAATGGAGAGGGTATGTAGTGGAAACTGTTCGAATTATCGTTATCACAACCAAATTATGCTGTTTTTCTATGAATACATTATGTGTGGCTCTTTTGCAGGTGGTACGTTTGCGCTGTATTCATTGATATGTCGGCATGCAGAGGTTGGCCTTCTGCCGAACAGACAGGTTGCGGATGAGGAGCTCTCGACGTATAAATTGGAATGCCCTCCGGAGATCAATAATAGCTCCAAGGTGAAATCCGTACTCGAGAAACACAAGAACTTGCACATTGCGTTGTTGATTGTAGTTCTGCTTGGGACTTGTATGGTGATTGGTGATGGTGTACTTACCCCTGCGATTTCAGGTATCGATTGCTCCTTTTTTGGTATGGGTTTTTTTAATGGATCCGAATTAAATGGACTTATGAATGAAACTTTGCTTTGTCTAGTTTTCTCTGCAGTATCAGGGCTCGAATTGTCGATGTCCAAAGCACACCATGAATGTAAGTGTTAAGTCCCTGTTCAAGCTGTCTTGTAATTCCCATTAGAGAAATAGGGATGTCACATATGCTAAGGTTATGGTGGCCAATCTGATCCATGTACTGAAAGGAAGATATTTTCTTCTTTAGAACCAATATAGCATATTTGCTTTAATAGTTTGAAGTAATTGCTTTACAAAATTTTAATTCCATCTGAACATCTGTTCATTTATATATAAGTAGCCTATCTAGCTATGATTGTGACTGATACAGTAAGGCAAAACAGTTGATCCTCTTATTTTAATGCTGAGTCTTGCATGAAATGTGATTGTTTGTGCTAGAGCTCAGGTGATACCGTGATAAAAAGTTTATAGTATTAGACGAATTCCGCAGATACAAGGAGTTCAGGATTATTAATTCATGGGTGGATACTTCAAAGATTCCTGATGATGTTCAGAAAATGCTAAGTTCTCAGTGTGCTTATTCTTTTGGCATATTGAATTAATTCATTTGCCAACACAATTGGTGCAGAATAGGATCCACACCGACACGTTCCACAGTGTTGCAGCTCAAATAGATTGATTAGGTTAATCTGCTAATGCGTGTGCATAATTTGTTCGATTGTATCCTATTTAGATTATCTTCTAGTGTCTTGAAATATCAAAATGCATCGTAATATATTTGACTTGATTCATTTGCACCATAAAACATATATTCTGATTACGCATATAAAAGCATAAGATATGTCTTACACTCTGTTGCAGCTCTTGTACCTAAAGAATTCTGTCATGAAATTTGCCAATCTTTGTCTCAAATGTAGATGCTGTGGTCCCTATCACTTGCTTGATATTAATCGGCCTATTCGCATTGCAACACTATGGGACTCATCGGGTCGGAACCTTCTTTGCTCCAATTGTGTTGGTTTGGCTTCTATGCATCAGTGCCCTCGGCATATACAACATCGCCCACTGGAATCCAAATGTTTATCAAGCGCTATCTCCGATTTACATGTACAATTTCCTGAAGAAGACGAAGAAAAATGGCTGGATGTCTCTGGGTGGAATTTTGTTATGCATAACAGGTAACTCCACTAGAACACCATGCACATGATGTGCAGTAAATAAGGAAGAAAAAAAACAACTTCTAAATTATGTAATATGTAGGTTCTGAGGCTATGTTCGCGGATCTTGGCCACTTTTCATACACTGCAATCCAGGTACTTCACTATATATGCTACATCTTCTTTCCATCTTTTCTTTTGAAAATCAATGTTGTTCTCATGTGCATACTCACAAAGTACTCCAAACTTTTCTGTATCTTCCGTACCTATTCACTTGAACTGTGTGTTTAGTACTATCTTCTATTTAGTTTTCATGATTAAACACATTCTTCATGATTAGATAAACTAATCCAAATAGTTGTGGCTGCTTTCACATCCAACATATACTAATGACATAATGCATCTATAATATAGTTTAATCAATCATCTTTGTACTTTTCCCGTACTTATATCATATGATTCATGAACATACTGAATGGAAGACTTGTCAAATATCTGTTGTATACAAATTTCATGACCATGATCAGGTTTAAATAAAAAATCTTGTTGTGCCAACTACAGATTGCTTTCACTTTCCTGGTTTATCCAGCACTGATTCTGGCATACATGGGTCAAGCCGCGTACTTGTCAATGCACCATGATTTAACATCAAGTTATCAAATCGGTTTCTATGTATCAGTTCCAGGTACTTCTCACCATCCCAAAACAGTCTTTAGAAATGCAATGTCATTTATGTTCATCAAACTAGTCGATATTGTTTTGATAAACTAGTCATTTATGTTATACACTCAATCATTATATACTTCATTTTTTTGTGAAGGAATATACTACATTAAACAAGTATATACTTTCAAATAAAAAATTCAGAACATGTTGAGACCGCAAAATTGACTATAAAAATGACTGAAATGACTGTCCCTCACATTTTCATCTCGATATTGTTCAACGTTGTAGAGAGCGTGAGGTGGCCAGTGCTTATAGTGGCCATACTCGCATCAGTAGTGGGCAGTCAAGCGATCATCAGTGGCACCTTCTCCATCATCAACCAGAGCCAGTCGCTTGGCTGTTTCCCAAGGGTCAAGGTCGTCCACACCTCCGACAAGATCCACGGCCAAATTTACATCCCGGAGATCAACTGGATGCTTATGATACTCTGCATTGCTGTCGCAGTCGGTTTCAGAGACACCAAACACATGGGCAATGCATCAGGTAAGGGTGTTGATATTCTCAGTCATTCATTCCTGCACTCCTAACTTAGCATGAGGAATCCCTAGTAAAGTATATATACAGAAAGAGCATTCATTTCGTTCGACACTTCATGTTTTTTTGTTAAAGCATATATTTCATTAGACAAATATATAACTTCACAAAAAAAAATATATACATTTGAATATATTGAATGCATACATTCTTGTACTTTTTTTTTCAAATCAAGTATATAATCGCCTTTCTGAGTATATATTCGATTAAAAAGTGAATGAATGATTGCAAGAATGATTGAGTGTATCAGCGGAGCGCCCATGACCTTAATTCTTTGGCATGGCACAGGCCTGGCGGTGATGACAGTGATGCTGGTGACGACGTGCCTGACATCGCTTGTGATGGTTCTGTGTTGGCGCAAGCCCCCCCTCCTCGCGCTCGCGTTCCTCACCTTCTTTGGGGCAGTGGAATTGTTCTACTTCTCCGCCTCGATCATGAAGTTCCTCGAGGGTGCGTGGCTCCCCATCCTCCTTGCCCTCATCCTCATGACCGTCATGCTCGTCTGGCACTACGCCACCATCAAGAAGTACGAGTTCGACCTCCACAACAAGGTCTCCCTCGACTGGCTCCTCGCCCTCGGCCCTGTCCTTGGCATCGCTCGCGTCCCTGGCATCGGCCTCGTCTACACCGACCTTGTCTCCGGTATCCCCGCCAACTTCTCCCGCTTTGTCACCAACCTCCCCGCCTTCCACGCCGTCCTCGTCTTCGTATGCGTCAAGCACGTCCCCGTCCCCCACATCCCCCCCTCTGAGCGCCACCTCGTCGGCCGCATAGGCCCGCCCGCCCACCGCTCGTACCGGTGCATCGTGCGATACGGGTACCGCGACGTGCACCAGGATGTCGACTCATTTGAGTCCGAGCTCATCGCGAGCCTCGCGGAGTTCATTCGGTCCTCACGCCGTGCGTCCAATGGAGATGATGAGGGGCTTGCGGTGATCGGGGCTGCGGAGGCGGAGGCGAAGGCAGAGGCGGAGTGTGTGAAGGGGAAGAAGAAGGTGAGGTTCTTGGTGGAGGAGGGCGCGGGTGCGGGGGATGAGGCGGTGAGGGAGGAGTTGGAGGAGCTGTGGAATGCGAGCGAGGCGGGGACAGCGTTCATACTGGGGAACTCACACGTGAAGGCAAAGCCGGGGTCGTCGGTGCTGAAGAGGGTGGCGATCAATTTTGGGTATAACTTCCTGAGGAGGAACTGCCGGGGGCCAGAGGTGGTGCTCAAGGTGCCGCCGGCGTCGCTGCTTGAGGTGGGCATGGTGTATGTTGTGTGAAAATGTGAATGCTTTTGGCTTTGTTTTAGTGGCCATGTGAGTGTTTGATATTTTGCATGCTTTTCAATGTGTGCATCAAAGAACTGTGTTTTTTTTCTCCTCTGTTTAAATGTTTATAGGTGACTAATTATATTGTATTATCCTTACTTGAAAAAAACAAAAACTAATTATTGTATTATATTAAAATGTGATTGATTCGGTTTATGAACTCAATCAAGGTTTCAGGCGCTACTGAAAATCTATTCTATGTAGTCTTGAAAATCATCCGATATGTAACAGTTCCAAAATGCAGATTTTTTTATATAATCATATACATCATCATGAAGTAGGATATAGTTCAAAGTCACTTTGTTTGGTTTGTAATATATATACAAATATGAAAATTTTTGAATAAGGAAAAAAAAAACAATACATCTAAATAATAATCTAATTATCTTTATATAATTTCATTACAGTGATTCGACGCTTCCAACTCTTGGTTGTTGGCAAGGCACAAAGATGTCCACACAACCTCACTAACCCAACAAATCCACACACACAAATCTTCAACACTATATATTAGAGCTAACAATGTGCAAAACAAAGAAATATGAGACTGTACTGCTGTGCCTCTCCCTCTGTTGGGTTTCAAAAACAATACATATATAAGAAGGAAGAGAATTTGGCGAGGAGGAGACGGAGAAGAAGAAGAAGAGCAAGCAATCCTTACCACGCGCTTGATAACAATACATGAGGAGGCCAGAGAGGCCACCTGGAGGAAAGATGAGCAGAGAAAAAGCTTTTCTAACAATACATATATTTTTCCTTACCAATAATAATACATATGTTTAATTAGTTAGTTAATGATACCGTGAAGAGATTGATGTTGTGTTTGCGAATGGACTTACAAGGATTTCTTCAAATCTTAGTGGTAAATCTCTGATTGACTTTTTTTTTTTTTTGGGGGGGGGGGGGGGGGGGGTTGCTGGGATCGCTCTTATAGGTGCTTATGGGTGAATTCTTGGGAAGAGGATTCAATTGAGTGAGAATGAGCAAACCCGCCATGCATATCATGAAGTAGGATATAGTTCAACATTTCATGCGAGAGGAAATAGTTCTGTTTTCATCATTCTAAAATCTCTCACTCCATAAATTCATTGCTTCCTCACCCCTCCTCGGTTTCTATTATGTAGACATCAATTATATTATTTTTTTTACCATTGTTTATAATAAACCATGTTTGATGAAGTTTTTTCCACTTTTGAGTTGGGTTTTTGAAATATAACCCAATCTACTTTTGGTTGACCAAAATGTATTTTGATAACATATCAAATAATTTATTTTTTTTCCATCTCTTCCACTTTTTTTAATTTCTATAAACACACTGTACGAATCATATATTCTCATTTTGGGGTTTGAATTCAATATGTTGAAGAAGGTTGGGTGGACATGATGCAAGAAAGACACAAGGGGGGAGCCTGTTGACAACCTTAATATTATGATTGACCAATTTTTTCACCAAATTCTCTTGGTAGATACTGCTCAAGGGAATTAAAGTGTCTTTTCTTCGAACAAATTTTCAGTTTTGTTAAAAGTTCATTGTTTTTAGTAATCATCTAAAAGAAAAAAAAACAATACATTCTGTGGTCTAAATAACTGTTTTCTAATTTTTTTTTTTTTTGGTCTAATTATCTTTGAATTTCATATAATATAGTTACGTGCACTATAAATGGTGAATGTGCATCCATGATTATATTAAGAATCTTGGGAGGATGAAATGTGAGACCCTTAAATTAATTGGATATTGGAAGAAATTGAATTTGATACTATTATAACTTAATCAAAATAGTTTATTCCTATACAATATTGATTCATTTCACGGGAGAAGTTTATATGATTCGATACTACCATACATCATCTTAGAACTCTTTGTTTTTTTGAATGGCATTCTTTAAATTGATTTAAATTATTATATGACGTAATCAAGAGTCATATCAAATAAGATGAAAAACATAACAAGCGACATTTTTTTGATTGATAATTTTTTTTTCTTAGTCAAATCTTCGCAAGAAGACTCACTTATTTGTAGTAATTGGAATGTCTTTGAGAATACTTTTCATATCAATCTCTCTGTATAACATATGATTTTTGTGTTGTATAAATAAGTTTGAGCAGAATATTTTTTTATGTTAAACTGTTTGGTTAATATGTTTGATCAGACACTATTGAATTTAGAAATACTCAATTCACCTAGAATTGAAATGCAAGATTAATCAAGCGCTTACACTTATCCTTTAAATTGATTATAAAAGAATTGATGCTAGAAAAATTACCCTCAACTCAATTTTTTTTCATCAGAAGTGTTTTATTAATTTTAAAACAAAAATTAAAAATTAAATTCGAAAAATGTCCATTTGAAACCGATTATTTGATAACTCATTTTACAAACGAAAAATTTGGTTGTCATAGTTCCAAACTTCCAATCGAGGCCTCGAGCCTCAAAAGAAAATAATGTGTTTCACACTACTTTCAGTAGATATGCTGTCATAGGACAAGCAAGATAACATTTTTTATCGTCGAAAAAATCATATATTGATCAGTAAAAAACGTTATACTTAAATTAGACAAGATTAATTAGATCATCTGTTATGCGTTAAGAACCTTCTAGGGAATTTTTTTTAAAAGTGATTTTGGGTATTTAGGATCTTTATTATTATTTTTTGGAGAAATTAATTAGGGGTCCTCCAGATCACTCATGAATTATTTTTAGGTCCCTGAATCTTTTGAAGTTTTCTTTACATCCCTAAAGACCATATTAATTATTTTTAGGTCATTTTTTCGCTCATTACGTAACTCTTTTCTAAGACAAAAATATCATTCTTCAACATTTCCTTCCTCCCAAACATTCCTTCTCCCCTCTCTGAAATTTCATTTTCACCCCAAACGTCTCCATTTACTCTCTTTAAACATCTTTATTCTCCCATAATTCTCTCTCTCCAAAAATAATTTCTTTCCTATCATAAAAAATTAACCCCCAAGACATCCCCAAACCCACATTTTTCTTCGACAGCAGCGACGACGACGACGACGACTATAACAGTGAACCTCGTGTAATCTCATTCCCTCACTCTAATACTCTATCATATGAACAACCAGATTTTTTTTTGGTGAAAGTCCATATTTTTATTTTATTCATGTTAAATCTTTTATTTTTGAATTTTATTTATCCAATAAATGCTAGATTTAATATGTGCATTGATGGATGATTTGTTCGAGTCTAACGGATGATATTATTTTTTTTTGCAATATAATGTGTGAATTTTTTTCATGTCCTTTATTAAATTATATATTATTTGTTAATTTTGTGAATTGTATGTTGTTCTGTTCTATGTGCATTGTTAATCTTTCATTGTGATCTATAATAATGTCCTATAAAGTGTACTTTTTTTTTAATCTATATGTGTTCTGTGAAATCTTGTGTACACTTTTAATTTGTCTGAGTACACTATTAACCTTCTGTGTACACTATTAGCCTCTCTAGGTATACTGTTAGCATGTATTATAGATTGTTATTTGAAGTGTACTTTGTGTATGACATGTGGCCTTTGAAATCATATTCTTACATTGTTAGCTTGTCATTGTTAACTTTTTTTAAAAAAACTGTCAATTCGTCGAATTCAATTCCATGAATAACATATGTTTTTGTGGAATCCATTGATAAATTGATAAATACACTCGTACTGAGTTATGGTACATTATTAAATTATCCAAGTACATTATTAACTTGTTTATGAACATTATTAATCTGTATGGATACATTATACATTTGTCTGTGTATATTACTAATTTACAAATAGTTGATGAATTATGCTGAAATATACAGATTTTTTGTTGAAAATGACCAATTATTGGAGATGAAAAATGTCCGGATCAAACAAACAGATAATTATTTGTTGATTCATCTTCTTATGAATGTTTTATATTGTGAATTAATGAAATTTTATCATCTTTTTAAGGTCGATCGTGGCATGTTCGTGAAAAACATGGCAGACATCTAATTAGAATGATGAATATGAATTTTGGACAATGCAACATACCTAGATTCAGAGTGGAATATTATGTTGCCAAAATCTTAAGAAGAGCTAAAGAAATTAAAGTTAATATTGAGAAATTAAAACATGATTGTGAATGATGCAACCGAAGAACACTATTATGAATGTGCTATACCATAATTGATAAATCGCATGCAAAAATCTTCAACAAATTGTTGATCAATTTAATGCCGTTCTTCTAAAAAAATTTCAGCCCACTTATTGAATTCCCACAAATGGCTTTGTGGTACCATGCTACAAGATATAAGCGTTAATGTAGTTAGATTCAATTGGACAATGTTAGACATTCTATAATTCATTCTCATGACAGTATTAGATATAATATAATGAATTATACAAAGCATTGTAATACATTATTAAAAATATTGTTTTGTACATTATTAATCATTATGAGTATACTATTAATCCATGTGAGTACATTGTTAATGTTTCTGTAAACATGATAAAAATAGTATAATATTTTACCATCCGATAAAAAAAAGCATACAATTCACAAAACTAACAAATTAATAATATACAATTCAATAAAAGACATGGAAAAAAATGTACACATCATGTTGTAAATAAAATATCATCTAGTAGCATTCGATAAATCATCCATCAATGCACATATTAAATCAAGTTATTCATATAATAAAGTATTAGAGTCTTCAAGGAGGAAAGAGATTGCTCATCGTGCATCCTCGTTGTTATAATTGTTGTCGTCATCATTGCTGCAACCGTTGAAGAAAGATGTGAGTTTGGGGATTTCTTGCGAGTTTAAGTTTTGATGATGGGAAAGAATTTGTTTTTCGATAAACATAATGATAAGAGAATAAATGACGTTTAAAGAGAGGAAAGGGAGATGTTGAGGGTGAAAACGGAGTTTCGAAGAGGGAGGAGGAAGACTTAAGATGCCATGACTGAAGTAAGGTTGAAGAAGGGTATTTTTATCTTAGAAAATGGTGATGTAATGGGCTGTAAGGAAAAAAGACCTAAAAATAATGAATATGGTCTTTAGGGATGTAAAAAAAATTCAAAAGGTTCAGGGACCTAAAAATAAATGAGGGATGGTATGGAGGACCCCTAATTAATCTCCCCTTGTTTTTTTGATATTCTAAAAAAAAAAAATTCAACTAATCCAGTTTTACGATACGGCCAAGGAGACAATCAAGCCTCTCAATTATCTAAAAAAATATTTGTATCTCATCCGAATCTGTATATAGAAATTCAAAACATATTCGATATCTAAAAATTCCATATCGATGAAAATTTTTGGATCGGATATCCGTATTGGAAAATATTATTATGTTATTATTTATATTTTTAGAATTATTGTGAGTTTTTTATTTTTACTTAAAGTATGTAATTTTGTATGTATATACTTATAATTTTATATTTTATACAAGGTAATTATGATATATTTTTATATATTTTAAATATTAAATATATGATTTTTTTAAAAAAATATTGAATCTTTGAACAATTTGTTTATTTCATATTTATATTAAATTTTCAAATATTTTGAATAATTATCAAAATTTGAATTTTACATATCCGATATGGATATTTATTTCAAATATGCGTCGAATATATTTTTTTAATATTCAGTTCAGATACTGAGGCAAGTCCCACAAAGGGCATTTACGTCATTTTAGACCCTATAGTACGTGGAGACCGATGGACGGCGAAAGTACCGGTCACGTTTACGTCTTTCATGGAATCACATCATCTAAGCACAGGACACGTGTCATGATTTGATTGGATAAACACTTCTCGCGCGAAGTATCAGAAGTAAATTCACACCTTCAAAAAAATTGAACCCGCCAAATGAAGAGTGGGATAACGCTATCCGAGATAGCATAACGTTATCCATACCGTACGGGTTCCTCTGTAGCGACCGCCAAGCGCAGATAAAAATTAAAAAGGCGTCCCGTCACACCCTCTCCTTATAATCCACGCCGTCGATACTCGCTGTTGGGGTACGGACTGCGTGAACTATAAGCGACCATGTTAATGCTTTCGGTAACCGTAAAAATGAGAGAGAGAGAGAGAGAGAGATGCGAAGGTTGGTTTTGGAGCTCTAATGGCGAACCCACCGAGGATCCGAAAGAGAATCAATGCCATCCGTCGATCCCCCGATGGAAGCGCCTTTCACAAGTGGTACTTCTCGCTGTCACTTCTTCGTTCTTCCTCTGTATTTGACTTTCTTATCGAATCTCCCTAAAAAGGTCTCTTTTAGAAACCCTTTTGGCCTCTAAAGAAGACCCACAAAAGAAATGGAGGGGACCCAGTTCATGATTCGTTTTAAAAATGTGATCTTTGGTAGTGAACACTGTGGGGTTTCGTTCCCGATAGCGCTCTCTGATATGCACGATTGCGAAGGGACTAGAAACGCTGAGAAGAAGAGACGTGTGGGCTCTGGTGAGGATGGGTTTTGCTCGGATGGGAAAACGAGGATCGTCGACGACCAACCAAGATCGGCTTTTTGTTTTTTCATGTAATGTGATTTCACTCATCAATATAAGTAGATGTATATATGTTTCGATAAGGATTGTTTTTGGATGCATTCATGATTGGGTACTTCTTTCCCTTTTTTTGATGGGAGGCTCTATGAAATTTTTATTTGTTCTGTCTTCTGTGTCATTGGATGGTATGTGTAAATGTTTTGATATTCTTTAATGGGTTGATTTGCTTTTAAAAATGGTTTGAATGATAAATTGATACAAGTGTAAGAAACCATTGTATAGGATTTTTGAGGGATTTATATATCCTATTTTATGGTACAAGTAATTTTGTTTTGTGGGTTTTGATTCCTCATCTTTATGCCAACATTGGCCTGCCATTTTATTCTGCTTATATAGCATCTATTCCCTATCAATATATTTTTGTTTTCTTAAAATGTGCTAATATTATCTTGATTTCAAATATTGGCTGACAGTATGTAATGGGGAATAATTGTTCTGGAATAATAATTGATACATGGTCTGTTTAAGTTAGGGAGTGGATTTGCAGATGATTATCTAACCTTGACCCACCATTATAATGTTATACAATTTATTACATCAGACAGTGCAGGTTTTTATAACATTTTTAGAAGTAAAGAAGAAAAAATAAAGTGCCATTGGTCTTTAACAATTATGTTGTTATGCAGGGAGAGGTGTCGAAAGAATTATGAGAATGAGAATTGGATTGAAATTGACCGAAAAGGTTTTCAGTTGTGGAAAGAACTGTCCTCAAAGGTAATCAAATTGTTTCTGGCAGTGAAGTGAATCAACTTTTGATTTCTTGAAAACATCAGTATTTGGTTTAACTTGCTCAGCAAATCAATTGTGTATCTTCTTTTTGTCTAGGAGAGACTTCCATTTGAACTCAAAGCTGATAGAGTCAACTCTGCTTACCAAAGAGTTCTTCTTGATGAGGTGGATGACGAATCAGAGGTAATAATAAGGTGCTGATTGTTCATTGATTCTCTTCAGTCTCCCACTCTTCAGACAATGCTTTCATTGACATTTTGCACCTTAGTCTACATGTTTGAAAATCGTTATAGTTTGTTTAGTTTTATTTTCATTATTTAGATATTCTACCTATTGCTTCTTAATTTGTCTTTGAAGATGTGCAACATTCATTCTGTTAGTTTTGTATTCTGGAGTTGTATTTTTTGAGGTTTACCCCATCTCTCAGATGCTTTTGCAAGATATCCGTGGTACAAATATTATAACCTGGACTCTAGATGTTTATATTTCTGTCCATATGAGTTGAGAACTCATGGTTCCTTCGATGGGTATGGACATGATATGTAGGTGGGAGGAGTAAAGGAGAGTTCTAAATAATTTGGAAAACAGATATGGGTCAGGACTACATACTTATATGATTGTCCATATAGCAATATGTATAAACTATACTGTCAGGAATAGATGAACGATGCATGATTTTGTATGCGTCACCTTAAGATTGAGGAGTTACTCTTACATGCGGAATTGATAAGCAAAGGATATAGTGTAAAGCACCCTCAATGTCATTAATTTAAGTGCATCGTGTTTCATAACATCTTGTCTTTTACCATATCATGCTGCACAACTATTTGATGATTCCATGCATGATAATAGTTATACCATATCCTAGATGTCAAGCATGACAGCAGATTGCACTTGACATGTACAGCTATCTGTTCGACAAATCTATACTATTTCTATTAAAAGAATTGGTGTCGAATAAGACAAAGTCGACACTCTTTTGATATTCGCAGATAGGCCCCCGGTTATTTACAGATAGCCCCCCGAGTAAATGGGTCCCTGAAAGCAACACAAGAAAACAATTTTTCGACCTATTTGAGGACAATCTGGATTATTTACAGATCAGCCCCCAGATCCATAATATTTGCGGATAGGTCTCCAAGGTCTCAGATATTTATGATCAAGTCTCTCCAAAATTCAATTTTTATCATTGAGGATAAAAATCTTATCTAATTTTTTTTAATCACTAATATACCTATAAAATTATAAGTAAATATTTTAGACTAATCATTTGAACTCATAAAGTTTACCTAATTACGTTAGTTGATAAAATTGTATTTTATTTACCTATGAGTCCAAGATAATATATATGTATAACTTGTCAACTTGTTTGGTTATTTGCGGATAGGTCTCCAAGGTCTCAGATATTTATGATCAGGTCCCTTCAAAATCCAATTTTTATCAGAGGATAAAAATCTTATCTAATTTTTTTTAACCACTAATATACCTATAAAATTATAAATAAATATTTTAGACTAATCATTTGAACTCATAAAGTTTACCTAATTACGTTAGTTGATAAAATTATATTTTATTTACCTATGAGCCCAAGATAATATGTATGTATAACTTATGAATTATGACATACTCCACAATTTAATCATTTATGTCAAAAATAACATTATTTGTTTATGCCATTGACAATTTGATATCATCATGTTATTTAAAGTCCTAATAATATATGTATGTATAGCTTATGAATTAGAACATACTCCACAATTTAGTCATTTATGTAAAAAAATAACATCATTTGTTTATGCCTTTAACACTTTGATACCATCATATTCTTTAATGTATGTATTGGCTATTGCTATTGCTATATATATTACTCATGTATAGGAATTTACCTATAAATGCATTTTATTAACTCTCACTAAGGGATTTTAGTTTTCATATTTTTTGTATGTATTGGCCATTGCTCATGTATTTTTTTTATAATATTACTCATGTATATGAATTTTATTTTTTCATATAGAGATTTTATTTTTCATATTTTGTTTATCGGAAATTTATTTTTCATGTATATACAACTCATATAAGGTGGTTTGATGAATGTTTTATAAAACATCTCGATTATTTTTTTATTAACAAGTAATTTGTAAAACTTTTCAAGTGTCTTTTTATTGAAATGTAATTTATTTTTATCATCCCATAGAGCGGACTTCTATTTATGTAGTCATGTTATAATTGAATTAAGATATAACCAGTACAATTTATTTTCATTAGAAATGATAAAATAACATAATAACTGATTTTGAAAATTATGAGCTTATTTTGAAAAAACTTTCCTTTTTAGGAAATAAAGATTTTTATTTTGCTATTCATTACGTACATTTGATTAGTATTTAACACGCACATTTGTGCGTGCTTTAAACTAGTATGTAATTATATGGTTTGGATCAATATTTTGCTCATGTTATCCTATTAATGCATAATCTTCCTCGCTATTTTTTTTTGAGTTAGCAGGGATGTGAGATGTGATGTGTTGTTACTTCTGTAGGATTTTGTAGTTAAATTGCATTTTATAGTTGAACCTGAACTTTTTCGGAACAAGCCATATTGGTGCAGTTTATTTTGATATAGCGTGTCTAATGTATGAACAACCTTGGTCATCAGCCATTCCAAGCTATAATTTAACTTGTGCTGTTTGACTTGATCTTTTTATAACCGTTTTATTCAAATCATATTGTTCTCTGTTTGAATGGAAGAGAAAGGCATTCAACGTTCATGCCATGTTTGGGAATTTTATATATGAACTTCTAAAACTGTCCCCAGATCAAGATTCGGCTAATATATGTCATTCTTTCCAGGTTGATGATGAGGCTGATTCATCGATGGTTGGGAAGCATTATCCAGTAGTCCTCAATACCTTGATGTTTCTTATTTTTGGCTCATTATTATTATTCTGAAAAGCATCTGAAACAACACCATGTTCTCAAATGCTTGCAGGATTACTTGGACCCTAGTTACATGGACCGAGTCTTGTGGCCTTGTGACAAGTTTTCAAGTTTTGACAGTGATGACTGGTATCAATATCTCTCTCTTTCACTATGTTATCTGTTTTTACGTTCTAAACAAATTTCCCAAGGTGCTAAAGTTCTTACACTTGGCTCCGAAACATTGCAAATCTTGTTTTTTGGAATTCATTGTTGAGTTGATTATTAAGATCAAGTTTTTTCACTGAATCTCTACTGCACATAGGTCATGCGGCAGCTGACAGGCCTACGCATCGCATGAAGGATACATTTAGATGGAAATTTGGGTAGCTGGCGAATGCGCCATGCGAGCTCGACAAAAGGCAAGTCGTTTTGGCTATTGTAAAGTTCATAGGATTCATTCTGGATTTTGTCTAACTCTAAAAGGTTTCAGATTTTGTGACTCTTTATCTTTACCATTGGGAAACAATTTTTGTTGTTCTTGAAAGGTCATAGCTATTTGTACATCATCTTATTTTATGGATGTCATGGAAGTGAATTCATCTTTTGATTAATTAAAGTTTGTCTTTAGGTTTGTTTTGCAATGAGTGGTGGGAGTAGTGGAGGTTCAGGAGTGGTTGTCACACAACCTTACATTTGTGTGGGGGTAAAATATGAAAAATCTGCCATGACATGGATGAGAGTATAAATGTTGGCACTGACAGTTTTATTCGTTTCCATGTGAGACATTCTTGTCTTATTATTAAAGGGTATTGTTACACGCAGTATGAAGTATATAATGAGTGATAAATTTAAATGTTATAAATTGAATTTTAATTATTTAATTTGTGAAATAAAATTTAATTTTTTAAATTTATTTTATCTAAAATCTATAATTTTTATAATTTCATCTCTTTATTCTTTAAATAAGATATTATTTATTTTTATATTTCTTATTTAATTCACATGGAGAGTTGAATCTTATAGCCCTCATTTAGTTCAAAAATAGGTCCTCAATAAGTGAATTAGTCAGCATAGTGTTTTAAAATGGGTTTTTGAAATTCTGGAATAAATGATAATTTATATGTCAAAATTAACAGGTATAAAATGATATATTGATTGTAGCTAACCTTAAAATTGAGTTATTCTAGGTTATTTAACCCAAAAGAATAAGTGAGTTCATTGTTAAATCAATTATTATTATTTTTTATAAAATAAAAATCAATCGTGATCATTTTTTATTTTTTATAAATTCTTATCCATACTTTATTCATATTTTGTTTAAACAATAATTTATTATTATTATTACGTTTTTTAACAAGAATAATTCACAATGCAATCTAACAAAAAATTATTTTATCCTTATTTATACTAAAATAGTCATAAATCTCATTATAACCTAATTATCTATCCAGACAGAGTCATAAATCTAATTATTTAACATGACACATTTTTTAATTAAATCCAAACACAACATGAATTCAATCCAACTCGAACCAAAACATGAAGGAAAAAGGAAAAAGTCAAGACTCAATTATTTTCACCAATCAAAACTTAGACCACAACTGTTTTTATTTTTTAAAAATAGTAAACATCTTCTAATAAGATATATGTTTAATAAAAAAATATATATCATTGAATTTTAAATTGAATAAATATATTTTAAATAGGTATAAAAAGAAATTTAACAAAATACATATTATATTAGATTTATAATGAGATATATAAGATTGTATTTTGGATAGTAAAAAAAATTGAATATAAGAGTGCTTAAACCCGAATGAAACCGAACCCAAATCAAATCTTACGGGTTCAAGTTGAGCTCCACAAGTCCAAACCCGGCCCAAACTCCGGACCAAAATGGTATTTCGGTAATTTTAAGTTCAAGCGCGGCCAAAGCAAGAAGAACTTTCACGAGTTCTCCTCACGCGCCCGTCGATTCGATAAGGGCATATTCGTATATTCACACGAAGAGCCCATTCGTATATTCACACGAAGAGCCCCCTGAAATTAAAACCTCTCACGAGCTTGTGTTTTATTTTTTTCTTTCTCTGGCTCTCTCTCTCTTTGGGAGTTCACAAAAATTACGTTGATGGACTGCAAATTCAGTTGTTCTTCATTCGTCCCTGCAAGACCCGGGACTCTCCCCCGGGTCTCTAATCTTCCAACGAATCTCAGATTATCTGTAATCCCCTCGTATCACATAAACCCATCTTTCTGCGTTTTTTTTTTTCGATTTTTTGTGATTTTTGTTGATTTTGTTGGGCAGAGATTGAAGCGTTTGAGCTCCCAAAAAAGGTTTTCGATCAAAGCCTCATCTGGGGTTGAAGAGAAGGACCCGGGATTTGGGTTTTCGATTTCGCCGATGGTCTTTGTGGAAGAGGTATCGAATTCTAAACCTTGCATTTTTATTTTCAATTTTTATTTATTTTAGGTGATTTAAGGTTGTGGGTATGTACAGAATAAACTCATGTTGCCTTTTTGTATAAATATTGGCTTCTTTTAGTGGATATTGAATTTGTTCAGGGTTTGTCATTGATGGTGGGAGGTTATCTTGCAACTTGACCCAAATGATTACATAGAACAATAGTTTATCATTTTTTTTTCTTCGTGATTTAGGTTATATGGGTTTTCTTTGTGGTTCTGAACAATTTATAGGCTGGATTGAACTGGGTTTTTTTTTATGATTATCAAATTTTGATGGGACAATCGTTGTGAACTAGGCTTTGTGAGAGTGCATATGTTTTGAAAATCTATGTAACAGATGTTGCATTATTTGGGAAGGGGTGGGGTGGGGACCTAATTGCAGTGAGTTGGATTTTGGGGATGTTTAGATGGCAGTCCTCACAAATAACTATCAGAGAGTGATGCTTAATGTACGGGGTTCGACCCTGAACATAGGTGGGCTAGTTGGTTTCCAAATGAACTCCTAAAATGAGCGTTGATACATTTAGTCCGTTTTGCAGCCCCATAGCGCTCTATCATAATGTATGAGTTTTATCATAGTGTATGGCATAAATTTTTTTTTCATTTTTTCAACATGAAAAGAAATACACTAATATATCTTAGTATACTTCATTTCATATAACAACATGATTTTTTTAAAAAAAGAAAATTGATATGGACTGCAATTGGGGTTGCAATAGGGGCTTGACGTATTATTTTCCCTCCTAAAATAGAGCCCCATATACATATTCACACAAAAAACTTTTGATAAACACCCACACAATTACTTTTTTGACAAATATATATTTAATTAAGAAGGATTTGGGCATCCTCCTTGGGTGGGGTCCCTAAGCGGCTGTAGCGTAGCCCGCTTAGGGTCAGAATCGGCCCTATTGATGCGGTTATATTGGAGCCCAGTTGCTATTTCTTTTATTTGGATGAAAATAATGTTTTACTATATCTTTAATATTGTCTCAGGCGATTGGAGCGGAATATGGTGAAGGTTTTGAAACATTCAGGCTAGATGGACCTCTAAAGGTTGATGTGGTAAGGAATATAGAAGCTATATAGACAATCTCACGCTGGACTTTGTTTCCCATTTGTTCCTTTATTAGTTCAAGAGGCTGGGATGCACCTTCTAATAATCATCGTGTTTCTTGTAGGATTACTTGAATGATAAGTTGCAAGAATGTTTTCTCCAGAGAATAAGACATGCGATGAAACCTGATGAAGCTTTTGGTCTTATTTTTTCATGGGACAATGTTGTGGTTAGTTCTCTTACTTTAACTTGACCGTCACATGCTCAGTTATTCTTTGTTGAGATGCTGTTTAGAAACTTCGTGATTTTTATGGAGCAAGTGATATGCTATAGGATAACATATATTAGTTTTGACTTATTGATTGCAAATTGTCTGTTGCAATGGTTCATCCATGTTGGGAAAAAGTTCCAGCTCACCTCTTTTAACCAGAATAGCTCAATCAGGATCTTGGAGATGATGAGGACGAATAAAGCTATCTTACTTATTTATCTTTAATGCTTTCTTATACTGCCTCTCCTCTCTCATATATTCTCTTGGATGGTTGATGCAACTCTGATAAATCTGTTTCCGATCAAATAATTACATTAATTAAACATAATATAGCGGCCTTCATTAGGTTTTAAAATTTTAACAGTCTGTCCTTGTCTTGCTTATCAATTGTTTTTATCTTTCTCTTAAACTCAGGCAGATACTCGTTTTCTCAAGTTAGAAGCTTGGAAACAGCTCGCCTCCGAAGAGGGTAAGTTTATCTGTTTCATATTATATAACAGAGATTTTCTTTTTTATAGGTGGCTATGGGATTCAAGTGCCTTTTGGCACTGTTGTTGTAGCTTTTATAATTAAATCTGAGATCACATTTTTTTATTCATGCCATGAGTTTGGACACATACTTTTCTGCAAAACCTATTTTGCATCTTTTAGATATGAATTCTGCTTCTGCCTTGAGACTATTATTAGAACTAGTGTTGTAAAACATTGAAATACAGAATATCTAGAATGGGGTCAATTTGAGGTTGGAAGTTGTTATGGTGACTATTAAAAAGACTTGGGTAAATATCGGTGAATCACCATTCTAGAAGCACAAGTTTCTTTCTGTCAAGAAACTTTGCAAAACTTGCATTTATCATATGGGTGTATAAACTTAAAGCTGAGAGTTTATTTTAATTTAAGTTTTATACAGAAACTTCTGCTGCATCCATATAATCATATAGTGATACATGATCCAGATTTTTTTTAGTAACTTTGTCAAATAGAAAAGTACAATAAATTTATATTGTCTAAAAAACTGAGATATCAATGTTTAACTACCTTTAGTTTCAGCTACACTCTTAAGTGACATACACTTAATTGAATGGGGTTCTTTTTATACAAGGAATACTTTTTATTTGTGCATCTTATTTTCTCTTGCAGAACTTGGTAGAGTGCTTAAGGTGTAATCGCATCATTCTTACAATTTGTTCTTCTTCCAGGAAAGGTCATCCCGGAAGATGATCATGTACAAAGGTCCATGCTTTATTCAGCCGCTGATCATGTCATGCATAAGGTTCGGGAAGTAGTCACCCATTTTTGAGTTATAACAATGAAATATGTTATTCATTTGGTTGTGTATTTACATCTGTTTGCATGTTTGTTTGTTCTGTCATAAGTATGGTTGTATTTAATTGAGGGATCCTTGGGTACTTTTTGATTGTTTGTGTGTGACTGCGTATACATGATCTCCGAATTTTGTAAGATGTCCAAATTATTTGTGTAATTTTTATTGTGCTTGAAGATGAATATTGATTCAGAGGTCTATGATGCTCTGGGTACCTTGAGCATCCGACATTCATTTGGTATGAAATAGACAAATTCATCTTTTGACATTATATATTAGTTACCTTGCTATATTAAGTCTCTAACTTACCAAGTTTCATCACCTATAGCCTTATTACATTTATCTTTCCGAAACTTTTATACACCTGCAAATGATGCTCCATCTGTTGCTATGAAGTAGCCTCTAATTATTTAAAAAAAAAACTTCAATGTGTTCCCACCTTGACATAAATGACTTATTCACATTTGGTGATTCTCACGGTGCTTAGGTTTTGAGGTGGAGCAAAGAAGAAACTGAACTGGAAAGATTAAAATCACGGCTTCTACAGTTCTACTATGATACCTTTTCTAAGGTTAGTTTCCTCCTCTCAATATTTTACGCTTTATGGAATTTCTTTATATATTTTGCAATGGCTGTGTAGCATGTAATTTCCACTCACTATGGTCAGCATATTGCGCCTGTGGAAGGACTAAAAGAATGGCTTGATGCCATCTATACGGCTGGTATCCCTTGCGCCATTGTTTCAAGCTTTGATAGGAGAAATATGATTGACGCTCTGCAGCGGATGGGGCTGACAAAATATTTTCAGGTTTAGCACTGAATCAAATTATACACTGACATAATATTTGTGATAACCAAAAAATTAAAGATTCCTAATCTATTATGAACTGCAGGCGGTTGTCACTGAGGAGGATGGGATGGAGTCAATAGCTCATAGATTTCTCTCTGCTGCTGTTAAGGTATCAGAAGACATACAATTTAGATGTTTTGTTTACATCTCACAGATTTTGCTTTGTTTTGCTTTTATACTGCTCTGTTTATCATATTTGGAGGGTAGTGTTCTTCCTATCAATTTTGTGTTCCGCTGTCTTTCTTGTTAACTCTCTTTGCTATAGGTGATGAAACTTGGTAAGTTAGAGACTTAATATAGCATTGTAGCTTAAGATCTATATGAAGAACTTTGTGCATTGTTGTTATATCTGAATGCATATTGCAAGTTCTTAAAAATTTTCCACCAGTTATTTCGCTGACAGCTTATCTGGGAATAAAATATTTATACTGGGATAAAGGAGAATCAGATGATTTTTTGTTTGGCTGCTATTTCTTTCTTGGTTTGGGTAATTTGTTTGTGTTTGTCTTGTTTGAATATAGTTATAAAATTTTGGATGGATAAGTAAGAATAAGCTATAGCTGCCTCTCCCAAGTATGGTTATCAAGGTTTATTCTAACTTATCAAGGCATTCTATTTCATCCATGCTAAACAATCACATTTTTTAGTATGAAGCCCATCCTCCCCTTGTCCCCTTGCTTATTTGCGAAACAGGGGTGGGGGTGCTTTGCGTGTTTTTGAGAGCATTGCTCTCGACTTGACCTGGAAGAAATCTGATTATAGCATGTTGGTTTGACTTGATAATGCGTCTCAACTGTTACCAATGATCAATTTGATCCCCTTCTCTTAAAATCATTTGAACAGAAGTAATAGTTGTCTGGTTTTGGAGCTGTTTATTTTTTTTGGGCTACCTCCAGTGAGTCTAAATAATAACTGGGAAATTCCAACTACTACATGTTCTTCCACTACATGGATAGTGATGTGGATATCTTTGGGTGATAGTATATATTTCTATTGACTAAATGTCTTCTTATGATTCTGCAGTTGGACCGCAAACCATCAAAGTGCATAGTATTTGAGGATGATCCGAGAGGCATTGCTGCAGCTCACAACTGTACAATGATGGCAGTTGGATTGATTGGCATGCATCCCGCGTACGTATCAAATACATTCAATCTCATTAAACATTGAAATGTTCAATGCATTTCAATGTTATTAGAAGATGTATCAGTCCCCATATGTGACACTGTCTCTAACTCAGATTGTTCTCTTTTTTTGTCCATACAGGTACGAACTGGTGCAGGCAGACCTCACGGTCGCCAGTTTCAGCGAGCTCTCAGTGATCAACCTCCGGAGACTGTTCGCCCACAAGGGGTCAGCGTTCATGGACTTGCAGAAACAGATCATAGAGAAATCCCCTCCCAAAAGAAACCTCACTGTTGACACAATCTAGATACGCCACTTAACTTTTTTTTTTTTTTACCGACGCAGTTCTTGTAAATTTTCTAACAAGCTATAGGTGGCTTAATTGCACAGCCATTCTTTTTGTTATCTTGTTTGTTAGTGTGAACAAATATTGAAGTTCATAAAATGAAATGTATGCGCTCTCCTATCTCTATTTTCATGTAAAGCTTGATGGATGAAAGGAACCCAGCACGGTTGCATCTCGGGATGGTTGGGTTAAGTTGGAGTTCACACGGAGTTGGAGGTCAACTCAAACCCAATTATGCCTCACCCTCCAATTTGAAGAGTCAAACCCTTGTTTGGGATTGATTCGGGTTGGTTGTGTTTGGAATTCACTTGGCCCCTGTTTGGATATAGAATAGCCCAGTGAATAATGAAAATAAGAATGTGTTTTTTGTTGTTTGGATGCAGAGAATACTTAGGGATAAACTATATTGGAATAAACTAGTATAACATAGTATATGGGTTCAATCAACTCTGGAATTAAAGTTATTCATGTTATTCCACCCAAAGAATATGTAGGCCCACTATCAAATCAATTGTCATCACTTTTAATAAATATCTGTTAAATCAACTATCATTATTTTTTCACATTTTATAAATCATTATTAACATTTTATTCACATTTTACTCGGAAATAAAATTTTATTATCACGTTTCCAATGAGAATAATGTAAAACATAATTAAATACAAAATCATTTTATCCTTATGTATATTCACTTATGCCAGAATAACTGTATACCCAAGAATAAGTCTTACTCTCTATCCAAAAAAAATAAAAATGATGGATACTTGTACCCCCCCTGCGTTTGTCAACTAACATAAATAGGGAATAAGGGAGAATAACAGCAGAATAGCCTTTATTCGCTGTTTGTTTGGAGCGGATAAACCCTAATAGCTATGCCTGGATAAACTAGCATGAGACCTGATAACAATTCACTAAAATAGCTGAATAACTTATCAAGGTTTATCAATTTCTGAGAATAAAAATATCCCTCGCTATCATTACATAAACATTCTCTCACTTACTTTAACAAATTCCAATGATATACCCATCTTTATTTACCACCATCTGATCAGTGGATCTGGTCATTGTGAATTCATCACAACCGTCCAAAATACACCAAAAATTTGAAACTATCTTGGCCGTCCGAAATCCATTCATTTTATTTGCATCTAAAATCCATTCATTTTATTTGCATATGCTTACATGTGTGCATCAAATGTCATTTCGAATTAAACACCCCCACCCACTTTCATCCCCATCGACTCCATCTCCCTCAAAGTGTCTCAGCCCAAAAGAAGAAACCCTAGCTACTGTGATGTCCGTCATGTGATTTGGGGCCTTCTTCACCATGTTCGTCTCGTTTCGACGATCAAGCCTGCGATGAATCAGCGGAGTGGCCGGCAGTTGGGGAAGGCGACGAATCACTTGGACAGTGCGGGTGATGTTGTTCTTGCCATCGATCTCCATGGCCTTGTTCACTGCAATCTCAACCACGACATCCTGTTTTGTTTTTATTTTAGGGGAGGAGAAGAAGGGACGGTGAATGGGATTTGATAACTCAAATGAAATATAAAGGGGAGAGGGGGAAGGAGGGGAATGGGTCGGCGTCGTGGCTCGATATTTCAGATGCATTTTTAATCCTTTTGGCTTACTATAGGGAAAAAAATGATTTTTTTTTATTTTTTCTGTTTCTTTCTTGATATGTCACAAGCCATGTATATTTTGTTAACCTCCCGTGAAAGGGAGATTTTATGTTCATGTTAAATTATTACAAGTAAACCTAATCTTCGTGTTATAAATATGTGTTCCATGTACTCAAAGTTAAAAGGTTGAAAGGTTGAGTAATGTAAGTATATTTGTGATTTGATATGGTGACTAAATAATGTAATGATCACAAGTTATTTGCAATTATTACTAACTTATTAGATTAATTGTGTACATAAAATATTAATTTATACAAGTTTTCGGTGTATTTAAATATAAAATACACAATATACTCATATATTTTTATAATGGAGTCTACTATAAGTTACATGCAAATGCATATAACACATATAATATAAGCATATTAAATGAATCAATGTATAATAAGGTTAGTGTTATTAAGTACAACAACAAGATTGGCAATGTATATAATGTATTTAAATTACTAAATTTTATAAACAACTATTGATTGAGTAAATTTAATTAAATTACTATTTCATTAATTTATTACTATTTATGACCACCTGATTTATATCCATCAATTACACCAAATACAAAATCATATCGAGAAAATAATAACTCTCTATCCTTTTCTTATTAACCATTTATTAAATTTAATTAAATTGAACAATAATTAGAATAACAGAAAATGCAACCAAACACAAATTGATTTATTATGCCAAACAATGTTATCTATTCCAGTATAACTATCAGGGTTGAATAAGACAATTCTACTTCCCAAACGGGGTAGGGAAAAAATAGACAATAAAACTAAAGCCCCCATTTAGATGTGGAATAAGGGTCGGAATATCCTAGAATAAATGGGAACATTAGAGTTGGGTTATTTGGGAGCCTTGAATATCTAGAGATAAACTGTGTCAGAATAAATTGGTATATGTATTTCAATAAAACCTTGGAATTAAAGTTATTTCAAGTTATTTCACCTAAAGAATATGTGTGTCTACTGTTAAATCAAATGCCATCACCTTTAAATCACCTGTCAAATAAATAAAATCAATTATTCTATTGCTTATACCACTTATGTTGAAATAACTGTATACCCAAACAGTGGCTAAATGTATTGTACTACTTACCAATCGGGTTCAGTTTAAGTTGGTTCCCTTGACCTAATTCAATCCGAATTAAATTCGGGATAAATCTGAATCCTAAAATCTCAAAACATTAATTAAAATGTATTTGGAGGGCATAAATGTCATTTGGTGTAAAGGTTCGTGTTTTTTAAGGACAGTATATCAGGATTGCTGTGACAGAGACCGCGTCAACCAATCCGATGTCGGGAGGATTTCGAAGTCGGATAAGAATTTCTCGTTTGGACGAAAATACCCTTGGGATAACGAAAATCCCCTGACGCCGTAGTTGGGAATATGAGAGGATCCGAACCGCTTATCAATGATCAGACGGACGTCAGATGACGATACGCGTTCCCTATCGAAGGTATTTTCGTTATTTCTTTGTTCTTCTGAGGATATTTTAGTCAATGCTCCCTCTTCATCGCTTCAACAGAGAGGGATCAGAGAAGGGAAAGATTGGCTCCAAAAAAAAAATGCGATGTCATTTCTGAGATTTTGAGCTTTTGCAAAAAAGTCCTCCGCCTGAAAATGTCTTGCATTTACAGCCCCTCCTTCTCTGCTTCTCCTTCGGTCCTCACCAAATCCTCCGTTAATAACACGCGGCAATCGAATTTTCTGAGCGTCCGATGCACCGTCAGCGGTATTGCTTCTCTTCCCCTTCTCGGCTCCTGTTTTTCATTGTGTAATTTTTTTTTCCTTCTGATTTTGGGGTTTTCCTACTAGGGCTTTCATGTAATTCAAATGTTTCATGCGAATCATGTTATTGTGAAAATTTTTCAAAATTTGAGTCAATTTCGTGATTGAATTGCTTGATTTGATCCAATTTTGGTCAGTCAACAAGAAAAATCGACAGAATTGTGAAAATGACCATTTTGCCCCCAAAAATGCCTTGGTTGGTGATGCTCTGTATCATTTTGAAGGGTTTCAATTCGAATTTTTATGAATAAATGAAAAATTTGTGTGAAGTATGTTTGATTTGCATTGGTGAAACTGTAAGTGCCAGTGTGTTTTGATATCGGAATAAAAAAAATTGAATCTTCTGTGAATTTCTTGTGTGTGGCAGAGATTGCCATGGAGCCGAAAGTTTCTGGCATCTCTGAGCCGCTGCTTCTCAGTGCGGTGCGTGGAGAGAGGGTCGATAGGCCGCCGGTTTGGCTCATGAGGCAAGCTGGAAGATACATGAAGGCAAGGTTTAGCTTACTTTCGCTGTTTCTTGATGGTGTTCGGTTACTAGATTGTTCGCAATTGCGTGAGCTGGGGGTATTTGTGTATAGAAATAGAAAACCAACCATTAATATTTTATGGTTTAGCTGCATTATGAACTCTTAGTCGTAAATTGTTTGCAGTGGTGTTTATGCAGGACTGTTTGACAACATCCATCATTTTCACATTCTTCAACCCATATCACGTGTCACTTGTGATTTTCCTTACATTTTAAAGGCCTTTTGGTAATGGGATAAATATTATGAATTTGTGATGAGGAGATAAGTGGGGAACAAGGGGTGAGCAAACAACTTATCTAGTATGTTATAAAAAAATCAGGATAAAGTACGGACAATTGTTCTGATTTTGAGCAAAAAGGGGATCTTTGTTCCACGTGAAGACTAGAATAACATTTATCCCTTCTTTTTATCCCAATTTTAAGAAATGTGAATAAGGAGACGATCAATATACTTTTATCCCTTCAAATTGGGATAAACTATCCTAAATTTCTTATCCCTTGCTAAACTAGGACCATATAGATGTTTTCTCTGCCCCTTTTCACAGAAGTTATAAATACCAAGTGCTTTATGTACCTCGAGTAGCAGCCCCTTGTCTCCTCTCAGCTTAAAACAACTCTTCATCTTTAGTGTTTCTTCATAAACCATTCCATTCAAACTGTTGATGCAACTTCCAACTCTTATTCCTAAATTAGTATTGTTGAGCATGGAAAGCTTTACATTCTTCATTTAGCAAATCATATATGTGTCACGTCCAAACTGTTGGCCGCAGTCAGTTTATTTATTTTTTATTAACCATCTGTATGACTGCTGAATCAATGCATTGCCCCTCGTTCCGGTTGATTTGTTTTAACATTCTTTTCCACTGCACCCCTGTACTCGTGGTCATCTGTAGATGTGTTGTTAATTTGCTATAGTATATCTTAGCATATCCTTTTTCTGATTGTCGTCAGTCGTCACAGTTGGATTGATTATGTATCCAAATTGATTGTTCAAGTTACACCAGGCAAGAATTTTGTTCTATTTTATTTTTGTTAAAGGATGCAATTGTGTGAACCTGTATAACAGGTTTTGTTCAAGTTAGGTCGCAGGCAGAGATGTTTGTGTTAATTTATGATGAAACAGTGCAAGTCACTCATTACTTCAAGTACTTCTGATTAATTTGGAAACTGGAGACTACAGTGTGTGGTTTAACCTGGAAACATCAAACTTAAAAGAGTGATGAAAATATATAAAAAAAATTATTGCTTCTGTTGCTATTGTCACCACCCCCTCTTTTTCACCCTTATGAATGATATGGTGCATGTTATTGCTACACTAATAGTCTTTTTCTTTGTTTGACAGAGTTATCAGTTAATCTGCGAAAAGTATCCTTCTTTCCGAGAAAGATCAGAAAATATTGATCTTGTCGTTGAAATATCTTTACAGCCATGGAAGGTTTTCAAGCCTGATGGGGTGAGATAATTGACTGGATCATTATTCTTCCTCGTTTTTCAGTTTCCTCTTGCAGTACTTGCAAAATGTTTTCCTTCAGGTGTTCTATATTTTGCCTAAGCTAAACCAACAACTCTGCTCTTCTTTATATTTTTAGACAAGTTTTGTCTTTCTATCATATGATGTACCAAAAAAATTATGGCAATTCTTTATTGAGTTTGGTAAAGAAAAAAAAAGTCTGTAAATGCCTCTAGTTCTTTGTTATTGAGATTATGATGAATACTGAACTGTTTCATAACTATTTCCTTGCATATCGGCCCTTTCAAATTTTCATTCCAACATTAGTGTCTCAACCTTCTTGATATCTGATTTCGCCTTTGTTTTTCAGGTTATTTTGTTTTCAGACATTCTTACTCCACTTCCTGGGATGAATATACCTTTTGACATAGTAAAAGGGAAGGGTCCAATAATACATAGTCCACTTAGAACAGCTGCAGATGTTGATCAAGTGAGAGAATTTGTTCCTGAGGAGTTCGTCCCATATGTTGGGGAGGCACTAGGGATCCTGCAGAGAGAGGTTGATTTACAATTCCTTTTTATATTATTTTTAAAAATATTTTCATAATATATGGTGTTCATTATACTTTACTTTTTCTCTTCCTATTTATGGTTGGGGATTTTGTTTATGCTCATGTTGAACAATATATGGCACATGATCAATAATCTGCTAGTATTTTTTCCAGGTAAATAATGAAGCTGCTGTGTTGGGTTTTGTTGGCGCTCCATTCACACTGGCATCTTATGTGGTCGAAGGTGGCTCATCAAAGCATTTCTCAAAGATAAAAAGTTTAGCTTTTTCTCAACCCCAGGTATTGTCTCTTGACATGCAATAGTAACACAAAAGTCCCACATTTATCTATTATTTTAGCATTATGATTTTCTGAATACTGCACATGCACATGATATAGACTACATGTGTGTATACCCATCTTTATGATGAACAAGGGAAAAAGAGTTACCATGAAAAATCTGATGAAGCCACGAATGCATTAATATGCTTTTATGTGAAGACCAATTTAAGATTTTAACAGGAGAACATGATTGCAAGTATTTGTATGCTTCTATAATAGGTTATATAGGTTTCCTTTCTGGTTGATTATAACATGCTACAGGTCTACACCAAGGGTACAAAGTTATCTTGGATTGCATTTATTCTCATTCTAACATGTTAAACAAAGTTGATTATCAGAAATGGGCGTGGAAGAGGATAGAAATATGACCCCATTTCTGAAAGAGGCCAATTATATCTCGCATCCTGCATCTCCAACGCAACAAAATAATTCTCTTCCTTTTGTGTGTCATACATCATCCTATATGTGCCCTAAATTAAACTTCTATTCGCATTATCTTTTCTTGTTAGGTGCTTCACTCACTATTACAGAAATTCACAACCTCCATGGCAAGATACATTCAATACCAAGCAGACAATGGTGCTCAAGCAGTTCAGATCTTCGATTCGTGGGCTACAGAGCTCAGCCCCGTAGACTTCGAGGAGTTCAGCCTCCCTTATCTGAAACAAATCGTAGACACTGTGAAACAAACACACCCACAACTACCATTAATCCTTTACGCAAGTGGCTCAGGAGGTCTGCTCGAGAGGCTTCCTTTGACAGGCGTAGATGTCGTAAGCTTGGATTGGACGGTGGATATGGCAGAAGGCAGGAGGCGTTTGGGGTCAGATATCGCTGTCCAGGGAAACGTGGACCCTGGTGTTCTCTTCGGATCAAAAGATTTCATCGCGAAGCGGATTCACGATACGGTGAAGAAGGCTGGAAACAGTAAGCATATCTTGAATCTTGGCCATGGTATCGTAGTGGGAACGCCCGAGGAAAATGTGGCACATTTTTTTGAGGTAGCCAAAGATATTAGGTACTGAATGTATATTTATTTGGTTTTATAATTTTATTCTGAATTCTTTTTTTCTCAGCAGTCGAAGGTTTTGCAACAGATTGATAGCCTTTTTTTAGTGGGTATCTAGAATTGTAGGGCTGTTTATGATGATCACAGAGAATGGAGATTGTTGTAAATGGAAGTAACAGCCAATATAAGATCCACTTCACTTCAAAAAACATTGCATGAAATTCGGATTAAACAATATATATAATATTATCAGGAACAGCAGGAATGTTTTTGCCCTCAAAATCACATACAAGTTACAACCCATACAATCATGTTCTACTAATCAATAATTTTAAAGATAATGTTAAGGAGTCTTGCGTGTAGCTTCACATGCATTTTTCACGTGTTTTATATTTTTTTTAATGTATATTTCATAATAGTGAAATATGTACTTTCATATAAAATAAAATATAAACTTCAATGACTGTGTTTCAAGGCTGCAAACAGGACCATTGTGTAGAAGCTTTGTTGTAGAAAGGGAAAAAACCTTCCCTCCCAATTGGTTAGCTAGTTGCTCTCTTATCGAATCTCTCTCTCTTTTTTATAGAAATAATATAAATTAATAAAAAAGGGCCAGACTTCCTATGGTCACCAGTCAAATTATGCACTCATGACACTGCCTTTGTTTTTTAGCCCTAAATTAAAGTTTGATTGACTTGGAAGGCACTGCATGAACTGTATCTCTACAAATGGAAACAAATATGATGATATTTGGGAGAGAGCTGAAATGTAAGGTTCTGCATTATTGGACAATCGGTTATCAAAGCAATTATGTAATTATAATGCTGCCTTTGTTTATTTTTATCCACAAAGAAAGCTTAATTGACTTGGAATGAAGATGACATTAAATCAATATCGGATCTCATCAGTTTTCATAAGTTTCTAATAAGAGGCTATGACATGTCCTCTCACATTTAAATGTGAGGTTTTAGAATTATTTTGGATAAATGTCAAATTTTTTTCCACTGGATCTCATCCCCTTGGAAGTCACCACACATGATCCGCATATGCAGTTTCTACAGATGGAAACAAATATGTTGACACTGGGGAGAGAACTGATATGAATGGTCCAGCATCACTGGACAATCAGATTTCAAAGGGTGGTCCCAAGAGAAACCACCACTGCAAGAATGGATTGACAGTGAAGCAAGCCTCACACACCAGAGATTTCCAGAAGGAGTTGAGGTCCACAACTTATTGCCTTAGTTACCACTTGTTCAGATCTCCATGAAAATAAAAAGAATGAAAAAATAAAATAAATATAGCCCCACTGAAAATCAAAGCTCGAACAAAGACACAAAACTGTCCCAAACATTAAGCAAAGATGGTCCATGCTTGTATTTCCTTTTGGTGGTGTTTAGATTTTTGGCATGTAAAAGTAGTATTATATAAACCTTCATTTTTTTTATGTTTACATATTCAACTTCAGTCGAAGTCTCAATCCTCTTGGTCTTTTTGTTGGCTACTGACATTCGATTCGAGTATCGGAGTATGTGTTTCATATTTTGTAAAGATGTGTACTTCATTAGATAATGTTATACAAAAAAAAATGTTGTGATTGCAAAATTGATTGCACGATGTTAATCCCTAGCATTTTTCTTTTTTCTTTTTAAATGATAGGATGTCATGTGCCAACCCGTGAGAGACAAGTATCACTTGATACAAATACAAATGAGATACATCATTCAAGTCTTTTTTAACCGGAGTACTAAGATACACCATGGATGAATCAACAATAAGTGGGGTGTTAGAATAGATGTAATGACTCGATTAATTATCAAGATTGACAACCTGACCTCTCATGTCAGCATCCCATGTCTAACCAGAGCATGAAGATCTTCCTGAAAAATCATGCATCACATTCTACAGCAAATACCAACTTATCAGACTATAGATGTATCAATTGGCTGGAATGAACATCCACGTATTTATTCATAAGTCCAGTTTGAATTCACGAATCTGCGAATTCTACATTGATAAATCTAAAAAGTCCATATCGCATATCCAAACGGTTTTCAACGTTAAGATATTAGAACCTGTGTTTTCTCTACAAAAAAAAAAAAACCAACAATTGAAAAGTTAGTGAAACAACACTTTTTAATTGTCGTATTATTTTGACAAGATTGGATGTACAACTTTTATAGAATGTCATGTATAACAACCTGGTGATGATAATTGAATGTAGCCGCGTGACATTGCTGTTATGAAATTAATGGTAGGTCAATTGGATATTTAATTAAGCATCTCTTGGATAAGCTGAAGCCAGCTCCATCCACAGATGGAATAATTTAAAATTTTCAAATTTGAATCCATGCAAGACAGCAACCAAATTTAGTTGAAACTTGCAAGGAATGGTTGGTATTGTGTCCTATTTTAGCTTTTCAACAGAATTGCCAACCACAAATTAAAGACCACCTTTTTATTGTACCTATAAAAAATGTGAATAATTTCTATTAATTGTTGACTAATGCCTAGCTTGTCAATGTATAATTTGTTTGAAACACTTGAGTAGCTTTTGGAACTGATTTCAAATAATTTTATGTTCATGAAAATTATTATTATTATTTTCCTTAGGGTCAGCTCCAAAATGCCACAATATAGATTTTGAAATATTTTTCTAAATCAGATTTTGGGTATTAGCAGAAGAATGCTTCATTTTTTTTTTGAATTTCTAATCTTTGCTTAAAACAAATACTAATGACATAGAAATTAATTAAATTATTTAATAATAAGAAATAAAAAATAGTATAAATTGTACAGCCTTAAACTAATACCAATATTCATACAGAGAAGCTCAGATGCTACCAGTCTACCACAAAACAATTTAATTATTATATTCAGATTAATTTTAAAAAAGGCCCACCAAAAGATGATTATTAAAATTTGAACCTATCAAAATTGGTTTTGGCTTCTATTTATTTATCAATTTAAAATATAGGCCATTGACCTCTCTTGACAACTGCACAGGGTTTCCCTTCCAAATAATTTATTATATTAAATTTTATATTAAATGAGAAATGACCCTCTCACATGCCCTTTATCTATACTCTATCTTTCTTATCTTATCTTATTATAAAGCGCATTAAGCAGCCAGGTCATCGCCCAGCAGTACACGTTAGGGCCAAAAATTCTTGCGAAACAATGGGTATTTTGCAGATAAACCCCCAGTTTATGAATTTTTATAAAATAACCCCTATGCATTATAAACAAGTCTCCCATATTTATAACCAGGTCCTTAATAAAAACGGCTGTTTTGTCTTTTTCCCGGGTTTTCTGGAGATCGGCCCTAACATCTTTCATATTTATAACCCGATCCCTGCCAAGTTCTCTAAGTTTAATAAAACGACCTATATATGTGTTATGAAAAAGTCCCTTATATTTATAACCAGATCCCTTATAAAAACGGCTAATTTTACCTTTTCCAAGACTTTCTATATATCCACCTCTAGATTCTATCAGTTTCAAGCTAGACCCTATTTGTGTTACAAACAAGTCATTGATCCACGTTTCAAGATTTATAATCAAGCCCATAATCTCAAAACATGACTTCTCGGACTTCAAATTACATGAAGTCTCGTACCTCATCCTTTTTTAGCTTTCCGAGCAAGCATTCAAATATATGTCTCACATTTCAGGTCATAAAGATACCTATAAAATTATAAAATAAAAATATTTTAATCACATTAATAAATAAAAAAATTACAGATAAAATCGGATCCATTTCAGCCCAATAAAATTATTGATGGATGTCTTATTTTTTAATTTGAAATTTGTTCTTTTTTTTTTATTGATTTTGGATCTATATATATCAATTTTTCTTTAAATGTGAAAACAAGCTTCTTCTTTTTTGACAATGTTTTTCAATTAATAATTTTTTAGGCCACTTAGATCCCTATACAAAAAACATCACTTTCCAAGCTTCAATTTCATAAAATTTCAACTAATAATTTTTTAGACCACTGATCCCTATAAAAAAAATTATTTTTATTTCTTAAGTAAAATGATAATCATTAGCATAATTTTCACAACTCCTTTCATTAGCATAGTTTTTATAAAACTCAATACTACTTAAATAACAATACTTCTGAAATTATGAATTCAGTCCTATATATTTAAAAAATAAAAATAATACTGCTTCTTCAATTCTGATTATGCATTTCATTAGCATAATTTTTACAAAACTCACTATTACGCGCAGCGCATGTACAACAAACTAGTATTCCTTTAATTGCCGGTCCCCAGTCCTTCACTAATCATTCTTCACAACCGTTGATAAAAAAAAATGGACGGTCGATAATCAATAGAATAAAACAGAGTTACTAACTTACGTACTTCACATAAAAGGAACTCACAAAAAAAGGAGAACCACTAATCCAACGGTCGATAAACAAGAGGAGCTAAATGACTAAAATAACCCGATATGGAGTCGGCTCCTTTGCAAAACGGCGAGGGACTAAAGTGACAAAGAGTGATTTTTTTTTTTTACACAAATTTGGATTAAGATTTTAAAGTTTAGGTTTACTCGGATCCGAATATGAACAATTCTAATATATTTCGGATTGAGTTTGGATAGAGAGGTTAGGAAATGATTCAATCTAAATATGACTGAGAAAAAAAATCGATTTGCTTAATCTTAGATATAACATTTAAATTTTTTAAATTATTTTATTCGAAATATATTATATTTATAATTTATTTATTTATTTTCTCTGTACCATCATCCATCATTTTCTTGTCGTTTTTATTTTGAAAAAGAAAATCCAAATAACCCCCTTGTCCATATAACCCCTTATAAAGACTTACAAAATCCAAATGGTCCGAAGTTAAATTTTTGTTGATAGATGAGAAATATTTTATGAATATTTAGTTTGGTTAACTCTATCTAAAAATATAATATGCCAAAACTCCCTTACAGTGTGTTAAAAATAGATAAAATTTTCTATTATTAATGATTATACCTTTTCAGATATAGTTTTACAATTTATCTGAATGTGTAAAATCATCATTTACAAATGATTTTTTTTTAAAAAAATCCATATAACCCCCTGAAATCTTGCCTAAATCCATATAACCCCTACAATCATACCCAAAATCCATATAAACCCATCCGTCTGCCTTCCGTCAGCCGAATTAACGATAAAATTGGGAAACATCCATATAACCCCCTGTAATCTAGCTAAATCCATATAATCCCCTGCAATCTTCATATATTCATATAACCCTCTGTAATTTTGAAAAAAAATCCATATAACCCCATGTAATCTGGAAAAAATATTTATAAAAAAAATTTTATATTAATAATAGAATAAATTTTTTTATTTATTTCTTTTTTTATTCATAATTTTTTAATTATAAATGAAATGTGATTTCATAACCAGTACCTCGACACATTAATAATAGAGTAAATTAGCATTTACATGCATTAACATTTAATGGATTGTAAATATTTATTTTGTTATATTTTCTATTATTCTCATTGGGAAACGTAAAATTGATATTTTTGTTGTTTAATTCACCTTGGATAAATAATGATAAATGGTAGATAAGAGATGGATAAGAGTTTATGACTTTTTAAATGACAAATATACCCCTACATAAATTATTTGTGTTTGGGAATAAGTATAAAAGATGTATGTGTGATATAATAGATGTGACAGTTTTTGGAAAAAAATATTTTTAAAAATTTTAAAATGTCAAGAGGAATTTTTTTAATTTTTTAATTTTTAAAAATATTTTTTTCCAGATTGCAAGGGGTTACATGGATATATGAAGATTGCAGGGGGTTATATGGATTTAGGCCAGATTACAGGGGGTTATATGGATTTTTTTTAATTTCACCGTTAACTCGGCTAACGGAAGGCGGACGGAGGGGGTTATATGGATTTTGGGTACGATTATAGGGGGTTATATGGATTTTTCCCTTTTTAATATATTTTAACAAGTTTTTAACGTACTGTATTTTTAGTCAGAATTAACCAATGGAATATTTATAAAATATTTTTCATCTCTCAACAATAGAAGTTTAAGTGAAGATGTTATTTAGATTTACATAAGTGTTTTCAGTATGTTATATGAGTTTAAGATAATTTACAAAGACATTAAGCAATGTTTGATTTTATAATTAAATATTTTTATAATTGTAACTTTCTATAAATAGATTTTAGACAAATAATACATAAAAAATACTATTAAAAAAAATTAAAGAGAGACAACTTTCTACATACCCGTTTTAAGAGAATCTCTAATGGACATGTTAACTAACTAAGATGTTAAAGTGACATGTCAGCATTTTATCCATCAACTAGACCCTCATTTACTACATTCTCATTTAGTTGGTGGTTGTTGCTCAAATGAACTAGCTAAATAACTAATTAAAACAATAGTGGGTCCATCTCTCCACCCACTCAAAGCTTTCCAACCACCCAAAATAATATTTTTTTGAATATTTTGAATGGTGGGACCCATATTTGATTGGCTAAAACATTAGCTAAAATTAACATGAAAATTAACATATGACATGTGAGATCCACATTTAACATACCCTTAACACTTCTATTGGAGTATCCATTTTTACATTTTTTATAAAAATATGACACTAACTAGTGAGTTAACATGTTAATGTAAACTTAGAAAATCAGTTTTACATTGCAGCTATATCCGGTGTTAACTGCAGACGCGGTCTGCACCGTAACATTTTTATTTTTCTTTTTATTACAAGTCACAAGTTCCACGTGGGCCCGCTTCTAGATACTGTATAGCGCCGCCACGACATCATTCGGCGTTACACGTGTATGGTGGGCGAGGTCTGACTCGCTCTTTCGTTTCACCCGAGGAAGGTCGTGACTCCTCTACACGTGTTCACATATTATTGGTCCAGGTATTATATATTTATATTTTTTGAAAAAAGAGAGGTCGGTTTTGATGCCCCTGAATAGTTTTACGTATTCGGAATAGTCTATTCTGTTTCTGCTAAACAATTCGCCTCCCCTTTTTGTCTGAATTACAATATTTTTCATGTAGTGCTGCGTTCCAATAGACATGTTACTGATACAAGTTTTATATCATATGTGAAATTATTTAATGTAATTTATAAAAAAATATATAAAAAAACATGCATTCATACACATAACACATGAACATGTACATCAATTTTCTATTAAAAATATATTTCAGTTAAATATATATACTTCAGGAAAAAATTAAAATGTATGTATCATTTCTCCTAGTTAGCGAGGTGGTGTGTGTACCCATTTATAAGCGGTGAATCCGGGTTCGATCCCCATCCGACCCCTTACACGAGGTGTCCTCGGCCCACTGGGCTACTTAGAAGAAAAAAAACTCTAGTCCAATGTGGGCTTGGTTAAAAAGAAAAAATTTAAGGATAACTATTCATGTCATCACTTTTACGGTTTGATCATATTTCTTTTTAAAAAATATTATATATAAAAAATTATATACTCAAATAAATTGAATTTTTTTTATGGAATATATATTGTCCCAAGTAAGTATATATTCCATCAATGTTTTCATATACGCTATCGTTACAAAAATAACATGAAACATTCTGATTTTAAGAAAACACTAGGTTAAAACTAATTTTGTAGCAAACCGCCTCTCTAACTATTCCGAAAAACTCAGGTTTCTTACACTTTTTCACAAAAATGTGCAACCCTTGTTTATTGTTTGAAAATGAGTTTGAAAAAAATAACTTCCAACAAACTCAAAAACTGCCCAAACCAGTTTCCAAATAGAACTTTAATGTATCAACTTCTTTTGTTAATCAAATTTATTTATGCTTATATAAATAAAAAGATTGAATGACAATTTTATATGAACCAATAAGTTGATATACAACCAACTAATGAAATTTTCTCTAATTATTGGTTTAAAATTAGTTGAATTGAAAAGTAGTTCAACAAGGATAATGATCAAGACTAATCATGACGTATCTATCCTAAACCTCACTCCTTCATTGTGTGTAAAAAGTGTTTTAAAATATGTAATTAGATAAGATCAAATCTCATATCTATCCAAACTCATTGATTTACATTTATTTTTATTTTTAGATATTCAACAAAAAGTTGATATTAACTATTGTAACAATGGAGCATTCCAATCATGGCCGCATGAGAATATTCGTTTTTGAATTATTATTTTAATTTCCAACCAATGGTACAGATATCTTAAAAATATTATTTTAATGCTGTTGATCATCAACATTAACAAATTCATCTTTTAATTGTCATTAAATTAAATTAACGTTAAAAAAAAAGAAGCAAAGGCATCCAGGCAAAGCACAGCCAAACCAACCTGGAAAAAAGAAAGAGTGATGATACCAGGTCCCAACTCATAGGCCCATTCACAGGCCCCATGAGGTGTCATCATCTTATTGATTGGCTTGTTAACTTTTGAAAAATGAGTAAAATAACAAAATACAGATATGCCCTTCATTAAAAATAGATCCAATTAACCAAAATCCCCATTTTTCTCTTATTAATATTTCACATTAATTTGAATTTGCCTAATTTGAAATTTGTCTATTTCAAAATTTGAATTTTTAAAATTCTTATGAATTTTACATCAAAACTTACCTAACTTACACAAAAATCATCTAAATTGTTTTTCATCAAAATTACACCAAAACTTATCTAAATTACACCAAAACTACCTAAATAACAAAAAAAAAAAAAACGTTCTAGTTTTTTTATGATTATAACTGTTACAAAATGTAATAGTGTTACACAAATGTAACAAATACAAATCATTATGTGTATGCGATTGAATGTTACATTTACGAATGCAACAATAATATACATTTACGAATGTAAAAGAATGTAACAGTGTTGCATAAATAACATTATATCATTCCAAGACTGTTACATTTCAAATGCAAATACAAAAAACAATGCACACATTTACAAGACTTTTACATTTCAAATGTAACAAAATAATAAAAACTGTGTATTGCTTAAATGTGTCTTTTTCGAATCAAACCGCAATATTCATTAGCTGTACCATTTATAAATGTAAGAGTATTAATCAATACACAGTTTTCGCAATGTAAATACAACAAAACAATACCTGACCTTGCTTTCGATTTACTTCACCTTCTCTGTCTCCAATGGCGACCTTACTTTTGTGGCTATCCCGGACAGTCGTTGTTTAAAGATAGGAAGCTCTTCATCTGTCCTCTCTGTCAGTCTCAACGCCTCAAAGGTTGGAATCTCATCCAATGAAAACATAGCAGACTCCTCTGCAACAACAAAGAAAAATGACAAAATGTAACACTTCCACATAATACACTTGTAGTATACTGTTACAGTTCAGAATGTAACACCTATAAATTATTTACAAGTTTAAACAAAAATAAATTATTATGACTATGCAAATGACTATTACATTTACAAATGTAAAAAAAAAAAATTTGAAAATAACATTATATCGTTATAAGACTGTTACATTTCAAATGTAACAGTCCCTCGAATCCTTCGCCGAGGCGACCAAAGCTTCCACAAGCGACAACGACGTGTCATCGTCTCCAACACCAGCACCACCGCCACTACGTACCTTCACAAGCTCCGCGACTGCATTGGGGAGACCCCGCTTTAAAGCCCGGTTCGGATCTCCCACAAAGGCTCCATCTTTGCCAAGATCGCTTCGAGCCCTCCTCCTCCACCTCCTCAAGCCCAGACCCTTCGTCGGCGTCTTTTCCTCAGAAACCGTGATCGAGGATGGCGATCCCGTCATTCCAGTGATGAACACCGTCTCTTCTCCGTGCGTGGAGATCTCAGCCGTCGGTGGGTTGGGGTCGATTCCTTGCTCCACGCCCTGACGGGATCATTGATGAAGAAGAAGAATTACGGATTGATGAAGAAAAAAAAACATGATGATGAAGAAGAATGAGAATTGTTGCTGATCTTAGATTTAATGAAGAACAAATCACAAAAAAATTAGTAAATCATAACCGAAAAACCACTTTATAAGAAAATAAAAAAAATGATATAATGGGTAATGTCTTGATGCCACCTCATGGGGCCTATTTGGGGCCTGTGAAATTGGGGCCTGGGAATCATTATTGAAAAAGAAATAAGGTAAAAATCCATATAACCCCCCGCAGCTTGAAATCCATTAACCCCCTGATTTTTTTCTAAAATCCGTATAACCCTTTGAAAACACATATGTAGATTCAAATAGCCCTCTGAGTTAAATTTTCATTTACAGATTAAGATTATTATGCGAATATTATGACTGGTGAACCCTAGTTTAAAATATAGTATACTAAAAACCCACTACATCATGCTAAAAATATGAAAAATCATCTGAAAATAACGATTTTAACCCTCTGGATACGGTTTCTATTATATTATACTAAACGAAAGTGTTTAAGTTTTCAAGTCTGTTCCTTTGTAATATTTTCATTTTCTAAATTTACCCTTAGTTATTAATTATTTTTATTTAGATTAAGGTTAAGAATGAAAAAATATTTTTAATTAGTTTTATATTGTGATAAGAATAAAAAATCTATTTATTTATGTGTGTGTGTGTGTGTGTATAGGATAGTATCATATTCATACCCACCAAATTAATCTCAATATTTTTAATAATTTTTTAAAGATATATTGAATGAATGGTGATGATCGTGCCGTATCATCATTTTTTTGTTATTATTTTTAACAGTAATCATGGAATATTAGTGATAAATAAGTAATTTCGGATCAAATATGAGTTTTAATGTTTAATCTCACTCTTTATAGTGAAATAGTCATTTTTGGGAATAACCTATTTCACGATCATAAATACATATCGAAAAGCTCTTTTTAACAATATATTAATAACTCAAATCGGAGTTATACTTAAAAAGGTATGATATATATATATATATATATATATATATATATATATATATATATTTATTCCACCAAATTTTAATGATTTTTTTGTATATAAACCCCTAAAATTACATTTTAGCAAAATATCTCTGATTATTTGTTATTTTCAATATTATTATTCGAAAGTGAGATTAAATTGTACGTAATATTATTTTTTTATCCATTCAAATAATATTGTTGGTTTTAGAATTTTAAATAGGGTATTTTTATAATATAGGGTTGCTTGAGGGGTGTATATATATATATATATATATATATATATATATATATATATATATATATATGTCGAGTGAATCACTTCCCATAATCACTTCCCTATATATATATATATATATATATATATATATATATATATATATATATATATATATAAATTTATTTTATGTTGTAACATATCTATCCATTCAAATAATATTGTTGGTTTTAGAGTTTCAAATATGATATTTTTACAATATAAGGTTGGTTGAGGGGTATATATATAAAAAAATTATTTTCAATTGTAACCTATAATTTATATAATGATTATTAAAAAAATTTACATGTAACAATCGTAAATTCTCTTTTACGTGTAATTTCATAATAAGTTTTATAAATTATTTATTTAATCATTATTAAAAAATTTATCATACCATTTATGTATATATTATATATAACATAATATACTATATCACATATAAATAGATTGAAAATATTTGAAAGTATTGGTTGTGGATATATATTTTTTATTTACCCGCACATTGTGTAATCTATTCGAATGGGTAAAATCATCATTTATAGATGGTTTTTTGGATTTTTAACAAATTTTAAGGGTTTTTCGGTATACTGTGTTTTTAGTCAAAATTAATCAAATAAAATATTCATATAACATTCCTTATTTGTGAACAAAATTTTAATTCAGGGAGTTATTTAGATTAAAGTAGGTGTCTTCAAGGGTTATGAATTTCATACAGGGGGTTATTTGGATTTCCCAAGAAATAAAGGTAATATCATCACAAAATTGAGGGCATTTTCGTACATATAGGTATGGACACGCGGATGGTTTTCTTTTGCTGACCGTGTTTAAATGTAATACCGATATTTATAGAGGGTTTGTCCGAGAATCTCAAACGGAATCAAAAGCAAAGAAAGCCTTCTCAAATCTCTCTCTCTCAGCCTCAGCCGGATCCATTCGCGGAGATCCTTTTCGATCGGAAGAGGTAATATTCGATTCCGTATCGGTTTTTTCCCGATCCATTCGGATTTCATTTGACCCTGAAAAGAATTTCTCCCAAGCTTTTGATTTTGTCGTTTTTTTCGAAAAAAATGTTTTTTTATATATTTTTGGGTCTGGAAGTGTTGGAAATTTGTTTTGAGTTTGAAAAGACGAAAACTTTGATGGATCGGTGATTTTTTTTGTTTTGATGATGGTTTTGTGAAAGAAAATTGGTTTTTTTGGCAAATCAAGACGTGGTTATCTGCAAAATTTTGGTAAAAAGGGACCAAAATCGGATTGGTTGAGATTCTTATCATATAATTTTTGGAGACAGAACAAAAGGGTTTGTTATAGCATTGATAGAATTTTGAAGTTTATTATTGGAAAGGCCCTATCACTGATGTGTTATTGAAATTTGATAGAGCTTTGTGGAATCCATTTTTATGCATCCTCTTGGTCACACCTTTTGGACTCCAATTTGTTATTATAATCTGTTCTGTTTTTTCAAAGGAGGATCTAAAACATATAAATTATTGAGCTTTCCTCTAGTATTGATTTGAATATCTCTCTCTCTCTCTCACATACACACACACTCTTTCTCTCTTGATGGCCATGGAGGGGATGAAATACTACACATATATTGTCAGTGCAAGATGATTTTTTATATCAAGAAAATTATAGTTCAGAAGATAATGGATTATGACTCAATTATTTTAGTTCATTGCCATATAATTTGTTTGATCATGACAATCTTAATGGTTATATCAATGAAAATCTTGGGGGAAATTGTTGATTTGTTTAATTTGATATATGCTTCATTTTCCACATGTGATCTTGAAATTACATAAAGAAGAAAGAATTATCAGTGTATGGTTGGTCTCTTTCTGGATTTTCTATGGGTTATACTATGAAAATCTTACAAAATATATAGATATAAGAACAACACACCCCCCCCCCCCCCCCCCCCCCCACACCACCCCCCACGAAGAGAAAAGGCCATCACTTGTGGATTGTGTCTTTATAAATTTTCACACATGCAGATAGAGCATTTAAATCAGTAACATCATTATATTGTTTGTTATCTTGGACTATGCTGATATCTTGATTGGTCTGTGTAAAACTTTGTTTCTTGTATATTTGTATGTTTTTAAAATAATTCTGTTGAAACTTCCTAATACACCATTTTATTTTCAGTTTTCCCCCTTTGCAGCACATTATAAGCAATCCTTGGAAGATAAACAATAGGGAATGCTGAAAGATGTGCTTGGACGCAAAGAACTCCTTCTCTGAGGCAGATAAGGGTGTAGCTCCTTTCGAGCATCCCTTGTTCTCCCAAGATGAGAATGGGTATACAACTCGTTGCCCAACTCTGATTCGTGCCCGGATCCGCGACAGGTCAACGAGTAGGAAATTTGTTGTGCTAAATCACGATCTTTGTGAAGACGGTTGAGTTCTTCTGTTCTGCAAGAACCTGCGCTGTAAATAAAGTATTCCATATTTATATTGTGTGTTAAGTAGTGTTAAAATGGACCATAAAGGGCATGTGTTGATGCAGAGGTATGAGTTAGGAAGGTTGTTGGGGCAAGGAACTTTTGCCAAGGTTTACTATGCTAGAAACCTTAAATCCGGTCAGAGTGTTGCTATAAAAGTGATAGACAAGGAGAAGGTCTTGAGGGTTGGGCTGATTGATCAGATCAAGAGAGAGATCTCGGTGATGAGATTGGTCAGGCACCCCAATATTGTTCAGCTTTATGAGGTCATGGCCACCAAAACCAAGATCTATTTTGTGATGGAGTACGTGAAAGGTGGTGAACTCTTTAACAAGGTTGCTAAAGGCAAGCTCAAAGAGGATGTTGCGAGGAAGTATTTCCAACAGTTGATCAGTGCAGTGGACTTCTGCCATAGCAGAGGCGTCTATCACCGCGATTTGAAACCTGAAAATCTATTGCTGGACGAGAACGGAAACCTCAAGGTGTCGGATTTTGGTTTGAGTGCCCTTGCTGAATCGAAGAGGCAGGATGGGTTGCTTCACACAACCTGTGGAACACCTGCTTATGTCGCTCCTGAAGTTATTAACCGCAAAGGCTATGATGGAGCCAAAGCAGACATCTGGTCATGTGGGGTTATTTTGTTTGTTCTCATGGCAGGTTATCTTCCATTTCATGATTCGAATCTGATGGAGATGTACAGGAAGATTGGGAAGGGGGAATTCAAGTGCCCCAGTTGGTTTCCTTCAGAGGTCCGGAGGTTCCTACTGAAGATCTTGGATCCGAACCCAAACACAAGGATTTCGATTGCAAAGATTATGGAGAATCCTTGGTTTAAGAAGGGATTTGATGGCGAGCAGGCCCGAGCTGATATGGAAACTAAAACTCCATCTCCTACAGATACTGATTTGTCATTCGACTCTGTTGGCAGCAATGTTACAGGGGAGGGGAAACAAGAGCTTCTGATACCTACAAACATGAATGCATTCGATATAATCTCTCTCTCTGCAGGGTTCGACCTTTCGGGCTTGTTTGAGGAGGGCGACCACAAGAGGGAGGCACTATTCACGTCAAGACAGCCCCCAACAACCATCATCAAGAGGATAGAGGACGTTGCAAAGCGTTTGAAGCTTAAGGTGAAGAAGAAGGATAATGGAGTGATGAAGATGGAAGGCACAAAGGAAGGGAGGAAAGGCGTGTTGGCCATTGATGCGGAGATCTTTGAAGTCGCTCCAGATGTTCATCTGGTGGAGATGAAGAAGACGAATGGGGACACTTTGGAGTACCAGAAGCTCTTGAAGCATGACATGAGACCGGCCCTGAGAGATATCGTTTGGGCCTGGCAAGGTGACCAACAGCAGCAGGAGCAGCAGACGTGAGGTCCAGAACCTTTTTTTTTTTGCACCTTGATCTTCTTTTTGTTACTGTTCATCTGTTAGCAGTGCCTCTGTTTCAAACATGTTTTATGATTCATGACTATTATTTGCTATGTGAGCATGTCAAACTCTGTTTTATATATGGTTGAAGACTGGGTGGTTTGTTTTGCATGTGTATGTCATTTTTCGGGCAAAGTGGAGATGCTTTTGCAATCAGATGAGCTTTATTTATTTATTTTTCCCTCTGTTGAATATAATTCAATTCAGTTGCATAGGTTAAGTTGGGAACTGGAGCCTTGCTTTGCATGTTGCTACAGGTCATACAATCAGATCAGTGTCTTCAGGTACAATGGAACCTGAATATGCATTTTGTGCTTTGTGTGGGTGGGCTTCAAAGCTTCTTATAGTTTCATAGGCTCTGCTTGGTCTAAAACTATCCCATATATGTTCTAAAGATAGAGGAATCTAAACCCTCTCTGATTGTTTTTAAAGTTTCTGAAATTTTGATCTGCTGTGTAATTCTCAAGAGCTGCAGATTTTGTTCAAGGGGACGTTTTTAATTCCCAATCTATGACTAGAGATGTCGATTGAACTGACAATAAACTGTCTGGTAAGTCAGCTATCAAAATATTGACTTGTGGATTTGAACATATGTTGCCGACATTAGGCAGTGCTTACCGGCGTTCTTTTATGTTGTTTTTTTTTTATGTCTAGTTGATCAAAAGATCCTAAAGCATATTCAAATTTGAACAGTATGCAAATTGGATGTTGTCCACCGACCAAATGATCTTTTTGAGCATGTGAAGTTGTGAACCATATTGTTTGATCCGTTGTCTGCATCAAGAAAATCAGGTGGTGGAAATTATGGTCCTTATCTAGTTGGGGAGAATGGTAGCCAGGGAATGTAGATTTTGTTTTTACTCGAACTATTGTTATTCATTGGGAGGTGAAAGAAAATTTGGAAAATGTCTAGTCATTTGTCTGTTTTGCAGTCAAAATGGTTTGAATTATTTTTTTTGGAATATATTTATAGAAAATGAAACATATACTCAAATGAATTAAATATATACATTTTTATATTTCTTTTAATAGAGTATATATTCTCCTAACCAAGTGTATACTTGATTAGACAAATCATTCACTTAGTTAGGACTGCATGAACACTGCAGGAAGAAATTTTCCTTTCATGTGGGTGGTTTGCAAAGATTTTCTCCAATTGCTGAGACTGTGATGTAAAAGGCTTGCAGATCTGTATGACAAGCAAATACAAATGGAAATCAAATTGAATTACAATTATGAAAGGCTTCATAATATGATCTAGAACATATGACATGCAAATGGTTTATGTATCAGCTGCCATGTTTCAAAAACAATGGAAGATTATATATTGGATAATGTTACATCCAGCCTCATTTCCAACCTCAAATATCCGGGTCATATTTGATATCAAAATTCTATACATGTTAAAAAATAGAAAAATAGGGGAAAATCCAAATAACCCCATAACCTCTTGACTTTTTAAAAATCCATATAACATTCCGAAAACACTTATATAAATCCAAATATCCCCTTGAATTAAATTTTCATTGACAAATTATGATTATTCTACGAATGTTCTGTCTGGTTAACCCTAGTTGAAAACCTAGTATACTAACAAACCCCTAGATTGTGTAAAAAAATGCGAAAAATTATCTGTAAATGACAATCCTCCAGTTAGAGTTTTATAATCTATCCCAATGCATAAAATCCAAGGGGGGGGGGGGGGTCAAGAACAATATTTTGAGATGAGCTATATTAAATATTAATATAGAAGAATTTTTTGTTCTTATATTTGATGTAATGATTTTATATATCAAATAATGTGATTCAAAAGACACTTGTTTTACAGTTCCATACACTGTGATAACGTAGTATTACTGCGTATCGTAGTGTATAGAATAAAAAAAATTCATAATGAAAAAAATATACTAGTGTATCTCAGTTTATACATCACTTCATATAACAGCATGTACTTCGATAGGAGAATGCATAATTTTTTTAAAAAAATAAAAATAGTGTGAATTGTAAATGGGGTTGCAGAAATGATTGGATGTATCATTTTTTTTTAACCCCAATTTCAGTCTTATATGCGTCGATAGAAAATCATCGGAACGAAGTATATGTTTCGATTGAAATTTTACACATTTTCTATAAATGTATTCATGCAATTTATTAAAGTATATGCTTCATTTTTTTTTATAAAAGCATGTATGTCATTAAATGAAGTATATATTATTTTTAAAAAATTTAAAACACGTGTAGACTGAAATTATGATTGAAAAAAAATTTGTACGTAATATTATCTCAATATATTTAATAAATAACAAAAAGTAACAAAATTTGGGCCGAGGTTGTAGCCCGGCCCAGCCAACCTTTAGGTCTGCCTCTGATAAAATCGTCATAGGTTTTATACATTTTTAACAAATTGTAGGGGGATTTGGTATATTTTATTTTCAGTTAGATTAATAAAATAAAATATTACTCATCTGTCATATGTTAACTGAAGTCCAACTCAGAGGATTATTTGGATTTACAAGATTTTTTAACGAGTGGTTATATGGACTTTAGAAAAAGTCAAATGGTAGCAGTTTACCAGGGGTTATTTGGATTTTTCCCTAAAAAATTACGCTGTTATGTATTTCACCATATTCACACGTCATTTTATCCAAATGAAAAACTGAAAGACAAATGGCTTCTTCCTCCTTCAGACTCCAGAGTTTCTTCTGAGCCTTTTAATACTCATCTGGCACACAATTAGTTAAATAGAAAAACAAATAGAAATATACATTTACAGTCTCTCCTGGCCATCCCTCATTTTTGTTCCAGTCATAAATATCTTTATTCCAAAATCTGTGATTTTCTACCCAACATTTTCTGTTTCATCCGGGCTGGAAGTTCTTGAATCTTCTCCACATATCAGTTTGGAATTATTTCATCAATAACTTTCATCTCCTTTAGAGCATCTCCAAAAGCCTCCCCAATATTTCCTTACACTGTGGAAAAAAATAGGCGCCCTGTGATATGTAGGGAGCTTTTTTTTTTATCACTCTAAAAGCCTTCTCATTCTTACTCTACATTCATTTTAAATGACCAATTTACCCCAATTCATATCTATAAATTACAAGATATTCAAATATCAAATTAATCAAAGCACATTCTAAAATTTATCAAAACTTAGAATAAAGATCATTTAAATAAAATTATTATTAATGAATAAAAATTAATTAAAATTAAATTAAAATTTTTAAATAAAACATGAAAAATATAATCATTAAACAAAGTGGTGGTTCAAAACATTAAATATAATCATCAAAAATATAATCTTTAAACCTGAACTTGCATTAAATATAATAATTAAAAATATAATCTTTATACATTTGGGGGAGATGATTTAAAAAATGGGAAGAGAGAGAGTTAGTTGAAAAAAATGGGGTTTTGTTGAAAGGGATAAAAAAATCTTTTTACATTGTAGTTTTCCCTACAAGGCTCCATACATGTATGGAGCCTTGTAGGGAAAAAATATGGTAAGGAGGGTGCGGGGAGGCTTTTGGAGGTGGATTTTAGGGTTTTTAACTCCCTATATATAGAAAAATGTGGTGTAGGGAGTCTTTTAGATATGCTCTTAGGTGAGTCTCTCTATTCACCAGATGTGTAACGTTTTGATTATATCAGTTTGAATTATTTCATCAATAACCATCACAACCCGGCTTTTTCCCCATTTGGATAGAGAATTAAATTATTTTAAGGTTTATTATTATTTTAGTATAAATAAAAATAAAGCGATTTTTTTTTGTTGGGTTTTGAATTATTCTCAAAGAAAAAACATAATAATAAATTTTTTTTTGTTTAGATAAAATGTGAATAAAATGTGAATAAAGATTTATAAAAGGTAAAAAAATGATAACAATTGATTTAACAATTGATTAATAAGAGATGATGACAGTTGATTTGACAATAGACCTACATACTCTTTTGGGTTGAGTAACCATATACCATTTTATATCAGTTAATTATAGCATATAGATTCTCATTTATTTTACCCTTTCAATCAACCATTTTAAAATGTTATTCCAACTAATTCCCACTAAAGAAAGGGGGCTAATTTTGTCGAGAGGCGTCATGTAGGCCTCGGCAACGGGCCGGGCCGGGCCAGCCCGGCCCGTTGAAATAGGGCCCAAGCCCGGGCCTGAACGGGCCTGCCGGGCCGGGCTCGGGCTTCGGGCCTACGGGCGGGCTTGCGGGCCCATATTTTAAATAAATTTGTTTTTTTTAAGTGGTGTATTTGTAAACTAATGTTGAAATAACACAAAAATTAATTTTAGGGGTTGGGTTTTATATTCAAATTTATATTTCTTCTATTACTTGAATACAATATATCATATCATTAAGACACAAACAAGATAATATATTAAATTTAAATAATTCAATGATGTCTTTTAATTTAGTGGGATTGAGTAATTAAAAACTATACAATATATACTTTTATTTTTATTTAAAAAAAAGAAACAGAGTTACAGAGAAGAAGAAACAAATATTGCATTAAAAAAAATTCATTAATGTCTTTTAAGGTACACCTCACAATCACATCCCATTGGAATATTGGATAGTATCCAGCCGTGACCCATGGAGAGAAATATAAATGATGTGAAAAATTAAAACAAACCCCCTGTCATTTTTTTTTCTTTTTAAGTTTTTAACCCTTCCATGTAAAATAAAATATTTTTAAAAATAAAAGTTTAAATAAATTAATTAGTTGAGAAACTGCATCACTACATGATATGTACATCCCAACTAGGTTGGCACCTACATATATGTCAATCATTTGCATATCACAACTTCAATTAAAAAAAATTACATAAAATTATAAAATCATTAAAAAACTGTCTATTCCTCAGGAGAACTGTCACCCATCCATGAGGGTCTCGATAATCGCATATTTGCTAATTCATCTGCAATTTGGGATTCTCGTTCAGCTTCTTGCATTCTTTCATCAGCTAAATCCCAGTCCTTCAAACAAATTAATGCTTCAATAGTGTCTTCACTCAAACTGCTCCTCTTTTCTGAAATAACACGACCACTTGCACTAAATGCAGCTTCTGATGCAACAGTAGAAACTGGAACTGTTAGTATATCACGTGCCATAATGGAAAGTACAGGATATCTTGATTCTTGTGCTTTCCACCATGACAAAATATCAAATTCCTCATCATCATATGTTTCAATGACTGCTTGGTCAAGATAACGTTGTAAATCAGATAAATTTGAAGCAGAAGAAGTAGATGACATTCTTCTACTTTTAATAAAAGCAAAAGGTCCTGCACGAGAGGTGGATGAAGAGCTCGAAGATTGCATTGTATTTACTGTTCGATCTACACCTACTGTCATTTTATAATGTTCATATAATTCAAATAATTTAGATTTTACAAAATTAATATTAGTTTGAAGTTTATCATTATCATTATATATCACTTCTAACCATCCTTCTAATGCATCAATTTTTAATCTAGGATCTACAATAATAGCAAAAGAATATATCAAAGGCACAGTTCCCCAATATTTATCAAATTTTGTTTTCATGAGAAATAAAACATTATAAAAAATATCATTATAATTTTCAAAATAATTATTAAATGTTGAAGAAATAGAAAATAATTGTGGAACTACACGAGAAGAAGTTGGATAATACACACCACAAAATATTCTTGTAGAATTTTCAAAAACTTCCAAGAAATCTTTAACAAGTTTAGCCATGGCCCAATCACAATCATCGGGACAGATAAATTGCAACTTCTGTTATATGATAATTGTTCAACATACACATTTAAAACTCTTCTATATCTACAAGCAATTTGTAAAAGATTATATGTGGAATTTCATCTATGAGGTACATCATTATTAATGTTTTTTCTTTTCATAGATAAATCCTTACAACATTTAATATACAGTTCATGCCTACCTTGAGAAGAATTAATATTACGTACTATATCTTTTATTTTTTGAATTGAAGGTGATAAAAGTGATAAACCATCTTGTACAATTAAATTTAAAATATGGGCACAACAACGAACACGAAATAAATCATTTCGAATCGGTTCTAAAGACAAAAAACGTTTTAAACGATCTTCAGCTACATCATTGTTTGAAGCATTATCTAGTGTAACAGAAATTTTTTTATTTTGAATACCCCAACTTACTAATTCTTCATGCATTGCATCTGCAATTGTTAAACCAGTATGTGGGGATTCAAGCATTTTGAAAGATATTATTTTCTTATTTAATTTCCAATCTTGATCTATATAGTGTGCAGTTATACATAAAAAACCAATATTTTGAATAGATGTCCATAAATCTGAAGTTAAAGAAATATTGCCTTCATAATTTTGAAAAAAAGTCTTTATTTTTTCCTTTTCAACTAAAAAACGATTTATTACATCTCTTTTAGCAGTAGAAGCGGAAAAACCTTTATATTGTGGAGCTAAACCTCTTTGTACCATTCCAGTAAAATCATGTTTTTCTACAAAAGTAAATGGTTGTTCAGCTCTAATCATGTAATCTACTATTTTTGACGTGCACGTGTTTCATCATAATTATATGCAGTTAAATTACCACTAGCATTTTTATTTAATAACATTTGATCTCTAATATCAATTTTATTTTTTACTAAACATTTATCCTTATGTCTCTTAAGATGACTAGTACCTTGAGATGATGATGCACTTAAAAGTTTACTACACAAAAAACATTTTGTTTTTTGAATTTTTTTTCCATTTTCCATAGTTTCAATAAATTCAAAAAAAATCCCAAATTGCATATTTTGTTTTTCTAGATGAAGATGCTAATGCACTAGTAGAAGAAGATGCTGGATTTGAAGATTGTATAGTAGGAGATCCGGTTGAATCATCTACTGGATTGTGAGCCATTATAATAACTATAATTATATGATAACTACTAAAAGAAAATAGATATCGAAAATGTCACCGATGTAATAAAAAAAGAGCTTATTGAAATCTTGAAAGAGAGCTTGTTGAGAGCTTGCTGGGAGCTTGCAAGAAGACTTTTTTGAGAGGATAATGGCTTGAGAGAAGACTTTTTTGGTGTTCGGCGTGAGATTTTTTTTCTTCTGAATCACTGAATGTATTTGTTCGGTGTGATGAGAATGAAAGAACGGATGATATCCTATTTATAAAAAAAAATTCTCACCGTTAGAAGTTTTGTTTTCTTATTTTCCGACCGTTGGATTTGGCTCCAACGGTCGGAAGGAAATTGTGTACGTGGGGGGCGTGGGCCCCCCACTTAAATAAAATCTCTGCCATGCAGAGACTCATGGCAGAGTGTCTCTGCCATGGCAGAGCTTTGCCATGGCAGAGATTAAGTCTCTGCTGACAGAGACTTTAATAAAGTTGAGGTTTTTACGGGGATGCCTCCATTTAAAATTTTTTTTTTATACCCTTTTGAAATTTTAAAACGGGCAAAATTATTTCTACGGGCCTACGGGCCAGCCCGAACGGGCCCAATTCGGGCTGGCCCGTGGGTCGGGCCGGGCCTCTAGAAGCAGGCCCATGCCCGGCCCTCCCTCAAAACGGGCCGGGCTGGCCTGGCCCGTGAACGGGCCTGGTCCAGGTTTTCGGGCCACGGGCCATTTGATGACCCTTAGCGTCATGTTGATAGAATTGCCCTCCGAGAGGATGCGATTTTTTAGGGCACTTTGGTAAACAAGCCAAAACGTTAAATGAGACTTCCATTTAAAATGATGAGTCGTTTTATAGGTCCATCTAATGGAAATGATGATCCTATAATCATATTTTTCTATCAAATTATAGTTTTTCTTTTCTCTATTCTTATGATTCTATAATAGCGAACTCGCATGATTTTTTTGGACAACACTGAGGCTTAATGAGTGTCTGAATTTGCACAGGAGCATATTATAAACCGATTATTGCGCCTTGTTAAGGATATCATCATTTGTTTAACACAGGACTTGAGTCTTCATGAAGCACAAAGTATGCATTGTTCATTTTTCAAGAAATATACATCTTTAAAATATAAAATCATTTGGGGGCTTGCGTATGGGATAATCCTTAACATTATCCATTACAAAGTAATTTGCAGAGTGTACAAAATTGTTGTGGGAGATCATTGAATTCAGAAAGTGTAATGTTTCGCTCAAATTAAATTTATATCGCACATCTCTTTTGATCCGTCTAATTCTAGTACAACGCACCTTTTACATACAACATTTCATCTCTTACATTATATATAATTTTTTTTTAAATATTTTATAGCCTTTCTTAGAGGTATCATATAGCGAAGACTACATTAAAATTATTAAACATTAAATAGCATTTTTTTTATAAAAAATAAGTGATCCCTCACTTCTACATATTACAGTTTAAGTCTTTATGTTTAAACGATATGTTCCTTTTTAATCCCTGAGAGGGACCTATCACTAAATCTGTTTAACTTTTTTATTAGTACTTGAGAGGGACTAAAAAAGAGCATATTGTTTAAACTGAGGTTTTTAATCTGAAATATGAAGAAGGGAGAGATTGATTACTAGTTCACCTCACCGGGATTTTAAAAAAATACACCCTTCTTTTTTATATATAAATATATATTTAAAAAAAAACTGCATACCGCTGTACGTAATATTATCCAAGAAATAAAGTACCTGGATCATATCTTAGAAATCTTTAGTTGGAGTGGATTTTATCATGTGACAGATGAGACCCATAGAACCCAGAGATAAGATAATTAGGAAACTAACACTGGTACTCAAAAAGAAGTTGACTGGTGGATTAAAAATTACATATCGTAATACACTTAATTAATTTTTCCTACTCTTTATTATTAATTCCTTATTTCCATGGTTGCCAGAAAACAAAAGCTAATAAATTTGAATGTCAATGTGACAGAGAGAGCACTATGGATTGACCCTCTCAATGATTCTCAACCACTCTTCAAACACCAAACCAAACCCACCTCCATATTTCAATTAAACCAAACCCACTTCCATATTATCTCAATTTTATATGAATGCCAGCATTAATTCCAACCATACCCACTTTATTGAGCAGTTTGATTCATTGGGTTGTTTTGGCTACTTTGGAAAGAAAGAAAAAAAAAATTGTCAATCACCAACTGGGGAGAGCCTCTCCAATCTCCATGTGCAAAATGGATTGACAAAATCAACACGGTTCCAGTTGTTTTCATGAAACAAACTTATCAAAAAAACCCAATATGGTTCTATATATGACTATTATAAAAATAAAAAAAATTCAAAATAAAAGCTTTCTCTGATCCCCATGGGGTTGATTTAGCCTTGAATTTCAGGGCTCTATTAAGAACCCATTCTCAAGAACAATTTTCTTTTTAGTGAAAATTGCTCTCAAATAAGTTTTAGGAAATTTATTTCAAGTTTTTCTTTTCAACACCACTTTTTTTTATTCCTCAACTTTTTTTTTAGCATACCCTTGGAAGTCATTTTTTCTTCGGGCCCTTCTGCAGGTTAGATAACAATGCACTGCAAAGGCTAACTATGTACGAGAGTTAATAATGCACATAGAATATATAACAAGGGAAGTGATTCGGTGCGGGAATGCGGGAAGCGATCACGGGCCGTCGATCACAGGTCCATCGCATCGGACGGTCGGGTGCGATTCACATCGACCGTTGGATGCGATGGACCCGCGATCGAACGGCCAACGTCGCTTCCCGTATTCCCGCACCGAATCACTCGACTATATAACAATGTACAAAAATGACAGAAAAAGAGACGGAATGATTTTTAAAAAATTAATCACAACTTGGGGAATTTTTTTATATGCTGAAAAAGCTGAGCAACCTATGAAAATAAGGAGTTAAAAAAATTTACATGAAATTAATTAACACAAAAAAAAAACAAAATCTGAAACCAAATGCCTAAAAAGATTGATTTATAGAAGCAAAATCAGTTTTTTTTAATAAAAAAACCAAAGAGTGATTTTACAAACCAAATGCTAAATCGGTTTACAAACCAAAGTTTTTTTTTTACATCAAGAGAAAATTAGATTAATTATTTTGGTTGATCAAGACTGATGAGCCGTCCTGTGTTGCACACACGCCAATCACAACCATTAATGAATGCTCTTAAAATAAATATAAAATCAAAATAAAAGTAATATTTACGGAAGCAAAACCCTCTACAAGAAAATATAAAATTTGGATCTTGAAATTGAGGCGCTTCGAATCACAACTTGGACATTCACATTAAAGCAAGGTAAATCAGTATCCCTCTTTCACAAACCCTAAATCTTCCGATACGATACAATTAACAACAAGAAGAACAACATACGAAGCACGCAAGGAATCGTAATCGCGAGAAATCACAAATCATTGATCCTTCGATGGTGATGAAGTAGATGAAGAAGAAGAGAGTACCCTCCAGAGGTATTTTCCGGTCGCCATGTCGACGCAAGTCCAGAATCCCCTTCGCATCGCCGATCGCGCCCCGGTCGAACCCTCGCCGGCGGAGGAGGATGAGGAGCGATCGCCGCCGTCGACGTCGACGTCGGGGTCGGACCTCAGGTTGCGGAGGACGAAGAAGCCGGCGAGTGTGGCGGAGATGAAGATCAAGAGGACCCTCAGCGGGCACATTTTAAGCTTTCTTTGTTTCTTAATCTGCTCCGCGGGAACGAAAGTATCGGAAAAAGCGGAAGAGATGATGAGATTTAGGGCGAAGGAGAGAGAATTGCGGGTTCAGATTATCTGTTCTGAAAGGCTTTTATAAATAAAATAATAAATAAATAAAGCAGGCTCTTTTGACTTCATCGCGTGTGGTTTCGGATATTGTCACCCTTTGTTTTGATTAGAACCACGCCTTCTTGGGTCAGAGACATTGTGTAAGGGCGTGAACTATGGTGAAGAGAGTGGGGGTGGATAAAATGAGCGAAAAGTCGTCGACCAACGAAGTGGCTGGACAACGACGGGGTCCGTAAATCCGGACCTTGCGTTTGATGTCTTTTTATTATATCGGACGGCGATGATCGCGGAAAATATGTAAATAAATATTATATATAATAGGGAACTATTAATCAAAATTTCAAGGGGAAATTAATTAGGTGGTGACCTCTCACCATCTATTATGAAAAATTTTAAATTTTTTTTAGGTCAATAAAATGATAAAAAATTATCTTTAAATTTCTTTAATTGGATGTTGTTCAAAAGTATCAAAAATTCCATCGTTCAATTATAAGAATATTAACAATGTACTGAAGAGTGTTAACAGTGTTTTAGAGATACTTAACAATGTATTGAAAAATGTTAACAGTGTACTAAAATAATTGGACAGACATTTTTAGTATTTTCAAACAACATCTAGATAAAAGACCTAAAAATAATTTTTCACCATCTTAGGGACCTCAAAAATTAAAAAATTTCAAGGACATAAAAATAATAGATGATTAACCACAAAGATCCCTAATTAATTTCCCCAAACTTTAAACCCCTAATCATAAAATTTTAAAATAGCATTCAAGTTTCGACAAACAGATTCTTATAGCTGAATAAAAATTACTTCCAATCCTTCTGAATAGAGATTTAAATACAGATGGAGAATAAAAAAATCATAATTGAAGGTTCAAATTGAATTTTAATAATTTTGTAAAGTGCTTTTCAAATTTTCAGATAAATTGTATTAATCATTGGACGAAATATTGTCATATAGATTGAAACCATATAGCCCACGAGACACAAGTTGACAAATTTAATTTTAAAAGAAAAGGTCCAATTTTAGGTTAATGCACAATTGTCAAATTCAAACCAAAGAATGTGATAAACGTTTTAACCTTCCAAGTTAAACAAAGAAACAAACTGTTTGTGCTAAACTAATTCACTGAAAATTTAAGACAAGTGTCAAACAATGAGTATGACAAGTGGTAGGTGATGAAGTATGTGAAAATCAATAGTTAAAAGACACATGGAGTACAGGTGTCACTAACCAGCCACTTTGGAGAAGCAAAAGATGCATGGTTACAGATAGTTATTCTTTGAAGCAGTTATTTTCTGAAGCAAAGCAGTTACAGGCAGTTACTTCAAAACTCTATAAGAGATGGACAAATGAAGAAGAACAGGAGGAGAAAAGAAGATCAGTCCACTTGAAAATTGTCCAAGTATTTATTTTAGGCAATAGGTATAGCATTTAGTGTTGGAATCAATAAATTAGGAGTATTCTGTTTTAAACAGATCTTCAACAATTGAAGTCATTGTACTGTACACTTCAGTGAGGTAAATGTCTTTGATCGTATGTATTTCTTATGTATTGAAGATTGTTACCTTTTCTAATTATTGTTTTCAATTCCATCTAATTCAAAGTTTGAGTCTTCTTTTATATTACACTTTGGTGAATTCTAAAGTCCTCTTTGTTGAGGCAAGAGAACCACACACAATCACCTGGTTAAATTTGGCCAGTTGTTTGAAACTAGCCTTGATTTGAGTAGAGACTAAACTTGAGTCTCTTTTGGCACGCTATCATAAAGATAAAATAAAAACAAGTTGATTTTGTGACCAACATTTTTGGCATGCCCGGTGGGACGCCAAGTGTAAAATGACAAGAACTAGAAGTAAACAAGGAGAAAGTTCCCAGATTAACCAAGAGCCTGTGAATGTGCTTGAAACTCTCCAAGAAATTTCAAGCCAAGGCTTAGAGAATACACATAACGGTCATGAAATTCAGGCCAATATGAATCCAGGTAATACAAACTAATGATAATTCTCAAGGAATGAATGGTAGCATTCATGAGAATCAATTAAATATCAGTGACCAAAGAAACCAACCAGGGCTGGGGAATTCTCATGGGTTGAACCAATTAGTGAGGCCTATTGTAGAAGAATTAGGCCAACAACTTAGACAATCTGTGAAGAGATGTATTAATTCAATGATAGATCGAATGTCAGCCTACCCACCACCATCTTCCCTTTATAGTGGGGAAGATTTTACTAATGGCTATAACCTAATTAAGGATAGAGTTAGTAATGGGAATAATAATGGTCATGGACCTCCTTTGCATGGGCCTCCTTTGCATGGACCTCATTTGGATGAAAATAGGGGAAGGTTCAATCAAAGATTCCAAGTTGAACCAAATTTGAATGGTCCAGATCCTAGAGTAAGGCCTTATAGAGGCCCAACTTATGACCCTTCTTATGAACCTGAATTTAGACATGGGGAGTTAGATAATGGGGGAAGGTTTGAAAACCAACCACCAATAAATTATAGAAGAATGGAACACAACCAACCACTTGAGCCAGGACTCGGGGGGTTGAGAGACCTAGGTAGGAATGGACGCAGGGTTGGTAGAGGACAAGATAGGAGAATGAGAAATAATCAACTATTTGAACCTGAACTCGGGGGGTTGGCAGAAATCCATGGCATAGGTAATGACAATAATCAAATATTCGATCCTCAAGATCCTTTGAATTATCAAAGGATGAACAATAATCCTTGTTTGAACATGAGTTTGGGGGAAGAGAGGAACGTGTTAGTCTGGAAATGGAAATGGAAGAGGTTTCAGGCCCTTACCACCTCACAATTTATAAGACCCACCATTAGTGGTAGGAAGGGACCAAATAATGGACCTTATTCATGAAGTATGTGGACCTGTGACTCGGGTGGTCCAAACTCCTATTTATAGAAAACCATACCCAGAATGGATCGATAGGTTATATGAAATCCCTCGAGGATACAAAGTCCCAGAGTTTTCTTTGTTCTCAGGAGATGGGAATCAGTCCACAATTGAACACATTGGTAGGTTCACCAGCCAATGTGGAGAGGTAGCAAACAATGACTTCCTTAAATTAAGATTATTTTCAAACTCTCTAACTGGAATGACATTTCGATGGTATGTAAATTTGCCACATGGAAGTGTCCAAAGTTGGCAACAATTAGAAGAGACATTTCATGCTCAGTTTTTTCAAACTGAACAAGAAATAACTATGGCTGATTTGACCAGATTATATCAAAGAAATGATGAGAGCGCTGCTCAATTCATATCAAGATTTAAAAGGGCTAGGAGTAGGTGTCATATAAACCTACCTGAATTCGAGTTTGTAAGGTTAGCCCAGAATGGGTTAGACTTCAAACTTCGAAAGAAATTCGATGCCACAGAATTTAGAGATTTGATGGATCTTACCACCAAAGTTATTAGATATGAGTCATTGCTAAAAGAGGAACATGAAAGAAATAATTCATCTATTAAGACTTACTATCGAGATCCTAACATGGAGATCGATGCTGCAGAATTGGTCGGAAAAGACCCATTTACTTGTGAGGCCTTGATAAAAAAAGAAACAATAGTTGAACAACACTTCAAAAGGAATAACAAAGAAATTAATAAAAAGTATTCATTTGACATAACAAAGGCAGATGAAATATTTGATCATTTGTTGACTGGTCAGATGATCAAGTTGCCAAAGGGGCATAAGATCCCTTCTCCTGAAGAAATAAATGGTAGGATGTATTGTAAATGGCATAATGCATGGAGTCATTCGACTAATACTTTCTTGTGTTTCGAAATGTGATTCAGGAACATATTCGAAAAGGGAGATTCAAATTTTCTGAGAATTCAAAAGAAGCTATGGACATTGACCAGAATCATTTTCCCACCATCCAAGAAATTAGTGTTGAAATGAACACGCCTGAATTGGTGAGACAGAAGGGGAAAGAACCAATGTTATGCCAATCAAAGACTGGAGATATTGTAGTCAATGCCAATTCTAATGCTCAGGTGAAAATCATAAAACCTTCAAAATCTGAAGATAGCGTGGCTTCATCAAACGTGAAGCCAGATCCTGATTTTGTTAAAAGGTTGTGTATTAAGTGTGGGGAAAAATACATTGAGATGTGCAAAATGGTCGATTCAATTACGGGAATGCCATTGAAAGTGCATAAGGAAAAACAAGATGTTAAAGTAGAGGAACAACCTCGAAAGTCGAATCATGTTAATTACTCAAGGTATAGGATGCCTTATTATCTTAAATATTACCCTGGGCATCATCCTATGCCAACATATGTTCCTCGAAGCTATCAGTATAGGAGGCCAACAATGGCCCCTAAGCCTTCCCAAATGGAGATGTTTGACAAAAAAAGAAAAGATATGAAAAATCCTGAAACTCCTAACTGGTATCCTCTTCAGGGAAGAACATTTGGGGTGACAAAGGCTCCACAACACATTCTTAGACAAGAAAAACAGCCTAGGATGGTGAAACCACCAATTGTTAAGCCAAATAATTGGCATCTGTTAGTCCATCCAAAGTCGAAGGAGAAAGAGTTCATTCCATTTTTAACTAGAACCCAAAAAAGAAGAATGCAAAGAAGGTATCGTGTCATGATGGAACGAAAACATGAGTTTCAGATTAGCCAGAAGAATGGCATGGTGGTTAAGTATAGACCAGTAGAAAGTAAACCGAACCCTCGGTTTGATAGAATGAGAGAAGAAGAAGATGAGACAATGATCGAAGCCAACTCAAGTGGCTTAAGTATAAAGGAAAAACAGGATGATGTGAATGTTATGCTTAACGATGCAAATGGGGAGAAAACGGTTGATGAGTATCAACCTGACAAGGTAAGGAACCGATGTTCATTCAATTTGGTACTTTTTCAGAAGCCAAGCAAGTTAACATGATTTTTATATTGCCTACAGTATTTGAGGCTAAGAAAAATCAATCACCACCAACTGATGGTGACCAGACTGAACCACAAGATGAAGATGTTGAGGTAATGGTTTCCCAAATCTCTATTATAGAAAAGCAAAATACTTATTCATTTGAGAAGCCAACTAAGGAAATGACCCAACATATTAAGCCCTTATATATAAAAGCCTACTTCGATGGTATTTTATTAAATCGAATACTTGTGGATAATGGTGCATCAGTTAACATTTTACCTTATTCAACTTTGAAAAAATTGAATAAGAAAAATGCTAAACTCATGCAAACAGACATTATCATTTCTGGCTTTTCTGGAGACAAGAAAATAGCCAAGGGAATACTTCCAATCGAAGTAACTGTAGGCTCTAAAGCAACAATGACTGCTTTTTTCGTTGTAGATAGTACATCCAATTATAATGCTTTGTTAGGAAGAGATTGGATACATGCTAACAAATGCATTCCTTCTTCGATGCATCAGAATCTTCTAATTTTGAATCACGAAGGAAACCCGGAGGTGGTTGAGGCTGATCAACGGCCCTTTTCAACTTATTCAAATTGTGTCGAGACACGACTATATGATGATAATATTGGCCTAGTGAAGACAGCTCCCAGAAGAATTATCTGAAGAAGATTGGGATACACTGATTGAAACATTTATTGGGCCATCCCCTTCCAATGATGAAGAATATGACTAAACTGGCCTTGAGAAGGACAGGGAAAGGAAGACCATCAAATGGCCTTAAAAAAGTTAGTTAGAATGGCCATTGTAGAAAAAATAGAAAAGAAAAACATGGCCAATTGGGCAGAGTGTATTTACGAAGATGAAGATGAGGAAAAGCAGAGTCAAAGGGAAGGCGAAGTGTCAACTTTGCCTGCTGAAGTAGAAGACCTGCAGATAGAAGCTCAAGATCCTTTGATTGAAGTAAATTTAGGAACTAAAAAGGACAAAAAAACACATATATCAGTACATGCCTGGAAGAGGCAGAGAAGGCCAAATTGATAGCACTCCTACAAGAATTTAAGGATTGTTTTGCGTGGGATTATGATGAGCTTCCTGGCCTAAATCGAAATTTAGTGGAACACAGATTACCAATCAAGCCTAATTACAAACCTTTCAAGCAACAACCTAGAAGGATGTCTCCCGAGGTTACAAGCAAAGTGAATGAAGAAATTGAGAAGCTTTTGAAAGTAAAGTTCATTAGAACTACCAGGTATGTTGAATGGTTGTCAAATGTAGTTCCTGTGATTAAAAAGAATGGCAAACTAAGGGTTTGTGTAGACTTTAGAAATTTGAACACTGCTACACCTAAAGATGAGTACCCAATGCCAGTGGTAGATTTATTAATTGATAGATCTGCTGGTCATGTTGTTATGTCCTTAATGGATGGTCATTCAGGTTATAATCAAATTTTTATAGCTGAAGAGGATATCCATAAAACAGCCTTTAGGTGCCCAGGTAACATTGGAACCTTTGAATGGATAGTCATGCCTTTTAGGTTAAAGAATGACGATGCTACCTATCAAAGGGCAATGAATACCATTTTTCATGACTTAGGAGGATTCATGGAATGCTATGTTGATGACATCATTGTTAAGTCAAATGATATAGTAGACTATTGGGATCATCTTAGAAAATCATTTCAAAGAATGAGACATTACAGGCTTAAGTTGAATCCACTAAAATGTGCATTTGGAGTATCTGCTGGAAATTTTCTAGGATACTTAGTGCATAAAAAAGGGATTCAAATAGATAAAAATAAAGCCTTAGCCATAATCAAAGCTAAACCTCCTTCTACCAAAAAAGAATTGCAACGTTTCCTTGGTCAATTGAATTTTCTTAGAAGATTCATATCTAATGCTGCAAGAAAAACTAAAATATTTTCTCCTCTGTTGAAATTGAAGGAAGGACACAGGTTCAAGTGGAATGAAGAGCATCAAAGAGCATTCGAAGCCATCAAGAAATACTTGGCTCAACCTCCAGTTGATGCCTCCAAGGGAAAATGAACCTTTGAAGCTTTATGTATCAGCCACGGATGATTCTGTGGGAGTGTTATTGGCCCAAGATGATGTAGACGGAAAAGAACGAGCCATTTATTACCTAAGCAGATTTTTAAATTCGAACGAATGTAAATATACTTCGATCGAGAAGTTATGTTTGGCTTTGTACTTTGCCGCAATGAAATTAAGATATTATTTATTACCATGGATTGTTTATGTGATTTCAAAAACTGATTTAGTTAGATACATGTTATCCAAACCTTTATTAAGGGGCAGAATCGGAAAATGGATTCTAGCCTTGACAGAATTTTGCCTACAGTACATGTCACAAAAGGCAATTAAAGGTCAGGCCTTGGCTGACTTCTTGGCAGATCATCCTTACTTAGAAATTGAGCAAGAAATACAAGAAATTAATCAAGTAACTCTTTTGCCTTGGAAATTATGGTTTGATGGATCAAAAACCACTCAATGGGTCGGAGTTGGTATTGTAATAGAATCACCTTCAGGAGTTAAAACTAAACATGGTTTTAGAATAGACCATGAATGTTCAAATAATCAAGTGGAATATGAAGCTTTAATAATAGGTTTGGAAATCCTTCGAGGCCTAAAAGTTTCATTCGCAGAGATTTATGGGGACTCCCAATTAGTAGTTAAGTAGTTGAATGGTGAGTACAAGTGCCTAAGTAAGGTCCTATTGCCTTATTACATGGCAGCAACTCATCTACTACTACAATTTGATGAGGTAACACTGGTGTATGTCCCTAGATACATGAATGAGGAAGCCAATGAAGTGGCTCAAATGGCTTCTGGGTACATGACTAAAAATGACATGTATCAAAACTTTTTTAGGAAAATATTGCCAACCCTCAAAGAAAGAGGAATCATGGTAGAGATTAATGAAGTCGAAGTTGTAGAAGATGATTGGAGAAAGCCAATCATAGATTACCTCAATTTTCCAAATTTAAAGGCGACTAGAAGTATTAAACTCAAGTCTATTAACTTTGCCTTGCATGACGGAAGATTATATAAGAAGGGTTCAGATGGTTTGTTGCTCTTATGCTTAAACCAAGGTAAAGCAATGAAAACAATGAATGAAATACATGAAGGAATTTGTGGGTCACACCAATCGGTGTTAAGATGAGATGGTTGCTCCGAAGGCATGGTTACTATTGGCCAACCATACTTAAAGATTGTATCGAATATGCTAAGAGTTGCCCAGCATGCCAGAAGCATGGACCTTTAAAGCATGTGCCAAATACAAATTTACATTATATAATGAAGCCTTGGCCATTTCGAGGATGGGCAATTGACATAATTGGCAAAATTTATCCACCATCATCCAAACAACATGGTTTTATTCTAGTAGCAACTGATTATTTTACAAAATGGGTAGAAGCCAAACCAATGAAAACCATTGAGCAGAACGATGTCATTAATTTCATAAAGGACATCATGTATCTGTTTGGAATTCCACAGACCATAACAGTGGATAATGGCCCAGTCTTCGAAGGAAGACAAGTTAAAGCATTTGCAACTGAATTTGGGATCACTCTGACAAAATCTACCCCATATTATGCCCAAGCAAATGGACAGGCTGAATCTACTAACAAAATAATCAAGAATACTTTACAAAAGGTAATAAATGAGAATCCAAGGGTCTGGCACGAATTACTGTTTGAAGTTTTATGGGCATATAGAACTTCAAAGAGGTCTAGCACTGGAGTAACACCTTTTGCCTTAACTTATGGTCATGATGCAGTTTTGCCTATTGAAATTAATGTTCGATCATTGAGAGTGGTTAAACAAAATGACATAACACCATCAGATTATCAACAAGCTATGATGATGGAGCTTGAAATATTGATAAGAGTCAATGCCTTAGAGAAAATTCAAAGCCAGAAAAATAAAGTGGCTGAAGTATATAATAAAAAGGTGAATTATAAGGCATTCGATGAAGGTGATTTGGTTTGAAAAACCATCTTACCTCTTGGAACAAAGGACCCAAAATTTGGGAAATGATCACCCAATTGGGAAGGACCGTATCAAGTTCATGGGGTCCTAAAAGGAGGAGCTTATCATTTGAAAAACTTAAATGGATATATCCATCCAAGGAAGATAAATGGAAAGTTCTTGAAGCTTTATTATCCATCAACCTGGGAAAATTAAGGTATTCAAACAATAAAGAAAAATGCACCAGCCAATGGCGCAAATCACCATCAATTAAATTTAATAAAATTTAATTGATGCGGGGGGTATGTTTGTGCTAAAATAATTCACTGAAAATTTAAGACAAGTGTCAAACAATGAGTATGACAAGTGGCAGGTGATGAAGTATGTGAAGATCAATAGTTAAAAGACACATGGAGTACAGGTGTCACTAACCAGCCACTTTGGAGAAGCAAAAGATGCATGGTTACAGATAGTTATTCTCTGAAGCAGTTATTTTCTGAAGCAAAGCAGTTACAGGCAGTTATTTCAAAACTCTATAAGAGATGGACAAATGAAGAAGAACAGGAGGAGAAAAGAAGATCAGTCATCACTTGAAAATTGTCCAAGTATTTATCTTAGGCAATAGATATAGCATTTAGTGTTGGAATCAATAAATTAGGAGTATTCTGTTTTAAACAGATCTTCAACAATTGAAGTCATTGTACTGTACACTTCAGTGAGGTAAATGTCATTGATTGTATGTATTTCTTATGTATTGAAGATTGTTACCTTTTCTAATTAGTGTTTTCAATTCCATCTAATTCAAAGTTTGAGTCTTCTCTTATATTACACTTTGACAAATTCTAAAATTCTCTTTGTTGAGGCAAGAGAACCACACACAATCGCCTGGTTAAATTTGGCCAATTGTTTGAAACTAGCCTTGATTTGAGTAGAGACTAAACTTAAGTCTCTTCTGGCACGCTATCATAAAGATAAAATAAAAACAAGTTGATTTTGTGGCCAACACAAACCAAAAGCAAAAAATTGATACAACGCCCTGAAAAGTTAGATAAACCAGTTTTAGTTAATGTAAAATTAAAAAATCATCACGGATCCTCAAAAAGCATGTATGGTTAACAGATTTAATCCTAAATTAAATTACTCTAATAAATACATTAAATAAGTCCTTACAAAACATGAAAAATCAGATTTAATTATTTTGATGACAAAAATGCCCCTCTCCAACTATCCTATACCCACCAATGGTAAAAAAAATGATACAACTCCCTAAAACTTATGAAAATAAATAACCCCTGTAAAATCAAGAAATCCTCTTAAAGTCAACCACAAATCTAATTAATATATTACAATAATTTATCAAATAAAATTTAAAAAAGTATTACAATAATTTATTATATATGATTAAAATTAACAATAAATCCGATTAGTTTATGTCATAGTAGAGATTAAAATAAATATTATTTAATAAAATAAAAACCTGAGAAAATTTAGCAATTTTATAAGGGCTTTTTCCGATTTTTATAAATTTCTAAGAGCTATATCGAATTTTTGAAAATAAAGGATGAGAACATTCTGATAATTTTTAATATATAGTTAAGACTAACCATGTACTGATTAATTGAGATGGTGACAGGGACTCAAAACAATTTTCTAATAACATAAGAATATGTGGTGATTTTTTAATTTTATAGAGATTAAAACCATTTCACTAACTTTCGGGAGAGTTATATGATTTCCCCCCCAAAAAATGACTTTCATTTCGAAATCAGAACCACCACTACCACTTTATCTTAATTTTATTTTTTAAACAAGATAAGTGGTTCTTCAACCATTTGCCCCTTAAACTAAATTACTTTGATTTTGTGATTAGACAATGGAGTCATCACAATTTAATATTCAAATTGTTGAGATCATATTTTTTCCTAATTAATAAATATAGCATCACATGATGAACAATGGAAAGGATCCATCACATACCAACCAGTCAAGCATTACCCAAAAAAGGAGTCTCTTTCACTCTTCCCTATTGTTGTTGTACAGAACAATACACTCAATGTGCCTGTAAAAAGACCATCAATTATCAGAGCCATCCAATCAGGATCAAACAGATAAAGTGCACAGTGGTCCATGTCTCGAATGAGTTCAAATGAATAGCACCCACTTTTGCTGAAAATACACAAACTTCCAAAGAATCTTAGTTTGTGAACATTTAGAATAAGATATTATGAGTAGGGAAATATTTCAATTGGATTGGTTTGGTTCGGTTTGATTTTGTGCCAAATCAAATTGAACCAAATTAACACCCAAACAGATTACTAAACCTGTAAGTCAATCGAAACCAAATCGAATTTATAACTTCGTTTTTTTTTGTCCAACTAGAATATATAAATTCAAACAATATATAAACACAACTAAATATTTTAAATATAGAACTTATACAAACATTTTGAAAATAAAGGGTGATGAGTGGATATTGGTCACAAGGATTGCTAGGACTGAGAGTTGAACGAGTGAATGGTTATAAAATATGAAAAAACAACTAACTAATTAAAAAATTAGTTTGGTTCTATTCAGTTTAATTCAGTTTTTTAGGAATGTGAAATCGAGTCCAAATCGAATTATATCGGTTTATTAATTTTTTTACAGGATAAAATTGGTTTGATTCTGTCGAAACTTGAAATAAATTCGGTTTGGATTGATTTAACTGACCCTGATTGCACACTTAATTAAGAGTGGATGAGAGTGATTAAGAGACATAAAGTACCTGATAAAGCTACAACTTGGTGAAGCGGGCGATGCTGGCAAGGACCGTCCTAAGGCTTCGAATGCCAGCTCCAGACTTGGAGCTCACCATCATCTGTACATGTTTCAATCAACAAATTCGAAATAAGTGGAAGCAAGGATTACTTTGAATTATTGACAAGTAATTGATATAGCGAATACGTACCATGGGCTCAACTAATGACTTGCTTGGTTTGAGATTCTGCAGGGAGAAAAAAAAAGTGGTAACAAATTAGCGATGACTTAAATGAGAGTCAAGAACCGTGAAATCCTAACCTCTTGAATTTGCATCGCACGTCGAGCAACGTCTATGGGAGAGATGGTGTCGGTCTTCGTCAGCACAATCTGGTATGGTTTTCTGGATCTGAGGATTCAGTGAGAGAAACCATTAGATTCATGTACATGTTTGTTCAGTGTGGATAAACTGTAATTTATGCCATGATCAGGTAAAAATAAGCCTTGACAAATGTACACAGTGAAGGTACGCATAACTTATTCCTGCTTATCCATGAAAAACTATAACTATATTCTAATAAGATAAACACAAAAGACAAACATTTAACGACCAAACAGAAAATTATATCATTTTCCTCTAGCACTGAATAACAGTTTAATGCCCGAATAAGATATCAATGAACCAAACAGGGGGCAAAGAGAAGAAAGGAACAACAACGTGTGTAGCCTGTTTTTAGTTATTCCAAGACAAATGTCTGCTTAAGATAAACAGAAAAGAAAACATTAGGGTCATGTGGAGCGATTGATGTAATATTCTTTACAGATAAAATATTAATGTGCATTGGAAAGAGTACAAAGCATAATCCGTTCGGAAAGTGGGGAATCTGACATGAAGGCAGAGAGTGATATTTAGCCATTATTGAAGATCTAAACAAATTTTCCAAAGAAAATGAATTTTTGGCAATAAATCAAATAGAGAAAGATTACTTAACGGGTTTATTGTTGGCAAGTAAACCGAATCATTCCTCAAATACATATTCTATTGAAGCTTAAAAACACTACGATTTATCATAACAAAGAATAAAAGAAGCTTTAAATAATTTTGAAATGTGATTTCTTTGCACAATGCTCCTATTAACCTTCAGAATGTCAAAAGTAAGAACATGATGTGTGAATTATGAAATCTTTGCACGGGAGTACACACCTTTCCATTAACTCAATAAGCTCATGGTCCCTTGGCTTCATTCCCCATTTTGTATCAATCAGAAGGCACACTCTTCTTAAACTGCTTCGCGTTGATACGTACTCCTTTACCTAAGATATCAAAAAAATTCCGTCTAGAAGCTTTAGATAAAGCATGGATAAATCACCACTAAAACTCCTTAAATTATTCAATCATGATCATCATGCATGTATAAAAAGACAGCCAGTTTTTTGGGGATAATGTTACTCCCACTCCTTTTTTCAGCCATGTTTGCAGTTGCACACACTTTTTATTTTATTTAAAAATATAAACTTGGTTAATGAAGACATTCTTCTATAAAAAAAATGAAGTACATACTTGTTTGAATTGAATGCATATGTTTTTATATTATTCCTGCAAATGAAGCTACAAAAAGGACCGGGTGCATCCCCTTTTTTGGCACTAGGTTATCCAATGCAACATAAGATTAAAAAAAAAAAGATTCCATAGTGGATGTTTGAATCATTTAAAGAATATCCTTGATCAGGACTAAATGCGAACAAATAATTCAAGATTAGGACATAAATTAACTGTTCTCATGCATACTTACAAGTTCCTCCCAGGCATCTTTAACTTCTTCTTTGGCATACGCAAAACCATATCCAGGTAAATCCACTAAGGAAAGCTTTTCAGCAAGCTTGAAGAAATTGATAGTCTACAAAATTAAAAAAATACATATTACCATCTGCTTCCTATAAATCAGGATCTGAAAAACTGCTTTTCTTATTTGGAACATGAAACTATGCACCTGTGTAAATCCAGGTTTGTCTGATGTCCACACCACACCCCACTGTCTTGTGAGTGCATTGAGGAGTGATGACTTCCCGACATTTGAACGTCCTAAAGAGCAAAATATTCAATAAAAGATGTAACTTCATCATTATCAGAAATAAAGAAGTTCAACGCTTCTTATAACCACCATGCATAAGTTGAGAACGTTTAGATAAGGATTAATATAGGTGGACTTATTACTGACTCTTCTTTCAATCAAACATGATTAAGGAGTTCTCACTTCTCACTGTGATCAATAAAATCTGGTAGTTTTTTTTTTCTTTAAAAAATCTTATTTAGTTAGTGCATTCAAATGTATCCTATTTGTTCAAAACCGACAATCCAAAAATGGACTGTGTTTGTGTGAAACAAGTATGTCCAAATAAAAAATAACATAAATTTTCGGCTGGACATGGCCCCAATATGGCCCCAGACATGGCTCAGACATGGATAATCCGGATTAAGGACTTGACTTGAAAAACGAAAGAACCCTGTTTCAAAAAACATCTCCCTCAAAAACCCTCCCTCTGAAGTGGGTCATTGTAGATTTGAGAGGGGAGGTTAAGTAGGTAATCTGCTGTATTTTATGATTAATTATTTTTGTTTGATAAATTGGCTAATGTTTTTTTTATGATGTTTCATTGATTTGTTGTTGTTCTTGTCATTATCATTAGGGGATTCACATGCAATATGAAGTGAATAATTTTTCCCCTACTTTTGGATTACCTATTGTCATGTTTTCTTTGTTTTCTACTTTTCCGCACCCTATAATTACAAAATTTCTTATGCTTTATGGATTACTTGTTTCTTATTTTTATATGACTGTGTATATAAGTATTATTACACAACATCCATGTACACATCATTGTGTATGAGTCCTATTTTTTCAAAAGTTACCATATCACCATGTATATGTTGTGTTATTATAGAATATAAGCAGTGCACTTGTCATCAAATAAGTTGATTTACATACACCTTTGGGATATGGAAACAGCCATCCATTACCATCAAAAAGAAAACTCATAATAAGATGAAAAAAGAAAAAGAGAAATAGACAAAGTAGAAACAAGAACTTCATAATAATGCACAATAATTATGTGAGAGTAAAATGTTTGAATGTCTACCCGCAAATGCTATCTCTGGCAGCTGAGGGTGCGGGAAAGAAGTGGAAACCTTTGCTGAAGCAAAGAACTCTAGTTTACTCCTAAAAACCTGTAAGAAACTGTTAGTATCTCCATTTCACACTCACAAATTAAGATATATAAATATATTTTAATTGCAGAGAGGGAATTGACAAGGCAAAGAGGGATATTCTTCTTTTGAGTATACAGTTATATATTTCTTTAGTGAGAAGTGCGCCTAATATATCGTTGACACTATTTTTCTTTGCGATGACCACACCTTAGAAGGATTGGAATTTGTTATCATTTGGAATGGTTTCCAGGCTTAAGGTCATCTTCTCCAAGAGCAATTTAGTTGAACTTATCCCATTTGAGGTGGTTTCCGTTCAAGCTTCAAGATTGAGATGCAACGCTACGAACTTTCCATAAAACATCTTGGGCAACCTCTCCATACATGTTCCCTTCGGAAGCGGGATTGGAATCTTTTTTCTTCTTACATTTGAGACGGGTCTGGTGAGTTGGAAAGAAAAACTTCTTAACTTCGGCGGCTGGCTTGTTCTTCTAAAAACGGTCCTTATGAGTTCCCCTCTGTGTTTCTTCTCCATATTCAAAGTAGCTTGTGGTAGGAGAAAACCAGATTACGGTTTTTTGGTTCGGCAAGAAGGGGGGAGGGAATGGTCCTCACTTAGCAAAATGGGATCTCGTTTGTCAGACAAAGAAAGAATGTGGTATGAGTTCTCAATTACGACCCTAATGGGTAAATGACTTTAGAGGCTCCTTACGGATCCGGATTTTCTTTGGTCGAGAACCATTCGGGAGAAATATTATTTGAGTAACACTAGACTTTCATTGACTCCTCGTCCAAGAGTCGCCCTCTCAAGATATGGAAAGATATTCTCGAATTGGCCATCGATTTCAAGGAAGAGATCCATTTTCCATATAAAAAAAAGGAACGAAGAGATTCAACTTCTACCCGGGGATGGCTGGAGATTAGATTTTGGAAGGATAAATGGCTCTGTGGCTCTTCTCCGACTTCCCTCTTCATTCTTCACAATTTTATTTTGCGTGACTTCGGACAAGAATGATCTTATTTGGATTCATTCACATGTGGAGATAATTGTACCATTTGGCTTCCTCTTTTCCGGCACAATCTAATGACATTGAATTGGTGGAATTGGTCTCTCTCCTTGAGGCTTTACAAGAGGTGGAGTTAAACTTGGCAGAAGAGGGCATGGTGTCTTGGAAGTTGGAAGTTGGCTCCAACTATTTCCCAAAGCTATGTTACACATCTTTTATCCTGCTCTTTACGAGGTCGTTGATGTGTTTGTATGAACTGTGCTTGAACTCAAATTATTATATTTCGTATCAACATCTTTAGATGTATCCCATGAATAATAATTTGAGCTTCACTAACAACACTTAAGCCATCCAATAACTGAAAAAGGACCGCAGATAGCCACCATATTTTGTAATCCTGATTAACTCTCTTGAAATCTTCATCAAATAATTGCGATATTTAATTAAATTAAAAGACTAAAAAAGACCAGAGATATAAGATGTCCAAATTTTCAAATTTTAAACAAAAACTTACATTTTCCTCAATCTTCTCTCTCACCGAGCTTGTTGAAAATGGAATATTATCGAGGGACGCAGGAAGCTGAGTGTTGTAGCCTGCTCTTTGCAATTCAATCAAGCGCCTACGACCCAATAACTACCATCGAAAATGAATACTTTATTATCACTTTAATAACGAAACATGACAAAATAAACCAAGAACAGTTAATCTGAAGTACATTGTCTTCCACAAATGAGAGAATGGAGGGGCTCGGTTTTATAGCACGAAACTGCGCGTTCTTTGACATCTCAGACTTTTTCTCAACAACCTTGACTGTATGCATCTCACATAAACAAAGAATAGTTGAAGAAGTTGCAATTTAATGAAGCAAAGGAAGTAATCGCTATAAGAGTTCACTGACCCTTTGTAGAATCATCATCACCAGCATCATCATCAATTCGCTTATTTGAAATATCATATGGGTTTATCCGAATGCGCTTCCTTTTCTTTGGCGGATCATTGATTCCCACAGAATCCTCCCCAACAACTTTCTTGCAATTCACTACTCTCTTCCTAGACTTGTCAGCCAACAACTCCCCATTCTTATCTTTGTTTCTCGGTTTCGGTTTCAACTGACCATCACTAGTCGATGTTACAACTATTTCAGCTTTTTCTCTATTTCTACGAGAACACCCCACATCGTAAACCGTGTACTTCTTCTCACCATATTCTTTCTTCAAATGAAATGGTTTCCTATTCACTAACTCCAAACCGCTTTGCGAAGACAAAGACTTCTTGTTACCCAAATCGGTATCAGTTGCTCTCTTCATTCGTCGACCCAAATTGACTGCCCTCGATTTCTCCCCTCGACCCACATCAAATTTTCTACTCTCACCTTGAAAGATTGAATCTTTAGCTCGAACCCCCTCTCCCCCCCAACGCCGCTGGACATTCTCCGACTTATATTTCCGAATTCCTTCCTTACCATTGCCTCTGACACGAACCCCTTTAAAATCCGAACCACAATTCTTTGTCCTGCGTTCCCTCTTTGAATTCACCGCCCCCGACATTGCAGCAAAAACCAATCCACAAAAACGAAGACCCACTCAAAGAAATAACCCACGTTTGATCACAAACATCTGTGAAGCACCCACTGAACACCCTGCAAAGGAAACAAAGAGTCATTTTTTTCTTTGATTTTTTAAAAATACGAAGGAACCCATGAAAACGAAAGAAGAAGAGAACCCACTTTAATGAAATCGAAAATCGGAGAGCGGAGTGAAGAGTGAGACCACCGTTTTGCCGCGCTCAGTTTCCATTCATACCCTAGGAGAGAGAGACAGAGAGAGGAAGGGCCGGGTTGGGGTGTTGGTGAATCCCGTTCGGGCCGGGCTGGTCTGGGCTGGGTTCCTACAGATCGTACCGGGCTCCGCCCGACATGGATCATCTGGGCCTGATTTTACCCGGTTGATCGTGGAGCCAGTGAAACGGGCTTAGTTGGGTGGTTATATTTGCCTCCTCCACATTAGGTGCACCACCCTCTTGTAAGCACCCCTAACTAATATAACCCTTTCCATTTGCATCCCTCCTCAAATATAAAGGAATACCAGCTCTTGTGTGCTCCCCCCCCCCCACTCTAAAATGTAGGGTTTTATCATCGATCTATTTCTCCCAGTAAGTGATTGAGTCCTCGCGCGGCGGAGCTTCACCTCGCCGGCAATGGAAGAGGAGGAGAGCAGGTGCATGACTAACCAGATCAGGAGGCGGTGCTGGTTGTAGACGTCGAGGAGCTTGACAGACTCATCGAGATATGAAGCGAGGATGCTCTCGATGTTGGAGACGGAGGGGTTAGTGAACAGGACTTCGATGTTAGCGTGATGGTGGAGAGAACCCGACGGCCTTAGAGAGTCACGAGAATCCAATCAGCGTGGATGGCGGCCGATTCAACAAATGATGCTCGACGCACGGAATGTCGATGGATGACTATATGGTCGACAAGAATGGTGTCGATTTCCCATCCAGTGGCTTTACACCAGTATAGTGTGGTATTTGATTTCATCATGGTCTAAATGGTTGAATGAATAAATAGAAAATGATCTATTTTTCTTTCAACTTTAATCTGAACATAAACCTGATAGGTTCGACACTCACAATGTCGAGAGAAATGACTTCCATCGACACCTAATCAGTCGACTGAGATGTATTAAATTCAAAATGTTTAAACTGATCGAATCGACACATGAAGTGTCGACATTTTATGAATCTGTCGACACTTTAAGTGTTGACATATTGTGAAACCCCTGACAATAGCAACGTCGAAGCTCTCATTGACATCTTTATGGTCAATTTGATGACTCTGGTGAAAGAAGACTTCTCCTTCCGCATAATCCGATTATGCTAGATTACGTGAATAAAATAAAGGGAAAAATTCATATAACCTCCTGTAAACTTATTGAAATTCATATAACCCCCAAACTTTTCTTAAAATCCATATAACCCCCCTCAAAACACCTAGTAAATCTAAATAACCCCCTGAATAAAATTTACATTTACAGATGATGAATATTTTGTGAATATTATGTTTGGTAAAACACAATATACTAACAAAACCCTACAATGTGTTCAAAATGTGATTTTTTTTATAAATAACGATTTTACCCTCCTAATAGAGTTATATAATATATCTAGATAGGGTAATATCGTTATTTTTATAGGATTTTTCATATTTTTAACACATTGTAATAGTTTTTTAGTATATTGTGTTTTCAGTCATTGTTAACCAAACGAAATAATCACAAAATATTCATCATCTATCAATGAAACTTTTATTCATGGGGTTATTTGGATTTGCTAGGTGTTTTTAAGGGGTTATATGGATTTTAAGAAAAAAAAAAGAGTTATATGGATTTTAAGAAAATGCAGGGAGTTGTATGGATTTCAGTCAAATTTCAGGGGGTTGTATGAACTTTTCCCTAAAATAAAATAATTTATCACTGTTTAGTATAAAAAATAATCGGAATAAACTATAAATAGTTGTTCTAATTTTGAAATGAAATAAAGATAATATTTATCCCAATTTTTTGTCCCAATTTTGACAAATGTAAATATGAACAAATTTGATGGATTTTTTATTCTTTAAAATTAAGACATTTTATCTTCAAAACTTTAACATATTGCCAAACTACCCCGAAGTGCTCAAAGATGACCACGGTGATGAATGATTCCAAATGACCCCTAGTCATTGTTGCCTTATCAAGAAAAATCGGGAATATACTAGTTTTTACGCTCTTATTTGGATAACAGCATAAGTTATTATGTGATAGATAATTATATCAGTATAGATAAATGATATGCCATTTTTTATTTGATTGTGTTTTTATTTATTTTCATTGAAATGTTATAGTATAGTTTTTTTGTTATTTAATTGATTATAAATAAGTTGTGAATCAAAAATGAATAAGATGTGAATAAAGATTTATAAAATGTGAAAAATAGATTAGATATGTGAGTCTCTTGATATAATGGAGGTGATGACATGTGATTTGACACGTGAGTCTCTTACACCAGTGGAATAAATTCGGGTGGAATAACACAATTCCAGTGGGGACCTGAAATACCAATACCTACTTATTTTTATATATTCTGGCATAGTTATACCCTCTTAACAGTTTTTTAGTCTTATTTTTCTCTATTTCTCCTCTATTATCTCATCCAAGGGATACAAGTATATACTTGATTAAGGAATATAAAAAAGGATATCTAGTTCATCTAAGTATATATTTCTTTTTATTTTTTGTGAAGTTGTATATTTAATTTAAGAAATATATACACTTAAAAAATTCGAAAAATGTTGGGCTAAAAAAAAACGGTAAGAATGATTGTCCACATTATCATTTTTTTTTAAACTCCCGAATTCCTAAACCAGCTGATTTTTTTTTTCTTCTATGAACAATGTGTGTGTAGATCTTTGTGGCATGATTTGAGTTTCTTTGTTGAAAAAAATCGATACAACTCCTTTAGCTAAATCGGATTTAGTCTTTATAAAATTAAAAAATTATCATTGGTCCATATGTTATTAAAAAACTATCGTTTCAGTCCCTATCATTACTCTAACTAATCAGGTACATGGTTAATCCTAAGTATATTAAAAGTTATCAAAATGCCCTCACTTTTTATTTTTGAAAAATCGATATAGCTCCTTAGAAACTTATGAAAATTGGAAAATGTCCGTATAAAATCGGTAAATCCCCTAAGGCTCATATCTTATTAGATAATATTTATTTTAGTCCCTATTATAACTGAAACTAATCAAATATATGGTTGATTCTAACCATTCAAGATAAATTATTATAATACCCTTTTAAAATTTACTTGATAAATTACTGTAATACATTAACCAGATTTATAGTTGACTTAAGGGATTTACTGATTTTACAGGGACCTTTTTCGATTTTCATAAGTTTCCATGAAATTATATGGATTTTTTTTTTTTTTTTTTACTGTTAGTGAGTATAAGATAACAGAATAATTTTCAGAAGAAGGTAAGAGCATTTTTGTCATTAAAATGACTAAATTAGATTTTTTATATTTTATAGGGACTTATTTGAATATATTTATTATATCAATTTAACTCAGAGACTAAATCCGTTAATCATACACACTTTATGAGGATTTGTGATGATTTTTCAATATCTTAAAGATTAAAATTGATGTAGTTAACTTTTTCATGGAGTTATATTGATTTTTCACTTCTTTTGTTAAGTGCATATTTCATATAAAGAAAAAAAAACACGTGGACTGTCCGTGGACTATCCTATTCTATCTGGTTTGATAGATATTTAAATAAAAAAAGTTTAATAAGCCAATTTATTTTTTTGAGACACGATATTTGACCAATTATTAAAAAAAAAAAGCAATCCTTCCTTCCCAAAATGAAAAACAGTCCTCTCAAGTGATGGGATGAATGTTCTATTATCACTGGTCCAAAATAAATATAAAAAAAAAATTAGGTCATAAATTTGCGTTATCATTTCCATAACTGCCATATTTGGATGCAGAATATCATTTATTCTTAGATATACAATTATTCTAGCATAAATTGGTATAACAATAGAATAAGTGATTTTGTGTTTGATTTTGTTTTAAATTATTCTCGTTGGAAAAGTAATAATAAAGTTTATGTTGTTTAGATAAAATGTGAATAAAGTACGGATAATGATTTATAAAAAAGTAAAAAAATGATGATAATTGATTTGATATATGATTTATACGAGGTGATGATGGCTGATTTGACAGTGAGTCTACATATTCTTTGAGTGGAATAACCTGGAATAACTTTAATTTCAAGGGTTGATGGGAATTCATATACCAATTTATTCTGGTATAGTTTGTCTATGGGTATTCAAGACTCCCAAACAATCAAAATTTACAATTCCCATTTATTCCATGCCATTCCTATCCCTATTCGACATCCAAACGTAAGGTTTTAATACTCCCAACTCTTAAAAATAACATATTTTTAACATACATTACAGGTCATAAGCGTTGTTTAGAGATCATACGATGATAAAAAAGAAAAATTCAACATAAATGCACATGACTTAACATAAATGCATGACCTCAAACAAAGGGGGTAAGGCTAAAGTTTAAAGCTAACAGGATGCAACATTTTTCTTCATTTAACAAGGTCGCGTTTGAAAGTTTGAAAACATTTCATAAAGCATTTCAGAATTCATTTAAAATTTTAGAAATTCAATCTAGAAAGTGATGAATTTTGCAAGACGGGGACAGAATAATCAAATAAACATGAAAACAGGCACTCACCTTCCAAGACATGATCTACATGAACAGGACATCAACATAAACAAACAGATACAGTCCTTTGGTAAGTGATGATTAATCACACCCACCCAAGACCTATAAAAGGATAATAAAGAGAGGCTGAAGAGATGAACTTAAATTTATTTTACAACCTGTTTTACAGCCCATATACTACGTTATCATAGAGTATGAGATTCTATCATACGACGCAATTTTTTTTTTCATTTTTTCAAAACAAACAAAAATGTCTTAACATATATACATCATTTCATACAACAGCATGCACTACAATGGAAGAGTGTATAATTTTAAAAAAAGAAAAGAAAAACGATATGAACTGCAATTAAGGCTAGAGGTATCATTTTCCGAGGCTGAAATAGATACCCTGACTGGAATAACGGTGTAAAGAAGCAACATCCACAGACCTGCTTCAGAAAAGCTTTGAAGAAAAACAAGACTTCCAAAAAAAAGAAGACATTCAGACACAGTTATAAAGGTTCATAAAATGGCTCTGAATATAAATTATACATCATAATAGGATCAGTGGAATGATTGGTGTAAGTGAATGAAAAAAAATTGTAGTTCGGAATAAGAACCACTAGGAGTGAGAGGAATATTCACATAGAAACAACAAAACATGGCAACCATGATGCATTCTGTATGGAATGTTAAAAAAAGAAGCTTCTTTTCTTTCATTCTTCTGTGTTTTTTTTAAACCTTTGTGGATCAACAAATGAATCTATAACTTCCACAACGTGTAATAGCTATCTGCGATGGAGATGAACCAATCTAATCCAAGTGACCATATGCTTTTTTTTCCTTCCCCCATTTTTTCCCACCCTTTTTGTTTGACAATAGATACAATGAAACCCAGTTCAGTTATCTCAAAAGTGGCTGCATTGCCTTTTCGATGAAGATTGAGGAGTGGCTCCTCACCTATGGCTCTCTATCTCTCTCTACTTGGACCAAAATGACTGTACTTCCACAGTTGGAAAAGGAAGAACGTCATCACCAGGTGGAGGCCGAGCCATGGTTCCATCATCTCTATTATGACCAACCCAATCCTTTCTGCAGACCACACATAAACAACAGAGACGTGAAACATTAGGTTCACATTCTGTTCTAGTCAAAGCATGATTGTAAACAAAAACATTTCTCTAATTTAGACGAGTCAATAGCATGGTGGTGCAAGCTAGAGGATAGTTGATCATTCACTGGGAACATTTTTTCCCCTGTAAAATGACATCACCGATTTCAGGCCCGTGCTCAGGTGGCTAACATGAGATGAATCTTTATTATTCAAGTCGTCATAGTAATCTCAATCTCAAAGCGCACTCACAAACAAAGATAAATACGTGTAATCATTCCAAAAGTTAACAATCCCCTGAGAAAACAACCATTACAAGTTAAATTGATTCCAGGAGGCCAGTGGTTGACAAGTTGGCGACCAAGAGGTCTTATTTTTTAGCACAGGTAAAAAATTGCCTTATTCCCAGAACTGAAAAACTTATTTGTAGCTGATGGTCCATTTCCAGGGTAAATGATGGATTATTTTATAGAACATTAAAAAGTTAAAAGAAAAGAAAAGAAAAGAAAGAACTGATCCTTAATCTTCAGAGTGTGGACTCTAGAATGGACTGAAGTGAGAATGAAGAGAGACATATCCCTTACAGTCTGGCCACATTAACTCTTCACAAAGTTAATGTATTTAAATATGAAATAGTACTTAAAATTAAAAAAAAGGCAATTTACTTTATCTAGTGAAGACAAAGGCCGACTCCGGTAATTGGCAGGATTGAGACCCAATCACTCCACCCCAAATAACAATATAAAAAATATATTTTAAAAAAACATCACACAGATGCATGCCAACAAAATAAAACAGACGCCAGTTAACTAAACCAAGGAAAACCACCAATAATTTCTGGCTCTGATGGAAAGGTATCTGGTTGCCTGATAAATCCCATTGGCCAGATTGGTACCAGAGGAGGATCACCATACATGACAATTTTTTTTCTTGGTGACGAGGAACCAACAATCACGCTCAAACCATGTGCATTGGGCAAGTCCAGGAAGATTTGAAAAAAAGGTTTTACAGAAGTCAGAATTCACTGAGATTTGAACCAATGCTGGGGTTCCCCCTCTATTTCCACTTCCAGGATAAACTCCCTCCCTTGTCATAAAGAAACCTAGCAGGTTGGTTGATTGGGAATTTTCATCTTTTTTTTTTAATTTCCCCTTTATTTTCAAAAACACCTAGCCTAATGTCCCTCACAATAAATTCAAAGGCACGTGCTCTCACCTTTCTTTAAAAAAAAAAAACTCTAGGCAGTGTTTGGTTGCGCGATTGCGCAGCGTTTGCGATTGCCGGAAGCTGGTTCTGCAATCGTGCAACCAAACAGTTTTACAATCGCGGCTTCTTGCAAATAGATTTTAAGTAAATAGTGCTCAAAAGCTGCGATTTGAGAAAACTGGGGGGCGACAGCTTCCTGCAGAATCAATTTTAAACCCAGCGATTGTAGACAATTAGTTTTGCAATCGCATTACCAAACGTTATCATATATGTCATTTATCTCACATAAAAAATTCTATCATTTTTTACTGGCAAATAATTATAAGGTAGCGTTAATATTTTGAGACAAGAAAACTACAAAACTCTATGAACATTTGTTATACAATATCAATGATGACATTTCTAAGGGAATACAGCCCACCTCCTATCCATTAAACTATAGGCCTTCAGCCAGGACCTTCATTTGCTTGCATAAGATCATTCCTGATGTCAAAATTCCTTGAAGCATTGTAACCATTAAACCAGATAACACTTGTTCCCAAGTAAATCCACATCTTCCCATCAACACATCAAGGACACAAACATAGCATTCTCAACAAATTCAAGCTAGGAGAAGCTATTATAAATTGGTTTTTGCCACTTTACTAACATCTAGAACCTGAGTCGGGGGCATCCATTCTAATAAGATCGCTCCTATCTCTCTTTTTTTAAAAAAGAAAAAACATCTAGAGCCTGAGCCTCCCTTCCTTGTCACATATACTCCATAGTCCATTCCCTTTTCTACGTAAATGAATCCCATTTAGACTTTATATGACCATTAAGATCCACAAAAAACATCAACAAACCATGTTCCTCATTGAATCGATATTAGTTCTTTATTTATTCAGAACGCATAGTTGGGATGTCTTGGAAAGGATATTTATTCAGCTTCTGATAGAAGGTCATCATAGAGAAACCGGTACGTAGGGCCAACTTCCAACTCACCATATCTTTTTCTTCCAAATTCAGAATATCATATCATAAATTAGTTAATGAAATTAAGGACAACTTGATAGGCCAACAGCAACAATACCTTGAGATTCACCATCTTATATGTGCATTCCAAACTGCATGAGAACCCCTTATAACACACCAAAAATCTAGGCATCTTTCCCACCCCCATCCATTATTTTCCTAATAGTTGAAAGCACAAGCTTTGAATACGTATGGATAGGAAAGAATAGATTAAGCATTTACTTAAAGTGCAACTTAGGTCACTTCTCATTCAACCCATTTTTTTTGTTCAGCAAAAGGTGGAAGCACATCATATAAAAAAATTAAAAATAAGAGAGGAAGGCCAGTGGCCCGGCCTACAGAAAACTAAAACAGAGGGACAAAAGTCTCTCGGGCTAAAATAACCAAAAAAAAAACATAAATTATATCATGCCAAACTGAATATCCCTCCAACCTGAGAGAAATAGGTGAGGAGACAGCAATATGAGTGCCCAGGCTTTGAGGTACAATAGTTTTGGATATCTTATGATTTTTAGTCAACCCTATGCCGCAACAAATTTTCTTTAGCAGGCTTGTCATTTTTCTTATCTAGTTTAGCCGGTGAAAGAATCCCCACATGTTGAATCTCCCCATTTAACTCTGTCGATCATCCAGAATGCTTTCCATCTCAGAAGGAGTCTCAAAGATTTAAATAAACATGGGGGAAGAAATGGCTCATACAGTCTATGGAATCTTAAAGCTTAAATTAAATCAGTGATATGAAATCCATACGATGTCATTATCCAAGTTGCAAAGCCCTTTTCTAAAGTTCACACACTTCAAGGCTGTGAATTGGCAGGAACCAGTGCCACACTCCTAAAGCAAGGTAAAATCAGAATATAATGTTTCAACTGACATAGGAGACCCTTATTTTTTCAATGAACACGGGAGATCTATTAACAAGCTCAACAATCTCACGCAGTAAACTTTTCACATGAAGTAAAAATATTTGCTATGATAGGATGAAGAAGCACCTCAGACGAGAACCATAGTTCAAAACCAAGTGCGGTGTGAGGTCCGCACATGGCATATGCAGCCGCATGTACCGAACATGCGGTCGCACATAGGGTAAGGTAATCGTTCGAACCCCCGTTCGAACGGAATTCGAACGGTCACTTACCGTTCGAATTGCGTTCGAACGGATTTCGAACGGTAAGAGACCGTTTGAATTCCATTCGAACGGAAGTTCGAACTCAGAGGTAGGTTTTACCGTTCGAAGTCCGTTCGAACTGAACTTCGAACGCCCTCTTACCGTTCGAAGTCCGTTCGAATGGAATTCGAACAGTAAGAGACCGTTTGAATTCCGTTCGAACGGAATTCGAACGTGCGCCGCATATTGGGTATAATATGTGCCCGGGAGCGCACATCAGCATGTGCGGCCACACGTACCGGTACGTGCGGCCGCATTTCAAACTATGACGAGAACTACCAACAGAGTAGACAAGGAACAGGAAAAGTATTACAGGTGTCATAATTCTTCCACCATCTTGCAAACAATGTAACAGTCCAAAGTGGTGTTACTCATAAAATCATCTGTCTAATCAAGATAGGTAAACTAAGAATTCCTGTGATGTCATCACAGAATAATGGAAAGTCACATTATTAAAATAATTTAAAAGTGTGTCAAGATTGTTCAAAAGCTAGAATTGAATCCAGTCCATGAAAAAATAAGAGTTCCATATCCACGTCATTTTGTATAGAAGAACAGAATTTTTTTTCTAGGGTACATTGAGGATGAACAAAATCATTGTTTAAAAGAACTAAGGAAGGTGATGGAGCCAAACAATAGTGAAATTTGTGGAAACACTGAATGGATTAGACACCAATGGAAATGTATTCAAGGTACCAAAAAATACATGAAGATGGAACATAACCATATACAGTGCTAAAATATAGGGAGTTGTACAAGACTCACTTGGACCAGCAATTCGGCGGTGAAGATCCAAAGGGATTGCCAGCTGCTAAATTGTCTGGGCTCTCATAAATGACTTTGTTTCGAGAAGTATCATCTCCAAGATTAAGAGAAAAATGGTTCTGTCCAATACCCGGCTGTAGTGTATTCTTCTTTTGCCACACATCCTTCTCATCTGCACCATGACCAATAGGGCTAAATGTTCCACCATTCTGAAGCATGCCAACAGATGACATTGGGGGAGACCTAGCTCCTGGAAGATCTTGGTTCTCTGTCATAAAATGCGTGGAGAAACCCTTGCTGATATCTTCCTCGTTCATTTTGTTTGGTCCGCTAGGCAAAAGCCAGTCATGAGGCCTGGCTACAATTCCCAGCCCATCCTGTAAAGGATGGGAGCTCCACATTTGCCATGTTGCTGGCTCACTAGATTCTTCAGGATGTGAACACTTCTCCTTTGGGGTATGAGGTCGTTGGATACAGCTGGTGTGCCTTTCTTCAAATATCCGTGATCTTGACATAGGGGACTCTATTGGAGAAGGCCTGCCAGCATCTGAAATTAAAGCTACATTCTTAAGCATATGAGGAGTACTCATTCCTGACTTTTCCACAAAACCACTCCCTAAGTCCACAGGAAAATTATCCAACGATTCTGAAACTGGTCCAAGCAAGGTCATAGGATCAGGAACATAGCATGGATCTTCAAAAAGTTCTGCTTCCTCAAGTTTAAAATCTTGTGGTGGCTCTCTAACCGGGGAAAATGTACGTCCATTTTCCAAATAAGGGATGGAGTTATTTCCCAATGAAACATTTGGCAGGGGAGAGGCATTAAATGGGTGCAGCATCCCATACTGGATCTGGTTACCTACGGCATGGGTCGGTGCCAATTGGACTGGTAAATGCGTGCTTGGAGGTCCTGATTGGCTATTTGGTCTCACTTGATTCACAGTATTGCCTTCTGGTGAAGGGGAAACTGACGAAGAACGAGTAAACAACTGATGCCATGGCTTCTTCTGAACGGTTGGCTTTGGTTGTGCATCAGAACCCACCTGGTAAATTAGGAGAAAAAAGGTAGCCAACAATTGAACAACAAAACACAGGCAACAATAAGTTAATGATAGCTTTGACCTCAATTATATTGAAATATCACCTATGTAACTCAACAAAATAAAGGGATACCAACTTACCGGTCGCTGGATGGTCTCGCTTTTCCCAATTGATGTGTGCTTTACTGAATTTGGCCCGTGATCAAGAAAATTAGATGGCTTATTCAACTTTGCAGTGACTGCAATTGGTTGAGTGGCTTGCATGCTTTTCCCAAAAATACTCGACCCACCAAGACCCTTCTGGAATGAACCCTTAACGCTGTCAAAATATCTTTTCCCGGCACTTCCTGGTTAAGCCCACCACCACCCTTCCCTGATCCATGCATTGACTCCAAAACCTGAGCCTTCGCAGCCACCAACGCAGCCCTCCTATCGAATTCCCTCTTCTTCTCGCTCTCCCTGATGCCCGCTCTCCTCTCCAACTCCTCCCCATCTGAATTGCTCTTACTCGACGTTTTATCCTTCTCCTTCTTCCTTTCCTGCCTCCTCTTCTCCATCTCTCTTTTATGGTTCTCTCTCTCAATATCCGTTGTTTTGCCCCCTCCACTTCCCTTCTCGGCCTCGGATATCTCATCCCTCAACTTCCTCCGCTCCTCGACCAACCTCGCCACCTCTTCCCTCTGCTTCCTCTCTTCCTCCTCCAGCATCTCCTTCTCCAGTTTTGCCTGTCTCCTCTCCTCCGCCTTCCTCCTCGCCTTCTCAACCCGGCTCTCATTTCCCCCATTATCCCCCTTCTTCGACAGCCCCTTCTGATCCCCATTCCCTAAAGCCCCCTCCTCAACCCCAACCCTGCACACCTTCCTCCAAACCCATCTCAAACTCACAAACAACCCCGCAACAACCCTAGATCCAAAAGCCACCGCACCCGTATAAGAATTCCCTCCCAAACAAAGATCCGAATACCCACCACCACCACTAAGAACCCAGTTTCCATTATCCAACAACTGCCAATCCTGACCGCACTTCCAGAGTTTCGACGGCCCAGACACTCCCCCAGGCCCGGGACCCGGCAAATCAAGAACGGGCCTTTTTGAGACATGACCACAGTACGAGCACATGAATCGTCCCCCACCAGGATTCTGGTCCCTGTATGGCGTGAGACAGTTACGACAACGCCGTGTGGCCGTCCTGCGGAGCTTCTGCAGCTCGATCGCCTCAGTCCGGCGCCGCTCGAGGAGCCGGGCCGCCCGTCTGGCCCGCCAAACCGAGAGATGGGGCATCAAAACGTGGTACCAGAAGAGGGTCACGAGGAGGACCCCGGCGCAGGCGAGGCGGGCCGGTGTGACCTCGAACCGGTACTTCGGCGGGAGGAGCTGCGAGAGCGCCCAGAGCACGATCAACGGTATCACCAACCACGGAAGCATCGTCGCCACCCGCCGAGACCACCGTTGGATCACACACAGTATGCACATTATCCTAAATCCTACGGTCAGAATCGTCTCCCCCCAAAAAAAACCAATAAACCCCAACCTAAGATTATCTAAATCTAACAAAAGATCCTGCCTTTCACTCTAATCGGGACTTCGCTTCAAGAAATGAATCTGTGACGAGAGACGAAACGCCTAAGATGACTTGGTTTGCACGGAAAACCCTAAAATCGGGCAAAATCCGATCGAAATAGGGTTTTCTGAGATGCCGAACAAAAAGGAAACAACAAGAAATCAAATAGAGATTCAATACTTACAGTTATCGATCGATATATGGAAACCCTAATTTCTTGCTTTGGGCGACTTCGACAAGAGATAAAAAGAGTCGCTCCGATTTTTTATAATTTTCGGTTCTTTTGATATTGTGTTTTTTCTTTTCTTTTCTTTTGTTTCGGCTGCGAATGGAAGAGACGGAGGCTCGTTCAAGACAAAAAAAAACAAAAAAAACAAAAAACAAAATTATGTTAAGTTGCTCCGCGGGCTTCAGACACGATCGGATGGTTGAGAGAGTTGGATCAGGAGGAGCAGTTTTTAATGTAGTGTTCCGCAGGAGTAGAATAAGGACATGGGGATAATGAAGTCACATGTGGGATTAAATAAATACGTTGATAACCAGAAAAGTGTTTTTTTTTTTTTTTTTTAATTGAATGCATGCATGGATTTTTGATAAAACCACGTCTGATTTGATAATGTTGGTTTCTACACCGTCCGATCGCTGGAATTACGATCATTTACCGTCCGATCGGTGGTTCCTTTTAAGTAGGTTTTCATCCAAACATGTTGAGAAGGGGTATTTTGGGTATTTCAACTCTAGTCGGATTTCATTAAAAGTCCGGGGTGAATGGTGAATGGTGAAAGGGTGTCTCTATTTGCACCCCTCAAATTGGGGTGCACACTCCTTATAAACGGGTAATGCACAAAAGATTGGTTTATAATTGGATCTGTGCACACCCATCTGGATCAGACTTGACACTATTAATGTCGGCATTTGATATTTAAGTTGACAGGTCCTATGTCGCGGGATTCAGAAACCCCAACTCGTAGCATCTGGATCTTCTGCGACACTGTCAATGTCGATATTTTTCATTTGTGTCGACATTACATGTGTCGCAGGGTTCATAAACCTAAAGCCGTAGCATCTAGATCCTTCGCGACATTTGCAATGTCGATGTTACACATTTAAATCGACAATTACTCTGTCGCAAGCTTCAGAAACTTGAATCCATATCAACTGGATCTTCCGCTACACTATTGGTGTCGATCATTTGTGTATTTGTCGACACAAGGGGTGTTGCGGAGTTCAAAAACCTGAACTCGTAACATCTGAATCCACCATGACACTAACAGTGTCGCTATTTGACACTAAAGTCGACAAATCTGGTGTCGCAGGCTTCAGAAATAGGGTGTTATTATTTGACATTTAAATCGACAATTCTATTGTCGCGGGCTTCAGAAACATGAACCCGTAGTAACTGGATCCACCACGACACTATCAGTGTCGATTTGACATTAAAGTCGACCAGTCTTATATCGCGGGCATCACAATATTGAATTCATAGTATCTTAAACATGTGTGACATTAGTAGTGTCGATAAATAGGGTAATCAATGACATCATTTTTGTGGAACGTGATATATTTAAGAGACTTGACTGTGTTAAGAAGAATAAAAATAAAAGGGAGGCAATTTATTCAACCACCAAATATCCACTACAACCCATGTATTCTGCTTCAACCTCACTTGATAAAAAAAAAATTAGTCAACCATTAACCTATAGAGCTGAATATAAAAATTTGTCAAGTCACTTTGAAGTATTAATCCAAACATTCACACATTGAGACATTAAAACATGAAAATACAAATATTATAAAATTCAACCATAGAAACAAAGTATACACATTGCAACAGCAAAATGTGTAACATTCTTACTTTAAAATGTTACTATTTCACATAAGTTACGAAAAATGCCTAACATAACACCATTGATGATTGACCTTCTATTTCACCATTGGTGATTGGATGTGCCAAAGTTGTCCAATGAATCGGTCTGGCATGTATGGCTCATAAACCCAACTTCCAACTAAGTATCCTTTGAAGAACGCATATTTTGGCAATGGAGAGCAATCACGTATGGTGCAATACGGATCAAAGTCAACCTACGCAAAAGTAGATAATATGTTCCAAGTCAGTAAGCAAAATATACAATACAACCGAGCTTTTAAAATAACAAGTAAAATGTAAATTTATCAAGTGAAGAGGTCATCACCTGCTCTGGGCACAAAGAATCAAGTAGTTCTCTTATCATTTTCACATTGTCCTCTGCATGGGTGAATTTCTACAATTCTTCCATACAGATGCACAATACAACAAATCCTCCTTTCAAAAAAAAAGAAAAAAAAGAAGGAAAGAGCTCTAAACAGCCTCATTTCACCATACAACAAATCCTCCTTTCAAAAACCTACTCTTTTGGACCCAGTACAGAAAATGACCCCCCCCCCCCCAAAAAAAAAAAAAGAAAAAAAGAAAAAGAAAAAAGAAAAAAGAAAGAAAAACCCTCTTTTGGTTTCCTATGTCCTTAATTCTCTCTACTGTATAAACTTAGCACTTGAATAGTTTCTTGCTATGTAAATTAGCATTTACATCGTGTAAGAGGAAATAGGATACCATAAGGAGTTCAATCTACTTTGGGAAATCTAATTGCCTTACCCATTGGCTAAACATGTTATTTATTTAATGAAACACAACAACATGTTACCACTCACCTAATTAACATGTTTAGGGTTAGATAGCAATTTTACCACTCCAATCTACTTTCATGTATACTTCACCTAATAGGCCACTCTCTATCAAACATAGGGAAGCTAGAGCAAAGTCATAGGAAGTTCAGAAATACATGCTTCTGTATAATTCCCAGTTTTTGTCTTTTCTTTGTTTTTTACCAATTTCAGAGTGCCCACCTGATATAGACAATACTCATACAAAGGCAAGGAGACGTTACCATGCGTACATGTTGCTCCCTTCACTTGACTTGTAGACCTCCATACTAGGCTTCTTCAGAGTACAGAGAACATTAAATGATTGGACAACATCACTATGCCACCACTGGGTCAAATTAGACTTAGAATAGGAGTTTGCATGACAAAGAAATGTTGTGGCAAGAATAAAATTAGTGGTAAGCCTGTGTTAAGCATTCTTATTTAGTTAACTTCCACAAATAACACATGATTTTAGAATTGGGTTGATATTAGGTTAACAGTAAGTCATAAATTTAGGTTCATGCATGATGTGGGACCCTAGACTCTAGAGGCACTTCTTGGGACAATGACAATATGCTTGGTTAGGCTAACATGATAATAGACAGAGTCAAAATAATTCGTTAGCTAATTATTTATAAAATCCTCACCTGGAACTTTTTACTCCTAAAGGTTCACATTGACATGATTGATCACAATGCTTCTATTTTCTTGAGTTCAATCTAGAAATGTAGCTACACATATTGGATATACATAGGAGATAAATGCAGTGGAAAAATAATAGAAGAATATTACACTGTTCCAATCAATACCCTAAATTCTTTGTAGTTTTCTTTTACTTATTGAAATTCAAAATAGAGCAATTCAAAAGACAGAAATTTTGTGAGAGGACACAATCAGTGACCCATCCCATGAGAACGGTCGCATTTATTTTTGGGAAAATGATAAAAAAAAATCTCCTAAGAGTTTGAAAAACTCAAATCAGTCATTTTTTAAAATTATACCTAAAAAAGTCTCATTTCATAATTTTAGAAACACAAAAGACTAATCTACCCTTATCTAATTAAATATTTAATATCCCTCTTTAATCCACACTAAAAACCTATTTTTCCTACAAAACAACAATCTCTCTATACACGATGAGAGTCAATCATTTTAGATATTTTGTTATTATATATCATACTGTATGTTTTTTATATATATATTTTATATGATATTGTTTATCATTTTTCATTGTGTATAATCATAATATGTAATTTAAATATATGTTGTGCCCCAATGCAACATATGATATTTTAATATTCTAAATATTTATTCACATTTTTTTATTTTTTAGCTATTTATTATGATATCATTAGTACATATCCATTTAAAAAAAATATCAATATTTAATGGAGTTCATCATAAAAATTCAAGTTATATTGGTACATATTTCACAAAATTTATCTAATCACAAGAATTTACAATAAAAAAAATGATCTACATGAAAATGTGTGAAATATATTAATAAAATTAAGAGGGAGAAATATTTTAATAAAGTTAAGAGATGTGGAATGTATTAAGGATTTAATTACATAAGGGTAGATTAATTTTTTTTGTGTTTCCAAAATTGTAAAATGAGACTTTTTAGGTATAATTTTAAAAAGTGGTTGATTTGAGTATTTCTAACTTTTGGGAGATTTTTTAGTCATTTTCCCTTTATTTTTTTCCCTTAAACTTCTTTTTTATTTTTTTATCAAATAATATTTTGATATCTAAATTATCTCATCTTACAATCACATTATGTACGGTTACATAATATGTTCATCTAGTTATAAAAACTTTATATATAATATGTTCAGCTAGTTATAAAACTTTATATATATTTTACAGATATATCATTCACTGTATGTGTAAAATTATTTTTTCAACGTTTATCTATATAAGTTAAGGAAGATGATTGATTGGTTCTCATGACCCTTTATATGCGCGAGTGCAAAGATGAAATTATTAGTGAATCACATAAGTATTTTCTTATCCTCCACAATTATTTATATCGGCACTTGGTGGTTTTGAACTTTTGCAGAAAAGTGTTCTGTGTCGTACAGCCAGGCCTGGCTCTGGGTGTAGGCCCAGTAGGGGCCTAGGTCGCCACCTAAGCCTCTCAATGGGTCCGAGTGGACCCGGACCACCCGGACCCGACCGATGGCAAGACCCGACGGGTCCTTGGAAATGTGGACCTGGACTCGTCGGATCCAGCTCGGGTCCGGGTCTGGGTCATGAATTTGTTTGCCTTATTATTCTATTCGAAAATTTTTGTATAAAGCATTAGTTTTAAACTTTCTAAATTGGTTTCCTAACATTATACTTGAACATATTTTTGTAAAATTTAAAACAATAAACACTAACATATAACATTCAAAGTAAACAAAAATTTAAACAATGTAACAATAAACTAAAATGGAGAACTAATGGTTATTTGTGTCACAAAGTAAACGTTCAAAACAATAGACACTACATATTAATCTAAACAACATTCAAAATAATAAATACTAACATATTAACCTAAACAATGAACATAAACCATGCAACAAACAAATTAATTATACAAATTCAAAAGCTAATAAACTAATAAGGTTTATCAACGGGTGAGTATGGTGGGTTATGGGATTGGTTGTGGACTTATGGATGCAAAAAGGAGTAAAACTTATACTTGTAATTTGATAAATAAGAAATAAAATTATGGGTCAACTAATACTAATAGTTTTGTAATATATGAGCATATACGAATAAAACAGTCGGGTATCAGATCCAACGGGTCGGGTCAGGGCGGGGTGAACCCAGACCCGACCCGTTTGTATGTCGGGTCTAAATCAGGTCGGGTCCGATTCTAGACCCGACTTGTTGACAGGCCTAGCCCCACCCAGCGGCCCCCAAGCCCAAATGTTATATATACTGTCTGTTTATGGGCTTCAATCTGTTCTGGCCCCACTACAAATCTAGCTATTTTAACCCATCCAAGACTCTAAATGAAAAGAAAAAATTACAATCAATCTCACCCATCCAATAGCTATAAATATTTATACATAATTAAATTTTTAAAAATTTCTTTTTGGAAGGTGAATAATCACCCTTTTTAATTAGCATTTATTTTTTTCTTCCCAATTGATATCTCTCTCTCATAATCTCTTGGTCACACACACTCTCTCTCCCCCTCTCTCACATACACATAATCTCTCAAGTTTCAACCATTTATCATTTCAAAGTCAATGAATCAAAATAAAGATTTTACAACAAATTGATTTCCATTATAAGGTACATAACTCCTCTTTGAATCTCAGTTTTGTTTATTTATTTTTGGATATATTATTTTATAATTATATTCACGTATTCTTGCTATTTAGAGATAATATTAAAAAGTTAGGCAAGAAATCTCATTTTTTAAGATGACTGAAAATATTTAATTAGAAGAAATCAAATCACCCACTCGTGTTCTTTTGTAAAAGGGGGACAAACAAAATAAACATGATCTTTGAGGTGTAACTTATTTTTTAATATTTTTTAAAGACTTTTAATAGAAATATAAGATATTCATTGTCTATTTACTAATCAAAATGTTAGTTGAGTTTTTGAAATGAAGTTGATGAGATTATGTACTTATCTTTTTATACTCTTTTAGTAGATCAATGAAAAATGACAATTTATTGGGTCATATTTAAACAAGATGATTTTTTTTGTGATAGGACCCCATTTTAAAAGATTGCTTAGAACCCCACTCAAATTTTTAAATATCAGGGCCGGCCCTACGTACAGCTCGATACCTCATTTGTTATAAAAATTAAGAAATATGTGTTGACTGGATAATTATTATGCGTATCACATTATATTTTTGTAACCCTGTCTGTAAGGGATAGCTCATATATTATGAAAAGCCAGGAGTAAAACAAAATGATACGACATTACATGGGTTTTAAAAAAAAAAATCCAGGGATAAATTTTTTTTAGGGATGTTGGCCAATGGGCATTTGAGCAATTCTCCCATGTCCGAGGTGGTGGGCCGGGTCAGGGAAAAGTCTAGGCCTCTGACAGTCTGAGACTTGGAGGCGCTGAAGCTCATGAGAAGTTAGTGGGCTAGGTAAGGCCCATGTACTGTTGGGCCTGAGTTATTGGGTTTGGAAGTCAAGTGGACAGGCAAGCGGGCCGGGATAGATGAGCTGCTACAAGAGCCCAGTGGGCCAGTCCGATGCAGGACCCTTAAAAAACAAATAAAATGTAATGCCAGTGATGTTACATTTAAATGAAGATCTATATATTTCCACTACAAGAAAATTGACATTTAGCGACGCCCTTTACCGACGGCCACAAGGAAAACCGTCGCTCATAATATTGCAGAGATTGAATGTTGCACTGAAGATAAGCATTAGCGACGGCCAAAGTCTGGCCGTCGCTAAAGATCTCTCAGATTAACACATAGGTAGGTTACTGTTTATTGAGCGACGGCCAGAACCGTCGCAGAAACACTTTATACCGACGGCCACACTCTGACTGTCGCTAATATGTTATAAATAAACTGTTTAGCCCATCAGCGACGGTAAAGGCCGTCACTGATATAAGCATTACTGATGGTCAGAAGTTGGCCGTCGCCAATTGTGCAGGTTAATTTTATTCACACGATCTTTTTTTCTTTTTTTTTAACCCTAACTTTTTAGCCACCACTATCCCTCTCCCTTTTCACCCAGATCAAGTCGTCGTCCGACTATCTCACCCCCTATGAACCGCCGCTTCGGCCTGCCTAATTGCCTCGTCGGCACCGCCGCCATCGACTCAATCATTGCTCCCCCTCCTCTCCAGACCACCGCATCGGGCCGCCAACCTCCTCAGCTTGTTCTTGCTCCGCACCGCCTCACCTGGACCCCTACCAAAGCCCATTCTCTTCCTTGGCTTTGCCCCACCCTCGCCAGCCCTTTCTCGGTCTCTTTCTCACACACCCTTCGGTAGGGATGATTGCTCGATTTGTAAGGCTACAGGTTCAAGTAATGTTGATTTACCCTATTTTCTTTGTTTGTGGATTTTTGATCTATTTTAGGGGTTTTCTGATTTTTGCAAACAACACAGCAAATGATCTTAGGGATTTAATTTTTTCAGTGTATTGTTTGTGGATTGTTGCTGATTTTAGAGATTTAATTTTCAGTAGATTTATTGATGATCATTGATGTACATGGAAATGAGTTAAACAAAATTGATTTGGGAACAATGGAAGGTTCATTGGGATGGATAAGATTAAAGCAATTAAGAAAGGTGAGGGACAAAAAAAGGGGTTTTTTTTTTAATTTATATTTTGGCCCCTTCTTTTTAAATAAAGGAAAATAAAATATAAGAAATAAAATGAAAAGAAGAATGGGAAGGAATAAAAAGATTTTTTTCATGTTTTTTGTGGATTGTGGGGTTTCAGGATTTTTTTTCGGGTAATTGGGCAGTGGGCACTTAAATTACTCATGGTTGGGGTTGGGTTATTTCTTGACATAGTTGGAAAGTTCTTGTGGAAATGGTGTTGTGAGGATGTGGCATCAAGTCATGTGGAAAGCGAAGTTATTTATAATCACAGATGAATAATAAGAGTCATTTGGAATGCAATGTGTGTAATATTTGTTTAAGTGTAGAATAAATGTGAAGCTACTAAATGACATAATTATATAAATTAGCAGTGGCATCAGTGATTAAGCTATACTGGTATCAATAAAATGAGAGTACAAAGACCAAAATAAGAGCAGGGGAGGAAGAAGACATAGGGTACGAAGACGGTAGAAAAAGGACAACAGGCAGTGTTGATTTATTAATGTTAATTATCAGATTATTGATGAATTTTTTTTCTACAAGTGAATATGAAATGAGAACGTTATATTATATATGATAAGTATAAAGTTAGTCCATCTATATGATGTTTAACTCTATTTGTAGTTAATTAATAATGTGTCTTTCCATGATTTAACAATGGCACCAAGATGTGGGGACTAAGGTAATGAAAATTTTTGTCTATGTAAGACATATTTCTATCCATGTCATATGAATTTCATTATATATTTCCAATGTTATTCATCTTTCATATATTTCCAATGTGTTATCATCACTACACTGCTGTCTATCAATGGATGTTGATATGTTCAAGTTGGCTGGTCAGTCCTTGCTCATTGTATGTGGGTCGCCTGTTCCATACAAAGAGCCAGTTTTGTTGGATGCATGCTAAAAGTTTAATGGGTGATATAAATAACAATAGGTAGAAATTGACATTCATACAAGAACAGTAAAAGTTTCTGCATTCAAAGCATGTATGTGAAATGGTTAATGGTTATATTAGTCAAATGCAGAACCCATAGTTCATTACATTATTAGACATTTAAATATGTTTTGGCCATATAAATGACAATTGTTGGAAATCATTTTTTACTTGAGAGATTAGTATGGATGCAGAAGAACACAGTTAAGCAATGTTACTGCATTTCTTCTTTTTTTTCAGGTTATTTATATACAAGTTGGATAAGGCTGGACTAGCTTGTGCTAAGAGCATGCTGCTACATATGAAAACAACCAAATAAGAAATAAGCAAGGTTTCAATTAACTCATATAGTAGTAAATGGATTGTTTGTAATTACAACTATCTTTGTTGTATTTATAATTAATTTAAATTTTTATCAGATTACTTTTTCCTATGCTCTTTACCATTCTTTTAGGGAAATATGTTGTATTATAAAATAAATATTTTTTTTCTAGCAAATACAACAGTTTCCCATTTTATAATAGAGTTTTGATCTTTTGTATAACTGGGGATATGATGTGGAGGAAGATTGAGAAGGTTCTTGTTGCATTCTGTGGGTGTACATAAATGAGGCATTCTCCAAGAAAACCATGTAGAAAGGTAGAACTTAGAAATCACTTTCCTTCATTTTTTAGAATGTGCCTTGTGTATGTAGACTGTTTAGAGAGCTCAATGATATTTGATAGTTTTAGTTGGTTTAGAAATTAAAACTTAGTATTTTTGTGAGCTTTTTTCTTTTCAATTTTTTATTATCATGGATATGACATCACTCGCATAAAAGAATTTGAAATGAATGTGTGCCCTTGATATTGAAAAGTTTTATTGTCAGTTAAGTGACATTAACTTCTACAGGAATAATTGATCAGCCTACAATAGAGGATTGTTGAGAAGCTTATGCAGTTTGGATCAACATGGTATCCTCTTCTCTCGATGTGATACCATATCTTATATTCCATCTTTTTCCATCATCGGAGGAGATTAGAGTTGCAAGGAAATGGATGATCAAACAAAGAGGATTCTTTAAGAAGAAAAAAACTTCTATGGAGAGTCAGTTTTTTATTAGAGTTGTAAAGAATATTTGATGTAGCATAACATTAGCGATGGTCCTTGGTCGTCGCTAAATGTCAACCAACAGGTGGGACAAAACTGTTGAGGAATTTTAGCGACGGTCAAGGCCGTCGCTAAAACACACATAATTAACTATGGTTACTGAGGTCGTAAACCTATACTAGCGACGGTCCTGGCCGTCGGTGTTGAATTTAGCGACGGGTGTTTTAGCGACAAATTCCAACGGTCACACTGGCCGTGGATAAAGGTTTTACCGACGGCTTTTGTTACCTTTAGCGACGGCTTTGGCCGTCGGTAAAAGCTCTTTTTCTTGTAGTGTTCCTTAACCCCCTCTACAGTATCGAGATATATATCTTATTAAAAAAAATTCATACTTTATAAAAATGATATCATTCAATTCGTGAATACCTTTTTAGATGAGGTTTACGATTTAAAAAAAATAAAAATATGTGCAGTCGACATTTTTTATTGTAAAATAGACTGGTGATAACATTTTCCAATGGTAGATTATTCCGCTAGTGGCTTTTCTTTTTCAACACTTTTGATATTTTTTATTTGTAAAAGCATGTACTTATGTAATGAAACAAGTTCTTTTATTAAAAAATAAGAATAATCAATTAATACACTTGAGTGAAGTTAATGTACACCTCTTTTTTTTTGCATTTGATGTATCGATGAATTATATGTTGTGTTAGGATTGCAAGAATAAATTATAGGGAAAATGACAAAACTCTTAAAAGTTAAAAATACCCAAATGAGTCACTTTTTAAAATTATACATAAAAAAATCTTATTTCACATTTTTAAAAACACAAAAGACTAATATACCTTACGTAATTAGATTCTTAATATCCCTATAACTCTTATTAGGTTATTCCACACCAAAAAATTATTTTTCATACAAAATAACAATCTCTCTCTATATGACCTAAATCAATTCCCTTAGAAGTTTTGTTATTATATATCATATTGTGTGTTTCTTATATATATTTTACTTAATTTTATTTATCATTTTTTATTGTGTATAATCATAATATGTAATTTAAATCTATATTGTTCCCAAATGCGGCAGATGATATTTTAATATTCTAAATCTTTATTCACATTTTTTTTTGCTTGGCTATTCACATATTTTTATGGTGTTATTAGTACATATCCATTTTTTTAAAAGAAGCATCAACATTTAATATAATTCATCATAAAAAACTTAAATTATATTGGCACGTATCTCACAAAATTTACATAATCACAAAGAATTTAGAAAAAAAAATTCTACATGAGAATGTGTGAAATACATTAACAAAATTAAGATGATGAAATATTTTAACAAAGTTAAGAGATATGAAATATGTTAAGGATCTAATTGTATAAGAGTGGTCTTTTGTGTTTAATTCTAAAATTGTGAAATGAAATTTTTTTTATATAATTTTTAAAAGTGGTTGATTTAGGTATTTCTAAATTTTTTAGACTTATTTGATCATTTTCCATAAATTATATGTTAAATCTCCTTTAATTTTAGTGTTGATTTTATTGTTGGAAGGCAAAAGACAAGCCACCTCCTCTTCCACTATATATAATCATTTCACATGACGAAAATTTGTCACCATATTAGAAGTCATGCAAGTAGTGGACCAAGAATGCCTGGGTGCATTTGGTTGCACGATTGCAAAATTGATTATGTAGGAATCTGCGATTGCAAAACTGATTCCGCAGGAAGCTCACTTTCTCAGCTTTTTGAAATCACAGCTTTTGGACACTATTTGCCTGCAATCGTTGAGTTTAAAACTGTGAATACAAAACTGTTTGATTGCACGATTGCAAACGCAGCTTATTGTAATCGCAAACGTTGCGTAATCGCGCAACCAAACACACAATTACACATATTTTCCTAAAGTTCAGTGAAAAGAAATTACTTTTGATATTTTAGAAGAAACAAACAAATTACAAAAGTTAAAACACAAAACAACAATGGAAAAAGAACAAGTTAGACTGAAGAGAGATGAACGGGAGAGAGTGAGGAGGCCAGATTTAGTAAAGAATGTTTTCAGTCAGGCTCATCAGTATCAAATTATACATCCATATGAATCGAACTACATAACATATAAATTGATCTGAACAGTCAATTATTGAGTACAAGTCTCATTCTTCTATTGAATCCAATTAAATTTGAATTTGATTAGTATCATTAGTATCTAAACAATATTAAATGACCGGACCAAACTTTCTCAATAAAATAAAACTTATAAAACCTAAACCGATGGCAAGATTGACATGCTCTTTTTTTTTTATGTTCAAATTGAAACATGTGAAAAAGATTTAAGTGGGTAGCCTTCCATATCGAAGTCAAAGAAGACAATATTTTGGCCGACAAACATTGTGTGTTGATCTGTGTTTCCTTTGAAACTATTACTTTTTCTTTCCTTTCTTTTTGTGTGTGTAAATGCTAGCAACTTTGGATTTTTCAAAGCAGTGATGTTTGAATCAACAACAAAGAAGCATCACTACATTACTTGTAACCCATTTGTTGTACAACATCAACCAAGATTGACTTTTGGAGGATATTTTTTTGGAAGTCAATAGCTTCCCAAAGATGCAATTATATGTGTGGAAATACAGATATATCGGGAAGTGATTCGGTGCGGGAATGCGGGAAGCGATCACGGGCCGTCGATCACGGGTCCATCGCATCGGACGGTCGGGTACGATTCACATCGACCGTTGGATGTGATGGACCCGCGATCGAACGACCGACGTCGCTTCCCACATTCCCACATTCCCGCACTGAATCAGTCGACCAGATATATCAGTGTCCATGTCATTTAAAAAGTCATTCAAACTACTTAAAAGACGTTTGATACATTAGGTTGTAAGGTTATTCATGTTCCTGTAATCCTAACCGAGTAGAGACTTTATATATTAGATTAGAAAGAATATTTTAAAAAAATCAAATTATTTGAGTTTATATTTCATTTTTTTTTATTAAAGTGTGTATTTTATTGAAAATAATATATATACCTTCTAAAAAATTTAAAACATGTTAGAACTACAAAAGTGACCACATGATAACTGAATCTAATATTTTCATCAACTTCATAGGCTATGTTTGGTTGCACGATTGCAAAATTGATTTTAGGCAAAAGCTAAGTTTAAAACTGATTTTGCAGGAAGCTGTCTCTTCACAGCTTCTGAAAAACTCTGATTTTGAGTATTTTTTCACAAAAATCTGACTATAGTTTTTTGCCCCAGTTTTTCTGTTTACAAACGGGTTTGAGAAAAACAGTTTCCTATAAACCAAAAAACTGTCTAAATCCATTTTCAAACAGGCCCATAGTCATGGTTTAGCTCATGAAATGTGATTTGAAAAATGTTAGACTCAGTCATATATACCAATCAAAACTCAGATCGCACATTTTCATTTTTTTTAAAATAGTGAACACCATTTAATGAGGTATATGATTTGATAAAAAGTGAATATCGCTCAATTTTAAGTTGAATGAACCCATTTTTAATAAGTGTAAGAAAATATTTAATGATATATACAATATCTAATAAGATATATGATTCACTAATATAAAACTGTATTTTGGACTGAAATAAAACTAAGCGTAACAACATTCATGTGATTTTAGGTGGTTAACAGGACTTTATATGGGTGAAATGGGCTTCTGACAGTGAAGGGAAGATGGTGGCATGTGGTTTTCATCCACAGTACTGAACTTGTTAAGACCTCAGTATTTACTCACAAATTTTTTTTTCTTTCACTATTATGATTTTCTATAGATTTGTATATCAACACCTAATTTGATATTTATGAGCATAACATGCTGTCAGAAAATCAATCTTAAATCGATTTCAAAAGCGACCACTCAATAAATAGAAAATCCGGGTTGAATCAACCCTAGATAGGATCAAGATTTTGTAATATCAACTTCAAAGCGTCACATCAATATCAATTCATTAGAAATCGTGGTCACCTTGTGCATGGCCATCACCAAATTCATTAAGAATCAATGCATGGAAATTGAAGTCATGGTCTTCCACTATTTCTTATGGCCTAACTTATTTATTTCACCTGGTAGTCCTATACTTTAGGCCAATTTTAGTGTCACAATTAATGTTTTTATATAGGGGCAAGCCTAGGCCAATTTTAATGAGTTTTAAGGATACAATTAATGTTTTTATATAGGGCAGTTGTGAACTCAATGTAGCATCCAACTTGGATATATTATAATAATCTAAAGTCCTCTTTCTAGAAACTCAGTAGCTGTGAGGCTTTAAATTAAGAGCAATCAAACTGATTTAAGATATGATAGGTGCCTAGAACTTGTTATTAACCTCTATATATAAGAAAATTTATTTGATCAAATTCTATGGGTAATCCATCCTCCTAGCTAGATTATTGGGATGATTATGGCACTTGTTCAAGTAAAGTGAAGGTGGTAATAGTCTACTTATTTTTAAAAAAATATATATTTTAAGTTAAATATTAAATTCAATCATCTTTATAGCCTCATTTATAGTCCAAATGATTTTTTTAAAGTAGATATATTTTTTTCAATTAAATGTTGGGATATGAACTTACGATTATAGTGGATTGCTCGTGGTTGAAATATATATTTGATTAACAAAACACGTTCTTTTATAAATAAAAAAAAATTATATATAATCATAAGAATTGATGCTTATATTTTTATATTTTTCATAATATAGTATATATGGATTATCCACAAGATTGTCCGCGTGGATTGTGTGTAACAATGTACTTAAAATTAATGCTTTTATAATTTTCACATGGATCAACCATATAGAAAATGGATTTAAAATGAGAACTATATATGGATAAAAGGAATACAACAAAAGTGATGAATTTTTAAAGTTGATTCCATCAACTCTTTTGTAAAAACAATGAATTTTAAAGTTATATTTTTCTTCATTTCAGACAATTACAATTGTAACTTTGTTGCAAGTTACAAGAGGTCTATCATTCTCTATATAAAAAAACTCTGTTGTAATTTTTTTTATTTTTTTGGAGTTTATTATCTAAAAATGAATTTTATAGAACAAGGAGTTTGATAACTAGTTATAGATGAGATCATGACAAGTGATCAATTGAAAAACAATGTTAGAGACAATCCCGCATGTACAACATCACTTACATTTTTCACATTATTTATTTAACAAAATATAAATATATTACATTTTTCACATTATTTATTTAACAAAATATAAATATTTATTTCATCGAAGATACTGAGATTGTTAAGTATACGAGACTCCAGCAGCATAGATGGTGGGGATCAATATATAGTTTTCCTAACATGCATGTAAATGTCACATGGTGCATTCAATGCGCCGGTACCTAAAGTCCTAATTTCCCTCCCCCAGTAAATAAAACATGTGATGTCCCTCTCAGGGCAGACAAATGAATCTCCCCTATCATTTCATTCACATTGTTGGTTTCTTATTTTGAGGTCCATGTGATGTAACATTTGAGGATTTAATCCTCCATGCAATCTTATTGAAAAACAAGTTTAACTGAAAAAATGATACACATTAAAATTAAATTGATAAGTGGACCAACAAAGAGAGTATAAAAATAATAATTGTGTGCTCAATTTTCTGATGGTGATCATCTCCGGTACAAATGATCAGAATGATCTCCACCCGTGGTTCATGATATGAACTCTTTAATGTTCAAGTTAACATAGTGAGACAACATGTTTATTATCACATCAATGGACAGCCAATTAGATGACTTTTCCTGATAGATTTAATATGCATTCCACAATAGTATATTGATGAGATGATGCATCACTTAACACGATCTTAATGAATCAAAAAATATGGATCCTATATTAAAAAACACAGCAATATAGATTTGAAAAAATGATATATTCAACTCAATTTGTAGTCCACCCAAATATATATATATAGTTAATGCATTACATTCTTATATATAGAAAAATGACATAGATACTTTTAAAATTGAATGCATTTCCTTTACTATTACATAAACTACCAAAAATATCAGCAACCTATTCGTTGTGTAACACTTGATGATGGTTCAATCTTTTCCAGCCCCGATCAAGTGAAACAACATGATGTTTACTATTTTCACTCTCTATTGAACAGGGTGAATACTTCTACTATTCCTGAATTAAATCCTTCTGCAGTTCTTCATGACAAGGAGAGGTCTTTTCTCTGTTCTCCAATCACAGTTGAAGAAGTCAAAACAGCAATTTTCAATATGAAGGCATTGAGCAGTCCTGGCCCTGATGGGTTTCCAGCCCGTTTTTTTCAACACTTTTGGGAAGTTGTCAAAGAAGATTTTATTGCAGCAATTCTCTCATTCTTTGAATCTGGTTTTCTGTTGCGTCAGGTTAACCATTCGTTCATCTCTCTGATCCCAAAAGTTAAGCATGCAACCTCGTTTGATAGCTTCAGGCTGATATCTCTCTGCAATATGGTGTACAAGACCGTTACAAAAAATTTAGCATGTAGACTTCAGAGAGTTTTGCCCCAGCTTATCTCACCGCATCAGTCGGCATTCATCAAAGGCAGGCATATTGTTCATAATACACTCCTTGCGCATGAACTTTATTCGATACATGTCTTCCCCATCTTCGAGTGGCAGATCATGCATAAAAATTGATTTGAGGAAAGCTTTCGACAGTGTGAGGTGGGATTTTTTAGAACAAGTATTGAAAAGCCGACACTTCCCGGAGGTTTGGGTTAGGTGGATTACACAGTGTATTTCTACTATTTCTTTCTCTGTTCTAATCAATGGCAGTCTTGAAGGTTTCTTCACGGCTTCTTGTGGATTACGTCAGGGAGACCCCCTCTCTTTTTTGTCTTGGTCATGAATGCTCTATCTTCAATGATTGAGGAGGCGATGTCTAGAGGCAAAGTAGGTAGGTTCATTCATTCCAAACTAAATGTTTATCATTTGTGCTTTGCAGATGACCTAATGATTTTTACAGATTGTTCTCATTCTTTTGCTGTGGAACTACGACATGTTCTTGACTCTTTCTCGCAGGCTTCAGGACTTTTCCTTAATCATTCAAAGAGCCAGCTTTTCTGCTCAAGTAACATGGATTCTATGTCATCTACTCTGGATATTCCCCTTTGCTCATTGCCTGTAAAGCACCTTGGCCTTCCTTTGCAAACAGGGACCTTGTCGAATTCTTCGTGCTTGCCACTGATCGACAAAGTTCAAAAACGGTTGCAATCAGGCTGGACTGTATCTCTCTAAAGCTGGCAGATTGGAGCTTATTCACTCGGTCATTTCAAGCTATAGTCTCTTCTGGATAGCAGGTTTTAGCCTTCCAAAGAAATCTATAAGAACTCTTGAATAAATTGCCTGAAGATTCCTTTGGGCAGGTGAAGAAGGAAGACAAAAACCACATGCTGTAAGCTGGGATCAAATTTGCTTGCTGAAAGAAGAGGGGGGACTAGGTCTTAAATGCCTTGTAGACTGGAATTCAGCTGCCATGGGAGTTCGATTCTGGGAATTGGCCTCTAATCTGCCCTCTATATGGGATGTTTGGATGAAGCAAAGGTACTTTAGAAAGGGGAGTATTTGGACCTCTAAGGCTTCCTCGTCAGGGTCCAGTGTTTGGAAACATATTCTCGGCTCCGCTTCCTGGATTAGAACTCTGACAAAATATGTGATCTTCGAAGGGAAGTCAATAAATCTGTAGAGCGATCCTTGGTTGAATGGGTACGGCCTTGACCATCATTTTAACAGCCGGGGCCGTTTTCTTTGGGGTCCCTCAATCCACGTCTGTTGGTCTCCTTATTCATGTGGGGACTTGGGTTAAACCTCCTAGGTGGCCTCAAGATTTTGATGATCTTTGAGAGGAAATTGCCCAACTTGATGTGGGTGGAGAAGGGGAAGACATACTTGTTTGGACGGGCAACAAAACTAACTCTATGTCTTATAGATCTACTTGAAACTTTGTTCGAAGGTCGAAGCCATCTTTAGACTGGACGAAGGCAATTTGGCATTCCTCACAACCCCCGAGATGGAGCTTTCTATGCTGGCAAGTTGCTCTTAACCGACTCCCTACGCTTGATAGATTGTGGAAAAGGCATTTGGTCCCCTCAAAGAGGTGTTTTTTGTTTGACAGAAGATGAAACTGCAATGCACCTTTTTTATTCATGCCCCTTTTCTGGTCTTCTTTGGAGCTTCTTGTCCCACAAATTAAAGCTGAATAGGATAGGGCTAAATAGTTTGGGCGAACTGTTTCTCTGGTTCATCTCCTCTGCCTCTACTAACTCTGGTAAAATGATTCTCCATTTCCTTCTTGCTCAAATCCTTTGGTTAGTATGGAAGGCTTGAAATGAGCAGATTTTCAAGCTCTGCTCTACCTCAAGCTCCAAGGTCCTAAATTATATAATTAGCTCTACCAAAACTAGATTTGCGGGTTGCAAACTTGAAAAGGGTGTTCTTGCTGAAGGTCTAAGCTCCTTACTTGGTTTGGATGTTGAATGTAATCTACCCTATATTCAGGAAATCACTTGGTCTCCTCCTCCACTTGGTTGGCTAAAGGCTAACTCCGATGGCTCAAAGCGTGATGATTGATTTGCATATGGTGCCGTTGTTAGAGATTCGCATGGGGATTGCTTGAAGGCTTTGTCTGCTAGATCCATGCATACTCCATTAATATTCTTGAACTTAAAGGTATTGTGGCAGGGCTCCAATTATGTCAAATGTTGGGGCCTTCGGACTCCCTACAGATTCTCTCTGAATCGGATTCCACTACGGCGGTGGCTTGGGCTGTTGGAAAAGGGCACATTCCTTGGTCGGCCTTCCGGGATATTCGCCTTCTTCATCAGCTCACAACAGCGTTAAAGGAGTGGAAAATTTCACATGTTTACCGTGAGGGAAATCGAGTTGCTGACTGTCTGGCGGCTGCTCAATCTGAAATTGGTGTCTCTTATTTCCAACCATCTCAGCTTTGGAATGACATCAAAGGGCTTATTTGGCATGATAAGCATGGCACCATCCATCTCAGATCTTCTGGATGATCAGGTGAGCATTGATTGTCTGGGACGTCCTATGCCTAGACTCCATGGCGACATGAATTAGTTTTCTTCTTCTTCTTTTCTTCTTGTTCTATGCATTGAAATGTATCATCTAGGTGGCTTTTCGTCCCCCAGATCTTATCTTTTCTTTTCTTCCCTTCTTATTCTATGATGTATCATTATAACAATTTCAATTAGTAATAGATTTTAATTTACCAAGAATAAAAAAATCAGCAACCTTCAAAATTAGAATAAAAAATTCTATGAATTGGAAAGGACGGGGACCAAATTCTACACCTCTTCCAACAATTCTTATCCCCAACCTTTCCAAGTTGGCTCACTTATAACTTCGATCAAAATAATAATATGAAACATCGAAGTCTCCTCGATGCGTCTACGTGATGAACATATGTTATATATAATATGACTTTTAAACAAAAAATAAGAGCTATCCCCGAATCATCGGCACCCAAACAGATTCACACTGCGATAACAAAAAATCTCAGCCGTCCAATCTCATCAATCACCAAACCCCACGAAAATCTGACACAAGCAACATAACCTTCAACGAAGTCCCTTAAAAGTCCAAAATAAAAGTCCACTCTCATCAACCACAACCGCCGTATAAATATTAACGCACGTTCAGAGATCAAGACCATCAATCCCCCCATCTGGTCCTCCACTCCTACGTCACAATCACTTTACTCCTCCATCTCTTATCATTACCACCCATATATCAATCAACGGTTCAAAACCCAAAAAATAAAGAATCCCAAACGACAATTCCACAAAGATCCCAAAATACAGAATCCCAACATCCCCTTATAAATACCCAATCCCTCTCTCTCAAAAAAAATAAAAATAAAAATAAAAAAATTAATTCTATGGAGACCGAGAGGGGTTCGACCGGGCCGGGCCGGCTCGACCGACTCAACGTCTGGTTCGCGAAAACCCGGGCCGGGCGCCGGTTCAAGGTGGAGGAGCGCGGGACCACGTTAACAACCGAGCTCCGCGCGGCCACCGCGACCTTCCTAACGATGGCGTACATCCTAGCCGTCAACGCATCCATCCTATCCGATTCAGGCGCCACGTGTTCGGTCTCCGATTGCGTCCGCCTCTGCCCGACCTGCCCGGCCCCGACCGAGTCGTGCAAGTTCGCCCCGGTCAACCCGGGCTACTCGGCGTGTCTCGACCGCGTCCGTCGCGATCTAATCGTCGCGACCATCGTCTCGTCCCTCCTCGGGTCCTTCATCATGGGCCTCTTCGCGAACCTCCCTCTCGCGCTCGCGCCCGGGATGGGCACGAACGCGTACTTCGCGTACACCGTCGTCGGCTTCCACGGGTCCGGGAACGTCCCGTACAAGACGGCCCTCGCCGCGGTCTTCATCGAAGGGCTCATATTCCTCCTCATCTCGGCCGTGGGCCTGCGCGCGCGCCTCGCGCGTCTCGTGCCGCGGCCCGTCCGCGTGTCCTCTTCGGCCGGGATCGGGCTGTTCCTCGCCTTCATCGGGCTGCAGAACAACCAGGGGATCGGGCTCGTCGGGTTCAACCCGTCCACGCTCCTCACCCTCGCCGCGTGCCCCCGCGACGCCCGTGTGTCCGTCGCACCCGTCCAGACCCTCGCCAACGGCACGGTCGCGCTCATGCCTGGCGGCACTGTTTCAGGTAAAATAATTCATATTCGCATCTGAAATAAAATATTATTTCATTCTTACTTTAAATTACTATCCGATCCATATTGTTCCATTAACAATTTAGTTGTTTTTGAAATAAAATATTTTGTTTTGGTATCTCATGCTCTTTTCATCTTTGATTTTGTATGACGGGCCGTTATGTGTGTTCTTTTATGTTTTCCGTTCTCCCACTTTCAACTCATTTGGAATCTGTTTCTCAATATAAATGAACTATTATTTTATTTAAAAAAAAAATATTAATTTTTTTTTTCATATTTCATTCTTACTTTAAATTACTATCCGATTTGTATTTGCTCCGTTTGACAGTTTAGTTGTTTCAGGGGCCGTGCTATGTCTCCACGGGCGCATGCAGAGCCCGACGTTCTGGCTCGCGATCGTCGGCTTCGTCATCATCGCGTACTGTCTCGTGAAGAAAATCAAAGGCGCGATGATTTACGGGATTCTGTTTGTGACGATCGTGTCGTGGTTCCGGAACACGTCGGTCACGGCGTTCCCGCACACGAGCGCGGGCGACGCCGCGTACAACTACTTCAAGAAAGTGGTTGACGTGCACAGGATAGAGAACACGTTGGGCGCGCTCAGCTTCTCGGGCGCGCGCGGGGGACGGTTTTGGGAGGCGCTCGTGACGTTCTTGTACGTCGACATACTCGACACGACGGGGACGCTCTATTCGATGGCGCGGTTCGCCGGGTTCGCCGACGCGAACGGGGAATTCGAGGGGCAGTACTTCGCGTTCATGTCGGACGCGTCGGCGATCGTGATCGGGTCCTTGTTAGGGACGTCGCCGGTTACGGCGTTCATCGAGTCGTCGACGGGGATACGAGAGGGGGGGAGGACGGGGCTCACGGCGGTGACGGTGTCGATGTATTTCTTTTTGGCTTTCTTTTTCACGCCGTTGTTGGCTTCCATTCCAGCGTGGGCAGTGGGGCCGCCCTTGATCCTAGTCGGGCTGATGATGATGAGGTCGGTGACGGAGGTTGATTGGGATGATATGAGGGATGCCATGCCGGCATTTATTACGTTGATTTTGATGCCGTTGACGTACTCGATCGCTTACGGGCTTATTGGGGGGATTGGGACGTATATTGTGCTTCATCTTTGGGATTGGGGGGAGGCGGGGGTGAGGCATGTAAGGAGGAGGAGGGAAGGCGTTGAAGCGGCGGAGAATGGGGTGGTGGGTGGTGGTGGGGAGGAGGAGGTGAAGAGGATTGAAGTTTGATTTGATTGGTTGGTTTGGGTTGGTTTTTTTTTTTTTTTTTGTTCTTCTACATGAAAATTTAGATTTTTTTTTGTTAGTGTTTATAGAAGAAGTATATGAAACAATAATTCTTTGAAGGGGATTTGAATGTAAATAAATTGTTGGTTAAGTTTAGTTTTTGTTCATAGTACAACTAATGATTGTGGGAGTTTAAATGGATTTTTTTTACTCTCTTTAAATTAAGTTTAACTGTTTTTTTTTTGAAGAAATTGAATGTAAATAAATTGCTTATTTAGCTTGATTATGTAGTTCATAAGTTTGTTTTTGTACTAAGTATACATCACAGATTGGGTAACACAATTTTTTTTTTGTTAGTGTTTATATAGAAGTATATGAAACAATGGTGTTTTGAAGGAGATTTGAGTGTAAATAAATTGTTGATTAAGTTTAATTTTTGTTCATAATTTTTTTTGTTATACTGCTATAATGATGGTGGGAGTTTAAATGGGTTAATTTTTTTATATTTTTTTAAAAATCATATTAAGGTTTTATTTTGGGTTTTTAGTTGTAGAGGAAGTAAGAAAAAAATGGTGTTTTGAAATGGAAATAAATTGTTTATTTATCAGTTTGGTTTTAGCACATAAGTTTGTTTTTGCACTGTGAGTATCATCAGCACTGGACACTGGTTGAATTTAAAAAAAAATGGATGGAGCAAAACATAATTTTTTTTTTTAAGGAATTGTGTTAATACATTGTTGGTTAACTATAGTTTCTACTTACATTTTTTGGGGATAGTGAGTGGCAACACTAGATTGGATCTATATTTAAAAAATTTGGATGGATAAAAAATATTGGTTGTTTTTGTTTCAGCACAGTAGAAACAACTTGCTGGTTATCTATAGTTTCACATTTGTTTTTTAGGTGATAGTGAGTGACAACACAGATTAGATTTTTCCTTAAAAAATTTGGATGGACTGTAGTTTTGGATGTAAATATAGGTCATAACAAATAATTCTTATTTTTAATTATTATTTATTATTTGGACCCATAATAAAATCACATATGACTTGCTACATAGGGGACCCATTGACCAATGATTGCATAGATCTAGTATCCAATAAGCCACTATTTGATTGTGATGAAGATATTACTCAAAATCTGTGATGAATCATGAATGCGACTCATACAATATGCCATTTTGTTTGTATTCTACACTGATTGGTTTGTTTTTTGGTAATTTTTTAAGTCAATGTTTCTAATATCATATGAGGAAGTACATTTGATGCTCTGATATTGGATTTTTGTTTATGGAGCTGTGTGTATCAGGTTTTGGATTCCCTGTCCACCTATGAATATGGTTACTCCAAAAATTTGCAAATGTTTTGAAAAGTCTGGTGATTGGATACACAGTCTACCATTTTTTGTAAGTTCAAAAAATTAACAGTCCTTCATAAAAAAAATCTGAGTACATATAAAAAACAGTTTAATTATCTGTATATTTTTTAACTACACCTATGTCTATGACTTCTCCTGTGAATCTGTTATAGAGGGTTTTGAATAATATTTTGATATCTCGGCTTTTATGGTGATAAGATTTACTCTGTTGGTTTCTTGGACAAAAAATCCATCATATAACTGTTTCATGCAAAATGGTCCCCCCACTTATGTTCCATAAATAGACCTGCCAACCAGCATAACTATAAAAAAAAATTTCAGAAACAAAAGAATGAAATCATGAAACCACAATAAATTTACAACCAAAAGGGTCCAATAATTTGGTTCCTTCTGCTCATCTTTTCCTCCTCAGACCTCTCTCTTAATTGTGTGACCTGCATTTTTGTCAGTGGAAGATACAGACATACACTCTCAAGTGGGGTGTACATTTCTTTACTTTGCTTCTTCTTTTACTTTTATTTTTCAAAATAGTTGACCAATTTACCATACAAAAACACTGATATACTCATTCATCCAATCTTAATTGAGTATCTTAAATTTTTAACAAAGCATGCATGCATGCATTTAACCCATTGAATATATATTTAATTAATTCTTTTTGTGAAAAATATATATTTTATTGAACAAATATGTACCTCTCAAAAAAATCTCGGGAGATTGTAAAAATGACTACAGAAACTATTATCTTTTCCAATAAAGATGAAGGGAGTTTTGATTTGCTAAGAAGTACCTTATGAAGCCATTAAGAAATCATAACCAGGTTTTCTAATGAGTCCTTTATTGTGGTGGTACTTTTAACTTTAATAAAAGGAGGTCCAATGGTGTCTGGGCACCAAAGTTCAAACTTTTATTTATTTTTTTAAAAAAAAGATGATAAAGGGAAAGGAAGATATAAAGGAGAGGTGAGGCTCTCTCTAGGTCTTGGTGTCTTTTTTTTATGAGGGAGGGGTTGTTTGAATGATTGGAGTCCTTCCCAATACAGAAGATGGTCCTGTTGGGGTTAACATAAAAGTTGTGCACGTTTGCCAATACAGTGACCTCCGTGTTTGCTTCCTTTCTAAAAAATGCATAATCCATATAAAAATCATAGGTTAACATGTAATCAAATAGCATGTGATGGTAGTGACTGAACCATCTTTTCACAGGTTGGTAAATATAGCTTTTATTTATTAAGAGGTTTGGAGTTTCTAACAAAAAAAATCTTAAGGTTACCGTGATGTTCTATTCACTATTTATCCATGATTAAAAAAAGACAAAAAAAACATGGATTCTCATATTTCAGAGGCCGGATCCAGTCAAGACTGACTTCAATCAGTCCCATCAGTATCGAATTATATAACCTTATGAATCGAACTACACAACCTATTGTTGGGTACATGTCTCACTCTTCTATTGAATCCAATCAGGCCTGAGTTTGGTCAGTACCATCAATATCTAATAGGAGAGTGAGACATGTACCTCATGATTGGTTATGTAGTTCAATTAATAGGTTATTTAGTTCGATTCATAAGACTTGTAAGCCGGTTCTAACTGGATCCAGACTCATGTTAACAAAGATTACAACTGTCACTTTTGGTTGTCTAATTTTCTGATTGAATATCATTTCTCAGTTATTTTCGTGTACATTCATGGAAGCGGAGACATATTGATTAAAGAAATAAGATTTAATTAAGTCTTGTTGGTTCCTAATAAAGGACCGACATCTGTCATCTCACATGTTTAACATGTGAAATTTTATGACATTTCTGCCATATATCGTTCACATTAGAGACTGTCAATACTGGATGAAATCCAACCAATAAGATATGAACTGGTCCCTCGCAAGTTGTTTATTTTTTATTATTTAAAAAGAAGACCACAATGGGAAAGAGTGCAGGTTGGTTGTGGCTTTGATTGCCTAGTTGTAGTAACCTAAAAGTGATCTAATTGGTTTCAAACTCTCCTTAGGTTTTAAGTAGGGAGTTTCGGATTCCTCATTAAAAAGGTTTATTTTGTAGCTTTTTAAAACTCAAGCATAGGAATCCAAGAAAGAAAGAAATGATAGTGTTTGCACCAACAACACTCAAGCTAACCTACAAAAGAGAAGGAATCATTCTTTGTGTATATGGATGTGATGCTCCAAAACAAAAGTGTCTTTTTCTTCTTTGTTTATGAGTTGAAAATCATGGAACAGATGAGAGAGAGTTCTACACATGTCCTGCCTAACAAAGACTGGAAGCTGTTTCTGTAAGCAACACAGCAATGTTCAAGAGTCAAAATCCAGATCTTTTTCAATCATGCAGCCTAACCTAAATTGAGGGTCAGTTGCTTGTATTGCGTCAGTTAGGTCTGATGAGTCAAAATTAAAAAAAAAACAGAGACCGGTCACGACATCTAAAACACACACCTCACATGCCTATCATGCTAGACATTTTTTGAGTGGAAGAACTTTTGTATTGAACTGAACAATTCATGAATCAAACTGAACAACTCATAAATTATATTGAACCATATATGAATGAAACTGAATAATGTGACATGCAATTGAACTTTTTTTGTAGCACTAAATTGAATTGAACAAATTTTACATTAAGCTGAAAACCTTGGGTCGAACTGAACTTATGTAAACGTTACAAATTGATCTAAACAATTTGTGAAATGAACTGAAGAAACCATTCATATTATCTTCCCCTTACTTTAATGTATCACATGTGTAGCATGTGAGTTGTCAAACCCTTTTCTGAACCCCCTAGTAAACAGGGAGAACTGTTGTCAAATCCATGTCTACTTAAAACATGGATTCTAATCTTAAAAATACTGTTATGGCTGGTTGATGTCAAAGTCATCACTGCTATTAAGTTACAACTTTGAAAAATAGCACTTAAGAAGTCTTAATTGCTTCCAAACCTCACATTGCCATCACAACTCCATCCGATTCTCTTCAGTTAATCATCAAAGGTTTAAAAACAACACATAAAAGTTAAAACCCTTCCTGTGTCTAAAAATAACAGTTAAGTGCATGAGTTCCTCAATAGTTCATGTTCACAGTACCAGATTCCTTGTATGCATGGGGAGTCCATCAGAAAGTTTAATGCCAATAAAAGCAATGATTAAAATCATTCAGACCTTTTTTTGACTAAAACTTGGAAATCTTGGTCTGGAGATTAATTCAACAAATCCAACTTATTGTTTGGTGGAAATTAGCCACTCATGCTATTGATCAGGAAATCCTCCTAGAAATCTTCTGCATACAAGTGATGCAATTTAAACCATGGAATTATTCTGAAGAGCGGTTACCATTTTTTACAAGTGAAACAATTTCGAGTCCATTGGTAATTATTAATGTGCTCCACAAATATGGCACCAAAAAATGTAGACAGACTAATAAATGAAAGATGGGGAATTCAATTACTGAGCCAATTTGGCATCAGTTTGTTTTGAGAATAAGCAAGTGGATAAGAAAATAGTAGGCTTATACCAAAATAACATATTGGTTTAGCATGTATAGACTAGAACAGTTATACCTTCATAAGTTAAATAAACCCCCGTAACTATACATGGGGAAGAAGATATAATTTATTCTTACTTATCCATCCAAAGTCGGATCTATATTCTGATAAGAAAAAGTTATCCAAACCGTGAAAAGAATAGCATTCATCTATTTCTCCTCTATTCCTGTAAAAATGTTTTATGCCTGATCCGTGAACCAAACAAGGGGTAAGAGTTTTACCATATACAACCTTATTTTTTTAGCTTTATTATAAGCCACAATAATATGTGCATTCACACTTATACATCTTTATTGTTTATATGCATTCATGGCATTCAATCTAAGTAGGGCAAAAATTGGCAACCAATGCATTTTATTGGATTTGTGGTATGGATTTATGTTTCTTGACGCATAAATAATGTTCTCTCATCTATTTTCCTTTATCTTGCTATTGAGGGCATTCCCCTTCCTCATCACTCGACTATGTCAGAGATAGCTCTAGCACATATCTATTCAAACTCACCCTGCCAATTGATACAAATACTTCGTAGGGGCACAGTCGGGCAAACTCATTTGATCTTCAGGGGGGGACCATGAATCTCAAAGGCATGGAAGCTGCTTGGTGCCTTGCAAGTTGCACTTGGCGTCTTCCTAAATTAATCGCAGTGATTATCCACAAAATACATACCTGAAATCATAAGAGGATTTGGATGACTAGGTTTATTAAAAAATTATTCTGATGTAATTCACATGAATTAGTGTATACATAGAGAATCCACACAAGTGGAAATTTGTAGTCTGAATTTCATGTGGACTAATTAGATTGACAGAAACATCTATCGCAGGGATGTCTTCAAGTATCAGACAAATAGATCAACATGAGTTTTGTGTTGATATGTTCTTATACGAATGATTGCGTATCATATATTTTAAGACCATCAGCAAGGCACTGGTCATACAGAATCATCGAATCGTGAAAAAGAAATATACACACATGGATAGAGATGCATATGCATATCTTTGGCCGGGAAGTTTAACTGACAAGATGGTTTAAAATGCATGGTCTCAAAAGCATGGAGATTGGTCAAATAGAAGAAAAAAAGGGAACAAAAAAATCATTTCAACACTAGTTAACATTCTCATAAGCAAAGGTGGAAACACATCTAAAACAATATGTTTATATAAAAGTGAAATTTCATGATACATACCGGCAATGCATAGAGAGACACGACAGAACTCTGTTTGCTAACGTTGCTGAAAAACAGCTTAAACAATCCTGCAGCAGTTGCATCTCCAAGTCTTTGAACAATTACATCTATGCATACCTGCAAAAATATGGAGATTCAAACTATCAAAAATAACTATATTAGATAAATTTGGTGCCTTTCTGAAAGTTCTGAATAAGACAATACTATATCATATACAACCTTCACCGACTGGTGAAACTGCTTTGGTTTTTCAGTTAGCAGTTCTGAGAAATTGGAGCAGATATAGTATCTAATGAATAAGGGGATACCTTTGCCTTGTACTTCTCATCCTGTGTCACAACTGTGAACAAAAGCTCTCTTCCTGGTCTTGTTACGACATAAGTGACAACCTGGAAAGCACAAAAGGAGCATATACAATTAGAAAAGCAACTCTGGCCACAAAATAACAATTTTGTAATGTTACAAATCAAGTAATTTGAACTGGTTGCTTGAAAGCCAGTGGAGATCAACAGTTTATAAAGTTCAGACATGTGCAACAAAATAACAGGAGCTCCAAGATGAATATGTATCATTAATTAGACTGTCCCAATTGTTCTAGCATGGACCATGTGCATTGTAATACTAGTATCTTGAAATCACAGTTAAGTTTGCAACTTCAATCACGAAATTAATCGAGACCCTGAATTTAATACATACAACACTCGACTTGGACCACAAGGCGTATCGTGGCATAAAATGAGACAAATAATAGCCTCAATGATTTAAACACTGTTCTACATGCGTCAGGTACAATAAGTCACTCAAGCTGTATATTTTAAGAGGGCATTCCTCTGGTATAGAGTCAGACTAATAAACTAGGAATAGACCACTTAAAGCTTCCTTGACCAACATTCAAGTTTCCAAAATACTCACAAAAATTGAAAATGTAAATCTGAATTTCCTGAATGAATGCTTGATATTTTGTACTACAAAATGTTTCAAAAGGTGGTAGGCCGCACCCAAGGCAAGGGGGCCCAATGCCCAAACGCTAGGTGGGGTCCTAGGCAGATGCATGAAATGAGATGGAATGGTGTCAGCTGATTAGAGTTCAACCTCTTGGAGGGGAAGGGGAGTTACATCGCCCAGAATGAGGAGCAGAAGGAGTTAATAGGGTTGGTTGACCAAAAGTGAGATGATGTTGGTTGGCCGGATGAGTGCAAAAAGAAGAAGATAAAAATGACTACAAAGAGAAGGAGAAAGAAAATCACCAGGAGATGGACAAGAAGTGATGATAGTTGCATGGGAGGAAGGAAAGGAGATGTAAGGAATACTTTGGAAATAAAAAGTACAGGCCAATTTTTGTCTAAGTGGGGGCTGAAACCAGATATTAGGGTGTCCAACCCAAGCGGTAACTAGGCGGGTGCCTAGACCAAAATCTACATGAAAAGCCACCTATGGTCCAAGCAGGGTGGCAAGCAAGTTAAAACACCTCGGCGGGCACCCACCTACCTTCCTCCCTCCCTCCAAGTTGGCCTCTCACAGGGGCTCGAGCCCAAAACTTTGTCCTATTTACTTAAGCACTTTAACATTGCTCCAAGAGATAGATACATGTGTATCAATAAAAATTGTGAACATAAATCATTAGGACCACATATGATTTCTCCCAATGCATTAGATCACCATGTCACATATTTTTAAATATTGATCCCTCTTTTGACACAAAAATGTTAGAAGCAATTCAACATCTGGGGTGAAAATGGTTGGAGATAACAAACAATAAGATATTTTATAATTAAAAATTTCAGAAGCAATAAGAAAGGAGTCACAGAAACATTACTCCTACAAGATGATGGAAATTTAGATGAGTTCCAAATAAATCAAAATTCGTATTTTACTACAAGTTGGCATCATTATACAAAATGGAGAAGGATAAAATATGATTTCTCAATTAAAATAACAAAAATATCAAACTACACAAATCTTACGCAGGGTTTCAGAAATAGCTACAGCAATCCACGTACGCCAGATAGAAAGTGCAACCAAGTTTGAAAAAGAAACAACTGGGGATGAGCAGATGGCTGCAGTAATTCCAGCCACTGTAAGAATGCGCCCCTGCATGGATTTTTAATTGGGAGATGAACATCTGAGGATGAGAAAATTCAAAAATAAATGAAATTTAAGATGCTATTGATTCTCATCCGAGCAGCAGACAGCCATACAAAAAATTACATAATCCTTCCAAGAGAATTGACAGTGTCAATAAAAAAAATGATTTACTTTGCTGTAAGGGTTTGAGAAGAAGGTCAACATAATATCCTTAAGGTGCCTGAGATAGTTGCCAGAGTTAAGTGAATTTGACACAACTCAAGTGTCTATGACTACAATAGAAAGGAATGGCAAATATGAACAAAGTTCACATCTTCCTCAATTTCTTTAGGTCATCTCTCACTAGGCCACAACAAAATGTTCCAACATTTCCATATCGATCTAAACACACCTCTCAAGAAGACTTTTTAGCAGTATGTAGAAAGTGGTTCGACTATAGCTGGTGGCAGAACCATAGATAACATAAAAAGGGGGACATATTTGTTATTACGTAGCCTTACATAAAATGTGACAGTTGACAACCAATCACTCTGTCAAAGTGACTGCAGAAAAGTAATTTTTCAATCTAACTATGCAACCAGAATTGCTGTTTCATGCAAAAAAATGAGGTGGCTGCTTGCAGAAATTATTTAGCATAAAAACTATACCGTTAATGTGAGTTGTCCAGTAAGGATAAATATAGCAATGAAACTATTAATCTGGGCAAACAATTTCCTCCTCCCTTGCGGACTTGCAACAGTCTCGGCAACAATAGTTACTTTCTGCAGTAGAAAACAAAGTCAGCATATTTTGGTACATAGATGTTCAGGATTATTTAAGGAGCTAAAAGTGATCAATTTCTTGCACAGAAACATAATAATCAGGTAGCTGAATATATATTGAGTCAACCAATGTAGTTCATAGTTCTGATAAAGTTTCTTGAAAAAGTACTCAACATTGACCAGAGCAGTCTCGTACCTTTGGCATTATCACATTATAAAAAAATATAAATGAAGGACATTAATTGTTTATTTACTGCAATGGAATAATTTCCTTTCTTAGATAACTTGTCCCATCCAGATATTCATATTTATCAGCTACCATCATGATTTGAGCACAAAAGCATAGCTCATTTTTGCTGCATGTTTCATGCAGTGAAATTATTTTTTTGTGAAGAGAAACCCCAACGGTGACTGGGAAAACCAAAGTGCAGTCAATCACCCACAAATCATGTGCATCGGATAAGCCTGGAGGGATTTAATATAGAGACCTATGATGAGCAAACCCCTGGCTTTAACCAAAGTGCCAACCCAGTGTGGGTTGACTCGCTGTGAAAGTTGGAAGAACTACAAATATATCTTAATCTCAATATGAAGTTCTCTACTGATATGGAGGCTTCTTGACTATTTTAATATTGTCAGTACTTATTTAAGAACCCATATTAAAACATATGATATATAATTTACTAATGCACAAAAGTTCCTTTTTGCTATTTTTACTGCAAGTTGTCGTTAATACTTACTATAAGTTTACTTACCGTCTAACAAAGAATCACCATAATTAGAAAACAATATCATTATTTGACATACAATTTACTTTTATACAAAAATATAGACTAATTAGAATGAACATATTTGAGCATTTACCAACAGCAATAGTTGTACCTGAAAATAAAAGAAGGATGAAACAACTGCGCTCAGCCATAGGAACAAGGATACATAAAGTAGGTATGTTGATGACATTATTAGCCAGAATCCGTCTAACATCACACAAAGCCGAGGCTTCACAAGAGAAGAAGGTGACCTAGGCGAAGGGCCTTCTAAAGTAGATTTTGTGAGTTCATCACACTCACCATGTTAATTTTGAATAGCTCCTCTAAAAAAAATAACATACAAGTCAGGAAACAAAACAATATGCCTATATGTAATGCAATGTGTGGTAAACCAGCAAAAATGAAGCATTGATATAACTTCCTGGACAGAGAGAAAAATTATAGAAGACAACAATTTCCTCAATGTCTCATACATTTTATTCTATAACATATTATACAAATTAGAGAGAGGAATTATCACACTATACCAGTCTATGTTTTATGTAATTATTGCTTTTTTGAAGACAAATATAAGCTAATATAGAGCAACAATTTACATAATTGTTGATGTATAGCAGCTTAGACATTTGCCAAAAATAGTCAGCTTTGGGTTTTTTTTGTGGAAATTTAATTTTTTAATCTTTCTATCCATGGTGTTTTTAAGATGCTTTAAACTCCCATCACACAATCAGTTCCATTTTACAAACCTCCTGATTCTATGATTTGATTTACCATTCATCAAGAATAATTAAAGATATAGCCACAAAACTACACCTATGAATGCCAAGCATCATCAGATAAGCACCATTTACATGGTTTGTGCACGGCTGAGACATGCATTTTGGGATCATGCAAGACAAGAACAGCAAAGGCTCAAGTTAGAAAAAAACAGAATATTGATGTTGATATCAATCATGCATATAGTTGCTGAGGCAACATTGTGAAAAACATGGTCGGATAAGCAAAATTACTCAATGTGTTCACTTTGTTGGCAATGTCTCCTATATACATGGGTTCAATGCCTTGTGAAGAACTATTGAGATAAAAATTCATAAACATTAGTTATCTTGGTGACTTTTATTTCTCAAGAAAATTCTAGCATGAAAATTTGAAGACTCGATTTCGGCTCCATTAACAAAGTGATATTTAATATTTCATCAAACCTGATAAGAGACAATTTTCAGGTTTGTGGTACGGTTCGTGGATAATTCCTTTAGATGCCTGTGCAGCAAGCTCCATCAAAAGGGCAGCAAAAAGGAGTAAATCTGAAGAAGCATCAATCAGTGGTTACTCATAACAATAAAGAAGCTTATCAAAGAATAAAACAAAAGATATCATTCTTGCCAAAGTGCCGACCATAGGCTAAAACTCATAGTGCCAACAACATGCATACATGGTCCTAGCCAAGCCATTCCTGCAGCGAACAATGAACCCAAAAGCTGCCCAAGGGTAGCTCCGGCACCAACAAAACCAAACAATCTCGAACCTGACTGAACACGACAAGAAGTTAGATGTCATTCCACCTGCTCTCCCAATAGTCAATAAAACGGGTGCAGATCAACTGTTTCATGAGAAACAAGAAACAAGATTCTTGGACAATCAATCCGCATTTCAACCGCGGACTGTTTGTTTTCTGTTTTGTTTTATTTTATAAATTTTAATAACATGGCAACTGGTCTGGAATTATTGTTTCTTGCGAAACAGTTGATCTGCTCCCTTATAAAAACTACTACCCAGAAGTGCACGAACCTCGCTGTCCATTACATCTATAACTCTAGCCCAAGTGGAAGAAATCGTAACAAGATTAAGCAGCGCAACCTATACATTCCAAAAAATCAGTTCTAAAATCACAAAACCCACAATCCACAATAAGAAATCAAACCGTTCAGAGCCATACCCATAGAAAGAATCCAATCCTAACTAAAATGTAAAACCATCCATGGTCACTCCAATCCCCCGAAACTCCAGCATTTGTTCCTTCTTCAGACACCGTTGAATGAACAACTGATACCTAAAAACAATTCCCTATTATTCCATCAAATCCACTAAAAAAAATACACGATAAACAAATCCCATTCATCCATAACTTACCTTGGACTTCGAATTCGAATTGCCCGGTGTCGAAGCATACCAAAGAACAAAGAACAAAAGAAGAGACACACTAAAAAACCTGTGTATCAAAACCAATGCCTGCAAGAAAACAATCCAAGCAACCACTTACAACCCATCAAAATTGAGACCAAAAAAATCACAAATTTGAGAGAAATAGTGATCAAAACCTTGGCTTTTGAGAGATTGGGCAATGAAAAGATGAGGGTGGAGACCGGGGCGGCAACGAGAGTGAGTACTAATGATCCAACGAAGAGCCCCGGCAGGTTTGTGAGGCCGAGCGAGATCGCCCCTTCGTCTCGCAATGGAAGGACCACAAAGTAGGCGCTCAAAATCTAGGGTTTTCATGAAATCATGTAAAAAGAGACCAATCGAGAGTTCAAAAATTGCGTTTTTTTTCTCATAGATTCGAGAGGACTTACGAAGAAGAAGCATGAGGAGGAGTGGATCAGGGCGGAGACCTCGTGCGGATGGACGGTCACGATCGAAGATAGGATCGAAGAAGCCCGCGATCGTGGAGTCATCGCCGTCGGATCTCTCCGGACTGGTTCGATCGCCTGACCTCTCACTCTCTCTCTCTCTCTCTCTCTGCTTTTGATTTGGTGATCGTTGAAACGAAAATGGAAAGTTAATTCCGGGTCCGATAAATCCATAAGCTTTGCTACATGGCCCCAACCTATAAGCCTCTCCCTTGATGTCTTAACATTTTATTAACTGTGTAGTTATTTTTTATAAAAATAAAAAAATTAAATGCTAAAATACCCATAATTAATGTTTACCCTCATTTCCATGTTTTTCTCTCTTTTTTCATTTTTTTTCTACTAACAATCATCCCTCTTTTAAATCTCATTAAAAGATTCGTTGGTTTTCAAATTTCAAATTTGAGTAAAAAAAATCAGTGAAAAAAACCCCTCTTGTCTAAAACATGGAAGAAAACCTATTATATCATTGATGAATCGATTTGAAACAAAATATTTCATAAAAAATGAGTACAATACATTTTTTTGGTATTTCACATCGACTGGATTGCTGAATGCATCAACACCCCGAGGTTCAGAGGACTCTGCAATGGATCCCCCTTTTGCTTCTTCTCTAGGAGCCATGGTCTTCGTCAAGGAGACCCGATCGAGTGGGTTACGGTTAGGCTCTTCTGCAGAGGAATGGTTCCTTCGTCACCCTTTACCACGATTATTTGGTCTTCCGGCTATGATCAACAACACCCCCCTCTCTTGCTATAGCTACTACTACAGCTAGGAACGAGAAGCGAAGAGAAGACGTGTCTGTTGTATTTGATGATGGTGTTAATTACATTGTTTTTTTAAGGTTTTGTTTTCGAATATTAACAAAAGTAACTTTTTTTTATATATAGAAATCTGAAATGTATGATTAATTTTTTTTTATGTTTGTTATTGAAATGTAGCTGACAAAATCAAATGAGAAACCAGGAAAGTGAGAATCACATGCAATCATGAAATCCAAAGAGAATGAAGTAGACGACCATTAGTCTTTAACCATTCCCTCAAATATTCCACTGCACGTAAACATTTCCAAACACTCTTTCTCCAATAATATGATGATTATGATCATTTAGATAATGTTAAAATCATATGAGTGTTTTCAGATTTCATCAGTAACATATATTTTGATTTTTCTTAACAGTATTGCTATGCGTAATGAAATCTTGTAATAAATGTAACTAACTATAAGTTGTTACTCGTGTATATAAATATTCAACAAATGTAACTAACTATTACAGTGTACTAGAAAATGTAATTTTATTTGAAATGTAACTAACTAATAGAAAGAATTATGTTTATTGAGTTGTATAATGATAATGACATCTAAATGTAACTTGATTGACAATGTGACATTAACCTCTACATTTGTTTAGTTTGTGCCTATCCATCTCGTGATTTATATTTTCTTAATCATTACGTGTTTGTTGTTGTTGCTGTTAAGCAAATGTAACTAACTTATATACTATGTAACACTATTTTATGTTACAAAGAAAATATTTTCGTAATCATTTGTATCTAACCATTCAAAAATTTCATTCCAACACTTGGAGCAAATGCTTCTACACATCTTCTTCTGTATCAAATATCATTCTAACACTTGATGCAAATACTTCTACACATTGCTTCTCAACTTCAACAATAAAATCTTTCTGCGCACTGTCATCTGCAAAAAATGTAACTGATTCTACAGTATTTCCTATATTGAAATGCAAATAATTATCAATAAAACTAATGTACTGTTATAATCACTAGAAATCAGATAAACATAAAAATTTTAAAAATGAATAATAAAACTCATAGTTCCATTAAAGATCATATAAAGAGTCATTCATATTTTGGAATGCAACTATGTTTCACAAATATGTTACTCTAAAAATTAGTTACATTGTCAATGTAACTAGTTTTAATTATATTAAAAAATATTTAATAAGTTAGTTATATTTTCAAAAAAGGGTATCCAAAATAAATAAAAACGGATAGAAAAGACCCAAAAAGAGATATATATGTGTGTGTAACTGACATTCAACCAATTAAACAACAGATATGCCATCTTCAGAAACACATTTCACATAAAAAAACTATAATTAACATATAAAACTGATAAAATTCAAATAATTGAAAAAAAAACATAAAAAATGCACCAAACTTGAATCAACTGACATTTCAATTGATATCCTAAAAAATTCAATTAAATTTTTACGATCAGATTATGAATTGATGATTCTGAACGGCTTGAAAAAAAAACCACGATTATAAATTAACGATTCAAAAGTTGAAATGCAAAAAAGAAAAAAAACAGAATTCAATGCTCCAACGTGATTTCCTGTAATTAATTACCATCCCCTTTTTCTCAAACCGCCCCATTAATTACGGATAATACTAACAAAACACTCAATGGGTATTTATGGTATTTCAAACCATGCCATGTCATAGGGCTTATAGGGGCCTACGAATTGGGGTTTGTCAATCATTTTTCAATCCATAAACTAAAATATCTTGATTCATTTAGGCTCTCAGACCCCCATTGTATATATATACATATATATTTTTATTTATTTATAAAGTGGTAGATATGAGTCTTAATTTTATTTAAATTAACGCTTAACATGCTCAAAAAACTAAAAGAAAGTAGAAGAGGGATCTACCAGATATAAAAAAACATGAAAAAAACTGCTCATCCACCACAATTTTATCCCCAATCAACAAAATTTGTTTGCCGAAAAACCGGTGGTTGCTGGCTAACCATGCAATCCATAGCACAGCAAGAACAAAGAACAAATGATTGAGTGATTTTGCCTGTCACATTATATATTATTTTATTGTTAACAAGTCAATATACATTGTTAAATTGTAGACATACATTGTTGATATATTTGTGTACACAAATTCGAGGACTTATGAAGAAGAAGCATGAGGAGGAGTGGATCAAGGAGGAGACCTCGTGCGGATGGATGGTCACAATCGAAGATGGGATCGAAGAAGCCCGCAATATCACCGTTGAATCTCTCCGGATTGGTTCTTTCTCTCTCTCTCTCTCGATTCGGTGATCGTTGAAATGAAAAGGGGAAATTAATTCCAAATCCTTAAATTATTTTTAGGCTCAGAAATCTATTGTTATATTTCTCCATTTATCCATTCTTTTTCAATGTCTATTTTCAAGTCCGTAAACTTTGTTAAATTATCAGTGTAAACTGTAAAAAAGTTTGTGTACACTATTAAAAAATGTGATGGCATGGGCAAAATTAAGACAAAGGGATAAAATATAACCGTCATTGGATAGAAGGACATAAAAGTAATACCTCAACTAATTTGAGGATCTAAAATTAAATTCGTATGTTTCAAGTATTTAAAATTAATTCCCCAGAAGACCTGAAATTAATTTCCCCAAATGAAAACCAAATGAATGGATGTTTGGGGGTAGGGCCGAGAGGGTGTCAAATGGGCTGGGGCCCGGCCCGCTAATTGACGTGCTGGGCCGACCTTTGAATATGAAGGTCCGTGCATCTGGGTTGCAACAGTAATCTGTGCAGGCATGGCTGGGCCAAAAGTAAATGGGTCATATTTTGATGGATCAACCCACTGGCCCACCACCCCTATACATGCTTGTCAACGGGTCGGGTTCAGGTGGTGAACCTAGACCCAGTTTGTTTGAAGGGGTTGGGTCCCTATCAGGCGGGTCGGGTTAGGTTGACCTATTAACAAACCTATGTCAGAAAAAGATAAGTTGATAGAGCTTTTTGAAGCCAAAAGGGCATATTTTCTTAAATTTTTTAATGATTACAGTATTGAATTGAATTGTGAATGTTGGGTTGACATAAATATAAAAAAATTTTTTTTTTTAAGTCTGGACCCAGACCCAGACCCGACCCATATATTATAAATAGGTCGGGTTCGGGTTCTTCACTATTTTGTCCTTTCCCTTTTCAATTTTTCCTTTTTCTTTTTTTTTTTAATCCACACCGGTTATTTTTTAAAAAAATATCTATTTTTTCTTTAAAAAATTAAAAAAAATTATTAGGGAGCATTGGGGGGTGCCAAACAGGCCGGGGAGCTGGCTCGGTAATACGGTTGCCGACAAGTGAATGAAAGCAGGTCTTATGCACCCCTTTTACTATTTTTGCACACCTATGAAGTATCCTTTAAACACCCCAAAAGGCATTAAAAATTGCACACCAACCATCTTCATATGCAAGTTGAAATGGAAAAACCCTCTTCCACGGGCAAAAATACCCTCTCAACCCCTCTCGCCATGCTTATTGTTAGTCTCCCCGTGCATTCACCGCCGTTTCCAACTAGCCGTCCGTGCTCATGAGTTGTGTGTTTATTCTTTTTAAAAGTGGTTTTAGTTTCATTATTGAGGGTTTGCTTGAATTATGGTTTGATGTTTATGCTGATCTAAGGTTATTTTTTTGTTTTTTAATACAAGCATGTAGGGATTGATAAATATAAAAAATGTGTTCATATTGTTTTTTTGTTTGGTTTTAGGGTTTCATTGTTAATGAGAGTTTAATAGTATTTAGGATTCACATTTGAAGATAAGTCAATCCAACAAAAAGCGAAATAATGGCTTATTTCATCAAAAGGCATATGATCTGGAGAAAAAAAAATTTTTTTGTAGTTTCTTCTAGCAAAAGTGGACCCAGCATCATTTATTTCAAACCAAAAAAATTAAAAAGGACTTGGAATTAAACGGATTTGGTTTTGTTTTAAATTTTGTGATTAAAAATTATTTACAATTAAATTGACAATAAATATAAAGAGTTCATTTAAATTGTCGGTATCACTAACATAGTAACATTCAACAATACTTAATCTTTCGGGTGGAAACAGAAACAGAAATGGGTATTTACGAGTTTTATTAGGTCGGAATATAGATTTTTTTTTTCTTTGTGTGTGTTTTAATCGGGTTGAGTCTAGGTCATTGTGTTGGTTGTAATGTTGTGGGAAGATAAATGAGGGAATGCGACCCGTGATTGTGTTTTTGTTGGGGCCTTATGATGAGAAGAGTGATTGTTGTTTATGATTTGATTCGTTGACAGTCCTAGCTTAGATTCCCTTATGGTCCTTTCCCTTTACTCAATCATTCCACATTCCTTCATCCTTCTTTTTTTTATTTGTTGCTTGGTGTCGCGAACCAGCCGTCTCTTTTTTAAGTGAATAAGATGTAGCCTAGGTTTATAAGTTGTTTCAATAATATATGTTTGGGTTAATATTTAATGTTTGAATGTTTGAGTTAATGCTCCACACTCCACTGTTTTATGCTTGAATTTTAAAAAATGAAGAATCAGATTATTTTAGTTCGATACTGATATTGTTTCCAAAGCTAACTCGTCGACACACATATGTCGAAAAAATTAGTCTGCTCGGATTCAGGTTTCTGAAGCCCGCGACACAAGAATTGTCGGTGTAAACGTCAAATATCGACACTGACAGTGTCATGGTTAATGGAGATGCTACAGGTTCAGGTTTCTAAACCCCGCGACACTAGGATTGTCGACTGAAATGTCAAATGCCAACACTGATAGTGTAGCTAAGGATTCAGATGTTATGAGTTCAGGTTTCTGACCCCGCGACACCCCCGTTGTTGACCCAAACGCCAATGTCGACACTACGGGTGTCGCGAAGGATCCGAATATATGGGTTGCACAGATCCGATTATAAACGGATCTTTTGTGCATTACCCGTTTATGAGGGGTGTGCACCCCAATTTGAGGGGTGCAAATAGAGGCACCCTTTGAAGGCCCATGCATCGGGCCCTAGTCGTGCATTGCTTGTCCGGTGAGCGTAACTGGGCCTTGTTTAAATGGACCACCCATTTGGCCCACCACCCCTCCTTGCAGTTTTTTTTTTTATTTTAGAAAAGATAGAGCTCGCTATCATTACTTTACTTTTATATCAAATAAAAAATGGATTACAAGTTTAAAATGAGACAAGGAGAAATAGAGAACAAAAAAACAAAAAAAGCACCAAAATGCACCCAAATAAAGGGATATGTGGGAGTTATCTGTAGATGCGTTATCTATCAATATACGCTATATTTGTAGTCTACACTAATTTTTTTTAATGTATGTTTCCATTAAATAAAAAAAAATGTCTGAGTACAACAAGGGGTGTTCTTAAGACCTTCAAAGAGTAAACCCGAGACTCTAGAAAAAAAAAGTCCAACTCCATGTGAGTTATGAACTGATAATCTTGAATAATATTTGTTAACAATCAATTACATTCAGAGTGCAATTCACCAAACAAGCCCCATGTTTGGTTCGAGAATAAGCCTAAAATAAATTGGAATTAGTCAGAATAACTTCATTATAGATGTTTGGATGACTAGAATAAATGAGAATCTGTATGCCATAATTAATTAGTATAAAATGGTATATGAATTCCATCCACCTATTAGAATTAAGTTATTCTAGGTTATTCAAATTAAAGTTCACTATCAAATCAACTATCATCACCTCTTATAAATCACCTGTCATAATTTTTTTACCTTTTATAAATCCCCATCCACATTTTATCTACATTTTATCCAAACAATAAAAACTTTATTATTACGTTTCCCAATAAAAATAATTCAAAATACAACCAAACACAAAATCATTTTATCCTTATTCATACTATAATAATTATAAATCTCAAAATAATTTAATTATCGAATCAAACATGAGCAAAGAGTATACACATACATCATGACCTCAACTTCGAAGATTCACTGACTCATTTCAAATCTAACTCATCAAACACGAACCAACAAATAACACAAGATTTGCTGATTCTACATTCAACTAAAACCTGAATATCTATTCTAAGTTCCAACTGTACAGATCTGATTATAAACTTAAATATTGCACATAAATCATGACTTTGTTGCTTGCTCTATACTCATACATGGACTATAGATTTAAGAACTCTCCACCATGGGCACCTTCCCATCAGCCTCGCAGAAGCTTAAGGTGCCACAGAGGTCTGTTGCCTCGAGAATCCGCTCCGCATTATCCATAATCAGAGGCCCGTATTTGAATACCAGCTTCTTACACTGCCCACATAAATTAAACACGCAGTCACAATCATCACAAACAACACCAACTAGTAGTGTCATATTCATATGAATTGAAGGCATATACTTTTACGTTGTTTTTGTAATAGAGTATATATTGACATAGGAGTATATTGTGTTAGGCGATTTTATATATAGTGTTAGTGATGTGGTATTTGCAAGAATGACTGTAAAAAGGGCTGAATGTTTCAACGCCCAACTAATAATGCTCACCTCTGTCTCGTGTTTGTGAGATTGGTTGCAGGCCTTAAGAAGAATCTCTATTACCTCTAGCTAAAAAAGATGATGCACACAAATAAATTGAGCAGAGTTAGCAGTGATAATAGATATAAATACATCTAATGCAAGGCAACATAAATTAGTTATCTCTGCAAGTTGCATATTGGAAAACAATGAAAGATGACTATCAACTGCTAGTTGCATATCTCATGAAGATTATCATATCTATTGCATCGAGCAGTCATAAAGTTTTTGAAATGGTAGAGCAAATATTAGTCAATGGTTAACCCAAGAAAAAAAATTAAGTTGTACATATACAGACATCATTTTGAAATATGCTTTCTGTTCAGTGGATGACATACTTCTCTAGGAAGCTCCATTAGACTTCATATACAATAAGATAATCACATACATGCAGCTGAATAACAAACTGCCACTCAAGAAAGGAGGACACAAAGAAGGTGGAGGTAAAATCTTATAGCTTCAACAGTCATAAATGGACTTAAATTTGGCCACAGTTGTCATCACATTCCTCATGAAAATGAAGTTTACAAAAGTATTAGAACCATATATAATGAGAAAGTACACCACCAAAAGCACTTCATGACTGTATCACAACCAATACTGAAACACCTTTTGACAGGTCGACAGAAGTATCCTCGCTTTACTGAGGAGTCCCGAGTTCGAGTCTTACTCATGTTAACTAGATAGGATTTGACCAGAAAACAAAACAAACACTTGCCCACCAAAAAAAAAAAAATGTAGCAGATAAATTGCAAGTTTTAATTGGCAAAGAAGGCAAGCCTTATATTGAACAAAGAATATAACAACATTAGCAGTAAATTACCTGGCTGTCGGGATCTCTCAGCTTGACCAAGACTCCAGATACAACTTGGTGGCAGATGTCGCAGATATCATCATCACAAAGGTTCAGTTTTGCACAGAAACAGTCTGGATTTATCAAAGAAACTTTCATGAAGAACAAAGATGCATAGTAATCCACCAGTATAGTGCACTGCAAGAGAAAAACTTTAGATATCAACTCTTTAGGCAGGCTGTGTAAAAAAAAGGATAATATGTTTCTAGATAATGAATTGACGTTTAACTCCTGTGAAATTTGTACATTCTGATGATTTGTATATCACATAATGTGTATTTAATTGAGGTATGTGCACAGGTTCTTTCGGTGGAGGACCCCATTTGGAACTAATTTTCAAAAACAATTCTTTTGTAAAAGTTGCTCTCAATCATTTTTCATAAAAGCTGATGTCAATTAGTTTTTCCTTGCCTACGGTTTATCTAAAAAAAAAAATAATAATAACAGTTTTTTCATAAAAGTCATTTTGTTGCTCTTAAAACATAAAAATTAATATTTGAAAAAAAAAATTAGATTTTGAAAACACCCTTTTGGAACCAATTATCTCAAAATAGTTTTTGCAGAACCAATCAATTTGATAATTGATTCCAAATGGGGCCTGATTGCATGAAGTGGAAACTCTGGGTTGAATCATCCTTGGCATGGAAAGACACACCTCAAACTAGTTATAGATAAAACTTAGCATAATGTGATCCACTAATAACTAAAAACTATAATGACCTTTTCATGGATTTGGTAAATCCAGTAAAATCTCCATTCACTTTGAAAAAGGTTGATAGTATCAGAGCATTGCATACCTGTTCTTCGAAAAGATGCAGCCGAGAACATGCTTCATGAAGGAAATCGGTGAATTTAGTTTGGGTCTGATTTCCACCAATATAATGAACTACTTGAGTAATGTACTGCTCACACAACGTGCACAGTTTTTGAGTCCTCTTAAATGGTTGAGAATTTTCACTTTCTGTTTCGATCATCTGGTTGTTTATCTGCATGACTGAAAATGGAGCAATCAAAATCAATGTAATTGACTAAGTCCAGAAAATTGTATCAGCTTAAAATCCATGAGAAATCACAAAGACAAAGCAAGTCAAACCTATGGTAAGTGTAGATATGATGACTCTGTCGTGGTAGATTAGACTGAAATTTGTTTTACTTATTTAGTCAAATTATTGAAATCACACAAATTGGTGTTTCCTTGGGCTGTTCTTACAATTATATAACCATCCCCTTCTACAGAACACTCATTAGTCTGCGAGCACTGAATGATTTTTCCAAATGACTCAACAATCTCATCTTGTCTGAAAGTATCTACTTTGTTTCTTTCTTGGAAATCTCATCATTCTGCATTGCTATGAAAGAATTCTTCATTAAGTATTATTGTACCCATTAAACAACTGCAAAAACTCTTTAAACATTATAGGCTTCACTGGAAAAGCAAGAGCACACTAACCACATATTTCATAATCATATTGTAAATAGTGCCAAGAAATAAAATTTGAACATATAAATGTTGCAATAATCTCCAATAAATTGAAGCTAAGACCTACCAGATTCATCGGATATCAACGAATTCCTGGCTTCTGCATAGGCCCAACCGACAGCCAGAACAAGAAAAACTAAGGACCCTACTCTCATGCCCATTATACCTGTGACAGAAATTATAACAACCACATAAATAAATTTCCCACAAAACAAATGCAACATCTTGGGCAAAAAATGCTTTATTAGGTGAGACACCATGTGAAAGCCCAAAGTTCAAGAGGATGTAAGTGAAACCTAAGCATAAGCTTATAAAACAATTTCAGTGAACTATTACATTGTGGTAGCCAAACAATCATCTAAAATGAGTTCTCTGGAGGCAAAAATAATGACCTCATCACACATGACCTGAACTCAAACCAAGATTAGACTTCCCTGAAGATAAATAAAGGACCTAAACGATCGAGAATTCAACTAATAAACAATGAATTGTTGTTCATATATGTCGAAATTTCATTTTCCATCATAAATCAGTTCCAACCACCATTTCAAGCACGATTGTGTATCCATGCAATTCAAGTTCACTAAAATCAACCACCCAATTATTTTACATGCCTAAACATAAAGGAAAATGTAGGTGTCGATCGTCTCTTTTACAAAATTCAACATGTTCGGAATTTTTTAAAAGTATATAATTGTCTAATAAAGTAGATATCTATGCAATAAATAAATAAAATATATATTAAAATGAACTGAATACATACTTTTTTTTGCGTTTTCCAATCCTAGTAAATACTATCAAAAGAATTGCATGAATGATTGCATGTAAAATACTTCAATAAAGTAGGTGCATATGATGGATTCCTTGATATAAAAACTCTCTTTTTCACCCATTTTTTACTCTCAATTTTTTTTTTGTTCTGTAGAATATTGGATTCAAATCTACATAATTTTCAATCAGAACAACATATTATATAGAAATCACTCAAACTTAAAAACAAACATCAATCACCAATAAAGAAGAAGAAGAGAAAAAAAAACCATTTGGAAAATCGGAAATGAAAACAGACCTGAAACGGAGGAGTGGGGGATGGAGAGTGAGAGACAGAAACCTGCGTTAAATTTCCTTCGTGTCTGCGATTGAATTTACGTGTTTGATTTGGACATCCTATCGACCCATGTTTTTATCTAACAAACTGCTTGATTTTAAAGGTGGTGTGTAATTTACGACATGATTGAAATATGATTTCTGTAGTTCGGCGAATTTAACGGTCTACATTGAAAGATATCTACTTACGATACTGCATAATAACTTTTATTCGTTGTCTGTTTTTCTTAAATAAATCTTGATAGCTATTTTTAAATAAGATAGGATAAAACCTCTTAATTATTCTTAAAATCTTGTACGCATTATACTTTTCATAGACAATCATAAATACAAATTAATCTCTGCAAAGATTAAATCACCCATAGATGACTTTTGTAGTTCTTCACTGTCATAGAGATACTATTTGAAAGGGGAAAAAAAGTAATGATAATTTAATCATTTCATGATATATGTTAGGGTTAACTAGGGTAGTTGGGTTAGGATTAGCCTATGCTGACACCAAGGATGTGTATGTGTTTTTGTGATTCAAGGACTTGTACATCTACCGGGGTGGGTCGGGTCGGAGCTCAACTTGAGCCCAACCCAAGGTTGGAAAAACCCAACCCAAATCCAACTCAACCCATCTCTCGGGTTTGAAAAGCTCAACCCAAACCCAACTCGTCAGATTTTGTTCGGGTTCGGGTTAGATTCAGATTTGATCTAGATTGGGTTGGGTTCAGGTTGGATTCAAGTTTGACTTGCATAATATATTATTTTAAACAATTAAAACTTTATAAAAATTAATTCTCCGCATAAAAATATTAAAAAAGATAAAAATGAGAAACATTTTTATTGACAATAAAGATATAAAACTATATAAGTAAATAATTCCAGATAAAAGTAAATTACACAATTCAAATTTTACCATATACATTAAAAAATTTATTATTTTACTTAGAATATTATACTTAGATATAGAAATTTCGGGTTTGAGTTAGTTCAAGTTACCCAAATCTTCAACGCAAGCCCAATTTAAATTAATTTTAGGTTGCTTTGGTTGAACCCAAGCACTAAAATTCCAACTCAAACTCACCCAAATTTTAGGTTGAGTCGGACTGGGTCGGGTTCAACCCATCCAAGTTGTACTCTTGCTTGGTGCTCTATTTAGAACGAAAAATGATGGTCAATATATTATATTATTTCATTTGAAACATATAAAATTATTAGTGAGATTTATTTTATTTTAACTTTAAATTTGTTATTTACTTTATTTTTTTAAATTATCCATTATTTATTATTTTTTTCTCCATTCTATTAACGTAATTGTTATTTGTTTTTAAATAAATTTTTTATAACTAATTTAAAAATTATCTAAAATTTTGGGTTACGATAATTTTATTAGCCATCAAATCCACCGTTGACATTTATATCCTGATTAGATAGCAGCGGTTAAAATTCTATTTTTTTCTACCGTGACACGTGTCACATTATGATTGGTCAACATCTATGCGATGACGCGCAAAACAGAGAGAGACAACTGCAAAAATTACTTCGATCGTCCAACAAAAAAAAAAAAACAAAGATCCCCAAATCGATTTCTAGGGTTTCCGTCTCCGATCGTCGTCAGTGCCAAAATCAAATGATGAAGCTCCGGACCTACGCGTGCCTCAGCCTCCTCGCGACGGCCATCGCCATCCACCACGCCTTCCGCAGCCGCGGCCAGTTCTACCCCGCCGCGGTCCACCTCTCGACCTCCAAGATCTGCCTCGTCCTCCTCCTCAACACCGCCGCCGTCGCCATGTACGTCTCCGCCCGCATCGTCCAGCGTCTCTTCCTCGGCCGCCTCCGCGAGGCCGAGATCGAGACCCTCAACGAGCGCTCCTGGAGGGAGCTCATGGAGATCCTATTCGCCATCACCATCTTCAGACAGGACTTCACCGTCGCCTTCTTCGGCATGGTCGCTGCCCTCTTCGTCATCAAGGCCCTCCACTGGCTCGCCCAGAAGCGGATCGAGTACGTCGAGACCACCCCCTCGGTCTCCCGCCTCTCGCACCTCCGGATCTGCGGTTTTTTGGTATTTCTCCTCGCCGTCGATTCGATGTTCCTCTACAGCTATGCCGCGCACCTGTACGAGACGTGGCAGCCCTCGGTCTCGCTGTATTTCGCGTTCGAGTGAGTCGTGCTTCTTTGGAATTCTCGTTGTTGTGTGATTATTAGATTGGCTGTGATTGATTTGGGTTTTCTGTTGAAGGTATATGATACTGGGAACGACGGCAATGGCGGTCTCAATTAAATATATTTTCTTTGTCATTGATATACTCATGGAAGGGCAGTTTGAGAAGAAAGCAACCTACACGTTTCATTTGGAGCTCGTGCGTGACCTGCTTCACCTGTCGATGTATCTCTGTTTCTTCCTCACCATCTTTGTGTAAGTTTTAATCGCATAAATTTGAGTCAATGATATTACTTTGCAAATTGGTATTTGTGCTTTTGCTAGGGCCATCATATGACAAATTATGTTCCTTATATCCTACATGAAGCTGGATAGCTTTAATTTAACTCTATGTAGATGATGGGGATGAGGATTTATTTGAGTTGATTAATGTTAGTTCTTTTTCAGTTCTCGTGGTAGATTTTTTTATTTTTATTACAATGTTAGAGCTCTCTCCAGTAATTAATATGTCGAGCTGTTGTCAGTTGATAGAATTAGAATTAGTAACTGGGTTCTGCCTGTGTTCATCACACTGAAAACAAAACTGTTTAATAATTACCTTTATTTTATCCCCTTCTCTGATTTGCATCGAGGTTTAAGGTCATGAAGTTTCTTTTGCCAGCCTGCAATGCTCATGTGCTAATGCCTTTAAAATTTAAAACTGTTTTAGGAACTATGGCATACCACTGCACTTGATCCATGAACTCTATGCAACATTCCGGAACCTCAGAATTCGTGTTGCTGATTATATTCGATATCGGAAAATCACATCAAATATGAATGAACGTTTTCCAGATGCGACACCTGAAGAACTTCAAGCGTGAGTCATCTGCCAAACCTGTATAGTTGTCCATTTTCTTTTATTGTCCTTAATTCTTCAGTTCACAGAGAGATGTTGAAATTACAGGAGTGATGCCACCTGCATTATATGTCGTGAGGAGATGGTCACTGCAAAAAAATTACGTTGTGGACACCTCTTTCATGTTCATTGTTTGCGGTCTTGGTTAGAGCGACAAACAACTTGCCCCACTTGCAGATCAGTTGTTGTTCCTCCTGAAAATGGGACAGTTGGAACTGGACAACAAGGAGGCCCATCCCCTCCGCATCAAACTGGTAGATACTACAATATCAATATACATTTTTCTACTGATCTCAGTTTTCTTTATTTCACAAATATATCAGGTTGTCTAGTTGCCCCTGTCAGTAATACTCTGATTTTCTTGTTGCTCTGTGCCACAAGCAAATTCTCTTCTTTGAGATTTTTCTGATGATTTGTAGCAAGAAAATGCTGTATACTTATATGTCTAACTGAATATGATTTTTCTGATCAATTAGAATTTTTTCATGCTGCAAAATTCACTGGATACCCTTTTTTCCCAGGTGCAGGATCACGCAATGACACATCTGCACAAGATCCTGGGGTTGGTGCCGCAGGTGTTAGTCTGAACCATCATCAGATCAGACTCCAAGCTGCTGCAGCTGCTGCATCAGTGTATGGGAAATCATTCGTCTTTCCTCCACCCAACATATTTGCGGGGTATGGTTATAGAATTCTTTTGTTTACGGCATGCCATGCCTTTGTGAATATGCTCCATGGTTTTGATATAGAGCATGCGTGACAGTTTTTAACTATTCCATGTTGTGCACATGCCATTCTTATTATTTTCTTATTCGTATTCATAGCAAATATTAGCAGGTGCTGCAGAGCTCGATAATGGCTGTCCTTGTTTATAAGCAGAATTAAATATTAGCAATTAAGCAAATGGAAATGTGAAAAAAAACATTAGTGAAAATAAAAGTACTTATTGATGCGGACTACGTGGTGGATCCTGTGATTGAGTTTAAGAGGGAGAGAAGAATATGGCAAATTAGTTATTTTTATTTACGTAGAGTAGAAGATTAAAGCAAGTTGAGTACAACCACTGTTTTGAAAGGGATTATGTGTTCAATTTAACATTGGGGAGGGGGGGAGAATGATTTTTCTGAAATGTTATTTGAAGGGGCAAATGTTGCTTGGAACATGAAACTGGTAGGATGAAGGCAGACGTTAAAATGCAGAAATATTAGATAAAGAAAAATTGTCATCTGTATAATATTTTCTTAAAAACTGTTGTATTACAGGTTGGGCTGGTCTGCATATTAATAACTTTTTTTGTCTGGTTTGGTTCTCACATCTATACTGTTGACATATCTTTCAATCTGAAAGCCTTAGACTGGTGAATAGATTGAATTATAAAAGAACTATCTTGTCTGAAAGAAATATGGGGGATTTAAATTATTTTATTCCACCCAGATAGTAATCTTTGTGTGATTGCCATATATACATGTGTGTGTGTGTATTACTGTTAAGTAGTTAACCTTATTCCTGTTACAATGGATGCTATATCGATGGGTGACATATGGAATGGTTTGCTGAATCATTTCTTTCACATTCCAGGGCAGCAGCATATGCAAATGCGCCCCATATGAAAATGCCTACTATAGATAATGCAGAAAGGAGGAGGTTGTCAGATGCAAGGGTCTCTCTATTGGGGGCACAGGAAAGCCTTCTGAAGTTGTTAGATGCAAACCTAAATCTAATACAGCAGATTGAGGTAAAGGATTCTGTAAGTTTTTATACTCGATTTTCATCTTTATGAATTGTGGCACCCATGAAACCAGATTATGAGTTCACAACGTGGCACTCAATTTTCATCTCTCAACTTTCATCTTTCCTATTATGTAATGTAATTAGTTGAATCCTTATGCAGATTGTTGTAAGGAAACATCCCATGTAGTCAGATTTTTAAAATAAAACATCCTTGTGACACCATGCATATCAAATTAGGAGTCCATGACACCATTTCATATTCTGTAATGTAATTAGTTGAACCCACATGCAGATTGTTATAAAAGAAACATCCATGTAGCCCAAAATGTTTTTCGGAATCCTATCTTTCTTCAAGTTTCACCATACAGTTACTTTATTTTTTCCAGGCCGCTATTGCGGGTACAATGGAAGGGAGGTTGTCAGATGCAAGTTCCTCTCTATCGGTGGCACAGGAAAACCTTCTTAGGTTGCCAGATGCAAGCCAAAATCTAAGACAGCAGATTGAGGTAAAGGATTCTTTGAGCTTGCATACTTAGTTGTTGTCTTTATGAATTGTGGTACCAATGATATCAGATTATGACACCATGATGCCATTTTATATTCTGTAATGTAATTAGTTGAACCCTTGTGCAGATTGTTATAAGAGAACATACATGTAGTCTGATCTGCTTATTATGGTGGACAGGGTGTCCACTTTTTCTCCTTCCATGGGTTCTTTATATTAATTGACTGGAGCATGCAACATATCTCTGTGTCTTTTTTTACTCTTGTGATAACTATGATAACAAAAAGGTGAATATGGTCATGTTACACATACCAAGTCACTGATGTGCAGTGAAATAAATGGCATAGATGGCTTCCACATCGTTCAGGCTCATGCAGGTCAAAGGTTGGGCTTGGATCTGCTTTTATGATTTAAATATTTCAAAATAAACTTTTTCATCAGGAGTTGAATTGGTGAGGTGAAGAAGTCTCGAATACAAATTGCTCGTGTGAATTTGTCTGTTCAGTTTGTATTTTAACAACTGCGACGGTGTCGGAAGTCTTTATAAACCCTTATCATTGTGAAAGATGTAAGACTAACCACACATTTTGCAAAATGACCAGATCGTAATTTTGTCACAAAGGCCCATTAATGACAAGGGACTCCATTGATATCCAATTCTGTGATCCATCTTGAAAACCTTCATTCAATTTTTATTCAGCAATCTAAGAGTCAAGACTTGCATCTCCACATGGTTGAGCATTGTTTGTTATCCTTTCTTTGGTGTGCAGGTTCTCAAAAGAGAGCTGGAGCTCCTGAAGGCGCAGGAGGTTTTGAAGGCCTCAGAGACTTCGAGATAAAGAGTCCATCTTATTGAGACTTCTATAGGCGTAGAAAAAGTTGGTGCTGCGACAAAGCCGCTCTCTTACATGCAGTCTTGTATGCATGCTGGGGAAAACTTGCTTGACAAATGAAAGAAGTCTCAGTTTGATGAGTTGCAGACTGTATATAGAAGCTTTTTTCTTTCTTTCTTGTATCCCTAGTTCTCTGGGAACAATCTTTGTTTTGATAGATATTCTAAATTAATACATGATTAAAAAGAAAAAAAATCTCCATTTACACACAATGAATTGTTTCATCTTATTAGTCCAGGTTCAAGATAAGTAGGGATGACAATGGGACGGTATTTGAGAAAGTCCGGTTTGGTTTTTTGAAAGCCAAATTTATAGATATTTTTAATACTTTCATTCATTTTTAAATTTAAAAATTAAGTAATTGTCTCAAATCAATATGTTATAATTTATATAATATTATATGATAAATACTTGAATGGTTTGCAGTTGTAAAAAAAAAGAAAAAAGAAAAAGAAAAAAGGAAGTCATGTTGGGCTAGTACTGGTCATACATTCAATTGCTTCCCAACTTGGAAGGTATTTAATTTTCAATCATTTATCATATGTTTTTGTAAACCGTCTGAAATTCATACAAGCTCTTGACTTTTTCTTTTTCTGAAATATGTATAATTCCTCTAAGACATTTATGTAAAATCTAAATATCTCACTTAGTTAAATTTTCATTGACAGATTATGATTATTATGTGAATATTCTGTTTGGTTAACCATGTTTGAAAACATAATATATCAAAATTTATGTAAATGACGATTTTATCCTTTAGATAGAGTTTTGTAATCTATAGATAGAGTTTTGTAATCTATCAGGATTACATCATCATTTACAAACAAATTTTGCATTTTTAACAAATTTTAAGAGGTTTTTGATACTGTGCTTTCATCAAAGTAAATCTAACAGAATATTCGATATTCCTTATCTATCAATGAAAGTTTAATTTTACTACTCTAAGGGTTATTTGGATTTACATAGAAGTTTTCAAAATATTATATAAATTTTAGGAAAAACATGGGTTATTAAGAGTTTTCCCATTTTTTATTCATAATTTTATTTTTAATATATATTCTTCCGTACATGCATACAAGAACCCTCATTTTTTTTAACCATTTCTACATTGGGCCAGGATGGGTCAGATTTGGTACAATATGTTTGAGAAAGTAAACTGATACACTTAGGGTGCGTTTGGTTGCGCGATTGTAAAACTGATTCTATAGGAATCTGCGATTGTAAAATTGATTATGCAAGAAGCTCACTTTCTCATCTTTTTAAAATCGCAGTTTTTGAACACTTACTAAACTGATTTAAAACTGCGATTGCAAAACTGTTTGGTTGCACGATTGTAAACGCAGTTTCTACAATCAACGACGCTGCGTAATCGTGCAACCAAACGCACCCTTAGTATGTTTTATAATAAAAAAACCGCTTCATAATAAAAAAACCGCTTCTACATTATCATTTTCTTTAAAAAACCATATCCATCCATCCCAACATGATCAAGTCGAGTAGGCTTTACGGTGCACTATTTAACAACCCTCCCCATTGCCATCTTAAAAGTAATCTCACTAACAGGTTTTTTGGACATTAGCAGACCTGCTTTAATAAAATTTCAAAGTCAAAAAAGACAGTAAGAAGAATAGATGCTTATCATTTCCAGGTGAACAAGCTCATCCACACATACTGCTTAAACCCACATATTAGGTTCATTGTACTCTTATACATCTTCCATTGCCACCAACAAACCATACTATACAAACATAACTAGAAAACAAAGAAACCATACCCAGATCACAAACATTAGGAAACACAGACAAAAAAAATACTAATAGATCAATATAAAAGACTTGATGTTGAACCATCACCTTGTGCTCAAATCCTGCTTCTTCTTCATCTTCTTGTGGCTGTTGTTCTCCTTTGCCAATAAAATCGCAAAACGCGCGAACCCGAATTTCTTCCTCTTCGAAGAGAACTGCTTGTTCCCAGTATCAGACCTCGTCGGAGACGAAACCATGTTCCCTTTGCTCAACATTTGACGCAACGACACCTTCCCCACCCCTCTTTGCTCCTTCCGCATCCTCTTCTCGTACTCCGGCAACAACAGTTTCCGGCTCAAGATCTGCCCAATGGACAGTGTCGGCTTCATGAGCGCCTTTGCATTTGACTCGCCCACCAAATTCAATCCGTTCACGTCGTACACGTTCCGAGAGTCTCTCCGGTGGTGAGACGGGTTCTTGAACCTTGTGCTGTTGTGTACGACGGACCGTTTCTTCTGTCCGTGCTCCGACCTCCACCTCCGAAGCGCTTCTTCCACCTCAAGTTTCCCTATGTTTGCAGCTTCCACGCGGTTGAGAGCCTCTTCGAGTGCCTTCTTACTTGTCTTGACTTCCTTTGAGGCCTCCTCGACCGCTTTTAGTATCTCCGCCTTCGATGCGTTCACTTCATCCACTTCAAACATCACCACTTCGACTCTCTTCCTTAAGACCTCTTCGGTTTCTCGAGCTTTGCGGGTAAGTTCAGCATACTCTTCAAACGAAAGGGTCACTCCAAAGGAGCACTCATTGTTTGTTAAAGCTTTGATCTCTGCAAAGGCAGCAGCTTCCGATGCTTTAGCTGCCTCTTGCATCTTTTTTGCAGCGACACACCTTATCTCGGCTGTCTTTATGCTCGCTTTCGTCTTTCGATTTCCAACATTGTTTTCGAAACTTCGGTTGTTGCTATTTCAGCCATCTTTTTGAACTTCTCTGCTTCCGAACTTAACTTTTGGAGCTCTCTTGAAAGATCCCCTTCGCAGGTCTCGGGATCTTTGGCCAACCGAAGCTTTAGTCTCGTTCGGTTGAGCTCATCATCGAGAGAAGAAATCTTTGCAGAACTTAAAGTTAACCTCTCTTGGGTTGTTTCAAGTAAGGCCTTCTCTTTCTCGAGTTTGTTGTTTAGTGAGTCGACAGAGCCTCGAATTTCAGCCAGGCCACTAGTCGTCCTGTTCAGATTCACCTTTGCTTGCTTCAATTCCATCAATATCTGGCCCGGAATTAGGGTTGTCACTGCATTCGGACTAGATGGGTTTGGATGGATATCAATTTCTGTGACTGGGTGAACCTTCCTGTTATGCGAAGGTGGCTCAGGAAGTGTAGTGGTTTCCAATGCTTCTTTTTGTATCTTCAGTTTCAACCCTTCTATGGTCCGTTTTGTCATTTCTAGATCTTTCAAGACCTCAAGAGCTTCCCTTTCTTTCACCATGAGATCCTTCTCAAGCTGTACAGTCTGTTCCTCCACTTTTACAATATCGGTCTCATTGAAGACGTGGTGCTTCTGACAGAATATTTTATGTTGGAAGTGAGTAACATGTAGAATGCATAAATTGCAAATATGAACAATGATATGAAAATAGGATACCAGAAAATCAATAAGTTCAGAATTCAAGAGATCAAGTAAAGATTGCAGAACTTGCCAATAAGTAACTAAAACAAGAGTTTTTTTATTTATAAAAATGGAACCATCACGGAGAGTGCAGTATTCATCTTACAACATCTGTGAATCCATACTTAACATGTGTACTGCTCTGCTATGCACACAATCAAAAGTTCAACCAAATCACCATATCTGAGTTTTTGTATGTTGAGAACATACAATACGGAGCGCGTTCAAGGTTCAGCAAGTATACCTTCAAATTCGATGGGGGCAAAAACTAAAATAAACATAAACATCAATCATCATCCCACCTAACATGGCAGTCAAACACACACTAAAAAAATGAGCAAATATTATCCATTTTATTTATCAATTTGATCTCAGAGAACGGTCGAGATCTTCTGACCAAATGGGAGCATAGAATGCAAAAAAAAAGGAGGTTAAACCATGTTTCTTTGGTCTTATTGCATGATTTTGACAATGACATTTTTGCACAAATACACCAACCTAGTCCATCACTCAAACTAAAGATGGTTGCAATTAACTAATCAGACAGAGCAGACACACTGACATTCAAAAATCTGTAAAGTATCTATTATCATTTTTTTTATTGTGATACTGCTCACAAGGTATTCCTTTCTCAGTCAACAAGTTCACTATGTCTATAAAAGAACACAGCCCATTGAATCCAACAAAAAACCAATTATGAAAACTCATTATGATTACTTGAAATAACACATTATTCATAGTTTGCTCACTCACAATGTTTACATAACACACAAACAAGCTTGTAGTGTCACATTTTACCTAAACTACTCAATGTAACAAAATTACATTGTCAACTTAAATGATCCGAACCACTTCAAAATCATTTCCCCACAAAATGCATCAGAACCTAACAACCCAACTTCAACCAAACAACAAAAACAAAACCCACTTCAGATTCAACACATCAAGAACCCAAAACCACACAGAACCACAAAAAGATTCAAATTTTGGTCCCCAACTCACCTCGGAATCATCACTGGAGGAGGTGGTCGATCTCGGCTGAGCCTTCCAGTGCCCGCTCCCGCCGAAGAGGCAGACGGCCTCCTTCACCGACTCAAACGGCGGAGACGTGTCGACCTCTCCGACGCTCATTGGCCTCGTATTGGCTTCTGGGTTTCTCGAATCCGCCATTTTTTTAGCTGAATCGACTAGGGTTTCTCCAAAACAAAACAAAAAAAACCCAAATTTTGGTGAGTACTTTAGAGAGAGAGAGAGAGGGAAATATATTTGGGTTTTATTTTCTGTTTTTAAAAAGCGAAGTTACGGAAATGCCCTTAAAGTTGGATGAAATATCTCCAACGTTCAGATTTGCTTTTTCAAACTGTTGACCGTTATTTCTGGAAGATTTTACCAAAAAACCCTCTTTAACGTCCATTAATTACGATAGTACCCTGGTTGTGGGCCTAGAATCTACCGTTGGATTAATGTGATTTTTTCGGCACGAGAGATTGGACCGTCCGTTTTCCAGTAAAATTTAGTTGTCAAAAATGCTCTTGTATGATTTCAAGAATTACAGATGGACCACTTGTTTGCTGTTCTTTTTTTTATTTTTATTTTATTTTTTCTACTTTTACTTTTACTTTAATTTAATTTTGTGGGATTTCGTGTTTATTACACATGTGACCGTTACATTGAAAGCCGTGACCATAAAAAGACAGATCCATCGTCCATGGGCTTCCTTCTAATTTAACCTAGAGTGTTGCTACACTCGTTACCTTTACCAACAATTTTTCAGTCCCCACGTCGATTACTCAGCTGAATTTTTATTTTTTTTAAGCCACGTCAGCCTATGAAAAACACTCACCAAAAATTCCCCCAAAAGTTGCCGCCCTTTTTTTGTTTTACCCTGTTTTGATAACATTTCACTGCTTTGTTTTTTTTATTTTCATTTACTATTTCTGTTCCTCCTCTCTCTCTCTCTCTCTCTCACATCAGCGACAACCACCACAGACCAACCATAGCAGCTCCATGAGAAGGTAGTAAATATTCCTTGTTTGCAGTCAGGGGACAAAAAGTTGGTATGTGCATAGTTTTCATAAGATTCCCCTTTTTTTGTCTTCATCTTCCTTTTTCATATGTTTTTTTGTCATTTGTGACAACTTTTTCGTTGAAGATAGTTGTAAAGTTGATGATAATAAATTCTTCTATTTACCACTACATATCGATGAACTACTTTTTCTTTTCGTTTTGATATCGTATATACAGATTTTTATAACGTATATACTTACTAAAATATTACAGGTAAATCGCAGATGATTATCATGGACCAAATGAAGACGAATGATTGGATCAAATTGGAGAGAGCATTGACGCTGAACCCCAAGCTGAAGTAAATCGCGATAAAGAAGCTGATGACATTAGATATTACAAAGCGAATGAAGAGTTGATTATTGGAATGGAATTAATTAGTATCGAGGAAGCAGAAGAAGATTCACTCCCAATGGTGATTTGAAGGCACACACCATAAAACAGTTGACTATTAATGTTTTACATTCTGAACTTGACAATTTGTATTCAATGTGAAGAAGTATTTAACAAGTTTTTAGTGACACATGCAATGTTTAATTAAGCATGTACCTCGATAGGTTCTTGTTTTCAAGTAGTTCATTTATTCTCAAAGGTTGAACTTATGAAGACACGTACTCTATTATTGATGGTACATGCATGACTTAAAGCTGTATTCAAGTTGGACGGTATAAAAACTAGAATGATTCTCTTTACAGCCTCATATATGATTGTTTTAAAGTTAAAAAATTTGAAGTTGGGTGGTAGAATATGATTGAGGGACATCATATGGAGGACAATGCATAATTAAACTCATTGTTCGAGGATCGTCATCGGTGGGTGCCAATATTTGTTATTTACACCACCTATCAATGCATATGACTTATCTAACAAAGCATATACCTCACTTGTATAATGAGGTATATAACTCATTGAATGACAAATAAAGTACTTGAGACATTCTATAGGTTCATAAACATTTGAAGTGATTTGGATTACAACCATATCAACTAAACGAGGAATCTAACATATGGATGACATCACAAATGTGGAAGTGAACAATATGGTTATTTATAAGAAGTTGACTTGTTATTTTCAATCTGGCGTGGACATTTCTTCAAGTTCTGTAAGGTGATTTTTACGTTTTGAACTTGACTATTTGTATTAAACGTGAATAAGTATTTAACAAGTTTTTAATGGCACATACAATGTTTAATTGAGTATATACGCCTTGATAGGTTTATAAACATTTGAAGTGATTGGGATCACAACCACACCAGCTAGATGAGAATTTAACATATAGATGATATCACAAATGTAGAATTGAATAATTTGATTATTTACTTGTTAGATTTTACATAATTCATCACCCATGAATCCAGTGGTAATCATAGCCACTATCAATGCATATGATTTATCTAACAAAGCATATACTTTACCATATGAATCATATAACAAAAAATCACATCACACAATAACATAACATGTGTACAATGAGGTATATAACTCATTGGATGACAAATACTTGTTCTAATTTTATAAAATTCATCACCCAAAATGCAGTTACACTCATAGTACGCATATAGGCCATATCATCCTTGGTGTTAAAATGGAAACGAATAAGGGACATCAAGAACAAGGGGGGCACCCCTCTGCTTCCTTCAACATCGTCTTCTGTAATAACTTGACAGCTCTCTCTACCCACACATTATGCTCCTTGTTGTGGAGGGAATCTTACAGGAGGAACTGTTGGTTCATCATGTGACACCATCCGCCTTCCACCATTTGTATGTATCAAAAAAGCATCGACATCCATCCATCCCCGCATCAATGTATTGCTGTAATAAGTAAAATAGTTAGATAGGCTCAGTTACAAATATGCTAATCCAACATAACTGAAATGATATATTACATTTAAAACTGTCGAGATGTGCAAAACTCTCCTATTCGCCACAGCTTTAGCCACAAATCTCTAGAAGCATCAATCACCTAAGACATGGAATGCATACATCTCATAAAAAAAGCGTATACCATATAATAAATGCATATATCTCTTAAGCGGGAGCACATAACTCTGAAGAAGAAAAAAACATGAAACATACAAAAAATTAAAATATGTCACCTACCTCTTCTCCCACAAGGCATTTGATCCCCTTCGCGATGAATCTCTCCATATTGGGGTTCTAAAAAGACAAAATCGTCTTAACAAACATTTCTCCGTTTTGAACGAAGGGATATCATCTCCGACAGACATTTCTTCGTTCTGCACGAAGGAATGTTTTTATTTACAAAGAATATAATAGATGATGTATAACGTAAACAGAAAACAAATGTTTATGAACGACGAATATAGCATGCCACCATATCCAATTAAAATATACAATAAGATTAAAAAATTGAAACATCATAACATAAAAGAAAAAAATTGATTTAAGATTAAAAAAAACTATTTTAAGAATAAAAGAATTGAAACAAGATTTAAAAAAATTGATTTATGAAACCATTTGCTAAAAAAATATATTAAAAAATAAGAGATGGTGGGGTAATGAAGACGGTGAAGACGCAGAGGAACCACACTTGAAAGACGGTGAAGATGCCGACGGTAAACCATGTGGAAGAGATAAGAGATGGTGAGGGGGGGGGGGGGGAGGAGAGAGAGAGAGAGAGAGAGAGTTTGTTTTGTGAAATCTGAAAGGTTTGGTTAAAGAGAGAGGGTGTGTTTGTTTTGTGGAAGACAAAATGAGAGAAAAAAATTACATTGGAACTCGACAACAGATGGATCTCTCCTCGATATCCACCCCCACACAAGCATGAATTCAAAGAAATTGGTGTTACGAGGTACATACCTCATTTTTTGAAGTATATGTTTGTTCAAAATGCGCATGTACTTTTTTTTGTATTTTCGACCATTTAATGTGGTGTCAGACCGTGCCAGTAGCCCATGTGTCTTTGTCAGAAAGTCTTTTCGACCATTTAATGTGGTGTCAGACCAATTTTTTCAGACGGATTCAAAATTCAAAAATACATAATATTTTATTAAAAAATATTATAGACGGGATTTGAATTTAAAAACGGTATACGTCAGTCAAATAATAAAAATGCTACGTCATCTGGGCACGACACGTCGGATCCGACGTGGGGTCTGAGCTTTTGACGGAGAAACTGCCTGAGTGTATCATTTTCCTTTAAGCTAACCTGGTATGGGGATTCGACTTGGAGTGAAAAAAATAAAATAAAACAATAAATCTTGTCACACCACCAGCTAAACAGTGAAAATATACCTCATCTACTTTTAGGCATTGTTTGGCATTATTTGGTTGTAGAAATAAACAATATTTTTGTATTTGTATGAAGTTGTCTATGCAATCACATAACCACATAATTTTACTGTAGTAGCTTCTTGTAGATAGATTTCAAAAAAATAGTATCCAAAAGCTGTGATTTTCAAAAGTTGGGAGGGTTGATCTTCTTATAGAATTAGTTTTAAAACTCAAATTTCTACAGAATTAGTTTTGCAATCGCGCAATCAAATGCACCCTTAGTTTTCTAATTAGTTTCAAGTGCCAATACACAAAGTATTATTTCATGAAAAATCCAAATAATCCTCTGTAAACTGTCTAAAATCCATATAAATATATAATCCCTTGAAAACATCTATGTAAATCTAAATAGTCTCTTGAATTAAATTTTCTTTAATCGATTAAGATTATTGTGTAAATATTCTGACTGAATAACTCTGGTTAAAACATAGCATATAAAAAAACTCCTACAATGTATTAAAAATGCGAAAAATCCTTCGTAAATGACGAATTTGCCCTTGTGGATAGAGTTTTATAATATATGCGGAAGCGGTAAAATCATCATAAGATTTTACGCATTTTTAATAAATTGTAGGGAGTTTTTAATATAATGTGTTTCACTCAGGTTAACAAAATAGAATATTCCTTGAATATTCATCACCTATCAACGGAAATTTAACTCAGGGATTCATTTGGATTTACATAAGTATTTTCAGGGGATTATATGAACTTAAAGAAAAACTATGAGTTATATGGATTTCAAGCAATTTACATGGATAATTTTGATTTTTTCCTATTATTTGTAGCACGGATGTACTATTTCATTCATGTATATCTAGTTAGCACTTAATAAGTTATTTATTTTATGGGATTTTTAGTTTTAAGTCCCCATAAACTATCGAATTTAGCTATCGATCTATCACTTCTTCATATTTTGGATTTTAGTCCCTACATTTAAATGATAATTTAGGAATAACTTATTCCTAAATTATTAAGTTTATTTTTTAGTCCCTGGAAGGGACCTATTCCTAAATTATCATTTAAATGTAGGGACTAAAATCTTGAGGTCCATTTCACTTGGACCAAAATATATAATTTAGAGGGACCTAAATCGATTTTCCTAAATTTTAAGGGAGTTATATCGATTTTTCCCTATAATTTTACTTGTTGTAAAGTTGTTAATGGGCTGGGGGCCCGTCTAACCCCACCCACGTATTTTCTTACCCCACCAAGCAATAAAAAAAAAAAAACCGGTGTTTTGCTATCCCCACCAATTCACCCTTCGACCGGATTTGGTCGCCATAATCAGGTTTCGCGCGACCGGATTTGGTCGCCATTTCAGGTTTCGCGCGACGAAACTGATCGAACAAGATTTGTAATAAAATTTATAATTTTTTTTTTGAAAACATAATCTCACGACGGTATCCTCTTGATCTTTCAATCAGGCCCAAGTCTGAGTTGTAATGTAGGGCCCCTCAGAATAAATCATTATTCTTAAATGTAGAATATAAGAACAATTTTTTTTCATAGGTTACAGACAAATTTCAAAGTCAAATATAAAATTGTTATAATCAACTGATATGTTTTTTTGTTTTCAAACAAAAATATCTTAACTATGAATTCAAACGAAGCTTAAAAAGATATAATTTGCTAATAAGATATTTTTCTTAAAAATTTGAATTATTGAAAGTAATCTACTTAATTTTTTTAATCCCTTAGTTGTTGTTTTGGATGAAAGAATAAATGTAGAATATATGGATAAATCCAAAAATTTATTTAGGGTTTACAAAAAATAAGTGATATAATTCTGAACCCGTGACCCATTCCGGCGTCCAAAACCTGAAATGACGACCCATTACGGTGCCCAAAACTTGAAATGCAGCGATCACGGATTCGCCGTCGATCACGAATCGGTGGGAACAGACAAACACCTTTTTTTTTTTTTTTTTTTTTGCATCGGTGGGATTGGAAAATTGTTTGGTGGGGTAGACGGGCCCATGGGCTGGGATTCATCTCGACCGTTGGATGCGATATCTTGAGGTCCGCAGGCCCACAAAGTTGGGCTCGAAATCAGGCCCAAAGAATAGCCCCCAGCCCTGTCGTCTTCGAAAGGGATGAATGCCATGCACTGAAAAATGAATAAATGATACTGACATTTTTTTAAAATTTTCCATGTTCGCCATTAAAGTATATATTGTTATAAAACTTGAAATATATACTGAGATAATGCTAATAATTTTTCTTTAGAAAATAATTTTTTTCATTCTATGATAGTAATATATATATATATATATAGTACAATAACACAGTGTATAGATAACTGAGATTCCACTTCTAGGTTACATACGAGAATACAAAACGAGCTGCGTTTTAGCGCTTAAATGTCACGCTCAATTACGTGAGAATTCTCACAGCCCGCACACCTTATTATTTTTTTTCACGGACATAAAATTGATATATTTTTATTTTATAATTAAGATTTTTTTTCATGTGATTAATTAAGATATTTTATCCTAAAAATCTTTATCATTCTATTAACTAATTAACATACACCCAAAAAAGTGGAACAAACTTTCATCTAAGGTGGGGGCACCATGTGATTTTGCCCCCTCAAAAAATGGCTTCTTGTTGTGGTCAACCAACTAATGAAACAATTGAAACCTCGTTTTGATCACTTGATTTTGGCTTTTGTAGGGACTCAAGTCACATGACCATGTTCAATAGTTTGTGCGGGTTTTTCATTGGCTTCTTTTGAAGGTTCATTAAATATGTCATGTAATTAAAAAAAGATAATATAAACTATTAGTATTAAATGGTTACATATAACATGATCTAAGCTGATCAATTTTTTTATAATCCTCAAAAGCGATAGATTTGTGTGATTTCATCGGCCGGAAGTTCGGATTTCAGCGTTTGTAGGCGTTTGTTCGTTAGAATTCATCAAAGGTTTACTTATTAATATTATATTAAAAAAGAGAAAATTTTATCTAAACCCCTGCAATCTTTTTTAATACTAAAAGGGTGACCTCATGTAGTAATTGTGAAATATATAAAAACCCCATAAAGTTTTAGCAAATTATTATGTTTTCTTATCAACACTTTTTTTAACTATTAAAGGGTCATTTGAAAACATGTTTAAAAATTATGATTTTACATAAAATTGTTTAATAAAAGTCAATTATTAAGAAACTCACTTTTTTGTTTTTTGAAAATCCATTATACATTTTGTATCAAAAGCTTAAACAAACATTTTAATTATATTGTTTTTATTTCTACAGAAGCAAAAGTCAACTCAATTAAGTTTATGTTTGGAAATGAGTTTGAGAATTATCTTTTCCTTAAAAGTTAGCTTTAAAATTAAGTTTATAGGAAGTTGTCTCTCCACAGATTTTGAAAAAACTAGCTTTTAGTAATTATTTAAAAAAATATGTAATTAAATTGTAACTTTTTTTATGTTTGAGAATGAGTTTGGGGAACTCAGTTTCATGCAAACCTTTATTGCAATTATTTATAAAAAGTTCTTAACAACAAGTTCCCCTATTAATTAACAAAAAACAAATTGAGCTTGAAGTGTCACTTTAGATGAAAGAAGATTGAACACTGAACTTACCATAAACAAATAATACCCAGGGCATGAAAACATTGAACAAAACAACATGATTGGAACCTCCTAACATGCTTGTTTTGATATCGACTGTTTTCATTTTTTGTCTCATATTTTATAGTGTGCAAGTTGAGGTTACCATAGTCAGTTGAATTATAACTTGGACATCAAAGTTGATCTCTCTTTTCTTTAATATACATAATTCAACATGTATGATTATGCCATTGTGAGTGAAATCAGCTTCTTTAAGAGGCTGAAAGCTTTTCTCAGAAGCTCAATGAGACGACATTTTTTATTGTATGATTCATGTTGCTTGATTTTTCTTCCTATTGAAGATTTTGGCATGCTTGATATAAGCTAAGGCTTTTCAGATATTGAATGAGTCATCGAACATTTTAGAGGGTTATCGTTTCAATTTCAATGAGAGACAATTCATGTTAGATTTTCCATGGAATAATTAAGTTGACCTAATGTTTATAGTTATCAAATTGAAGATTTTGATGAATATATGATGGCGTTGTGAGAACAAATTTCTGAATATTGTATCTTTTTTTTTCTTTTATAGAATAGACAAATTCGTTTTGAATTATCTTGTTCGAAATTCAAGAGAGATAAGTAATGTGTTATACTATATAATTATTGCATACTGAAGAAACTAAACACCATCATAAATTTATTAAATTAAATTCGAATAATTTTTTTTGTTACATGTGGTCATTACAATCTTGAATCAGCATTTTATGCCCTTTTGTTCTACTTTTATATATACCTAAGTGTGGAATATTCTTTGGTAACCCATATGCTTCAACTAAATAATTTGGCTTGGACGAATTGAAAATAAAATTTTAATAATAAATTTTAAGATTTTTTATTTTAATTCCCGTAAACTACATGATTCAGTGATCGATCCATCACTTCTTCATATTTCAGTTTAAGTCTTCAAATTTAAAAGATATGTTCCTTTTAGTCCCTTCTAGGGACTAAAAAGAAAACTAAATAATTTAGTGATATGTCTCTCCCACTCTCCCATGGACTAATAAGAAATATATCATTTAAATCTAGGGACTTAAACTGAAATATGAAGAAGTGAATGATCGATCACTAAATCATGTAGTTTACAGGGACTAAAAAATAAAAAACCCAAAATTTTAATTTACACATTTTATGTATAAATAGTATTATTGCGCTGTATGATTGCATCTTGTATGTCAAACATATCTCATCTGGATAATTTGTATTGAATGGAAATCATACGGATAACAAACAAATACATATAATTAAGTGTTTAAATAGTTACATTCCAAAATAAAACTATAACATACATAATATAATATACATTGAGTGATCCGATGATGAGCCTAAAGGGTGGGTAGATACCTCTTCGGTTCAGCCCCTTCTCTGCCTCCCTATCTCCACCTTCTTCACTCAATAGTCTCTTTGTTTTGTTGCTTTTACTCTTATGTAACTTTGTGTTTACTTTTATTTATGTAATTTTGGATATGTACGACACTTCTATTAATAGAACCCGTGGTAGATCATTTACCTTTGTCAAAAAAAAACTTATATAATATAATAGACGCTATTACACACAATCATATAACATATAATTTATTAAAATATATATTTTATTTTTATGAAATTAAAGTATATGTTTTATTATATATATATATAACTCAATGAGTGTAGTGACTACATTTGGAATTGTATGCACGATTACTCCCCAGCTAACATTTTTCTAAAATAATATATGAGCATGATTATTCCCTAGCAACATTTTCCTAAAATAATATATGAACCTCCCCAACAATATTCTAACCTCATTTTTATGAAGGGGTTGATTGATTGGCTCATGCAACCAATGTGGACCAAAGACAATTAAAAGCTAGCATGGAAATTATTTTGCAGATATACTTCAAATTCTTTCATTATTATATATTTAAACGGATGGAAACTCTATCTGTGGTTCATGCTTTTTAATAAATACAAGCAAAGACCAAGTAGGGCAGCGAATTCAAATGGATCGAAGGTATTGCATGTGTTACAAAACCAAAACCTACTGGAGATATTCTTTTTTTTTTTTTTATCTTATATAGAAATATTATCAACATGTTAAAGATTCTTTTATAGCTTTGACGAAATAATAATCCAATATTTGTATATTAAATATGCTTGACCATGACATTAAAAATATGGGTTTTTTAGTTTTAACTCCCTGCAAACTATCGTATTTAGCGATCGCCCCCTCCATTCTTCGTATTTGGGTTTTACTCCCCACATTCAAAGGATAATTCATTTTTACTCCCTATCAGGGACTAAAAAGAAAATGAAATAATTTACAGATAGGTCCCTCGCAGGGAGTAAAAAGGAATTATCCTTTGAATGTGGGTAGGCCTGTCAACGGGTCGCGGGTCGACCCGGACCCGACCCGATAGAAGGCATAAATACCCGACCCGAAGGACCCGACAATGAAAATGGGTCGGGTCTGGGTCCACCCCGACCCGATCCTATGGACCCGATGGACCCGATTGACCTAACCCAAATACTTTGTGATTTTTTTTATTTATGATCCAACCCAACATTTATGATCCAACCAAACATTTATAACTAAATATTGAATACTCATTTAAAATTTTAAGCATTTGAAATATTTTTACAATTTTTTGACTTCACGTAAAAGCGTAATAATCTAAACCGTATTCCAAATGTCATCTTATTAAACATTAAAAAATCAAAATAGTGAAAAACTATTTATAATATATTACACTCTATTGAAAAGAAATAAAAATGAAGCAATTGTAGGCCTTTAAGAAGTTTATCAATCTCTCTTTGTCTGACCTACTTTTGTTAATGGGTCGACCCGACCCGACCCGACCCGAGACCCGATGTGGACCCGACCCGAAGGACCCGACAATCAAACGGGTCGGGTCCGGGTCCACCCCGACCCGACCCGGACCCGACCCGTTGACAGGCCTAAATGTGGGGAGTAAAACCCAAATACGAAGAATGGGGGGAGGCGATTGCTAAATACGATGGTTTGCGGGGAGTTAAAAATAAAAATCCCTAAAAATATTTGTTCTCCAATGTTTTTCTATGTAACACTCTCATGAGAGTAAACCATAGTCATTCATTTTACAAAATTAAATTGTATCAATCCATTTAATTGTAAATAATATATACCAAGAAAATAAACAAGGCTCCCTCAATTTAACTTCTTTGTCCAAATTTTTTTATTTATTTTGGGGTAGCTAAATAATTAATCACTTCTAGGGGATTAATTGATCAAATAGCTCTATATAGCATTTTAAACCTATAAGTTGGAATTGCGGATTGCATACTCCAAGAAATACTATTATTATATAATACATGTAGCAACCCCCATAAACTCCATCTTAATATTTTATAACCTGCCCCCAATACCAAAGTTTGAAGGTGAAATAAATGGTCTCATGACGTATATTATTATTTATTTTTTGTATCACTATTTGAATTATATAGTATTATTAATATTTTTGTCCCTATGTGCCAGTGCAATGAAAATAGAAGGGGTAGGGCCCGCACGTGCGCCATGGAATGCTCCACGTGCCACCGGATCTTCTCGGATGATCCTCATAAATAACTCCTCCATATATGATATATCATATACATGTAATATACATGATTTTTTTTGTTATACATTAATTGCATATAAAAATTATTTTTGGATACATTAACAATCAAAATCTATTACATATACAATTCAACAAAAAGGCACAATCAATCATTAGATTTTCCAAAAAAAAAAAAAAACACACACTATTCATAATGATATAAGTGAAACAAAACATATTGATTTGATGTACAAACTCGACATGTACGAATAATAGTATATGAATTTATTCTGTCCACTGTCCATAAACTCTTTCACATAATTTGTTAAGATAATATTACATCAACATGGGACAATTAGATCATCATCAAAATCACAACCACCACATATGCCCACAAATAATAATGGATATTAAAAGGATCTACATGTAAAAATACATGTATGGTTATGATATGTTGCAGACTACATATGCCATTGATTGAAGCCCTTCACTTGCTGTTTCATTTTCTTTTTTTTCTTTTCTTTTTTTTGTCCCAAACTTTGGAATCCTATCATGATAATTTTCGACTTTCAGGTGGCCTTTAATCCTGTGGTCCTCACATAGGGGACCACACAATGGACGGTTCATAAGCCCCCACTCGTCCAAATTGAAATTTTGTTACAAACCCTCGGAACAGTGGATCTAATTGTAATTTTGTAGTTAAGGAATTCTTTGTGGATCCCTGTGGCAGTCAATAAATGGCTGCCACGCAGGGAGTTTCTATGTGATTAAATTTTTTTTTTTTATCAAGTCTTACTGATGAGAGTTGAAAAAAAAAGTAAAACAAAAAATTACACCGTTTATGTGACAGTCTCTGATTGACTGCCATTTGATTTTTATGTGGTTTTACCGCATAGGATCTAGACTCGGGATTTGGGACCACAGTTCCAAGGTTCCTGATGGAAAAAGCTTAAGAAAGGTCCACCGGTTGGATGTCTAAGTTTCTACGTGTCTCACTTTCTGAGTAAAAATTTCATCACATCAATAAAGTTTTGCTTTTCATGATTAGATTCATGGGACATTGTGTAACGCCTCAGGCTTACACAGCAAGAAATTGTCCACTTTGACCCTAAATAGAATCACGGCTTTAAAAAATGTCTTTGTGTGTAAGAGCTGTACTTACATATAAGCACATACTATCTACTCCCATTAGGCGATGCGAGACTAAACACCAAAACTCTCACCCTCATCCAATCCATAGGCCTCTTGGACTATTGGACCTCCCCTCAATGGGTTGGGTGTCACACATTGCACGCGCATTGTAGAAAGTCATAACATATGATATCCTTTCATCCAAACAAGGTCCTTTGATTAATTAACTCCAACTAACTCAATTTACTCCGCCACGTGGGTGCTCCACATGAGGACCTATGATTCGATCTCCGCCGTCCAATTTAGAGGGGACGGCTCGATCGGATGCCTGCCATGAGAGGAAGAAAGTTTGCATGTCAATGTCAAAGTAGGTTGGAATGAAGGTTGTGGGGGTGTCATAATCAATTTAAGATATTGTTAATTAAATAAAATCAAAGTAATTTGTATAATTAAACACATACCAACACAACTTTGGTCTTGTCTTAATGAAACAAATCATTCATTTGGTTTGATTTAAAATTACAATTTTTGTTTTATTGAAATTAGCTTGTTATATACATATAAATGAATGATAACGTGGCCTTTGCAGCCCCTATGGATCTAGACCGTCCGACCGCACAAATCTCGCAATCGAATGGTTTTTTTTTGAGAAATTTTAACCGGTAAAAGTTATAATATATATATATATATATATATATATATATATATATATATATATATATATATATATATATTCAAATTTTGATTTTAATTTTAAAAAAAAATAACAAAACAATTTTACGAAAACTGTTTGTGAGTAGCTTTTTCGATTTATATTTACATCATAAACTGCTTTTGAAAATTAATTACACATGGAGGAAGATTGATAGCAAGTTTTAAGATGTCTCTAAAAATGATCACATGCCGGACTCAAATTCAATCTATATTATATGACAACCCCTCTTTCCGTAAATTAAATATAAATAAGAGCAAGACGAAGATCTACTAATTTTTGTTACTCATGAATCCATGATTTTAATAGTGATATTGGGAATAAATAATTTACATATTAGCAAAATAGCAAATTTGCAATTTAATTATTCACTGTAGCAGAATGTTAGTGGAATCTTTTCCTGAATTAAGTATCAACAAGATTTTTTTAGACTCATATTATTAATTAGAAATATTGATCAGTACATCTTAAATGTACCAGGGTTGTAACAAAGTTAAAATCTTTATTATTAAATGAATGCAATAATGTAAATTTGTGACCTACAATATATGGACAGTTTAGGAGCATCCAATATTCAGTCTAAAACAATTCATTAATTATTTTTTTTGTAAAAATAAATCAATTATATGGTTGTTTTGTAGATTCTAAAGGGTAAGTAAAATCATGATAATTCTAAATAAAACCTAAGTAAGTTCATTAATTATCATGATAATAATAAGAAAGATCATGGTAAGTAAGATCATGACCAAATAAAACCTAGCTCATTATTTAATTGGATCCTTCCACCCAAGTTCATTCAACTTTTGGTCCAAAAGCAACACAAATTGTTTAATGTCCCCACATCACACAAATACATACTTTAATCAACCAAAGTTAAAGATAATTTTTCTTTGGTGTAGGGCCAACCCATGACACAATCCCTCTCAAAGTCAATCCCCATGTTTCCACATGCACCCCCCATAAATTACACACCATATTATACTATTACATGTATTAAAAACTTAATAAACACCTCCCTAAACCAAACCGTTTCACTTGATCTCTCCTCCATAAAAAGCCTTCCCAAAACCTTCTCAAACTGATCCAAACACCTACCCAAAACTAAAAACAAAAGATGGTATCTCCAGGAGCTCTCCCTCTCCAAATCAAAGATGATCAAACCAACAAGAAGAAGTTCTATTCAAGGCTGTTATCAAAAGAGTCCTCCATTGAAAAACCCTCCTTTAGAGTCTACTATGGTGGCGCCTCCGGCGCCGTCCCTTTCATGTGGGAGTCTCAGCCAGGGACACCGAAAGAGCCAGTCTCCGCCGAGTCTAGGCTCCCTCCATTGACACCCCCTCCTTCCTTCCTCTCAAGCCCTAACCCTAAGAGGTCAGGTTTCATGAAAAGGCAGCATTCAAAGAACTCCAATCTTCTTAGGAGCATCTTCCCCAAGTTGATGAACTCTCCGAAGAAGCCACCTCGCTTCTCGTCTTCTCCTTCTGTCTCCTCCTCCTCTTCTGCTTCGACTTCATCGTCTTCGTGGTCCACCTTCTCGCCGATGAGGAGGTTCTCTTCGTTCGAGGAGGAGGAGGAGGAGGAGGAGGCGGCGGTGGAGTCGCCTAGGTCTCTGCTTTGCTTTGGTGGATTGGCTATTGGAGGGCTGAGGAGGTGCTACTCAGTGGTGGTTGTGAAGAATGCACTGTTGTCTGTTGTTGGTGGCCATGGATCTAGCCAAGGTAGTAGAAATGTTGCTTAATTGATTGAGTTTGGAGTCTTTGATTTTTTTTTCTTTTAAAACTTCATAAGAGGTGTTTGTTTGGGGGGGGAGGTGTGACATTTGTGGTAGTGACTCATCTACCCAATGAAAAAAGAAGGGGGGAACACTAAGTGGTGGTGATTATATTAATTAGGGTTTTAAGGTGTATGTTTATTTTCATTTTGAATAATGTGAAGAACTGAAATGTATGTGGTGGTTTTCCAATGATGCTTTGTTTCATATATATCTCCAAGTTCACAAGCTCTACCATAACAACACCTTATGATCCTTTTTTTTTGTGATAGGTAAGTGTTTTATGGGTTTTAATTTGTTTATCTTTTATTTTGATTTCTTGGTTAGATCTTCTCCCATCTGAAAGAGTGACTCGAACACATGCATGATTTTTTGGTAATGAATTAAGATGATATATTGCATCTTTGTCAACCTCTCAAGTGATTGTTTGTGTATGAGAATGAAATATTTGATCAATTCATGTTATGATGGACATAAAACACAATAATATTTCATGTGGCATTGTGATTTTGACCTATTGTTTCAATTGGTGAGATAATTATTTTATGATTCTGATGTCATATTGTTTTGGGCGTCAGTACACAGTCTTTCAATTCTTACCGGCTTTACAACCCCCACTTTTTAATTATATTATACTATATATTAGTTTATGTTAATATATAAGAGGTTTTTTTATATAAAAAAGATATGTATTGAAGCCATTTAAGCATATGTATTTCATAATTAGACAAATGTATATTATAGAAAAAATCAAAGCGGCTGTAAATGGGGCCTGTCCTAACATTTTCCTGTTGGCCTTTTAATTTGTAATCTTCTGTGTGCCTAAATATTTGGATGTAAATGCATTAGAACCTATTTTGAAAATCAAAGACAACCCCAATTAGGGTTGTATAATAAATAAGATATACATACTGGGGCTGTTGGAATTGAAGAAAATCATTTAATGTGGAGAGGGAAAGGTCGCTACAACCTCCTATTTTGCCTACTATTTAATATGTGAATCAATGCATTTGGAATCTTTTGGTCTCCCCTGTATGTCCCAGTGCATGTGACCAAGCAACAAGTTACCCTGTTTATTCAAATGCAAAATACAGTGAGTTCATATAATTGTCATTCCTGAGTCCTAAGAGAGTATATGAAATTTCTAATATCCCACTTCTTATGTGTCATTATTTTACATGGATTTGTTTTACCTGGAAGTCAAATTCGATCTATTAGACTTTATGATTTGTCAGATTTTTTTTTATAGCTCTTGGTTAGAGCAAGAAAAGATAATAGAGAATTTATTTGAAATACCAAAAATATGCTTACTAAGCTAGTTGTTTTATACATATATTTAAAAATGAGTAAGTAATATATTCAATTAAATACTTAATAAAAAATACATGAAATTAAATCAAACAATCACAGATAATAATATCTCTAAATAAGTTGGATTTTGCATAATATTTAAATATCAAAGTTAATGAGATAGAATAAAGAATAATAGTTTAATTAGGAATATGAGTTATAATTATTTAAAATCATATTATTAACAAAGGGTATGGCTGACATTGACAAAGAAATCTATTAGGAATATCAAAATCCTACCAATTTGTTAGGATTTTGATTCCACCTAAATAACAGCAAAATATACATTCAATTCATTCGAATATGTACTTTATTATTATTGTTAGAAAATTTTTAGACTCAGTCATTTTTATCAAACAAAACTCAGACCATACATGTTTTTATATTTTTAAAATATCAAGATTATCTAATAATGTATATGCTTTGATAAAAAGTGTATATCGCTTCATTTTGAGTTAAATGAACCCATTTGTAGTAAGTGTAAAAAAATATTTAACAGGGTATATACATCGTCTAATGAGGTATATATTTCATTGAATTTCTAACGATGTATAAATATAAGACTGCATTTTGAACTTTAAAAACAACTGACTGTAACAACGCCCTTATTATTATTGTTAATGTAAAATTATATATTTCATCAGAAAATTTTATATGTTTCAAAAAATTCAAAATGCATTGGGATTGTAAAAATAATTGCATGTTCGACTGAGTTTAACATTCCCCAAAATATAATACCAACAAGTTTCATAACCATTAGATTTGAATGAGACCCATTAATCAAGACAGTTTAATGAATAGGATTTCACCTAAGATACCTAGTTGAAAATTGGCCTTTGAGGTTTGTAGTTTGGTTTGAACTTTGAAGTGGTGGGGGCAATAATTTGATGGGATGAGATCCATATTCATTAAATGGTGGGAATAAATGGGTGGCCCATTGAATGGACTGTCTGGATGGATTTGGATATCCACCGACAGTGCATCCCTTGAGAAACAGAATGGGGGTGATGCTGGATAACTAGGAATAATACAGCCCCTACTATTCACTTTGTCTATTTCGTGTAACTCAAACTTTTGTTATTTTTTGAGGTACATAAATAAATAATGGTGGGTAAATTATTATTCATCACATTTAGATAAAGCATGATAACAAATATAAATTTGTCATTTTTTTTTGGGTAAGACCCTGTTTGGTAGTGGAATAACATGGGAATAAGCCAACAAAATATTACAATACATGGGTGTAACTGTGTGAGAATAATTGAAAACAAGCTGACATTAATATTCCTGGTCCACTGGAATTGTATTATTCTATTCAATCTATTCTGTTGGTAATAAGATGATTCACATGTCAAATCAATTGTCACTATGATCTCTCTTAGGGGCTGGGGTCCTATATACCAAAATGTTTTTTTTTTACTTTTTATGAATTTTTATTTATATTTTATTCACCTTTTATGTACATATTATTCATAGTCAACCAAATAATAAAAATTTATTATTAATTATGTTTTCCAAAAAACTAAAAAAATACAACTAAACTGAGAATGATTTTTTTTTATATTTATATTAGAGTAATTATATATTTCAAAATAGCTTCTCGCTACCCAAATGTGGAGGTATTTAGATTTTTTAATATTTTTTGGTTATTAAATTTTCTCTTGTCAGCCTAAGTAAATCTCAAAATTCATATCCCTTCAGTAAAAATGAGATACCTACACCAACCATCTTGGAAGTTTGTCATTTATTATAGGATGATGGTTCAATCAAATTTGATATTTATTATAGGATGGTTCAATTAATAAGTGATTGAACAAGTAATGGTCAGCCAACCCCCAATTACTCATGTGCCCTCACCTTTTCAAAAAAAAAATTGGACCCCTACGATAAACACCTAATTTTTTTCTACTCTCATTCCTTTAATTCTCCTAGCCCCACAAAATTATAGTTTTTCTGTTATAAGTGCATATATGTTTTCTATAACTTTCATAACAAAAAATATAATTTTTATAAATATTATCTGTAAATACATTATTATGCATGTCATGTAAAAATGATAACTTGAAAAACACTAGAGAAACATACGTTAATGCATAACACCTAAAAATATTTTATCACAATAAATATATTAAAACACTTGAATTCATCGAATGTTTGCATTCCAATGTTCTTTTCTACCCTAATGAACTGAGATGTGTTTTCTCGGATCATCTTCATGTCATTTTGGTTGAAATCGAATCCACTGTTACACATTCGAATTAACAAACGTAATCGTTAAGAAGAAAACTAAGCATAATTCAAACTACATTAGAGATGCAACAATTAGTCAAACACCTAAATAAATCAAACATCAATAATTGTGTACTTCATAACAATATAAGAACCACATATATATTAATGTTATGCATTAATGTATGTTTCTCTAGTGTTTTACAAGTTACTATTTTTACATGACATAATGATGCATTTATAGATAATACTTACAGAAATTACATTTTGTGTTATCTAAGTTATAGAAAACATATATGCACTTACAGGGGGAAACTGCGATTTTGTGGAACTGAGAGAATTAAAGGGATGGGGGTAAAAAAAAATTGAGTGTTTGCTTAAGGGGTACAGAATTTTTTTTTAAAAATGTTGGGGGCACAGAAATAATAAGGGTTGGCTGCAGGGGTACTGGAGCAATTCACCTTTTTTTTTCGTTTTTTTTTCTCCAACAAATTGAAGACACTTTTGTCAACTTATCGTACAAAATCACACCTTGCACATGTTATCATATCATATTTTTTAATGTTTTGAAGATTAGGTTATACTATGATTGCAAACTTATCCATGTTAAATACTCATATTTTCATATAATGGGGTCTGCTTCCTGGTCAATTAGTTTTAATATAATAAAACACAAAAAAAATTGAAAAAAATTAGTGCTTTTATATTATAGTAAATAGATTTTCTCTCTATAGCTCTCAAGTTAAGATCTTTCTATAATTACCTGATGCAGAAGGCTTTGTGCATGATTTTGTGCATCCATATTCTTTTACATTAAGAAAAAAGAGAAAAAAAAAGACAGAGAAATTAAGATTGAATTTAATTACTACTCAAATAATGATTTATAGCTGAATTAATAAACCATAGTTTATCAATTCCTATCATATTTTATCAACAAAATGGAGACAATGGTTTGCAAAGAATTAATTTAACGTGCCAAGAAATGCAGACCTTTCAAATCTACTATAAGACAGCACTCTCAAAGCTGCCAATTGGAAACAAATATGAACTTCAGTACTAATAATATGTTCCATTGGTCTTAGTGGCGGAGTCAGAAATTTTTCTAAGGGGGGGCTTTACACGAAGTACAAAAAAATTCATTATTTATGTATATATCTTTTATATAAAATTAATTTTAAACAGTGACATTCATAAAAATTTATCATACTACTTAGGAAAATTGTATTTGGAATCATTCATTCACGTATTCATTTCTAAATATATCAATTTAGCACAAAATGTACCTGAACTGGATTATTTGAAAAGAAAGATTCTTATTCTCAACTAGAATTATCAAATCGATTCTTAATAGTATGCATAATAAGGGTTTATATATGCATAATAAGGGTTTATATATAAAATAGAGAGAATGAATAACAATGTACGAGTGAATAACATACATAGAGTGTATAATCATGTGTAAAAAGTATTTCACAGGGTAAGCGATAAAAAAGATATTAAAGAATTTAGAAAAAAAATATAATCACCACTTAAGGGTGTTTTGATATATTAAAAAATTTGAGAGACCTAAATAAAATAAAATGTTTTTTTAACAATATTTGAGTTTATTTTCCCAAGCATTTTTATTATGATTCAATAAATATATATATCCATATTAAACTCAGATTCTCAATTGTTCTTATTTGTTTACTATATAAAAAAAAATGTTGATACACAATGTTTTTATTTCAGCCCCACTTCCAGTCCTATATACGTCGATAGAAAATTATCAAAGCATATACTCGCTTTAACGAAGAAGATGCTTCGATAACTTTTTTTTACATTTTCTATAAATGCATTCATGCAATTCATTATAGTACATACTTCATTTTTTATATAAACATACACCTCATTAGATTAGATATACTAATTTTAAAAAATTCAAAACATTTGTAGGCTGAATTTAGGACTGAAAAAAAGACTGGATTAAACATTATCACAAAAAAAAAAAAAAATACAAGGAAGGGCTTGAGCCCCCTCTTGTCTCTACATAGCTCCGCCCCTGATTGGTCTCTTCTTTACTTTTTTTTTTGTGGCGAAATGTGACCATATATAGCTTCGATTTATGTTTTGTGGCTGTTCAATTTGTGTACCTATCCATGGTGGTGGAGGTGAAATTTAATTATTGAAAAATTTAGAGGACAATTCCACATGCAACCATCATCAAAGACTTATTCTACTTTACTATGGTTGGATGTCACATATTTGTTCAATAGATAGATACATATAGAGATGCAGGAGAAGTCTTGCGACAAACACTCTTGAGTTAGACATGAACAAACATGGAATAATATTGTAAGAACAGAGAAAAAGTACATGAAAATTTGTACTTTTTTATGAAAAATGACACTGGTATTTAAAAATACCAAGCCCACCCATTTTTACATAAAGTTTTTTATAATGAATTTTTGTAGATGTCTATATATATCCTCCACCTTTTAAAGCAGGTGCATTCTAGAGTGATAGAGAAAATACATGACTTGTTAGGCTCAAATCTATCATTTTTCATAAAAAAAAATGAAAAAGAAAAGAGATAAATCTTGTTACATGGTTTTATTATGGTAGATAGTCATATCTGAATATATAACAATTAAGAAAATATAATAATATGATTTTTATTATTCTCATTAAAGAAAACTAAAAATTCATTTTTTACTCTGTTGCTTGATTCACATTGGATTAGTTGGAGGTACCAGGTGAACATTGTATTTTTCTCTCTCTTTGTATGATCAATTTAATATTACATTTGATTTTTTATTTTATTTGTATCATCTAATCATATATGGGTTTTCGTCAAACCAGTTATCACATTTATCTTTTCATGTGACGGCCTTTATATCTCAACAAATATCAGATTTTTTAAGATTTTCTATTGGTGGATTTGATATAAAAAAGAAGTTAGTTTATAGAGTTTTTAAATAACGTGAGGGGCAGTCCCACGACAGTCACATGTTTTGATTTGTTAAAAGTTTAATGACTTATAATAAGATATATAGTTTAATAAAAATATATATAATTTCTTGATCTATCACATGTATCGATTGAATTAACAACACAAAAAAATATTAACCAATTATATACATCATGCTAGGAGGTACATAATACCTCAACAGATGGTTATCGAGATACATAGACCGTCGTATGCTGGATTATTATTGCCATAAACTGTGTTCATAAGTAAAAAAATGAGTAGATTTTTTGTGTAACATATATAATTATTTAAAATAAAATTTAGGTGAGAGAATTTAAAAAAAGAGATAGAAAATAATATATTGTACTATTCAAGCATGAATGAAAGGATAAATGAATAATTCCATCTATTTCTGGAATTGTTATTAGACTCATATTCGCTCAGCCAGGAATATCTAGTTAAAGTAATTTTTTTACTTACCACATAAACAACTCAATTTGGCAATCCAGCTCTATTATTACTTATTTGCCTCTATTATATCATTAGTAAAGGCATTTTGTTTAATCATGGTCGAAGAGTTTACATTCCTAATTTATTAATCTCTTTTATTGTGTAAACAGAGAAAGACAAAGGTTGGACTGACAATTAAATTGCATGTCTCGTGTGGACATTGTTAATAAATGGGTCAAGTTTAGGTGCATTGCTGGCTGTACAAGTATACCATATACCCCATGTACTACTGTTTGATATCACATCAAATAATAATAATGATGATAATAATTATCATAATAATAAACTTGCATGTTGACCATGAATAGTTTAAAGTCCCACTCCCATAATTATGTATACCAATGATACCATATATAAGATCTGATATGTTTTGATAGTTAAATTTTTTTTTTGCCAAAATAAAATATGATAAATATCCCTGATTAAACTAATAATAACTCCGGTTATAATTGCATGATAAAACTAGAACAACTTAACTGTTATATTTTTAATTAAATTATCGTTTTGTGTCATTTTAAAAATTTATCTCAATATTTTTACACGTATCAAATATGTCATATCAGAGATTTCTCATACTATCTCTCACATTCGCAACATATCTTAGTAGTTATGTAATAGAAAAATGTTACACTACTCAATTTATTTTATTATTTAAAATGCAATTTGTATTATATACGTCATTATATTGAATAGAGGAGGAGGAGACCAGTGAGATATATGAGACTGTAAACAAGTCCGAGTGTTTCAAATAAGTTTGTGAACATTTGGACATTCCTATCATGACATCATATATTATTATATATTAAGTTGATCACGAAATAATACATAGGGGAAAAAATGATGGGGGCACATCATAAAATCGCATTCAAAATGTAGGGTCTTTAGTCAATTTGTCCTTTTATTTAACATGCAGTAGGGCCATGCACATTTCAAGAGACAGCCCATTAAGACCCTGTCTATATATCCATCAACAACATTAGGATATGTATGTGTGTGTCATTTAGGGGAGTTGGGTGGTTCATCTTCCTCCATCATGCCCATCGGTTACTGTTTCACATCACCAAAAATTAATCAAAGAATCATTAACAAATATGCATGTCTGTTGATTTTGGGGCTCAAATCAAATGTTCATGGGATAAAAAGAATTGATGTAGTGGGTTTGTTTTTGTACTAATTGTGTTGTTTTAGCTAATTGTGACATGAAACTCAATGGGGGCTCACCATTTTCAAAATTTAATAAATTATATTAACACTTATGGTTAACGAAGCATACATGTTAGTCTTTTATTTTATAAAAAATTTGGGTCATTGGCGACTTTTCTTTCTTATTAATTATTTGTAGAGTTTTTATTTGAAAATTTTGTCATTCATTATAATACCTTGAGTTTTAAATTAGTAAAATCATAAATGTAGCCCATTTTTTTTCTAAATTTAATATTCAGTAGAGTATATATTTATAGTGCATATATATTGCACTAAGACATTATACACTATACTAATAGAGTGTATGGGCGGCACTGCTGACCTTGAGTATAGGTAGAGAAGATAATCGTCTAAAGCCCCCACCATAGAGAGGTCCCCGGAAAAAGTCTTTCTGAGTTTTTTTTTAAAATATTGATTTTTTTTCCAATCCAAATAGGCCCTCCACTTTTTTTATTTTTTTATAAATTTTTTGTTTCACTATAAATATAATATTAAATTAAATATTCAAATTATATTTAATCATTAATTTATCTTAGTTTTTGTTTCTCTGTTTTTTTTATTTTTACTATTTTACAGGGATTTGATTTGATTTTTTTTGTTTAATAATGTAAAAATTAATATCATTTGTTAGCAAAATGAAAATAAATCCCACTATTTTAGGGTTTTTTTTTTTTTTTTTTTTTGAAAATTTGACACTTAATTTTTCTTTTTGCATTTTTAGTTTTTTTTGTCTACTTTTTAGGATCAATTTTTAAAATTTATCTAAAAAAATGTGTTGTTATTCACCATGTACATAATGATCTCGCTTAAATTTAGAGTCAACCTTGACTTTAGATCGTCTCTAGATTATAAATGGGTTATAAAACAAAATGAGTGTATTAACCCTTTCAATCGGGCGCTGTTATACTCATTATTTTTACGGTCCAAAATTTAGTCTCATATACATTGTTAGAAATTCAGTAAATCATATATAATCTTAAATGATGTATATATATACCTTGTTAAACTTTTTTTTACACCTACTAAAAATTAATTCATATAATTCAAATGGAATGATATACATTTTGTTTTTATCAAAGCATATACCTCATTAAATAATTATTATTTAAGAAAAAAAAGTGTGGTCTGAGTTTTATATTGTAAAAGTGACTGAGTTTAACATTTTCAATTATTGTCATCTTAGCAGGCCTCCAAGATAATTGGGCCAGACTGATTAGCCCGATTTGGGCCGCTCCATGGCTCATGCTGGCTAGTAATGGGACCTAAACCCAAAGTCGTAGCCTAGGTCCCGGCCTGCGCCCAAATTAAGTTTCCTAAATAATTTTGAAGGATACATTAAGTCTATTTTTCAATTTCAATTCCAGTCTATCTGTATTTTAATTTTTAAAAAAATAATGTCTCGTTTAATAAGATACATGCTTTTATAAAAAATGAAGGGGAAATTAATTAAGGGTCCCCCATCATACTCCCATAATACTTTTTAGTCCCTGAAACTTTTTAGCTCAACAATACATCCCTAATCTCAAAAGCCATTATCTTTGGGTCCCTCTCACTAACATACCCCTATTTAATACCCAATATATCCTCCTCTTTAAAACACCATCTCCCCCAATCAAACTCATTGAGCCCCCTCTCTTCCTTGGAAAATGAAAAACCATCACCCCCCCCTCTCCCCCAAATCCCCCTCTCGATCTCCCATTCTCGACCACCCCGATGAAGACAAAGTCGGTCCTCTTCCCCTTCGGTGAGTGCAAAAGAACGGGCGCCGATCCGCGACATCTCCACCGTTGTCAATGTGAGGGAGGTCACAAGATTGAGGGAGCATCTCAGGAGGGTCGAGAAGAAGAATCGCGAGGAGGAGAAGGTGGCGCTGATGTGGTGCGTTCAAGGGGAGGTCATCAAAGCGGACATGGACGATGTGCGTTTGGTCGTGGAGGAGAAGCCAGTTGTGGAAGAGGTGACGGTGGATCCGATGACGACGATGAAAGTGGAGGAGGAGTGGGTGATGAATGGGGAGTTTAGCAGCAGCTATGAGAACTTGCTTGCGTTGATTGATCAGATTGTGAGTTAGATTTATTATGTTTATATTGGGTTTTTAGTATGTATATGTGGTTAGAATAGGGGATTAATGGGGTTTTGGGTTTTATTTGGAGTAGAAGGTGATGGATTATGTTGTCTTGTTTTAAGATGTTTATATATTAATATTTATAAACATAATAACAATGTTCTCAAGTATGACTAAGGGTGTATATATAGTGTACACAAATTGATAACAATGTACATAGATTTATAACAGTGTACACTGGGAATTTAATAGCGTATATAGACAACATAACAGTGTATATAAAGATTTCAACACTATATAAAGATAATATAACATGATGAAGTCTTTCAATTATAATAATGTTCTTATTAGTATCCGCTAGAATAAAAAAAATTAGGCCACCATGATGAAGTCCTTCAATCGGTTGGACTTCTTTCACCTCTTCCTCACACATATCCCACTCTAACTTGCCAAGCATGAATGGAACAAAAAACAATGAGAAGAAGAAGGAATATGTGTTTTGGATTTTTTTTTTTTGTGACACAATCTGGGTTTTATGTTAATACTATTATATGTACACTGTTATTCTTCAAATGTATACTCTTAAATTTTCTTTTGATTGTGTAGCCTTAATCCTACATAATCAATTCATAGAGTACAATTATATAAAAAATGTACCATGAAAAATGTGTCTGGATTTGCAGAAATGATAGATCAATTGATGAATGTACCATGTCATTTTAGCCTATGTATAAATACGTACATTAGTATATTGTCTACGTACACTGTTAATTTCTTTGTGCACACTGTTATATACACTGTCATCTGTCTGCAGACACTATTAAATTCTTTGTTTGTAATGATGTATACCTCCTATATTGATAGTGCATATGACATTGCAATATGCAGGTTCATTGGTTAAAAAGTATTTCAGATTGATCCATTTCATGCTCGACATTGAAGACTAACCAATCACAAGAAATGATCAATGTCCACTACAATCCAATGTGTAAGTGTTGATGGTATACATTGTTACGATTAATGTATCTACATCATACTCATGATATTAATTTATGGTGTTTTTAGGGTTAATTGTGACATGTTTATGATCAGGTACGATAAGCATCGAATAAAGGAATAAACATGGAAATTGAGCAAAATGACATTCCAAGGTTTTGAGACGAGTATGTACCAAAAGTAATTCGAAGAGCAAAAGAGAGTGAGACTCGGATAAAAGAATTGAAGAAGATTGTAAAAGATATAAACAACAGATGTAACTAAACTATGTGGTTATTTTATAAATCAGTTGTGATGATTTAAAAAATAAATGTAAATATTTTATCTATCAATGAGGATGGCATTTAAATGTCTGAAATCCTTGCTCGTAATTACAAATTAAGCAGGTATATGAATTTGTCTGTGTGCACCGTTATACACAATGTGTACACTATTACTCACATTTTAAATGATATAGTACATTGTTATACCATCTGTGTGTATTGTTATCAAAGGGTAAAGGTGGAAGAATAAAAAGCTAGGGACCCAAAGAAAATAACTTAGGGACTTTAGGGATTTAAAAAAAACTAAAAAAAGTCAAAGGACTAAATGTTAATACAGGGGTGTCCCGAGGGACCCCTAATTAATTTCCCCTAAAATGAAACAAATGTTTCAATGAATTGTATGCATACATTTATAGAAAATATGAAAAATTTCTATCGCTGCATATACCTCGTTAATGTGAGTATATACTTTGATGATTTTCTATTGATGCATATGTGACTAAAATTGAGGTTGAAAATAACATATGCTTCAATGGGAGAATATGATATAAAAGAAGAAGAAGAAAAACAATGTGGATATTGGATTCGCATGTCCATTTAAGGGGAGCGTGTAAACATATTTAATGGGAGCAAATAGAGACACTCAAATGTTAGACGGGTGCGTTTGATTGTGCAATTGTAAAATTGATTATTCAGGAATCTGCGATTGTAAAACTGATTCTGCAGGAAACTCACTTTCTCAGTTTTTTGAAATCGCAGCTTTTGGACACTATTTGCCTGCAATCACTGGATTTAAAACTGCGATTGCAAAACTGTTTGGTTGTACGATTGTAAACGCAGCTTCCTGCAATCGCAAACGCTGCGCAATCGCGTAACCAAACACACCCGTTTCCAATCCCAGTCACATCTTTAAAAAAAAAAAACAAATAATAATATAACTCATCTAATTATTTATGTACTTTTGTAAAAAATTAAACATAGACACATGAATTGTATTGATTCATGTGTAGAATGTGTAATTTTTTTTTAATGTTGCACATGTCTAATTAAAATAAGTGCATGTAACAAACAAGATATATAAAACTATAAAATGGGTTGAGTATAATAATGCTCAATTAAGTTTCCTTGAACAATCTTAATTTAATTTTTGATATGGCCCCAATACATTCATAAAACATCATATACTCCACTGTATTACTCTATCTAATAAAGAAACATAAAAAAATATGCATTCAATTATACGACTAGTATGTACTTTTTTTAACACTTCATTAACCAAGTTTATATTTCTAAAAAAAAAAAAAATTGTGCCAGCTTACATTTTCTGTTCCCAAAGACTCATTGAGTGTTGTTATACTCCTTTATTTCAGTTCTATATGCGTCGATAGAAAATCATTGGAGCATATAGTCACATTAACAAATTATATGCTTCGATAATTTTTTTCTTCAAATTTTCTATGAATGCATCCATGCAATTAATTGGAGTATATGCTTTGTTTTTTTTATAAAAGCATGTATCTTATTGTATGAGGTATAATATTTAAAAAAAATTTAAAACACTTATAGACTGTAATTGAGACTAAATATGGTTGTATGTAACATATCCACATTCATTTTAAATCCTAGAAGGGCTATACTGATTAGCCCAATTCTTAGTTGGGCCGAACCCCATGGTCCATACTGATTAGGCAAAGGAAAAAGATACACGTAGCCCGCCCTCATTGCAGCCCCAAATGCAATCCATTCCGTTTTTTTTATTTTATAAAATTATACGTACATTCATCATTTGATGTGTATGCATTATATGAAATGAAGTATATACTGAGATACATTATTTTTTTTATAGTGAAAAAATAGAAAAAATTGACTGATACTATGATAGTGTAGTATACATTATGATAGTGTAGTATATACTATATTATCATAGCGTATGAGTTGCAAAATGGACTGTAAAAACGGACTGCGTGTATTAGCACTCTTAGCCAAATGACCTAAACCCAAAGTTCTGCAGCCCATGTCCCGGCCTGGGCCCAAATCAAGTTCCCTCAATAATTTTGAACTAAAAAAATGTTATGGAAAAGGAAAATATTAGACTCAGTCACATTCACCAACCAAAGCTCAGACCTCACATATTTTCATTTAAAAAAAAATAGTAAACATCATCTAATGAGGTATATGCTTTGATAAAAATTGTACATCGCTCCATTTTGCATTGAATGAACCCATTTTTAGTAACTGTAAAAATATATTTAATGTGGTATATACAACATCTAACTAGGTATATGCTTCACTAGATTTTTAAAGTGGTATATAGTACTGTGTTTTGAACTGAGAAAAAAACTGAGTGTAACAACACTGTGAAAAATAGTTTGTGCTTTTGTTTTTGCAGTTCTAACAAGTTTTAAATTTGCTTGAAAGTATGTACTTATTTAAGAAAATGCATACATTCACAAAAAAATGAATAAAGTATATACTTGAAACAATGAATTGAACTAATATCTTCTTGCATTTTCCTAGTGATGTGTATACTTGTTAATTTAATCCAGTATATAGTATATACTCCATCAGATAAATGTGTGAACTAACGCAATTTCAAAAACCTAAAATAACAATATCACATTATAGACACAATTATATTCATTTATTCATTGCAAACAAACGTAATTTTTTTTGAAGCTCACTTCATCCTGCCCCGCATCTATTCTTCCACCCACATAGAGAGAGTCTATCAGCTGACCAAAAACAAATTCTCAACCAATCAACAAAACAACAGTCTCACATATCATTATCTTCCAAAGATTGCATCACACAACCATCACACAAACACTCAAAGCCCCACAAAACACCCCACACACCATGAAAACAAAACATTGGAAAAAAAAAACTGATAGAGAAAAGACAAGGTTGATAGATGTATCCCCTTTTCATGAAGGGGTTCTGGGTGCAAGTCTTGCCCCTGGTGAGAGGGGAATATTTGACCAAGAAATAATAATAAAAAAATTAACCAGGCAATGCACCAGTATTGCAAATCTCAGTTGACCTTACTACAGACCTTCCTAATCTCCCCATTCGACCCTGTGAGCGGCGACAGATCCCCCAACTTGATCATGGCGGCCGCGAAGTCGGAAGCGAAGGAGCCGGCGCTGGACGCGTACGATCTGACCTGCGCGTCGGTCGATCCGTTGCTGAACAACTGCTGGTCCGAGTGGAGGAGCCCCTTGAGCGAGACGAGGTTGGCGTAGTAGCGGTTGTCGAAGGCGGTCGGCGTCTGGAGGTCGAGCGGGGCGAGGTTGCTGTCGCCGGACCCTTGCGTGCTCGGGCAGCTCGCGCGTCTCGTGGTGGCGAAGGAGGCCTCGATGTTTGTCTCGTTGTATATGCGCGCGCGGAAGTTGGTGCACTGCGCTTGCCCGAACGTGTGCGCGCCTGTCGTGCGATCCATGCGAGTGAGATTCAAAACCAAGTGCGCGCGCGCGCCGCGCGCGAATGTGTGAATAAATAATTTTCTTTCTTAAAGCTAGTCAGTTTTGTAGCCCAATCGTCTATACACTGCGATAGTACAATTTAATTACACTTATCACAATTTATGTTGTACTATCGTAATATATGAAAATTAATTTTTTCTTTCTTTCAATTAAAAAAAAATACATTTACGTATTTTAATGTATATTTTATTTTTTATAACGATATTTATTTCAATTGGAGATTATATTTTTTTTAGAAAGAAAATCAATGACGATGTGGGTCAATTTGCATATAAAATTGAACATATCATTTTTTTTTATTTATTGGAAGGGTCAATTGCAAAAAACTATGTATATATTTGTGAATATAATCCAAAGTGGTTAAAAAAAAAAAAAAGTTTGGGGGTTGGAAAACTTTTTCAGTAACAGATTTTTCAAGGGTCTGATTAACGTTTGCCCACCAGTTTTGGCCATTGATGATCCATAATAGTTACGTATTAATAAATAAGGGGAAAACAATAATAGCTATACACATGTTCAGTTTATTTATGCTAATTTATTAAAACACAACAAAATTTTGACAAGACAAGCAAGAAAAACAAAGAAATTATACAAACAAAAAATGTTATAATGGGATCTGCCCAATAGCTTAGTGGTTGACAAAAAGAGATCCTTATTAAGTTTTAGTCCCAGCATTTAGATGGTATATAACTAATTTATACCCGAGTAAGATATTTGCGAACCAAATGAGTGCTTTGGGTTATAAAAAAGATTTATTGATTGTTATAACATTTAGGTGATTTAGGAGGGATATCCTGGTTTAACAGTAGAAATGAACCTGATAAAGTGACCATGTCCCTGGCGGAGAGGCCCTGAGCCTGGAAGCTGGAGATGAGGCTGCTAAGGCTGAAGGTTGGTGGTGGGATGTTGTTGTTTGCACCAGATAGACTTGCTGTTCTTGCATCCCTTCTCCCCACTTTCACTGCCCAACTTGGCCCTCCTAACTACACCAACAAGTAAATTATATTAGGTTCCTTTTTACTTAACATGAGAAATACATGCTAACACTTTTAAAATTAGTTGTAGAGATGGAAAAACGGGATAAACCATCAAATTCTGAAGATATTAAACAAACAGTTCGACATACAGATGCTTATTCAATATATTATATATAGTTAAGAAAAAATATTCATTGACTATTTTTTTTGTACTTTGTGACTGATTGAAACTATTAAGACGAATGTCATATGATTTAGTACTCACAGCGACGGTAGAGTCCCTCGCAGTGATCGCCAAGATATCGGCACACGAGACTACACCAGGGCAGACTTTCTCCACCTGGGACTTAATGTTGTCGATGACCCCAAACCCCCTCGCTGAGTTCTTGTTAGGAGCTGCGTTCTTCTCTCCGGTGAAATTCGCAGTGTCGTCTAGCAGGATCGACCCATCGCAACCCTACAAATAACACAAAACACCAGGTTATCCGATGATCATTGCAAAATCGATAGGGATGGACATTAGCCAGTACTAGATTTTATCAGTTTTTATCAATCACCGATAAACTTTTAACATGTGTCACATCATATGTTTAAACGATAATGAGATTTAACACTGACTAAATACCATCTCATTTACTTAGAGGTGGTCTATAATTACATTAACGAAACAGTCATGGTAGAACAAGCGAACGAGAGATGCGCCCATCCTCTTCTCGCTTGCCACCGCAGATTGGACGGCGGACTTCACGGTGGAGAAGACATTGGGGCAGGAGCTCGAGTAGAAGCTCGTCGAGAGCTGCGCCGAGGAGGTCCCAAAGAGGAGGAGGAGGAGTGAAAAGCTTACAATGGCCATGGGAGTAGTAGTAGCAGCAGCAGTCATTGTTCTTATTTTTTGGCACCTTGTGAATGTAAAGGTGACACTCAGGTTGTTTAATTAGGAGCATTATCCATCTCTTTTATTACACCGACCTTCACCTACTCCACGAAGAAAAATTTGTGTGGAATCCATAGCAGATTTTGAGCGTTCACATTGAGGAATTGATTGGTTAATATCCAGTCAGGACTACCTTAGCTCAAACCAAACATTGGACAGTGCCCTGCAGTTCAGTTCAATGCAATGTCTCTTTCAATTGAATACAAAAGTTGTTCGTTCAATTTAGTGTTATGGAAAAAAATTCATTTCGATGTCACATTGTTAATTAATTCGATTTAAAGGTTGTTTAATTGAATTTATGTAGTTAATTCAATTTGATACATGGGGTGCTCAATTCGATTCCTATATAGTTATTCACCATGATCCATTGGGGTTCTCAATTTGATTCCTATGATTATTCACTTTGATTCAATAATATTTTAGTCTGATTTATGATTTCAATTTAATTCTTCATGAATAATTCAATATAATTAAAATCTTCTATAGCAAGCAAGATGTCCCTGTAATATTCTAGCTGGATCCAATAATGACTGGTTGAGGTCTCAAATTCAATAAAATATTTGTTGAGACAAATCGAATATGACGTGTTGTCTTTTCAAAAGAGTGTTGTTTTACTTGGACTTTAAGGTGGAGTTTGTCAAAAAAAAATTTGTCTGCTAGATGTTCTCTTACTTTGGAAGAAAGGTTCCCAAGTTGAATTGGTCTTATTCAGATAATTCATATCAATCTTTATATAGGGGGGGGGGGGGGGGGGGGGGGGGGCGGGGCGGCTTTAAATCTTGGAATCTGTCTTTGTCTGGAAAAAAATTGGATAATTAATAAGTTTAAGACCAATGATTCCACGCGCATTACCTTGTTTGGGTGTGAATTTTTAGAATTGTCGGAGTCAATAGTATTTTTTTTTATTCAGAATATTAATATTAGAAAAAATGACTAAAAAAAATTTCTCCCAAATCAGTTACTTTTTAAAATTATACAAAAAAATTTTATTTTACAATTTTAAAAATATAAAAGACTAATATACCATATGTAATTAGATCTTTAACATATTTCATACCTCTTAACCTTGTTAAAATATTTCACTCTCTTAATTTTATTAATGTATTTCATACATTTCATGTAGAAATTGTTTTTACTCTAAATTATTTATGATTATATGAATTTTGTGAGATATATGTCAATATAATTCGAGTTTTTTTATGATGAACTCCATTAAATGTTCATGCTTCTTTAAAAAAATGAATATGTATTAATGACGCTATAAAAATATGTGAATAGCCAAGAAAAAAACGTGAATTAAGATTTAGAATATTAAAATATTATCTATTGTATGGTACAACACAGATTTAAATTATATATTATTATTATACACAATGAAAAATGATAAACATCATGTAAAATATATATAAAAAATACACAATATGATATATAATAATAAAAACTCTAAGAAGATTGTTATTTTGTAGGAAAAATAGGTTTTTGGTGTGGAATAACCTAATAAGGGTTAGAGAGATGTTAAAGATCTAATTTCATAAGGGTATATTACTCTTTTATATTTTTAAAATTGTTAAATGAGACCTTTTAGGTATAATTTTAAAAAGTAGCTGATGTGAGTATTTCTAACTTTTAAGAGAGTTTTTTTTTATCATTTTTCCTTAATTTTAAGTATTTTTAATTCTTTTTTTAGGTCCCTTGATATTTTTAGCATGTGAAAACACCCCCAAGTTAATTGTTATGGTTTTTTTTATTTTTAAGTCCCCGTAAATAATATGATTTAGTGGTCGATCTCTCACCTATTTATATTAGAGTTTTAGTCTATAAGTTTAAAGGATATGTTTCTTATTAGTTCTTGGGAGGAATTTATCACTAAATTATTTGATTTTCTCATTAGTTTTGAGAGGGATTAAAAATGAACATATCATTTTACTGACAACTTAATATGTAAAATGAAGAATGAAGATATTGGTCACTAAATGGTATAGTTCATAGGGACTTAAAAATAAAAACCCTAATTATTATATACTTTTTTTTTTTGTAGATCTTTCTATCCAAAAAGGTGCATCAACCACCCATCACCTCCCTTTTATATTATCATATATTTCACTTAAATATGGAAATTGATATTAAAAAAATGTTTATACAATAAGAGTAACTTTTTCTAAAGATAAAATTATTCAAAATTGATGAACGTTACAATACCTTAGATTATTACTACTTTGCTAAAAAAAATCATACTAATTAAATATGCTGCTAAAGGGGGCCATACATAAAAGAAATCTGCTAACTCTGCACCTTAGATCACATAATTATTTAAATATTGACCACCCATTAGAATCTCATGTCATTCGCCAAATTATTTTATTCCGAATTATAATCGGAGTTGGTGAAAATTTTAAAAGAAAATCAGAATTGACACCCTATGGGGACTTTATTTTATTTCAATTTGGTCAAATTTTTTAGGTGCACTGAAATTAAAGTGACCCCAGGAATAGACTTCTATAATTTTAGTTTTTATTAAATAGCCAAACCAACTTTCACTTTTATTTACAATAGAGATTAATTTTTAGTTTTTACTACATAATCAACGATTTAATTCTCACTTTTTTTTTGCTTGGTAAAATCTTTTTATTTTTCCTTTTCATTTCTGATCAAATCTTCTCTTATCAACAGAGTAAGACTCGAATACAAAATCTTTTGATGAAGAGGGGGTATCTCTATCAACATGTCAAGAGATGCTTTGATAATTAATTCAACAATTCTCATATTGTAGATACCTATTCTTACCTCAAAAAAAAAAAAAAAAAAAATCCAACTCTCAGGGGACTATATTTCCAGAGTTTGAATTTTAGAGTTTGATTTTTCTAATCTCAGCTTACTCAGCCAATCATGAATTGGAGATGATCTCATGATGCTTTACTACATGCATATGGTATATTTGATTGAATCTTGATTCACAGATAAATTCTATTTTCTTACATGCGCATGATTAAGTCATGGATTTTGTTGTCCACTTCTCTATAATGGTCATCTTTAATTGATAGGGTCATATAACGTAAAAGTCATCGTTTTATATAGTCTAACCTGTCCGATATGTCATGATCAATATGGATGCATGGATTATCACTATAAAACATGTTCGCTTACTTATTCTACCAACTGTGCATATAAGGAGTTAGTTTTGATCAAAGTCAAGATTGATAAGATCCTGACACATGAACACTTCATGTGGGAGGTATGTGAAACAAGTTTGAGGAGAGAGAAATCATAAATTTTGATGCGTTTAGAAACGTGTTTGGGCGCACTTTAAAAATGCGAAAATTGCAAAAGTGTTTCTAAATGCTTATACAAAAATTAGTTTAATTAAAAAATCATTTATCACTTTTAATGTAAAAATATGTTTTTAAAAAGCATAGAAAATGAATTTCTCAAGAATCGAATTTATTTAAATAATTTTATTCAAAATCGTACTTTTCCACCGTGTTACCAAACGCAAAATTTATGATTATTTAATTCGATTTATCAATTGCTCAATTCAATTTAAGGCTTAATAAAATTGAATTTAGTTCAATGCAATATTTCTTTCAGTTAAATATAGAAGTTGTTCAATTAAATTTAAATTCACTATTACAAATTTCATTTTAATATCACATTGTTTTGTTCAATTTATTAATTTTTAAGTTTGAATTATAAATGGTTCAAATTAAATTTAGGTGTAAATTAATAAACTAATTTCATTTCAATGCAAAAGTTTTCAATGAGTATCTTACATGATTAATTAACATGTGAGATGCCCACCTGTCATGGGAACAGGGATTTATCATTCAAATTATAAGAAAATAGAAACAATGCAAAGTCAGGCTTTTAAGCTCCTCTACCGAAATAAATGACAGAAAAATGCAAGTCAAAGCAAGACTCAGGAGATGACTTAGGGTGTGTTTGTACCACATGGAAAGTGAGGGAAAGTGAGGGAAAGTAAAAACTTTCCCTTTGACCATCTAAAAACCTGGTATTTGAGCCAAACCAATAGAGGGAAAAAAATTTCCCTCACTTTCCCTTTGCTATTTTGTTTTATTAGGATTTGGGGAAAAAAATTTCCCTCGGTCTAGAGGAGGGAAAGTGAGGGAAAGTGAAGGAATCTATAGATTTCTCTAAACACATCAACAAAAACACATGAATAAAAATAAAAATAATATTAACAAGACATATAATATTTTATACATTAATTAATTTTTCTCAATGAAACGATGTGAATCAAAATAAAAATAATATTAACAAGACATATAATATTTTATACATATTTAAAAAAAAACTTATATAAAATAATATTTATGAAATTCAATAAAATAGATTATGTGAATCTCTCACAAACAATATTTTCTTATTTTCTGTCATTTTTTATTATATAAATTTTTATTTTCCATTACTTTCCATCACATGCACAAACAATCATTTTTATTTTCCATCACAGGCACAAACATCATATAAACTGGTCAAAGAGAAAATGTTTTCTTTTCCTTCACTTTCCCTTTGACTCAAATTCCTTCACTTTCCTTCATTTTCCTTTTGAGATTGTGCACAAACACACCCTTAGTGGGTTTGGATTTGTTTAATGCCAGCTAATTACTTTGGTCAATCTTGTAATATATATATAGGAGAGTTATTGCGTGGGCGAACGGCGGGTGCGGCAGCGATCACGGGCCGTCGATCATGGGTCCATCGCATCAGACGGTCGGGTGCGATTCACGTCGACCGTCGGATGCGATGGACCCGCGATCGGACAGCCCACGTCACGGCCGCACCTGCCGTTCGCCGCACGTAATAATTTATATATATATATATATATATATATATATATATATATATATATATATATATATATATATATATAATATAAATTATTACGTGCGGCGAACGGCATGTGCGGCCGTGACGTGGGCTGTCTGATCGCGGGTCCATCGCATCCGACGGTCGACGTGAATCGCACCCGACCGTCTGATGCGATGGACCCATGATCGACGGCCCGTGATCGCTGCCGCACCCGCCGTTCGTCGCACGTAATCACGTCCCTATATATATATATATATATATATATATATATATATATATATATATATATATATATATATAGGGAAGTGATTACGTGCGGTCGTGCGGTCGGTGCGTCCGCGATCACGGGCCGTCGATCACGGGTCCATCGCATCGGACGGTCGGGTGCGAATCACGTCGACCGTTGGATGCGATGGACCCGCGATCGGACGGCCCACGACCGCGACCGCACGACCGCACGACCGCACCTCATCGGTCGCGTATATATATATATATATATATATATATATATATATATATATATATATATATATATATATATATTATATATATATATATATATATATATATGAGTGATTAGGTGCGGCGTGCGGTCGCGTGAGGCGTCGACCACGGGTCCATTGCATCAGACGGTCGGGTGCGATTCACATCGATCGTTGGATGCGATAGACCCGTGATCGGACGACGCACGTCGGATCCGCATCGTGCGGTCCGCCGCACGCTATCACTCGGGTGTGTATATATATATATATATATATATATATATATGAGTGATTAGGTGTGGCGTGCAAACGGGTGCGGCGTCGATCATTGGCCGTCGATCACGGGTCCATCGCATCCGACGGTCGATGTGAATCTCACCTGACCGTCGGATGCGACGGACCCGTGATCAGACGATCCACGTCGCGTCCGCACCCGCCCGCACGCCGCACCTTATCATTTCGGTATATATATATATATATATATATATATATATATATATATATATATATATAGATAGAGAGAGAGAGAGAGGGGTGATTACGTGCGGCGAACGGCGGGTGCGGCAGCGATCACGGACCGTCGATCACGGGTCAACCGCATCGGACGGTCGGGTGCGATTCACATCGACCGTCGGATGCGATGGACATGCGATCGAACGGCCCACGTCGCGGCCACACCCGCCGTTCGCCGCACGTAATCACCCGCGTGTGTGTGTGTGTATATATATATATATATATATATATATAAATTATTACGTGCGGCGAACGGCGGGTGCGGCCGTGACGTGGGCCGTTCGATCGCGGGTCCATCGCATCCAACGGTCGACGTGAATTGCACCCGACCGTCCGATGCGATGGACCCGTGATCGCTGCCGCACCCGCCGTTCGTGCGGCCGCGACGTGGGCCGTCCGATCGTGGGTCCATCGCATCCAACGGTCGACGTGAACCGATTAGGTGCGGCGAACGGCGGGTGCGATAGTGATCACGGGCCGTCGATCACGGGTCTATCGTATCGGACGGTCGGATGCGATTCACATCGACCGTCGGATGCGATAGACCCGTGATCGGACGGCCCATGTCGCGGCCGCACCCGCCGTTCGCCGCACCTAATCATTTCACTATACACACACACACACACACACACAAGTGATATAATGCGATCGGGACGGTGGTGTGCCTTTGTGCGGGAATTGATCACGCTCGTTCGATTTAGAGTGCATCCATCGTGTGGATGTGGTGATTTAGAGAAATAGTAAGTGATATTCAAAACAAACAAAGCATCACCGACTGAACCGGTTTGAAATCAAAATCGAAAGAAACCTCCCTCTCTCTTCTCCTGTGTTTTCTCTGTGTTAAACCCCTCTCATTCTCTGTGTGTATCACCCATCAAAACACCTCCCCTCAATCGCACCCGTCCTAACACGTGTACATCCCTTTCCCTTCCTCCACCCCTCAAGGCACCCGTCCCGACATGCCGCCCGGCATCCCCTTCCAGCACCCTCCACCGGCATCCCCTTCACTGACATCCCCTCGCATCCCCTTCACTGGCATCCTCTTCACCGGGATCCTCTTCACCGATCCACTATAAGATTATATCTTATCTTCTTTTACATTGATGACTTAGGGTTTTTTAAATTTTTTAAAAGGGTTTCTAAATTTTGTGTTTTTTTATGGGTTCTTAAGTTCTGTTTTTGAAGGGTTTGTAATTTTTTGGGTTGATTAGTTAGGAGTTTTTTTGTTTAGGGTTAATGATTTTTTCTTCTTCTTTTGAATGGGTGAAATTTATATAATGTTGGGTTTGAAAATCTTATTAATTGGGAAGTACATGCAGTCTCTCTGGATGGTAATTATGAAGGCACTTGGTTCTATATATTTCATATATGAAGATACTTTCTATAGTGAAACTCTATAGATGAAAACTTGAAATTGTCATCCACTGTGATGCAGATTGAATCTTATCTTAAAAATCCAGAGAGACTGCATGTACTTCCTAATAATAACGCATACTTGATATGATGATTATACCCAAGATTTAATTATGACACCCTCCTTGCTCCATGATCACTTAATACATCTATTGCCGTGCTAATTTTGAAATTTTGTCATGTATCCTTTCATCATTTTTATAGAATCCATCAACTTTTTTTCTTTAAAATGTAATTGAAATGGATACTTTACGCCATGATTTATGCAATGAAATTGGTTTTTTATGCAATGGTTTATGCAATGAAAATTCATCGTATATGCAATGCTTATGCATTTGAAATGGAACGCAACATTATATAAATTTCACCCATTCAAAAGAAGAAGAAAAATCAACCTTAAACAAAAAAACTCCTAATTAATCAACCCAAAAAATTACAAACCCTTCAAAAACAGAACTTAAGAACCCATAAAAAAAACACAAAACTTAGAAACCCTTTTAAAAAAAATTAAAAAAACCCTAAGTCATCAATTTAAAAGAAGATAAGATATAATCTTACAGTGGATCGGCGAAGGGGATCCCGGTGACGAGGATTCCGGTGAAGGGGATGCGAGGGGATGTCGGTGAAGGGGATGCCGGTGGAGGGTGCCGGAAGGGGATGCCGGGGTGGTGTGTCGGGACAGGTGCCTTGAGGGGTGGAGGAAGAGAAAGGGATGTACGCGTGCTAAGACGGGTGCGATCGAGGGGAGGTGTTCCGATGGGTGATACACACAGAGAATGAGAGGGGTTTAACACAGAGAAAACTCAGGAGAAGAGAGAGGGAGGTTTCTTTCGATTTTGATTTCAAACCGGTTCAGTCAATGATCCTTTGTTTGTTTTGAATATCACTTATTATTTCTCTAAATCACCACATCCACACGATGGATGCACTTCAAATCGAACGAACGTGATCGATTCCCGCACAATGGCACACTGCCGTCCCGACCGCATAGTATCACTTGTGTGTGTGTGTATATATATATATATATAGGGGCGATGCGGTGCGATTGTGCGCCCCGAGCCCCGACCGTGCGATCGCTGATACAGCGGTCGCACGGTCCACATTTAAAAAAAAATTGTCCAAAATTGTGGACGTCTCTCTCTCACACGTCTCTCTCTCGGGGTCTCTCTCAGATCTCTCTCTCGCTCTCTCGCTCTCGGTCGCTCTCTCTCTTTCGGATCTCTCTCTCACTCTCTCGATCTCTCTCTCGCTCGCTCTCTGTCTCGCTGACGATCTCTCGCTTCGTCGACGACCGCATGAACCCTAGCAACTGCGACCCCCGTCGACGGCCGCACCGACCCTCGACGACCACAACCCCGTCGACGACGACCGCACGGACCCCGGCTGCTGCGACCCCGTCGACGATCGCATGGACCCCGGCAACCCCTCCACGTCCCCTGCAGCGACCCCTCCACGTCCCCTGCTCCGACCCTATCGGTGACCCCCTCTGCCACCCCATCAACAACCAGATTCACGTCATTCCTCTCTCTCCTAAAATAGTTTTTTTAATTTCTTCGTTCTGTGAATCTGTGTGAATATTTTGTCTAAATATGTTTGAATGTGTATGATTTTCTGTAAAATTTCATATGCTTGAATGTGTGTGATTGTGTAGGATTTTTTGTTGAATTTCATATGGCTGAACATGTGTTTTTTCTTAACAGGGATTTCTTTGTTGAATGAATTTGTGGGTGTGAGTGTGGGTGTATTTTTTTTTAAATGATTCGGGCATAGGGTCTTTGATTATTAAATCATTCGGGATTTTTTGAATGATTCGGGAGAACTTCATTGTTTGATCTTTAAACCACAATGCATAAGGTCTTTGTTCTTCAAAGATGCCAATAATTTTTTTTGCGGCTTCTCAAAACACCAATAGAACTAATTTTTTTTGCATAGTTTCATGCAAAGATTTATGTGTTTAAATGAAATTCGCAAATTATTATTCAGCTCATGATTATATATTCAATCGAAAGTTAGATTTAGGTTTCCTCAGGTGAACAAAATACATGCCATTAGGTGCGACCGTGATCACGGGTCCATCGCATCGGACGGTCGGGTGTGATTCACGTCGACCGTTGGATGCAATGCACCCGCGATCGGACGACCCACGTCGCGGCCGCACCTAATCGCGAGCGTGTGTGTGTGTGTGTGTGTGTGTGTGTGTATATATATATATATATATATATATATATATATATATATATATATATATATATATGGTCGCGATTACGTGCGGTGTGCGGTCGGTGCGGTTTACGACGTGGGCCGTTCGATCGCGGGTCCATCGCATCCAACGGTCGACGTGAATCGCACCCGACCGTCCGATGCGATGGACCCGTGATCGACGGCCCGTGATCGCGCACCGCACCGACCGTAAACCGCATGTAATCGGCTCCCTATATATATATATATATATATATATATATATATATATATATATATATATATATATATATTAAAATGCATTTATAAAATTATATGTCTAAAATGAAAATATGCATTTATAAACAATTACATTAGAAGTATGTAATATATGTTTTTAAATTATATGTAAGTTATATATAATACATATAATGCATTATATAGTTCTATTAAAAAAATCTGGTAACATATCTATTATATCTATGTTTATATTATATTACATTATACTACTCATTAAAGCCTCTATCTTAAAAAAAAAACTTTCATTTGACAATTTACTCATTTTAATTTTGAAAACCCTTCCACATCCCCCAATAATCTTCACTCTCAAAAAAAAAAAAAAAACTCATCTCCTCGCCTTCCTCTTAAACCCTTATTCATTTCACTATATAATAAATGAATTTAATGTTTATTTCATCATTTCTCTCTCTTATAGATTGTTATTTGGGGGCTTTGTCTATTTACACATGTTTAATTTGTTCTCATTTCTTTCTTTTCTCTTAAATTTGTTATTGGGTTCATCTGGATCCGGATTAGAAGTGGAGCTTTGTGGTGCGCTGAGGAGTTCCTATTGAGTATTCATCATTTTGCATACTATTTTTTACTTTCTAGTGTTGAAGAGCTTAGATATTCATATTTTAAAGTTTGTAATGACCTTTTTCATTGGACTTGTTTTAAAATTTCATATGTCATATTTAGAATTTGATTATGATATTTATGTTTCATGTAGGATTCTTCTATTGATTTGCTTAGAAATTTTTTTTTTAGACATTTGATTTGAATTGGAAAGATTTTTTTTATTTGTCTAATTATATCTTTATGTTTTGATTTTAATCTAATTGGATCTCATATTTAATTTTACAACTTTCTCCATAAAACTCATGTCAAAATATTTTCTCTTCTTTTTCTAAAGGATCGAGAATTGTCATCAATAAATTTGGCATGCGAAATTTAATTAAAGTGTATACATCCACTATCCAACATGAAATGATGTCTATCAATGTGAATAATATTTTTATAATAATTTATATTTATTTTTAGAAGATATCTTTCATTGTCATGATGGTCAATTCTATATATGTTTGCATTATTTTCTTAATTTAGTTATTTTTTATAATCATCGGTGTTGAAATGTGATCCTCCGATCCATTGGACAAAATAAAATATTAATTAGAGAGTCTGTTCAAGTTTTTTTAGAATTGAGAGTATTTAAAGTCGCTACACTCAATGTTATAACTCTTTGTCCATCTATTTGTTTATAATCACACATATTTATAATTTGAAATTTCTTATCTCTTGTTTTTTTTTTCTTGCAAATATTTTTTTGGATGTTGATTTCATAGAAATAAAGAGATTGGTAGATTGAGTTTTTTTTTTTTTTTTGGTGTGTGGATTTGGAGATTGAATTTCTTATCTTTTGTTTTCCCGTCTTACAAAGATTTTTTTGGATGTTGATTTCATATAAAGAAAGAGATTGGAAGATTTTGTTCTTTATTTTGAGTTTGTGTATTGGGTCTTAGCTAGACTTGTTATTTGTTATTACTTATTCATTTACTTAAAAAGGATGTTATGAAAGTGTTACAACTATGTGCATTATATGTTACTAATTACTTTGGATTATATATTTGTTATCAGCTAGTACATTAAAAAGTGTAGTGATGCATTTTTAAAACGGGGGTTCTAATAAACTCAATCTATTTTACAGTAAATTTGTAGTGGTCACATCACTAAAACATATAATATTTGAAATCACATAATATAGTATATATAAACTATTATATATAACATAACATACTATATTACAAAAAATTGTTTATGTATATCATTAGTGAAACATATATAGCATGTGTTAATGATGTGAGTTATATTGTATGTTAGTGATGCACCCTCCCGTATCGGGTGTCGCGGCCTTCAAGCCCCAATAATCAAATTTCCTTAAAAATAATAAAATATTAATAAAACATATACTTTAAAAAAATTAAAATGTGTGTGAGTTATAGAGTTGCAATAATGAATGAATGTAATATTTTTCTAATAATAAAATAAAAATTAAATGCTATTGCATTTTTGTATGTCAAGAATACATCCAATATTGATTAAGTCACACTATCACTCATCATTGTTTCTGAAAAAATCCAAAAGAAAAAATAGATAACAATCTATGCAATGAGATATTTTAATCCATTAATTGACATATAAATACATTTTTACAGAACATTTTGATTAATTATAAAAAATTTTGTTATCAAATTTTTACATCCCACAATTTCAACTTATCTCATCCAGGTTAACCCTAATTATGTTTCTTGGATAAAAATTTATTTTCAAAATATTCTTGTGTACTTAATTTAACGTGTGATATTCAAATCAATTTATTCTGACATTATACTCATTTATTCCTTTATTCCTTATAAACAAACAAGTTTTTAACTTATCCCCCCCACCCCACCCCCAAACAGAGAATCAAATATAATAAGGGAGTTCGATTGGCATTATACAAGTCTTGGTAGATGAAGGCCACTTCTTTTTTTTTAGTGATCAATTGATTTGGTCAAAAGCATACCAAAGTTTTAACTTTGTCTCCGTGTCTTTATTTTTTTAATTATTTTATATTATATATGTGAGTTTCTGTACTCTATGTTGGTAGGATATAAATCTTTGTTGAATTTTCGTACCCACATGTGAATTCAGTTGTTCCGTTCTTATCATTTCTATTGATTTGAATGGTTGGCCATCTTTTCCTAGTTGGAAAATCTAGAAGCCTATTTAATAATATAAAAAAATACAGCTGCAAAATGCAATGATCAGTCATGTATATATACACTTTTCATGTAATATTTTGTACAATTATACTATACATGCACATCGCACTGTTATACATATAAATAATAATATATACAATTTTATGAATTTTATAGAAAATATTAGAGTGGGTAATCTCTTTTGGGTCTCAATTTTCAATTAGGCACAATTTATCTATAAAAGAAATGAACCATGCATATACTTGAGTGAATAATCTAACTTTATATTATTATTAAAGTAAATAAAAATTCATATTTTATACTGACCTAATATATACTTGTTTAGTGAAATATTAGTTTTCTCCCATGCACGATGTGCGTGTAAATAAAAAATTTTTTTAAAAAACATGTCCACAACCAACAATTTCAATTTTTTCAATCCATTTATATATGATATAATATATCATGTTATGTATAATAAATGATATAGTAAATTTTTTAATAATGGTTAATAAATCATCCGTAAAAATTAAATTTTTATTAGGAGTAAATATGTAAAATTATGTTATACAATTCAAAACACTTTTGGTTAATAATATAAATAGATAGATGAAGACCTATAATAAGTAAGTTACAATTTAAAAATAATCCATTATAATATCATGATTGAATGAGATTTAGTGGATATGATGTTATGCTATTTAAAATTTATGTATATTCTATAGTTATCTCAATCAAATCTAAAATAATAATAATAATAATAATAATAATAATAATAATAATAGTAATAATAATAATAATAAATGATATGGTATGATCACCACTATTCATTAGATTTGATTAAAATCTTATATTATCATTTTTTTTTCATTCTTACCCTTAATCCAAAAATAATAATCATAAAAAATTTAAGGGTAAATTCGAAAATGAAAATATTACAAAGTTAAAAACACTTTTGGTTAGTAATATAAATAGATATATGGTTCAAAATATATGCTCAAAAGAGATTGTGTGATCACCTATGTTATAATTAAGATAAAGTGTATATATTATTAATCATAAGTTTTCCTGGATATGTGATGTGCTCATGTATAAATGGCCCATAAAAACCAATCTTGAAAACGTGAGTGCCTTTTACATAGTTAAAAAAAGAAGATGTTGACACACTCAGTAATTCATACAGTGATTTTTGCATATTTAATTTAGTAAATATTTTTACTAATTTAATATATACTTAATCTAATATATGCTTTTACTAATTAATATATTATATTTGTTAGAAAAAATGTGAAAATGTATGCATTATCCATTAGATTACATGCTTCCCTTTTTTTTGGAAAGTATATTGTGAAAGTATATTGTTTGTTACACAATTATATATCTTCAATATATTATTTGTTAGAAAATTGTATTTCTCCAAGAAAAAAAAAATAAAACTCTTATAAGAACCTTAAAAAGTGACTACAAGTCTACAATTAACATTTTTCAATTTTTATTGGATAAATTTTCACAGAAAAAATGGAATTTGGGAACTCCCTGGGGTGGGCCGATCCCGTGGCCCATTTAAACCATACGATTTATGAGGGCCCAGCCCACTCGTCCAGCTTGCTAGTGATCAAAAGAAATGTAAACAGGGAAGGACAAAACAAGCAAGTACATGAAAATCTTCAACTATAACTTGAAACTGCAATGAAAATCCAATTAGGAGAACTCAATATTCCCAATGAAAAACAATAAATTGGTACAGAATGGTCAACAATATAAAACATAATATACTAACCTGAAAATTGGTCTCTTACTCCTCTTAGGACACACACTTCAAAAATCTTACATTTTCCTATGTGTAAAAATAAAAATAAATCAATGCTCAGTATTAAGTGTATGTTTAGAAACACGATTTGAAAATCAGCTTTTAGCTTTTGCAGCTTTATGCACACCTTTTGAGAGTGAATGATGATGTTTTGAGGGTGTAATGATAATGATTTGAAAGTGTAATGATGATGACTGCTTTATGAAACACAGATTTCGAAGCATAATTTTAGAGATAAAATCTAGTAACGATGATGTATTTAAATTGATATGTTTGGTAACAGGTTTTAACTTTTAGCTTTTAAATGATGATTTAATTGAATTGATGTGACCCCAAAAGCTAAAAGCTGCTTTTGATTTTTGTAGCCAAACATGCACTAAGTAAATAGTCCTGGTTAGAATGAGAAACTTATTAAACAATTTTTCACATTTTCACATACAGGTATAAAATGAACCATATATGTATATAATAAATAGATATCACAAGTTCAGTTTTTTGAACTTCAAACCTTCCCCTCCATCTCCAAAGCCCCCACCACCTTCCCCTCCAACATCACCTCATCATCATCAACCTCCCTTTTATACTGAAACCCCCTAGCCACCCACACAAACACCCCAACATTCACCACAGACACCACAGTCAAAAAAGCATAATAGTAATCCAAGTGACTCTCATTCAAATCACTCCCAATCCAACTCCTCTTCCCCCACCTCCTCGTCAGCCCATCCACCGCTGTCACAAGCAAACTATTCAAGAAGTTCCCCATTCCGATCCCGCTCGTGAAGAATGTCGTGCCGAGGCTCTTCATCATCTCCGGCGACTGATCGTAGAAGAACTCGAGCAACCCAATCGCGTTGAAGACGTCCCCCACCCCCAACAGCACGTACTGTGGCAGCAACCAGAAGATGCTCATGGGGACTACGTAGTTGTGCATGGGGTTAGGGTTTTGGGTTATGACGTGCATGCGCTTGACCTCGACAAGGTAGGCGACGAGGGTGACGAGGGTTTGGATGGCGAAGCCGACGCCGAGGCGTTGAAGGAGGGAGAGGCCGCGGGGGTTGCCGGTGCGGCGGCGGAGGTAGGGGACGAGGAGGCGGTCGTATAAGGGAACGGAGAGGAGCATGGAGATGGTGATGAAGCTGCTGAGGGAGGCGGCGGGGATGCGGAAGTGGCGGTGGAGGGTGCGGTCCAGGGTGGTGCCTTGCTTGACAAAGAGGGTGTTGGCTTGGGCCCAGATGGTGCTGGGGATTAGGGTGGCTAGCCAGATTTTGGACATGGAGAGGACTAGCTTGGATGACTCTACTTGGGTCACTGTGCATGGTGGTGGTGGTGGGGTTGTTGAGGTGGTGGTAGTGGAGGGTGGTTTCATGGCTGCCTTGTCAAGGAACCTGTTGTGGAAGAAAACAATGTTTAGTGGATGTTGGATTGATAGCTTGCCATAAATTATGAATGTATTATGATTATGAGTACTATGATTAGTTTTGTGATTGGATCTACTTGAGTACATCATTAGATCAGACATGAAAAAATCATGTGGAAAAAAACTCACAGAAATGAGAGTACTAGTGTAAAAAAATGATAAGATGAAATGCGCTACTGTGATTGGTTCATGTCAATGAATTATTTAAATTTTTTATCACTGTATCAAAACCTGTTCAAATTAAAGATGTTTTTATATTGTCTTTGAATTCATTATACCTCATTGAATAACGGAGAATGTACTTTTTTGTATGATTGACATGTATAAACATACTCATTCATCAGTTGGAGTGATGGAATGGCAAGTTATGAACAAGAGAGATTGACAAATTTGGATTTTGGGGCTTAAGAATGCAATGATATCAAATTATGATAAATCATACAAAGAAAATGAACATAATATAAATGTATCTACATCTAATTTGTAAATCATTCGCTAAATTTATATATCAGATAATTTTTAATTTTTCAAATGCGGATCTAGATCACATCATATAGATATATACTTTTTTAAATAATTGACATTGTTAGACTCATATGACTACTAAAAATCAAATACCTGAAAGATTTGGTGTGACACAACTGCCTTCTCCCTGTGACCTTATAGTGATGCACATCCATCTCAAAAAGCTCCGCCGGATCCTCCAGCGGCTCGGCCCTTCGATTCACCCACGCCGCCTTCCACACCCTCACCACGTCCCACGCCGGATTCTCCTCTCCCCTCACCTTATGCCTGTAATTCGGCGTGCCAATGTAGAAAACGATCAACGACAGTATCAGCCCTGCCGTTGGCACCCCGTAGCCGATCCCCCACCCAACGTTCTCCTGTAAGCACAGTGACAAAGTTGGTATATGACAAATATCAATAAATGTCATATTAAAAAATACTGTGATAATAAAATTATTTTTTGAATAATCTAAACAATATTAGTATGTATTAACGAATTTCACATGCATTATATGATATTTAATTAAAATACCTTAACGATATTTAAAAAAAATAACGAGTACCTGTATGTAGACGAGGCCGAGAGTGGCCATAAGACCTCCCAAGAAGGAGCTGAACATCCACCAGTTGAAGAAGGAGGCCTTCATGAGCTTCTCTTTGGGGTCGTAGTCGTCGAACTGGTCGGCGCCGAAGGTCGAGATGTTGGGCTTGGTGCCACCGGCGCCGAGGGCGATGATGTAGAGGGAGGCGTAGAAGAAGGTTATGGTGGTGGTGGAGGCTTTGTTGCAAGTGGTGGTGGTGGTGGGGCAGTCTGGTTTGAAGGACTTTAGGGAGACTGCCATTGTTAGCATTATCATGCCCTGCATGTGTGCATGCATGAGGAGATGTTATTTCATGTTGGGATTGGGGATTTCAAATTATTAATCAGTGGATGTATTGTTAAGTTTGAATTTTCAGGGTAAGGCTAATGTGAAAATACAAAATATGCCTAACATGGTATAACAATAATATTGATGCATTTTCTTGAGAAATTTATACTTATCTATGACTATAAACACATCATCATGAATAAAATAAAATGTGTACTTGAATGAATTGTATAGACACACATAAATGGTCTAACGTTACAAATACATTGTTAACTATGAACCGGACATTATTCTTTATAAGCACTTTATCATAAAGAAAAATAATTAAGAAAGATTTTTTTTTATATAAAAAAAAAATTAGACTTCTTGTAAGAACATATATAATTTGATGAGGGTAGGATGTTTCCATTGTAGAAAGGCTTCCAAATGAAGAATTTCACCTTACCTAAACTCAGGATCAACTCTGACCTTGTATAAATTAATATTAACTAAAAAGATCACTATTAGACTTGAAATTTACAAAAATAAATCCCTTCACAGAAATACTGATCATTTGCAAGTCATTGTTCAGTCCCACGTGCAATTCAATCAATTGCGCAAAACAAGGAATTCATTTTGTCCATTTTTATTCCCAAGATTGGAAGATTAATTAATTGGATGTGTAAGGGGAAAAATCAGGAATTATAAAGTATTTGGAATCTTTTTTGTGCTATATAAGTGACAAATAAAGGGCGACTGAAGAATGATTTGGTGCATGCTACATATAGATATGCATCGTTTCAAACAGTTTTCTTTCATTTTCATCAGCCTAATCCATCCAAGAGAAAAAAAGAACCATGGACCACTCATTGTCCTTGTAATATCTCCTTCTCACTAGTTTTAATGGTGATAATTTGAATATAATCAGACTTTTACATTTAGAAGCTAATTAATTGAATGCTTTATTGATCCACTGTTATCTAGGTATAATTCATATCATTAAGAATTTTGGTTTCTAGATTTTTTTGTTAAGCAATTTAAATGATTTAGATTTTTAATTTATTGAGTAAATACACTAATTTTGAAGTCATTTATGAATGTATGGTAACTTAGATTTATTTTAATTTAAAATTTTAAGTGTGATCATATGAAATGAAATTAGGGCTTGTTACACTCATAGATTCCTGACTACTATTAGGAAAAATGCAAGAAAATACGCATTTATTTCATTAGAATGATTATATATATTTCAATAAACAGATATATATTAAAAACATTTCAAAAAATGTTTTAATTGCATGAATGATTGTCTTAACAATTTTCTTGTAAAATGTAACAATACATGGAAAATGTAAGATAGTTCACTAATAACTATGAAAAACAAGAATTACTATAATATTGTGATATATCTCGAATCCACAATGCACAGGGATGAAGTGTCAAGGGACGACCTCTCAATGGAAGATCCAAATCAAGCCTAGTGACTATGATCATATTGAAAAACAACCCCATTGGACTGTGTGGACCCGGTTTACACGAGTCTTTATAGTCTAAATTAATACTATTTTTTTTTTTTTTTTTGGAAATTGATAGATCAAAGATACCCGATTTATATTAGTTGTCAGGAACTAATTTCTTGTAAGAAAAATAAATAAATATCATAAGCTCTTGGATTTCTTAGGTCCAATGAAGCTGATGATGAGTCAAGTTTGGTGGACAATACGTGCACGCTGATGGGTCATATTTCATTGAACACTCAACCCACTCTGTATTTTAGTATTTGTTTTCGGGCATTGGTACACCTAGATCCATTTTCAACCTTATATGCGTCGATAGATTTCTATCGACACGTATGCTCACGTTAGCCTGTGAGACGTATGCTCACGTTAGTCTGTGAAAATGAGACTGGATGTAATATTTCTGGATTACTTTACATATGACACGTGAGTCTCTTAATGAAGGGAAAGAGTGACTCATGGTCTGTGAGAGAAACAGAGAGTACTAAAAATTAGATAGAACCGACTAAGAGTCATATTCCACTATTCTTACTGTCATTTATATTTTAGTAAACTATCAATTAATCACTCTCTGTCTCACAATTAATTAATACAGCCCATCAATAACTTTATGTGGGTGCTAAACACACATGCCATAATTTCCTTTCATTTTCACATTGCACCATAAAAGAGGGAATAACCATGGACCACACACTTTACCCACTCACTTTAATGATATAATAAATTTTAAATAAAAAGAAACAACAGTAACACCATTACCATACATGTACTATGAATCAATTGAACTACAATTATTGCTTACCAGTACATAAACGATGGAAGAGACGGTGAAGGTCCAGAACCGGCCGGCGTAGGAGTCGGCGATGTAAGCGCCGATGATCGGAGTGAGCCAGACCGAGCCGGACCAGTTGTTGACGCTCCGGACCGACAATACCGTGTCCTCGTGGAGCCGTGTGGTCAGGTAGACCACTAGGTTCGAAGCGATCCCATAGAAGGCCATCCTCTCAAATGATTCATATCCTTTTAAATGACACGATTGACTCATAAGTTTCGAAGAATGAGAAGGAAAAAAACAAATTTCATTTGAAGAACGAATAGAATAATTTAATTACCGACAAGGAAGGCGCAAGCCTTCCACCTCCCTGTCCGGGAGGCAAGGACCGGCCGGCCGCGGAGGTCTACGGTGCCGTCCTTGGTGAGGGCTTTGGCTTCCATTAATTGGTTTTTTTATATTGAGTTTGTTTGTGTGTGTGTGATGGGGGGTTTGGGTATAAGTAGGCAAAATGTTTGTGTGGGGGCATGATTTACATAAAGGGTCATGTCACATTTGTGTGAGCCTTGTGGTCTGGTTTTCGGTTTCTAATTATGGAAGATTCTGGGGGTAGAATATACTTGTCTCATTACATATATTTGGTTGAATTAAATTAAATGTGTGCTTTTTGTAGCACATGTATTTTTGTTGATATTTGTGTGCAGGTGGAAGGCCATGAGTTCAATTTTGTGTGGTGGTGGTTGGGAGTTTTTTTACATTGGTGGGCTCAATTGGTCTGTCCCATGCATCAATTGGGGCTGCCCATGCTGGTACCACATTAAACATCTATTTTGTGAGTTTAAGGGACCACTTGGACATGAATGATATACTTCAACCGTGGAGTGTTTGGATAATCTAAGGTTGAAGTTCACATCATTGATCAACTTAATTAAAAATTATTATTTTGATAGGCAGGTATTTTAAGTTTTTTTTTATTAAATATTATCATGTTAATTATTAAGAGCAACTCTGGAGCTCAGGATCCTCTAGTGAAATTGACAAAATTTATATTTTTCTTAAACCCATAACACTATTTTTTAATTTTTTTGATAAGACAAAACACACTAATTCATTCAGCCAATGGCCACGTGTACGGATGCACTGAATGATTGAATGGATGTGGTGTAATCAAATCAGAACTCACCGTGTACTTATTTTAATGTGAAAGTTTGAAATTTCATGGGATAATAATATTACACTTTTTCAAATTATTACGCTATTACTTATTCATTAAAAAGTTTATTATTGGAATGAAGACTAATTAAATGCAGTTATTAACTAAATAATGTTTATAGGTTCCATTTTCCAGGGCCAATCAAAATCATCACATATTGTTACTTCAAATGAGATAATTACAGATCAGCTGGTGGACCCTGCTAATAATAATTAGGCTGGTGTACCATTTGATCACAAACGAATAACATCAACCCTTAGCCTATGTTTGGTTCGAGAATGAACCCGAAATAAATTGGAATTAGTCAGAATAACTTTATTATAAATGTTTGGATGACTGTAATAAATAAGAATCTGTATGTCAGAATTAAATGGTATATGGATTAATTCCAACCACCCATTAGAACTATATTATTCTAGGTTATTCAAACCAAAAGAATATGTTGGCCCACTGTTAAATGAACTGTTATCACCTCTTATAAATCAACTGTTATCATTTATTTATCTTTTATAAATATTTATTTACACTTTATTCATATTTTATCGAAAAAAAAAAATTATTATTATATTTTTCATTGAGAATAATTCAAAACACAATTAAATACAAAATCATTTTATCCGTATTTATATTAGAAAAATCATAAATATTAGAATAATTTAATTCTTGAATCAAACTTGGGCTTAAGCCTGATTCAAACCTAGGTGTTTTCTCCGATCACTAGCCGGATGATTTGATACAGCAAATCAAGAAAGCCTCGTTAGGGATAACGTTAAATGCGAAAAGGTTACATTCAAAATATCATACATTAAAATTAGATCGACAAGAAAGAGTTAGGTGATTCAATTTCAATCGATCCCTCATTGACTTAGGCATTGAAGTAATGAAGTGTCTTAAATAAGGACACCCCACATTTTTCAAGGATCTTAAAGCTAGCATGTGTGTCAAGTTCTGACGAAAAAAGTGCAGGCATGAGTGATCAGACGTTACAGTTAGTTTACCAAAAAAATCACTCTCATTGTCCAAGTATATAATATGCCCTTGCTTTTGACATAAATGCATATTCTTCATTTAGGAACCCATCCATATCAAATAAAAAAATTTCAAACTTCAATCACAAGTCAAGCAAATGCTTATATAAAGATCCACTTCAATTTAATTATGTAGCATATTATATAAATTTGAGATATACATAATTAGATAATGACCTTCACTCAGGCAGTGATGGACTCACTATCCCACTTAATTTTTCCACTACCTATAATTACGAAAATAGCATTATTTTTTTAATTTTTTGTCTTCCTTTCCCACTATCTAGTTCAATAGCGTCCAGTCGAAGTGTTCTTCACTGGGACGACAGAGGTCCATCGAACTGTTTGAATAAGTGTCGACAGAGGTCCAGTCGAAGTGTGTTTCACTAGGACGACAGAGACCCATCGATCTGTCTGAGCAAGTGTCGACATGGATGTGTCGAACTCTTCAAAACAATAACTTTTTTCTAAGAATCAATCATTTATACAATCATTTAAGTCCTTATGAATAACAAAAATGTCATTTAAGTTATTTAAGTCTTTTTGAAAATCATTCACATATATATTTATTTTAGTATAAGAAACAAAAATATCAAACAAAGAGTTATTTGAACCAAATAAATAGTAAACATTTCATATAGAAAAAAATATTATTTTCTTTTCTAAACAAGTGGCGTTTGTTTATAAAATACTCCACTTGTTTAGAAAAGAAAATAATGTTTTTTGTTTATATGAAATGTTTACTGTTTATTTGATTCAAATAACTATTTGTTTGACATTTTTGTTTTTCATAAGGACTTAAAATGATTGTATAATTAATTGATTCTTAGAAGAAAGTTATTGTTTTGAAGGGTTCGACACATCCATATCGACATTTGCTCAGACATATCGACGGGTCTCTGTCGTCCTAGTGAAACACATTTCGACTGGGCCTCTGTCGACACTTATTCAGACAGTTCGATGGACCTCTGTCGTCCCAGTGAAGAACACTTCGACTGGACGATGTCGAACTGAGTAGTGAAAAAGGGAAACGAAAAAATAAAATAAATAATGATATTTTCATAATTTTAGATAGTGGAAAATAATAACTCGAGTAGTGGGAATAGCTTTGCTCCTTCACTCAAACCCCAACTCTCCCACTTTGGATATCCAGGATAAAGCTATCCAACGTAACCCCCCATTTCAGACTCCACTGCGATAAGACAACAATGCCCCCGTCATTTTCACAGCTGGTTTGCATGCCATTGAAAACGTGCGGTCGAGATGACTCGCTTGACGAATCTCGAATTGTCTGGATGTGCAATTACGAAAAGGCCTCATTGTTTAATTGAATATTTCAGAAATGCCATTCACAAGGGACTTAAATGATTGTATACCTCATCGTTATCCAAGATGGATTAGTGTTAGCATTGATTGGAATCTGGTGTTTGGTATACCTTTTGGTTTGGATAGGTTTTATCTTTTTTTTTTAGCAAGACTCACAAGGGACGGATACAATAAGCTAACATAAGGGTGAATTTCAACCAACTCGCTATGCGAGCAGTAGGTGCTTGGATGGGTTTAACTTGGATGCATTTGTGAGAGCTATCAATCTTTACATGGTTTATTATTTTGTGAGCATTTTTTATTTGTTGGAAGCCAAGCAACAAATTTTTGGAAAGTGAAGGATGGTTCGGTAATATTTGTGAACTTAAATACATTTTTTTATTATAGGGTGTTGTAACATGCGATATGTAGCATTTATTATGAATTTATAAATATGCACTTATTTCATTTCAATATAACTTTATGAAAATTAAAATATCTCAAAATTAGAAAAAGATATTGCACATAAGATTCTGTCTAATATTATTCTCCACTAAAATAAATACAACTGATGACTCATATAGGAACGCAAGCAGCATCATACGTTGGAAACTTGGGTTTTGACCAAGCATTTGTGTTCCATTAATTAATAATAATAATAATACAGTGGATTGTGTTCCTCTCGTAAAGAAATGGACGTAATATATTTACATTCTCAAAATCGTTTCTGGGTGAATGAGAAAATTAAATTCAAAATTATTCAAAAAACATGGTAAAATTGGTTAATGGTTGAGAGAAAAAAACTTTTCATCCCACATTTGTAGTTTGGAAAAGTTTTAATGTGTATACATATGGGAGATAGAACTATTTGTTGGAAAAACCTTGGGTTTTGACCATGTTTGGTTAAAATGAGTTTGTGTTCTACTAATTATGTTTAGTGGAAACTCATTGGATTACGATCCTCTCATTGAGTAGATGAACGTAGTATATTTATATTCTCAAAACCCATCTTGGGTGAATGAGAAAATTGAATCCAAAGTTCTCCTTAAAACATGATGAAAGTGGTTGGTGATTGGGGATGGAAAAGAAAAAAAAACTATAGTCCCATATCGGTTAAAAAGAAAAAGTATTGAGGATTTATAAGGTGGGCTCATTGTACTCTAGTGTATTGCTTTTGGTGGACACCCTATGGTGGACCTTTCCAAGCGGGGTGGTGCGTAGCACCACCACGCGCGGCGCGCGGCGCGCGCGCGCACGAGGGCGTATTAGGCGTTTTAGGGCGCACTTGACACTTCGCATTAAATCCGGACCGTCGATCGGCAGATGAGATATGGATGATCGGATTAAATCCGGACCGTTGATCGAATGGATCCGCAGATGCGATGTGGGCCGTCGGATCGACGGTTACGATCGTACCGTTGATTATTTGAATTAATGGGTGCTTGAGACTCTGTTTCAGAAAAAATTGAACAGAGGAAGAGACTCATCCAAGAGTCTCTTCAACCAAATTCTTTCCTATTCAAATACCACCCTATCTCTGCATTTTTTAGGCATCCAATTCATTCACTGCATTCGAGTCCAGATCATTCTGAGTGCATACATACATACAGTCAGTACAAAGAGAGAGTGAGAAAACAAGAGTTGGTTCGCTGTCCATACGGTGTGAAGTGCTGCTACCGTACGGAGGTCGCCGTTGTATCCTGGGAGACAGTTGCCGGTACCGTAAGCACCAGTGCAGGGCAATAATTGTCTTAAGGACATAGAGTCCAACTCTAGCCTCGGCCTTCATCGAAAAAGAACAGAATCGTCAATCCAGTAAAGTTGTTCTTCTGCTTTGTGTTCCTATATTATTTTGTAAGCATAATCCGTTATACTTATATTGAATTTTCTAACACTATTAAATTGGATCCCAAAAAATATCTCATTTTTGTGAAAGATGAGACCTATATATCACTGTGGGTTTGACTCAAAAACATATGCGCACGCCCAGATCCGTTTGCAACTGGCACCCATTTAAAATTTGACAGAGAACTGTTTGAATGAAGGGCTACTTGAGACTCTCCCAAGGGTATCTTCAATAGCCTCCTCGACTGATTTTTTTTCCAATCAACTGTGCTATAGGTCCTAAAAAAAAACCTGTGCGATAGGTCCAAGGATGTGGGGTGCTAATGGGAATCTCGTACTTGGGTCCAGCTTTGCATCATTATCTGCCAATGGATCAATTGTTCATACTAAAAGCTGACAAATCAATCTTTACCAGAATTTTTTTTTTTTTTGACAAATCAATGTGGTACGCCTTCACAAAAAGAAAATGGTGTGTATAAAATATATATTGAGATGTATTTATGAACCTAATATTACATGTTGAACGCCCATAAGAGTTTTCGTTGAAATCATAGAAGGAAAGTGTTAAGAACAAGGGCGCAGATATACACAATCTCATTTAAAACACTCTATGCAATCTCAAATGTTTTGCTAGCTGTTCAATCAAATATTTGTTTTCTTAAATGAGATATTTATCTATCCCACACTTAATTTTTTTTATAATTTTTATGAATAAGTTCATAAAATTTATTAGAGTATATATTTTATTTATTATAAAAGTATGTATGTATCTTACAAGATGATGTATATAATTCATAAAAATTAAGTGGGATAAGACCAATATGTGCGACCCTTACATGCTATTTTCCTTTCCTTGTGTACTTTTTTGGATTTTTGCCACTTCAATATTAATATATTGGGATAGCAATTGTCTACCGTCTACTAAAAAACAAAGATGACGTATATTATTTAAAAAAAAAATCAAAACAATATGTGGATCGCAAGCAAAGCTGTAAATTGGGTAGTGCCTCACATTTTATTAAAAATAAATATTATTGTAACATACAATTTAAATTGTTTTAAAAAATAATTTCATTGAAAACTATACTTAGTGAATTGAATACATAAACACATTTTTGCTCATCCACTACATACTCACGCCCATCTACAGAACCCTTCCATGGATTAATTAAGGTACGTCAAATATATATTAAACCGTTTAAGTTGCACAAATAACATGATTTTCCACGTAAATATTAATTAAAGTTTACCACTCATATGACTCTTTGATAACTTTTTTTTAGATGAGATCTAACTAATGTTGGATCCCACAAGTTTTGTGAGTCCACAATGAGTAATTGATATGTGTCCCCTCACATGTTTACCCTTACATCACCCGCAGGCACCACGATTCCTAGCATGCTGGTCGTTGCACATGGGCCCGAACAATTTCAGGTGGAGTTGCAGATCGCGGAGGGTTCACGTCAAACGTTTGTCTCCGACCTCGCAGTGGGTGGCCCACCCCCTCAGGTGCCGGCACGGACCTGGGACGTGCCTCTCAGGCTGGAGCGGGCGGTCCCCGAGGTGCCTGAAGCGGCTCCATGTGGGCAAGATCATTTCCGACCTGCCACCGATGGGACGTCCGCGGACCTCCAAAAATCGAACCTAGTCTGCATGCTACAGCCTGCGCTTGTCAGGGGAAGCAACAGGGCGGCAACAACGTTAGTAAACACGTTACCTGAGAAGGGGAAAGCACTCCTTTTGGCGGTTTGTCCACCCTCCAAACGTCAAGGAGATCAGGTCACATCAGCCGCGGCAGGGGTGAGGAAGATGACAACCTGGAGAAAGAGACAGGGGACCGTTGGCTCTAAGAAGGACGGAAGCACCTCTGTGCAGATCAGCCTTGACCATATGAAAGAGTATAGTAAGGAAGTTGGTGTGGCCTCCATGCAACTTGACGTCAGGGGGCCACTCAGGAGCCAATAGCGAAGGAGACTCCTGACAAGGCGGTCCGTACTGGGAGGCCCGAGGCAGTGAAGGGACATGCAGCCATGCTTGTGTTGGAGGCGGAAGACTCGGATTGCCCGTTTGGGCCTGGACTTTTGAGACCTGGATAGGCCTGGACTTGGTGGGGTAAGGACCCGATAACGGGCTCTAACCTATTCCGCCCAGTCCAGCTGGGTTACCATTCGGATACTTTTAGGATCTTGACACAATCAGGTCAATCGATTGGGGACGAGCACGTGCCAGTTGTATCTCACGCTACTGAGTTGCAGGCCGCTCGAGCTGACGTTTATATACTGGCTGCCCAGGTGGCGAGAAACGGGGCTCCCCCAGGGTCGGTCGAACTGCCTGAGGAGGTTCGCAGCCTGGCCTCACCAGTGTTTGAGGGCCCACTAACTGGGGTTTAGACGGATGCGGGAGCAGCTAATGTGCGAGCCAGGAAGATCGACCTCAAGATGGACACCACAGGTGCGAAGTCAAACTTCTTGCACTTCTTACGAAGATCGTTTAGTGAGGGGCGAATCTTCCCGGACAGCTCCATTCTCGAAGACTTGAGGGGCCGGAACCTACCCGTCGAGGTAGTCAAGGCATTGAGAGCTAATCCAGATGTTCCGAGAGACACGGCGATGTCACCGGGGGGATCTAAGGCCACCCATGATTAAGTGCCTTTCATGGAACATTAGGGGACTGCACGACCCCTCAAAAAAACGTGCCATCGCTGAACTGATATCACAGTTCAAGGTTAACATATGTTGCATCCAAGAAACCAAGATGGTAGACTTCGACGATTTCACGTTGCGGCAGCTCGGAGCCGGACGCCTGGATCGTATGGCGGTCAAGGCATCGGAAGGTGCGTCAGGGGGTATCCTAATCGGATGGGTTGCGGAGCAGTGGTCCTTGATAGCCCAGGTCACGGGGCGCTTCTCCATCTCCATCCTGCTGCAAAACACACGCTCGGGGTGGAAGTGGATCCTCTCGGGAGTGTACGGCCCGCTAGCAGAAGCGGATCGGGAGGTGCTGTGGACAGAACTCTCGGAGATCAAAGCCAACTGGAACGCACCATGGTGCGTGATGGGGGACTTCAAAATTACCAGATTTGTGGAGGAGAGAAACGGGGGAGGGGCACTGTCGACGGGGATGATGAGATTCTCAGAATGGCTTGATCAAGAGAACCTACTAGACATGCCAACACCAAATGTTGCCTTCACATGGAGCAACATGAGGGAGGTCCCGACGCTAGCTAAAGTGGATAGAGTGCTGATATGTCCAGACTGGGAGGAGGCCTTCCCCCAATGTTCGATACAAGGCCTACCACGCATAACCTCAGACCATACACCACTCTTGCTCCTCTCGACCGATGCCACGTCGAAGACACCACAGTTCAGATACGAATCCTGGTGGTCAGAATGTGAGGGTGTGGAGGAATTAGTGCGAGCATCCTGGACGACACGGGTCGGACACCTGCATGGTGCGAGATGCCTGGCCTACAAACTGCGCAGATTAAAGAAGCAGTTGAAACAGTGGGGCCGAGAGATGAAAATAAAAAAAATGGCAAACAAAGTGAGTGTGATGGAGGACATAGCAAAGCTCGACTGCCTGGAGGAACTCAGGAGCTTGACTCAGGAGGAGCGGTCAAGCCGCAACAATCTCAAACACAGGATGGCCAGCATTCTTCACCTTGAAGAGCTGGAGTGGAGACAAAAATCCAAGGCCTTATGGCTCAAAGCGGGTGGCGATAACTCTAAATTTTTTCATAAATTTGCTAATCAACATCGTCGCATGAACCATATTTCCAGCATCCGGGTGGGAGATAAGTTACTCACAGAAGAGAAAGAAATCAAGGAGCGGGTGGTTGCCTTCTTCCAACAACAATTCAGCAAATACAAGTCGTGGCGGCCAATTTGGGAGGACGAGGAGCTACCGCGCCTACCGACAAGCCAATTTCAGATGCTCGAGGAAGCTTTCTCTGAGGCCGAAGTCAGACGCGCAACTTTTAGCGCGGATGGCGACAAAGCCCCTGGCCCTAATGGTTTTGGATTGCACTTTTACCAGAGATTCTAGAACATAGTTAAGACGGATGTGATGAACGTCATCGAAGAATTCCATAGGGAAGGACGCGGCATGGGCGGACTCAACGCATTGCTCTTTGTCCTTATCCCAAAGAAGGACAACGCTATCTCGATCAACGAATACCGTCCCATATGTCTGGTGAACGAGGTTTATATGATTATTTCAAAGGTTTGGCATTTAGGCTGAAGGCAGTATGCAAGTACATCGTCAATGACAACCAATCGGCATTCATCCTCGACAGAAGCCTCCAAGAAGGTTTCGCACTAACGCAAGAACCGATCACCAGCTTACTCAAAGATCATCGCAACGGGGCATACAGTCAACTGGGGCTTCCTGTTCCAAGTGCTAAACTCGCATGGCTTCCCGGCAAGTTGGCTGAGGATGCTGACCAATTGCATCACCACGGCGACGGCTTCGGTATCCATTAACGGCGCAACGTGCGGATTCTTCCATCTTAACAGGGGATTACGCCAAGGCGATCCGTTATCACCGCTCTTGTTCACCCTTGTTGCAAACCACCTGAGTCGAATGTGCGGGAAGGCGGAAGCAGACGGATGGATCGAGGGGCTAGCTTGCGTCCGGGGTGGTACACCGATCACGCACCTCCAATATGTCGATGACACCATGATATTCGCCTCACCAACGGTGGAGGTCATAACTAGAATTCGATTCATCCTCCACTGCTACGCGCTCGTCTCGGGTCTGCAGATTAACTAGACCAAGAATGTACTGATTACCGTTAATGTAGTGCTCCATCACGCGACGGTGCTGGCGGACATTCTTGGATGTCAACGGCAGGAGCTCCCTTCGAAACACCTAGGTCTCCCACTAGTGCAACAAAGGCTACTCAGAGCGGATTGGTCCCCGTTGATTGAACGCATGCAAAAGAAACTTGAAGGCCGGCAGTCTAAAATCTTGAGTAGCGGGGGCAAGCTAACACTGCTTCGGGCAATATTGTCGAACCTCCCGATCGACTACCTGTCTCTCTTGCGCATCCCGCAAGGTATTGTTAAAAAGTTGGAGAACATTAGATGTCGTTTCTTCTGGAATGGGACAAACAATGATGCTCAGAAGCCGTGTCTGGTGAGCTGGAAGAAAATCTGCAACCCAAGGGAGAAAGGAGGACTAGGAGTCCTCGATTTGCGGCTGATGAACCAAGCACTACTAGCCAAATGGCTCTGGAAGTGGTTGAACAACCCCTCGTCGTTCTGGGTACGATGCATGCGGGAGAAATATTGTCGCAGGCGAGCACCCCAATCCCTCCCAAGTCCATCGTCGAGGATGTCTTTCCTTGCGAAAGGGTGGTTCACACTAGCTGATGAATTCGCATGCGGTTTTCGCTAGAGGCTGGGAGGAGGAGAGCGCATCCGGTTCTGGTTGGACCACTGGACAGGGGACAGACCCTTCTAGTCAAAATATCCTATGCTTTTTCACTTGGCAGAGCACAAAGAGGAAATGGCAGGCGCGGTTTGGTAGGGAGCAGTTGATAATGGCGAGTGGAGGTTAAATTTACATAGGATTTCAAATGAGCTACAAGTGGAGGAATGTGCAACTCTACTGGAGGTCCTCGGGGAGACATCGATCACCCCCGGACAACCGGACCAAGTGGAATGGCTAGATGCCCCGGCCAGGGGATACACTGTCAAAGCGGGCTACGCTTGGTGGTCAAAAGACAAACCAGGCAATCAGGAGATGGCAGAGCAAACACCGGTGTTGTGGAAATGGAAGCTACCATGCAAGTTAAAGATATTTGTGTGGTTGGCACTTCAAAACCGACTGCTTACAAAAGTATACAGGGTCAAGTGGAGACCGTTCGACCCGACAGAGTGCGGCTTATGCATGGGCGACCCAGAGATGGTGGACCACCTCCTGTTATCATGTCCGGTCGCGACTAGGCTGTGGTCAGCCCTGAGCATAGCCACTGGCAATAACTTCACATTCCAATCTTTGCTGGACCTATGGGAGGCGATGCGTTCCGTCGCACCATCAGGGGGAAGGAATACACAAGCCTGTTTCCTCAACCTACTCATCCCTGCTGGGCTTTAGGCGCTATGGCGCACACGAAATGAAGCAATTATTCGGGGACAGCGAGTATACTTCGAAAACATTTGGGATCTCTCACTCGGTCTAATTCAAGATTGGGGACGGCACTTAGTGGGTCTCAAAGGCATGAGTTACGCGGGGGGGGGGGGAGACTCAGATGTGAGACGAAATTCAGGCCGAACCACCCCCCCTAGCGCCCTTCTCGTGACGGCACTTCTCGTGTAGCTGTGGTAGGGTAAGTACTGTGCATCTTCGTTCTCTCCTACCACCGACTGAGCTTCCCGACTGAGCTTCCCATTAGGGTCCTCAGTCGAGCATGTATCCATTCCCCTCCGCTTTTCTCATGCGTATTCAGACCAATTTTGTAATACGTTCCTTTATTATAAAATTGGCCTACCTTCGTTCAAAAAAAAAAAAACTCTTAATGGATAAGGTTTGGACTCGTATATTAATGATTGACAACAATATTTTTAACAATGAAATCTCAACAGTCACGCAACCCAAGAAAAAAATTGCATGTATGTGTAACAACAAATAAAACTTGCATATCATGAAGTAGGAGCCGATCTCTGCTATGGCTTGGGCTCCAGTTGACATCTTACCAACCCGATATTTACCGTGTTAATATATTCAATTTTATGTAAAAAGATATGCAAACTTTATTTTTATATTTGTATATCAAATGATGTATTCATTAATTAGATGAGCGTTGTTACACTCAATTTTTTTACATTTCAAAATACAGTTATATACTTCGTTAGAAATTCAGTTAAACATATATCTCGTTAAATGATGTATATATCTCATTAAATTTTTTCTTACTCTTATTAAAAATGGGTCCATTCAATTTAAAATAGAACAATATACACTTTTTTTTAAAAACATATACCTTATTAGATGATATTTACTACTTTTCAAAAAATTAAAAACATGTAAGGTCGAAATTTTAATTGATAAAAATGATTTAGCTTAACATTTTTCCATTCGGACATGCACTTCAAGAAAAGTCAAAACTTGAGCTGGCTGAAAAATGAATTGAGCCCTGTTTTGTTTGTCTTTTCTTTTCTTCTTTACAAGCCAAAGGCCCAAAAAGTCAAAACTTGAGCTGGCTGAAAAATGAATTGAGCCCTTTTTTGTTTTCTTTTCTTTTCTTCTTTACAAGCCAATGGCCCAATATCCGTATTATGGACCCACCACAGATATGGGTGATGAAAAGCTACTCCAAGTTGGCAATCAGTGTATGGTGGGCCTCAGTATCATTAGTGGGCCAGGCCCATATTCATGAACCTCCAACATTTTAGGTTGAGATGATATTTTCACCACCTTTTCATTCTTCCTCTCCACTTTTTGACTTCCAATACTTTTTAGCTTTCACTAATGGAAACCCCAACATTCCCAATGACCACATATTGTTGGCCCTACTATTATATACATGTGCATCATAATTACATGCAAAGTTTCAAATCATCAAATAGTGAAGATTATGCTGCACAGTGAAAGATACAAATTGTGGATGGTTTGTCATGAATAGTTAGTTGTGGTTGTGGTCAAATGAGGGCTCGGGAGGTTTATGTGGTTGACATGGCTTAAAACCCTTGTTAGTGCACCATTTACTCTGAAAAGGAGACTCTCTTCCATTTGAGCATAGGATTTGGTAGGATATGTTTGTCCGAATGTCGGCGGATGCGGTCGGCCAATTCTGATGACAATTTCTTTTTGTGTAAGTCTTTGTTTGGTTTTAGAAAAAAAGGAAAAAAAAAGTTCTTTTGTATATTTCTCTCTTTATTTTAAAGTTGCATTTTAACTATGTTTTTTCCTCATATGGTTTTTGTATTTTTCAAGATGACATGGCTTTGATGTGGAATTACTCCTTTTCAACCCACTTAGGACTTGTTATTTTATTAGAGTCATGATTACTCATAGATATTAAGTTCAGATATTTTATATTTTAGCCTGAATAGGATTTCTGGATGATTAATTTAATTTTTTTTTATTTGACTATTAACTTAAATACTTGATTATTTGACTATATTAGAAATTGTTGTATGTTAATTTCGATCATGTCTCCTTTAATATACTTTATATGTTACATATTTGTTCATATCGTTTCTCATTCGTCTCTATGTTTGTTGTAGCTATTTTCATTGACTTTTGACAAGTTAACCAATTTTAAGGTAATTCCCATTAATAATAATAATAATAATAAAGAACATTCTAGAGTTTTCTTAGATTCAATTTTAAAATAGTCACTTCGATATTCATTCTTATTCTTCTGACCTAAAAGGGTTTAAAATGATCAAACCCTTGGGACACCTATTCTCAAAAAAAAAAAAAATTTAATTTTTATTAAAACGAAATACACATGATCACAAAAAATGAAATTTATATCTAATGAATTGAATACATACTTTATTATAAAAAAATAAAATTTTAAACAATCGGAGAAATCATATACTTAATTGATTAGGAAGACATGAATGATTGTATCATAACCCTCCCCTTCCTGACAAGCTGGTTAGTGGCCCTGATTGGATTGAATTGTACTTGATTTAAGCTTATGCTTAGAAATGAATTTGAAAATTGTTTTCATTTAATTTTTTGAAAAATAATTTTTTAGAAAACATACTTTGTTAGGTTTTTGAAATGTTATTTTTATAACAAAATTTTGTTTTTCGTTTTATTCAAAAATGAATTAGAATTGTTAAAAGTGTTTGAAAATGAAAACGTGAAAACATATGACACAATATATATTTCATCACGTCAATGTATATTTTATTATGAATTACATAAAAATAAAAGCATTAGATTCATATTTTTTCATAAATAATATTTTTATATTCTATTAGTCTGATTAAAGAAAATCAATAACTGCGTAATGCAAATGAGTCTGAAAAAGCAGACTAAATGATCACATTCTACAATCGATCAATCCATGAAAAATGAAACTAAGATAGCATTGTATATGCTATTGCGCTGTTATAATGTATATAGCTGTAAAACAGGGTCCATACATGCTATGGTCTAGAGCCCCTACTAATCATCGTTTTGTCATCTGAAAGCCCATTTTCCAGGCCCACTCATCAATGGATCTCAGACCCGAGAGAGAGAGAGAGAGAGAGAGTCTCCAACAATATGTGAAATGGAGAAACCGAGAACAGCAGAGGCCGGAGGTGGTGGCATAGAATCATCCCTGCAGCAACTGATCCAACACCACCATCAGATATCCCTCCAAATCCAACGCCAAACAGGTCTGGTTAATCATCACAACCCGCAAAGTTAATATTTGTTAAAACCCTAAGAGTCCCAATGTCAATCTGAGAAATCTTCATATGGGTGCTGCTTAAGTGGTTGATCTTTACTTGGATTATGTTTAAAAAATTGATCTTTATGTGGGTTCTGTTCGAAAACCTAATAAAGATGTGATTTTGATTGTTTGTGTCGATATCATTTTGTGCCACCTTAGAGGCCTAGCATTAATATGAGAAATCTTCTTGTGGGTTCTGCTTCAATGGTTGATCTTCACTTGGGTTATATCTAAAAATCTGATATTTATGTGGGATCTGTTCAACAACTTGCATAAAGATGTGATTTTGATTGTTTGGTCAATTTCTTATTGTGTCACCATAAAGACCCAACATTATTCTGAGAAATCTTCGTGTGGTGTCTGCTTAAATGGCTGATCTTCACTTGGGTTATGTATAAAAATCTGATCTTTATGCGGATCTGTCCGCAAAACCTGAATAAAGATGTGATTTTTATTGTTTTGTGTTGATTTTGTGTGCTCCCATTGCAGAGAGGGCGAAGAAGGATGCATTGAAGTCTGCGGAGAGGGTGTCGGGGCTGCTGGTGGACTCAGTTAATATGGGTGTCAAGGAGTGCTTTGTGAACGAGAAGCACATTGAGGCCGAGACACGGGCCATGCTCAGGACAGTGGCCCAGTACTCAAGGCAGATGAACCGGTGTCTTGCCGCCTCCCATGCCTTGAATTCCGTTCTCAAGGTCGATTTCAGGTCTCTTCATTTAATGTTTCCCATTGCTTTGTTAAAATTGAGAGTATGATATATGCATGATTGAATTGTGAATTTTGACATTGGTGATCATAATATCATTGTGTGTTCAGAGTGCAAGTGATAAAGCTAATATGATACAAAGAGAAACTAATGACACAAATATATGGGCCAATGTCTTTATAGAACCATTTTTTTAGAGAACCAATTTGGTGATTTGAGAGTTTGATTAACGAATAGTGTTGTCACTAGCTCATTGTAGCCTTGAATTGGTCTGTTCAGATCATGCCGCTTGTATAATGTGTTATGAGTATTTAAATGACAGGAGATTGGGGACTTTGAGAACTGGATGAAGATAATGGATTACGATTGTAAGAGCATCAATGCTGCCATTCGGAACATTCATCAGTCATGAGTTCACATCCTGGATTTTCAGCCAGTCATGTTTGATCTTATTTTCAGGTAAGAATTGATTTTGCTATTAATTTAGCATGTTCTGAACCCCTAAACACACATATATTTGATATTAGTTTGTAGTGTTTTGTTCAAGAGGTGGTATTTTATTGTTGGTTAAGGCAAGCTTATATGCAAGATAGCTGTTTGCTCGAACGCCTGTATAATATGAATTTTGTGCCCCCTATATAGTTTTTTAATGCTACTCAATGGTTTCTCACAGTTTGGCATTTTCAGTTGCTATGTTGTTAAACAGAGCACAGCTGATGTATTCCATGCTATAGAGGTTCTGAAACCACTGCTGTGAAGAGTTTTTCTTTAGTCTATGCTCCATAATCTAAATCAGGGGATTCTATATTAATCATAAAATTAACTACAATCCATAAAAGGAGGAGTATAAGATTAAAATAATGAAAGAAGAAACAACTTGAATTTTTGTCCAGTGGTCAAAGCTCGAAAGATCTGGGTGGAAAAGTAAGTTTTGAATCCTTTTCATGAACAGAGCGAGGAGGAGAAGTATAAGATCAATAAAATAATAAAAGAAAAATCAACTTGAAATCTTGTGCTGTAGTTGAAGTTCTCTAAAGATCTGGTTGGAAATTTGAAAGTTTCGAATCCTCTTCAAGAACAGAGAACCTTTAATCTGGCTAAAATTTATGTAAGATTGTAGATTTCTGCAATCATATTTATGGAGTGGTCTCTGGTAATGCAATTAATTTGCATGATTTACCATGTGAAATCTAATCTTTCTTTTGCTAGCTATTGCTAGGAAGTAGGAAATGTTAGATCTTTGTGCTGTTATACAACTGATTCTTGTTAATCAAATATAAATGTTGTCTTTTAATAGAAATGATTGAATAACAACCACATTGGCTAGAAACTAATTCATCTTCTCAGGTTTCACGTTCATAGAGTACTTTCAGTACCGAGTGAATGACTCATCTATAGCCATCTGACTACTGAGCTTCACATAGTTTATGTTGGGTGAATGTGTGGTTCATAAATCATAATCTTTTTTAAATATCTGAAATCCACTAATTCTGCCCCCTCCTTGTTATTGAGTTTAATACACCAGTTTTATTACCAACTTGTTGAACATTGTTTCTTCTTGACTGCTTACAGATATAATTCTTGTGATCTGAACATCCCAATGCTTGATTACAACGAAAGGTTCTTGCAATGCAAGTGCAAGGAAGATTTCAACTGACTGGAAGCAGTTGCAAATTCTCTAGTGTGCGTTGTGTTTGTTTTAGGCACAAATTTTTCCGCCCTTGCCTTTCATGTTATCTGATTAGAAATGTTTACTTTATTTTCCTATGAGGGTTAAAGTGCTCTTTTGTACCCTGGTTTTGTTAGAGATCCCCCCACCCACAAAATGATTGTTGTATGGAATTGTGTGAAAGGGGCAGCCATAAGCAGAGAAGTTGAGAAATTTTGCATTTGAATTTTAGTTTGTATATATGTTGTATAAACTGCATGTATCTTCTCTCTTTAATCCTGGATCTCTCTGCTCTATGTGAATTTATGGTCATGAAATCTCTTAACAAAGTGTAACAAAAACAAACATTGTTTATAAGATATCAACAGATAAACTGCATGTATATAATTAATTAAGATCTCTTGATTAACATAATTGCATGTCCACTCCAATATGATTTCATTATAGTAGATGGTTCTGGTGGATTACAAACGTAATGTGTTTTTGGGTGTTCCAGCAGAATGAAAATGAACTCCAAACTCACACTTTTAGTTGTGCAACTCACACTTTTAGTTGTGCATGAAACATTGCTCATTCAATTTATTTCCTTGAAAACACTTTGACCTTTCCAAGTATCAGTTGATCCTCCTGTAGTTCTTCCTGACCTCCCCCTGTTTCCCAGTGAGCGGCTTCAGGTTCCCCATCCTCACCATCGACTTCACGAAATCCGCCGCAAACTCCCCATAGTCCGACCCATACTTCCTAACGATCGCGTCCGTCGACCCGCCATTGAACAGCTCCTGATCCGAGTGAAGCAACCCCTTCTTCATCAACAGGTTTAGTTGTGGTCAAACTTCGCCGGCGTCGGATCAAGCGGCTGGAGGTTGTTGTCCCCTCCTTTAAATGGGCAGATGCGTTTCACTGACTGTGCGAAGCTTGGGTCAATGTTGATTTCGTTGTAGATGTGGGTACGGAAGGAGGTGCATCGGGCGAAGCCGATGGTGTGGCCACCGGAGAGGGCGACGAGGTCGGTGACGCCGAGGCCGACGGTCTTGAAGTTGGAGATGAGGGCGGAGAGGTTCATGAAGGGGGTGGGTAGGAAGCTGTTGGCGGCGGTGCGGCTCGCCGTCGTTGAGTCCCTTCGGCCTAGCCGGACCTCCCATGTTGGTTCTCCCAACTATTCCTATAAATAATCACTTAGGGTCCGTTTGGGATATGACATAAGGTTATTCACCCTAGATAGCTATACTGAGATAGATAACAATCCACGCTGAATAGGTAAATTTTTGTTTGGTTGTATTTTCTATTATTTTCATTGGGAAACATAAAATTGATCTTTTTATTGTTTAGTTCACATTGAATAAAGTAAGGATAAGTGGTAAATAAAAGATGGATAAGAGTTTATGACTTTTTAAATGACAATTATACCCCTGCATAAATTATTTGTGTTTGAGAATAAGCATGAGAGATGTGTGTGTGATATGATAGATGTGATAGTTTTTGGAATGTGTGCAGAGAGTGTTAGGTAAGATAAATTTTTTAAAATGACAGATAAGGGTATTTTTATCTATTGGTATAGACAAGCCTGATAAACAATTCTAGCCTTTTCTGAGAATAGTTATCAGGTCTTATCCTAACTTATCCAAACATAACTATCAAAGTTTATTCTTGTCAAACAAACAGCTGTTTGGGGGATATTCTACTGTATTCTCCCCTATCCAAGGTTTATTCTCCACCCCAAACAGGGGGTTAGAGATTAAAGATTTTTAGAATATTGTATTTCAAACTTAGTTTTTAAAAATGATTATTTTGTTAGCTTTTCAAATGTAAGATTTTTTAGTCTGAAAAAAAAAAAAATGGTGGTTTGAAAATCTTAACGCTTAAAATGTATTTGGATTCGAGTTTGAAAATTTTTAATTTTTCAAACACAGAATTTACTTAAACTCAGATCTAAACGGAGGCCATCTTCGTTGTAGCTTATAGATTTGAACTTATTTAAAAAGCAATAGATGTATTTGTTGTAGCTGTTGAAAAATAGAGAATAAACAGTAATGGATGTTTGTTAAAATAAGTTGTAAAATAATTTTTTACAGTTTAATTGTTAAAAATATCCATTTTAAATTTAAAATAAGGTAGTATTACTTCTATAAAATTAGTTTTATAAATATTTAAAGATAAATTAATATAACATAATCTTAAATTTCATTACAGTAATTTTCAAATATTATACTCTACAAATGTAATATATTTGATCATCAGTGTTCAAAATAATTTTTTTACAATAGTAAGGTCATTAGTGAAAAAAAGTTTAGGACATTAATGTCCAAATGAATTTATTTTAAAACAATTTATAAGCTATAATATGAAAAACACATTTTGCCTAGTTTAGAGATTTTGATTTTTTTTAAAGTTGTTTTTTCTTAAATAAGTATTAATAAGTTTAAACAAACATGCAATAATTTCTTATTTTAAGTTAACTAAAAATTATAATCTGTAATTTATAAGTTTAACAAACATGTAATTAGTCTCATTTATAACCTGTCTGCAATCAAGCCTCCACTCAACTCTGCTATACAATACATACTCCACTAATACAGTATATGTTCGAATTTTTTTATATGCATTTATTTATGTAAGTTACTTTTTTTATTAAGTGAGTATATAAAAAATCAACATATTTTGTTTTTCATTTTCAATGTTGGACATGTCATTTTCCCTAATAATAAAAAAACTAAAAATGTCACAACTCAGGCCCACCCAAAACACAAGCGACTTTGGCAAAAGATATTTTAACAAAAAATTAGAATTTTAAGGACTTTATTGTTTTCCTTTATAAAAAAAAAACTATCCATTTATTTCTTTCACGTCATTTTATTTAATAATAATTTGTTTCACCGCGGTATTTATTTAATTTTTTGTTTAATTTTGTAAAGAAAATCACCAAACTGAAATTTTCAAGATTTACGATATTTTGTTTTGTTACTTATTACGTTTTACCTTTTTTCTATTCATTATTTTTTCAAAATCGTTCTTCAAATTTATCTAAAAACTATTTTGGTGATATCTCTCAAGTAAATACATTATGAGGCCCTACTTAAACAACTCGCATGCTTGTTTAGCTATTTAATTTTAGACTAAATCTTTTATATTAAACATACGAGATGACAATATATATATATATATATATATATATATATATATATATATATACCCGCGATCGGACGAACGACGTCGCGTCCGCACGCCGCCGCACACCGCATATTATCATTCGATTATATATATATATATATATATATATAATCGGTTAGCTTCATTTTTAAACATTCATCATTGTTGTCTCTCCGAGGGTTGCCCCTTCGGGGTTTAAGTAGTCTCTGCGAGGCCTTAACCCCCTTCGGGGGTTTGCCCTTCGGGGTATAAAAGTTGTCTCTTCGAGCTTCTTTTATTCTCTCTGTCGAGAGTTTAGGCAATACTAAACAAAAAACTAGAACTCAAAACTCAAACAACAACTCAAACTCAAGCAACAAAACAACATAAAAACGATAACTCAAAACAACAGAAAAACGATAACTCAAAACTCGAACTCAAAACAACAGAAAAACAACAACAAGAAGGCAATAAAACAATAACAAAAAAGTAAGAAAACTCGAACTCAAACTCAAGCAACAAAACAACAGAAAAACAAGAAAACTCCAGGCATAAAAACAATAAAAAACAACGACAGGAATATCGTAGACAATGCCGACACAGAAAACCGAAATCAGGTCTCCGAGGATGGAGCTATAGGCCAGGAAGTGGTCTGGATGAGGTACGAGAAGGCTGTGTCCTTATCGGCTAACCCCACGAACTCCCGAGTTATCTGTAATCGCACTCCTCGAGGGAGTCTTACACCAATGCTCGGGGCAAAGGGACTGGGTTTAGCACCGGAGTGCGCCATAGGTTCGTAACAGGTGTCTTCCCCTGTTATCTATGGCTCTGGCGGGCACCGACCCGTGGCAGCGACGAAGAACCTCACTTATACGTGGGTTTACCGGTCTAAATCTGTAAGCAAGCCCTTTCAAGGAAGGGAACTTATAGGGGTAGGCCGGTCGAGTGAACGACCGATAGTGACTGACCGACCGAGGACCGCAGGCCTCACCTGCGGAGGGAGAACTCTCTGTGTTAGACAAGAAAGAACAAACAAAACAAACAACAACTGAGTAGGAAAAATCTTAAAGCAAAAGATTTTTTTTTGAGTGCTTCGCACCACTACTTCTTGATTGATAGCTGACTTTAACAATTGGGATTCTCTCCCTTTGTTATCGACCTTTATCGATCATGTAGTAGTAACAAAAGAAAACAAAGGGGTTTTTACTACTAAAAGAAAAAACAGATAACAGATAACAGATAGAATGTTAATCGCACCCCCCGGCCCCCTCTCCAGGGGGTGGTTTTTCTTACTTTACCAAAAAGACCTTCCCTCTAGATAGGGATTATGTTCGTTGTTTGTTTCTGCATTTGTTTCATTCAATTGTTTGACACAGGGAGGGAGGGAACGGAGTGAGTGAACGAAGCTAAAACCTAATTTAGCTATTCAAGTGACTTTCGAAAGAGAAATGGGCTGCCACGACGTTCTGGTTGATACCCGAACGATAAAACGTCCACATCTGTTTCTGCCTGAACCGGGTTTTATTCTACTTTTGGATTTCCAGATTTAACGAAGCGAAAAGCACTTTCAGCCTCAAAATCAAGGGTGGCGCATAAAGAAATGGCACTGGTAAAATCCGAAAATTTGGATTGAGAAATTGGATTATAGAGGGAAAATTCTCGTTATTACTTATCGACCCAAACATAAAGTTTTTCGTTTGTCGGCGAAGAGATAAACACCCTCGATTACTGTCTTTCCGGGGGTTTCGGTTTCAAGCATCGGAGGTCGAAAATTCACGGTTTTTAAGCACTTAAATCGTTATGGATGGGGTAACTGACATTATTGACAAAAAAGAACTGTTAAACGTTATCATTTGGCTTTCCTGATTGTTTTAAAGAAGGGAGCATATGATGTTTATGACTCAAAATCCCGATGAAACGGAAAGTTTTGAAATCGTCATTGGCTTCACGGAGCTTGACTCGAATCAATAAATAGAAGCTCATTCTCTTTCTTCCTCAACGGGTAAACAGAAATAAATTCGTTTCAATCGTCCCCGAAAAGGTCAAATGAAAGTTTTTAATGAAGAAATTGGCTTATAATAGGTTTCAATTCAGTTTCTTCCTCTCCCGGTAAAGAGAGCACTGGCAGGATTTCTAAAGCTAAAGTGACTTCCCTAAAGTTTCTCATTCCCCCGTTGGCATATCTTGAACTCGTAAAAAAGGTGCTACTCAGTGACAATAAGAAAGAACGACTCACTTAGTTTTTTTTCATTCCTTACTGAGATGTACTGGACTTCAAGACTTGAACAACCATATATAGCATTAGAATAAAAGACTATGAAAATAGAACTGAGAGAAGGTGTTTAACAACAGAAAGTTATACCGAAGTTTTTCTCTATTCAATTACTTTCTTTCTTTATTAACATTTTACTACAAAGACAGCAAGTAAAATAATTATTTACCAGCTATCTCTCGTAGACATAGCCTACCCATCTTTCTTTCTTTCGTACGGAATAAAGTGGTCCTCTGACATTGAGTGCATTTGATCGATGAGAAAGCCGGGGTAGCAGCCTAGCATCCTTCGTCGGGTTGGATCTAGCATCCTCAAAAACTTCTTCCTTCCGTTGGTCGCCTCTTTCTTATGGAGGTAGCTTGCTATATCTCTTCTTCTTCTTTTTCTTTTTTTGTTGGTTGATGAATGAATGCAGCTTATTCTTATCTACAAAACAGCTTATTCTCCGATCTCATATTATCCGAAACAGAACGGATTTGCATTCTCCGACAAGTGAGAAGCTTATTCTCCGATCTCATATTATGACGATAGAAGAGCTCAGTATTTCGTTCTTACAAAGAAAAAGTGACCGTAGAGTGCGTAAAGAATGGATACCTTTGAGCAGAAGTATTGACCGGCATTAAGAAGAAGAAAAGACAGTAATCTATGATCAATAGCTTGACCCTTGCCTTTAACTAATTAATCCTTAAAAACTTTTATTGAAGACTCACCTTTTTGGTCAATAAGTTGAATTTCTGGATCGAACTTTTTATAATCAATTCTAGTTGTCGCCATTTCCACATTGGTTTTTTAACAACTTCGTTCCCATGGGAGAGGCATCATCCCGTATTTACTCTACCATCTTCGTCGTCACAAACAAGCTCGTAATGAATGGACCGGTGGTTGTACAGAGGGGTGTTTAGTTAGGGAGTGAGCAGTAGTCCAAGCGAGAATCAAAGGTTTTTTATAAGTTCAGACAGTAAGCATGGGAAAGAGAATGATTGAAGAAGCTATAAGTGACGTTCTAGCAGCAGCGCCACTTAGCTGATAGGTATAGTAAGCAAGTCAGTGAAGGGTCAGTCTATGTTTTGAAGTATAGTTCTACGCAGTATAGTAAAGAAGCAGCAAACGTCGACTATTTTATCGTTTAGCGCAGTAGGAAGCTTCGCCACCTCGGATCGAATCTTGACTTCACTTAATTTTTGTGTTGTGAAAGTGGAATCTGACTACTGAGAACCCCGACAAGTGTCGTATATAGTTTTTAAAGTCGACGTTTAGAGATAGTCTTTTGCCTCGCCCGATCGAAGTGAGGACGAAGGAGAACGAGTTACGCGACTAAAGTAATGAAGACTTTAAGCGGGAACGGAGGGAGTTGTAGGAACTAAGTCGGAAGGAAGGGACACTCACCAAACACTATAGCCTTGTAATTCCAGTCCCCCTCCGATACTCTGACGCAATGATAGAATCAACTTACAAGCAAACCATCCATTGATTGACCGACATAGGTATAGGGTGCTGCTCCGTGGGCCTTTTCCGTTCCATCTCCATCTCGATCAACAAGCTCTGGTTCTTGAAAAAAGTGGAGCTGGTTTTCAAATTTCCTTTTCCACTGCAACAACTCCTGCTCCTGCGTGTACTGCTGGCTGCTGTAAGTTAGGAGGTGAGGCTGGTTGCCGGGCTAAAGACCAACTCAACAAATTCGTTTGTACGAGAAAGATCTATCTCTAACATCGAGAAAGTTTATAGCTGACAAAGGAAGCGCGAATAGTGCAAGACGAAAAGAAGGATGGACCAACAGGAAGGCAATGAATCTCTTGACAAAGCGCTATTAGACCAGACCCCATAACCATCATCCCACACCGACGGACGGTTGGCCCCAACACCCCCATTAGGCTGTAGGGATCACTGGCTTATGACGCTACCTCTCGCTTCCACACCGCACCGGTTAGTTGGGTCGGGTATTGAAGTTAACAACCAAAACCACCTTTCAACAGCATCTGATCCCATCTTTCCGTATGCAAGGCGATCGAAGTCAGTACGTCGAGTTAGCTTGGTCAAATACCCGGATTCCGGTTCTTGGAAAGAGCAAGAGAAAGATGAACTGAAAGCTCAGTAAAAGGTATAAGTTGGAAGAAGCAAAGCCACCAGCAAGCTCATCAGGCAATGGAGAGGAGCGAAAAACTCCGTCAGGCGATCCCGGTGAGGACAAAGAAAGAGCCAGGTGAGCGAGAATAGAAATAGTTATGTGAAAGAAGGAGCATATTTCATTACCGCTGGTTCGTTCGTCTTAGAGTGATGGAAGGGAGAAGAAAAAGTTTTATCTTTCACTTCCCGCTTCAGTTTTCATCCAGCATGGGTCCCATCATATGCCGCATTCCCCGGGTTGCCATTTCACCTTAGGTACCCTCATGGTTACTCGACTCTCAGGCGATCTTTCTGTTGTAAAGGACACCACGCCCTTTTGGGATGTCGCAGCTATCTCTCGATATGCATTTTAACATAAGTCAGCTCCTGTTCCTCAAAGGGTGGTTCTATTCTACATTTTACGTGCTTTTTCAGCTTCAACTGCCAGTCATAGTCTAAACAACGTTTTAGTTTACTCTGACTTTTCCGCTTTGTTTAGTGGGGGCGGATCATAGACTTATAGCCTTCTTTCTCCTACCAAGGGTCGCCTTGGTCTGGATGCCGACGTACTACCTGGTGCTTTCTTTATCCATTCTTGGTTTTTGCCCAAACTAAAATAGACGTTAAGTCCGTATGCTTACTGCCCTGCCTTTCTATGAATACCCGACGAACTGATCCATAAAGGGTCTACAGGTCACTGACTATCCTCTCATAAGAGGATTAGCAGACCTAACGCCATACCAACCGTGAGGTGCGCCCCTTCTGGCTGGAGTTTCCCGTGAGTTCTTTTTACCACTAGCTCGCGGGTACAGAGTCTGATATCACTATTTGTAATTCCCTATTGAATATACTTCCTTCGACTCTACCTTACTGCTTCCTGCATTCCTCCCCAACCGAGTCACGGGGTCGGCGACGAGGCATAGCCCGGCTTCAGTGTACTCCTTTTTTGAGGTAAGACCATTGGTCAAAGGTGCGTGCCACAACCGAGTTACTACGTGACGTAAGGAAGGCATGCTGGGGCGTAGGGAAGGGCTACACAAAGACCAAGCTCGAAAAGAAAATACAGGAGGTGCGGAGCATCTTTCATTTAATTACCTTTTGTTATTGGGACCCTCGTGTGCTTATCAGGTCAGGCAGCAGGGCCTAAAAAGAAATGAAAGTACCTTGAGTGACTTCGCTTCGCTTCGCTCGCCTTCTCGCGTAGTCCAAAACAGAGAGATGCAGGTCAGATTCTTCAGTCTAAAGATAGGAATAAGCCTGTTTTTTTTTTAAGCTGAAAGTCCGTCGTTTAATTGACTTTTTTGTCTGGTGTAGGCGAGCGAATTGAAGACCGTCATACTCTTCCTTGTCACAAGGAATAGTAGACTCTCCACTTTGTTGAAAGTTTTTATTAGCCTTTAGGCAAGTCCTGTTGAAACTAAATAAACGGATTCTTTTTCTGCATTAGAAGCTTTTTTAGAAGTTCCCCGCCCTCAATAACAGAGTTACAAGGCCCACCACCAGTACACGGACCAGCCAGAATAACCTCCACCCGACGTTCAATGATCAGCAGACCCGGCAAATAGATCAACGATCCAGATAGAGAACTCTTCCAGCTGAAGTAGTTGATTGAGGATCTTTGATAGCAGAACAAAAGCCTTACCTACGACAAGCTCCATCCTTCGTTACTCCCTTTCTGTTTCGCCCCTGACGCTCCACGAGGGCTAAGAAAGAGCTTTGCGAAGAGTGACGTCGATCTCTGCTCGACAACTGGTCCTAGGTGAAACGAACAAATCACTGGCTTTATTATATCGATGATTTCCTCAAAGTAAACTTCCTGGTCTCCTTCCTGGATAATTAGTCACTCCATCTCGCGCATCACCGTCCAAAGAAGAAGTTAAACGTCTTGAAGAGTAAAAAAACTTGTTCTTTAGCAATGGATGATGGACCAGCTGCAGTTTCTGTACTTTCTTCATACCTTTACAAGACATTTCCCTCCCTCCGTTTTGCCTGGACCAGGAGATCCTGAAAGAGAACTGAATTAAACAACCAATCGTGGAGCAGCTACAACCCTTAGGTTATCTTCTCTATATATGCCTGCGCAACGAAGTAAAATAACTGAAGTGCCGGGAATAGGGAATCAAAACCTTCCACTAATGTGCTAGTCTTCGATTCTAAGCGATAGTCTGTGGTAGATGTTAGGAACGACGAAAGTTTTAGAACTAAGACTTTACCATGCCACCGGGACGAGAAGCGCACTTTGCATTAGGCCCATAGAGAAAGATGACTAGGTATTTGTATACTTCGAAGTCAGAGACTGACGGGCAGTGACCTTCCTAACTACTGTAATTAGGTAATTCAATTCGAATCGCGTACTTACTATCTCTATAATGGTAACAGCGTTTAAGCGAAGAATATGTCCTCGTTCGTCACTGACATTCAAAGTTAGGCAAGGCCATAATAATATTTCTCTCTGTCTTGACCAACAGTCTAACTTTCTTGGTATTGGGTTTGTCTTCTATACCAACTATCCCCTATGGTTTCCGGTTGTTGATACGTCACCCCTCGCATTAGGCATTCTCTCTCGTCCTATGCTCGTTAGGATGATTATTCTTCTTTGTCTCACTCTCTACTAAGTGTAAGTAGGTAAGGAAGTTCTTTGTCGTTTGGACACGGACTCGGCAAATATTCTTGATATCGAAAAGAAGAAGAAGAAGTTTGGTTAATCAGGATGAAAGCAAAGCTTCCCTTATACGCAGTGGAATCTCTCTTGCTTCACTAAGCTTGAACTGAAGTCCGTCTTGCCTTTGTTGTCTCGGGCTTATTTATTAACTCGTGCCTTAATTCCTGTTATTTTTTCTACCCTTGTCCCTTTAACCCCAAACAAATTGGAAATAAACAGCCAAGAGGTAGGCATTCGGGAGACATTGGAAACTATGAGACCTTTTCTCTTGTTTAAAAGACGCGTTTCCATTACCTCCCTATCGATGATTCTTTGGCTAATTCCTTGGTCATCCATAGGATCATCATCCACGGCAGGTATCATAGGTTGTTCTGCACCCTCCCTTTGGTCGCCTCGTCAGTCAAGCAGCATGGATGGACAACAAAGAGTGAAAGATTCTATGCGAAAACAACAGAGTAAATATGTCGTAGGTTAGCAAAATATCCAAAGGCGTGATTTTCGATCTTATTCAAGATCTCTCGAAGGATGATCCGTTGTACCTCGCGTTCATATTGGCTTGATCTTCTTCTTTTATTAAACTTTGTGACCCCACTTTCTCAAAAGAAGACCCGCTCCATTTATTTGACCGTGCATTTCGCCTTGCTCCCTATTGATGAAGAAGCCCTCTGTCTCTTTACGTACACTTGACTCGGTTGGGAGCTCCACGGCCTACCCCAAATGTCAATGCGTAACGAGTAGGTACACGAACCGAGCCATGATATATATATATATATATAGTTTTTATCAAAGAGGATGTAGACTCGTAAGAAATCATTTCTTACCGCAACTACAGAATCGCGTGCTGTGACCGCAAGCACGTCTGCGCACGAGACGACGGGGCCGCCGCAAGTGTTGTCGACGGCCGCCTTGATAGCGTCGACCACCTCGAACCCTCTCGCGGAGTTCTTGTTCGGGAAAGCGAACTTCTCGCTGTCGATGGTGCTCGTTTTATCCAGCAATATCGACCCATCACAACCCTATATAGTTTCAATAAAAGCACATGAACCAAGACACTCAATTAGCACAATAGGCCTTAATTGGCAGCAATGGTTGTTTTGAATTCACATTGACAAAGCAGTCATGGAAGTGGAGGCGGAGCAAGGATGCCGCCATGCGGCGCTCTTTTGCGACAGCCGCTTCGATGGCTTTTTTTTATCACCGGCAAGGCGTTTGGGCCGGATTTCTTGTAGAAGTCTGTGGAGAGAGAGTCACATGAGGGTGTGCTTGCAAGGACAATGAAGAGGAGGGAGAGGGAGATCAAGGTTTGGATACTAGAATCCATGCTTTAAGTGATGGTTTTTCAATGTGTCATGTTTTCTTTCTCCATATATATATAGATGGAGATTAGGGTTTGGTATGACTTTGTAATCACTCATTGAAAGATGTTTGTTAGAGATGAAGACTTTGTGTTTAGGGGCTTGGACCTATAGCTCAGTAGTCTATAAAAAAATTTCAATCAAGAAATCATGAGTTTGAGTTATTATGAAAATATTGAACTTGTACATGCATCTTCATTAGTAATAGGAAAATGTGAGAGTCTACTATATATCATGCAAAGTAATAGGAAAATGTGAGAGTCTACTATATATTATGCAATTATCATGTATCATTTTTATTAGACAAATATATTTATTAATTAATTGAGACTCCATAATAGATTGATTTTTTTTTGCTATTTTACTTCAAGTGGTATCTAGGGGTGCTACTTAAATATCTTTGACAGGCTGATGATAGAATTATCCTAATCACTTTGTGCGTTTGAGTTTTACTTTCCTTCTTGATGATATGACAATATATAATCAGCAAATGAAATAAAACACGTACTGCCTAACTAGTAACTACACAAAAATAAAAGATATGACGTAACATAAAAGTGTTGATTGGCTAATGATAGCTGGAAAACCTTGTGATTATATATAGCCAAAAGTTTGTTATATATACAAAAGAAATTCAGCAAGAGGTTATGTTCGATACACTATATATATCTATTTGTAAATTAATTATTTTCTATATGCATGTATTCTTTCATCGATATGAGATTACAAAAATTTCTATGTTGGTCTTGAAGGCGATGTCAAACATTATGAACTTTTTTATTAATCATTCAAAGGATGTCTAAGTTCTGAAGATACTGAACACTAGTTCAATGACCAACATTCAACCTATAGGTAGGGGGAGATAACTTATCACTAAAATTTTCAACATTTGAAAAAGTTCAGGGTACTTTGTGGCTTTGTGATTAAAAATTTAAAATTAATTATTAAAACTAATGGAAATTACAAACCAAAAAAATTAAAAAAAACAAACTAATGGAGTACATAGATGTCTATAGGTAAGTAGACATGAAATCTAAATATGTGTCACACAAATGGTAACCGGAAGGAAGTGTGCATGCATGATTGATGCTCAAATGCTCAATAGCTGGTTAGGTTTGTGTATGGATTGTCTCAACAACCAATTAAACACTTGATACTCTTCACAATTTAAAGTATAGAAGCACATAATGAGAATGGAAGCCAAGTGTGACCTTATCTCCTTGGCACTTGGTTGAAAGAATGTGTTTGGTGTGCTTGTTTTTGGGACATAGATGGATCAGCCAACAAAAATGATTGCAGGGACCTCATCTTTTGAGAGATGATGAAGATAAAGATGCAAGTTAAATTCCATTTTTGAGATCTATATATTGAAATGAAAATATCATAAGATTAAAGATTTATTGTTTCATTTGATTTTTACTAAAATATATCCTTTAATTTTGATGACATTAGGATGGACACTGATAAACCAACATAATTCATTTCACAGATTTTTTAAATTACTTTGAGTGGTGGTTTTGAATCTTTTCATATGGTCATTCATTTCAAGGACTCATAGTTGAGTCTGGGTTCAGTTAGGACTAGTTTCGATCAGTCTTGTCAGTACTAAACTGCACAACCTTTTAATCGAACTATAAAACCTATGAATAAAACTGTACAACCAATTATTAGGTACATATTTCTTTCTCTTATTGAATCCAATCAGCTATTGGATAAAACATGAATTCCTAAGTATCATTTAATTCATAGACAGTGCAATTCAATTAATAGACTGTGCAATTTAAAATTGATGAGATAATTGAAATCGGTGTGTATGAATCCGAACTCCTCATTGCTTCACCATGAAGCTCTTCTATTTGTATTATCATGTATTTCATTTTATTATTTATTTAGTAAGATATGATGAAGCTCTAGACTTGATCCCGACTCCTATCACACAAGTCACCAGAAATGGTGATGTCACCGATCTTAATTGATCTTCACTAAAATCAACAGATCATTTAAAAAAAGGGAAAAGTCCATATAACCCCTTGTAAATTGATTGAAATCCATATACCCCTTGACTTTTCTTAAAATCCATATAACCCCCTGAAAACACATAATAAATCTAAATAACCCGCTGAAAAAAATTTATGTTTACAGATAATGGATATTTTGTGAATATTATGTTTGGTTAACCCTGTTAGAAAATATAGTATAGCAAACAAATCTACAATGTGTTAAAAATACAAAAAATATTCTATAAGTGATAATTTTACCCTTCGGATAGAGATTTATAATATATCCAGAGAGGATAAAATCATCATTTTCATATATTTTGTGCTTTTTTAACCGATTATACTAGTTTTTTAGTATATCATGTTTTCAGTCAGGATTAACTAAATGAAATAAGTACAAAATATTAATCAATTATTAACAAAAAAATTATTGAGGGGGTTTTATTTGAATTTACTAGATGTTTTTAAGGGGTTGTATGGATTTTAAAAAAACTTAGGAGGTTTTATGGATTTCAATCAGATTCCAGAAGGTTGTATGGATTTTTTCCTTAAAATAATGAACTTATTACACGTACGAGTAATTAATGAAAGAACGTGCTTGATATTTTTTTAGGCCATTGATGTATCAGCCAACTCAAAATAATTGGGAGGGACCTCACCTTTGATATGTTGGTACTGTGTTGATCATTATCTTGCGTTTCATTGAGACAAATGAAGATTGTATGCATATGTCCAAATTTTCTTTTACATGTTAAATATCATTTTTATAAATTTTCTTTTACATGTTGGTACATGTTAAATATCATTTTTATAAATTTTCTTTTACATGTTAAATATCATTTTTACAAATACACATTCTCCTTCAAATGTTATAAGACGCGATTTTTAGTTTTAAGTCTCAATAAACTATAGGATTTAACTATTGATCCCTCACTTCTTCATATTTAAGTTTTAGTCCCTACATTTAAATGATATGTTCTTTTTTAGTCCCTGGGAGGGACCTATTCCTAAATTATTTAGTTTATTTTTTAGTCCTTGGAATGGATATATTCCTAAATTATCATTTAAATGTAGAGATTAAAACCTAAATATAAAGAAGTGAGGGATCAATCGCTAAATCCTAAAGTTTACGGGGACTTAAAACTAAAAATCACTTATAAGAAACTAATACTAAAAAAGATTACATAATATATATAGAATGTGTATTTGTCGATCCTAAAGTTCTAGAGGAAAGTATAGTGTGTAACCTCTGTTTTGCACTTTGAATCCTAAGGGCAAGTATGACAATGCGTTAAAGTTTTGATGATAAGTTGTCCTAAATTTTAAGTGATAAAAAGTCTATCAATTTTGTTAATATTCACATTTATCAAAAGTGGAACAAAAAGGTTAGGCTAAATGCTATCTCAATTAGGTGAAACAAAATATCATCATTTTCATTTCAAAATTAGAACAATTATCTGTTGTTTATCTCGATTTATTTTTTATATTAAACGGATATAAATTGTCTTTTCACTCACTTGTTATATAATAATTATTTATCTCACTCCTTATTTTTTTTCTCAGATCAATCTTAGCTAAGGGTGCGTTTGGTTGCGCGATTGCGCAGCGATTGCGATTGCAGGAAGCTGCGTTTGTAATCGTGCAACCAAACAGTTTTGTAATCGCAGTTTTAAACCCAGCGATTGTAGGCAAATAGTGTCTAAAAACTGCGATTTCAAAAAGCTGACAAAGTGAGCTTCCTGCGGAATCAATTTTGCAATCGCAGATTCCTGCAGAATCAGTTTTACAATCGCGCAACCAAACGCACCCTAAGTATCAAATCTTGGAAACGGGTTCTCCACATAGTCTGTAGTACAAATAATAAAGAATATATATCTGTTGTCTTGTCGAGCATAAATGGGGCCTACTTTTGACAGTGTCAAATTAAGTAGCTGATCAGGAAACAAGGGATGATAGTGGTATGGAACAACCATCATTTTTGGATGGATAGGTGCAGACATTGCATGGGAAGAACAAGCCAGTTAGTTGGGGAGATGTGGCTTTTCCATCAATGCATGTGACCAACCTCTGTGCAAAGATATGGCCGCCCCGCCAAACCGCATGTGCATTTTTTTTATAATATTTTTTTGATAGGATTAAAGACATTTGCATCCCTATAAATATGAGTAATCACATATAAGTTTTTGTGAAAGTTAGTGCAAACACATGAGTCCTAAAAACTCACAAAAACCTAATTATCATTCATAGGTTAAAATTTTCATTCAAATTTGACAGAATATTTTATCATTATGTAATTATGTAGATATTATAGTCTTTATAAATAATCATAAAAACAAATTAGTCAATGCAAATATCAAATTATCCTTGTAAGACTTTATGTTTCTTCATTTTCATTGAGGTATTAATTGAAAATGGTTAAAAGTTTGAAAATAATTTAATCATTTCATGGTTATAAGTTAGAATTAAATATGATAGGTTAGGTTATGATTAATTTTTATTGAAATCAGAGATGCATATGGATTTTTATGAGTTTTCAAGGACTTTGTATGTCTGCCACAATTTTAATAAGGATTTATACGAGTTTATCCATGTTTGTGAGGAATTGGATGTTTTTAACCCTTTTTTATAATAGTGTCATAAGATCCTGGTGAACACTCACATGTTTTAATTTTTTTTAGCTTTTACATCGTTCATTGAACTAATTATCATATTCGAAACCTTCTCCTAGTATGATTTTTCACACTTGAAAATGCTGGTTGAGCCACATTTATAGGGTACGGTTTAAAAGCACTGTGAAAAAGTGGAGATATTAATAATCTGATCAGTTTTTCAAAATCATTGTTTTACATATGTATTAAATCCAAAAAAAAAATAATAATAACACAACGAACTCTAAAATGTAACAATATAATTGTGGCGTTTTGGAAAAATTCTTTTAGAATCTGTTCAAACAATACAAATAGTGCCTACGATTGGACCAAACTTTCTTCCCAGGCTATCACAGTGTACTCTATGTCTATGACAAAGTGTTTCATCGTCTCAACAATCACTCACAAAAAAACAAGCAATTTGTGTAACAAGAACATCATTTATTCGAGTTTGTCTTGATACATTAGCAGGCAACTTGTCTTGATCCATTAATCACACACAAAAAAATGCATGTTTTTATTACTTTTTAAAACAAATCTTGTTAGGTCCACTCAGAGACTAAAAGATCTGTGTAATAACTAGAAATTGAACAAGAGCGCTATACATTCACCTTTAGTCTTTTTTGTAGTATCATCTGTAATTTAAAAGTGATCTTTAACCGTTATACATTGTCAGTGTGTAGTTTACATTGCACTATCATAACATATATTGTACTATCACAATATACTTTTTATATATATGAAAATTATTATTTTTATTTATTTATTTTTAAAAAATAGCTAGTTTCATTTTCTACAACAATTTGCATTTCAACAAATGAATGTATATATATATTTTTAAATGATAAGAGTTGTGAACATAGCTATATTCAAGACGGGACAAATCATTTTAATTTTCAAAACAACTCTGTTACATAGGCCCCAAAATATAAGCCTCATTCGTAGTCATGAGGTGTCAATTTTTCATTGGCTGCTTGGTTTAATTTTATAAAAAGGCAAAATAGCAAGTAACTAAAGTGCCATTGTTTATGAAATGCATCGCTACCCGCAATTTCCCTCTCATTTTCCGTTTTTGTTGCTTCTCTTCCCGACCCTCTCAACCAGCGAAAACAAAAAATTAAAAACTAGGGTTTCCTAAAACAATCATCCGTTCGAAATCACTCAATCCATTGATTCCCCTTCGTAAAAAAATCATTCATCTAGACCTAAAAATCGACCGCGTGTTCACAATAACATCTAATTCGACATATTTCTTCATCTGGTGGATTAAAAACTGTAAAAATGTGTACACAAATCTTTTTTGGTTTTCTTTTTTCTGCTATTGTAATTTCGACGACTATAGATAGTGAATGCGATTTTCTATTGTTACATTGTTTAATAAGTAGACTAGAAATTTGATGTTTGATGATTTTGAGTTTTTGCATATAACACATTTAAACATTCTATCAGGAAAAAAAATGATACTGCAGATCTATTAACATTAGTTTTTATATTCAGTTACATGTTTGAGTCATACAATGTTTTATTATAAAAACACAAAAAATTTCATTAATGTAACTAACAAATGTGCGTTAGGCTTGATGTGTGTATATTTAATGGTAATCTTGTATTTCAGTTACATGTATAAGTCATACAGAGTAACTATAATGTTTCTAAAATTTAGAAGTAATGTAATTGAGTAATGTATTTGATTTCTAAGGAATGAGTGTATGCCATGATATATATGGAGTAGTGTTGTTGGGTTTCCTTATATGTCAGAGGAGTTAAATGTCTTCCCAACAAAATTGATTGTGTCACTGACTTATTGATAATGATATTGCATGGATTGTGACTATTCAATTATTAGTGTAACTAACTAATATGAATGATGTAGTTGTTCAGAATGTCACCGCTTTGAGTAGTGGATGCAGAAGATATAACTAACTATTCTGATATTATTCTGTATTCATTAAAATGTTTCTATAATGTTCAAATGTAACTACATTATTTTTCAGATAACAGAGTTCATGAAGTGTTTCGATTGGATAAAGGAGAGCAAGATGATATCCATGAAAAATTCACCTCAACAACCACAGTTTTCGTAAGTATAATAATTAGAATTACATGTTCCACATTGAATATATTAAACAACCTTTATATATCCTGCATTTCTTAATTTGCAGGATTGACTGTGGCGTTGTTATCGTTCATATCATGACACAACACACACTTCATGAACAAATACAGGAAATCATCTCGAAGAATGAGTTGACAAACATAAGAGCACGCCTCATCAAAGAATTTGTGAACGACTATCCTAGGACCTACACTGAAGAGGATCACATGGTTTTATCAATGGAATTGGATGACTGAGATACAGTAGCTTCTCATGTTAGATTGAAATTTTTTTGTCCTTTGTATAAATTAAAAATAAAACAAAATCAGATGTATGTGGATGTGTAAGAAAAAAAGACATGTGAACTCCTTTTTGGGTTGAATATTGGTTATATACTAATCTGGTTCAACCAATACATGCATTAACTCATATTTTTATCAAGTTGTCTTGAGATGATATATAACAAGCTGTTTCGAATTTCAACTGTTACTATTTTTCTCAATAATGTAACTACATTATTGATGAATGTAACTAGCTTTTATTACATGTAACTAGTTTTGAGAGACAATGTAACTAGAATATAAGTATTGTCATCCACTATCACATTACATTAAAAGGAATTCAACATTAAATGATGTGGAGCATGTCTATGAGAAAGAAACACATAGATATAAGGAGGAAAACACAAAATATTAAGATGAAGAAAATCAAAATGCAGCAGATCCAACAGCTTCATCAACAATCTGTGTGTCACACCTTTCAGGGTTCTTCGGCTGCTTTAAACCTTGGATGCCTTCCTTTTGGATGGTGAACGCCCTTTACTTCGAACCTTTATTGGAGAGTGAACAATTGAATCTGGGAATGATTCTTCACTAGCAATGCTATAGTTGAGAATTTCTTTTGACAAATTGATCAGATGAGCATGCAGAGAATCCGTATATTTTTTGGTTAATTCTAGTTTCTCTTGAGAGCCAACATCAGCTTCAGCAACATTCACAAATTTAGATTACAGTTTGTGGTGCCCCCTCATATAGTCATTTGACATCTGATCATCATAGCAGTTTTTGACAGAGTTGTGTTTACATTTGATTCCCTTCCGCCATCTGATGATCATAATTGGTTATGCAAGTCTGTATGATACATTTGTTACGTTTGATTCCCTTCCACCATCGGATCATTTGACATCTGATCATCATAATTGGTTATGCAAGTCTGTATGACAGATTTATTTCACTAAAAGTTAGTTTCCCTCAGATATATTATTAAGGTTTTCTGCATAGCCTTATAACATTTCAGATACAATTCTAAAATGTAACTAACTAATTAAAAATATACATTACTCCATAAAAGAAATAATAATATAACTTGAACAATATAAAAAAATGTAACTGATAATTCAATGTTAAACAACAACATGCTAGAAATCAACCTACAACATTGAAAAACATAAAAAAAAAACACAAAATTCACAATCACCAGATTGTGAAATTAACAGAATGAACGTCCAAAACAAAGTATTGACACAACAAAAAAAAATTGCATACACGTAAATTCAGCATACGCTGCACCTGAATCGACCTCAATTATGATTCAATAACGGCAGATCCAAAAAGAATTCAAGAACGACAGATCCGAAAAGGATTCAGGAACGTGAAATTTTCATCTTGCAATTTGTGATTCAAGAACGGCAGATCCAAAAAGGAAATATTGCAAAATGAATGCGAGAATAATTCGGCAGATCCTAACTGCCCATTGATTATGATGGATATTATCTAAAATCAATTCAGGAGTATTAAGGTTAATGTCATAACTGCTACTTTATGGGATTTATATAAGACATATGAAATGGGCCTCATGAATCATTTTCCTTTTTAAAAAAAAACAATAGGTATAGTCATGAGACAAAAAAAAAGAAAGAAGAGCAGCCCAAGAATAGCTTGGGACGCTGTCGGTGATGCATTGAACAGAGATCAATCTCTTATTTGGTTATCCATCACCATCAGTAAGGGTAACATCAATTAATGGTTGGTTATTAATGTTAGTTGTTGTGAATTATTTGATGTCCTTTTTTGACGTCGGCAACAACAGTAGGTTTAGTTGCATGAGATATTCAATTTAGGTGCATTATAAGTTCGTGTTTTTAAATGATGGTGCTTCACTTTCAAGGAAACCATGCATCATGTGCACTTGAATGATGACAGATAACAAGAAGGGTGATGACCAAAAGATTTTACATGGTTTATAAGATTGCCCAAGTAAAGAGAGTAAGAGACTCGATCACATGAAAAGCAAGAGACCTAAGAATAAAATGATTTTTTATTTAATTGTATTTTAAATTATTCTTGTTAGAGAACGTAATATGAAATTTTTCGTTGTTTAGACAAAGTGTGAATAACGATTTATAAAAGGTGAAAAAATGATAACGGTTTATTTATAAGATGTGATGGCATTTGATTTGACAATAAGTTCACATATTCTTTTAAGTTACATAGCTTAATTCCAGATGTTGGTTGGAATTCATATATCATTTTATAAAAGTTAATTCTGGCATACAGATTCTCATTTATTTTATCCTTCCGAATAACAATTTTGAAGATATTCTGACTAATATTCTCTTATTCCAGGCATATTCTCAAATCAAAAGGGGGCAAAAAATGCATGGTCACTCACAAGTTATGTGCATTATATATATATGTTTGAATACAATATTTATCTTTAATTATAAAAAAATGTTCCAAGGAATTGAATACAAATTTTATAAAATTTTCTAATTTAATATATATACAGTAGCCTGATCAACCAGGGGAAGATTGCGACTGCATGAGGAAATCTTGCTTCCACTGAGATTAGTGGGTCATTAGAAAGGACTATCAATTCAAAAGGAAAAGATCAAGTTTAACATATATACATGAATTAAAACTTCCACACTCCACTTAAGTTTTTTTTTTTGCTTGGTAATTGGTGGGGAGCAGATTCGAATCCGCGACCTCCCCTTCGAGGATGGTACGTCTCGAACACTCCACTTGAGTTTAATATCAAATAAAAAACATTACGACAAATGAACCTATAAAAACCAATGATTTGTGCCTTCTTTTCCTATTCAATGTCAATTCGACCCTGTCTTTCTACCTCTTACAAAAATAGGAACAATGTATGACTTTTATTTTATAATAATCATATAAAATCCAAAGTAGAAGTAATAAAGTCGTCGTAGATGTAGACATAGAGTTCGAATAGGAATAGGTGGTGAAAATGATATCCAAATGTTGATTTTTTCCTTAGCTTATAATGCAATGTTTGGTTATAAATAGTTGATTTGATGGACTGAGTTTCATAATAATGTATTTATACATTGGAGTTCACAGTTTTTTTTTTCTATGCATGGGACATGCCTCACCTTGCATATATAATTTTTTTCTACATATAATGTGCATTTGAAAATAGGATTTTTTTTTTGTAAAAAAAAAACTTTTCTTTTAAAACAGATTTTTAATAATTACTTATTTTTTAGATTATTAAAAAGCTAGTTTTATAATTAAAGTTTTTTTTGGTTAAAAGTAAAATCATTAAAAATTGTCTAAATTTGTTTGATGGTTTTAAAGATGCGTTTGTGAGACCATGAAATTAATGAAGAGTTTTGCATTGTTGTTTTTATTTGATGAGTTTTCTGTTTATTTGTTCGTTTGTTGGAGTAAGCCACTTGGAAGAAAGTCTAGCTAGCTCAAGGAAATCATCTAAAGACATTTGTCTTATCTCACGATTTAATTATTCTAATTAAATGCATGGTTTCGCATGATTCTTTAATGATAATAAAAATCTATTATATATATAAAAGATGATTACCAGTATTTACTTTCTCCAGTCTGTCATGCACAAGTGGTGCCTAACAATAATGAAACTGCAGATAGATCTTGGCATATGGCTAGCAATCAATCACTGTCACTGAATTCTGATAAAAACAAAGGGTGGTGCATGATGATGTCGAGGTGATTTGAAAAGTTGAAAGTGACTTCAAAATTGGAGTCATCTTACCTTATATATTTTTTTTTATTAAAATATATATTTTATTAAATATAATTTATATATATATAAAATTTAAAATACACGAGGATTATATTTAACATTTTAACTTTATCCAAAATTCTGGTGACTTGGAGGGGATCTGGGAAGCTGGTCGGCGACTGAGAAGGATGGGGGTTCGGTCTACAAAGGCGAAGGTATCGCAGTTTTGATTTGATCGACGTGGTTGACTCACAACCTAGTTATTTTTAGAGGTCAAAGATCATATAGGAAGAATATATGAGATATGACAAAGAGATTAATTATTGATTGGGAGAGCTTTTGTGTAGGGGCAAAGAGTATTATATTTCATGATGATATACTTGTAATGGATTAGGGGTGCGAAGAGATAATCGATGAGTTCAAGTAGATGTCTCTTCTACTTCATTATCATGCAAATGCCTTCGAAAGTTGTATGATGTTCTTGAACTTTCGTCCCTTAATTTATTAAGATGTAGGCTTACTGTTTAACTCAAAAAAAAAAAAACTTTATCCAAAATTCACTGATACCAAGGCGCGTGTCATACATGCACGGTAAAGGCAAGGGGATTGGGTACAATATATATAAAACAAGTGTCCTTACATTAACATTTTTTTTCAGTCTCCGGTCTCCAATCCAGTCGCATGTGGACCACAAAAAATTACTCAAATACATAGAGGTATATATTTTTGTTATGAAGAGATAATGGAATAATGAGAATCCTTGTATTCCACTTAGGGTTAAATCCCTTTATATAGACAAATGAATAGGAGTTACACGTGTAATGCACTATACACATTATGAGATAACACATATAATCTAACAGCCCCCCTCAAACTCACGGTGGATCATACAAAGTGAGTTTGCGAAGGAGAAACTGAAATCGAGGAACTGGATGTGACTTCGTAAAGAAATTAGCAAGCTGCTCGGCAGAGGAGATGTGCGGAAGCGATAATGTCTCTGCAAGAAAGTGCTGACGAACGAAGTGACAATCGATCTCAATGTGTTTGGTCCTCTCGTGAAAAACTGGATTACTGGCAATCTGAATAGCAGAGCGGTTATCACATGAAGAGGAGTAGGACCAGTCATAGTAACTCCTAGGTCCACCAAGAGACGTCTAAGATGAACAATCTCCTTGGTGGTGATGGCCATGGCTCGATACTCAGCCTCGGTGCTGGATAGTGAAACAACCTCCTGTTTCTTGCTGCGCCAAGAAATGATGGAATCTCCAAGAAATATGCAAAACCCAGTGGTGGAGCGTCTAGTGGTCGGATCTCCAGCCCAATCAGCATCAGTGTAGGCCCTGAGAACCAGATGTGAAGAGGATGACAGATAGATCGATCTGGTGATAGTACCGCGTAAATATCTGAGAATACGCATAAGAGCACCATAATGCACTGATCGAGGAGCTGAGACAAACTGACTAACAATACTGACGGCATGAGCTATGTCAGGTCTAGTGATGCAAAGATACACAAGTTGACCAACAATCTGTCTGTACCGAGTTGGGTCTGGAAGGAGCTCACCATCTGTAGGACGAAGCTTCACATGAAGCTCAAGAGGAGTATCTGCAATGCGAGTATCTGAGAGGGCAGCGCGCTCGAGAATGTCAGCCGTATACTTCTGTTGAGAGAGCAGAATCCCACGATCACTCTGTGCAATCTCGAGACCAAGGAAGTAGCGAAGAGTGCCGAGATCTTTCATCTGAAATTGTCGACTGAGGTGATTCTTGACCAGAGTAATACCGGCGGAGTCATCGCCAGTGATAATCATGTCGTCAACATAGAGAAGAAGGATAACCCGGCCCTGCGATGAGGATCGCACAAACATAGAGTGGTCCTGAAAGCTCTCAACAAAACCAGCTGCCAGAATAACGCTGCGAAAACGCTCAAACCAGGCACGAGGAGCCTGTTTGAGACCATATATAGCCCGCCGAAGACGACAGACATGCTGAGGAGGAGTGCTGAGACCTGGAGGTGGTTGCATATAAACAACCTCAGATAAATCACCATGAAGAAAGGCATTCTTCACGTCCATCTGAAAGAGAGGCCAGCGACGAACAGCAGCAACTGCAAGAAGGGTGCGGACAGTAGTCATCTGAGCAACGGGAGCGAAGGTCTCCTCATAGTCAATGCCATACTCCTGTGTGAAACCTCTAGCAACAAGACGAGCCTTATGTCGTTCAATGGATCCATCAGGTCGATGTTTGATCTTGAAGATCCATTTACAACTGATAGGTGTAACGCCATCCGGAAGTGGAACAACATCCCAGGTCTGTGTTTGCTCAAACGCCTGAAACTCCTCATTCATGGCCTGCTGCCACTCAGGGTACTCAACTGCCTCTCGATAGGATCTGGGCTCACGATGGACATGGATAGCGGTGAGATAAGCCTGGAACTGTGGAGAATAGGTACTCACTGAAGCAAAGCCAAATCGGTCAGGTGGGCCAGAGTCAAAACTAAAGCGAGCAGGTGGATGACGCTCACGCTGAGGGTAGCGAGTCGAGGGACGAGGATCCACATCAGAGGGAGGTGCGTCAGTCGTGGAAGGCGGAGTACCAGCAGAGTCATCTGTGGGAGAAGCAAGAGGAGACACAATAGGAGGAGAACTAGGAGAACCAGAGGAGTTGGCTGCAGGAGTGCTAAGAGGAGGCTCAGAGAGAGTAGAACTAGGAGTGGACTCAAGCACAACAGACGACCTGAGAAGAGGTAGAGACTCAATAGGGGAGGTCTGAACAGGAGAAGACACAGGAGGAGAGGCCTGAACAGGAGAAGGCAAAGGAGAAGAGACTTGAACAGGAGAAGGCACAGGAGGGGAGGAGGCAGTGGGTGCAGTGGGTGGAGAAGAAAAATAGGGAACATCCTCGACAAATGACACATGATGAGCAATCCAAAAACGATCTCCAACAGGATCGTAGCAGCGATATCCCTTGTGTTCGAAACTAATCCCCAAGAATACACACTTGACTGACCGAGCGGCCAACTTGGTGCGTTGATGAGGAGGGAGAAGCACGAAACAAGTACATCCAAAAGTGCGAAGTCTGCTATAATCAGGTTTGGAGGAGTAAAGGCGCTCATGAGGAGTCATACCAGAGAGGACAGAAGAGGGAGTGATATTGATAAGATGAACAGATAGAAGAGCAGCCTCAGCCCAGAATGTGCCAGGGACTGAAGAAGAAAGTAAGAGGGAACGAGCGGTCTCAAGAATATGACGATGTTTTCTTTCAGCAACACCATTCTGCTCATGAGTATAAGGACATGATTGCTGAAAAATGGTGCCATGAGATTGAAGAAGAGAACGCATCGTGGAAGAAATATATTCTCGAGCACAATCAGACCTAAAGATTTTGATACGAGTCTGAAACTGGGTGTGAATCATAGTGGTAAAAACTTCATATATTTTTGGGACCTCAGATCGATGACGCAATAAATAAATCCAGGTAAACGAGAATAGTCATCAATAAAACTGATATAATACGAAAAACCACTCTTTGATGTGATATGAGAAGGACCCCAGATATCAGAATGAACAAGTTCAAATGGACTAGATGACTGATGATTACTAGAATGGAATGGAGTAGCAACAGGTTTGGCCAATTTGCAACCCTCACAAACAGAAAGAGGAGAAAAGGAAACACGACCTAAATCACCAGATTGAATAAGATCTTTAAGTCGAGACTCAGAAACATGACCTAACCTTTTATGCCACAAATCAGCATCAGAGGTGACAGCGCCAGAGAAAGCTGAGGGATCGGGTACAGGAAGATGAAGATACTCCACATAATATAGTCCGCCAATCCTACGACCAACACCAATCTTCCGCCCTGAATGTGGATCCTGTACAAAACAACCAGAAGAGGTAAAGGTAACAGTGAATCCAGAATCACATAGGCGACTAATAGACACAAGATTCATGCAAAGGTCAGGAGCATGCAAAACAAATGGCAATGAAAGTCGGCCAGTAGGGTCAGAGGTGGTGGTGATCGATCCACACTGCGTGATGACCAAAGGAGAGCCATTAGCAGTATGAATCGATGGTAGGTGAGAGGGTGCAGGTGAGCATGCAGTGAGGACAGAACTATCAGGTGTCATGTGATGTGAGGCACCCGAATCAAAGATCCAATAAACAGGAGTACCCGTAGTAGAAGACAATGCAAAGGGAGTAGAAGAACCAGAAATAGGCTGCTGCAGAATCAGGTGGTCGAGGCACTGGCTGGTCTCATCAGGTTGACCCAATTGTGGCTGAATGGAGTCAAGCGGAGTAGCAGTCGCAGCAGCAATAGGAGGAAGCCGATGCCCATGTCTTCTCGGTCTATGATGCTTCTTGGTAGGTCTTTGTTTACGTGGCTTATGGTGCTCCATAGCAGGAGCGGCCCCCAAGATACCCTCATAGATGAACGATGAAGAGGACTGAGGAGACTCCATAGACTCCATAGTGCAGAACCCCTCGGATGAGAATCAGAAGCAAACGAGGACGTAGAGCACGAAAAATGAACAAAATGGACTCCTGGAACACCTTAATCGGACTTCCAAAGAGAAAGTTATAGCCGATTTAGTGTTTCAAAGTCGCAAGGAGGTGCCGGGGTCGGCGACCGGAAGCGGTAGAGGGCTGCCGGAGATGACCGGCGGTGGCCGGCGGTGGCGGTGGTCGGCTGACGGTGGCCGGAGGCGGCGGTCGGCTAAAGGTGGCCGGCGGCGGCGGCGGCCGGAGGTGGCGGCCGACGGCGGCGGTGGCCGGAGGTGGCGGCCGGCAGAGGCGGCGGTGGTGGCCGACGGTCGGCAGTGGTGGCGGTAGCCGGCGGCAGTAGCTGTTGGTGGCGCGGCCTGGTGCGTGCTGGGGACGAGACCCGGGCGTGCTGGGGACGAGACCGGGCGTGCTGGGGACGAGACCCGGACAGGATCCCGGGAGACAGGTAACAATGACGCGTTGTCACCCGGGAGATCCTGGGAATTGGCCGCGCGAGATACCGGGACGCGTTGGGGTAAAACGCGTGAAGCTGGCACAACGCGTGAATGAGCTGGCGCTCGAGGACACGATCCTGAGAATCCCGGGACGCAGCTGGCGCGCGTGCGCTGGTGCTCTCGGACACGATCCCGAGAATCCGGAGACGCGCAGACAGGGCGCTCCGGACAGATTCCCGAGACTCTCAGGAGCGCGAGCAGGGGCTCGCAGGCAGCGGCGCTCGCGGACAGAGACGCACGCGGACAGTGGCAGGGGCACGCGGGCAGCAGCAGGGGCGCTCGGGCAGGTTCCCGGGCGTGGCAGGCAGGCGCTCGGGCAGGTTCCCGGGCGCGGCAGGGCAGGCGCTCGGGCAGGTTCCCGGGCGTGGCAGGGGCACGCGGGCAGCAGCAGGGGCGCTCGGGCAGGTTCCCGGGCGCGGTAGGCAGGTGCTCGGGCAGGTTCCCGGGCGCGGCATGGCAGGCGCTCGGGCAGGTTCCCGGGCGCGGCAGGGGCACGCGGGCAGCAGCAGGGGCGCTCGCGGACAGGGCGCGCGCGGCAGGGGCGCTCGGGCAGGTTCCCGGGCGCGGCAGGCAGGCGCTCGGGCAGGTTCCCGGGCGCGGCAGGCAGGTGCTCGGGCAGGTTCCCGGGCGCGGCAGGGCAGGCTCTCGGGCAGGTTCCCGGGCACGGCAAGGCAGGCGCTCGGGCAGGTTCCCGGGCGCGCGCGGCAGAGGCAGCACGACGACGACGACGACGACGATGACGACGGTGACGAAGGATTCCAAAAAAAATAAAATAAATTAGGGTTTGTGAGGTGGTGGATCTGATACCATGTTATGAAGAGAGAATGGAATAATGGGAATCCTTGTATTCCACTTAGGGTTAAATCCCTTTATATAGACAAATGAATAGGAGTTACACGTGTAATGCACTACACACATAATGAGATAACACATATAATCTAATAATTTTAATAAATAATTCTTACATTTATTTTAAATGTACTAATGTAAATGATTTATTATTTTTAGATAAAAATATGTATTTCATTAGATAAGATGCACAATTCTTTTAAAAAATTTAAAACACAATGTAAATTAAATGTAAATTAAAATTGCATGGGACTAAAAAAAAAAAAAAAAAAAAACTACACAATCATCCGTGTAGCAAATATCAGACTTAAAATTTTAATTGTATTATAAAATCACACAATTTGTTTTCTCACACACACAAATGTATACAAAGAGCTTCACTCACACAAACTACAAATTCATTTATTTATTACATGTAAAACTTAGAGACCCACTTCAATGAAACCCAATCTACATGTGATGCCTGATACACTATCAATGAAACCCAACTTAATAGACCCATGCAAACTCATCAACCCTGGATCCTTCACTTAGTTAACTCTCCTGCAGTTCTTCCTGATCTCCCCCTGACTCCCAGTGAGTGGCTTTATGTTCCCCATCTTCACCATCGACTTCGCGAAATCCTCTTTAAACTTCGCCACATCCGCACTGTACCTCCTCACGGTCCCGTCCGTCGATCCCCCATTGAACAGCTGTTGATCCGAGTGAAGCAACCCCTTCTCAATCAACAGGTCCTTGTAGTAGTTCGAATCGAACTTCGCCGGCGTCGGGTCCAGCGAGTGGAGGTTGTTGTCCCCTCCCGTCCGGGGACACGTCCCGCGGAGGGTCCGGGCGAAGGACGGGTCGATGTTGGTGTCGTTGTAGATCCGGGAGCGGAAGGAGGTGCACCGGGCGAAGCCGATTGTGTGGCCACCGGAGAGCGCGACGAGGTCGGACACGCCGAGGCCGACGTTCTTGAAGGTGGTGATGAGGGCGGAGAGGTTCATGGTCGGCGCCGGGATGTCGTTGTTCGCCGCCGTCCGGTTCGCGGTGGTCGAGTCACGACGACCTAGCCGGACAGCCCATGTTGGTCCTCCTAACTGCAGGTCAGTGAGAGGGACGGGATCCAATCAAAACTGAAACTTTAATTTTGTATAAATGTTGTTCATTCATGGTCATGAATGAATAATATGAAATTATCTTCGTCTCGAGATGGGATCCAGTTAATATGAAATTATTTTCGTCTCGAGATGGGATCCAGTTAGTATCTACTGAGTTTATTTAGTGTCTAAGGGGCTGTCTGGGTGGAGTAATAAGAGAGGAATGAGTAAGAATATGCTTGAATATGGAAAAAAAAAGGTGTTTGAGTGAGAAAAATAAAGTGGTATTTGGATGTTGGAATAAGAAAGAATAAAGGGGTATAGTAATCCTCCCTTACATATGGAATTAGTCTATTCCAACAATAATTATAAGTGGATTCCACATTTTTTATTTTTATTTCATTTCAAATCATCTGTCATCACCTTCAATACTTTAATGAGATCTACATGTCAAATAAACTTTTTACACCTTTCACATTTTATTATTCATCAACCAAACATTCCAATCATTGTTATCACGTTTCCTAACGAAAATAACTGAAAATACAATCAAACAGAAAATAACTTATTATAATATTAATAAAATTAACAATTTATAGAATAAGTATAAACTCAAAATAATTTATGTCTCAATCCAAACATATCATAAGAGATTAATTAATTTTTTCGGATGGCTTCAAATGTTAATTTATCATGCCAGATTGTGACATGACAGCCTCTGTTAGCTAGTTTTGACTTTATCTTATCCTCTCCATTTACAAATTAACACTAATTAAGGATCAATAATTTGATAACTCTGTGCATGAAGAAGATTTTTCCTTCTCAACAAATCTAGTTTTAGTAGATGATCTATTGAAATTATATTATAATAGATTTTTTTTTTGTTTACCACATGAAATAAGGATCCAAAACTCCATTTTGCCTATGTGGCCCTGCACCATATCTGATAATGAAAATGAAAGTGAAATTGGAATATTTTTTTTATGCGTAGGCTTACCGCAACCACAGAATCACGCGCTGCGACGGCGAGGATATCAGCGCAGGAGACGACGGGGCCACCGCACACCTTATCGACGGCGGCCTTGATGTCGTCGACGACGTTGAACCCCCTCGCGGAGTTGTTGTTCGGGACGGCGAACTTCTCGCTGTCGATGGTGCTGGTGTTGTCGAGCAATATCGACCCATCACAACCCTTAAATTCATTACAAAAGAGAGAAGAATCAAACGAGATCACAAAAAACAAGTCGTACTTGAAGAGATGGATCAAAAGGACTCACATTAACGAAGCAGTCGTGGAAGTGGAGGCGGAGCAACGACGCACCGATGCGTCGCTCTTTCGCGACGGCGGCGTCGATGGCCGTCTTGATCGTGGACAAGGCGGCGGGGCATGACTTCTTGTAGAAGTCTGTGGAGAGAGCCCAAGTGGGGGTTGTGTTTGCAAAAACTATGGTTAACAACAAGACATGGAGGGAGAAGATTTGACCACCGGAGGCCATGTTTGGTGGGTGTTTTTAGTGGACTTGGTTTTGCTGTTTATGGTTAAGTTGGTCTCTATATATAGGTGCAGATGATGTGGGTAATCTATAATCACTTGTCGAAAAACATGAACAGTAAGATTTTGGATGTTATTTTGTGATTAGAAATATCAGAAATCTCGTTTGTTTAATATATGAGATGTCACATATATGTTAGATGATCCTAGTAATTTCTCATTGAGAATTACGATGATTCATCACGTGTGACAAAATTTGATGATAATCTCGTGATCAAACTGGTTAATAGTTAATTAGTTTAAGTTTTTGAATGTGGCTTCCCAACTGCACAATAATAAAGTGAAGTGGACGGGGATCGGAGGCAACTTATGCATTGTTGAAAGGATGTGTTTGTTCCTTGTATTTATTTAATTTGGTTTTTGGTCCAATTAGATTAGTGGAACCTTACAATATAGGAAAAATGACAAAAAAATCTCATAAAAGTTTGAAATACCCAAATCAGCTATTTTTTAAAATTATACCTAAAAAAATCTTATTTCACCGGTTTGGAAACACAAAAGACTAATATGCCTTCATGTAATTAAATATTTAACATCCCTCTTCATTGCACACTAAAAACATATTTTTCCTACAAAACCACAATCTCTCTATACATAATAAAAATCAATTATATTAGAGATTTTGTTATTATATATCATATTGTGTATTTTTATATATATTTTATATGATATTGTTTATTATTTTTCATTATGTATAATTATAATATATAATTTAAATCTGTGTTGTACTCCAATGCAGCAGATGCTATTTTAGCATTCTAAACATTTATTCACATTTTTTATTTTTTAGCTATTTACATAATTTTATGATATCATTAGTACATATCTATTTGTTTAAAAAAACATCAACATTTAATAGGGTTCATCATAAAAAACTTAAAATATATTAGTACATATTTCACAAAAACTACTTAATCATAAAGAATTTACAATTAAAAAAAAATCATTTACATGAAAATGTGTGAAATATATTAATAAAATTAAGAGAGTGAAATATTTTAACAAAGTTAAGAATATGGAATGTATTAAGGATCTCATTGATAGATTAGTCTTTTGTGTTTTCATAATTGTAAAATGCGACTTTTATAGGTATTTTTAAAAAGTGGTTGATTTGGGTATTTCTAAATTTTGAGAGATTTTTTAGTCATTTTTCCTATAATATATATATTTGTTAATTTTTTAAAGGGAGATGACAAAAAAAAAGATGCGTGATTTACTGCTTAAACTCACAATGTATTATTTTTAATTCATTTTTTTTTAAAATTTTTTTGGAGGTCTTCATTTAAAAAAATCTGAAAATGTACGTATTGCATAATCTATTAATAGCTACTAAAAATTAAGCATATATATAACAATCATTGTATATATACACACATAGCAGTATTTTGAATCTAGTTAAGAAAAGTACAAAGATATTTAATAACCATGAGGTCTTGGATTAAAATGTGTGATTGGTGACCTCCCATGCATTATGTCAAAAATAATTAAATGACACCTTTTTTTCATGAAGTTAATTGGTCCAAAATAAACTTGGGTTAAATCACTGACATTCAATCTGAAATAGCCAACCTAAAACATATGAATTGATTTGAACCATTTCTTTTGATTGGATGTGTTTCAACTTTTTTATTTATGAAATGTGGATGATATCAAAACTAACACACCAGTGTTAGGGGAGATGTTGCTATCCATTAATCACATGTTAGGAGGTAATCCCAACAATATAAAATAAACACACAGGAAAAATTCGTGACTAATCACAGATTTTTTTTACTATAGATCCAGTGATGTGGACGTCCTGCCAAACTACTGAGTACGTACATGCATAAAAAAATACTTACTGAAGAGGAACCACGCACGTTTGATTAGGTCCACTTTCATAGTTCAACTCTTTTTGTCGGTGATGTCAATAGTCTTCAAAGATATTTTTTAAAAATTTATATATATACACTGTTTATTAACGTAATTTTCATAAATTTTCATATAATGTAATAGTATATAGTGTACATCGTAATGTATAGTGATTGGAGAATTGTTTTTTAGCTATATACAGTACTGTAAAATAGACTGCGTGTATCAACGTTCTAAAAATAATCCATTGCCAAGCTATGGAAAGCTGACATGCAATACATCACTTAATATATGAAATTGTTTAATATATATGGTATATATTTCACCATATCAAATTATTTTTTTGTTAAAATGCATGCATTAAATTCATATAAATATGTATTTTTTTTATAGAAGATATAATTTTGTTAGTCGAAAGCATATTTTAAAAAAAATGTGTACAGCCTGCGAATTAAAAGTAACTTAAAAATACTTAGTATATAGTGTATCTCGCAGTGTAATACTACCCGGATTGGATCCATACTTCTGATTAAATATTTTGATCCAAATAGGCCAATCCAATTAGAGTTTTTTTTATTTTGTTAAATTTTTTAAAAAACTATTCTCTCGGGATTTGAGCCATTGATTTCATTTATTAAAGTGAAAGATGTTTGTCAACTTAATCAAAATTTGATTCGTCAATCCAAGGTCAGTGACTCGATCATATGGTTTTCATGGTGATGTTGGATGTCGGTAAACCATCTAACAGCAATATGTCTTCATCGTTACGCGTGGAAAAATAATATATATAGTTGCATGGGACCTTCAATTTATGTGTGTTATGTATGTGTTTTGATGACCAAATAAAGTTCCAACACATGTTTTAGAATGGCCTACGTGTTCATGGACTTTGGACAAAATGTCATGTCCATATATGGTGCTCTAATTTGATGAGTTTCGATTCTGTCAAAAAAAAATGTAATCAATATTTATCCTATCAATTTATGATGAAATAATCATTTTTATAATTCCAGTTCAGTTTAAATCATTTTTTTATATTTGATTTATCATTTACTATTTTTTATTATAAGTAATCATTACATAACATCGAGTTTTCATGATTCAAGTTAATATAACAACTTATTAGCTTGGACCACGAAAAAAAACACATATGTTACTCTCAACAAACTATGTTATAACCGAGATTCAAACTAATTTGGTGATGCAATTAAGTTGATTTGGACCAATAATAAAATAAATAATCTACCATCCCAAAAGTGAAAGGAATCTGTTCATGATTAGGAACAACGGAGTCAGCGAAGTCTAATTAAAAAGACAGACACAATCAAATCATTCTTGACCATGCAGAGATTTGACCAACTGGATTATTTAGTAATCCTATAAGTGAACACAATTCAACACCAACTTCAAATGCTTGGTCCATATATGATTTTTAATTCATTTCTATAATTAAAACCAGCTGGCTTCTAACGTGCCCGGAAATCAAGCATCACTTTATGATATTCTATAATACTATACCTAGCTGGCTTATCAAAATTTTTTGTTTAGAGGTTTTTCAAAATGCATTTTGTCCTGTAAGTTGAGTATTTGTTTGTAACTTTAAGTTGGGTTTTAGTCCCACATCGGTTAAAGAGAAAAAAGTTTGGCACTATATAAAGTGTGGTGTGTATAAAGTAATTTTTATTTTAGGAATGGTAAGGTGTTATGCACATTGTGTTTTAGCACCGTCCGCACGTGTGCCCGATGGGCACAATGTGGCGCTTTGTATGCGCACATACACATCGTCACTAGGAGCTGGAGTCTTTTCTTTTTGGCTAATCAGACGGTGGATATCGTTCCATCAGATGCGATCTGGATCGTCCAAATAGTGGTCACGTCTGATGCAACGTGCACCGTTGAATCGATCAAGAATCGATTACACTGATTGAAGGGGTGTCATCGGAAAGGGTGCATCTGAACCGTCGATCTTTTAACTGAAGATCCAATGGTCCAGATTGGAAGTGGTTAAGCCTCATGAGATGCCTTGAAAGGGTGCTCCTGAATCTATTAATGGACATTAAATTCAACAATTCAAAACACTTCGAATTCATCAAACAAGCTTTCTCTTTTCGTAAAAGTTTTCTTATATTGGGTTTCTGCAGAACCTAATACAGATGTCTTGGTTTACTTGGGTTCTTCTTCAGCATTTGGTACATCATCGTTGGTGCAAATGCTGGTGGAATATTACTTCGAGTTATCCTATAGATAAATTTGCAGCAACATTTTACACATTGTTTTGGGAGCAAATATTGTCTTATGGAGAGCGACTCTGTAATGCGACTTGAAGTTCCATTGAAGTCTTTGTCAATTTTTAAACATTTTCTATATCATAACCACTAATATTTAAATAATTATAAGTTTTGTGTACATATTGATATATTGATATATATTGTATAATTTTAAGGGTTCGTTTGACTTATTAATGCAGACATGAGTAAGCCTTCAAATTCTTCAGGGTGGTTGTTTAGATGTTAATTAAATTGTATGGTCTAAAATGTCATGGAATCTTCAACCCAGTTGTCTACTAGTTTCATAATTATTAAATATTAAAATATGTAACCTTTCGGTGCACGCTATGCTATTCAGAGATCATGACTAACACACACTAAAAAAATCTACCCATTAAATCAAATCAAGGGATTCATGACGTGTTTAGTATGTGGACAAGCATAAATTTTAAATACAGATGCATACACATGTAAAGTCCCGACTTTCAAATTATCTCTACTTAATTTAAGTTTTGTTAACTTTTCAATGCGCAGAGTTATTTGGTCTAAAATAATATAAAAGAAAGGGTTGAAAAATTGAATGCTAAAAATATGTTTGGATCGCGTTTGAGAATCGTAACATTCACTTAATAAACATTGAATAGGCCTAAACACAGATCCAAATAGGACCTTCAATTAATTAACCAGCCGCATTACAAATGATCCAGTGATTTTGTTTGTCTAAGATTCCTCCTTTTCTTTCCCTTCCAGGGCATCCTATGATACAACATACTACAGTATTTAGTGTAGTGATAACACTAATGAATTTTATTGATATTTCAATAAGATCTGAGTTTAGATATTATGTTTTTTAAACCTGCCCTTACTCTCCCAGACCTGTTGCAATACCAGGGTCGGGTTTGGGTCTTGTGATTAAAATCGGGTCCGACCCACTAACCCACCCAAAATTAGATCATTAATTAACTAGAATACAGGAACTATATAAGAAATCACCTCCCAAGACTATCCCATTCACTCTCATTTCATTAGTATACTGAGAAATGGAGAGGGTTGGATTCCACGGCAAGGAACACCGCGTAATGTTATCTTTTTTTTTTATTTGTAAGTCCAAAGTTGTATTGCACTATAATATTTAGCAAATGTACAAAAAGAGATTACATTACTAATACGCAAAAAGTCAAGAGTGAATAGAAAATGGGTGTGACGAGGGAACAATCTCAGAGAACTGAAACTGTGCATCCGTCTCACCCTTCTCAATCCACCGGATTATACCTAACGAACCGATATTTTGACCAAAGTGATAGATGCTACGCAAGCTTGTCGCGCATGAATGGTATACCACTTCTATCTCTTTGAAGGAGATCCTTCAATGCCGGTCCAACTTGGGATGTGCTATACCGAGTGACCCCCATTTGCCTTTGAGAGCTTGCAAGAAGATCAGCCGAACTATTACCCTCTCTGTGAATGTGGGAGAACTTGATGCTTGAGAAGTTTGTGCAGTCCTCTTTGATAGAATTAACAAGCCGCCGCACTTTCCATGGAACTATGGCACAAGAGGTGATCCAAAGTAAGGCAACTTTAGAGTCACTTTCCACCCAAAGTTTTTGGAAACCAAGTTCCCAAGCCATTTTAATGCTCTGCCCTATGGCCATTAGCTCTAGGTGATTAATAGACTTCCTTGTGGTTTGTGCAGCCTCCGCAATTATCAGATTCCCTAAGTGGTCCCTTAGGAGAAACCCATAGCCGGCTCTATCTTCTGACAGGGAACCATCTGTGTTTGCTTTGACCCACTCCCATGGAGGAGGTTCCCACTTCACCTCAACCGAATGTATAGAGAGTTCATAGATGGTGACCCCCAGCCCTGTTTTGATGCGATCCAAATCAGCAGTAATAACAGCCTTGAAGGAGAATTGACTCAATTTCAGTTTAATATCACGCAATGCAAGTGTAACAATTAAGTCTTTTTCCTTCTGCTTTCCTTTGAAGATTCTTCGGTTCCTTTCCATCCAAATATGCCAAATAGTGGTACTGAGCATATTCTGTAGAATAAGCTTTGGGACTGTCTCTTTGAAAGTGGAGTCCAGCCACCTAATTTCGCTGAGAATATTGGAGATCGGGTGGCTTGTTATCCCTGCTTTTGAAAGAACCGTCTGCCATATAGCATGAGAAAAGGGGCACTGGAACAACAAGTGCTGGATAGTTTCTGGACTGGTATTGCATAAAATACAGATTGGGCTATCAACCAAGTTCTTATGGAAAAGCCTAGCTCGGGTAGGTAGCTTGTCCTGGCATGCAAGCCAAAGACAGAAAGAGTGTTTGGGGACTTGGGTTTTTTGCCAGACCCAATCCTTCCAGCATGGGTGGCCTGATTTTTTCCGTACCTCCTTCCATGCTTCCGCTAGTGTTAGGGTGCCGAACTTGCTTGGACCCCAGGTCAGTTCATCGATGCCCCTACCACCAGTTTCAATCTCAGAAATAGCAGTCCAGAGGGATGACAAATCAGCTGGCCATCTTCTTAGTTTCTGCCATTCACCATTGACAATGAGCCTACTGACTTTGGAGTCCTTGTTCATCCCAAATAACATGGCTAGTCTGGGACCAAAATATTTAAACAAACCATCACCATCAATCCATGGATCATAGCTGATGTTTATATTCTCCCCATTGTATATAATGAACTTTGCTTTGGGCTTAACCCATTCTCTAGTGGCAAGTATCTTCCGCCATACAGCTGTACTCGTTATTCTGGCCTTGACATCCCAAAGAGAGTAAGATTTCAAGTATCTACTGTGGATCCATTTAACCCAGAGGCTCTCCATACTAGTGGCCACATCCCATAAATGAACACCAGCAGCGGCTATGTTCCAATCCACGATTCTTTTAATACCAAGCCCACCTTCATTTAAGGGCTGACAGATTGTTGCCCAATTTACATGGTGGGGGGCACGTTTTTGTGGGAGATCCCTCCAAAGGAAGTCCCTTATCATTTTTTCAACCTCTTTGATGGTACGCTTGGGGAGTGAATATGCACCAGTCCAATATAGATGAAGACCATTGAGCACAGTACGAGCTAGCTCCAGTCTACCCGTCGAGGAGAGCAAGAGGGACTGCCACGACAGAAGTTTCTTTCGCATTTTTTCAATGAGTGTCTGGCAGTGCGAATGTTTAAGAGAAACATTAATCATGGGGAGACCCAAGTACCGGACTGGAATTGTGCCTTCAGGAATTCTGAGAGTTTCAATAAAACATCTTCTGTTGGGGTCACTTGGATTTATGAATACTTGACTTTTTGTGAGATTGACCTGCAGTCCCGAGTCTCTGGCAAAGTCATCTAATAGTTGGGAAAGATTTCTTGCTGTAATAGGGGAGGAATCTGTAAAGATCAACAAATCATCAGCAAAAGCAAGATGGTTTACTTGGGTACCTCCTTTTAAGTAAGAACCAATGGCCTTCGAGTGAGCTGCTGCCTTCATTCTTTGAGAGAATCCTTCAAGGGCTATCACAAATAGAAGAGGGGACAAAGGATCTCCCTGCCTAAGGCCGCAATTAGAAGTGAAGAAACCGCAGGGGCTGCCATTCACAAGTACTGAAAACCTTGGAGACTCCACACACTGGTGAACCAGTGTAATAAACCTCTCTTCGAAGCCAAGCCCCCTAAGGACAGTGTAGAGGAATGGCCATCTGAGACTATCAAATGCCTTTTTAATGTCAATCTTGATGCAAGCCCTTCCATGAGCAGCCGGGAGATGGAGGAATCGAAGCAATTCATGGGCCAATAGGATATTATGTCCTATTCTCCTCTTCTTTATGAAAGCTGTTTGATTAAGACTAAGGATTCTTTGAAGAATGGGTTGAAGTCTATTTGAGATAATTTTGGTAATCCCCTTGTATATCGAGTTACATAGGGAGATCGGCCTGAATTTTTCCACAGTGTCAGCTTCAAGGGACTTAGGGATTAGTGTGATGAAGGTTGTGTTCAGCTGTTTAAGCATATGACCTGAATGAAAGAATTGGCTGATAGCTTGATATACATCACCTTTGATAGTGGGCCAACAAGCCTGGTAGAACCCCGCTCCGAATCCATCCGGACCAGGACAAGAGGTGGCCTTCATTTGAAAGAAAACTTTTTTAATTTCCTCTTCAGTCACTTCCTCCATCAATATATCGTTTTCCAACCTTGAGACCCTCACATGGAAAGCCCCTTGAAAAGTTGGCAAATAAGACTCCCTGTTTAATAGTTGGACATAATAGTCCACAATGGTGCCCTTGATAAGTTCTGGATCATCAGTAAATTGCCCATTGTGTAGACGGAGTCTCCGAATAGTGTTCCTTGCTTTGCGATGAGCTATCTCAGAGTAGAAGAACTTGGTATTCGAGTCCCCAAGTTGTAGCCAGTTTGCTCTGGATTTCTGCCTTGCAAAGGATTCCTCCAAACGTAAGGCTGCTTGATATTCTTGCCTTGCCCGCAACTCAACCTCCATAAGACTGGGGAGACGAGGATCAGAAGCCAGAGCTAACTGGGCCTGGTCCAGGATATGTTTTGAATCCCCTAGCCTTCTATGAATGGGGCCGAAGGTTGACCAATTCCATATTTTTAGTGCTGTTTTTGTGCTCTTCAGCTTTGACATTAAGGAGTACATGTTGGAACCACCAGCTGTGATATTCCAGGCTTGGCAAACTGTATCTTGAAATGTAGGATGAGTAGTCCACATCTGAAAAAACTTAAATGGAGTAGGACCCCTTGGGGGAGTAGGGTTGTGAATAACTTCCATGGCCGCATGATCTGATGTACCTGGAGGATGATAGTGAACAAAGCCTTCAGGAAAATTGCTAAGCCATCTGACATTGGCCAAAGTTCGATCTAACCGACATGCAACTCGGTCCTCTTGTTGGTTATTCCAGGATATGTGATGGCCAGTTGCTTTAACATCCTGAAGTCCCGCATGTGCAATCATTCTATTGAACTTGAAGGTCCTTCTACTGTGAATTGGGCGTCCTCCAATTTTTTCCGAGCAAAAACGAACTTCATTGAAGTCCCCTGTGACCAACCAAGGGGAAGATTGACACTGAGCAGAGAGGTCTTCTAGAGCAGACCATAGCAGAGTTCTTTGAGTCGCCGAATTGGAGGCATACACTATTGAGACAAGCCACTTCATAGCCTGGCCTTTGGGGGAGACTTCGCAATGGAGCAACTGGTCATTAGAAATCATAACCTGTACATCCACAATCTCTGAATTCCAGAGAACCCAGATTCTACCAGCTGATGTGGGGCTGTTATTTGTTGACAAAGAGAAGTCGCGCTTGATGTTGCGCTTAATTGACTCCATATTTGATGGATTAACTTTGGTTTCTAGCAATGCAAAGACAGCAGGTTGTCTTTGGTCAAGGAACCTCTTCACCTCTAGTTGTTTCACCCTGTTATTTAGGCCTCTTACATTCCAAATGCACATGTCAGACATCAAAAGGAATGTACAAGGGGGAAAAGAAGGGATTACCAAAATTGGTGAGGGTCCACAGAAATGATCCAAGATCATTTTTTCAAAGTAAGGGCTCTAGGAACGCCCCCACCTTTATCCTCTCTCTTTTTTGGTTCTTGATTTTTTAACTTCTTAGCTTTCACAGTGAGGTCCCCTGTCAAAGCATTGATGGAGCCTTCTTCATGAACTTCATCCCTCTCGGAGAGAGCATCAAAGGCATTTTGTTTTTGTTTCTTTTTTTGCAATCTGGATAGGCGTTTCCTTTGTGAGGCAGACAAAGAGTTCACCTCAGCTAGTGCAAGGCCACTTGCATCCAATGGAAGAACCACAGAGAGCCCATCTTCACTAGATTCCGGAGTAGCGGTAGAGATTTCCACCAAATCAGTGTGAGTGTAGTGCTTTTCAAGCTGTTCACACTGGGAGTCCTTCTTGGTTTGAATTAATGTCTCCTGATTCTCTTGATCAGCTGATGAGATTTCCTTTCCTTGTGAGGAAGCTCCGCCCGTGGAGGGGATCGAATCAGTCTTCACATTTGGAGGGTTCCCGGCATCATTGAGACTATGGTCCAATGTTTGTGTGGGTATAGTGCCTGATTCATTACAACTCTGTGCCAAAGTTTGGTGAGATTTTTCAATAACTTGTGGAACAGGGACTGCCCTTATAGCATTAGCATGCTGGATATTACCATCCCTTTGAGGATTAATGGTTTTAGGAGGTGATTCCTCACTTGGCTGAATTTGCTTGCCTGGGGGTGCTGAAGGCCTTTGTTTTCCACACATTGCATTGTCGTGGCCAAAAGTAGCACACACGGAGCAAGCAGTGGGCTTCCAATCGTACAAGACTTGTAGGTATTCCTTCTCACCATTGCTCCTGACGCACACCCAATCAGGAAGATGGTCTCCCGCTTGAACCTCCACACATATACGGGCATAGGAGATGCGAGTCCTCAACCTCGTAGCAGTGTCAAGGAAGAGGGGAATGCCAATCAGACTAGCCACTTTACCCAATGCCGAGGTAGTCCACAGATGTAGGGGGAGATAGGGGAATTTCACCCAAATCGGAATAGATGTGAGCTTGGCTTGCTCCAACTTAGTATCTGGGGACCATTTTTGGATAATGAAGGGCCGGTTTGACATAGACCATGGCCCTCCTTCAAGCACAGCAGTCATGTCTTCTACTAGGTCAAATTGCACTAAGAAAAACCCATTACCCTTTAATAGTAATTTGAGTTCCCCTTTTGGTTTCCAAAGCTTCTTCAAGAATTGAAGGAATGGAATGAATATTGGAATCTTACCCACAATGTACCCAACGATGGAGTTGGCCCACACCTCCTTTGCTTGCTCTTGATCCTCCTCACTGATATCAGCGAATTTCTCACCCCCTTCCACTTCAGGGTCGAAGAAAGGGATAGAAGCATTGCGGATGATAGCGGGGGGTTTGGAGAAGAGAGAGCTCCAACTCAATGAGTTTTGCGCCACCGATGTGGGAGGGGGAGGGGGAGGCCCACTGTTGTTCCCCCTTTTTGTTGGTGAAGATGGGTTCTCTGTAGGACCTCTGCTACGCCCTCTAGGCTGAGAAGCAAGCAGGGTAGAGGTGGAAGCTTGACTAGCACGAGCAGCGGTCACTGATGGGACCATTGTTTGTGTCTTCGAAGAAGATGGTGGGGGGTTTGTGGAAGAGGGAGTGAGTGACTGGGGTAGGGATGAAGGGGAAGTATAAGGAGTAGAGGAGGGATGGACAGGGGGCCCACCCATCCCAGAAGGGTTCGCCGGGGGGGGGGGGGGGCGGCCTCACCCCCGGCAAAGCCAGCACCGAACGGCACCGAGGGTCGAGGGACAGGAGAGTCACGGGGTTGAGGTCAGGTCAGGTCAGGTCAGGGTTGAGGTCAGGAACCAAAAGGAGATTTCGGGGGGTGCAACACGAGGACTTCCTAGGAGGTCACCCATCCTAGTACTACTCTCGCCCAAGCACGCTTAACTTCGGAGTTCTGATGGGATCCGGTGCATTAGTGCTGGTATGATCGCACCCATACAAAATATTTATCATCTATTAATAAATTTTTTATTCAGGAGGTTATTTGGATTTACTAGGTATTTTCAGGAGGTTATATGGATTTTAAGAAAAGTCAGGGGGTTATATATTTTTATTTTTTATTTATTTATTTTTTTATTTTTTTTTATTTTTTTTTTAGATCCAAATGTATCTTTAGATTTGAATGTATGTTGTATGCTTTTCTCGCATCCATGGTTGGATTGGGAAAATGACATGACATGTTATTTTCTTCCAAACGTGATAGAGAAACACACTATAAAAAACGTTTCTATACCACATATGCTTTTCCTTGCCAAAAGGAGGTAACTAATTCTTATATATATATATATATATATATATATATATATATATTAAAATTAAACTTAATTCAATTCATTCAACCCTTAAATTGAACTGAATACACTAGTGTGTGGATACAAGGTAATTAATTTTAATTATAAAAGTTTACATTCTTGAAACTTATTGAACAACAAACAAAATTCAAACAACAAACCTCTCAATCTGTACCACCACCAAATCAAAACAAAAACAAATAAAACAACAAATCATCAAAATCAAACCTTACAAGCCCACTCTTGATCATCAGTTGATTCTCCTACAATTCTTCCTGATCTCCCCCTCCGTCCCAGTGAGAGGCCTTATGTTCCCCATCCTCACCATCGACTTCACAAAATCCACCGCAAACCTCTCATAATCCGACCCATACTTCCTAACAATCCCGTCCGTCGACCCACCATTGAAGAGCTCCTGATCTGAGTGAAGCAACCCCTTCTTCTTCAACAGGTCCTTGAAGTAATTGTCATCGAACTTCGCCGGCGTCGGATCGAGCGGCTGGAGGTTGTTGTCCCCTCCCGACGACGGGCAAATGCGTTTTAGCGACGCCGCGAAGGATGTGTCGATGTTGGTGTCGTTGTAGATGTGGGGGCGGAAGGAGGTGCACCGGGCGAAACCGATGGTGTGGCCGCCGGAGAGCGCGACGAGGTCTTTGACGCCGAGGCCGACGTTTTGGAAGTTGGTTTTCAGGGCGGAGAGGTTCATGAATGGCGCCGGCAGGAAGACGTTAGCCGCCGTCCGGTTCGCGGTAGTCGAGTCACGACGACCCAGCCGGACCTTCCATGTCGGCCCTCCCAACTATATGTAATTCAATGATAAGAGCATATTAACAAAGTACTTCGTATTTTTTTGAATGTTCATTAAAGTACTCCAATTAGATGTCAAACGTATAAAACATATCGTACCGAACATAATGCATATTAAATTCATTAATACATACTAATGCTTAAATTATCTAGAAAATAGTCTAATTATCCTCGTACTTTTCCGTATTTATCCTATGTGATTTACGAATGTACACGAATCGTACTGAACACGACACTGGCCGAATATTTGGTATACACAAACTTTGTTACTATGGATAAGAGACGTAAAATATTATATTCCTAATTTACATGTATATAGGCAATCTCATTTCACTGACGAAGATGTGAAACATATATATTTTTTATTAATCGTGAAAGTGAATTATACACAGTTATTTCATACTTATACAAGGGGAGCTGCCCCACTCATTTTCTGGGACTAGTTCATATAGTTTGGTTAGTTTGTGATAGAATGATGAAGTTTCATCGATCACGGGTCCTAAGACGTCGAGGTTGTTGCTACCGAAAAGATATATATATATATATATATATATATATATATATATATATATATATATATATGAAAATGATTGCGTGCAGAACGGCATGTGCGGCCGCGACGTGGATCGTTCGATCGCGGGTCCATCGCATCCAACGGTCGATGTGAATCGCACCCGACCGTCCGATGCGATGGACCCGTGATCGACGGCCCGTGATCGCTGCCGCACCCGCCGTTCGCCGCACCTAATCGGTTCCATATATAGTGAACCGATTAGGTGCGGTTTGCGGTCGGTGCGGTGCGCGACGTGGGCCGTCTGATCGCGGTTCCATCGCATCCAACGGTCGACGTGAATCGCACCCGACCGTCCGATGCGATGGACCCGTGATCGCGCACCGCACCGACCGTAAACCGCACGTAATCGCGACTCTCCATATATATATGAAAATGATTGCGTGCGGCGAACGGCAGGTGCGGCCGCGACGTGGGCCGTTCGATCGCGGGTCCATCGCATCCAACGGTCGAGATGAATCGTCCCCGACCGTCCGATGCGATGGACCCGTGATCGACGGCCCGTGATCGCTGCCGCACCCGCCATTTGAAAATATAAAAAAGTTTATAAAAAAAAGGATTTTTGAAAATATACCCCTCAAAAAAACATGTATTTGTCAAATTGTCCCTTTTGAAACTCTATTTCTAGCAATACCCGTTAATAGGATTTAAATTGAGCAAGAATGCACTTTTGAGGGGGTTATTTTGTACAATATAATTTTTTAAAGTTTTCTAGTAACCATAAAAAAGGTATTGATGCATAATTTATATCTTTGAGAGGTATTGCTAAAATGTGTAATTCTCCAGGGATAATTTGACATAATGATATTTTTGAGGGGCATATATACAAAAACCCTAAAATACTGTAACTTTATGAAAAATATTTTTTTACAGAAGTGGTTTTTTTCATATATGTATTCATAAAAAAATTCCTATATTATCAAAATACTCCCTTGACACTCAAGTACCATCAATAGCCATTAAAAAAGATAATATCATGCATAAATATGTATAATATAAACATTTTAAACTTTGCATAATTATTTCTTAGAATTTCATTCATATGCATTTTAAAGATTCTGATTCGTCTGCTTGTTTTTATCATACTTGTGTATGTTTTGTTAAATGAATCATACTTGTGTATGTTTTGTTAAAAGATTCTGATCGTCTGCTTGTTTTTATCATACTTGTGTATGCATAAATCATGTAGTTGTAAATACATCAAGTTAAATGAATTTTTTTTCATTTTAAAATCACGTGCATTTGCAACCATCTAATTTTCAGTGTGATGCAACCCGACAATTAAAGTCAAATATGATACAAGTATATAAAAAACAAGTACATGATCCAAACTCCCATTTTAAAACCTTTTAAAAGACATTATTGTAAATAGTAACACGATTGCCTATTTTGATAAAATGTGAAATTTTTTTCATAAATATATATACATATATATATAATAAAAAAAATACTCTTCAGTTCCAAACGGGGTCCTTTCTTACCGCAACCACGGAATCGCGCGCTGTGACCGCAAGAACGTCCGCGCAAGAGACGATGGGGCCGCCGCATGCCTTGTCGACGGCCGCCTTGACGGCGTCGACCACCTCGAACCCTCTCGCGGAGTTGTTGTTCGGGAAAGCGAACTTCTCGCTGTCGATGGTGCTCGTGTTGTCCAGCAATATCGACCCATCACAACCCTATATATAATTCAACAATAGGGACTAACTGCATTAGGACCCCCAGTCTCTGCTATAAATCAACAAAGAGCAGCTCAACCAGACCTTTGAATACTCACATTGACGAAGCAGTCATGGAAGTGGAGGCGGAGCAAGGACCCTCCCATGCGTGGCTCTTTTGCGACGGCGGCGTCGACCGCCGTCTTGATTGCCGACAAGGCGTTCGGACACGATTTCTTGTAGAAATCGGTTTTGAGAGACCACGTTGGGGTTGTGTTTGCAAGAACAATGGTTAATAGCAAGGAGAGGGAGAAGATTTGGGTGTTAGAAGCCATGGTTAGTGGTTTAGTGATGTTTTATTGGTCTCTCTCTCTCTATATAGTGATGAGAAGTGGAGAGTAGATTAGAGGTGTTGTTTGTTGGAGGACAAAAATGTACTTCACCACATTGGAAAACTACTTTCAATGGCAAGATATATGAAGATGAAAAGTGCCATTAGTTTAGCGGGTCGCTTTCAAAGTGATGAGATATATCATAGCATCACGTCCTATGAGATTTGCACCGGCCTCCAGTTTAATAGTTTATGTTCATTACTTCATGTGTTGACATGTGAGATTTATGATATTTTTTACTACATGATTATTCTTGATTAAAAATTGATGATGTGTGATACTGGCGTGTAAAATTATGATTGATTAGATCTAATCTCATATGTAATATTGAATTCGATGATCGAAACCACTTGTCCCTCCTTCAAAAGGAAGATATATCCATCTCGCTCTCTGTGCCAAAGTTATTCCTAACGTCTGAGTTTACTGTTCACACACATGTTGATTTAGTTTTTTTTTTTAATTTATATTGTTCCTCTAATTCCATAAGAAATGAATGCATTATAGTTGACAATGCACACTGAAAATACATGTCAAGGTTGTGGAGTGCACAGGGGGATCAACCCCCTTAAGTATTTCACACTACTAAAATCATTTTCAAAATTTATCATCTTAAAAATATAATAACAAAGTGTTTAGAAATATATTTATTTGATGAAAGATACATGGTCGATTTGTCTGGTGGAGATCGAGCCTTGTTCCCTGAGCATAATTTTTTTTTTTAATTGTATATATGTGACACACCCCACATGTTACATAACGTAAGTCTTGTAGTGCCTATAACTAGCTAACTTTTGTAGGCATTGGTACAAGTTGTGGTATTCATAAATATCATATTATATACTTTATTTTACCGATAGTTGTTTTCGTCAAACTGAAGTATACAGTTTCAAAGAAGTGATTGCCAGGCCAATAATTGATCAGATTACATGAAAAATGTCCAAATAATTAGGTAAAAATGACTGTCCATGATATTCTTCATGAATAATAAGAAGCCAAAGAAAAGTTTTATATTGATATATTATTCATGGGACATGAATGATAAGAAGCCAAGTGTGACACGTTGTGTCTGGTTGAAAGGACGAATATGGTGTTTTTATTAGGGGGGCTTTTTGCATGGGATGTAGATTGAACAGCCAACTCCAATAAAAGAGTGGACCTCACCAGTTGGGAATCACATGCAACATCTATGATACATAGAGCCATCAATCACATGCTTTTATCTAAACTTGTTTTTAAAATACCTCTTAGTCATTTTTTTTTTTTTTTGTGAAAACCTCATAGTCAGTTTTTGATAAAGCAAAAAAAAGTTACATTAAATTAAAGGGTTTTTTATTTTTAAGTCCTCACAAACCATCATATTTAGTGATTGATCCCTCACTTCTTCATATTTAGGTTTTAGTCCCCATATTTAAAGGATAGTTCATTTTTAGTCTCTATCAGAGAGTATAAAGAAAACTAAATAATTTATAGATATGTTTTTCTGAGGAACTAAAAAGAAATTATCCTTTAAATCTGGAGACTAAAACTCAAATACGAATAAGTGAGGGATCGATCACTAAATATGATGGTTTGGGGGAACCTTTTAAAAAATATAACAAAAACATTCCTCTTGAAAAGTTATTTTCAATCATGTAACAAAATACCTCCTAACTGTTTATACATTACGATAATACTATATTATTGATACAACGACATCTTTAAGGTTAGATTTCAACATCTGTAAAATGATTAAGAAAACAAAATATCATACAACTATATATGGTCAGACGATCGAATAATTTTTCAAAAAAGATGTTTTTATTGATTATTAATGCTAAATCAAAATCTAAGATTAAAAAACTAAAATATAGAATGTTTGAAACTGATAATTATCTAAAAATTAATTTTACAAAAGCATAATCATCATCGGCCGTTTGATAACTAATTTCAAACATTTTTCTACAAAGCCCTTTAGTGGTCCTGGACCGGATGGTTTTCTGGCAAGATTTTTCCAACACTTCTGGGCATTGTTAAGGATCAAAGCAATCAGATCCTTCTTTGAATCATGCTTTCTCCTCCGACAACTGAATCACTCCTTCATATCTCTTATTCCGAAGTCCAAGCATGTCGATTCTTTTGATAATTTTTGTCCGATTTCCCTTTGCAATTCGGTGTACAAGACAATTACCAAGATTATTGCTGTAAGGATTCAAGGTGTGCTCCCAATATCGTCATGCCTAATCAATCAGCCTTTGTGAAGGGCCGAAATATTGTTCACAGTATAATGCTTGCTCATGAACTAGTGAGGTATTTATCTCTTCCTTCTCCTTCGGGCCGCTCTTGCATTAAAGTGGATCTGCGTAAAGCCCTTAATAGTGTTAGATGGGAATTTCTTCAAGAAGTATTAAAAAGCCTCAACTTTCCTGAAGCATGGACAAACTTGATTCTTCAATGTGTAAAGACAGTTTTATTCTCAGTACTTGTTAATGGAAGCCCTTCTGATTTTTTCAATGCAACTTGCGGATTGCGACAAGGGGATCCTCTCTCTCCAATCCTATTTGTTCTAGTAATGAATTCATTATCACACTCTCTTGAATACATTGTCTCTTCAGGAAGGGTGGGAAGATATATCAACTCCATTCACAATGTATCGCTCTCACCTCTCTTTTGCAAATGACCTTATTATATTTACAGATTGCTCGTTATCTTCAGCTAGCGAGCTTCTCCTCCTATTACAGAATTTCTCTAAAGCATATTGGCTTCATCTTAACCCTTCTTAAAAGTCAATTATTCTGCAACTCTAACCATGCCTCACTGTCCGCATGCTTGGGAATCCCGATTGGCAGCCTTCCAGTAACACACCTAGGCTTTCCTTTACAATCGGGATATCTATCAAATTCTTCTTGTGCTCCTCTAGTGGAGAAGATGGGAAAAAATAAACTACAGGCTTGGGCAAATCTATATCTCTCAAAGGCAGGGCGGCTGGAGCTTATTAAATCTATTCTGCTTAGTCTTAATCACTACTAGACAGCTGGTTTTGCGCTGTCTCGGAAGACTATCAAATCCCAGGAACAAATTTGTAGAAGGTTTTTCTGGGCAGTGGAAGAATGGAAAGCTAAAATCATGTCAGTCAGCTGGGAAGACATTTGCGTACCAATGAACGAAGGAGGGCTTGGAATTAAGTGCATTGCGGACTGAAATGAGGTTGCCATGGGCACCAGATTGTAGGAGATTGTCACCTATCATTCCTCTCTTTGGGCTACATGGACGGCATGACGATATTGTAAAAGAAAGTCTATATGGGAGGTCAAAGTTTCCTCTACAGGCTCTCCTCTTTGGAGAAAGATTCTGAATTCGGTCTCTTGGATTAGAGATCATCTCCAATACATTATATTCGAGGAGAGATCTATTAATGCTTAGCATGACCCTTGGTTGAAGGGTTTTGGGCTTCATAAACATTTCAATGGACAGTCCTTGCTTACCTGGGGTCCTCCAAGTGAAGTTTCTGTGGCAGCATTCATTAAAGATGGAATGTGGTGTAAGCCAGCTCGATGGCCTTCAGAATTTGATAATGTTTGGGATGAAATTTCTCAACTTGATATTGGTGGTAGTGGCTCAGACATTCTCGTCTGGACGGGGAGCAAAATAGGTCATATTACTTGCTCTACAGCATGACAAATGCTTCGGCAGTCTCGCACAACTCTGGACTGATCGAAATCAATCTGGAATCCAATTCAACCTCCCAGGTGCAGCTTACTTTGTTGGCAGGCTACGTTGAATAAAATCCCAACACGTGATAGGCTATTCAGATGGAGGCTCGTGCAATCTAATGTATGTATGCAATGCAATAGACATGAAGAATCATCTGTTCATCTATTTTAAAGTGCTCTTATGCAGCCTATTTCTGGATGGCTATGCTTAAGTCTCTGAAGATCCCAAGGGTGAGACACGAGGGGATTGGAGAATTCTTAGTTTGGTTCACAAAATGTGCAACCACTGATGATGATAAAAAGATTCTTCAGTTTATTCTCGTTCTAACATTCTGGACCATTTGGGGAGCTTGAAATGAAAAGATTTTCTGTCACACAGTCCCAAACAAGCCCCTTCTAGTAAGAGTGATCCATTCTGAAACAAAGGCGAGATTCATTGGGAGTCTTTGTGAGGACTCTGGTTCTCCTTTGTCTAATGCATGTAGGGATCTCTTCGGTGTCCTCTTAGTTCAAAAGACCTCTCTCACTGTCCAGGTAAAGTGGACACCTCCCCCTATTGGTTGGGTAAAGACTAACTCAGATGGATCTCTATCTGAGGATCGCTTTGGATTCGGATCCATCACCAGAAATTAATTCCTCTGGAGATTGCATTCAAGCTATTGCAATAAGAACACGGGCTGCCTCCATTAACCTTTTGGAACTAAAGGGCATTCTCGCTGGACTGCGCCTGAACAGGGGGAACATAAGTAAAGTGTGGTCGAAATCCGACTCCACCACTGCAGTCGCCTGGGCACAAGGTAAGAAAATCATTCCTTGTACTTCCCTCAGGGACCTGCGTGATATCAAGTCTCAGGTGGAGCTACTGACTGACTGGAAGATCTCCATGTATTCAGAGAAGGCAACAGAGTAGCAGATTTTCTAGCGCATTGGCAATCTCCTCTTGGTTCCACTGTACTCAGCCCCAATCAATTGAACTATGAAATCCAAAAGATTATTCTTGAAGACAAGGAAGGCCAATTATAAAACAGAGCTTCTCGTCCTTCTTTGCTGAGCTCCACCCCACCTTAGCTTCCTCATACCTATTGCAAAAGTAATTTTATTTTTAGCTTTACTTCCTCTTATTGTAAAAGCGGTACATCAGAGTATCCATTGGAATTGTCCCATGTCCCTCTCTAACCCCCAACTCTTTGGGTTCTGATGTACATTTTGTAACTCTTATAGATGCAATGAAAATTATTAACCAAGCAAAAAAAAAAAAAAACTAATTTCAAACGGGTCTTAATATGGCATTTCGTTGTGGACGAAAATCAAAGCTATAGTGATACATGGAGACGAGCCAATCAAAGTGACTGTTTTGTAAATCAGTTTCTTCGTTTCATCACCGTTTCATCACCGCGACAATCATTCATAATTTGGCAAGAGATTTTCTTATGAAATAATTGTATAAGATATCACTTCATATATGTATATTATTGATTTATATTGAACAAAAAATGAAAAGGTCCCCTATGTTGAATGAGAACTGTTTGTATCAACATCCTACCCAAATGATCTATAGCTCTCACCCAACTGGCTTCAGCTGCTTGTTTTGTTTGTTTTCTATATATAAGAACAAATCTATTAAAAATGATTGTTCGTGAATCGCATGGCAAATAATTGGGGTGGGCTGTTCAAGTAAAATGTGGTCTACCCCTTTGAAAATGGAAATTGAAGGCATATATGTATGGGGATTGCACAGGCAAGAAGAATGGGTCTCAGAGACCTTCATGTCTGCAGTGATGCCCATGCTATTTGTGCAGATATTACAGGGGGGAGGGAGTAGGACTACCCCAACTTCAAGAGTGCCTATCTTTGATACACTCCCTAGATTCCAGTGTGAATCCTCTCCATTTTCACAAGGTATCTCGGGAGGCGGTTAAAGCACCGGAGTATATCGCTCAACAAGTTGCTAGATTCCAATTAAATCTACGCACGGTTGATATGGAGAATGTGCATGCGTATTCGTGCGTGGATTAATCCTTATATGAGCTCTATACATAAATGTATAATAGAGGCCAATCAAGCCTATACTTTTGATATAGATGATGTATCCTATAATTTTGATAGGTTGAATATATAAGCCTGCGCGCGAAAGGCCTTCTACACCAAAAAAAAAAAAAAAATTTATTTATTTGTAATGTAATGAACAGTTCTCATGGGGTTTGATGTTTTCGAATGTGATTGATTCATACAGTAAATAATATATTTTCATAAAATTAAAGATATACCCGCAGCAAATATGATGAAAATGTAAAATTCAAGCTGAAATAGGAGGAATATATATAGAAAATATTAAAAAATAAGAAATATAAGAATTAAATTACGTAGTGATTCCTTCAATGTGAGATAATTCAAAACACAAAACAAATCCACTGGAAAAAAATTGTAAGATATAAAGCCCTTCATATAAAAGTGGTGCAATCTTTTGAAGAATTTCATACATTATCCATCACACACACACACACGCGCACACACACAAAATGTAACTTTATAGTTTTAGTCAAATAACAGAAATTTTGTTTTTCAAAAGTCATATCTGATAAAATAATCCAGAATCTTTATTGATTAACTGTCATCCACAAGTCCATCAAGTTCTTCGTAATTGAAGATTGTTGAATATCTAATAAGACTAATAGATGGTGACCTTAACAAAGTGGATAAGTCTACATTTTAATTTTTCTGTAACACTCATCATCACATACTTGTTAGTCAACATTATGGTATATTTGCTAACAAGGCATTTGAAAACGACCATCTCTAGAGTAAGCACTTCTTTTTTTTGTTTTTTTTTTATAATTGGAAATTGGTTTTTTTCTAAAAGATGTACGTTAAAAGATCCTTTGATTTCCCATAAATGCATGACAAACTATTTTCTGAATTTTTATCATGTAATAGTTGTCCAAATGTATATATACGAAAACGTCAAATATTAATGTTATCAATTTGATAAGAACTAGTTCTCGAATAGAAGTTTCTAAAAAAATAAATAAATAATCTTCTACTTTGGATGCTCGTGGAGACTGGATCTCATATATAGTGCATCCACCATGTTTTGTAAGAATGTCAGAGAGCATGGTTGAAAATCCTCTAAGATAAGTTGCTTAGTCCAATTTTATTAAATAAAAAAATATATTAATTTTATTCTTATTAACGTTTGCCATTTTCAGTACAGAGCGAACGGATAAAGACTATTCTAGCATTTACACCCCCCCCCCCCATTCAACACGCTTATATTGATCGCATTTTATCTCGATTTTGCATAACAAATTAAACATGATAAGTTATTTTTTACCCACTTATGACTTCATATTTTAGTTATCTCATTACCAGAGTTGGCTCAAGAAATTGCTAATAGGTTAAGGATTGGGATTGTTATTTACATGTAATCATTTTTAATTTACATCTCCGTGTGCATACTCATATCACTAACGAGATATGTGATCAAATATATATATATTTATTTAATTTTGACGTACAAACATATATGTTATGTTACATGTAATTTATATACTTTCAACAAAATTTAAAAAATACATATATTGTTCAGGGGCTGCAACTGTCCACATATCATCCTTAGCTTGGACCACCAATTGTGTGAATTAGTCATCTTCATGACACATAAGTACTTACCTTTTTGTCCATGGACTACTATCAATTTCTTGTCTTGGAGGGTTCATGGCATGCTTTCATAGTTAATACTAAATAAAAATTTATTATAAGGGAGACCCACTGATGTGGATAGCCACCCCACCAGCCCTTTTGACACAGTCAAACGAATTGGCTGAGTGGTTCATTTAGCTTTGCATTCACCACCACCATTCATCACATATATCCAATAATGCACAGTACAAGTTTGGGGAGCTGTTGCTTTCACTCACACCCTCATCACCAGCCAAACAACATGCACGTAAATTCAAATCTTTTTTGAGATTTCATGGATTGTCAGGATTGATAAATAAAGAATTGGGCCAACAGCATTTCATTAGTCAGGGACATAAAATACTTATACAGAAATCGAAGAAAATTAAATGATTTGTTTGGATTTTTTACATTTGCTGCATCGTAATATATATTGTTATAAATGGATACATAAGTAAAAATAAAATTCATATGACTCTTGTGGGTAGAGTTATCAAGGTTTATCCTATATTATAATTAAGCGCTCCCGTTTGGATATATAGTTACATAAGCTATACTGGGATAAATAATTATAATATAGATAAAGAATAAATAATTTTTTGTTTGGTTAGTTATTCTCGTTAAAAATTGTAATAATAAAGTTTTTGTTGTTTGGTTGATAATGAATAAGTTGTGAATAAGAAGTGAATAATGATTTATAAAAGGTGAAAAAATGATTTGATATGTAGATCCCCTCATGTAATAGAGGTGATGACAAATAATTTGACATGTGAATCCCTTTTATGCTAGTGAAAATAGATTGAGTGAAATAATACAATTTTAGATAACTTCGAAAACCAATATTTGCCGCTTATTCTCACATATTCTGGTGTGGCTATACCCCCTTATTCCTTACAAATAAATAATTTTTTGTCTTATTTTCTCTATTCTTCTTTATTGTTTCCCCATTCCTCCATCCAATCAAGGTAATGTTTTGTTAAGGGGTGCGGCTATAGCCACCCCAAAAGCTCTCCTACCAACCCCTTTTACTTCCCCACCCAGGCATATATCTCCACTTCATAAGCCCACCCTTATTTAAATATTCTACCCAAATCATTTCCACCCCACCACATCCACTATTTCAGAAAGTCATGGACCATGTCGAACAAAATCAAACACAAAAAACATGGAGCATGTCGAACGAGATACAGAACATTTCAAGCCCACGTTTGGAACACGAATAAGTCCCCGGATAACCTGGTATAAAGGGAATAAGGGATAAGGGTGTTTGAAAACATATAATAGGTAGGGATAAAGTATGTTAGAATAAATTAGTATAAAGTGGTATATGGATTCCAATATACCACTGGAATTAAAATTATCCTACGTTATTCAACTCAAAGAATATGTGGGCCCATGTCTAATCAATTGTCATCATCTCTTTTAAATCACATGTCAAATTAACTATCATTATTTTTTCACTTTTTAGAAATTTTTCTCCATACTTTATGCACATTTTACCCACACAACAAAACATTTATTCTTACGTTTACCAACGAGAATAATTCAAACACAACCAAACACAAAATCACTTTATCTTCACTTATGTCGGAATAAATATATACCCAAGAATAAGTCATATTCCTGTTCCAAACGGGGGCCAAAGGTTTTTTTTATTCCAGAAAGCCATGGACCATGTCAAACCAAATCGAACACGAAAGACAGAGCATGTCAAACGGGATATAGAACACTTCAACTGTTTCTAATTTCAAAAAATCATGGACCATGTCGAATCAAATCAAACACGGAAGACATGAAACATATCGAACGGGATATAAAACACTTCAAATGTTTTTATTCCAGAAAGTCATGCACCATGTCGAACCAAATTAAACATGGAAGACATGGAACATGTCGAATGGAATACAGAACATTTCAAAAGCTTCTGATTCCAGAAAGCCATGGATCATATCGAACCAAATCACACATGTAAAACATGAAGCATGTTGAACGGGAAGAGAAAGAAAAAGAGCGTGAGACTTATTATTTTGATTGTGGGTGTGTAATATATTTATGGGGGATGTGTGGGGTGAGTAATGTTTGGGGTGGGTAGGGTGTACCATTGGGGTGGATAGTGTTTGGATGAGTTAGGTGTGAAAAAAAATGTAACAAAATATTTTTTTATAAATAAAAGGGATGCATAAGAGAGTTTGTGGGGGTGACTATAGCGGCACCCCTTTGTTAAGCCATCCTGACCAAACACCGACACTTTTTTTTTTTGTTTATTAATTGGTTGGAAACCACTGATATTTAAAACTCAATTGCATATATATTATTGTATACTCTTACAAGGGTTTTTGGATTTATCCAAGACATAGTTAGGCCTGCATCGAAGACTTGACAGATGAAAATCATTTGTAGTTATCAATCATATTAAAAGAGTATGGTAGTCCACGGGTTTCATAAGATTCTATAATTTTATTCCACCAAACAACAATTATTCTTACGTTTACCAACGAGAATAATTTAAAACACAATCAAACACAAAATCACTTTATCTTCACTTATGCCGGATAAATATATACAAAAAAAAAGTCATATTACTGTTCTAAACGGGGGCCAAATGTTTTTTTTATTCCAGAAAGCCATGAACCATGTCGAATCAAATCGAACACAAAAGACAGAGCATGTCGAACGGGATATAGAACACTTCAACGATTTCTAATTCCAAAAAATCATGTACCATGTCGAACCAAATCAAACACGGAAGACATGAAACATGTTGAACGGGATATAAAACACTTCAAATGTTTTTTATTCCAGAAAGTCATGCACCATGTCGAACCAAATTAAATATGGAAGACATGGAACATGTTGAACGGAATACAGAACACTTCAAAAGTTTCTGATTCCAGAAAACCATGGATTATGTCGAACCAAATCACACATGTAAGACATGGAGCATGTTGAATGGGAAGAGAGAAAAAGAGCTTGAGACTTATTATTTTTTATTGTGGGGTGGGTAGTATATTTATGGGGGATGTGTGGGGGTGAGTAATGTTTGGGGTGGGTAGGGTGTACCATTGGGGTGGATAGTGTTTGGATGAGTTAGGTGTGAAAAAAAATGTAACAAAATATTTTTTTTATAAATAATAGGGACGGATAAGAGAGTTTGTGGGGGTGACTATAGCGGCACCCTTTGTTAAGCCATCCTGACCAAACACCGACACATCTTTTCTTTGTTTATTAATTGGTCCAACCACTGATATTTAAAACTCAGTTGTTACAAGGGTTTTTGGATTTATCCAAGACATAGTTAGGCCTGCATTGAAAGACTTGACAGATGAAAATCATTTGTAGTTATCAATCATATTAAAAGGGTATGGTAGTCCACGGTTTTCATAAGATTCTATAACTTCATACCACCAAAAACAACAATTTTATTGTTAAGTACCCTTTTTTTTTGTTTTTTTTTAAGAAATTAGATATTTGTTATCCGATTTTTATTTTTAATTATCGAATTACAAACTCTGAACGAGAAAGATGGAAAAAACAGAAGGGGGCACCCAATAAAAAACAAACAAAATATATCGTCGAAGAAAACAGAAGCCCGTGCCCGGATAGAAGAGCTATCTACTCCGGGGCGCCCAAGCATCCCTCAGTACCAATACCGACTACTCCCGGCGTACCAGGCGAATACCCCCTCCTGATATGTATCTCTCCCAGTCGCGCACCAGTAATCTGTATGCGTCCCACATGTTTTCCAAATAAGTCTTCGCACCCCGGAAGATCACCTCATTTCGAGTTCACCAGATCATCCACACCGCCGCCGGTACGATTGCTTGGGAGGTATCTCTTCCGTGTTTTTAAGTACGGTTGTCAGGACTACATGCACAAAATCATTTTTAGGTAATCAATTAATATACTAATTCAGATATACATATGGATTCAAATGAATGCTTTAGTTTTTACCATCTTTTGTAGGATATAATTGTAGATGCTAATATGTTTGGTCATTTTTGTATTCCCCTTTTTCTTTCTAATATAATATATATACTAGGTTAGACTAATATATACTAGATCAATAAAATGCAAAACAGATATGCATCGACTCATTCGATTTATATGCTTTAATTTTTTTATAATGGTACGTAGTTTATTAAAAGTATATACAACAAAACAAATTCAAAACATTTTGAGGGTTGTAAAATGCAAAAAAAAAAAAAATGCACATATGCTATATGACCAAAAGGAATAGATTATTAGTCGAGCGCTGGTACACGCAGTCTTTTTGCAGTCGTATACGTTATGATAATATAATATATACTGCACTATCATAATATATGAGTCCTATCATAATATATGACCCAATTTTTTTTTTTCACTATGAAAAAAACACTAATGTATCTCAGTATATACTTTGTTTCATATAACGGCATGTATTTCAAAGGGTGAATATATGATTTTAAAAAAATTGGGATGAACTGCAATTGGAGTTGCAATGGGGACTGTGTGTATCTTTTTCCTTATTAGTCAGCTCAACTCTCAAGTAGGGGCTTGGTCCATGGACACTGCTAGTGTGGTCTGGATCCACTGTCAAAGGACTTTAATGGGCCGGGATATTCTTTTGAGCCCATCTCTCACGGCCACTCGGCCAGGCTTGTTCTCGACTGTCGAGTTGGAGTCATGAACACATTCTAACGTTAACCCACGGTTCTATTTAAGAAAAATATTAGATTATAAGTATATTTTACCATTCAAAAAGCAGTCTACATATATTTTTATTAATTTGTTTAATTATATATTTCATCTAATGAAATGTATATTTTCATTAAATATAAAATATATATTATAATGTATTGAATAATATCACTTATAAATAAAATTAAAAAATTAAAGAAAATGCTACATTTAGTCATTACTTATCTGATAAAAATATATGTTTTTAAAAAATGAAATATATGCTTAAATGAATTGAATGTATACATTTTTTTTTTTGGGTAATTGATTCTTGACTTCTCATCGCCTTAAAATAATTAGTCTAACATAGATATTTCATTGGACATTGTAACCTTGATTTGGCACACAGTTTACAGGTTGATAGAATCCCAGTGGAGAGGAGTGGAAGGGATCGAACACCTACACGCCCTCTTTAAAAAAGCATCATTCTTTATTAAAAAGTTTGATTCTTTGACAGAGATTTGATGCTTTTAAAAAGTCTAACATAGACAAGCACGCATGCTTTGACAGAGATGAGAGGAATTTATCGACTTAACTAAAGTTTGATTCGCTATTTAATTACTGATGTTGGTCGAATCAATGGCATTTAAATAAAGTTGTGGATTGCATAATCTTATAAGGGTTTGTTGAAGCAGAATTCGTTAAGGCTTGAAGTCTTCAGAGGAGAAGAAGTCCATGATGAGTTTAATATAATTATATGGTTTCATTAAACCAAGCAAGAATTTTATAACAAAATTTCCGTTTAATATTTACTCAGATAAACAGTTGACATTGGTTTTTTTATTTTTTGGTCGTGAGAAAGGAGGCCGTAGTAAAGAGAACTAGACAAACTGTACTCTTGTTTTATATAAACAAATTCAGGGTGCAATTTTAACTAGCTAGTTTAACCCAATCCAACTCAACCCAATTGAAATTTGGATCAGTTTGAGTTGAAGTTGTTGCGTTTGGGTTCATTCTGCATCTGAACCTAAACCTAATTTGGATTGAGTTTGGGTTGAGGGATTCGGATAACCAAACCAACCTAAACCTGATGTTTCCATATATAAGTAAAACATTTTAAGTAAAATTATAATTTTAAATATACGTGATAAAATTAGAATTATACAATTTATTTTTACCCAAAATATTTCACTTCTATAGTTTCATATTATTATTCTATAAATAAAATAGTCCTTATTTTCATCCTTTTTATTTTTGTTACGCGAGAATTAACTATTGCAAAATTTTAATTGTTTGAAATAATACATTTTTAAAATCAAACATAATCCCAACTCGAGTCCAACCTAAACCTAACCTAACATGAATCATATCTGAACTCAATCCGATCCCAAACAAAACCTGCCAGGTTGGATCTGGGCTGAGCTTCTCAAACCTGAGAGTCAGATTGGGTTGTATTGGGTTGAATTTCTCTAATCTGGGATTGGTTTGGGTTTGAGTTGCACCCCTGAACAGTTTCATCTATTTATTTATTTAACAAGTAATTAAATAAACACATATGGATTAATACATACACCACGAGTACGAGGTAACCCAGATATAGCCAAAATGAGGCTTTCTTATGCGGTGAAATATATATATAATATAAATATCTTCACTTTAATTGATTACTCACGAGAAAGATCATTAACATAAAATATTTTTTTGTTGTCTCCGTGACACTTCTTTGTTGGTCTCCACACATAAGTAAGTTTAACACGAGATATCATTACATAGATACATGGCAAGCACTGAATTCTCAAATATATGGACAATAACAAAATTCACACAGGCGCGTCTACCACTATTATATAACAATTAATGTTGGATATGCAAACAGTCAGAGTATTCAATTTCACCACCCAAGAAATCTAACTGATTAAGTTTCAGCCTCTAACACATCATACATAAATAAACCCATGCTTATCTTAATGTTTAGTGTGACTAAGTGGAAAATATTTTGAAGATAAAATAAAATTTGAGTATTTTCATTTGTCAGAAACAAAATAAAAAGAATGAATAAACATGAATCTACTATTTATGTGAAACACAAAATCCTAATTTTATTTCAAATTCTTATCACTCCATTAGAGGAACAAGACCCTGATTCTGGATCCTTTGTAGCAATTATAGCAATTTTGTGTAGACCAATAGGGAAGTCACACATAAGTGATATAGAATCTTTTTTAATAAAAATGTTATCATTTTAATTGAAACCTACGTGAAAAAGTCATGCATATTTACTTTAATTTTAAATAATTTTATATCATTTATGTGACATCCTCAACGCAAACCAGTTTTCTCCGCAATAGAATCTGTCTCCATGCTAAGTCTGTCAATTAACTGAAAAATATATGTATCCGATCCGAATTCGTATATGAAAATGCAGAAAATATCCGATATCCAAAAATCTGTATCTGTATCCGAATCAAATTATCCGTATCCGAAATTTTTTGAATTGAATCAGATATAGCTTATATCCGATCCGAACAATATCCGTATCTGATTTGTTATTTTATTTATATATGGTAGAGTTAGTTTCAACCCTTAGATGAAAATCAAATGGCTCATTATATAAGACAAAACCCACGTTGGATACTTGTTTAACTATATTAGGATTTGTGTTTAATGTCTTTAGTGGATATCTATTTAACCATGTTAGGACTTAAAATTTTATAAATTCTTTAATTTTTTTGTGGTTCGGATATTTCAGATATTATCCGAATCTATATCCGAATTTTCGGATCGGATACGGATATGTGTTTTGGAATATCCATCGGATATCGGATATGGATATTTTTTCGGATATTCAATTCGGATGCGAATATGGATATGGGTCTATCCGATCCGTATCCGTCCAATTGATAGCCTACTCCATGCCCCCATTAGGCTTCCTTAGCTTCTTCACTTAATGCGATGAGGAATCCGTTTTCTTTCATGCATGTTCTCTCATATTATACTAACAAAAGGTCTATTTCAAAACAGTTCTTCCAATCTCAGTATAGAAATGTAATTATATAGTCGATCCGACCAAATCAGGTAACGTGTCATTGATGGAGAAATAGACGTAAACATTGATATATTGATCCCATTGTACATGAAAATTACGTGAAAATTGCCATGGCAGCACGTATCCGGGCTGCTTCAATCAATGTTTTGGAATTAAAGGGGATAGCTGAAAGCCTTAAATTCTGTCTTCAACTAAGAAACCTTAACCTTTTGAAGGTTTGGTCGGAGTCGACTCTACCACGGCCATTGCTTGGGCCAATGGTAAATGTTTGATACCTTAGACTGCCTTGCGTGATCTACACCTTATCCACCACATCTCCAATCAACTCACCCAGTGGAAAGCATCACCACCCAGTGGCTGATTGTTTGGCTTCTGATGAAGCGTAAAGATCACGCTCTTCTGCTAATTCGATATAAGGAACGAATTCACAAGCTCTAACAAGCTTGTTGATTGTTCAATAGAAGATGCCAGAATGTTGGGCTTCAAATACCTGTTGATTATATTTCTGATAAAATGCCAGATAATTGGTAGTTTTATGTAACTGTTAGTACTCCTAACAAAATACAATAGAGAAAACAAATAAACTTCAACTAATCAAATCTAACTAATGAATTGGTTTACATGCCTATTAATAGAAGAGAATCCTTAACATATTAGGATCTCAACTGATTATTCCAATCTAAACTAACTATGATCCTAATAGATTATTTAAATCTGCAAAAATAACTAATACATATTCATTTAATCCTCATTAATATTCAAATTCGAATTCAAATAATTATTTGAAATTCAAATCTAAATATAGTAACTAAAACAAATAAAATAAATCCTAACAAACTCTAAAACTGTCAAAAATAATAAAAGTAATAAAAATTGTAAATCATCTATAATCATCCATTTGATGGTCCTCAATGCCAATCGAATGGTCCATGATTGTGCTGCATCATCCTCCCCAGGTTGGAGAGAATTCACTTTCGAATTTAAATCTCATTAGTAGAACTATCACCATGAATTTCGATGGGGATTTCTTACGAACAATGAATCTTTTAAGATGTCAAATCACATTCATCCAATCAGACCAATGCTCACGAATCCAGCTTTCAAGTAATAACCTCTGACAAGGGGTGGTGGATGAGAAAAATGAAGGATGGAGAGAATGAATCAACAAAATGATGGTAGAGTGGGTTAAATGTTTTATGTGATAGCTTTTTCGATGGTGAAGAGGTATGAGTGACTTAGAAGGGGTCTAGCGGGAAAGATTTGGATGAAGCTCTAGTCACGTAAAATATATGGGTGTTAATGATTTTGGTGGTGGAAAAGCTATGACGAAGGCTATAGAGAAAGACAGGATGTGATCATTGTTATCAAATATTTGAGGGGAACTCTTGAACTCAATCTCCTCCATCTCTTCATCGAAGATAGGTGGAAGGGTTTATTTTAGGCATGTCAACGGGTCAGGTCCGGGTCGGGTCGGGGTGGACCCGGACCCGACCCGTTTGATTGTCGGGTCCTTCGGGTCGGGTCTACATCGGGTCTCGGGTCGGGTCGGGTCGACCCATTAACAAAAGTAGGTCAGACAAAGAGAGATTGATAAACTTTTTAAAGGCCTACAATGACTTCATTTTTATTTCTTTTTAATAGAGTATAATATATTATAAATAGTTTTTCACTATTTTGATTTTTTAATGTTTAATAAGATGACATTTGGAATACGGTTTAGATTATTACACTTTTACGTGAAGTCAAAAGATTGTAAAAATATTTCAAATGCTTAAAATTTTAAATGAGTATTCAATATTTAGTTATAAATATTTGATTAAATCATAAATGTTGGGTTGGATCATAAATAAAAAAAATCACAGTATTTAGGTTGGGTCAATCGGGTCCATCGGGTCCATAGGATCGGATCGGGGTGGACCCAGACCCGACCCGTTTTCATTATCGGGTCCTTCGGGTCGGGTATTTATGCCTTCTATCGGGTCGGGTCCGGGTCGACCCGCGACCCGTTGACTGGCCTAGTTTATTTCCTCGATCTCTGCATAAAAGATATGTGGAAGTCTTGCATCTTCAATCTCTTCATCAAAGATAGGTGGAAAGTTCTCTTCATCTTCATCGAATATAAGTTTTGCCTCTTCAATGTCTTCATCTACATCTTCATCTTCATTGAAGATAGATGAACGCACCGTCTCTTCGAATGGGTTATCGAAATCACCATCAATGGAATCATCGGCCATAGATCGTATGGTTGACGATCGTGGTGTTGGTGATCGTGGCCACGGAGTTGGAGATCGTTCGTGACGTTGCATAAATGTCATCATCACCTCCATCTGTCGTGTGAGTGCTTCAAATTTTTCATCCATGCACCTGCTAACTACTTTTGTAGCTATTGCTATAGCTGCTGCGATGGCCTGTTGTTTCTCCTCACAGTCGTAGGCGTTGCTAAAAGGACGTCTTCTCGTCGGCATGTTCTCTCTCTTCTTTTTTGGTGGTGGACATGAATGAAAAAATTAATGTGGGGTTGGGTATTTTGGAATGAAAACTTGGGTGTGAGGGGTTAAATGAAAATTTTTATTTTATTTTATTTTATGAATAGGAGAGAGACGGGTTGGTTAATTGGGATAGAAGATACGGATGAGGGGTTTTTTTTTGTTTTTTTTTTGTAGAACGATGCCCGAAGATCAACGCAAGCTCTTATACCAATTGATGAAGCGTGAAAATCACGCTCTTCTGCGAATTCGATCTAAAGAACGAATATGCATGCTCCAACAAAGCTACTGATTCTTCAATAGAAGGATGTCAAGAATGTTAGGCTTCAAATACCTGTTGATTTCTAATGAAATGCCAGATAATTGGTAGTTTTACGTAACTGTTAGTACTCCTAACAAAATATAATAGAGAAAACAAATAAACTTCAACTAATCAAATCTAAATAATGAATTGGTTTACATGCCTATTAATAGAAGAGAATCCTTAACATATTAAGATTTCAACTGATTATTCCAATGTAAACTAACTATGATCCTAACAGATTATTTAAATCTGTAAAAATAACTAATACATATTCATTTAATCCTCGCTAATATTCAAATTCGAATTCAAATAATTATTTGAAATTCATATCTAAATATAGTAATTAAAACAAATAAAATAAATCCTAACTCTAAAACTGTCAAAAATAGTAAAAGTAATAAAAATTGTAAATCATCTATAATCGTCCATTTGATGGTCCTCAATGCCAATCGAACGGTCTATGATCGTGCTGCATCAGCTTCCTTGCAATCCTCTATTGGAACCTCTGTTCTTCAGCTTTGTCACCTCACTGCAGAAGTAAGTTCCTTCATTACTGAAGACAAAGCGGGTACTCCCCAATTCAGGATTCTTGATATGGCACTTCTCTACATCAACTAATTTCCTATCTAGTTTTCATTATTAGACTTTAATATCTTTCATTTGTATCCATGTAAACTTTGACTCCCTTTCTTATCCTAGCAATATCCTTTTTGTTTTGATGTACATATGTAACCCTCTCTTTTATTAATGAAATCCTCAATTACCAAGAAAAAAAAATTACATAAAAATAGATTCACATGTAATACTCATATAACATTTTTTTTTTTCACATGCAGAAGCGAACAAATATGTGTGTAAGCTCTTTCACACTCTTCTAGCTAGGTCGCAAAGATGCAAAGTACCTTTATTTTCACACATCTCATATGAAACCATCTATTAATCCTAGAAACGTATTATAAAGTGAGATCAAGAGTGGTAGTAGCTATATATACATGGTGTAAACGGTCTGCAACAAAGTCAGAAGCAGAAGAATGAAGGCCGCAACCACAGAGATGACCGTCCTCCACCTATGCCACTTTGAATTGCAGTACCTGTTCAGTTCAATGAACATCTGGCTCTGGCTGCTATCATAGATCACCTCCTTACACAGACTGTTGAAGAATTGCGCCAGCACCGTCCTCCACCTATGCCACTTTGAATTACAGAGATGACCACCTGTTAACTTGGTCCATTATCTGGCTGGAGGCTGGAGCACGAGCAAGTCGAACAGGGCCTCCACCACGAAAAAAGGCATCTGGTTCTCCACCTTGAGGAGATCATGATTGACAAGGGTTAAAGTATATGAAGATTTGTGAAACTCCTCGTCCTTCTGTCCCGTCCACACTACCGAATCATCCACCACCTCCACCGTCATTGCCTCTGTCTTTTGATTCTTTCTTTGAATGGTGTCCGACCACACGAGGAGTAGAAGGCCGATGATGAAGCACCCATCAAGGACCATCATCTCTACGAATTCACTGCTTCACCTTGCGGAGGCACTCACGCAGTGCATCCTCATCGCGCCTCCTCGATAGGAGGCGCCGGACCATCCGCCACTTGTGCTCCTCCATCGGTTCGACATGAACTTTGCCGTGGTGGTACGGGCCCGATGGAGACGACTGTCGGCTCGTACGCTCCGCGGACGAAAGAGGCATTCACTCTGCTCCTCACAGAGTCCAGCCATGATTCTTCAATCTCTATGGCAACCTCAGGCTCTGAGGTACACCACCTGCAGCTGGGTTTCACCGCCCCTCCATGTCTTTTTTCAGAGTGATATATATAATAATCCGGCCTCTTGATACGTATGTAAATCCATATTTATATAGAAGGGAAGGCACATTGTAGGTTGTTTTCCCCTTCTCAACTTAAATTATTATTGTGTGTTTGGGTAGATTCTGTGTTTAAAAGTTCAAAATTCTCAAATTCATATTAGATCCAACATTTTCAAATAACTACTTTCTTTTTGATGCTAAAAAATCTTATGATTGAAAAACTAATAAAATAATGATTCTCAAAAGCTGAGTTTGAAACGCAAGAGTCTAAGAATCTCAGTGTTTCAATCGTACATCTAAATATAACCTTTATTTGTAGTTTTTTTATTTATGTTCCATTGACTAATAAGTGAGATTGATTCAGACTACATTCACAAATGTGACAAGATTACTAAGCTAATTGGTCAACAAATCCCACTACAAATCGGCATTGTTACATGCAATCTTTATTTTTAGTCGCACATGTGTTCTCATATCTCCAACAAGGTATATGAATCATATTCTTTTTAATTTTTTTCTATAAGTGGGTTAATACCAATCATTGAATACATACTTTTTTTCTTCTTTTTTTCGTTACATGTAGTGCGTGTGTGTATGTGTGTGTGTGTACGCACGCGCGCATTCAGAAAAGTAAGATGTGATGGGGTCACAAGCTAACTTTAAAAAAAAATGCACTCATCTAAAAATTTAGAAATAAAATAACTTATCAAGTCATTTTTGTTAATAGAATAATAAAAATCCTCAAATGTAGTGTTTGTTTTGATTATTTTTGAATAAACATTGTTGAAAGAAAAACTATTTTCTTTTTAACATAAATCAATAAAAATCCCAATAATTTATAATAAAAAAAAAGATAAGGGGAGGGGGAAAAACATGCAATTGGGGACCTTACGTGGATGGGGGGCTGGCTGAATGATTTTTTACTCCTAAACCAACCTCCAATTGCATACGAGCTTGGACCACTAATTGTGTGAAGTAATTAACCGTCATCACACACAAGTACTTACTTTTTTGTCCATGGACCACTTTCAATATCTTGTCTTGGACTAGGGTCATGGCATGCTTTCATAGTTGCTACAAAATTAAAATTATTAAGGGAGACCAACTGATGTGGATAGCCAACCCACCAGCCGAATTGGCTCGTATGTGCTTCGCATGAACCACCACCATTCATCACAATTCACACACACACACACACACGATAATTAATAAAAGCCATAATGAATAATACAAGTTTGGGAAGCTATTGCTTTCACTCATTCTCATCACCCATGGACGCCTTGCCAAACCTCTTTCAAGTAAATTCAAATTTTTTTTAGATTTCATGAATTGATAAAAATAAAAAAATAAAAAAACTGCATGGGACCACTAGCACGTAAATATATTTTTTTTTTTGAAAAATATAGAAATTGCTACAACATTTCAATGGGTACCGAGTTTTATTGGGACATAAATAGTTATACGTATAACTAATTCAGATATACATATGGATTCACTATGAATACTTTAGTTTTCTTTTTCTTTTTTAGGATATAAAGCTGCTAATATACTTGGTTTTTTTTTTTGCTTGGTAATATACTTGGTCATTTTTGTATTCCCCGTTTTCTTTCTAATATAGTATATATACTAAGTTAGACTAATATATACTAGATTAGTAAAATGCAAAACAGATATGTATTGACTCAATCGATTTATATGCTTTAATTTTTGTTATAATGGTATATAATTTATTAAAAGCATATATGTACAACAAAACGAATTCAAAACATTTTGGGGGTTGTAAAATGCAAAAAAGAAATGCACATATACTGTAAGACATAAAAGACCAAACATCATCTTGGTAGGATGGTAAAGGTACCCTTGTTATGATTTTCAGATCTTGTGATGCAATCAATTAAAATAATAAACAAACAATTCGAAAATAAAGACACAAAAATTTACGTGGTTCGGCAAATCTTAACTACGTCCACGGAGCACACCAGAAATCAATCCACTATCAACTGAAAAGTTTTTACAATGGTCTCGCCGATAATAAAAAAACAATAATGATTTTTAGGCCCTAATTGATAGACCCCATCCCAAGCCCCATGAGGTGGCAAGTTTGAAATACCTATATTACCCCCTCCCTAATTAATCGTTTAAATATACCATAACCGCCCCATTAATCTCGAGGTGGTTATGATTTATGATATCTTTCTGTTTTTGAATATTTGTTTTCAATTTAATATCCAAAAATGAATGATCGGCTGATAGGAAAACAAATATGAATTTCATTTTTTATTCAGATTTGGTCGGTGTATATGAGGTGAATTCATGACTTTTTTTTCTGTGCGATCCCTTTCTGGTGCAACCAGAAATTGATACATCCAGGTTAAGTTTTTTCGGATCCCAAATATAACAATATTTTATGATTTTTTAGTTTTCAGATGAATTTGAAAACAAACATCGAATTTTATTTTTGTTTCAATTCGATCGGTAGAGAAGAGAAGAATTTGATTCATTTAGGTTTTTTTATTTGTGACCAGTTTGTGGTGCAAACAATGAATCCATTCAGGCTAGTCCTTTTTCGATCTGAATAAATTATGTTGATTTTTATTTTTCGTCATTCATTTGAAACATCATATACATCTATTGAATTTGAATTTAATTTTAGATTCAGATACATGGCATGTATCTTGATTTATATGCATTGTTGTGTACGAGGTATGTTCTGTACAATCATTTTATGATTGTGTATTTGTGTATAATTATGCATAATATGTCATTCATGATATTTTTTAGCTTTGTATCAGCATTATTCGACTCATTCAAATTTAAAATTTTCAAATACAGTGCACATCACTTGTATGGAATGTGTATTTGATAATTCAAATTCCAGATATACATGTATCTGAATTTGATATCCAGCCCATTTTGAATGTTGTTTTTATATTTTCATGGATTTAATTAATGTATAGCTGTTTAATATCTAATTGCTTATTATATTGTTGGTATTTTGAAGATCTTTAATATCTCTATTTCTACATAATTGCTTCAAATTCAGATATATTTGGTTAACAGGTTTTCAGATACAAATACAGTTAATTCGGATACATACATTGTTTACAAAAACATTACGATATTTTCATCAAACCAATATATTCTAATTATCAAATATAAGATAATAATACTTGATCTATATTTATATGACATTTCAAACATTTCATTTGATTATTTTCAATTGCTCATTGAATCAGATTTTGTTTCACTGAATTAGGAAACAATTGCATATTATATACATTTTCAGATACATGTCTCTCACTTACGTATTCGTTCATCATTTTTGTTTTCTCAGAAAATGAACTATGTAGACGAGAAACTCTAAAACAATTGAAGAATGTCAATTTTTTTCTTTAATTTAAATATACTGGTAGACAAAGACAATGCAACATAAACAATTTCGTTATATTAAAAGATTTAGCACATGCTTCCAAACCTTTACAAAAAATTCAGATTTGTTTGGATTCAGATACATGTATCTGAAACACTAATTTCAAACCAATCTTTTTTTGAATTTCAGATGCACGTATCTAAAACACTGATTTTTCAAGTGGATTTCAAATTCAATCAAATTAACAGGAAACAGAAAACGGAAGGGAATCGTTTCATATTTAATTTTGAAAACCAAATATTTCTTTTTATAAGAAATACAAAAAACTGATCAAAATTGATTTGTTTATATCGCCTCCAAAATAAAAAATACGCGACGGTGAAGTTTCGATTGTGGCAAGAAATCTCTTTTTTTCGCCATTGTTGACGATCTGTCTCTGGAAGAGAATCAGATGATATGAAACTCTTCATAGTCTTTTTTTTTTGTATGATTTTGCCCAACTTAGAAACCCTAAGTTTTAAATTTTTGTTGGAATATGTTCAGTTGGGGAGAGGATTCAACGATCCCCCTATTTTTGGGATGTTGTTAGGAGGATTAATGATAGGAGAGAGATTCAATGATCCCTTTTTTTTGGGATATTATTTAGTTAGAACAAATTTTTAAAAATCTTAAAAGGGTAGTAATGTAATTGTCATTTTAATGGTTTGAAAAAGTCAAACAAAGAACCAATAGGAGAGTGCCACTTATTGGGGCTCACCAATGGGGCCTAATTTCTGGGGCTTAGATAGAAGCACTGATAAAAAAAACCCTAAAACCTTATGAAAAATATAAGATGTCATTTTATACTGACATCTAATTAAGAATAAAAAAAGTAAATACATGAAAGATACCCCAAAAAACTTCTGCATAGCGCCAACAATCATATGCGCTCATCATCAGGCTTCGCAATATATAACAACCTTATCTTTAGTGAGGGGACTTAGGTTCAAATCTTACATTGATATGAGAAGATTTAATCAAGAAAAAAAAACCAATAAAAAAATCAAACAAAAATAAATATAAAAAATGACGAAATGGAATAGATTTTGAGGGAGACTCAAGTTGGCGCTGGGTCCATGGACACAGCTGGTGTGGTCTGGATCAACTGTCAAAAGACTTTAATGGGCCGGGATAACGGCCACCTAGGCTTGATCTTTGTCAGCCCATCTTTAACGGCCACCTAGGCTTGATCTCGAGTTGGAGTCAAAAACCCATTCCCACGTTGACCAGGGGCTCCATATTAAATTGTATATATGTTCTCAAATGGATGGAAGCTTCCCCTTTAAAATAGAAGAAGTTCATGATGAGTTTCATATAGTTCTATGATTTCCCTACACCAACCATGAATTTTATAATAAAAATGCAATATCTACTCAGATCAAGAGTTGACAATGGTTTTTTTAATGTCATGAGATGGGGGACCTTAGTAATGAATAGTAGACAAACTATTCTTTTATATAAACACAAGTTTATCTATTTACTTATAGGTAAAATAGACACAAATGAATTACCATGCATGTACACCACAAGGTAACTCAAATGGTTAACATTAGCCAAAAAAAAAAAAGAGGCTCTCTTATGCAGTAATGGGTAAAGATAGTTTATGAATCAAACATGAGAATTTCTGCATAAATCAATAAGAAAATGTCATTTTAAGTTACAAGAAAATTTTAATGTAAATATCTTCACTTTAAACTGATATTTGAGACTTAAGAGAAAAATCATGTGTGCTCATCTAAAATGATTTTTTGTTACCTACGTGATACATTTATGTTGATCCTCACAAGGGAGTCTTCAACAAAAAAATGATCTCATTACATAAATATTGACTGGGCATAGAATTCTCATAAGGGGGCAATATCGGCACCCCACTTTGTAAGAAACTCACCCCTTTAAAATAATAAAAAACAGTTTTCTTGCATTATTACAGTAAGAGTAAACCCACTCCGAGATCGGCATACCCTCTGGCGATGGTGGTGAATTATGGTTGACTGAGAGTTTGGCGTGTGTACCAACCCAGGTTGGCGACGGTGTTGAAGTATGGTCGGCAACCACGTGGGCGACGATGTTGAGGTATGGTCGGCAAACACTTGGGCGATGGTGTTGAAGTATGGTCGGCAAACACTTAGGCGACGGTGTTGAAGTATGGTCGGCAACCACTTGGGCGACAGTGTTGAAGTATGGTCGCCAGAAAGTCCGGCCGGCGAGCTAAACTCAGAGAATATAAATTCACATTTTTAAAAGTTTCAAATCAATTATGATAAATTTCATATGTACACACATAGAATATACAACCATAGCAATACTTATGACACATCAAAATACAATGTTCGCATTCCATAACTAATCATTCATGTGATTACACAACAAAATGCATGTTCAAATTTCACAACTATTCATGTGACTATATCGATTTTTCTATATATAAAAATAAATAACATATCAAATAAAAACAATTACTCATGTTTTAAAAAAGAAAAATAAACATAAAAACAATTACTTGTAGTGTAGTCACATAAATGGTTGATTATGGAATGTTAACATCGTATTTTGATATGTTATAAATGTAGCAATAAATGTCTATTCTAAATGTTTAAATGTGAAATTTGTCATGTTTGGTATGAAGCTTGTAATAATATGAATTTATTCTCTCTAACTTTAACTCGTCGGGCTTTCGAACGACCATACTTCAACACTGTCGCCAGAGTGGTTGCCAACCTGGGTTGGTACACGCGCTAAACTCTCAGTTGATCATAATTCACCACCATCGCCAGAAGGAATGCCAACTTTGGGGTCGGTTTACTTTTACTGCAACAATGCATGAAAACTATTTTTTATTTTTTTTAAAGGGTGGGTTTCTTGCAAAGTGGGGTGTCAATGTCAGCGCCCTTCTCATAAATGTGGACAATAACTCATCCACAAGAGCACACTATATATCATATAACAATGTTGGATACACAAGTCAGAGTATTCAATTTAACCAAGAAGTCTCTCTAATTAATTGTCAGCATTTGACACATCATACATAATAGAACCCATGCATTTTAATGGCTAGTGGGCGAGTGAATAAGATTTTAATGATATAAAAGTAATCTTAATTTAAGAATAAAATGCCTATCAATTTTGAGCGTATTAACATTTATCGAAATTCAAGATAAAAGAAGGAATAAATGTTATTCAAGCATTTAGTTGAAATAAAAAATTACCACTTCATTTCAAAATCTTATCACCAATAACGTAGTCACACATAAGTGACATACAAATCATTCATTCTGAAATTAATTTTTTACATTTTAATTGAAATTTTAATCATGCACATTCAATTTAATTTTAAACGGTTTTGTATCATCTTTATAACGCACCCTTGACACAAACAATGATTCTCCAGAGTAGAATCACTGTCTCCCCACGCCCCATTAGTGCTCCTTAGCTTCTATGACTTTCAGATGAAGACCCATAAGTAATCCTTTAGCTGTTTTTCTCTTGCACATTGAGCCTCTCATATTATACTAACAAAAGGTCGATTTCAAAGCAGTTCGAATCTCAGTACAGCAATATTATATAGTCGATCCTACCAAATCAGGTAAGGTCAACTAGTGTTTGTTGATGGGAATAACTTACATAAGTGGAAGACATCAACACGTAATCAAAACCCCAAATCGACCAGTTCAACATGTTCATGACCTCGTCATTACAATCAATAATTATTTGTATCATCAAGTCATAATCAACCATCTATATAAATCCCTCTTCAAACAAACCATTCTCTAAAGATCACACAAAATCCTCTAGCTATGGCAGCTAAACAAACATTCTTTGTGCTCTTCACAGCCTTCTCAGCCATCATAGTCCCCGCGTTGGCTCAGTTACGCCCCGATCTTTATGACGCAATCTGTCCTCAAGCACTGCCCACCATCAGATCCATCGTCGAGAGGGTGATCGAGCGCGAGCCACGGATGGGCGCGTCATTGCTTCGCCTACATTTCCATGACTGCTTCGTCAATGTGAATATATATAACAAGTCCTTAAAACCTCAATTAGCTTGCTTTCCAGTGAGAGCTAGTTAAGACTATACTTAATTTTCTTTGCCTTCCAGGGCTGCGATGGCTCGGTATTGTTGGACGACACAGAGACGTTCACAGGGGAGAAGACGGCGGGCCCAAACATAAATTCGGTGAGGGGATTCGAAGTGATCGACGAGATAAAGGATGCAGTGAACCAGGCGTGCCTCGGAAACATCGTCTCCTGTGCTGATATTATAGCGGTTGCTGCTCGTGATTCGGTTGCTATGGTTAGTACTCACAAATATAAATCATGAATGCAAGAACATTGTTGTTAAGAGGAACCATTTCACCCTTGGTGGGGGTTCTAAGTATCAATCTCCCATATCTAGCATATGATAGGACATGGTCAAGGTTGGATCCCAGGACTTACCAGTCTCTAAAAGGATACTGTCATAAGATTGAAAAAAAAACACCAAACCTATCACAATCTCATGTGGTTGACATGTAAGGTTGTCGCGTGTCATTCTCCTATCATATATAGATTGATAATCAATCCCGTTATCCTGCATCCAATCGAGACTAATCAATCCTAAATAAGAGACAAGTGCTAGGTAAGTGAGATTGTCATATATCAATCTTCAGGGTACTGACCTATGATTGAACCTAACCAAACTTATTAGTCTTTAATAGAAGACTAACATCCAGGTACAAGAACCATTTGCTGATATGTATACTTCTAACATAGTGTCCTCAAACTCTTGTTAATGTCACAGTTGGGAGGCCAATCTTATCAAGTGTTACTAGGAAGAAAGGACTCAAGAACCGCAAGCAAAGATGCGGCAAACCGCAACCTCCCCTCCCCGTTCTCCGACCTCTCCACCCTCCTCTCCTCTTTCCAATCCAAAGGCCTAACCCTAGAAGACCTCGTCGCCCTCACGATCGGTTTCGCCAAGTGCGCGATCTTTCGCAACCGTGCCTACAACGAGACCAACATAGACCCCCACTTCGCCGAGTCCCTACGTTCGATGTGCCCGCCGACCGGAGGGGACACGGTGCTCGGACCACTGGACGAGTCAGAGAAGAAGTTTGACACAGTGTATTATGAGGGGTTGCTGCAACAGAAGGGGCTGCTTCACTCGGATCAGGAGCTGTTCAAGGGAGATAGAAGCGCAAGTGATGGACTTGTTAGGTACTACAGTGGGAATTCAAAAACGTTTTGGGCAGACTTTGGGGCTTCGATGGTTAAGATGGGGAACCTGAGTCCACCGAATGGCAGTGATGTGGAGATACGCATGGATTGTAGGAAAGTTAATTTTAACTGAGTGAATCGATGAGAGTTTGTGTTGATGTTTGTATTTAATTGATGTTTTTTTTTTTTTTTTGTACATGTGAAGTGAACGAGGCTTTGAATAAAAGTCAAGAATGTATGTAGATCGATTGTTTTCAGATGAGTGTAATCAAATGTTAATTATGTGCCTTTCATTTTAGAATTTTGTCATGTTCTTCCAGTGAATGATTAATGATTTTTGAATAAAAACATTAAAACGTCATTGACGGTTAATTTAGTAAGTCTGATCTACAATGACAGTTTTTCCTTCCCCAGAATGATAGATTCTAGAAAATATTGTCTATGATGAACAAGAATGAATGCAAGAATAGAAGATTTTAAAAACAATTTATTTTAATTTGATGTTCCAGCAAGCATAAGAGAAGAGAATTAACATCAAACTAGCCCGAACTTTTTTATGAGCTACGTGCTTATATTAGAGTGGCAGATGGATTCTGTTACCAAAAAAGAAGTAGCAGATGCTCCAACCAACACAGCTCTCCTCCATGAGAAGCTGAGGATCCAATCTCGCTGGACGTGAGAAAAATGTGAATTTAATTAGATCTCTGGGGCTTGTGTTATGGGCTTTTTCATAGTTTGTTTGTCCATGACAGCCAACATCGTAGATGTATTCTTAGTTAAAAGTAAGACTTTATAGCCAGGGTTTTTCTATAAAAAAAAAAAAAGTAGCAGATAGATTGGTGTGTGTGTGTGTATATATATATATATATATAGATACATAGAGGAATGATTAGGTGCGGCGTGCGGACGCGTGCGGCGTCGACCACGGGCCGTCGATCACGGGTCCATCGTATCAGACGGTCGGGTGCGATTCACATCGACCGTTGGATGCGATGAACCCGCGATCGGACGAACGACGTCGCGTCCGCACGCCGCACCTTATCAGTCGGGTATATATATATATATATATATATATATATATATATATATATATATATATATATATATAGAGAGAGAGAGAGAGAGAGAGAGAGAGAGAGAGATGATACAGTGCATCCATGCGACCAGGATACTTAGGTGTGGCCTGAATCTCCGTCCGATTGCATCTGGACGGTCCAGATTCTTTCTTTGTTTTTTTTAAAGTCGGGTTCGATCTGGACGGTCCAGATCGAACAAAGGTTTAGATGGAGGGTATTTAAACCCCCCATCTTCTCTCTCCTCCCCTCATAACATGAGGGTTTCGACATATCTGCAGTAACCCCTCCATCTCCGTCGCGTCTCCTCCACATTCGATGGCCCTTCGGTAACACCTGTACGCCCATTAAATTGGTGAAATTTCTCCACTATCCTCCCTAACATGGTATACACTATTTTAAGGTAGTATATACTAAGGGCAATTTTGTCATCTGATTTGTTATAATGTATAAAACGTCATTTTTAGCGCATACTTCTTCTTACTTCGCTCGGTTGCTCTTCTGAATCGTGTCTTTCTCTTCAATCCTCTGAATTTACATTTGCAACTTTCAATTCCACTTCTTGCACGAAAAATCACTATAATGGCTGAAAAGGAGAAGATGACAATGGAGGAGGAGGTAAGGACATGCTACTAATGTAAGCCAGACTATGTTTTTCGATATGGGTTTTGGTTTTTCTAAAAATATGTTGGTTATTTTGTTTGACAAGGCAAACTAAAGCATGTCAAAGTGACAGGGAAACCCCTCCAGTTGCGATGTAGCACCTCTCATCTAGTAGATCTCATGCGAGACGTGGGGTTACAAAACTCTCCACTTCACCTACAGTCCATTCGAGCCACCCCATTTGGACATTTCATTGATATCCCTACCGTTGTGCAAGAAAATTGTCTCTTTCAGACAGTTTTAAGTTTCTATGACTCGGACCACAACGTTTTCGTGATCCGAGGAAAGGAACTTCACTTTTTACCGGAGCATGTCTCCGCAATCCTTGGCTTGTCTAGACGAGGGGCACCGGCGACCACCGGTAAAAAGAAGTACGTTAGGGACCAGTTGTGCAATCACCAGTTTCATCCCCAGTTGCATTGATTGTTCCTGAATCAGCAGGTATAAATGCACTTTGAGACTCTGATTTGTTATATTTTGAACCATGGTGTATGCTTTCTTATGATAGTGTATACCTTTGTAGTATAATGTATACTCTGCTGTTATAGTGTGTACTATGTTAACATAGTATATAACTTATTTAGTTATTATATGCTTTGTTATAATAGTATATATATTTATAATAAAATATATACTTTTTAAGCATTTCAAAAGATGCGCAGCGCATCATGATTATCCCAATAAATATCAGGACTAGAAGGGGTGTCCAAGCAAGGGCCATGATACGAAGGTCATTTTTCAGGGTTGCTGGACAAGGGAGAACCCTACTAAAAAATTACATTAAAAAGGCCAAAGAAAACAAAGATAGTCCAAGTTAAAGAAAAAGAGGAAAACCCGAACTTGAAGAAGGCCTCCGAGGAATCGAAGGAGGCTGATGCACAAAAGCCTATTTATAAAGAAGTGACACCGGCTCTAATCAACATAGTAACTCCAGTGAGAAAGGCATTGACTTCCCGCGAGTCAAAATCATTGCTTCTTTTTTGCTTGGCGAACTGTTCCGATGTTTTTAACGATAATTACTTCAGTCATGGTATTTTTTTTATATAAACATGTGTTATTTGTTGATGTATTTAAACAATATCTTTGGTGGTAGTGTTTCTAATGTGAACATGTGTTTTTTATGGTTTATTCCACATTATGTCTTTTTATTGGTGGTTTGAATTGTGTGTGTGAATTGATAAAATACACAATATATTAAGCAGATACTCAATGAAAAGGTATACTGTAATAAAAGAGTATATATTATATTCAATTAGTATATCTTACACTAAATATATATACACTATGTTATTCAAGTATACACTATGACATAGTATATACCAAGATAGTACAGTGTATGATTTGCAATCGAATATTCTACCACTTTTTCGTTCTATTTAACGTGTGTGTGATGTTACACACTGAATAAATCTCATTCACTAAATACTTATTTCAAACTATAATAATTGATTGAACTATTTCTAAAATGAATCATTATTATATAAATAACTGATTGACCATTAACAAATTTTATAATTAACTTACAATTTACAATTTCACAATTAACTTACTATGTGCCCTATAACCATGGTATACCACTAACAATTTTGATCAAAATTTTAACCATGATATATTCTGTAAGCATGGTGTACATGTATACCAATTTACTAAAATACGTGTTGTTCTAACAATGTATACACTATGATAACAACTAGAATATATTATGTAGCATGTGTTTTGGCCACTAACAAATTTCCCAATTTAATGTGTTTTGGCCACCAAGGAATCCAACCATCAAATTCGCCATCAGCATATACATTCACGACGGACCAAGTTGATGGCGCACATTGATTGATGATCTCCTCTACTTGCACTGATTGAACTATTTCTAAAACAATTCCTTGTTGCAGAAATATCAAAAGTAAAAAATGTCACACATTTCATCCCACAACAGAAAATGTTAGGAATTGTAGAGATTAAAAAGCTAGGCTGGATCCCAACATCACATGAAAAATGTTACACAAATAAACAAATACTTAGTTTCCATTTTCAACTAGATCTTCACGTCAATGCTTTAAATGTTACACAAAGATGAAACACAAACTAAAGAAACTCAATTTTCAGAGGATTTAACAAAAAAAAAAAGATTGAGGTCCCTCCAAATCGAAGCCAAAAGTAAAATAAATGAAAAAGAATTTTATTTTTATTTTTTCTTGCCACATACCATCTCCATACGTCTTAATTTGCATTCTCGCATTGCAGTTTGTCTTACAGACTGGTTTATGACGATGCACAGATTTCACCGAGCCGCTCTTGGTTGCCTTCTTCCTCTGCTTACCTTCCTTGGAACAAGCAAATATCACGGCCTTTAAATCTCTTTCAATAGCTTATTTCCTTCCCATTTTAACGATGTCGAACCCACAACGGAAAGCATATTCTTTATAGGATTCGAAGGCTTCGTCGATTGACTTGAATTCCATTCCAACCTTCGGTTCCATGTCTTCATTTCCCTCGTCTTCCACGATGACATATGTCTCTGTTGTATGTATTTCATCGCATCCTCACAAACCAATGTACTGAAAAAATACACAATCTATTTAGCATGTCCTCATTTAAAATGGTATATGATTTATTAAAATGGTATATACAACATTAACTTAGTATGTGATGTGTTAAATAGGTATACGCTATGTTATATAAGTGTACACTAAGATAACGTGTCATATAGAAATATATTTTAGTGGATATTTTTCAATCGATTATTATGTCATTCTGAATAAATATAAATATATTTTAAAGAATTGAAGAGAAAGAGACGGTTCAATGTGCGTGTCATGGTACACACTGAATAAATCTCATCCACGAAATACCAATTTTAAAATAAAATAACTGCATAAAAATTTTTCAAGAACGAACCCTTGTTGTACAAATATCAAAACAAAAAATATGACAAACATTTCTTTCCACAAAAGAAAATGTCAAGATTTGTAGATATTCAAAGCTATGCTCACTTGGATCACATGAAAAATTAAATACAAACAAACAAATACTTACTTTATGTTCTGGATATAAATGTCAATGCTTCAAATATAGAGCAAAAATGCAGCACAAACAACGAAAACCTATTTTTTAGAAGATTCAACACAAAAAAAGGCGTAATGTCCCACTGAAGCAAAACCAAACATGACGTAAATGAAAAAATGAATCATGTTTTATTTCTCTTTGTCAAAAGTGATTTTGGAGAGAAACAAAAATTTCATTTTGGGGGGAAAACGAAAAGAGAGTGGCTGACGTGGCTGGCGCTGGCGTGGGGGAGAGAGAGTAGTTTTATTTGCAATATGACATGTAGACTGTAGCCCGTGCTGCAAAAGAAACTGCATGTTTCATTACTTAAAAAGAAATTTACAATCCCTTGGACTGGGTTACGTGGGCTTAAGGCCCATTTGTTATCTCTGGCCTGCTAAGCCTTGTAGACCTGTCCTTGACTAGAGGAAAATTAGGGTGTTGTTACGCCCAGATGTACTTTCAGCCCCAATTCCAGCCTTATATGCATCAATAGATTTCTATCGACGCATATGTTCACGTTAACAATGCATATACTTCGAAAGAATTTTTTTACATTTTTTATAAATGCATTCATGCAATTCATTGGAGTATATGCTTCATTTTTTTAAAAAGCATGTATCTCATTAGATGAGGTATACTATTTTTAAAAAATTCAAAACACATGTAGACTAGAACTGAGACTGCAAATGGGGCTGGATGTAACATTATCCAAAAAATTAATATTGTTGAGTTTTGTTATGCTCAGCATTTTTACATTCTGGATATTTTGTCAGTCTCTTTCACTCACTGTATCGAGGTATTTATACTTTATTAAAAAAATTCATATTTTTTTATAAATGATATCATTTATTGGAATATATATTTCACATTTTATAAAAATGCATGCCGTTAATACAGGTACTCCCTCATTATTGAGAAGGCATGGGTTCGAGTCATGCCTATGTTAATAGGATATATGAAATAGGCTTTTGAATATTCCTGTTAAAAAATGTAAATAAAATTTTATTGTTTAGATAAAATGTAAATAAGGTGTGAATAATAATTTATAAAAGATGAAAGAATAATGACAGTTGATTTGATAGTGAACCCAAATATTATTTTTGGTTGAATAACCTAGAATAACTTAAATCTAGGGTTAGCTGAAATACATATATCACTTTATATTAGTTAACTCTGACATATAGATTTTCATTTATTCTAGTCTTCCAAACATCAATTTTGAAATTATTCCGACTAATTTCAATTTATTCCGGGCCCTATATATTCTCAACTCAAACGCGGGCTTATTTATACTAGAATAATTATAAACCTTGTAATAACTTAATTCTCTATTTAAATGGGGGGTTAAAGGATTCAATCCCGCTGTTTGTTCTGAGCCCGCCCATTTTGTCTAATATGAATAGTGATTGTTACCGTTAAATAATCATTATTATGAGAATATTGTGTCTTTATTATCATTATTATGATATTATTAGTTCTTTTGTTTTCTTAGTTTTCTTTTATGATATTTAGGTTTTCTATTGTGTATCTATAAATTAAGCATTTGATTCATCTAATATAATAACAAGAATTCTATTTCATTTATTATAATATTGTATCAGAGTCACATCAAAAATCCTAAATTCACAAAATATTTATTTTCCTCTTCTCCGCTCTGATTGAAAAGTTTTCTCCACTCTTGCGCCATTGCCCCAAGCGCCCGCATCGCTATTGTGCCTGTGCTTCCCAAGCGCCCTTGTCCATCCGTCGCAGATGCTGCCGATCCGCAAAATCCGCGCGGATCCAGCCCGTCTGATCCCGCAGATGGAGCGCCGGTTGCGCGTGTTCCAGTTGTACGTGGAGCTATACGCGGTTCCAGCTGTCTGCGTCGCGTGAGATGCTCGCTTGGGTGTCGTCCATCTAACTTGCTCGACTCGCCGGTTCAACTCGCCTGACTCAATTTCATCTTGTCCGACTCGGTCAACTCGCCCACCAGTTCGACTCGGACCGACCGGACCTGGCCAACAGTATTGCCTCCCGTCACCACCGGTCGTCGCCACCCATTTTTCGACTTTTTCTTTCTACGACCGTTTTCATTAATCTTTGTTTTTCATTTTGCTCTGTTTCTTTTCTTCATCTAAGATCTCTATTCTTCTATCATTTTTTTTTACTTGTCTACGGTTTTCCATGTAGCTTTCATCTGTGTTTCATATACATGAATTGTTTCTTTATCAATGTCGTTCATTGACCACCTTCCTTTCCGTAACGTTACTGCCTCATCATACATTTTTGTGCCTCTGTCTCCGCTGTGTTGTTTCGCACATGCATCAAGAATGCCAGATCCACCCTTTCACTAGTGATGCCACCCTTTCACGGGCTTATCTTTCCTGCTCGGAGAACGTTGTCTTCGCTATGTTGTTTGACACACGCGTTGAGAATGCCGGATCCACCCTTTCACGGATGATGCCACTCTTTTACTGGTTTTGTTTCCCGCCATTTGGCGATGATATCACTTGATATTGTCATTTCACGGGCCAATTTCTATTGTTCCACGCACGTTAGGCATGCTTTGTTTATTGTCTCTGCACATCTCTGTGTTTCCTTTGATGCATCTTCCATGGCCATGTCTCCATGCACTCTGTCTCCGATAACATTAATTTTTGTATAAACTTTAAGGATTTTACCCTTCAAAGTTTAAGAGGGTGTTAAAAAGTCATTATTATGATAATATTATGTCTTTATTATCATTATTATGGTATTATTAGTTTCTTTGTTTTCTTAATTTCCTTTTATGATATTTAGAATTTCTACTGTGTATCGATAATTGAGCATTTAACTTCACTAATATAATAATAATAATTATATTTCATTTATTCCAATAGTTACCACTATCTTTGATATTATCGTCGCATCGGATCTTTACACCAAAAAATATATCCATTGTTATTTTATTATTTATATATACAATTTTTAAGACACGTTCAATACAATTTTTTTAATCTTTTACCCATAAAGAAAAAAAATCCTCTCCCTTATAATAAATTCAGATTATACCAATGTCGGCATCGATTTAAAAAATGGCTTAATACTTTCTACACGATTCTTATTCCTAACACGAAGGGATATCATTATTTTTTATAGGGAATTTAATTCCAGTTTTATTCAACTAATAAGATTCTTTTAACGAGAGAGGTGCGTGTGGCATGGATGGGTTACATGTATTCATGGGATATTTTTTTATTTTGTGATTGGTATAAAAAAAGTGACGTATGACATGATGGTAGAATTGTTCTTGAAGTAATAAAACAAAATTAAACTTCATTTGAGTTTTACATTTTTAGGATCTTATATATCCTCTTATTTCAGTTTTTTAAGATTTTAATTAAATTTATTTTAATTTTAATGTATTTCAAGAATTATCATCGTAACTGTGTCTTTACCATTTTAAGAATTATTTTTTTTAGAGATAGGTAGTCCATTTTATAACCAAAACCTATGGTTGTTACAAGATGGGCCGAGAGTATAAGATTGATATATTTTTTAGTAAATATTCGTTGACACTATTTTAGTGTGTGAACAAATTTTTAATCAATAAATTTTTTTTCTTTTTGTTCTTTTTTTTGAGACTTTGAGTTTTTATCTTTATGGATTTAGGATGTAATAAATAAAAAATTGGTACAAGGGTTCTGCTGGATTACATTAATAATTTAGTTTCATGTAATTAACAATGATTCAAACCAAATCACAACTATTAATACAACTCAAAAAAAAATTGTTTATTAATCGGTTGAACCACTGGCACATTAAAGAAAGTTGTGGATTAATACATGATCTTACAAGGGTTTTGCAACTTGTCCAAGCATACATCACTAAAAGCATTAAAAGTCATCGGAGTTGTTTGCAGCCTAAGTTAAATAGTATGTTCTATAATGAATGGAAACTTCCATATTCATAAAAAAAGAGAAGCATTTCATGAGTTTCATATAATTCCATAGTTTTCATTGCACCAAAGCATGCATTTTTAAAGTATAGATAACTATCTAAAAGGAATCATCTGCGGACTTGATCAAATTGACAGTTCACAATGGTTTTTTTATTTCGCGAGAAACGAAAACGAGACTAATGATAATGTAAACAAATATTTATTTACTATTCATTTATTTAGGTAACTTAAAAATCGTCTATATATGTGTAGCATAGGTAAAATGAGGCTCTCTCATGCCCTGGTAAGTGGGGCACCCCAGTCTCAAACGGCCTACGCAGTATGTACAATAACCACTCTCATTTTGTTGAAAATTTTATGCCTTGAATCGATCTAGAGAAAGTGAAAAGCAAAATACAATAGACTGTGTGATGATGCTACAAATTTAGCTCTTCTTCTCAAGTGCTAGAGTTGTATATGAAAAAATCTAACTCACAAAAGAATATGTATATATAACCTGCATGACCATACAGCATCACTATTACACGTGAAATTTTGAATTGGTCCACATACGTGAAATGCCATAAGTAACAACAGATCGATTTCGAAGCAGTTCCCAGATTATACATAGTATATACTAACATGTAACGTTAGGACGGAGCAGTTCAAATCTCATTAAAGTATTTCGACAAAATCTAAGAGAGTGTGATCAGCTGATTTATGAATGCTGAGGATAACTTACATTGGGAGACATCAGGACTCGATCATTTCAAAACCCAAAAAGGACTAGTTCAACACGTTCATGACATACACACACAAAAATAAAATGCTACATGACAAGGTCATTTCAATGAACTGTTTGGATATTAAGCCTTCATCAACTATCTATATAAATCCCCCCTTCAACAGACCATTCTTTTCATCACCAAAGATCACACACGATTCACTAGCAATGGCAGCTAAACAAGCACTCTTTGTGTGCTTCATAGCCTTCTTCGCCTTCGCAGTCCCTGCGTTCGCTCACTTGCGCCCCGATTTTTACGATCACATCTGTCCTCAGGCATTACCCACCATTAGATCCATCGTCGAGAAGGCGATCAAGCGCGAAGCGCGTATGGGCGCGTCGTTGCTGCGTCTACATTTCCATGACTGCTTCGTCAATGTAAACTACAAGTTCTTTACACCATAAACCTCAATTATCTCTCCTTCTCAAGAAAACTAATTAAGGCTAGTTTATTTTCGCCTTTTAGGGGTGCGATGGATCGATATTGTTGGATGACACAAAGACGTTCACGGGGGAGAAGACGGCGGGCCCGAACTTCAAGTCAGCGAGGGGTTTCGAAGTGGTCGATGAGATCAAGGCGGCCGTGAACCAGGCATGTACGGGAACGTCGTCTCCTGTGCTGACATTCTCGCTGTTGCAGCTCGTGATTCAGTCGTTCTGGTTAGTACTCATGTATATACAACCACCATAAATGATGAGATCCAATTAGCGTTGAATTTCATCATGTTTGGTTAGTCTCCAATGCAAGACTGATTTGTGATAGCATCACAAGTCAATCTTGTGCGATATTGACAGTTTTTATTATAAGTCAGTCTCCTATTAAAGATTGAAAGCTCCAAACCAATCAAAACTTGATCACATCCAAATCTAGAACCACCAAAAAATGATGAGATCCCGAGTGTTGAATTCTATAATGTTTGGTTAGTCTTCAATATGAGATTGACTAACATCACATGCTGAACATGTCCTATATATGACAGTTTTTATCACAAGGCTCGAACTAGGCAGAGCCGGCCCCGAGGCAAGGCCACCAAGGCAATTGCCTAGAGCCCCTACCTAACAAGGGCCTCCTGATAATCATCTATTCAGTGGAATTTAATAAATTTACGGTGATACGTGTTACTTTAATTAATCCCTCTCAACAAACTTTTTAATCTGTTGATATTCTCCTAAAATTTTTCTTTTTCTTAAATTTCTCCAACCATAATCCAATAGACATTTCATTTTTAAAAATTTTTTTTTTGTTTTATTAAATGCATATGATATTGTATAATGTTTTAATTTAAATTATTATATAATATCGTGTGTCTATTTAGCAATATTGATAATGCGTAAGATTAAATTAATCTAGATTTTTTTAAAAAAATAATGTATAGGGCCCCATTTTAAAATTTTGCCCATGACCCATTAAAAAAATTCAATTCTCAAGGCCAGTTCTGTTAACTAGGACAAGATCATATACAAAAACACCACCATAAGCATTTTGACCCAAAACCATGACAATATACTAATAAGGTGTATGTTCACAAACTCTTCTTAATGTCTGTAGTTAGGAGGCCAATCTTATGAAGTGTTAGTAGGGAGAAAGGACTCAAGAACAGCAAGCAAAGACGCGGCCAACAACAACATCCCCTCCCCATTTTTAGACTTCTCCGGCCTCCTCTCCAATTTCCAGTCCCACGGCCTATCCCTCGAAGACCTCGTCATCCTCTCCGGCGCCCACACCATCGGCTTCGCCCAGTGCACCTTCTTCCGCAACCGCACCTACAACGAGACCAACATAGACCCCCACTTCGCCGAGTCTCTCCGTTCGATTTGCCCGCCGTCCGGAGGGGACACGGTGCTTGCGCCTTTGGACGGATCGACGACGAAGTTCGACACAGTGTATTATGATGGGTTGCTGCAACAGAAGGGGCTGCTTCACTCGGATCAGCAGCTGTTCAAGGGAGATAAAAGCGCGAGTGATGGACTTGTTAGGTACTTCAGTGGGAATCCAAAAGCGTTTTTGGCAGACTTTGGGGCTTCGATGGTTAAGATGGGGAACCTGAGTCCGGCTGAGGGGACTGAAGTCGAGATACGCATGGATTGTAGGAAAGTGAACTGATGCTCATTGTGTACATGGTTTTGTTTGTTGTGATTGTTACGTTGTTTAATTATGTGAGAAACGCTTTTAAATAAAATTATAAAAGAGAGCGTGTGTGTGTGGGTTGTGGTTGTGGATGATAAAATAATATAATATGTGATAATTATACGTTGTTATTCGTATATGATAAAATAATGGATTTGTTCTGTGTGCTTAAATTTGATGAAACATAGAGATGGGATCTAGTCAGGGTTGACTCGGGTTTTGGATTCTTTGCTTGTCTTTTTTGTGTTCGGATTTTATCATGAAAAATGTGTGGTTTATATTTTATTTCATGAATTTAGAGTTAAAATTTGTTAATTCTCATCGTTTCTTTATTGTCTGATTTTAATTATGCATGTTGATGTGACATCCCTACATTGAAAATCAAACATGATCCAAGCACAAAAATGTAAACAAAAGGTTCATCCCGATTAACTCCCATTAGTTTTCGTAAGTCTCGAATAAAGAGTTGACACATGTCATCCCACAAACAATAATAAGATTGAAATATATATATATGGTTTTTTTATACATAAATAATTTTGAGGTTCTACATCTGAGCGGATCATATTTAATTCAAATTTATTAGCAAACGTCCCAGGTGATAAGGTGATATTTAACTTTTATAAAAAGTAAATATATAACTTTTAATTATGAAAAATATTTTTTTATAAATATAATAAAAGTATGTTTTATGAAAGATTAATTTCAAAAGTTTTTTAAATGAATTTTTATTTTGAAAATTCATTTTCAAATAACAAGAAAATCAGGCATTTTCAAAGTCGTGCAAGAAACAGATTGCGACCCAGTAGTATGAAAGCCCTTACAGAAGATTTGGCAAATATCAAGAAATGTTTATATGTGAATCATGTAAAGACAATAAATTAAACAGGGACATGAGCTTGGGTTTCTTCATTGATTGTTCAGTTGGAGAAGAGATGTTTAGAAATGGTACAACAGGGACTCTAATATTGAATTTAAATATTTTATTTTTTTGAAAAATAGGTAGACGCCGCTATCACTATTTTATTGAAAATTTCAAAACACAACAATGAAGAAAACGAGAGAAACATAAAGAAATTTCAAAACAAGCAAGTAAACTAGCTAAGGACATAAAGAGATTTTGAAATACAACACTCAATTTAAATGTTTTGTAATTTGTAAACTATATATTCAATGTATTTTTTGTATGGATCACAAAACGATGTGTGATGCACGTGATCACAAAAGAAAGTGTATTATAACCAAAAAAAAATATTAGGGATTGTTTTGTAAAATTCACTTAAGGGTATACTATTAATTCACATTGTTTTGTAAAAATATTTATGATCAATTTCGTATCCCTTCTCTATTGAAGCACCCGGGTGTTTAAAATTTTTCATTATGCGTGGTTATTCAAGGTGTGACATTAGCCAAAATCTCATTCATTCCTCGTTTGAAATCAAGAAAAATTGGATCTCTCCTCAAGGAGATATATATCAAAGGACAGCTCCATCCCCACCATGCACTTTGCTGTCCCCCCCCTCAACCAACTGATCCCACAAGTCAGATATATTGTAATACTTGATCCCACCATCATTTATATTACAATCCAGTTAGATTCTGATCCCACCACTCCTTAGTTCTCTCTTTTTTTTTTCTCCCCTCCTCTCTTTTCCTCTCCTCTCCCCTCCCCTCCCACCTAATACCTGACATACACTAATCTCCCTTTTTTTCTCCTCTCCTCTCCCTCCCACCCAACCAGCCGATCATAAGGAGTAAGCCACAATATCTTCCACGATCCTATAAAGTACATACAGGTATGTGTTCTTTTTTCTAGAATATGTATTTATAGATCTTGTTCTTAGGGTTTTAGAATGAAAGATTTGTTATTGAACAAAAAAATATTTAGGGTTTGAGATAAAAACCCTAAGCCCATGTTTAGATGCCGGATAAACCCCAGATAAAAATTTTGATGTGTTTAAAAAGCCTGGATAAACCCAGATAAAGTATACTAGAATAAACTGGTATAAAGTAGTATATGGATTCCAATCAACCTCTAGAATAAAAGTTATCCTAGGTTATCCCACCCAAAGAATATGTGGGTCCACTGTCAAATCAACTGTCATCATCTCTTATAAATCAACTGTCAAATCAACTATCATTACTTTTTCACCTTTTATAAATCTTTATCCATACTTTATTCACATTTTACCCAAACAACAAAACATTTATTCTTACGATTTTCAACGAGAATAATTCAAAACACATTCAAATACAAAATCACTTTATCATTATTTATACTCACTTATGCTCGGATAAATATATACCCAAGAATAAATCATATTATATATCCAAACGGGGGCTAAATATGGATTGAAAGATTGGTTCTTAAAAAAAATTAGGATTTGGGATAGAAATTTAGGGTTTGGGATAGAATGTGGACTAAAGTATTGGTTATTAGAAAAAGAGGTTTGGGATAGAAACCCTAGGTTTGGGATATAATGTATATTGAAATCTAAGGTTTGGGAAAAAAATATGGATAGAAATCTAGGGTTTTGAATAAAATGTAGATTGAAAGATTGGTTATTTAAAAAAAAATTATGATTTGGGATAGAAACCTAGAGTTTGGGATAGAATGTGGATTGAAGCCTATGATTTGTGATAGAATGTGGATAGAAACCTATGGTTTCAAATAAAATATGGATTGAAAGATAGGTTATTACAAAAATATGGTTTGGGATAGAAACATAGGGTTTTCCATAGAAAATTAGGGTTATTTTTTAATTAAATTGTATTTAGTGTTCAATATTGAAAATGAATGTTGACAACTCTTGCATTTTATTGTTAATTCATTAAAATCATATAGTCACTTAATTGATAGAGTGAATAATTAATAGAGTGGTAGTTCATGTCCAAGATGGGGAATCGTTATTCTTGATAAAAGCATTTAAATTGCCATCAGTTAGAATGTATTGTCACATTCATTAGTCACTACTCTTAGAATGCTTAACTTTGAAATATTTTAATAATTAATTAACATTGATCAAAGATCAATATGATAAATAGAATTGGTGCTCGTAAAGGATTTGTATTTACCAATTACATGTTGTCTCACCTTGTTTGCCTATTGTATACCTTCATAGAATGTATTGATTGTTTACAATCATTTGTTATATGATTTAATGTAGATTTTCATTCCTATTTATCTAGGATGGCCCTTAAACAAGAAATTGGCTCAAATGGCCTCTACATATGCTCATACAGTATGCCGTTAATTTATTGTTATAATTTAGTATGTGAATTCCTTCTTTTGATATGGAACTTGTTTATTTGTAGCTTAAGACAAATGTAAGGCAACATCTTCAGCTGTTATTGGATAGAAGGACAATTATTTCTTCTGCGTGATCCAGCATCCGAGATGTGCTTCAATACTTGGAGAATGACACACCATTTCGTGACGACCAAGTGTGGAATGACGGTCGACGCAAAGATATGATCAACACGAATGATTTTAGAACAACCTTGTTATCACTTTTAACTCAGCTCATGTGTCAATTAGTACTTGTCTTATTTTGTTAGAGGAGAGGCTAAATCCGAAGAACATAACATTTGTTTGGTTTTGAATGACCCATAACATTTTTGAGGCTTCATGTTTGTAAGAAAGTGAACTGATGATCATTGGGTGCATGGTTTTGTTTGTTGTGATTGTTGTTTAATTATGTGAGAGACGCTTTTAAATAAAATTATAAAAGAGAGCGTGTGTGTGTGGGTTGTGGTTGTGGATGATAAAATAATATAATATGTGATAATTATATGTTGTTATCGTATATGATAAAATAATGGATTTGTTCTGTGTGCTTAAATTTGATGAAACATAGAGATGGGATCAGGGTTGACTCGGGTTTTGGATTCTTTGCTTGTCTTTTTTGTTTTTGGTTTTCATTGTGAAAAATGTATGGTCTATATTTTATTTCATGAATTTAGAGTTAAAACTTGTTAATTTTCATCATTTCTTTATCGTCTGATTTTAATCATGCATGTTAATGTGGCATCCCTACATTGAAAATCAAACATAATACAAGCACAAAAATGTAAACAAAAGATTCATCCCGATTAACTCCCATTAGTTTTCGTAAGTCTCGAATAAAGAGTTGACACATGTCATCCCACAAACAATAATAGGATTAAAATATATATATATATATGGGTTTTTTTATAAATAACATCTAAGCGGATCATGTTTAATTCAAATTTATTAGCAAGCGTCCCAAGTGATAATGTGATATTTAAATTTTATAAAAAGTAAATATATAGCTTTTAATTATGAAAAATAATTTTTTATGAATCTAATAAAAGTATGTTTTATGAAAGATTAATTTCAAAAGTTTTTTAAATGAAATTTGATTTTGAAAATTCATTTTCAAATAACAAGAAGGTCAGGCATTTTCAAGGTCGTGCAAGAAACAGATTGCGACCCAGTAGTATGAAAGCCCTTGCAAAAGATTTGGCAAATATCAAGAAATGTTTACATGTGAATCAAGTAGAGACAATAAATTAAACAGGGACATGAGCTTGGGTTTCTTCATTGATTGTTCAGTTGCAGAAGAGGTGGTTAGAAATGGAACAACAGGGACTCTAATATTGAATTTAAATATTTTATTTTAAAAAAAAATAGGTATATGCTGCTATCACGATTTTATTAAAAATTTTGAAACACAACAATGAAGAAGGTGAGAGAAACATAGAAAAATTTCAAAACAAGCAAGTAAACTAGCTAGGAACATAAAGAGATTTCGAAATACAACACTTATGGATCACAAAATGAGGTGTGATGCACATGATCACAAAAGAAAGTATATTATAACCAAAAAAAAATATTAGGGATTGTTTTGTAAAATTCACTTAAGGGTATACTATTAATTCACATTGTTTTGTAAAATTATTTATGATCAATTTCGTATCCCTTCTCTATTGAAGCACGCGGGTGTTTAAAATTTTTCATTATGCGTGGTTATTCATGGTGTGACATTAGCCAAAATCTCATTCATTCCTCGTTTGAAATCAAGAAAAATTGGATTCCTCCTCAACGAGATATATATCAAACTTGAATTATCAAGCTAACCTTTAATAAAATTTATTTTACCAACATGATATTAAAAATCATAAAAAATTGAATGAAAACTCAAATATAATATATATATATATATATATATATATATATATAGTCGAGCGATTCAGTGCGGGAATGCGGGAAACGACGTCGATCGTTCGATCGCGGGTCCATCGCATCCAACGGTCGAGATGAATCGCCCCCGACCGTCCGATGCGATGGACCCGTGATCGACGGCCCGTGATCGCTTCCCGCACGACCGCATTCCCGCACCGAATCACTTCCCTATATATATATATATATATATATATATATATATATATATATATATATAGGGAGCCGATTCAGTGCGGGAAGCGATCACGGGCCGTCGATCACGGGTCCATCGCATCGGACGGTCGAGTGCGATTCATCTCGACCGTTGGATGCGATGGACCCGCGATCGAACGATCGATGTCGTTTCCCGCATTCCCGCACTGAATCGCTCGCGTGTATATATATATATATATATATATATATATATATATATATATATATATATATATATATATGCCGACGATTAGGTGCGGTGTGCGGTCGGTGCGGTGCGCGACGTGGGCCGTCCGATCGCGGGTCCATCGCATCCAACGGTCGACATGAATCGCACCCGACCGTCCGATGTGATGGACCCGTGATCGACGGCCCGTGATCGCGCACCGCACCGACCGCACACCGCACGTAATCGGCTCCCCCATATATATATATATATATATATATATATATATATATACGCGAGCGATTCAGTGCGGGAATGCGGGAATTCTCGATTTCGCACCCACCATCTCCGTCGACCCCTCTCTTCATCTAAATCGAAAAAAAGAAAAAAAAACAAATGTCCCCTCTTTGTCCTCGGCCTCCCCCTGCGGCCCCCCTCTCTCTCTCATCTCCATCCACCACCCTCTCCGGCACCCCCCTCATATCGTGAGGTACGAACCCCCCACCCCCTCTCAAAAAACTAGGGTTTTGGAACTCTATATGTTTTTATTTTGAAACCACTATAGGTATGTATTTCTTTAGGGTAAATGATACTTTTGAGTGACCATCAAAGCCTTAGGGTTTGTTTCCTTTTTTTCAGATTTGTATGTTTTTTATTTATTCATTTTTTGTATTCAAATATAAGGCTTGTTCTTTTGTTTTAGATTTGTATATGAATAACTTGGGTGACAAGAGATGGAAAAAGCTTCCAAGAAGAAAATGAGCTACATAGACAATACATTTAGATGATACCTTAGATAGTTTAGGGCTTAATTCAATCACAATTGAGCATTTAAGTGTGCTTTAATAGAAATGGGAGATTTTTTTATGAAACAGCCGAATAGGTGAATGGGTGCCTTTGAATGGATTTTTTGGTTGAATTTAATGTGGGGGGGGGGGGGGGGGGGGGGGGGGGGGGGGGGGTCCATGATATAGTAGGAATTAATCATTAATTTTTACATGTGTTGGAGTGTGTTTTATTGTTATTAAGCCACATTTTGTGTAATTATTAGGCCTGATTTAAGATCCGACATGTGCTCCAGTTCAAAGCCTAGGCAGAGTTAGTTCAAGTCTCATAGATCCGTTATTGTCAGTAGGATTAAGCAATTACACATGATATAATCTGATATGGATCTTACCTGATTATCTTACTGATTATTGTCATAGAAAGCATCACTGGATGCATATTTATATATGATTTAGAAAAATTTATGAAACTAGCAATGCAATATAAGCTATGTGCAATATAAACAATTCATGATGGATGCCCAAATGAAACAGGGCTAGAATTTTCAATGTCCTGTATATTATTCTTGGCTAGATGTTTAATTTTGATTTTTTTGACATATTGGAATCTTGAACCAGGTGGTGGTTTCCTCAGTGAATTGATTTTAAATATTGTTCAAGTCAATTAACACAATCGGACCTAGGTTGTGATAAAGAATAAATTGAGAACACAAGAAGCTGGATATATTGGATATATTCTGTAAAACATGGGAGTTTATAGTTGTAATGGTTGAGGTGTAATTTTTGTTGTTAATTGAATGTTTGTAAAATTCAGGTCAAATGCATGTAATATCTGTTTTATATATTCTCATTTTTTATTTACCAATGGGTTTTTCTGTTATGAGATCTGTGTGGATCAAAATCTGAGTCTTTTTTATGATTTCAGTGATTGTGGGTGTTTATCTGCAATGCGTCTTTGTGGGATTGAGAGAAGAAGCTTAAATCCATCACTGGGTGGGCTCTTATTTTTAGTTCATAGGGTCTGTTTCAAGGTTTAGAAAATCAATCCCTGAGTAAGAACCCTTTTTTTTCTACTTTATGTTGTGTGTGCGCGCATTGAAAACCAGTCACAGCAACCACACAACTCTGTAAATTGAGTTTGTATTGGTTGACTTGTTTTTTTATTTTGGAATCGGAAGAATGGCTTTCTTGGTGGATGGAACAACAACCATTGTTCCAAGTGGTGGGAGACAGTGCTTTGTGGAAAACCAGCATTTCCAAGTATTAATGAAAGGAACCTGAAAATTATCTCAAACAAATGTCCAGAAATGCATCCAATCTGACAATAAAGAGGATCCACTCAAAGAAGTCAAAAACAAATGCAATGCCTTCATCACCACAATCAGATTGAAAATAGTAGACATGAAACACCATCATAACAGACACATGGTTTATCAAAGTGGTTTATATATAAACTTTGGAGAATCAGCACAGGCGATACTAAAATGTAATTTTTTTAATAAATAATGAAAAAAATGCATATTCTTGGTGAATAATTTAAATTCATAGATGATTGTCGATGGAATCATCCTCTTTGATGCCCATTAGTAAACATGAAATGTGAACAAACATGTACTTTAATTTATTAATCTCACACAATCACAAATCATAGATGTATTACAAACAAGTGAAAAAAAAAATGAAGTTCAATACATAACAAACAAAACACAACACCCAGTACATGATGAACACAAACAATATATCCTCAGTTCACTCTCCTACAATTCATGCGCACCTCCCCTTCACTGCCTTCTGGTGGCCTCAGATTCCCCATTTCAATCATGGAAACCCCAAAGTCCACCCAAAACGCCTCCAAATTCTCACTGTAGTACCTAACAAGTCCATCTCCCACACTTCCATCTCCCTTGAAGAGTTCCTGATCAGTGTGTAGCAGCCCCTTCTGCTGCAGCAGCCCCTTGAAGTAGCCTGTGTCGAACCTCGTCGGAGACCCGTCCAATGGGCCAAGGTTCTGGTCCCCTCCCGTGGTCGGACACAGCGATCGGAGCGTCCCGGCGAAGTAGGGGTCTATGTTCGATTCGTTGTAGGTGCGGTTGCGAAAGAACGCGCATTGCGCGAATCCGATGGTGTGGGCGCCGGAGAGGACTACGAGATCTTATAGGGTTAGGTTCCGGGACTGGAACCTGGAGACCAGAGTGGAGATGTTGGAGGATATTGGGGAGGGGATGTTGGCATTTGCTGCATCCCTGCTCGCTGTTCTCGAGTCTTTTCTTCCTAGTAACACTGGATAGGCTGAGCCTCCTAACTGTGATCAGAATTTCACATGTTTTAGCGTCACATTGATAAAGTTCGTGTATAATAAATATTTGATGATTATTTTGTTCGGTATTAGATGTATTATGTCATCACTATGATATACATGCCCTTGTTGGGTCTGAATGTAACATTGAAAATATAATTTAGATTAATGAGTTTTTACTTTTAAACTATGAAATATGTGATAAATCATTCAAACTAAATAATTAAATACATGGATTTTAAATGTACTAAATGCATAATTAGATTAACAAAAGTATGTATGACCGCTGGTCTATCAAAATACTTTGTTACTATGTTAACATGTGAGCTTGTAATAATTTTTTAATAATTTTTATCACAAATCACTCTCCTATGTAATTATTGGAGACTGATCATTACTGAAATGGTTCAGTTTAGTATAACTATTTTTAAACAAAGTGTGAACTGGACCTATTAATTAAAGTCTGTAACGTCGCCAATTAATTTTTTTATTTTACAAACTATAATTTGTGCTGATATATGTCCAATACATTGTTAAATGTGGTTTACGTGTAACATAAACATCTGACTCGACCCAATCGATTGAACCGGTTGAATTTTGACCCGGTCTAAAATTCAATCAAATTTAAAAATACGGTAGTATAAATAACGGTAGAGACCAATCAACCACCGTTTCAACCAATAGTTTTTGAGAACCGGATACGAGTTGATTATTTCATTATTCACATAAATTATAATTAATTACTTTTTAAAATATTAGTAAATCATTTTATATAATAAATTCATGCTGTGATGTTAACAAAAAGCTTTAAAAATATTAAGATTTCATATAATCACACAAAAAAATTCTAAAGTATTTCGTATTTCTTGTAAATTTTTATTTAACAATAATAATTATTAATATATTCCTTATATTATAATGTTACTATTTAAATCTATTTAAGCCAACTATTGAACCAGTGACCCTCAATTCATTCATATTTTCAATTAATTAATGAACAATTCAGTTTTTAAAACATTATTACTAACCGTCGCAACAGAATCACGAGTAGCAACAGCAACTATATCAGCACAGGAGACCACATTCCCGTGGCACGCCTGGTTCACCGTCGTCTTGATCTCATCTATCACTTCAAAACCCCTTGCCGAGTGATTGTTTGGGCCCGCCGTCTTCTCCCCCGTGAACGTCGCCGTGTCGTCCAACAACACTGATCCATCGCAACCCTATAAGCAAAAGCAAAATTACCTCTAATTCTCAATTAAGAAATTTCTAATTGACCAAAATTAAGTTATAATGATTTTACATTAACGAAGCAGTCATGGAAATGCAGGCGGAGCAACGACGCTCCCATCCGAGGCTCGCGCTCGATCGCCCTCTCCACAACGGCTTTGATGGTGGGCAAAGCTTGAGGACAGATTTGGTCGTAGAAATCTGGGCATAACTGAGCTTGTAGCACTGTAGGGTTTGTGATGGTGAACAAGACTGTGAAGCACAAAAGGAGAGTCTTTTTTATTGCCATTGCAAGAGAGAGTAGTATATTTTAGATTGTATGTTGTTTCAATGGGTTTATATAGATAGAACTTGATCAAAAGAATTCTACATATGGTGACCAATTCATGAAGTTGTTGAGGTGAAGACTATTAGGGTTATTGATTTGGTCATGATTTTCTTCGAGTGTAAGTCATGCTTTGCATTAAAACATTAGTTGACTCCATCAGATTTGTATTACTATTGTTGCTTCTTTCAAGAGACGGTGCAACGAAAAATTTATAAAGAAGTTTCTATTATTATATTTTAATGGATAATACCAGGGAAGACCATGTATTGAGAATACATATTATATAAGGTTTAATTAATTTTAGGTGTCTTTAGAAGACGTCTGCTTGGACAAGTCAAGCCCTTGAAATAAAGATTATTATATAATAATTTCATAACTTGCGAATTGACTAATTCCATAAACAAATGAACATTTGATAGTTACATATGATTACGTGAGATGATAGAAAATTAACTTGCAAGTTGTTGGATAATGTAGTAAAAATATGATTTGATTTCTCATTTATATTATCAACACTATTTAGGTACATCCAGAGAAGAAAATCTGGCTAGTTATAATTGTCATGATCAAGAGATCCAACTACTAATGAATCTCATGACTAAGGGATTTGATAACTACAAGTAATATACAATAATAGAAAGATTTGTCAGGCTATTCTCCATCTGTTTTTTTTTATTGATTTTATTCTCCATCTGTTGCTCTTCTTTCCCCCATTTTGTATATGTGCAGCTCTTCTTGTATAACTAGAGATATTTTGATGGTCCGGAAAGCGTATATACTCCAATTACTTATCAGCCGAACATACTTCTATTGGTCAGAAAGTATCCACTTAATTTGGATGATTTATCATATTTTCATGATTAAAAAAAATCCTGTTAACCCGTTTGTAATCTCACCCAACACACGATCTTTTGCATGCATTTTTTCATAGTATAATAATAGAATATATCTAAAAAATAGTTTAATTAATTTAATATTTTTACAGTACTTATCTAATATGATTTATTAATTTACGCATTCAAACTTCGTGAACATGCATGTGACTTTCAGTTGACCAAATACTTGAAGTTGGTATTGAATAGTATTATCTTTATTTTTTATTCTTTTTAATCATGGAAATCATTGTCTCTTCAGACCTTACGAAATATGACTTCTAGGATGTCAAATTCCATCACTTGCAATTCAAAATTCCGTGTCACCAAGAATTACCAAATAAGCTGACTGGTTCATATATTCAATATGACAATCTATAAGCTGACTGGTTCATATATTCAATATGACAATCTAACATAGTTTCGTCTAAGCAGTTGCACAAAATTATAAAAACAACCCAAACTTTTATTAAAAATACATCAAAATCCAACTTCGCTTCAAATCATCAACTCACTGGTTATTTAAATTGGGTTCTCATGAAAAGCATTTGTTTCTCTTCTCATATTTCTCAAAATCAGCTAAACATGACAAATACTACTACTCTACTACACTAATGAAAGCTTCTCTTCTCATATTTTTCAAAATTATTAGTTCTGCATCTAGAATCATTTTCCAGAATCACACATAGCAAGGTGAAACTATCACTCAGCATTTCATCACACCAACAACAAAAAAATATATGCTTAATCCGACAAGAAGACAGTCATATTAAGAATTAATTGCAAAGAAATTAAAGAAAATTGGACTGGTTTAACTAAAAATCGAAAGCATCATTCTCTTCCTCTCCCGAAGAAGCGAGAACTTCACCTCTCTCTGCTGCATCTCTAAGGGCAGATGCAGCTGAATCATCAATTCCAAGCAGATACTGAAGGCGGGAGAGCTTCTCCGGCTTTGGGATGCTCTTCAGATAGAGGCAGTACAAATCCGATAGCTCCTCAGGTAATGACCAAGATAAAGGTTCGGCGGCTGTGACAGCCTTGTCACAGGCGAGCATGTTATTGAGGGAGGATACCTGTAAAACACACCAACGGATCAGCAGCCTGACATGCAACCAAGGGTGATAAATTTTCGGTAGCATTTGGAAATGAGTTTGACAAACAGCCTTTTTCACTTAAAACAGCTTTTGAAAATTATTTTCCAGGAAGCATACTTTTGTTAGATTTTTTGAAATGTTGTTTTTTATAACTAAATGTTTTTTTTTTTTTTTTTGCTTTAATTAAAAGCTGAGATCGCTGGGGACATTTGGAAACAAGTTTAAACCTTTTGCCAAATGCAGCCAACTGACTTGGTTTTTAGAGGCTTTTAGACTCTCAAGTACACATCAGTTTTGATAATTTCCAATAATCTCTTAAAACATTTAAATATTTTGACAAGATTAGGTTCAGCAGTGCGCGAAATTGTATAAAAAAAAGAGAGGAAGTTTGAGGTTCCGTACCACTCCTTCCCGGTTTTTCTGCCTCAGCAAAGACACGGCCTGAACCAGTGAATTCGACAATCTTTCTTGAGCAAGTTCATGCACCACTCCTTTCGCTTTCTCAACATCTATGCTCAAGTCAGCCGGAATCTTCTCATAAACTTCCTCATCATCAAAATCTCCAGTTCCAGATGAGAGTATCTCATCCACCGTCTTCTTGTAAAGGTTCTCGCGCAAGCGTTCCGGAATCATGTTGTCCACCTCCAGCGGCGGAGTCAGGATTTTCTATAAGGGGTGGCTTTACACCAAGTACAAAAAATTCATTATTTATGTATATGTCTTTGATATAAAATTAATTTTAAACAGAGACATTCATAAAAATTTAGCATACTACTTAGGAAAATTGTATTTGAAATCATTCATTCATGTGTTCATTCCTAAATATATCAATTAACACAAAATTTACATGAACTGGATTATTTGAAAAGAAGAATTCTTATTCTCAACTAGAATTATCAAACCGACTCTTAATAGTATAAATAAGATGCATAATAATGGTTAATATATAAAATAAAGAGAATGAATAACAATGTACGAGTGAATAACATACACAGTATATAATCGTGTATAAAAAGTATTTCACGGAGTAAGCGATAAAAGAAGAGATTAAAGAATTTAGAAAAAATATAATCACCACTTAACGGTGTTTTGATATATTAAAAAATTTGAGAGACTTAAACAAAATAAAAGGTTTTATTTAACAATATTTGAGTTTATTTTTTCAAGAATTTTTATTATAATTCAATAAATATATCCATATTAAACTCAGATTCTCAATTGCTCTTGTTATTTTTATAAAAAAAAATGTTGATACACAATGTTTTTATTTCAACCCCACTTCCAGTCCTATATGCGTCGATAGAAAATTATCAAAGCATATACTCACTTTAACGAGGAAGATGTTTCGATAACTTTTTTTCACATTTTCTATAAATGCATTCATACAATTCATTATAGTTATACACTTCATTTTTTATAAAAAAAATATACCTCATTAGCTTAGCTATATAAATTTTAAAAAATTCAAAACATTTGTAAACTGAATTTAGGACTGAAAAAAAGACTGGACGTAATATTTTTCACAAAAAAAAATAAAAATACAAGGAGGGGCTCAAGCCCCTCCCCTTGTCCCTACATGGCTCCGCCCCTGTCCACCTCCACGTTCGCTTCTTTCAACTGCCGTTTCAATGGCAGCTGCCATCTCTGTTGATGTTATGTTCTTTATGACTTTTTGTGTGTATTCTGCAGGAAGACCAAGCTGCTTTTGTACCTCATTCAGCTGCTCAACCTTCACTTTAGTCAACTGCCCATCGGCAAGAATCACCTCAGCCTGTTTCATGAATGCCTGCTCAGCCAGGCCTCTGTGGATCTCAACTATTTCTTTGCTTGTCAAGCCAAGCATTCCACCCAACTGGTTCAGATACAGATATTCTGAATTGTCTTTTTTTATTGTGACCTGTGCCCCGAATGGAACCACGGTCTTCTCGCCGGATATGCGGAAGAGCAAATAAGTTTTATATAGGTCAGCCCTGTCTCTCTCTGGCAGGTCATCCTTTAGCGTTATTTCTGTCTGACCAGGCTTCCCTAGTTTGGCTTCAAGTTCCTTATTAGGTCTCGTCTTTCTTAGTGTTTGCAAAGATTCCCACTCTTCTTCCTCAGATTGCTCCGAATCCTTCTTGGCTGGTTCGACATTTGTCACGACAGGTTCCCCCTTGATGTCTGCTATCAACTCAATGACAACCAAGTGTTACCATTAATATATTTCTTGATGTCCTACATCTTAAATTTTCATGATCTTCACAATCAAAAATAATATAAGAACATACCTGGCTCCATTGATGATGTCTTTTGAGTCTTGAGTCTTCAATTATGGAATAGAGTTTCTCTCTCCTCACCTTAGACATCTTTCGTACGTGCTTCTTAATTATGATACACAGTTGATGGGATATGTGCTCTATTTATAAGGTGGAGAGAGGACCCAATCCAATCCCTGAAATCAGTTATAATCCTCCCATCAAGGAGTTTGTTAGGATATAGAATTATTTCCTCTTTGATCAAGTTTAGATGAGGATATTCATAAGTGATAAACCCAATATTTAAAATTCAAAATATTACACGTGGGATTTCTTTATGTGGGTCACTTTAAGATATATTCTAACATTCTCCCACTTGACCCACATGAAATACATTTTTCAAAATCAATCATTCAAGTTTAAAACAAAACTTTTATTTTGGAAATGACTCTCGTGGATTTATCAAAGAGAAAACAACTGTTATGGCTAGCCTTTTGAAAATATATATAATCTTCATCATTCTTAATTGGTCATCATCATAATGTCATAATTAAACAGTCTATCAATGTGAGTCATGGCGGTCGTGCATCAATGAATACAACACAGTCCCTTCCATGTACTACAACACTAATAATCCATCTAACATGACTCATAAATGAGGAGTATGAACTAATATCATTCAGTCCATCAGGTCCCATAATGTCTTGTCAAGACTGTTCCCATTATTATTCATCCAATCACAACATAATGTGTGCACCATAATGGAAAATGGAAACATCTGAAACATACTATAATGAGATCTCTACATGTCGATAGAATAAACAATCATAAGATCCATATAAACATAAATGATAAATGTTATGGGTTATGCACAAGAACCATGTTATCAACATGTTCCATAAATATCTTTGGTAGTAACCCCTTCATTAATGGATCGACAACCATGAGCTTTAAAAGATTTTCTATCGACACTCATTGTTTCTGAATCTCCTTCTTTATAAACAAGTATTTTAGCTCCATAAGCTTGGCATCATTATAATACTTGTCATTATTTGAGGAGAAGCCAGTTACGGCATAAATTCTCAACGATTTGACATTAGAGTCGACAATTCCAAAACTTGAGATAAAGTTCCGCAACCATAAACCATTAATTGTGGCATCAAAGCATTCCACGATCCTTAATATATAAAGCAATTACATAAAACTTTATATTTTCATAATATTGTCTCTCATACTAGTAAAATATGTAGCCAAGATTTTATTCTTACTATCGGGACAATCATCAAATATGAATCGGAATAACCAATTACTTTCAGGCAATCCAACTTCATAAATGTGAGCATATATTAGACTTTCTATGGCCAACACATAATGAATTCATTTTATTTACTTACATTCCTATACATAATAGGCATAACATCAACTAAACATTTCTTTATATTGAATCGCTGCTTGCAAGTAAAATATCATCAATATACTAGATAAAATATAAATTCTATCCCACTGACGTTCAAATATAAACATCAATCAACGATACTTTCCATAAGCAATAAGGAATGTTATGGTACCGTTGAACTTTAGATATCATTATTAGGAGACTTGCATAAGTCTGTATAATTATTTCTTAAGCTTTCAAATCATGTATTTCTTATTATTTAATGATGCATTTTCTTATTTCTTTCTTCTTTTGTAATTAAAGGTTGACCATCCACCAGTAGATATTAATACCAAGAAGTACATAGCCCAAAGGCAACCAAGATAACAATTAGAAAAGGGAAAGAAGAGCAACAGATAGGACAGAAACAAAGGGGATGCACAAGAGCAGATGAGCATTATTACATGGGCGACCAAGTACCCTTGTGAATGCCACTGGCTTTCTCGGGATCAAACTGCAGATCTTCACATAGCTTTTGAAGATAAGTTGCTTTACTATCAGCTGCTTGCAGCTCACCACTAGAAACAGCCAATGAAAGTCGTTTGCGATAGGCATTTGATGTAACCTCTAACAATATAACTTCAGCCTCACGTTTTCCTAGGCCAAAAATATTCTTCAATTGATTTAGTGCAGCACGCTGCACAATGCAGAATAAAACAAGGAAGAGGATAACATAAATACACACACGCCAATGAAAGAAATCCAATCAAGATATAATAAATATCATCAACATACAACAAATGCACAAAATTATATGCATCCTACATCAGAGAATGCAGAACTCCAAGACTTTTTAACAACATTTGTAAAGAACTGCAGTTGTGAAATAATAGATTGGAGAGGCCATCACTCGCACAGGAATTCTAACAAGCCCAGGCATCAGATGCTTCATGCAATTCAATGGAACTCTTACACCTCAGCTTTTTAAAACACTGCACAAAGGATAATCTCTCACAAGAGGAGATCAGGCCTTCAGGGATCCAGATGGATCATATTGAATCGTACAATTTGCATAAGTTTCAATTTATCATTGTGTATAGCAGGTGCAATCTGATATGCATTCTTTTATTGTTCCCTTCCTTTTTTCTCTTTTTTTCCCTCTTTTTTGTTTCCTTATGATAAAGTTTGAATTCCTGGCGTTAGGAAGCCCGAAAAGAAGGTTTTGGGATGAGAAAGTACATGTTTTAGGAGGATTGTGAACTGAAGTGTAAAATCAGATAATAACAATATAATATATAAACCCAAATGCATCTTGCATTATGCATTTCCATGTGGGTACTTATCAGTTTTAGACATGCTCACCAGGATTTTATTGAGTTAATAGCTCCAAGAGGAGGGAGACAAATCCAACATTCCAACCTCCTCAACAAAAACCAAAAAAAAATAAAAAAAAATGCCAGGAGATGAGAATTCCCAAACAAGGGAAGAAAAACAAAAGAGACCCACTCAACACTCCCATAATACAAACCCTCCCAATGCCTTGTGTGATCACCCACCCCCTTGCCTACTCAGTAGTCACCTGAGTCAGCCCCTAAATGAATTTCCCCAATCCTTAGGGGTGATGTAATGGATTTCCAAGTATTCTCTATACAGGCTGGCATTCCCATGAAAATGTTCACATTCCTCATCATCCAATTAGCTCAATTCACAGCCTGAGGAATGATGGGAAACTTTGGCTTCCTGCTTTTGTCTGCTCTCTTCTTCCACCTAACTCCAAAATCTGGAGAGGGCTACCAAAGTGCACCTCTTCCCCGAAACAGAGCCATCCACATCTACACCTTTATATTATAATCACACTTGAAACACAAAATGCGCGACGGATTCCTCCTCCTCATTACATAGTTAACCAAACATGTCTCTGTGTTGAGCCCATTTACTCCTATTCGCTATACTGACCTGATCTCAATTGTCAGTCTTTTAAAACTGAGGGAGAGGGAGAGGGAGAGGGAGAGGGAGAAAAAGTTTCATTTTTTATTGAATGCCCAGCCTTTTAAAGCCAGTCAGAGAGCAAGGTGTTTACGATTTATCTTCCATCATAGCAGTGAAGAAAAAGATCCAATGAGAAATATCCTCATGCACAACATGCATGTCACCACCAAGATAATATAGACAAAGAGGTAACAGTTGCATTTTATTAACGATGAGAAATCAATGTTGAGTCGGTAATCAATCTTACCTTGTTTTCTTCTAGACGCTTGCCTGAAAGTGCATCAACACAATATGCTCTATATAAGATCTTGAGATCATCCATCTTTCTGTCTCCATCATACTCTCCACCTACATCAAAAATACTCTAAGATGCCATCATCTGAAAAATGATTATGGACAGTAAATATGCATTGATGTAAAGCCACAATCAGAAACGGCATCATCTCTACCAATTAAGGAAACTGGCCCAATCCCTGGAGCAAATCGGTTCACTTCAGGATGTTTGCTTAACAACATGAGTGAGTCATTGAATCTAATAATCTCATCCAGCTCTTCAATGGCACCTGTTGTTTGGCTCCTGCATCATCCAGTGTGTTAGCCACTAAAATAAGATGATTGCAAATCTCTCAATGACATCATTACCACATTGTAAACCGAGCTTTAATTAGCTAGTTAGCACCCCCTGTCTCCGACAAGGAGGTCAGGGGTTCAAACCTACCCATGCCAAATGTGCAAAGGGAACACCAATTAAGAGGCAATCTCAAAAGCATTAAGATAACTACGACCACTTCTGATTCCCTCCAAATATTCCTTTTTTGCAGCTAAAGTTTACATGCATCTTGACAGATGAAAAGAACCACATGATTTTCATTTGGTAATGCCAAAATATATGCCATGTTTATTTAAGATGAGATGAATGACTAAACAGGGTCTTGTGACCTATTTACTTTTTTTTTCTTTTTTTGAAAAAAATGATGTAGGTAGGATCTTGTTAATATAAAGCCCACAAACAAAAGCAGAAGAGGGATCTCTGCACAAAGGTAAACAAAATAATAAAAAGATAGTTAATAAATAAAATGAACTCCCCCCCAAAACATAACACTACACCCTATTGCGAAGGATAACCACCATGTTGCACTATCCGAAGTCCGAACCATCTATTGCCCGTAATAATGGAAAGCGCCTCCACACCAAGAACATAAGGATATCATCGCCCATGTATTCTCCCATAGACCCTCTTATGATTGAATATACATTTATTACAAGTCAATCAAATGCTCCAATCAACCACATGCGGAACTAGCCTTTGAAATTTGGCAAGGTTCCGTGTCTTACAAACAATTTCCACATATCTTCTATATCTCTAAAAGAACAATTTGATCATAAGGTCTAACCATCTTTTGTCAAAATTTGAGAACTAAAAGGACAACCTAAGAAAAGATGATCCATTGTTTCTTCCTCCCTTCACAAAGCTCACAAGTAATATTGTCATCATGAATGATATGATGTAGTTCTTATGGCCGGTTATTCGTAGAGCCCTCCTCTACCATGACTCAATCTAGCCTTTTCGGGCCGATGCTTTAATACAATCATGGCATATGCCTACCATTACTCCAAAAAAAAAATTGTCATCATGAACCTATTTCAACTGATTGGCTTCAGTGAAGGCCATCCCAAGGGTGAGAATATGCATAAAACATTGAATCTTCAACAAAGCAAGAACCCCATTTATGCCTAATGGTGGGAATATCTTGTGAGGGATGCCTATTAAGTTTTTTTGGAGAAAGATTTCATAGGAAAACCGAAGCGTGAGGACAATTTCCAAATAATTGCATCCTCTTTTTCCAAATTCGATTCAGTTCAACCACTTACAAAGCTGCAAAGAAAAGCCAACTTTATCGTTTCTTAATTGTTAAGGTTATGCCGTAGCCATGGATTTCAAATGATGGTATTGTCACCACATGTGAAGGAGTCATAAATGAGATCATTTTCGTCCAAAGCCACCCGAAAATCATTGGGATAAAGATAAGCCAGAAAAGTGCCATGAAGCCATGTATCTTTCAAAACTATGTCTTCAAGATCTAGATCCAACAACCACTCCATGAGTTTTAAGAGACTACAACATACACTCTATGGAAGCTGCCACGCCCAAACTTCCCTTACTACACCCCTTCTTTCCTTCTTTCTCTTTTCTTTTCTTTTTCTTTTTTTTTTTTTTTTTGATCCACCCATTATAGTTTCACATAACCAACCTAAAGCCTTTTTTCCTGAACTTTCAACGTTTAGGTCCATACGACAGAGATGGTGTTGACCTATAATATCTCCCTTCAATTTTGTGGTGCACTATGACCACACAACTCACACCTCTAGTTCATCTCCCTGTCATCAAATCAAATACACACGATTTAGGAAAGGTAGTTATAGAATCACTACTTTCAAGTGCATCCAAAAAATGCAAAGTGACTTAACTATAAATTACCGCTTTGGTCAAAAGAATAGAAAACCCATTTCCACAAAATGCTGAATAACAAAATTTCAATGTGTCACCTCTTCCAATTAAGAACAGTTTCGCCGCGTACAGTCTCTGAGCATTGTCTCGGATGGCAATCTCAACCTGATAATGGATATACATCCACATATAAAAAGAAAGAAAAAAATTGATGAAAATTATCATGCTATTAAGCTTAAATATATGTGTGAAATGATTTTATGACAAACCAATTAAAAGTATCGAGTATCAAGATAGTGTCAACCAAATCCAATACTAAAATATGATAGAATATGATTGGTCCATTGCATATATATATTGATATTCTGTTCTTATGATAAAAAATAAAAATAAAAAAGTCCACTTCCTAAAACACCTCTTACTTGATTTCCTAATGTTAAGGAATTTGGGCCTTACATTTTAATGCATAGATTTCAGTAATATTAGTCCTACAAAAAAATTATACTAGTCCTATAGTTAGGTTCAGTGCGAAATTCGAAGGGCATCAGGTATAAAATGAAATCAAAAGAACTGAAAAAAATGGAGAAGGCCGACGACCGCCGGAGAGAGAGAAGGCCCGCCCAAAACGCTTGCCCTAAAGTCGCCCTCCAGGAACCGCTGTTTGCGAGTTTTTCTTGTTTCTCTTTAGTCGCCCTCCTCTACTTTATGTTGTGTGTGCGCGCATTGAAAACCAGCCACAGCAACCACACAACTCTTTAAATTGAGTTTGTATTGGTTGACTTGTTTTTTTATTTTGGAATCAGAAGAATGGCTTTCTTGGTGGATGGAACAACAACCATTGTTCCAAGTGGTGGGAGACAGTGCTTTGTGGAAAACCAGCATTTTCAAGTATTAATGAAAGGAACCTGAAAATTATCTCAAACAAATGTCCAGTAATGCATCCAATCTGACAATAAAGAGGATCCACCCAAAAAAAGTCAAAAACAAATGCAATGCCTTCATCACCGCAATCAGATTGAAAATAGTAGACATGAAGCACCATCATAACAAACACAAGGTTTATCAAAGTGGTTTATATATAAACTTTGGAGAATCCGCACAGGCGATACTAAAATGTAATTTTTTTTTAATAAATATTTATGAAAAAATATGCATATTCTTGGTGAATAATTTAAATTCATAGATGATTGTCGATGGAATCATCCACTTTGACGCCCATTAGTAAACATGAAATGTGAACAAACATGTACTTTAATTTATTATAGGGGTAGTCAATTAGGATTTTCATGGACAAATTGTCTATGTCCATGGATTTGTAAATCTTGTATTTTTCAATCAGGACATTGGTTTGTGGACAAAAAGTCCAGTGTTATTCAACTGAGACATTATTTCATTGACAAAAAGTCCAGCGTTATTCGATTGATACATTATTTCGAGGACAAAAAGTCCAGCGTTATTCGATTGAGACATTATTTCGTGGACAAAAAGTCCAGCGTTATTCGATTGAGACATTATTTCGTGGACATAAAATCCAGTGTTATTCGATGGAGACATTATTTCGTGGACAAAAAGTCCAGCGTTATTCGATTGAGACTCTTCGTAGTAGACATTTGTCTTGTGTTATTCAATTTAAACAGGATTTGTAAAGACTGTCATAAGTGATGGATTTTTGTGGACTTTTGTGGACTTTAGAGAGAGAAATACAAAGGAAAAAGTCATTTCAGAATCCCACCCAATTCTCATGGACTTTTATTCCAGTATTGTGAATATTTCTTCTTTTTTTTTCTTTCAACAAAACTCATTTATGATTTTTATCACATGCCTTTCGTATTTTTATTCACATTTTTTTCTTTATTTATATCTTTTTTTTCTGAATGTCCATTTGTACGAAATATTGCTATCACCTCAAATGTTTGATGAATATATGAGAATGGTAGATTTGCTTGTGTTGCAATAAATCATTTCATTATTATATATTATATAATATATGTCTAAATCATCCACAATTATTTTCTAAAATATAGATTTATTATAGATTTGATTATATGTAAAATATTTTATTTGACTTTCCTTGAAGATTTCTATTTTTGTATAATATACATCCATTTTTTTTATAATGTTCAGACATATATAAAAATAAAAAGATATATTTAGGCATATGAATATATATGACTAAATATATTGATTGCTTTTATTTTATTTTTTATTTAAAGTAATATAATGACCACTTTTATTTTATTTTATTTTAAGTAATATAATTTATTATTTTATTTCATTATATTTGAAGAGATGTAATATATGATTTTTATATAATATATATATTTTCTTATTTTTTATTATCTTCCTAATTAAAAATTCATTCCTCCCCTCTATGAAATTCTCTCTCTATAACAGAAAAAAAAGGTTAGCTCATTGTGGATTTTTCTCAATATAAGGTTTTTTTCTCTTTTTTTTTATTTTAGATCGATTGTTTTGAATAAAGAAGAATTTTTTATGAATGTAAATATGTATGAAATATTGATATCGACTCATATGTTTGATGAATGTAAGAATTATGAATTTGTTTGTGTTGCAATCAATTATTTTCATTACTTGTTTTTTATCATGGCATTCTAGCAATATGCATTTCAGATAAGTGAAGACTGATATTTATTATATTAAATTATATTTTATGTTGGGTATGATGAGTTCTTTATTTGTTATTTAAATCCAAAAACATTATTGTGTTTATTAATAGAAATCCATATGTGAAAATAGTCAATCTGTGAAAGAATGCTAAAATCTGTGAAAGTCCATGAGAGTGATTTGTGAAAGTCTGCAAATGTCTGTGAAAGTCTGTGAAAGTCCATGAGAGTGATTTGTGAAAGTCTACAAATGTCTGTGAAAGTCTGTGAAAGTCCATGAGAGTGATTTGTGAAAGTCTACAAATGTATGTGAAAGTCTGTGAGAGTCAATATGTGAAAGTCTACAAAAGTGTGAAAATCTGCAAAAGTCTGTGAAAGTCCATGAGAGTCAATCTATGAAAGTCTGCAAAAGTCTATGAAAGTATGCAAAAGTCTGTGAAAGTCTGCAAAGTCTACAAAAGTCCATCACTTAAACAATGTCCACAGAAATCCATCAAAATCCGTATCGACTACCCCCTTAATCTCACACAATCACAAATCATAGATGTATTACAAACAAGTGAAAAAAAAATGAAGTTCAATACATAACAAACAAAACATAACACCCAGAATCAATTACATGATGAACACAAACAATATATCCTCAGTTCACTCTCCTACAATTCATGCGCACCTCCCCTTCACTGCCTTCTGGTGGCCTCAGATTCCCCATTTTAATCATGGAAACCCCAAAGTCCACCCAAAACGCCTCCAAATTCTCACTGTAGTACCTAACAAGTCCATCTCCCACACTTCCATCTCCCTTGAAGAGTTCCTGATCAGTGTGTAGCAGCCCCTTCTGCTGCAGCAGCCCCTTGAAGTAGCCCGTGTCGAACCTCGTCGGAGACCCGTCCAATGGGCCAAGGTTCTGGTCCCCTCCCGTGGTCGGACACAGCGATCGGAGCGTCCCGGCGAAGTAGGGGTCTATGTTCGATTCGTTGTAGGTGCGGTTGCGAAAGAACGCGCATTGCGCGAATCCGATGGTGTGGGCGCCGGAGAGGACTACGAGGTCTTGTAGGGTTAGGTTCCGGGACTGGAACCTGGAGACCAGAGTGGAGATGTTGGAGGATATTGGGGAGGGGATATTGGCATTCGCTGCATCCCTGCTCGCTGTTCTCGAGTCTTTTCTTCCTAGTAATACTGGATAGGCTGGGCCTCCTAACTGTGATCAGAATTTCACATGTTTTAACGTCACATTGATAAAGTTCGTGTATGATAAATATTTGATGATTATTTCGTTCGGTATCAGATGTATTATGTCATCACTATGATATACATGCCCTTATTGGGTCTGAATGTAACATTGAAAATATAATTTAGATTAATGAGTTTTTACTTTTAAACTATGAAATATGAAATATGTGATAAATCATTCAAACTAAATAATTAAATACATGGATTTTAAATGTACTAAATGCATAATTAGATTAACAAAAGTATGTATGACCGCTGGTCTATCAAAATACTTTATTACTATGTTTAACATGGGAGCTTGTAATAATTTTTTAATGATTTTTATCACAAATCAATCTCCTATGTAATTATTGGAGACTGATCATTACTGAAATGGTTCAGTTTAGTATAACTATTTTTAAACATAGTGTGAACTGGACCTATTAATTAAAGACTGTAACGTCGCCAATTAATTTTTTTATTTTACAAACTATAGTTTGTGCTGCTATATGTCCAAATACATTGTTAAATGTGGTTTACATGTAATATAAACATTTGACTCGACCCAATCAATTGAACCGGTTGAATTTTGACCCGGTCTAAAATTCAATCAAATTTAAAAATACGGTAGTATAAATAACGGTAGAGACCAATCAACCACCGTTTCAGCCAATAGTTTTTTAGAACCGGATACGAGTTGATTAAATCAGTCATTTCATTATTCACAGAAATTATAATTAATTACTTTTTAAAATATTAGTAAATTATTTTATATAATAAATTCATGCTGTGATGTTAACAAAAAGCTTTAAAAATATTAAGATTTCATGTAATCACATAAAAAATTTCTAAAGTATTTCGTATTTCTTGTAAATTTTTATTTAACAATAATAATTATTAATATATTCCTTATATTATAATGTTACTATTTAAATCTATTTAAGTCAACTATTGAACCAGTGACCCTCAATCCATTTATATTTTCAATTAATTAATGAACAATTCAGTTTTTAAAACATTATTACTAACCGTCGCAACAGAATCACGAGCAGCAACAGCGACAATATCAGCACAGGAGACCACATTCCCGTGGCACGCCTGGTTCACCGCCGTCTTGATCTCATCTATCACTTCAAAACCCCTTGCCGAGTGGTTGTTTGGGCCCGCCGTCTTCTCCCCCGTGAATGTCGCCGTGTCGTCCAACAACACTGATCCGTCGCAACCCTATAAGCAAAAGCAAAATTACCTCTAATTCTCAATTAAGAAATTTCTAATTGAACAAAATTAAGTTATAATGATTTTACGTTAACGAAGCAGTCATGGAAATGCAGGCGGAGCAACGATGCTCCCATCCGAGGCTCGCGCTCGATCGCCCTCTCGACAACGGCTTTGATGGTGGGCAAAGCTTGAGGACAGATTTGGTCGTAGAAATCAGGGCATAACTGAGCTTGTAGTACTGTAGGGTTTGTGATGGTGAACAAGACTATGAAGCACAAAAGGAGAGTCTTTTTGGTTGCCATTGCAAGAGAGAGTAGTATATTTTAGATTGTATGTTGTTTCAATGGGTTATATAGATAGAACTTGATCAAAAGAATTCTACATATGGTGACCAATTCATGAAGTTGTTGAGGTGCAGACTATTAGGGTTATTGATTTGGTCATGATTTTCTTCGAGTGTAAGTCATGCTTTGCATTAAAACATTAGTTGACTCCATCAGATTTGTGTTACTATTGTTGCTTCTTTCAAGAGATGGTGCTACGAAAAATCTATAAAGAAGTTTCTATTATTATATTTTAATGGATAATACTAGGGAAGACCATGTATTCAGAAAATATATTATATAAGGTTTAATTAATTTTAGGTATCTTTAGAAGACGTCTGCTTGGACAAGTCAAGCCCTTGAAATAAAGATTATTATATAATAATTTCATAACGTGTGAATTGACTAATTCCATAGACAAATGAACATTTGATAGTTAGATGTGATTACGTGAGACGACAGAAAATTAAACTTGCAAGTTGTTGGAAAATCTGACTAGTTATAATATCATGATCAAGAGATCCAACTGCTAATGAATCTCATGATTAAGAGATCTGATAACTACAAGTAATATACAATAATAGAAAGATTTGTTAGGTTATTCACCATCTGTTTTTTTTTAAGGATTTTATTCTTCATCTGTTGCTCTCCTTTCCCCCATTTTTTATATGTCCAGCTCTTCTTGTATAACTGTTGATATTTTGATGGTCCGGAATGAGTGTATACTCCAATTACTTATCAGCCGAGCATACTTCTATTGGTCAGAAATACATGTATCCACTTAATTTGGATGATTTATCATATTTTCATAATTAAAAAAATCCTGATAACCGTTTGTATTCTCACCCAACACACGATTTTTTGCATGCATTTTTTCATAGTATAATAATAGAATATATCTAAAAAATAGTTTAATTAATTTAATATTTTTACAGTACTTATATGATTTATTAATGTACGCATTCAAACTTCCTGAACATGCACGTGACTTTCAGTCTATGCGTGTAAATTAAGAGAAGCTTGTTTATTAATATAAATGAACACATATAATGACTCGTGATTGCGTGCGGTCGGTGCGGATTCGACGTGCGTCGTCCGATCGCGGGTCCATCGCATCAGACGGTCGGAGACGATTCACATCGACCGTTAGATGCGATGGACCCGCAATCGGACGACGCACGTCGAATCCGCACGACCGCACGCTATCACTCGACCACAAATAATTATATCTGTTAGACCAAATACTTGAAGTTGGTTTTGAATAGTATTATCTTTATTTTTTATTTCTTTTTAATCATGGAAATCATTCTCTCTTCAGACCTTACGAAATATGACTTCTAGGATGTCAAATTCCATCACTTGCAATTCAAAATTCCGTCACCAAGAATTACCAAATAAGCTGACTGGTTCATATATTCAATATGACAATCTAACATAGTTTCATCTAAGCAGTTGCACAAAATTATAATAACCCAAACTTTGATTAAAAATACATCAAAATCCAACTTCGCTTTAAATCATCAACTCACTGGTTATTTAAATTAGGTTCTCATGAAAAGCATTTGTTTCTCTTCTCATATTTTCTCATATTTCTCAAAATCACCTAAACATGACAAATACTACTAATCTACTACACTAATGAAAGCTTCTCTTCTCATATTTTTCAAAATTATTAGTTCTGCATCTAGAATCATTTTCCAGAATCACACATAGCAAGGTGAAACTATCACTCAGCATTTCATCACACCAACAACAAAAAAATATATGCTTAATCCGACAAGAAGACAGTCATATTAAGAATTAATTGCAAAGAAATTAAAGAAAATTTGGACTTGTTTACCTAAAAATCGAAAGCATCATTCTCTTCCTCTGCCGAAGAAGTGAGAACTTCACCTCTCTCTGCTGCATCTCTAAGGGCAGATGCAGCTGAATCATCAATTCCAAGAAGATACTGAAGGCGGGAGAGCTTCTCCGGCTTTGGGATGCTCTTCAGATAGAGGCAGTACAAATCCGATAGCTCCTCAGGTAATGACCAAGATAAAGGTTCGGCGGCTGTGACAGCCTTGTCACAGGCGAGCATGTTATTGAGGGAGGATACCTGTAAAACACACCAACGGGTCAGCAGCCTGACATGCAACCAAGGGTGATAAATTTTCGGTAGCATTTGGAAATGAGTTTGACAAACAGCCTTTTTAACTTAAAACAGGTTTTGAAAATTATTTTCCAGGAAGCATAAATTTGTTAGATTTTTTGAAAGGTTGTTTTTTATGACTAAATGTGTTTTTTTTTTTGCTTTAATTAAAAGCTGAGATCGCTGGGGACATTTGGAAACAAGTTTAAACCTTTTGCCAAATGCAGCCAACTGACTTTGTTTTTAGAGGCTTTTAGACTCTCAAGTACACATCAGTTTTGATAATTTCCAATAATCTCTTAAAACATTTAAATATTTTGACATGATTAGGTTCAGCAGTGCGCGAAATTGTATAAAAAAAGAGTGGAAGTTTGAGGTTCCGTACCACTCCTTCCCGGTTTTTCTGCCTCAGCAAAGACACAGCCTGAACCAGTGAATTCGACAATCTTTCTTGAGCAAGTTCATGCACCACTCCTTTCGCTTTCTCTGCATCTATGCTCAAGTCAGCCGGAATCTTCTCATAAACTTCCTCATCATCAAAATCTCCAGTTCCAGATGAGAGTATCTCATCCACCGTCTTCTTGTAAAGGTTCTCGCGCAAGCGTTCCGGAATCATGTTGTCCACCTCCACGTTCGCTTCTTTCAACTGCCGTATCTGAGTCATGCTGATTGTTCCCCGACTGACGGCCGTTTCAATGGCAGCTGCCATCTTTGTTGATGTTATGTTCTTTATGACTTTTTGTGCGTATTCTGCAGGAAGACCAAGCTGCTTTTGTACCTCATTCAGCTGCTCAACCTTCACTTTAGTCAACTGCCCATCGGCAAGAATCACCTCAGCCTGTTTCATGAATGCCTGCTCAGCCAGGCCTCTGTGGATCTCAACTATTTCTTTGCTTGTCAAGCCAAGCATTCCACCCAACTGGTTCAGATACAGATATTCTGAATTGTCTTTTTTTATTGTGACCTGTGCCCCAAATGGAACCACGGTCTTCTCGCCGGATATGCAGAAGAGCAAATAAGTTTTATATAGGTCAGCCCTGTCTCTCTCTGGCAGGTCATCCTTTAGCGTTATTTCTGTCTGACCAGGCTTCCCTAGTTTGGCTTCAAGTTCCTTACTAGGTCTCGTCTTTCTTAGTGTTTGCAAAGATTCCCACTCTTCTTCCTCAGATTGCTCCGAATCCTTCTTGGCTGGTTCGACATTTGTCACGACAGGTTCCCCCTTGATGTCTGCTATCAACTCAGTGACAACCAAGGAGTTAAATATTATCATTTTTTTCAGTTCTCTTGCAGATTCCTCACGGTTTCCAGCCATTCTGGATCGTTTAACGTAGTTCACAAACACCATCCGTACCTACAGAGAAGAACAGGGAAGCTGTGAGATTGTAATTTATCTGTTGATGATGAAACTTTTGATGATATGACCAAAAAAAACAGAAAATCCCACTTGGGTGAAACAAGATAAGAAACATTGACTGCAATTCTTGGGTTAAGTTACGTACTGCCTTGCTGGCAATGGCCATGGCAGCCTCCGGTTTCAGGCGCAAGCCCTGGGATGCTTTCCTTACAGCAGCTTTAGCTTCGGCATCATACCCGTCAACACCAGATGCAATTGCATCCTTTACAACCTGAAACATATCAAAATCGATATCCAATCAGGTCTCCAGAATGGTAGAATAGTCTAACAGAAAGGGAGTAATTACAAATTTGGTCTATATACTTAGGGAGTTGTAAACTGTTCAACTTCAGAAAATCTGAGGAATTATATGGAATACCGTATAACTCACCTTTTCAAACAATCGGCCACATATATCAGCATGTGCATCTTCAACAGTCTGCTGAGGTATGCAGAGCAGAACTCGTAAACGTAATAATGCAGCATTGTCATCATCATCCAGCACTCCATCTTCAACAGCTTTCTGAAGTCTTTGCCTATAGATATCTAATTCAGGGAGGGTAAACAAGTGAAATATTTAGATAATTTGCTCAGAAGCCCTGAATTTAAAAATAAAAAAAAAGAGCAAGTCATTTCTGGGTAAATTTCCTTAACTAGTTGATGGGCAGTTTCTTATTTCTTTCTTCTTTTTGTAATTAAAGGTTGACTATCCACCAGTAGATATTAATACCAAGAAGTACATAGCCCAAAGGCAACCAAGATAACAATTAGAAAAAGGAAAAAAGAGCAACAGATAGGACAGAAACAAAGGGGATGCAGAAGAGCAGATGAGCATTATTACATGGGTGACCAAGTACCTTTGTGAATGCCACTGGCTTTCTCGGGATCAAACTGCAGATCTTCACATAGCTTTTGAAGATAAGCTGCTTTACTATCAGCTGCTTGCAGCTCACCACTAGAAACAGCCAATGAAAGTCGTTTGCGATAGGCATTTGATGTAACCTCTAACAATATAACTTCAGCCTCACGTTTTCCTAGGCCAAAAATATTCTTCAGTTGATTTAGTGCAGCACGCTGCACAATGCAGAATAAAACAAGGAAGAGGATCAGATCAAACATAAATACACACACGCCAATGAAAGAAATCCAATCAAGATATAATAAATATCATCAACATACAACAAATGCACAAAATTATATGCATCCTACATCAGAGAATGCAGAACTCCAAGACTTTTTAACAACATTTGTAAAGAACTGCAGTTGTGAAATAATAGATTGGAGAGGCCATCACTCACACAGGAATTCTAACAAGCCCAGGTATCAGATGCTTCATGCAATTCAATGTAACTCTTACACCTCAGCTTTTTAAAACACTGCACAAAGGATAATCTCTCACAAGAGGAGATCAGGCCTTCAGGATCCAGGTGGATCATATTGAATCGTACAATTTGCATAAGTTTCAATTTATCATTGTGTATAGCAGGTGCAATCTGATATGCATTCTTTTATTGTTCCCTTCCTTTTTTTTCATTTTTTCCCTCTTTTTTGTTTCCTTAAGATAAAGTTTGAATTCCTGGCCTTAGGAAGCCCGAAAAGAAGGTTTTGGGATGAGAAAGTACATGTTTTAGGAGGATTGTGAAGTGTGAACTGAAGTGTAAAATCAGATAATAACAATATAATATATAAACCCAGATGCATCTTGCATTATGCATTTCCATGTGGGTACTTATCAGTTTTAGACATGCTCACCAGAATTTTATTGAGTTAATAGCTCCAAGAGGAGGGAGACAAATTGATGCAGACATCATAGCCGTACAATACATGGACGGCCGAGATCAAATGGAGCACAAGAAGAAGGGGCATCGTGATGAATCGAGAGCACCGTGACTTCAAACAGCCATAACTTTTGAACCGTAGATCAGAATCGCTATTATAATATGTCCACGTGTTCGTATCGACGAGCCCTACAGGAGTAGTGCTACGCCACTACGCCATTTTTCGGAGCGTTCTGAGATCGTCTTGGGGGTCAAATCGACGGTTCAAAGTTATTTTTACTATTTTTGGGTTGTTTTGAGGTTGTTAGGATTTTATTTATTTGTTAGGATTTACTATATTTAGATTTGAATTTCAAATCATTATTTGAATTCAAATTTGAATTTTAGTTAGGATTAGATAAAGATCTATTAGATTTGTTTGTTAGATTTAGATAATTAGTTGAGATCCTAGTTTGTTGGGATTCTCTTCTATAAATAAGCTTGTGAACCCATTTGATTATTTAGTTTATGAATATTTGAAGTTTAGTTATTTTATCTCTTGTATTTGTTAGGAGTACTAACAATTGCAAAGACCTCCCAATTCTCTATTATTTCATCCGAAGTAGTAGATTATTGAAGCCCAACCCCCTGGCATTCTTTTGAAGAATCAACAGCGACGTTGGAGCCTACCGATCTCGTTCTTTTGAACGAATCCGTAGAAGAGCGTGGTTGCACGCTGCATCAGGTGGTATCAGAGCCTGCGTCGATCATCGGCGCATCGTTCTAAAAAAAAAAAAAAAAAAAAAAAGAACATGCCGCCGAGAAGACGTCCTCTTAGCGACGCCTACGACCGAGAGGAGATACAACAAACCATCGCAGCGACTAATAGGCGCATGGATGAAAGGTTTGATGCAATGACGCGCCAAATGGAGGAGATGATGACATTTATGCAACGTCGCGAACGATCTCCAACCCCGCGACCACCATCACCACGATCTCCGACCGCACGATCTGAGACAGATGATCCCATGGGAGGAGGTTTCAATAATCCGTTTGCGCAAACCGAACAACGCCAACGAGGGGGATTTTTCGGGTCTCCTAAGGTACCCTCTGATCGATGGCAAACCGGCCTCAAAATTGATATTCCAGAATTTCAGGGAGGCCTTCAACCCGAGGAATTTCTCGATTGGTTGAATACCGTCGAAGAGGTCCTCGATTTCAAGGAAGTGCCCGAAGACAAACGGGTACCATTGGTTGCTACACGGTTTCGCGGGAGAGCTGCAGCGTGGTGGCAACAAATGAAACAAACTCGATCTCGACGTGGCAAATCAAAGATCGAAACATGGGAAAAGTTAAAGAAGCATATGCGGGAAGCGTTTCTACCGCATAATTATGTGCGGACGCTTTATCAACGGCTTCAAAATTTGCGACAAAGCACACGATCCATCGATGAGTACACGACGGAGTTCTATCTCTTGGTTGCTCGCAATGACCTCGCTGAATCTGAGGATCAACTCGTTTCTCGTTACATTGGAGGTATGCGCCAACAATTTCAAGACACTTTGAATCTATTTGATTGCTTTTCTATTTCGGAGGCACATCAACGAGCCTTACAATTAGAGAAACAATGGAGTCGAAAGAATTACAATTCTTCGGGTAAAGGAGGACCTAACACCTTGCCCCTAACAAGTCGAAATCCGGCGCAATCAGAAATCGCGCCTAAACCAACCCTGCACAATTTCCACCAAGGGCACCGACCATCAATCCAAGCATCAAATGCTTTAAGTGCGGCGAAGCTGGTCATCGGGCTGCCGATTGTCGCAAAGGAGACCGTCCGGGAAAAGCACTACTCATGGACGCCGACGGAGCGGAAGATGATGAATTTCCAGATCCTATTGATAACCCGCTTTATGATGATGAGGACCAATCTGATGAGGAAGTTGTCACTGGAGATCATGGACAATCCTTGGTCGTTCGTCGTGTGTGTTATGCTCCGAAAGAGGAGGAAGGGGATAGATGGCTTCGCAACAACATCTTCCATTCCACTTGCACCATGGTGACAAGGTATGCCGCCTTGTTATTGACTCGGGGAGTTGCGAGAATGTCGTTGCTGAAGAGGCCGTTCGAAACTCAAGCTAGACACCAAACCGCATCCGAATCCTTATAAATTATCATGGCTCCAGAAAGGGAACGAGGTAAAGGTTTCTAAACGATGTTTAGTTAACTTTTCAATTGGCTCTAAATATAAGGATAAAATCTGGTGCGATGTTGTTACTATGGATGCGTGTCATCTTCTATTGGGGAGACCATGGCAATTTGACCGGAGTGTTTCCCATGATGGTCGTCGTAATACTTATAGCTTTACTTGGGATAATACTCGCATAATTCTTGTTCCGAACAAGGAAGTCGTACCCAAACCCATTGCAATGACATGTAGTTTCCTCTCATATAAAAGTTTTATTGATGAGATGGAGGATTCGGGAATTGTCTATATGTTGATTGGACGCGACGAGGGAGATGATCTTGTTGCACCCACGAGGTGAAGCCCCTTCTCGATGAATTTCAAGACATCTTCCCCACTGAATTACCGGATGGTTTACCACCTATCCGAGATGTGCAACATCAGATTGATCTAGTGCCGGGTTCAAGTCTTCCAAACAGACCCCATTATCGCATGAGTCCTAAGGAGCATGAAGAATTGCGACGTCAAGTCGAAGAGCTTCTCGGAAAGGGATACATTAGGGAGAGCCTCAGCCCGTGCGCGGTACCAGCCTTGCTCACCCCTAAGAAGGACGGTAGTTGGAGGATGTGCGTCGACAGCAGGGCAATCAACAAAATTACCGTCAAGTATCGCTTCCCCATCCCTCGTTTGGACGATCTCTTGGACCAATTGGGCGGTGCGACGGTGTTTAGCAAGCTAGATCTGAAGAGCGGCTACCATCAGATTCGTATTCGCGCTGGGGATGAATGGAAGACGGCGTTTAAGACTCGAGAAGGCCTTTATGAGTGGTTGGTCATGCCCTTCGGGCTCTCCAATGCACCTAGCACGTTTATGCGCTTCATGAATCAAGTCTTACGACCCTTCATTGGCCATTCTGTGGTGGTATACTTTGATGATATTCTGATTTATAGTGCTAATGTTGAGTTACATTTGCAGCATCTTCGAGAGATTCTTGTGGTCCTACGCAGGGAGAAACTTTTTGCTGCGGTCAAAAGTGCTCATTCTTGACGGACAAAGTCCTCTTTCTCGGCTATGTTATCTCTCGTGATGGTATTTCAATGGATGAGTCAAAGGTTGAAGCAATCAAACAATGGCCTCCACCAACGACTCTTTTCGAAGTACGTAGTTTCCATGGTTTGGCGTCTTTCTACAGACGGTTCATCCCTCATTTCAGCACCATCACGGCACCGATTACAAATTGTATGAAGAATGGCAGATTTGTGTGGACTACCGAGGCAGCTGAAGCCTTCGCAATAATCAAACAAAAATTGATTACTGCACCCGTCCTCATTCTTCCAAACTTCACGCAACCGTTTGAGTTACATTGTGATGCATCGAAGGTGGGCATTGGAGCGGTTTTAAGCCAAAACATGAAACCCATCGCATTCTTTAGCCAAAAATTAAGCGGATCGAAACTCAACTACAGCACCTATGACTTGGAGTTCTATGCCATTGTTCAAGCCCTGAAGCATTGGCGACATTATCTTATTCACAGCGAGTTCATTCTATTCTCTGATCATGATTCCTTGAAGCACATCAACAACCAAGATAAACTCGCATTTCGTCATGGTACATGGGCCGAATATATTCAAGAATTTTCTTTTGTTCTCAAGCATAAATCGGGTGCTCTGAATCGGGTTGCGGATGCTCTTAGTCGTCGTTCTTCCTTATTGACATCCATGCGAACTAAGGTACTTGGGTTCGATTCTTTTCGAGACTTACTCGCTACTGATCCATACTTTATTAGTGTCTTGGAGGATATTAATGCAGGCAAACCTACGAGTTTCTCATTCATGATGGATTCCTCTTTCGAGGGAACCAATTATACGTGCCCGATTGTAGCCTACGACTCAAGCTCATTGCTGAGTTACATGGAGAAGGCCACATGGGGAGAGATAAAACTCTACTTTTGCTCTCGAGTTCTTATTATTGGCCATCATTGCGTCGTGAGGTTGCACGATTTGTTGACGGATGTCGCATATGTCAAGTTTCTAAAGGGAGTGCAACTAATGCCGGCCTTTACACCCCTTTGCCCGTTCCAGACCAGCCATGGACCAACGTGAGCATGGATTTCGTTCTAGGTCTCCCGCGCACCCAACGCGGTGTAGACTCTATCTTTGTGGTGGTCGATCGTTTCTCCAAGATGGCACACTTCATTGCTTGCAAGAAGACCAATGATGCCGTACATGTTGCACAACTTTATTTTCGAGAAGTGTACCGTTTGCATGGATTACCCCTATCCATTGTCTCTGACAGGGATACGCGCTTTCTTAGCCACTTTTGGCGGAGCTTGTGGAAGTTGGCTCACACAAAACTGGATTTCAGCAGCGCCTATCATCCTCAAACTGATGGACAAACAGAGGTGGTAAATCGATCTCTCGGCTCTATACTTCGTTGTCTCGTAGGAGATAATTTGAAGACGTGGGACCAAAAACTTTACCAAGCCGAATTCGCCTTCAATCGATCGGTGAACCGTAGCACAGGTCTCAGTCCCTTCTATGTGGTGTATGGTCTTCTTCCACGATCACCAGCTGATCTCGCACCGCTCCCCGACTTGAAGCGCGTCCATGGCAAGGCCGAAGACCTCATCACTCAACTCCAGCAGATTCACAACGACACTCGGCAACATCTCCTTGACAGTACATCCAAATACAAGCAAATTGCTGATCAAAAACGTCGTCTTGTTGAATTCGATGTTGGTGATTATGTTTGGGCTGTGTTAACCAAGGATCGATTTCCCGCAGGAGAGTATAATAAGCTTGCTGCCCGCAAAATTGGTCCCCTACAGATTTTGGAGAAGATAAATCCCAATGCTTATCGGTTGAAACTTCCAAGCCACATTCGCACAGCTGATGTCTTCAATGTCAAGCACCTCGTTCCGTATACAGGTGATAGTTCCAGTGATGACAATCTGAATTCGAGGGCGAATTCTCTCCAACCTGGGGAGGATGATGCAGACATCATAGCCGTACAATACATGGACGGCCGAGATCAAATGGAACACAAGAAGAAGGGGCATCGTGATGAATCGAGAGCACCGTGATGAATCGAGAGCACCGTGACTTCAAACAGCCATAACTTTTGAACCGTAGATCAGAATCGCTATTATAATATGTCCACGTGTTCGTATCGACGAGCCCTACAGGAGTAGTAGCTATGCCACTACGCCATTTTTCGGAGCGTTCTGAGATCGTCTTGGGGGTCAAATCGACGGTTCAAAGTTATTTTTACTATTTTTGGGTTGTTTTGAGGTTGTTAGGATTTTATTTATTTGTTAGGATTTACTATATTTAGATTTGAATTTCAAATCATTATTTGAATTCAAATTTGAATTTTAGTTAGGATTAGATAAAGATCTATTAGATTTGTTTGTTAGATTTAGATAATTAGTTGAGATCCTAGTTTGTTGGGATTCTCTTCTATAAATAAGCTTGTGAACCCATTTGATTATTTAGTTGATGAATATTTGAAGTTTAGTTATTTTATCTCTTGTATTTGTTAGGAGTACTAACAATTGCAAAGACCTCCCAATTCTCTATTATTTCATCCGAAGTAGTAGATTATTGAAGCCCAACCCCCTGGCATTCTTTTGAAGAATCAACAGCGACGTTGGAGCCTACCGATCTCGTTCTTTTGAACGAATCCGTAGAAGAGCGTGGTTGCACGCTGCATCACAAATCCAACATTCCAACCTCCTCAACAAAAACCAAAAAAAATTAAAAAAAATGCCAGGAGATGAGAATTCCCAAACAAGAGAAGAAAAACAAAAGAGACCCACTCAACACTCCCATAATACAAACCCTCCCAATGCCTTGTGTGATCACCCACCCCCTTGCCTACTCAGTAGTCACCTGAGTCAGCCCCTAAATGAATTTCCCCAATCCTTAGGGGTGATGTAATGGATTTCCAAGTATTCTCTATACAGGCTGGCATTCCCATGAAAATGTTCACATTCCTCATCATCCAATTAGCTCAATTCACAGCCTGAGGAATGATGGGAAACTTTGGCTTCCTGCTTTTGTCTGCTCTCTTCTTCCACCTAACTCCAAAATCTGGAGAGGGCTACCAAAGTGCACCTCTTCCCCGAAACAGAGCCATCCACATCTACACCTTTATATTATAATCACACTTGAAACACAAAATGCGCGACGGATTCCTCCTCCCCATTACATAGTTAACCAAACATGTCTCTGTGTTGAGCCCATTTACTCCTATTCGCTATACTGACCTGATCTCAATTGTCAGTCTTTTAAAACTGAGGGAGAGGGAGAGGGAGAGGGAGAGGGAGAAAAAGTTTCATTTTTTATTGAATGCCCAGCCTTTTAAAGCCAGTCAGAGAGCAAGGTGTTTACGATTTATCTTCCATCATAGCAGTGAAGAAAAAGATCCAATGTGAAATATCCTCATGCACGACATGCATGTCACCACCAAGATAATATAGACAAAGAGGTAACAGTTGCATTTTATTCACAATGAGAAATCAATGTTGAGTCGATAATCAATCTTACCTTGTTTTCTTCTAGACGCTTGCCTGAAAGTGCATCAACACAATACGCTCTATATAAGATCTTGAGATCATCCATCTTTCTGTCTCCATCATACTCTCCACCTACATCAAAAATACTCTAAGATGCCATCATCTGAAAAATGATTATGGACAGTAAATATGCACTGATGTAAAGCCACAATCAGAAACGGCATCATCTCTACCAATTAAGGAAACTGGCCCAATCCCTGGAGCAAATCTGTTCACTTCAGGATGTTTGCTTAACAACATGAGTGAGTCATTGAATCTAATAATCTTATCCAGCTCTTCAATGGCACCTGTTGTTTGGCTCCTGCATCATCCAGTGTGTTAGCCACTAAAATAAGATGATTGCAAATCTCTCAATGACACGCACAATACGAAACTTAGGATTATCATTATTTTTTGGTTTCCAGTTCTAAAATTTCTTTCTAACCTACTAATACTCATTGCAGAATTCTATCATCAATAAAGCCAAAAATTTTACAAGTACTGCATAAAAACACGCAGGGCTAAAAAACTCATTACATTTCATCAAGAAAAATATATTATCTGACTTTCAACATTAATGAAAGAGACAGTACATAAGGTAATATCCATATAGAACTAATAGCAAGAATAGTTAATAACATGCTTCAGTGAAAGACTCAAGAACCCTTACGCTGCTCTTGTCCTAGACTTCAAGATGTTAAGAGCGGCCGAAATATTTTCTTCCACCTGTTTCCTTGCCCACTCTCTAAACATATCAGCTGCAATCTGAAGAAAAAAATGGCCAAGAGTGAGTAATGCAGTTTCCATGCTAACAAGCCTTGTGACATGAGTAATGCATTTCCATGTGCGGACCATTGCATGCATAACCCATGATGTCGAGAGAATTATTTTGAAGACATACCTCATCTGAAAGCTTATATAAAAGTTGTGCTTCTCGCAAACTAATCAATTGTTTATCATCAACATCTGTAAGACATACAGGTCAATTATCAAAAAATTCTGTTATATCTCTTCAGAAAAACAAGAATTCTGTTGACACTTTATCAACCCCATGCAACTCTTTCTGAGTAATTGGTAGGGACTACCATCAAATTTTATGAATTGATTTGGGATACAATTCCAGCAAATAGGAAAAGCTGAAAACAGAATGAAAAAGAAAAGAACCTGAATCACAGGTTATAGATTGTAGCTTTAGCAAGAAAATGGGCATTCAAACTTCATAACAACAGTCAACAAAATGAAGTGATCAGAATGAGATGAAGTTTCAACTCACCTAGACATCATTACCACATTGTAAACCGAGCTTTAATTAGCTAGTTAGCACCCCCTGTCTCCGACAAGGAGGTCAGGGGTTCAAACCCTACCCATGCCAAATGTGCAAAGGGAACACCAATTAAGAGGCAATCTCAAAAGCATTAAGATAACTACGACCACTTCTGATTCCCTCCAAATATTCCTTTTTTGCAGCTAAAGTTTACATGCATCTTGACAGTTGAAAAGAATCACATGTTTTTCATTTGGTAATGCCAAAATATATGCCATGTTTATTTAAGATGAGATGAATGACTAAACAGGGTCTTGTGACCTATTTACTTTTTCTTTTCTTTTTTTGAAAAACATGATGTAGGTAGGATCTTGTTAATATAAACCACAAACAAAAGCAGAAGAGGGATCTCTGCACAAAGGTAAACAAAATGAAGAAAAGATAGTTAATAAATAAAATGAACTTCCCCCCAAAACATAACACCACACCCTATTGCAAAGGATAACCACCATGTTGCACTATCCGAAGTCCGAACCATCTATTGCCCGTAATAATGGAAAGCGCCTCCACACCAAGAACATAAGGATATCATCGCCCATGTATTCTCCACATAGACCCTCTTATGATTGAATATACATTTATTACAAGTCAATCAAATGCTCCAATCAACCACATGCGGAACTAGCCTTTGAAATTTGGCAAGGTTCCGTCTCTTACAAACAATTTCCACATATCTTCTATATCCCTAAAAGAACAATTTGATCATAAGGTCTAACCATCTTTTGCCAAAATTTGAGAACTAAAAGGACAACCTAAGAAAAGATGATCCATTGTTTCTTCCTCCCTTCACAAAGCTCACAAGTAATATCGTCATCATGAATGATATGATGTAGTTCTTATGGCCGGTTATTCGTAGAGCCCTCCTCTACCGTGACTCAATCTAGCCTTTTCGGGCCGATGCTTTAATACAATCATGGCATATGCCTACCATTACTCAAAAAAAAAATTGTCATCATGAACCTAATTCAATTGATTGGCTTCAGTGAAGGCCTTTCCAAGGGTGAGAATATGCATAAAACATTGAATCTTCAACAAAGCAAGAACCCCATTTGCCTATTAAGTTTTTTTGGAGAAAGATTTCACGGGAAAACCGAAGCGTGAGGACAATTTCCAAATAATTGCATCCTCTTTTTCCAAATTCGATTCAGTTCAACCACTTACAAAGCTGCAAAGAAAAGCCAACTTTATCGTTTCTTAATTGTTAAGGTTATGCCGTAGCAATGGATTTCAAATGATGGTATTATCACCACATGTGAAGGAGTCATAAATGAGATCATTTTCGTCCAAAGCCACCCGAAAATCATTGGGACAAAGATAAGCCAGAAAAGTGCCATGAAGCCATGTATCTTTCAAAACCATGTCTTCAAGATCTAGATCCAACAACCACTCCATGAGTTTTAAGAGACTACAACATACACTCTATGGAAGCTGCCACGCCCAAACTTCCCTTACTACACCCCTTCTTTCTTTCTTTCTCTTTTCTTTTTTTTTCTTTTTTTTATTTTTTTGATCCACCCATTATAGTTTCACATAACCAACCTAAAGCCTTTTTTCCTGAACTTTCAACGTTTAGGTCCATACGATAGAGATGGTGTTGACCTATAATATCTCCCTTCAATTTTGTGGTGCACTATGACCACACAACTCACACCTCTAGTTCATCTCCCTGTCATCAAATCAAATACACACGATTTAGGAAAGGTAGTTATAGAATCATTACTTTCAAGTGCATCCAAAAAATGCAAAGTGACTTAACTATAAATTACCACTTTGGTCAAAAGAATAGAAAACCCATTTCCAAAAAATGCTGAATAACAAAATTTCAATGTGTCACCTCTTCCAATTAAGAACAGTTTCGCCGCGTACAGTCTCTGAGCATTGTCTCGGATGGCAATCTCAACCTGATAATGGATATACATCCACACATAAAAAGAAAGAAAAAAATTGATGAAAATTATCATGCTATTAAGCTTAAATACATGTGTGAAATGATTTTATAGACAAACCAATTAAAAGCATCGAGTATCAAGATAGTGTCAACCAAATCCAATACTAAAATATGATAGAATATGATTGGTCCATTGCATATATATATTGATATTCTGTTCTTATGATAAAAAATAAAAATAAAAATAAAAAAGTCCACTTCCTAAAACACCTCTTACTTGATTTCCTAATGTTAAGGAATTTGGGCCTTACTTTTTAATGCACAGATTTCAGTAATATTAGTCCTACAAAAAATTTTATACTAGTCCTATAGTTAGGTTCAGTGCGAAATTCGAAGGGCATCAGGTATAAAATGAAATCAAAAGAACTGAAAAAAATGGAAAAGAGGGGGAAAAATAAAATAAAAAATAAAAAGATGATAAGTTACTAAAAATCGTATAATATAAGATCCACATCATTATGAGCTAAATATCCATGACCGGCAATAGCAAAAGAATATAGCACGATACTATTTGCTTTGGACACACCTAATTAGTACATCTTTAATTACAAAATCATGACCAGCACCAAATCATGAAGAAAAAACATACTTTCAAGAAGGCACAGAAAGATAATGCACTTGCTGAAATAAGTAATATTTATAAAAAAGACAAAATCAAGAATGCCAAAAGTCATACAGAAAATTTTTTGTTAAATAAAGTTGATTATCATTATCATTGTGACCATGCATGAAGAATCAAACATATTCTTATAAAAAGCACGGATGGTATAACTTCAACATACTGCCACATAAAGCAAGCAATTTAACTAGAAGCGTGGCAGAAAAGTTAAGCCACCAAAAAAACAATGTTGAATACCTGAGAATCAGTGACCTTGAAAAGTCGCTTCCAAGGCAGAAGGAAAGATGACGCATCTCCAAAAACAAGTGTGGAAACATAAATGAGCCTCTGAAATGCCTGCACTGGAAACTCATAATAATTGTCAAGCTCTAAAATTTCCCAAAAAAATCTTGCCATCTGAACCTGACAGCATTGGAAAGAAACACACCCGACGCTGCTCTAAATCAGCCTCACGGTCTCCGGTTTCCAGCCTTTGCCTGAAAATGCGCCTTCCAATCTCCATATGTACAGAGGCAGCATCCGGGTCATCAATACCAAGGGCATTTTTAAACTTGATTATGGTTTCAACTTCATTGCCTTTGAGATTATCATTTTCATTGAAGCTTTCACCACCAAGTGGTATAACAGAATGCACAAATCTACATGCAGAAAACATAAAAGCCTATTAAAGATTAATGTAGAAGCTGTCATCACATACTCTTTTCTCATAATTGCTGACTTAAGTACTTAAATCATACCAGAATGAAAAGAGATAGTGTTCTTTTTTTTTATTGAGGAAGGACCAATTATATTAAAGAGAATTGCCCCCCGAACAAAAGGAGATAAGGGATCTCCAAAACAACAGATGAAAAGTATAAAAAAACAAAAAAGAGAGATGGGTAGACTTCAGGAGGAGTAAACCACCCAAAATTAACCCTGAAACAGCGCATCTCACGGCCCCTTCCAAATAATGGAGTGTTGATTGTCTTGAATCATACCCTTGTTCCCTAATGCTCTGTTTTATTGATTAACCCACGCATTAAAATGTGCACTTCTCATCAAAAGTTTAGTTCTTATTTAAATCATGTCTCATTAAAATTACATTCATTATTTAATCATTCACATGCTAAATGAATTAAACATGTATTATATGCATAATACATATTTTGCTTGTTTAACTGAATTAAAACCAAAAAAAAAAAAATGCTCGACTAGGCTTCGGTCTGCTAGATTTTAATATTGGCATTGGTGGATTTAGCTAAATTCAAATTTTATTAACTTGAACTCTGAAGTTTTTGTAATGTATTGATGTTTTAAAATCATAGAGAGATCATGGATTTGATTTAATATTGGTGATTTAGAGCTTGATGAACAGGCTTGTGAGGTGGATGGACACCTAGGCCCATATAGGTCGCCTAGTCACCTATCCCAGTTGACATCAAAAAAAAAAAAAAGATAAAGATACCAATCTAATCAAAATTAGACTCACCGGCTGTACACTTCGCAAAGCACCATTTTGTAGGCAGGGTCCTCTTTGTTAACCCCATACCTGAAAGACAACACGCAGAAAGAACAACAATTAAAACAAATCAAAATGGATCATCCCAAGATCTAGAACAGCATATAGAGTAATATCAAAGAAACCACTAACATAAAAATCTTTACAATTGTAGGCCACAATAATGCACATCATAATACACAATTGATCAAGACATAAGCATACTCATTTTCTACAAAGTTATAAAATCAGATTAGTGAATAGTACGAACTTCTTCTCAATCGCTTCGATGTCCTCCCTCCTGAGCTTGGTCAGATCACCATACCCCGCGACGAGATTATACAAATGCACCGCCGCCACTTCAGGAACGCAAGCATTCAACGCGTACGCCGCAGCCCCACCCACGGCGCCCAAAACAGCCGCCCCGCCGGCAGCGGCGAGCTGGCTCGCCCCGAAGCGGAGCCCCAGCCCGTAACCCCCGGCAGCGGCACCGGCGACCAGGGCGACGGACACCGCCAGCCTCGCCGGAGGCGGGATGGCGTCGGCGAGGGCCTGGGTGCCAGTGAGCTCCTTCTTGTCCCAGGTTACGCGAGGATTCGCATCCGCAGAGGTCGTCGCCTCGGAGACGTAGCTTCTCGGGGTGCGGAGGCGGCAACGGCGGAGGCGGAGGGGGGTTTCGAGGAGGCGGAGGCGGAGGGGGTTGGGATTGATCGGGGGGAGGAGGGGGCGGCGGGAGGGGGTCGGGACGAGGAGGGAAAGCTCCATCTCGTCCGGCAACGGCGAGAGAGAGAGAGAGAAAATTAGGGTTTTTAGGGTTTTAGAAGGGCCGGCCGAGAACGAGAGGTGGGAGAAGAAGAAAGGACTGAAGGGGGTAGCTTATCTATTACTGTTGTTTCTTTCTTTCTTTTTTCTTTTAATAGAATTACAGTAATACCCTCCAGGGCGTTAGGTGAGTCGCTTGTCGATGGAGGGGTAGGTTGGGCATTGTGTTGTCTCGTTTGCCTGTTGAGCGAAAGGGTTGAAGAGATTTGATCGTGGACCGTCTGATTAGATCAGGCGGTTGTTTGCTTGCATGACTCAGATCCGTCGTACAACGGATAGTCTCTAATGATACCACATCGATATATTATACAAAGATTTGGTAAGATTTTATGTTAATTAATAGAATCTTCTAAAATAAATCAATCTAACTCATCCGTTGAGCGAGTTTTAGAATCGACTATAAATTCACTAAACTACTATTTTCCTATTCACAAATTATAATTCATTACTAATTAAACTATTATATTCAGTTAAAAAAATTATATTTTATATAATAAAATCATGCTATGATATTGAATAAAAACTTAAAAACAATAAGATTTAACACAATAATTATACAAAGATTTTTTTAAAATATTTCTTATTTTTTGTTAATTTGTTTATTCAATAATAATAATAATAATGTTACTATCCAAATCCTGTTAACTCAACAATTAAATCAATGATTCTTAACTAGTTCATTTTTCCAATTCAATTAATGATTCAATTTTTAAAACATTAAAATACAAAATAAGCGCCACTCGGATTCTTCCCTTATCTAAGTACTCATACTTCCCTTATCTAAGCACTCATACGCAAGAGAAATGACTGAGTTATCCATTTATATTAAGGAAAGAAAAAAGATTTTAGGGACCCAAGGCCCCATTTGAAGTTATTGAAAAGCAGATATTTCTGTAATAATACATTAAAACGTACTTTTAATAGCTTTTCAAATTCGGTTATTTAACACTGAAAAGGCAATAAATCGAGTTTGAAATACACCTGCTAATTTGTGTTTGGATCCTCGCTTGAGTTTTTTCAACCTTTCAAACGCATAATCCTCTCATATGTGGATCCAAAAGGGGGTCAAAATCTAAAAAAAACAAAAAAAAATACACATAAAGACGTGAGCTGAGAGTGAATCACCTGATCTTATTCTTATGGGATACTTCTCTTTGCATTATAAATTCCAACTTATATGTGTGAGCTGAGAGTGAATCACCAGGTATACAAATTTTGGGGGACAATCTGTATATTCACAGTCAAAAATCCCTAGTTGTGATTTATCTTTAAAGCAGTGATTAATATTTTACTCTGTATACCTGAAGGGGTTGCTGCCTTTACAACATTGCTCGTCATCTTCTGCCGCTATTCCATTTCACCCTCAGAGACTGCCTCCACCTGCAGTTCGAAGTCATCGATTTCCTTGAAGTATGCCCTCTGTTTATCGATGAAATCTTGTGACAGTTTGTGCTTCTCAACACCCCCAGGAACCTTGTATCTTCGTTTCTGCACATGGATAAAGCGAATATTGAGGTGATGTAGTGGTGTTGGTGCAATGCAGCTCATATTGATGGTGTTGTATACTCGTAGCTATAGGTCATTCTCAGTGCAGTGAAAACAAGAATTGCAAGATATAACATTATCCAATAAGCACAACTATAAACTAAAAGATGCCAATCAAATAAAATCATGTAATCCTAGTCAAGTGTCAGAAATATTGTGAACTAACATATTTAGTGCATCATTGTTTATCTTTCAATATATATACATACACTTAGCAGCCCTTTATACAAATAGTGCATCTTGATATTGATTGTGAAATGAGATTTGTTATCACCTCAATTGTTGCATAATGAGAACAGAGATAGCATAAAAGATATGATCCAGTCAAAAAATAAATATAAAAAATGCATTTTAGTCTATTCTATAGGCAGAGAATAATCAAGAAAATAATGCATAAGAAACTTTCATTAGCATAATTGATGTCTTTAGTACAATATGAAATGAGAATAAAAAATAAGAATATCCTCTTTAGCAACAGGGACAGGAATTAAAATGTTGATTGAAAAGAGAAGGGAAATACAATTTGGAAGGAGTAGCCACTTGTACCATACAGCAGGCATATGAGCAGAAATGTACCTTCTTGCTCTTTGTATCAGGGACTGGGAAGATTTTTAGGTTACCAGCATCTTTATGTTTCCTCTTCAGCTTATCCCTATGTGGAAGACATCAATAAATAAATAAAATTAGTCTATGTAATTAATAAACAAAAAGTAATCTAAGAAATATAGTAATTTAATGATAACATCTACAACAAGTATGACAGGCCACATTTTTATTATCCTTAACTCATCCAAGCCATTGGATGAGATCCAGAGATGCAGAACATGAAACCATGGATGAGAATTATGTTTTGAGGGGTGGAACAACATTATAACAGATCATCAATAGATCAACAGAAGAAACAAATGAAGATCCAGAGAAGATGTATGAAAGTTTTTCGGAACAAAGTGACTTTTGAGTTTAGAACTAAGAAGATCATTGAAAAAACCCAGGTCCAAACATCCTGAAGAGCATTAATGTTATCAGAACATACTAATCAACCCCAAATGCTAAAAGTGATCTGCAAAATGCAATAGCTCAACGAAACAACATTAGTCTCACAATCAAAAAGACCCTAAACAGAGCTATTGCAGCAGCAAATTTGACATAATTTATGTTCCTTCTCTTATCTGAGGCATACATATAAACTGCATCATATTCCATGACAAGAAACAGAAGCACATGCTACCAGACCATATACAACTTTTTCCAGATACAGAAGAAGCAATTGTTTGGTACAGAAAACTAAAACAAATTTCAATGCAGAGATATACATCGTGGTTGTGATAGCTAATTCAGCAGGAAAAGAAGGAGTAAAAATTGGGAAATGTTAGTCATTCTTGTAGCCACTTTTGCAGACCGCACACAGTTTATATTTTTAAAAAATTATATATTTGTCTAATGAAATATATATTTTTACAGAAAATGAAATCATTCATAATAGAGTATACAATGACATGGTAGAGTGCGTACAACGATGATGGGTGATGTGTCGTTAGGCCATATGCAAGAAGAAGTGTGACAGTGCCCATAAAATTAATTCACAAGAGACGACTAAAACCAAGAGACAAACCCGATCAATCTTCAGTTTAACATACTTCAAAATATCAACACAGTGTCCCAAATCCAACCAAAAATGAAGTTGCAACAATCATTGCACCGTGAAACCGTACTCATGATACGTACTCAAAAATCCTGGCCCTTGCAACTGGGGGGCAGCTCAATGGAACTATAATGATCTTTCCCATCTCCTTTTCCTCAGCCTTCAGTGGATTATCAATTGTCTTTGTGTCTGGTCTTTCATGAAACACAGATCTTAGCGAAGCTCAAACTTAAAATTGATAACGCAAGGTCTCACAAAACGTAATTATTTTCTGATTTCACCAAAAATAAAACAAAATCCGGTCAATCTAATGAGAATTCCCCCCAAATTGAAATAGACCGTACATTGCAGAAACTCGGAAACCCAATAGTCACCTAAACATCAAAATTCGAGCAATTAATGCCAAAAGCACTACAGCATCTACAGCGGCAACATTGAAACCCTATAAATCTGTCCAAAAATAAAGGGATCGTCGTAATTACCCCAATCCGCCGAAACTCGCTTCACCGGGCGATCCGAAGGGACAATGCGAGTGGACCTAGGGTTTTCGGAGGCGCTAGATCCGATGATGTCTTCGTATCTTACGGAATTCTCGACGGAAGTAATGGAGAGGGAGGAGGGTTTGTGGGGTCCGGGGGAGGTGAATTTGGGGAGGTTCGTTCGGTCGGAGAGGGGTTTCCGCTTCGGCTTTGCTTCCATGCTTTTCCTTCGCAAGTGCAATTTTTTTTTTTTTTTCAATTCTAGTTTTTCAGGGGAAGATATTTGAGAGAGAGGAATTATGAGTGCCAATGGCGGGAAAATGGTTGTCCGTTTCGCTGGTCCATAAACCGTTGTGTTGTTTTCCGTGTTTTGAAATATGGGACAATGGAAGACAATAATAGTATTGGTGCGATGGCTTCAAATATCTACATAGTTGAATGTTTTTAGACGAATTTTTTCTGTTTTAATAAGAACCACAAATAAAAAAGTGTATAGTTTTTGTTTCAACTTTGGAACTTCCCATTTAACTGTAATTGAAAGGAAAAGATGAAAAAGTGAATGGAGGAAATTCGTATCTAATGGTCTCCTTTATAGGTAAAATTTCTAAAGTTTGGGGATCGATGGTCCACCGTTTTCACGTGATCGTGTGGTCCAGGTCGTGCACCATATGATACATCTCAGCTCATAACAACAATGCGCATGTGTGTCAAGTGCACCTTTAAAATATATCCACGTGTCAGGGTGGTATGTACCAATGGTCTAATATAAGGTGTCCACCAAAATCAATTCATCATAATACAAAGAGTTCACCTTATAATCATTAAAATATTTTTCAAACAACCTATGTGGATTAAAAAAATATGACCGTTTTTCATCGTCCATAAAGACCACTCAATTCTAAAGTATGCAAATATTCAAACATTTGCTACTTTAGAATATATAGCTGTTACATGCAGTCCACGCCTATAATTCGTTATATTATATATATCTTCATGGTAATCCAGAAATATTTTTGTCAAATTAAAATACATTTTATTTTACTGATTAATTTGCTTTAAAAATTAAAAACGCCAGGATTTATTTTATTGATTAAATATATTTGTGTTCTTCAATCATTGTTTCAAGTTTTACTTAAAGTTTCAAAGATAATTTCATCTCTTATCGTGAATTATTTTCAACAATAAATGTTTTATTGTATGATTGGACATGTATAAGTTGTGAATAAAAAATAAATAAATGTGGATAAAATTTATAAAAAATGAAAAAATAATATGATATAGGTTCTCTAATTATAAAAAATCAGGTAATGATAATTGATTTGACATATAAATATCTTTATACTAATGAAATTGATTTGAATAGAATTACATAATTTTAAATTCAAAATTAGTTTATTCTTGTATATTCAAACATAAATATCGCACTTGTAAGGTTGCAACTTGAGCGGTTGTTAAGTCGGGTTGGAGGGTAGTTCAAACACAACTCACTCACTTAAAGTGTCCAACCCAAACTTAACTTGATCCTCAACCTAAAAAACTCAAATCGAACCCAACTCGAGTTTCAATCCGTGGGTTTAGGTTCGAGTCAGTTCAGGTTGAGTTCGGGTTTTCTCTAGGGCACACTTCAATATGGATGAGGTCAGAAACAAACCACATACTTGATGGTACTAATGGTATTAACAAAACTCAGACTTGACTGGATTAATAAAAGAGTGACAATTATAATCAATAATTAACTGTGTAAATTAATTCACAACTGTATAGTTTAATATTAATCAGACTGATCGAAATCAGTTTTGATTAAATTTGGACTGACTACACCTTGTCCCCTCTCCCCACCTATTTTCACTACTCAATTCACTGAGGACTTCTATGTAATGTTTCTATCTAAACAGGGAGGGATTAGGGTTTTTTTTTATGAAAAACCTAATTCACGGAGGACTTCTACGTAATATCTCTTCTACCGATAAACCCCTCCACTCTACACTCCGCCGTCGAAGGATCACCCCCTCCTCCCCGAAAATGGCGGTCGCTTCATCTCTCCGCCTCCAAGTCTCGCCTCTCCTTCTCCCAAACCCCAACGCCTCTCGTCGTCTCCTCAGAAACCCCAAATCGGTCCGTCTCTTCACCTGTTCCCTCCCTTCGGCCGTCTCGCCGGCTCCTCCGCCGGTGGAGACCGCCACCGAAGTCTCCGCCTCCATCGGCATACGAAAGTGGGAGTCGATTCGGAAGAAGAAGGTCGTGATGCGTGTCGGATACGTCGGCACCGACTACAGAGGTGAGAGTTCCTGCGATTTGTGTTTTTTTTCCCTTCTTTTTTAAGATATTTGTGATTCTGATCGACTTCACGGAACTTTTGTCAGGTCTCCAGATACAGCGAGACATCAGCTCTCTATCGAGTGAGAAACCAATGGAAAGATCTGTCTTTCTATTTTCGGTTGATATTCGAATCTTATAAGCTTCTATGTGTATATGCCAATTTCGAGTTCTAGGGCCTGTTTATATGAAGAATTTTTTAAAAGAACAAGACAACTATAATTCTACTCTAATGTCGGACTTTGAAATGCATGAAGGAGGCCTCTTTGTTCAGATATGCAATGCAGGAATTTTTCGATAAGATGCGGGCATTTGTTAGTTCTTTTTGACACCTATGTGTTTTGTTCTTTGAATGAATTGGAGACCAATGATGTTGTTAAGGGTTCAATATTTATTTCTTGACTAAGAAAATGTGAATTGTGAAATCATGTACTCACCATTGTTAAAAGGATTGCTACCAGGATGAGTTTCGGCATGTATGGAAAGTGATTTTTTAAGGATATGTACAGTATTTTATATTATCTGTTGGAATGTGAATGGCACTTAAGAGGGGAGTAACTAGGCCAGTCATAACATGTATTTGATTTATTTTTAATTGAATTCTTCATGTAAGACAATTATTTGAAAATGTGAGCAGATTGGCATGTGGTTCTTCAGTTTGACAGAACGATTAAATGTGGTTATCTTTTGAGAACCGTGCTTGTATTTTTAGCAACTTATAATATCAAAGTTGTCTGATTGATCAAGATGAGTAGAGAACAACTCTCATGAGTTTTTGATGACGTGGAATTTTCTCTGTTTGTCTTGATTATTGCAATAAATTAATCTTCAAGGTGTTGATTGTGCTATATTCTTTTAATTCAGTAAACTTTAGGCCAAGCTTGTAGAGCAGTTTGCTATATATTATCCATGCCAACAACTATCTTTTGAATCCTCTGTAATTCTTACAACTTTTTGTCCTTTTAGCCTTTTTTTTGCCCAGTATCATAGTAATGAGAAAGTTAATGATGGTGTTATGCACTGGTGTAGCATGAATGAGATTTTGCTAAAGCATTATGATCTTGCAATGTAGCCATTGAAGGAGAACTCGAAAGTGCCCTTTTTAAAGCAGGGGGAATCCGCGATAGTAATTATGGGGACCTGCATAAAATTGGGTGGGCCAGGAGTAGCCGAACTGACAAAGGGGTAAGAATTTCCAATACACCAAACACTTTTAGAGGGATGCTTTCATTACCCAATTTCTGCATTATTTTATGATATTCCATTTAGTATACGAATATCGCACTGTTGAAATGTGTCGACACTCATTTCCCTTGTTTTGAGTGTCTGGCTCCTATATCGGAATGGGATATATCTTGTATCCCTTTGCCTTTCCTATCTTTCTTGTACTCTCAATTTTGTAGTTTATCAGTTTTAATAAAATCTGGTGGACACCACTTTTGGAAAAACATGTGACAATGAAAGGAAATCATTGAGGGAGGAAGGGAGGGTATTTTGCGTTTATTATCTAATTATTGGTTTTATTTTTAAAACATGTGCCTAGTTAATTATCGTTGGTGTCTATCTTCCTCTTCCCAAATATGCATTATATGCAAAATTAATATGTATATTTTGATACTAGTCTCTGGCTTATAGTGTCTGGATATCACCAGGTTCACTCCTTGGCGACCATGATATCTTTGAAGATGGAAATCCCTGAAACTGCGTGGAAAGAAGATCCTTGCGGGATTGTTCTTGCGAATCATGTTAACTATTTTCTTCCTGACAATATTAAAGTTTTCAGCATTCTACCTTCACAAAGGTGAGCACCCTTCAATTCAGCGGAAGTCTCATGCCAAACTATTCTCATATATGATTCAGTAAATTTCATGAAACTGATTTATTTTGCTCTTTGCTGTTCCAATCATGGTAGGATAAACATGGCTAATTCCATTGTTATTTTAGCACCATGCAGTGTTCCTTAACTCCATTACACCAGTAGATGTAACTTTTACAAAGCCATTTAACCTTTCGTTAACATGCAGCTGTCCAATAAAACATTTGTGTGCCATTTCAACTATGAGCTTTTCATCCTATGTTCTTCTCTCAGTACTGAAATGTATCAAAGCAGTATGCTTAAACAATTCACAATGAACAACCCAGTCGAACTGTGCAAATATATTTTCACATTTTAAATATTGTTTTGAGATAGATAATAGATTGGGATGCTGCCCTTCCATGGAATGCCCTGATTCTCATTTATGTTTTGGTGTAGCAATAGTTATGCCCATTTTGTGATACAATGAGGAAACTATAAATCCTTCATGCAGTCAAGACTATTTAACATAACCCCTCTTCCATCAGTCATAAGAAACATATTCCTCTTCCAAGTTATGCTAATTAAGCATTCGAGGTCAAACATTTATATTAGATTGCACATCCACTTAAGTTCCACTCCATTTGCTACTCAAACACCATTCTCAGTAATAAGGGCCTGTCCATCTTGCCATGCAATCCATGATATCTAGGAAATGTGGTTGCCCTTTGAAATTCAAACATCAAAGAAAACAGACTAGATAGCATAGCCATTCTTATGCTTTGTAAACATGGTCAATCATATGCTTTGCTAAGTGTTACATTGGTAGATAAAAAGTTGATATATTCTGTATGTTTTGCCAGATATTAAGATGAATTTGGATGAGATTGCCTATGAACTTTGATTAATTGCAGGTTTTACCTGTTTGCCGAGAATACGGATTATACTCCAATGTCCAATGTTTTCTTAAAAAAGGCATACATGGTTGTCGATTAGCAGATTCACATAGATGATACCATGATCTGAGGAATTTTCCCAAATTTTCGTGTGACTAATTTTCCAGCAACATGGTTCCCCACCTTTCCACCGACTCAGCCATATTATAAGACTCTCTGACTCAAAGTTCACTTGGTTAGGAACTTTTAAATGGGTTTATATTATTTCCGAACTGATGTTGTCTATTAGCAGATTCATCTTAATAATTCCATAGTTTTACCATAGTTTTCCTTTGACTAACTTGCCAGCAACATGATTCCCCACTTCTTTTTTTACTGATTGCGCCATGTTACAAGATTCTCTGATTCAAAGTTCACCTGATTAAGAACTTTTAAATGGGTTATTTATTATATGCAAAAATGTTTTTTGTCATAAGCCCATTGAATCTCAATGCTGATATTCCTCACTATCTGCCAACAATCTGGCTACAGAATGACAGGGTTATTCCATCCATGATGGTTGTCATCAATTGCATATTCCCATTTTATCTGAGTCTGTACTTTGTTGAAATGAGATCCTTTCAATTATTTCCGAGTATATGTTTTGTTAAGAAAAATAAAAGGCGATACTGGCAAACTTTTTGTAAGTTGTTCATTTTGAGTTCAGACTTTTATTATATGTTGGAAGAAAACTCGTCAATATTATAACTCGTTTGGTTGGAGAAATAAGTGGATTTTTTGTAATCTTCTTTAATGATGTAGGGAATGTGGAGAATTATGTACCCGAAAGAAAACTTTTTCGTTTATTGATGTTTTTTTTAGCGACATCAATTCCTTTTTTTGATAATAATGAAATTCTGTACACATCTTTTTAGTCCTTTGATTCAGGAGTTTTGACGCAAGGAGGGAATGTTCTGTTCGGACATACTCTTATCTCCTTCCGGCAGATATCATTGGGATAACAAACAGTAGCTGCTCCAGAAAAGTGGATGATCATTTATCGGAATTCAACAATATATTGAGAGAATACGAGGTATGAATTTTTTCCATCTACTGCAATTTTAGCTTTATTTCAAGCTGTATACAGTACTTCATGATGTCAATTGCAGGGAGAACATCCTTTTCACAACTATACGGTGCGCTCCAAATACAGGACTCAACCTACTAAGAAATTTCACTCTCCTAAAAGAACAAGTTCACCAGATGATTTGTCAGTCTCTAAATCTGAAGAAGCCGATGGTCTTGAAGACAGTGGAGTTGATGAGGCCACTTTTGATGCCAAAGAGGAAAATCTGAGTCCTTCATGTAGTAGTGATTCTGGTGAGTCACATTCTGGTGGACAGTTGGGAAGGAGATTGAGAAATTCAGAAGCCCCATTAGTTGTGTGCGCACGATGGCTTCATGAACCAGATGCAATGGACAGAATCGGTGCTTCCCACTTCAGAAAGATCTTCAACTGTTCATGCGGAAATCTGGAGACAAATTCAGGAATGAATTTTGTTGAGATCTCCATATCTGGGGAGTCCTTCATGTTGCATCAAGTAAGTCATTGAAGCCAAAAATCTTTGAATTTAGATAATGTTATTGAATGAAATACTCTTTCATAAAAATCTTAGCACTTCAGTGAAGTTATTGCCTAGAATTCAGGATATATTTTTCTAAGCAATTCATATTTCTACCTGTTTATGAAGACAGAGCAAAACAATAATCCACTTATACTCTTTTAGGGAAAGAAATGTGATTAAGTTGCCACTTTTCACCCTAATTGATAGATGAAGAATTTCATCCTGGTCAGTAAGAAGATCTTTCAGATTCTTGAACTTTTCATATAGGTATTGCATTGATGTACTACCATTGCAGCGTGAATATGGATCTTCAATTAATGACCACCCGACTGATTGAAAAAGATGGATGGTGAACCCCAGATGGATAGTTCGAATATCCGTCGGTTGAGATGGATGAAGAACCAATCCATTGGATTTCGATGGCTGACCAGTAGGGTCCATCGGTTCAGACGGATAGTGTGTCGCTCTGCCGAGGTGTCTACACATGTCCAGTTTGTTAGGCATTCTATTTGGATTTTTTTTGTAACTGATTAATAATGATCCGATGGTTAGACATAAGTATACATCAGTTTAGTCGGCCATATGCAATTTTTGGTGATCGTTGATCCATGTGCAGTTAAAAGTGTCAATCAGATTGCTCTATTGCATTCACGCGGATGACCCCTTAGATCGGCCTAGAGGCCTATAAATAGGACCCTTTTGAGTAGCAAAAGACATCCAACTTTTTAGAATTTCTCTTGAGTCAAGGCAACAATTGGAAACAACTTTGGGCATCTTTTATAGATTCTGATTTCGCAGAAATCATACTTAATCCATACCATAGTTGTCTAAGCGGCCAGGTGAGCCTAGGCGGTGGCTATGCGCCTAGCCATCTAGGCGTGCCTAGGTGGTGCTTAATTATACATGTATTTTTTAATATAAGTGCGCCTAGGCGGTGCTTAATTATACATGTATTTTTAATATTGCATGTGATTTTATCAATGTTAATTTGCAAACTATTCATGCATTTGAATTTGAAATGAGAATGTTATATTTATAAATGAAAGTATATCATAAGAATGCAATGTGTGTTGGAAGAAGAGGGACAAACCTACCATTGAGCTACTACTCCTAGTCTTCTACATGATGTTACTTCCTCTATTTTTGTGGCTTGGATAGTATTTAAAAATGAGAAAATCAATACTCTATTGGTCTTGACCCATATGGCTATTGAAACCGTTTGACTAATATATTATACATGAATATTTTGATTTTCTTTGTCACGAGTCAATAAATGATATATAGAAAAAGATTCAGTTAGCTTTAATAATCAAAACAATTAAGTTAGTTATCTATTAATGTTGTTTTGATTAAATTCCAACTCTTGTTTCAATCTCAATCATTTATAAAAGATAAGCCATATACATTAAGCGCCCACCCTTACCCAGTTATTACGCCTAGGTGGGAAAGGGCGATGCCTAGGCGTGTATATAGAGACCCAGGGGCTCACCTAATGTATAAGCTGACTAGGCGGATGAACGCCTAGGCCCTGATGAAATGCCTAACCGAAAGCTTTCAATTATAACAAAAACATTTTTTTCCCAGGAATCTAACAAACTTGGAAAGCTATTTTCAAAAGATGCTTATCAAACTTTTTTTTTTTCAAACTCATTTCAAAACACATCGTGAAACAAGTCTTTAGAGACCACTTTTTTATTAAATAACTTGTTGCACTATGTAATGCATACATACCTCATCCATATTTATCACTCAGCAATTTGGTTCAACCATTATCAGATCCGCAAAATGGTGGCAACCGCGGTGGCTGTGAAGCGGAGGCTGCTACCACGAGACACAATACACCTCTCCCTATCAAAGTTCTCCCGGTTCATCCTTCCCATCGCCCCGTCTGAAGTCCTCATCCTAAGAAGCAACCAATACGAGCAGAGAAAGCGTCCCAGTAGTGGTAGTGGACCTCGTCCTGAAGTCAAGAGACTGGTGGAATCCAAAGACATTCAGAAGTCTGTTGATGAGTTCTATTCATCTATATTGATCCCTCGAGTCTCCAGGTTCCTGGACCCATCCATGGATCCATGGAAAGACTGGGTGAGTACTTTAGATGCAAACACAAGTATCCCCGAATGGCAGATGGATGAAGTTAGAGTGGCCTGGAAGGCGTGGAAAGATAAGTTCATAAAACGGGATTCGATCTGAATCGTGACCGGAGATCTAGTACTGGTAAGTTCTACCAATTTTACAGGGAGATTTTGCATGTTTAGGAGTGGTCTTTGCTTGAAAGTTGATTTATTCTAATATTTGGTTGGTTTGTTCAGGTAGATTTTTGGTCACCCACTTGGATGTTAATTGTGTTTCTGGTCCACATTTTGAAGATGGTTATGATAAAATAATATTCAAATCTATATATACAGAAAATGTATGGTATCCAATTTTCTTCCGTGGTTTTCTTTTGTTAGGGTTTGATAATACCATGTGACATTATTAATTAAAGATGAAAGAAAATAATGTCATATGCAGTTTTATATTCAGGCTCTTTTGTGGTATTCACATGCTTTAATTTTTTTATACACTCTAATGAATTTAAATTTTTTTAGTAGTAATGGAATGTTCTACCTGCCAATTTTACAGGGAGATTTTTCATGTTTAGAAGTGGTATTTTAATTTCTCTTTTTTTTTTTTTTTTTTTTTTTTTTTTGGGGCGGGGGGGGGGGGGGAGGGTGTTGAGGTAGATTGGGTCATCTACTAGCATGTTTGGGTAGCTCTACACCCACCTCTTCTTTTGCTGACCCCCCCACCTAATTAAACACACCACCCTACATATTTGTTAATTCCTAATCCCACCAATCTATATAATCAAAACCTAAAAACTCCTAAACCCACCAATCTCTCATTTTTCACAGCTTTTTCACTCCTCTCATCACTTCCCCTTCTCTCCCTCTTCTCTCCCCCTCCCAGCAGATTCAAATCCACCCCATCCTCCCCTCTCCTGGTGCAGATCCACAGCGCCCCTGCTCTCCATCCGAGCGTTCTCTCTATTGCCGATCTTTCTGCGACATTTCAGTGAGCACCTTCACAGTCCTGCCATTGTATCTTCATCCATACAACCTGTTCTGACATGGTGAAGTTGACCAAATCTTCATAAGAAAAGAAGCATTGGAAACTTGAATGGATTTGATTGCCAAAAAACGTTTGAAATATGTTTTGAAAAAAAAAATTCATTCAACAGACCTTCTGTCGATGAAGGACTTCCAAGTCGACACATATGTGTGGATGACATAAAAGGAAAAATATGGAGGGTCCTTGACAAGATCGACAGGCTGGGTGTCAACTTGGGCACGTAAACTCGACAGAGTGACGTCGACTTGGGAAGTATTCAGCGACAGTGAATCTGTCGACACATCTATTGGTTCAGATCAGGGTGACTATCATTACACCATCTCTAAAGTCCAAACTTGATATGTAAATTGTCTGTGTAGATGTGGATGAACCCTCCTATAATCGCTTTCTTTACTATATCCGCTTCTCTCTGTTTCAATTAATGGATTTCTTGGAAGTGTAAATATGTGTGAATAAACATCTCCAAATGAGATGAACATGTCCTTGAAAAAAATATTAAGAAGATATCATGTTCTTTATCGGTTTCTACATGAATTTCAACCCAATTTGAAATGTTGTCCATATATATGGAATGTGTAAGATCTTCAAGATAAAAAAGAAGAAAGGAAGGAGAAGATCTTCAACCCAATTTCAACCCGATGCTGGAGGCTATGGATTGCAGGAATGATAGCCACCTTGTCTGTAGATCTTGTATTTGACTTCTTGTGCTCTTTTCATCTCTTTTAATGGGTTTCCATAACCCTTGCATATATGAAACAGCTACACAATCCCAAAGAATGAGGAATGACAACTAATGCACATCATATGTTTGCTAAAACGGTCAAAAGAGCCGTTACAAATATTTATTATGATTATTTCTTTTTATGGTCACACAATTATTGGTTTTAATTTAATAATTAACAGAATAATGTACCAAGTGCGAAGAAAATATAACAACGCGTCTGATTTCATCTTAGATTACAGATATATGTCGTTCTCTCAAAGTGAGATCTCATTCATTCTTCAAGTATTGATGAGTGCGGCCAAATTGCGGAGGAACAACCCATGTCAGATTGGATAACACAACCCGGACCGGAGGGTACACGGGGGTCCGGCCAGGCAGTTGAGGCACCGATCGCGGTCGACTATGGAGGAAATGCACGGGGAGAGGCATTCGGCGCGGGAGGGGAGTTTTTTTTATTGGGTTGGCGGTAGTGGGTTTACTAGTAAAAAAAAAAGGAATGTGTTATGATTTTTTTTAATTGGTTGTGGGATCAGTGGAATGATGGGTGGGAATAGACGTGCTATGCATGTTTAGGGCGCGTTTGGTTGCGTGATTGCGCAACGTTTGCGATTGCAGAAAGCTGCGTTTGCAATCGTGCAACCAAACAGTTTTGTAATCGCAGTTTTAAACTCAGCAATTGTAGGCAAATAGTGCCCAAAAGCTGCGATTTCAAAAAGCTGAGAAAGTGAGCTTCCTGCGGAATCAATTTTGCAATCACAGATTCCTTCAGAATCAATTTTGCAATCGTGCAACCAAACGCACCTTAATGTGTTTTATCTGCGTTTAAAAATGGTTATGGCAAAAGAAGTTTACAAATCCATGGTCGTCGAAATTTTATATTGGTGTCTAATTTTGTTCCGTGGTTTTCTTTAGTTGGAGTTTGATAATAACATGTGATATTATCATTAAAGAATAAGGTTATATGCAGTTTTGTACTTAATACTTTTTTGTACATACAATGAAATGAAAATACTTATCACTCACTCATATAAATAAAATAAAAAAAAATCACATACCTTATTAATGATTTAATATCTCATTAGAAAAATAGGATCGTGATCTTTATTTGAAGAATAATGTCATATTGACTGAAATTATGAAACACGTCTCTTAATAATAAATTGAATGTTTTGGCGCAGCGCATGCCTAGGTTGTGGAGTTGGAAGATACCATGCAAGATCAAGATATTTTTGTGGTTGGTGCTGCAAGGCCGACTCCTCACCAAAGTGTATCGAGAAAAATGGAGACCCACGGAGGCTATGGAATGTGTACTATGTGGTGCGGCTCTAGAGGACATCGAGCACCCGTTACTCACGTGCACAAGGTTGGGGACCTTCTGGAGGAGACTCGGGCAGGCTGTGGGAGACAGTTTCAATTTCCAAGATTTGGAGGAGTTGTGGGAGGGGATGGTAACTTCTCGCAATCAAGGTGACACGAGCGTTCGTGAACGTTTCAGGCGTATTGTGATACCAGCAGGTCTGTGGGCGATATGGCGTGCAAGGAACGAGCGAGTTTTTAAAGGCTCAAATTTCTATTTGGAGAACTTGTGGGACGATGTTATATTCTTGCTCACGGACTGGGGTTGTCACTTGGCAGGAGCTAGACGCGTTAGGGAGCTGGGGGATCAGATTCAGATCGAGGAGTAACCATGCGAAGGTGAGACCGGGAGCGAGGCCTTGAGACGCACACCTCGTGTGAGCTAGAAGGAGGTCGCCTTGGTTTATTTAGTTTGGGTTTTGTATGGGCATATATGACCCTCTTATCTTTGTTTTTCGTGAGACGATTTTTTTAACTGTCACGTGAGAATTTTCTGTCTTCTATTCTCCCCACTTTTGGCTCCTTTGTATTCGACTTCTCGATATGAATGAACGGTCAATTCCTCGAAAAAAATAAAAATAAAAATTAAATGTTAAAATTACATGTTTTATTTAACTAAAAAAAATATAAATACTGAATGACTACAGTGCGTTCCCTTCTCGTTGGGACTTGGGATGGTCCATGGAATTAAATAGATTTATTTTTAATAAATATAAAAAAGTTTATATTTCGATGGATGATTATTGAGGTTTATACGGTTATACCCAGTAAAAATAACGTTACTTCCCAAACCATACGTTACATTGGAGGATAAAAAAATAATATTTTTTTTTTAAAAAATCACACCTCCCAAAAAGTGGTCAAGCCCACCACCCACTCAAAAACAACCCCTCCTTTGCATGGTTTATCCACTTTATCCGTACGAAATCCACACGTGGCACACCTCATGATCTAAACCCACGTGAAGTACCTCCCATTCAACGGCCACGATCAAACGGATTTCCTTGGTCTCTGAAAAAAAACACACAGAAGCCCTGCCAGTGGTTTTCCCAAACAGAGGCCAAGCTTTAAAATCAAAACCAGGGGACCCAAACCTCCCCTATAAAAATACAACCTTCTCTTCCAATCACCCAACACAAACTCTCACTCTCACACAAAATCTTATTCAGCATGGATTCATTGAAGTCATGGGTTTCAGAGCACAAGCTCTCCAGCATTGGTGAGCACCATCAGATGTTCACCTTCTCTTATATTATATACATAACTTATGTGTTTCATGTGTTTGTATCCTCAGGTGCTGTTTGGGCGTCCGGGATAGTGGCCTCCCTGGCTTACAACCGCGCGAGGTCGCCATACAAGCCAAGTGTCCGGCTCATACACGCCAGGTGACCGTTTGATCATGATCGGACGGTTTGAATGAAATCTTGGGTTTTTTTTTTCTAACGCGTGTAATGTTTCAGGTTGCACGCGCAGGCGTTCACGCTCGCGGTGCTGTCGGGCGCGGCGGCCATGCATTACTACGAAGGGTCGCGCGCGCGCGCGCGCACGCGCGAGGCGGGGGAGGATGTTGCCCAGAATACCCTTGGTTGAATATGGGAATTACAGTTATTATATGAACTATATGAGTTATGTGTAACGCCACCGTGTTAGGGATGAGATGGTCTTTTTGGCACATCCTCTGTATGCAACTCTGTTGTGTAATATATGTTGCATTTTCTGGTAGCTTTTGTGGGGTTTCTTTGATTTAGCATCGCTTTTTTATAAATAAATAAATAAAATTGCTATCCACACTGACATACAAATTATTAATTAAAGGCTAAACAGAAGAAATCGAGATAAACGTATTCAGACATGACATATTTATTTGAATGAACACTGACCAGTCACCAGTGTGACATCCCACAGAAGGACTGTGACGTGTGAGGGTCAATCTCAAACAATGGAAAACTATTATTAACCCCAAAGATGCATTATATATATTACCAAATAAATTGATAATTTGTTATCGGCTCCTATATAAATAAATAAAATTATATTCGCCAAAAGGGTAGATTAAATATATGTAAAACTAAGATATTTCTGGAAGGTCTATAATTCCAAGCTAAGGAAATATGGACAGTTGCTATCCGCTTGGGAAACGGATTAAAACGGAACAAAGGTGGTATAAGAATGGATTAGAAAAATGACTGTTTGTTTACAGAGTATAACTTGGTATTATTAAGTCAGTTTAAATAAGTATAAGAGAGTATATCAATTCTAAGTGACCCCTAGGATAAGCTATATTCATTTTATCTATTTTTATGGGTGCACATGTCAAATCAATTTTTTACACCTCATCATATCATATCATCTATCAACACATCTTATACATCAATGGGGTCCACATGTCAAATCAATTTTTTACATCTTATTTATATTTTATTCTTTATTAACCAAACAACTCAACATTTATTCTTACGTTTTCTAATGAGAATAAAAAAACACAACCAAACAGAAAATTTCTTATTCATGTAGAATTATTATCTATACTGGTATAGTTATCTATCCAGAATAACTCAATTCATCAATCCAAACGGGACCTTGGGATTTAGAATTTAGAAGAACATATACCCCCGTTTGGTAAACGGAATAAACGAGTATAAGGGTAGTATAAGGGTGGTATAAGAATGGATAGAGAAAATTGTTGTTTGTTTGCAGGGTATAACTTGGTATTACTAAGCTAGTTTAAATGAGTATAAGAGAGTATAACAATTCTAAGTAACCCTTAGGATAAATTATACTCATTTTATCTATTCTCATTGATTCACATGTCAAATCAACTTTTTACAACTCATTACATCATATCATCTATCAACACATCTTATACATCAATGGGGTCCACATGTCAAATCAACTTTTTACATCTTATTTATATTTTATTCTTTATTAACCAAACAACTCAACATTTATTCTTACGTTTTCCAATGAGAATAAAAAAACGCAACCAAACATAAAATCTCTTATTCTTGTACCCCCGTTTGTCAACTGACATAAACAGTGAATAAGAGAGAATAACAGCAGAATAACACTTATTCGCTGTTTGTTTGGTGCGGATAAACTCTGATAGCTATGACATGATAAACTAGCATAAGGCTTGATAACAATTCCACTAAAAGGTGTGAATAGTTTATCAGGGCTTATGTATTCATGAGAATAAAAATACCCATCATCATCATTTTAAAAAAATTCTCTCACCTACTTTATCAAACCCCAATGATACACCCATCTTATATTTTCACCATCTGATCAGTGGACCAATCCATCTAGAATAGATCACGACCGTCCAAAATGTTATTAAAAAACTAGGTTCATCCTGACCGTCCTAAATCCCCACTCAAAATTACTGGATGTTGCCACGTGTACATGTGTAGTCCCATCGAATTAAACACTCCACCCACTTTTCATTTTCTTCCCCATCGACTTCATCTCCTTCGCTGCTTCTCCTCTGAAAAACCCAAACTTTAGCGCCTGTGTTTTCGGTGATCTTCACCATGTCCGTCCCGTGAAGGCCGACGTCCGGTTGTACGACGATCAAGCCTGCGACGATTTTGCTTTGCGCGGCAGTGGGGGAAGGTGGTGAACAACTACTTCCGTCCCGGCCCCGACGCCCCTCCCAAACTCGGCCGCGGCCGCCCCCCGAAACCTAAGGGACCCCTCCCTCCCGGCGCCTCCTCCCCCACCAGGTCCCGCGGCCGGCCTCCCAAGTCGAATGACCCTCTCGAGCTTGCCATGGCCGAGGCCAGTGGTAGCCCCCCTAAGAAGGGCCAGAGAACCGCCGCCCTGCCTGTTATCGGTCCCGATGGGGTCGTCAAGAGGGGCCGCGGGAGGCCAGCGAAAGGGCAATCCAGGTTGCGCCTCGCTTGGGTTCAAGTGATCTTTTGTTTGCTAGTCTTCTTGAGAAAGTTCTTTTTTTTTCATCTTTGTTGTTTCTATGGAAGTGCTTGAATTATAGGTAATGTGATGTGAAATGTAATTTGTGTGGGTAAGTTATTATGCAATGTCGTTTATGGGGTGATTGGGAAAATTGACTGTGTTGCTTGTGTTTCTCTGGTGGAGATGGTTTATCTGAAGTGGTTGTTTATGTGAGTCATGTGTTTTGCATAATTAACTTTTCTAATTTCCATCTCACAATATATTTGAAACAGTAATACTTACCATATTTATGTACATATTGTTATTTATGTATTTACCTGATTTATACAAAAGTATAAAATACACAATATAGGTGTACAAATAACTCAATGGACCCTATTATAAGTTACATGAAAATTGACATATAATACATATAAACAAATTAAATGAAGCAATATATAAAATGCCTAGGGTTATTTGGTACTTCAAAAATATTCATATTGACAATATAATTTGTTAATAATTATCAGTCATTTTATCAGACAAAAATAATATTTTAATTTATTACTATTTATGACTAAACGATTGGGTAAATTTAATTAACACATAACCCATAATTGAAATCATTATAAAGTAATTGGAATCAACACTAAGCATACATAGAGTAATTATAATAGCTATTTGAAGGTCTCCCATACAATATTACATAAGATGAACGGTTAAGATTTAATTACATTCATAATAGATTGATATATATCTATCAACTATATCAAACAACAACTTATATTTCAGGGGTAATTTAAATGAAGGTTTATATAAGAATGCTAGTGTTATTTGGTACAACAACAATATTGACAACCCTTACTTGTCTAATTAAATCTATCAATTTTATAGACAACCTATGATTTATATGATATATATATTTTCTATTTATATCCAACTCATTCAGTAAATATAATTAAATTTATATAAGATAATTAGAATATTTTAATTTATTACTATTTATGACAAAGGGATTGAGTTAATTTAATTAACACATAAGTATAATTGAAATCATTACAAAGCAATTCAAATCAACACTAAGCAGAAATTAATTAATTGTTTAATATATATTGTAGGAGGGCAATTTCGAACAAGACAGAAAGTAGGGAATAACCCGGATAAAGCTCATCTCGCGATTAACATAAAGCCACCCCAAAGAGAGAGGCAGGCCCACTAGCCAGGCCTCGAGGTCAGACCCATCTGGCGATACCCAAGGGAGGTAACCTCGCCCGACGAGATTATGGGCCCGGCGAACCCGGACGCAGAAGATAAGGACGAACGAGAGTAGGTCAGGTCGGGCGAACCGTATGCCCGACCACGGCGTGACCACGACAACAACGCCCGACCAGAGATACACAGTCATCTGGTGAAGTCATGCGAAAGGACAAGGTTGTAGCGACCTATTCGGGCCAGGGCACGTCAGTACCCGAGTTGAGTAACAAACCAGATATGGATCCCTCCCCTGTCTTCTTCAAGACAGTTGGCGAAGGGAATATTCTCTGACGACAAAAAGGACGAGGCGTCAGGGAAACCGTTATAGGTTAATGATGATCCCTAGACGCCACGTGTCCCGAATCCGTAGGCCTAGCAGGAAGTACCATATCACGCTATGGACACTCCTCGAGGTCCCGATCGGCACGCCCCGACCCGCTATAAAAGGGAGGTTACCCCTCCCTCCTCAGGTACGGAATACACTCTTCCCTCTCGCTTCAGTCAGGAAAAATATCTAAATTCCTCCGAGAAGGTGAATCACTGACTTGAGCGTCGGAGGGGCGTTAGCCGGCACCACACTGGTGTGAGTGACAGGTGCTTGGAAGTCGGAGACGACGAGGAGCACTCCGTTCCGATCAAGGCGAGGAGTATCGACGAAGGAAGGAGTTCAGGCTCAAACCATTTCTCCGGACCCATCTCAGAAGCCCGGATCAACGAAGATCCGGCCCAGGAAGGGATACTCAAAAATCCACCTCCACATTTGGCGCCGTCTGTGGGACTCGAGCGAGAAGCCGTCCCGATAAACTCACCGGAGAAGATGGTGGCAACCAGGACTCGTTCAACGATCCTCGAACGCGACATGGAAGGGGAACGCGTAACTCCAGATGACCCTCCCCCAGCCAAAGGCAAGGCGCCGATCGGATCATCGTCACAAGACCCGACCCCAGAAGCTGGGCGGGACCTTGCAAAGGAGCTCGAACTGATGAGCCAGCGCCATCAGCATCTGGAAAGCTTGGTGGAGCAGATCCTGAAGCGTAAAGAAACGGCACCACCGCCGCCCCCGCCAGAGGCACGAGATCGGCCGAACTCGGTCAGAGTTGGTGAGGAGCCGCGGGACCATGATCGCCAGAGTAGACGGCCAAACGCGCGAAGCCATGAATCAATCTACTCGTCGGGCGAAGGACACCGCCAGGGGGGTAGGCGGGATCCATCTGACGTTCCCCTTGAAGGGAATTACGCGAGGATGAATCCCGATGAGCAACGAGACCATTCACCTCATCGGGAACAACGAAGAAAACGAGCCAACACTCACCGGACTGGAGGACAAGGACGTCATTTAAGCCCCAGCCGTTATTCGATGTCTTCGGATGACGACTGCGGACAAAGGCGTCGGGAACATACAAAGAAGACACACAGGAGTGGAATGACCAGCGCCCGAGATCGGGAGTTTATCTCGAGAGCACTGAAGGGATTTGAATCACCCTTCGTTCATCACATCCTACACAGCATACCCCCCCGGAGGTTCGTCCAGCCAAAGTTCCGACTTTATAACGGAACGACCGACCCCTTTGATCATGTGTTGGGCTTTCGGCACGCGATGGCACTCTACGAGCAGCACGATGAGCTCATGTGCCGCATGTTCCCCTCTAGTCTCGAAGGGGCGGCTCTCAGCTGGTTCCACCAGCTCCCCGGTGGATCAATCCACAACTTTGAAGAACTTGGGACTCTATTCGCGGAGCACTTCATCTGCAGCCGAAAACAACAGAAGGATTTGGGAGACCTAATGAAGATCCAGATGCGACCCGGGGAGTCAATTCGGGGATTTGTAGATCGGTTCCGTCTCCTCATGTTTGAGGTAGATCGGTGTGACTCGAATGCCGCGATAATGGCATTTCGAAACGGGTTGCCGCCGAAGCACGACTTGCGCAACTCTCTGGTAAAGAAAGTTCCGGAGACCCTTAGCGAGCTCATGTGCAGGGCAGAGAAGTACGCCAAGGTCGAGGACGAGGCGACCACTTCGCGGACCCAGGCCGTCGCCACAGTTTCGAAGAATCCCGAACCAAGGGAAGACAAGGCGCGGAAGTCACGCGCCGAACAGAGAAATAACCCGACAGCCAATGAGGTCCGGGAGAAGACTTACACAAAGTTCAACTTACCTCTCGTACAGATTCTAGAAAAAATCAAACACGCTCCATTCTTCCAGTGGGCACCCCCCATGAAGAGCGATCCAGCCGCCCGTGACAAAGGGCTCAAGTGTGACTACCACCGGGACTTCGGTCACCAGACCGAAGGCTGCCGGACGCTGAAAGGTTTCTTGGAGTCCCTGGTTCGCAAAGGCAAGCTCCGGGAGTTCATTGTGCCGAAGGAGGAGAAGAAGCAGGAAAGACATGTGGTGGCTGTTGGGCCCTCGCAGGTGGCAGGGTGATCGACACGATATGTGGAGGACTGCCGCGATTATCGGACACCAAGTCGTTTGCAAGGACAGCTAAGCGCGGTTCTCAGCATCTGGAGATTCTGCAGATCGACCAGGAGGCGGTGCTAGCCCCTAAGAAAGCAAAGGCGGATGATCCAGGGGTGATCTCATTTTCCGATGAGGATCTCGCCGGGTTAATTATCCCTCACAGCGACGCTTTAGTCATCACGTTGCGGATTGCGAATTTTGATGTTAAGCGTATACTCATCGATACCGGAAGCTCTGCGGACATCCTATTCATGCAGCCGTATCACAAAATGGGGTTGAAATCATCAAGCTTGGAGCCGATGAGGGAGCCGTTGATAGCTTTCAACGGCAGCCAAGCAGTCCCTTCTGGGCGAATAACCTTACCGGTACGGGCGGGAGACGAGACGGTCCTGACAGAGTTTATTGTCATGGACCTTCGGTCGCCTTACAACGCGATTATGGGACGCACATGGCTAGGGGCGATGAAGGCCATTCCGTCCACTTACCATCAAAAACTGCGTTTCCCTTCCGCCCGAGGAATTATGCAGATACAAGGTGACCAAGTTGCTGCGAGAAGATGCTACGCTTTAGCAACGTCCGGGAAGGCCCATACCGAGGAGCAGGCCGGGGAGGCCGGCGATATTCACCCGAAACGATAGCAATTACTGAAGGATCGGGTAAGAGCCGATGAGGCCCGACCCGATCCTGCTCAAAGGGTCGTAGAGGATTTGGAAAAAATACTTATCGACCCACAGAATCCTGAACGGTATTTTCTTATCGGAACCACGCTGAAACCGGCTGAGAGATGGAAATGATCGAGTTACTCCGCGCGTATAGAGATGTGTTTGCTTGGACGCCTTCGGAGATGCCGGGCATTAGCCCCGAGGTGATATCCCACCGATTGCACATTTCCCCAATGGTTCGCCCGGTCAAACAGAAACAGCGACGAGTGGCGCCCGTCCATGCTGAGGCCATCAAAGAAGAGGTGGAAAAGTTATTGGCGGCCGGTTTTATCCGGGAGATTCGGTATCCAGAATGGATAGCCAACACGGTGGTCGTACCGAAAAAGAACCAGAAGTGGCGCGTCTGCGTCGACTTCACGGACCTGAACAGCGCCTGTCCGAAAGACAGCTTCCCACTTCCAAAAATAGACCAGCTGGTTGATGCCTCATCGGGCAACGAGTTGATGAGCTTCATGGACGCATATTCAGGGTATCACCAGATACCAATGTACGAGCACGACGTCGACAAGACGGCTTTCATCACTCCGATGGGAACCTATTGCTACAAGGTGATGCCCTTCGGACTAAAAAACGCAGGGGCAACTTATCAGAGATTGGTCACTAAGATGTTCGAACATCAAATCGGCAGGACAGTGGAAGTTTACATCGACGATATGCTAGTGCGAAGCAGCAAGCGAGAAGATCACCTCGGGCACCTGAAGGCGGCATTCGAAGTACTTCGGAGTTATCGCATGAAGCTTAACGCGGTAAAATGCTCCTTCGGAGTGGAGTCAGGGAAATTTCTTGGTTTTCTCACCACGCATCGGGGCATAGAGGCCAATCCCGACCAGATCAAAGCTATACTCGAAATGGACCCACCAAGGAATCGGAAGGAGGTTCAGAAGCTGACTGGGAGACTGGCCGCCTTAAACCGGTTCATCTCCAAAGCCACCGAGAGAAACCTCCCCTTTTTTAAATTATTAAGAAAGACCGAGGAATTCAATTGGACCCCCGAGTGCCAACAAGCTTTTGAAGAATTAAAGCAATACCTGTCATCGCCTCCGCTTCTAATGAAGCCCAACCCCGATGAGCCACTCTACCTTTACTTGGCAGCCTCAGCTCATGCAGTCAGTTCCGCCATCATAAAGGAGCATGAAGGGGTGCAGAGGCCCGTTTATTACGTCAGCAAATCTCTTTGTGGGCCGGAGTCAGATACTTGTATCTAGAAAAGGTGGTCTACGCCCTGCTTGTCTCATCTCGAAAACTCCGCCATTACTTCGTGGCCCATACGGTCAATGTGTGACCGACTACCCTCTGAAACCCATCTTGAAAGGGCCAACATCACAGGACGAATGTTGAAGTGGGCAATAGAACTCTCCCCTTTTGATCTGCATTATATACCAAGGAACGCCATCAAGGGGCAAGTCGTCGCTGACATTTTGGCCGATCTAACCCCGCACTCAGGAGAAGTCTTAGTGATGGAAACCCGAGAGGAGGAGCCGGACCTGAGATGGACCCTGAATGTCGACGGAGCTTCCAATCGAAGAGGCGCGGGCGCAGGGCTAGTTCTAAAGAACAGTGATGGACTCTTGTTCGAACACGCTATCAAACTGGGCTTCAGAGCATCTAACAACGAAGCAGAGTATGAGGCACTCGTGGCAGGACTGGAACTCGCAACTCACTTGGGGGCACGAGTCATTGATGTTTACAGTGATTCACAGCTGGTTGTGTTCCAAAGCACGGGCGAATACGAGACCAGGGACGACAGGATGGTGTCATACCAGCAGAAGGTGCAGTCGCTGCTCTCTCAATTCAAGTCTATAAAGGTGCATCAGATAGAACGAGAGCTTAACACCCAAGCCGATGCGCTGGCAACCCTGGCATCGTCCCTCAGCGGGAAGCCGGCGAGAAGTATCCATATCGACTACCTAAAATCCCCCAGCATCGAACGAGTCGGCGAGATTCTGACGATAGCCTGCGTGGATGATTCGCCTAATTGGATGACCGACATCAAGAGATATCTTTCAGAAGGAGCCCTACCAGAGAACAAGCTCGAAGCAAGGAAACTTAGGCAAAGGGCGGCCAGATATTGGGTGTCATCCATGGGGATCCTTTACAAAAGGAGCTTTCAGGGCCCCTACCTCAGGTGCATTGGACCCCGGGAGGCACAGCGGGTCCTCAACACGCTTCATTCGGGTCTTTGCGGTGGGCATATCGGTTCTCGCTCGCTGGCCCTACGGGCGGTGTCTATTGGTTATTTCTGGCCGAGTATGAAGAGAGATTCGGCAGAATTGGTTCGAAAGTGCGAAAACTGCCAGCGGTTTGGGAACCTCATTCACCAACCAGCCACGGATATGGTTCCTATTAAAAGCCCATGGCCATTCGCGCAATGGGGTCTAGACATTGTTGGACCCCTGCCCATGGCGCCCCGGCAAAAACGCTTTCTGCTAGTGGCCACCGATTACTTCACCAAATGGGTGGAGGCAGTACCCCTGGCGAGAATCAGAGACGTCGAGGTCAGGTCGTTCCTCTGGAAAGACATAATATGCCGATTTGGAGTTCCGCAAGCCATCATTTCAGACAACGGCAAACAGTTCGACAGCAAACTGATAAAGAATTTCTGCGAAGAATTGAAAATACAGCACCACTTTTCTACCCCACGCTATCCCCAGAGCAACGGGCAAGCAGAGATCACAAATCGAACAATCCTGGACGGTCTGAAGAAGAGGCTAGGTAGCGCGAAAAGCAAATGGGTCGACGAACTACCATCGGTCCTATGGGCTTACCGGACAACCTCAAGAAGGTCCACCGGCGAAACTCCCTTCACACTAGCGTTCGGGATCGAAGCCGTTTTGCCAGTTGAAACTGAAATGCCTACTCATCGAACCGAGAATTTCGATCGGGCAGCGAACGATGAACAATTGATGCAAGACCTCGAGCTCCGGGATGAAGGGAGGGAAATCGCAGCTATCAGGAACGCGGATTACCAGAACCAAATATCCAGATATTATAACGGCGGGTGTCAAACAGGAACTTCAGAATAGGAGACTTGGTCCTCAGAGAAGTCTTTCCAGAAACAAAAAACAAAAACCACGGCAAGCTGAGTCCAAATTGGGAAGGGCCTTTTAAAGTTATCAGAATCGGACCGAATGGGGCCTACCACCTAGAAACAATGGACGGGCTTGAGATTCCTCGTCCCTGGAATGTAATTCATTTGAAGAAGTATTATCATTAAATACAAAGGCGAAATCCTCTTTTCTTCTTCGAGTCCTTGAGTGCATGCCAACACAACGGGAAAGCCGCGCTCAACGGGCTGAGTCTGATCGGGGTCGCTTTTAGCACTCGACTCGATTCAGCCCTCGCAGCCGCGCAACTAGCCGAATGGCACCCTAAGCCGCGCTCAACGGGCTGAGTCTGATCGGGGTCGCTTTTAGCACTCGACTCGATTCAGCCCTCGCAGCCGCGCAACTAGCCGAATGGCACCCTAAGCCGCGCTCAACGGGCTGAGTCTGATCGGGGTCGCTTTTAGCACTCGACTCGATTCAGCCCTCGCAGCCGCGCAACTAGCCGAATGGCACCCTAAGCCGCGCTCAACGGGCTGAGTCTGATCGGGGTCGCTTTTAGCACTCGACTCGATTCAGCCCTCGCAGCCGCGCAACTAGCCGAATGGCACCCTAAGCCGCGCTCAACGGGCTGAGTCTGATCGGGGTCGCTTTTAGCACTCGACTCGATTCAGCCCTCGCAGCCGCGCAACTAGCCGAATGGCACCCTAAGCCGCGCTCAACGGGCTGAGTCTGATCGGGGTCGCTTTTAGCACTCGACTCGATTCAGCCCTCGCAGCCGCGCAACTAGCCGAATGGCACCCTAAGCCGCGCTCAACGGGCTGAGTCTGATCGGGGTCGCTTTTAGCACTCGACTCGATTCAGCCCTCGCAGCCGCGCAACTAGCCGAATGGCACCCTAAGCCGCGCTCAACGGGCTGAGTCTGATCGGGGTCGCTTTTAGCACTCGACTCGATTCAGCCCTCGCAGCCGCGCAACTAGCCGAATGGCACCCTAAGCCGCGCTCAACGGGCTGAGTCTGATCGGGGTCGCTTTTAGCACTCGACTCGATTCAGCCCTCGCAGCCGCGCAACTAGCCGAATGGCACCCTAAGCCGCGCTCAACGGGCTGAGTCTGATCGGGGACGCTTTTAACACTCGACTCGATTCAGCCCTCGCAGCCGCGCAACTAACCAAGTGGCACCCTAAGCCGCGCTCATCGGGCCCAATTCTATCGATGTCGCTGTCAGCATTCGACTCAGTTCGGTCCTCATAACCGCGCGTCTAGCCGGATAATACCAGGGAATCATGCCCGACTAGGTGCAAATTCGGTTCAACCCAAGCATTCGTATAACAGAGGGGACAGCAGAACTAAACCTGTATATCGACCCCTATACGACTAAACGTATCGACTATTTCGGACTAGGCCATAATAGGCAGGATTGAAACGCGAAAGCATCGTAGCACACCACAAGCGTTTAATTCAGAAAAAAAATATATATATATAATAAAGCGGTCCAAAATCCGTCACGATACAATGAGACGTTAAAAAAAAAAAACATCAAGGACAACCAGCTATCGCTGTCCAGCGCGGCACTACAGCAAGTCAAGGCATCACTAATTTTCCCGGGCAGCGCGGCTTGGCGAGGTACGGTGAATCATGGGAGCGCAGTCTTCCAAATCCTCCGAAGGATCCTCCAGGTCGTGAGCCGATGCCACCGGGATTTTCTCCATACAAACCGGGGTCGGTAAGGCATCACTTTCCAAACGCCAGCTCTCCGATCCGGCAACAGCTTCAGGAGGTTCGCTCCTCACCCCTGCAACACTAGCAGGTGACGGCTTTTGTGCAGACAGGTTATCTCGGCGACCAGGGGATGGAAAATCATCAACATCTATTATGTCGGTTAAATCACAGCCGAGATAACTGGTTACCTGTTCAAGGACCCCGTCACGGTCGGGAGGTGCGATAGAGCCCGCGGGGGCATCTCCGGCGTCCTCGGGCATAGGATCAGGGTCGGATGGGCTCGAAGTTCGGATGATTCGATCAGCACCAGGAGCGGGGGCCCCCTCCCGGCCGTCCTGGAAACCCCTTCGATACCCCTGATCGTAAGCTTCAAAAGCGGCCTCCCTGGACTTCTCTTCGATCGGGTCCAAGCGGTCCTTCACGGTCTGAAGGACGTTGATCTCAAAGTCCAACGCGACTTCTCTCCTGTGCCGCTCGAACTCTGATGCGGCTTGGGCCCTTTCAGCTCGTTCTTTGTCTAGCGCCAGGGACAGCTCGAGGCATTCCTTCTTAAGTCGCTCGATGGCTCGGGAATGTTCCTCCTCCGCAGCTTTCAGGACGGCTTCGGCCTTTTGTCGGGCGAGCCGCTCTTCTTCGCATGCCCGATGAGCCCGGGCAACGTCCGCTACAACCTGCTCGTAGGACGGGCCTACTGCACCCGCGTAAACGCCAAGCTGCGACAGAGAGAATGATGGATAAGAATCAATACTGGTGATATAAGCACAAAATCAAACGCAGATATGAATATCACCTGGTAAGCTAAGCTCTGCAGAATGGAGCCAATCTCTGGAATAGAGACGGCACCGGCCAGGGTCTTGTCCTTCTCCAGTACAACTGAACGGGCAAGGCCGATTGCTACATCTCGATCCTTCAAACCAGAATCGGTAGTCTGAACGGGCCGAGACATAGCCCGGGGAGCAGGAACGAAAGGACGAGACCCCGGGTCCCTGGCGGCAAACGACGGGGGTGACGGTCGGACGACCAAAGCAGCATCCTTCCCTTTATGGGCCGAGACGCCGGCTGAGGACGGCCTCGGTGGCGGAGACGAAGAAATCGGGCTGACCATAGCTACCTTGCTTCTTTTGGAAGGGGCGGCGGGAACCTGCGACACTGAGGGAAGTCGCTTCCTTTCGGAGCTAGGGAGCTGGCCGATTCTCCCAGACTGAGCGTCCACCTCAGCCCGAAGCGCCGCCAGTCGGGCCAACTTCTCCTCGCTAGAAGGGGTTTTCGACCCTACTACAGGGTCAATGCCCGACCTGGCGGAGAAGGAAGGGGCAACATGAGGGTCCACCGTCACAGACCTCCCCTCCTTCGCAACGCCAGTCTCTGCAGAACCTCCCTCTTCAGCAGAGTCCTTCCTATCCCCAGGACGAGAACCGGAAGCGCTGGAGCCCAACCTATCCTCAGGACGGGCTTCAGTCGAGGACATCCCGGGCTGGGGGCGGGTACCCTTTTTCTCCAAAATTGCCACCGACTTCCCGGCCGAATGAGAGCCAGATTTTTCCCCCGATCTGGGACTCCCCCTTTGGCTTCTCCTTGAGCGAGAGCCATGCCGGGCGCCGGCCGATGAGCCTTCGGTCACCATTGGGTCACCAAATCCGAGCCTGTAAAGCGGCTGCAGCTCTTCTTCGGAGTCTCCTTCGGACGCGGAAGGATGAATCTCTTGCGCAACCGGGGATACGACCTGAGGCGGTGAGCGAGGCGGACCCACAAAGACGTCTCTCAAGCGCGGTCCCAACCAAAAAGCTTGAAGAAAGCCCGGTCGCTTATGCGGAAAGCAGCACGCACATGCTCCAACTTCACGGAATTCTCAGAAGGACGGGAGTTCGCGCCAGGAGCTGGAAGCCAAGCAAAAGGGATCAGTAAAAGTTAAATCAGACATTCGAGAGCAAGTAATGAAGAAAATGGCAACCCGACCTATCGCGCCCATTAAGATGGAGCGAGGCACCTTCCAGATATCTTCAGGGTCATCGCCGAATTCCCAGCTTCCGGACAGGATTATCAGCCTGCTTTCGTCCCAGCCCTTGTCAGAATCTGGAAGCTCATCTACGAGCTTCTGCCTAGAGTCCCTAGCCCTAAAATGGTAGCCCCTACCGGACTTCCGAAGCTCGTAAAGGTGCATGATTTCGGGAATCCCTAAATCTAGGTCATAGTCCCTATTCATGACGACGAAGCACATCAAGACTCGGAAGAAGTTGGGATTGCACTGGGTAGGGTGAAGCTCGTACGTCGATAGAAACCTCCTGACGAGGGGAGGAAAGGGCAGCGTTAAGCCACCCCTCGCAATCTGAGAGGGGTACACATACATGCTCGAATGGTTTAGGCGGTCTAACGGAATGGGGAAGTGATCGTAAGGCGACCATTCCATCCCCACCGATTCGGGGATATCGAACATACCCCTAAGACCGGACAATGACTTTAGGATGGACATCCTTAAAAGAGAGGAATGAATGTAACAAGAAGAAAGAGCGACAGAGAAGAGCTCCCCTAATACCTGAACCCTAGAGCGGATGCGGGAAACCGGGTGCAAAGGCCGGAGAGGGAGTAAGAAGAGAAGAAGTACCTTCGAACAGAGCGATTGAAATGAGCAGTCGTCCGAAGGCGGTAATGAAGTCCTTATTTTAAAAGATAGGGGACCCGACAGAACGGCGGCGCGTCCTTTCAACTGGCTAGGGCACGACGAGTGGCCTTGGGAAGAAACGCTAATCATGGAAGACAATTCGAACGTCTTAAATATCCCGCCCAAAACGGGCCACGTGTAAAGTATGGTCAGGCTTCTGACATTCGAAGATACGCGCAATCGCTAACCCAGGTCCTACGTGGCCACTAAAATAGGATCACTCATCCAACCTGGCAAATCAAACGGCCACTAAAGCAGGACTACTGACGATTTTAGTGAAGTGCGAAAAAGAAAGGGACAGAGCGGGGGCTAAATGGGTAAAATCACCCAGAACGGGGAGAAGCATCGCCCGATTACCTTTAAGACGCCTGGTCACATCGGATAACCATTTAAAATAGCTCGGGCATTCAAACAGTGGCATACAGAAGTCAATACGCATGAAAATAACGAGAAGCAAAAGAGCAAATCAAAGCAGTCATTCATCATCCACAAGCAAATCAATAAGTTCAAATTTTGATAAAATGTCAACCCCGGGACGCAGCCCGGAAACAATGCCCGGCGCACACCGGAAAGGTATAAAAAAAAAAAAGGGGGTTTCGGCGCCAACTTCACCCCTGACGCCCTGGAGGGAACGAGGAAGGAGTTGAACGAACAGGAGAATCCGGGTCCCTCTCCGAAAAACGACCACACTTCCTCTCGAAGAGGGAGAGCTGGTACATTTCCTTCAGCCGGGACTCTGAAGGAAAGGGCACTCCGTCCTGCCTGGCCAGGAAGCCGGTGCTAAAGCCGGCACAGAAATCCCTGAAGCGTTCATTCTCTTCCTCCTCGATTAGCCGCCTCATCTTTTCCATTTCCCTGCACACCGCACTGACGTGGCCACACGCCACGAGGCTAGCCTTGCGAGGAAGGGCCGGGGGCATGGAAAATCCTCCCATAGCCTCAACTCGGGAAGGGCTAACGCAGTACACATACTGCGGTACCCGAGACGGGGATATGGGGGAAGCAAATGAAGCCCGAGGGTCCCTCCCGGTCGCAGGAGATGACTGCGGGGATTCAGCGGGCCCCCCTTCGCGAGCCGAGTGATTCGAGGGAACTCCGGAGGACGGGTGAGGCGAAACTGGTCTAGGCGGGAGAGGATCCTCACCAGCCGACTGTTGCGCATTATCAGCATGAGCCTCCGAAGGCGGGGCAGTGAAGGACCGAACGTTGCCCGATCTCTCCTCCTCTATCCCTCCCGCACGAACAGGGGGCAAGACCGACGTGGACGGTTGAGGCGTGGTCGACGAGGACCGAACGGGGGACAGCGAGTCGCCAACTTCGAAGGGCACCTCTTCGGCAACCTCGTCCTCCTCGGGGACATCGATGGGACGGCTGTAAGGCACGGCTGACCTAACTGCAACCCTGCGCCGGTGGCTTGACCGTCTCAACGCCCCCCCAGAAGACGGGCCGGGGGCACCACCAGAAGGGAAAGCGGATGAAAGACGGCGACCGGACGCCGGGTTAGCCGAGGAAGAAAGGGTGGCGGAACTCGAAGAAACCGTGCCCAGCAGAGCCCTCCAACTCCGGCCTTCAAAAGCCAGAGCCCGTTCTATATCCTCCGATCGGAGGATCTCTGCAGAGGGGCATGCATTCAAAAACGACGCACCTGGAAAGCAAGGGACCACATTTTATAATACGACAGAATAGTAATTCGAACTGCATCCAACGTTGGGGCGAAGGAACTCACGCAAACCCTGAAGTGGGCTTCTCATCCTGGTAGGGATGCGGAAGGGGCAGTTCACTGGAAACCAGGCGCCGCGGACCCGGAGGACCTTCGAGCGCCAATCGTAGATGAAGTCTTGGGCGTCCAGAATCAGCGTCCCAGTACCCGGCCTCCGAGCGAGGTAGTAGGTGGAGCCACCACCTGTCAGGGGTTTCAGGATGTAAAAGCTTCTCACCTCATTCAGCCCAAGGTCGATGCCAAGGGCGCGATTGAGGGCGGAGACAGCCGCCAGAATGCGGAAGGCGCTCGGGACCAGTTGGAGGGGGTGAAGGTCATAAAAGCTTAGGAATTCCACTATCAGCATAGATAGCGGAAAAAGGATCCTCCCGGCCTCTACTTGGCCGGAGTAGACCCAGAACGACGACGGGTCAGGCGGAGGGGGGATCTCACCCCGATATTCTTCGATCGACACGGTCCCGGAAACTTGCGCCATTAAAGCAGAAGAAAAGGAGAGAAAAGGACACAGGAACGTTTAAGGATCTGGTGAGAGGTTTGATTCAGCAACACGCGCGGAGGGAGAGGTGCGAATAGTCCGGGTATATATTAAGGATCCGGTTCGAGGTAGCCCGAACACCGCGACGATTCAAAAAAAAAAAGGAAATGAAGCGGCAAAAGGCAAAGGCATAGAAACGCGCGCTTAAATGACATTAATGAGGGAAGCGTACGGACGAGATACAGGTGGCACAGAAAAGAAGCAGGCAGAGCCGTACGGCACGACACAGACCAACCAGGAAGAAACTTACGAGATACTCCACTTCCGCTGAAAAGGCTGTCCTGCTATCCTAGGTCAGTTCTTTTGAACTCACAAAAGCCCTTGAGAGCCCAAAAGAAGGGGGCATTTGTAGGAGGGCAATTCCGAACAAGACAGAAAGTAGGGAATAACCCGGATAAAGCCCATCTCGCGATTAACATGAAGCCAGCCCAAAGAGAGAGGCAGGCCCACTAGCCAGGCCTCGAGGTCAGACCCATCTGGCGATACCCAAGGGAGGTAACCTCGCCCGACGAGATTATGGGCCCGGCGAACCCGGACGCAGAAGATAAGGACGAACGAGAGTAGGTCAGGTCGGGCGAACCGTATGCCCGACCACGGCGTGACCACGACAACAACGCCCGACCAGAGATACACAGTCATCTGGTGAAGTCATGCGAAAGGACAAGGTTGTAGCGACCTATTCGGGCCAGGGCACGTCAGTGCCCGAGTTGAGTAACAAACCAGATATGGATCCCTCCCCTGTCTTCTTCAAGACAGTTGGCGAAGGGAATATTCTCTGACGACAAAAAGGACGAGGCGTCAGGGAAACCGTTATAGGTTAATGATGATCCCTAGACGCCACGTGTCCCGAATCCGTAGGCCTAGCAGGAAGTACCATATCACGCTATGGACACTCCTCGAGGTCCCGATCGGCACGCCCCGACCCGCTATAAAAGGGAGGTTACCCCTCCCTCCTCAGGTACGGAATACACTCTTCCCTCTCGCTTCAGTCAGGAAAAATATCTAAATTCCTCCGAGAAGGTGAATCACTGACTTGAGCGTCGGAGAGGCGTTAGCCGGCACCACACTGGTGTGAGTGACAGGTGCTTGGAAGTCGGAGACGACGAGGAGCACTCCGTTCCGATCAAGGCGAGGAGTATCGACGAAGGAAGGGGTTCAGGCTCAAACCATTTCTCCGGACCCATCTCAGAAGCCCGGATCAACGAAGATCCGGCCCAGGAAGGGATACTCAAAAATCCACCTCCACATATATAAAGGTCCACCATCAAGTATTATGTAAGATGGACGGTTCAGATTTAATTACACAATACATGGAATGATATATATTCATCAATTACACCAAACACAAAATTATATTACAGGGGCAAAGTTGACATTTTGAAAATAATAACTCCATATCCATCCCTTATCAGTCATTTATCCACAGTTTATTCTAGGTCAACCAAACACCTAAAATTAGAATTTTACGTTTCCCAATAAGAATAAACAAAAATAGCAGATATTGCAACCCAACACGGATATGCTTATTCTGCCAAACACTGTTATCTATCCTTGTATAACTATCAGGGCTGAATAAGACAGTTCTACTTCCCAAACGGGGGGGGGGGGGTAGATTCATTATCTATACTGGTATAGTTATCTATCCGAAATAACTCAATTCTACTATCCAAACAAGGATAAAGTTTGGTTTTATCTAATTGATTTTCTAATTGACTTTTACAAAATGATAAAAAAATAAAGGAAAAAATCTATATAGCCCTCTGAAATCTTGCCTAAATCCATATAACCTCTGTAATCATACTCAAAATCTATATAACCCCCTGTAATCATACTCAAAATCCATATAACCCCCTCCGTCCGCCTTCGTCAGGTGACTTAACGGCGAAATTGGAAAAAATTCATATAACCCCCTGTAATCTAGCCTAAATGCATATAACCCCCTGTAATCTTCATATATCTATATAACCCCCTGCAATCTTCATATATCCATATAACCCACCTGTAATTTTGAGAAAAATTCGTATAACACCATGTAATCTGGAAAAAATATTTCTAAAAATTCAAAAATAAATTTTTTATTAATAATAGAGTAAGTTTTTTTTATTCCTATTTTTTTTATTCCAAATTTTTTAATTATAAATGATATGTGATTTCATAACCAGGACCCGACACATTAATAATAGAGTAAATTAACATTTACATGCATTAACATCTAATGGATTGTAAATCTTTATTTTGTTGTATTTTCTATTATTCTCATTGGGAAACGTAAAATTGATATTTTTTTTTTAATTCACCTTTGATAAAACAAGAATAAATGGTAGATAAAAAATGGATAAGAGTTTATGACTTTTTAAATAACAATTATACCCTGCATAAATTATTTGTGTTTAGGAATAAGTATGAGAAATGTATGTGTGATATGATAGATGTGAGTTTTTGAAAAAAATAGATATTTTTTAAAAATTCAAAAATGCCAAGAAGAATTTTTTTATTTTTGAATTTTTAGAAATATTTTTTCAAGATTAGATGGGGTTATATGGATTTTTCCCAAAATTAAAGGGGATTATATGAATATATGAAGCAGGGGGTTATATGAATATATGAAGATTGCAGGGAGTTATATGGATATATGAAGATTGCAAGGGGTTATATGGATTTTTCTCAATTTCTCCATTAACTCGGCTGACGGAAGATGAACGAAGGGGGTTATATGCATTTTGGTATGATTACAGGGGGTTATATGGATATATAAAGATTGCAGGGGGGTTATATGGATTTAGGCAAGATTTTAGGTGGTTATATGGATTTTTTCCAAAAATAAAGTACAAAATCACTCTATTTAACTCATAAGGTTTACATGCCAAAACCCTGTTTACCGGTTGTTACTCTCGAAAAATATCCAAAAACAATTTTAACTTCCAAAACACATCTCAAAAATTTCTAACCATTTCTTTATACACATTCACCACTTAAAAAATTATTTTGGTCGACCTACTCATCTCCCGTGACCGGCATCACCACCACTGGATTTCTCTCGCTATCCTCTATCATATGAAAGATGATTCGGCTACCTTTCCAGTCTTTCTCCAGACTCGACCTTGACATCCATCTTTTAATAAATTTAACTGATTTTGGATGAAAATCGTTAAGATCAAATACAAAGTCAGTTACATTTGTAAATGTAACTTAGTTTTAAAATATATTGTATAAAAAATTTAGTTACATTTATGAATATAACTTACTTTTATTATATAAGCCATATAAACATCAGTTACATTTGTGAATGTAATCAATGTTTATTATAAATTCATGTAAATAAATTAATTATATATTGTATAAATGTAGCCAAATTTTACAAATAAAAGTCATAAATGTTCATATTAATTACGAATGTAATTTACTTTTGAAAAAAATGCATATAACTCCAAAAAAGATATGAAAGCGCAATTGACATTCAACCATTACACAACCATGTGCTATAATAAAAAGCTTTGATATCAAATACCATATTCAAAAGGTCAGATCATATACTTCCATATTTGAATTAAAAAATCATATTCAAAAGGCCATATTAGGACTTAAAATCAAATAAGCAAAATCACAACAAAAATCTTACCCTAATAATTTTTTTTTAAAAATCAAATAAGCAAAAATCACAACAAAAAATCTTACCCAAACATTTTTTTTCTTTCGTGACTTCTTTTCTGAAAGAGAGAGGTTTTCGTGGCTTCTCCAAAAATCAAAACCATGGTTGAAAAACATCTAAAACAAACTATGGATGTCCTTCTTCGATGTGTTCTTAAAAACAATGATAATTGAGGAGTTGATTCAATTATCAATAAATAATTCAATTATGATAAGTAAAAAAAAAGTCAATTGCGTGTAAATCCTAACCATCCTATAATTATGGTGAGAAATTACTTAAATGATAAATTTAATATTATTATACATGCCATCTCATGAGGTTTATATGGGGCCTATAAAATGGGGCTTGTGAATCATTTCCGTTTTTTTAAATGAGTTGGGTTTCTTATTTGGTTAGATGGGTATCCAGCCCCTCAAACTTGGATGTATGACATATAACTTGGACGGATTCAAACCAATCGACTCCAACTTTTAACATTGTTAATGGCAATCATTCCTTAATTTTTAAATTCATTATATGAAGATTTCTTAATATAACATATATACTAGCTTAACTTAGTGTATATATATCATATTAGAAGAAACTGAAGAAAGTATACATTATTTTTTTTTTTACTAAATGGTAGGTATGCGTCTTAATTTTATTTCAAAATCAAAGTAAACATGTTCAAAACAAGGAAAGATAGAGAATGAGTGTATAAAAAAAACAAAACAAATAAAATCAACAATTCACACCCAGGAAAGAAAATAGGGGGCGGTTATTTCAACCCCACCAACTAATCCACCCACCCCCTTTTTTTGTTTTTTGTTTTTTTGTTTTGTTTTTGTGATCCTAACCCACCCCTTCCCCTCCCCCCTCCCCCACTACCACCACCTCACCCTCCTCCCTCCGTCGTCTCCAAGACCCCCGCCTCGCCCGCGCCCACGACTCTTCCGAGACCCCCACCTCGCCCTCGCCCGATGTCGCCTTCGAGATCCCCATCACGCTCGACACCAACGCCTCCGATGGCGGCGACGAGGACGAACGAGTTGACGGTGACGCCGGAGCGCTTCATGCATTCGAAGAGGTCGGCGGCGTCGGAGGCGTCGGCGTTGTGCGTGGTGGGGGTCTCGAAGGCGGCGTCAGGCGTGGTGGGCGCGGGCGAGGCGGGAGTCTCGGAGACGGCGGTGGGCACGAGCGAAGCGGGGGTCTCTGAGGCGATGGTGGACGCGGACGAAGCGGGGGTCTCGAAGGCGGCGGAGATGGTGGTCGTGGAAGAGGGAGGGGTGGGTTAGGATAAAAAAAAAGAGGGGTGGGTGGATTAGTTGGTGGGGTTGAAACAACCGCCCCCAAGAAAATATACACTATTAATGACCAGGAGAAACACCAAATCGTATCATTACACACCAATATTGGAGTGTTTTGCATACAAATGATTGGGTTGCGCAGGTCCAATCACTTATCTGATGGAGTAAATGGTGAAATTTAAATGATCAAGTCATATCGGAACTTTTAATATGTGAAATGAAATCCAAATTGTAAATTTGCTTTTATTCCTAGTTCTATCTCATGCACTTGACCCGTTTGGACAAAGAATATAATTTATTTTTATATATACAGTTATTTTGACATATGTGAGTATAAATAAAGATAAAATAATTTTGTGTTTTGAATTATTTTCGCATAATAATAAAATTTTTGTTGTTTGGGTAATTATGTAATAAAGTGTGAATAAAATTTATAAAAGGTGACAAATAATAATAGTTGATTTGATATGTAATTTATTTGGGGTGATGACGTTTGATTTGACAGTGGGTCCACATTCTTTGGGTAAAATAATATGGAATAACTTTAATTACAGAGGTTAAAATCATATACCAGTTTATTCTGATATAGCTTATCCCTGGGTATTCCATGCATCCAAACAACAAAAAACATTCATTCTGCTTTATTATCACTTATTCTCTGGCTATTCCATATCCAAACGGGTTAGTTTTGCATTTTCTCTTTAGGTCATTCCTCTTTTTTCTCTGGGAAAAATTCAAATAACCCCTTATAAAATTGTCCAAAATTCATATAACCCTCTATCTTTTTCTAAATCCATATTGTAGGAGACCAATTTGACTAAAACGACGAATAAGGAATATGGTAGAATAAATGCAAAGATTGACCGAGGAATAACCTATTTTAAAGAGGGCATGGGCCTAAGAAGAAAAAGGCCCATGGACTCGAGGCCTGACGGCTGCCAGGGTAGAATCCCTTCACCCTCGGAATGGACGATTAGTCAACTCCGACTTAGTCAGGTAGGGCAAAGGTTATAGGCCGTCCAGGGTAAGTCGGGCAAAACATGTGCCCGACCAAGATACATCAGACACAATTATGCCCGACCAAGGCAGGTCAACCAGTCAGTGAGATTATAAGAACGGGTAGTTTTCGTTAATTGACTTAGATCGTGGAACACAGTAAAACACGAACTAAAAAGCATGACGGCCATAAGCCATTCCCCGAAGTAAAATGGTTAACAAAGGGAATATTCCCTGACACCAAAAAGGACAGTGCGATAGGAAAATCGTTATAGGATAATGATGATCCCTAGGCGCCATATGTCCTAGAATTCAAAGGTCACGTGCAGATCCCATATTGTGTTATGACCACTCCGCAAGGTCTGAACCTGCACGCCCCAATTCAGTATAAAAGGGAGGCTTCACCTCCCTCTCAAAAGGAGGGAATCCTAACTCTCTCTCTCTCTCTCTCTCTCTCTCTGATTCTAAAGAGTCCAAGTTCTTTTTCTTCTTTAAAAGAGAAGGATCACTGACTTGAGCGTCGGAGGGGCATTAGCCAGCACCACACTAGTGTGAGTTACAGGTGCATGAGGAAGAGGAGGGACAACGAGGAACAAAAGTCAAAGTTCTAGACGGACCGACGCGGAGGAGAGTTCAAGCCCACACCGTCTCGGGTCTACTTCCAAAGCCCAGATAAAAAAAGATCCAGTCCAAGAGGGGGGCAACCAGAAATTCCACCCCCCCCACAATATATATTATATATATATATATATGGAGGTTATTGCGTGCGGCGAACGGCGGGTGCGGTAGCGATCACGGGCCGTCGATCACGGGTCCATCGCATCGGACGGTCATGTGCGATTCACGTCGACCGTTGGATGCGATGGACCCGCGATCGAACGGCCCACATCGCGGCTGCACCCGCCGTTCGCCGCACGTAATAATTTTTATATATACACATATATAAAGAGTGTGTGTAGACTTCATTTGGTACTGTAACAGGGTTAATTCTACCATTTTATTTTTGAAAGTGATCAATTTATGAACCGAACTCGAACCTAACCCTAACATAAACCAAACCGGGCTAGTTGGGTTTGGGTTGAACTACCCCAAAGTTTGAGGAGATTGGGTGGATCTCCATTGACCACTTTTATCTTGGAGTGGATATGTATTGAGCTTCAACCCAATCCAAACTTCTAGCTGTCTAAGACCCACCCACACAAGGCCCAAAATCCTTATATTAAAAATAAGAAAATGGTATGCCCAATCCCTTGTGTAACTCTATTCATAGATCACATGGATTTTTTTATATATATAATTTATACATTCTCTCATTGAAGTACATTGTACATATTATTATATGAAATAAAGTATATACCCATTTGGATGAATAGTCCACGGATTGAAGCCATCCGATGGAGAACCAACGGTGATGATTAACACTTGATATCTGTTCCTCACCACCCTTGCCATTCTAAAGAGGCATGGAAAAAGGCAGGATTCCAATATCTCACTCCACCAGAAGCTGGTTGTTCTAAGGTCTTTCTCTGAAACTAAAAAGCTTCTAAACTAACCCAACACATGCATCAGATCGAGATTGGACGGTGGTGATTCCAAAAGAACAACAATGTCATCATCCCAAAGAGAGATTCCAGGGTGGACACCCAAACATCTTAACCAACCTTATCTCACAAAGCAAACCCATCATAAGGTACAGAGACACAGAAAAGAGTGGTTGAGATGTGCAGGTCTCACACATCACTTTCTTTTTATGGTTTACATCACTTGTTTAATTTATTGTTTTTTTGTTTTAGGGTTAGGAGGTCCTTGTCATTGTTTTGTACCTAACCATTCCCCACAATAACAATCACCACCAATTGGTTATGGGGTGATAAAATGACAAAAATACCCTTATATTATTTTAAGTTATCGACGGCCGCGTTTTGGCTGTCAGCATAGAAGGTTCTTTGTGAGATCTTTCAGTCACGGCTTGATATTAATCGTCAGTAATACTCATGTTACTCGTGAAATCTAATTTTCAGAACAATATGAGCGATGGATTTTGAGTTGATCGTCGATAAAGAGCGTCGGTAAAATTTTATTTTCTTATAGTGTGATGGTATATAAAATTGTTTAATGTAGTGTATACTTTACTATTTTAATATATATTCTATTAAAAAAAATGTGCATTCAATTTGTGTGATCATGTATGCCATTTTTTTATATAAAAATAAATACTTCATTAGTTGAATATATATTTAAGAAAAAATGATATGATTATAATAGTACATCTAACTAGAAAATAAGTTTTTGGATATTGAAGTCACATGAGAACTAATATTTAGATATCCTATTTGAAACACTTTACATGATGGCTAGTCTATTGACCTATTAGTGATGATAAATGTGTTCCTCTAAACAACTATATGTTTTTTTAAAAAATCATGTGGTCTGTAAAACAGTAAGCCCCCGTTTGGATGTAGAATAGGATTTATTCTTGGGTATATATTGTTCTGAGCATAAGTGTGTATATATAAGGATAAATTGATTTTGTGTTTGGTTGTGTTTTGAATTATTCATGTTGGGAATCGTAAGAATAAATGTTTTGTTGTTTGGGTAAAATGTGAATAAAGTATGGATAAGAATTTATAAAAGGTAAAAAGTAATGATAGTTGATTTGACAGGTGATTTATAAGAGGTGATGACAGTTGATTTGACAGTGGGCCCATTTATTCTTTGGGTGGAATAACCTAGGATAACTTTTATTCTAGGGGTTGATTGGAATCCATATACCACTTTATACCAGTTTATTTTAGCACATTTTATCCGGGGTTATCGGGGCATTCCAAACATAAAAAAAAATTATCCGGGGTTATCCGGGGTTATCCGGAGCTTATCCGGTATCCAAACGGGGTATAAGTGTCTGCAAGGATCACGGAGTATAACAATTTTTATCATTTAGAAATAAAAAATATCATGTAAAATCTCTTTTTCGTCCTAATTTCAACTTATAAAATATATGTTATAATAAAAGAAAAAATATATATTTAAATGAATAGCATAAATCAATTTATAGAAAAATATAAAAATTATTTTTATGATACCTTATTAATAACAAGATATATGAGACTTGGATTGAGGGTTAAGAAAAGATTACGTGTAACAACGCACTTTAAAAAATAAACAAGGCTCAACTACACCGAGCCTAGTTTTGGAATAATTGTAAAAGAGTGCTGCTATACTCAGTTTTTCTCAGTCCAACATGTACATACATATATACCTTGTTACAGATTCAGTGAAGCATATACCTCATTAGATGATGTATATACCCCACTAAATTTTTTCTTACACTTACTAAAAAATAAGTTCATTCAATTCGAAATGAAGCGATATATATTTTTTTATCAAAGCATATATCTCATTAGATAATGTTTACTATTTAAAAAAAATGAAAACACGTGAGGTATGAGATTTAGTTGAAGAATGTGACTGAGTGTATCATTTTCCATAGTAAAAACATAACAAATTAAAAATAATAATAACAATAATTATTATAATATAAAATACCAAAAAAGTCCTCCCACCAACCTCCATTCCCTGCCATATTGACAACCACCCTCAAATAGAAATATTCATTGGACAGTTCAGACACATCAACAAATCCGAAAGATCAACAAACACCACAAAACATTATAAAATATGCAAATATCAAATATTCCATAATATAAGTTAGTTATAGAGGAGAAAGAGAAAGAACAACAACAGCAAAGCAAAAGAAGAACAAAAGAATAACAGAAGAAGAAGAAGACATAAAACAGAATGGATTGCTGTATATGCAGTCCAGTGGCTTCTGTGTACAGGCTTCCAAGGAACACAATCTGCCTCAGCTGCTATGAAGGAGCCAAATCCATTGTTGCCCACCTCAACAACCTCGAAAGCCAGGTCGATATAGCTCCAAAAGAATCACCCGGCGTTTCGCAATCGAATTCTTTAAAGGTAACCAAGCATGAATTCTGATATATAATTGATTTGTTCTGTTCTGACATTAATTTTGGTGTTATGAATTGGGTTTTGTTTGTATGGAGAAGTTGCTTGTTTTGAAGAGTATTTGTTGATATGGATTTTGGGTCCAAAAAATTCATTGAATTCCAATGTATAGTTTCATATTAATGGAATATTGTGCAAAATGTTCATGTTCATAAGTTTTCTATTGACAAACTTATAATCATTCAAAAACCCTTTAACCCCATTTGTATAAAAATTAAGTTATTCTGAAGTTCATTACTAATCTAGTATACATAAGGAAATAGGTTATTTTTTGTTTGGTTGTGCTTTTAATTATCATCGTTGGAAAGCGTAATTATAAATTAAATTTTTATTGTTTCATTGTGTTTTTAATTGTTTGGCTGGTTGTTTTCTGACCGCAATATGTATTAGACCTCGACTTAAAAGCTTAAACCTCTCCAGTTCTAAAAGTGGTATGCCACCAATCACCATAACCCATTAAAGGTTATTGTACTAGAAAAAAAAAATTAGAGTCGACCTTAAATATAGAATACTAAGGTGATTCCTTTTTAGTCCCCAATACAATTTGAATTTTTTTCAAAATATATTCTTGTCCAATAAACTATATAATTAAATGTATTATAGTTGAATAAATTGAATGTATGTCTTCCTGTATTTTCATAACTAATATATGTTAATATATATTAGCTTAGGATAAATTGAAGATGGTAAAAGTGACTATCTCTATGAGAATGGTGAGTTTGCTTGTACCATTACAGAAGTGATTTTGTTGGAATCTGTGTTTTAAAACTGATTCTACAAAAAAAAAATTCACCCTTCCCAACTTTTGAAAATCACAGTTTTTGAAAACTATTTGTCTAAAATTTGTTGTAAGAAAACTGCTACAATAAAATTATTTAATTACACGATTAAAGAAACAGATTTATGCAAAAATAAAAACTGTGCAAAAGCAGATTCCTGAACTTATCAACGTCCTTCCAAAGAAAAAAAAATCCTAATAGCCCTATGAGTGACTAATGAATGCCCAAAGTGTTAAATATCTACCCAAATATCTACCCAAAAAATATGGGCCGCGCAGGCCCAACGTTCTCAAAGACTGGCTTTATGTAGCATTTTTGTTTGCAAATTGTAATCATATGTAAAATTTTTATTTTTGTTTAACAATTTTTATTACGTATCCAGTAGAAATATAAAAAAAATACCCACACTTGAAATCATGTCAAATTGGGTAAAAAGGAATAAAACTAATTAGCCAAAAGGTATTGATTGCTCCATAAAAAGTACACTACAACCTAAAAATGGTTTCTCAACTGTCTATACAATGCGATAATCTAATATACACTGTGATTGTACATTATATATTTTTACTATTACAGTGTATGAAATTTTATTTATTTATTATTTAAAAAAAACACATATGCATTTCAATGTATATTTCATTTTTTATAACTATATGTATTTCAATTGAATAAGTGATTTAAAATAAAAGGAAAAATAACGACGGTTGTGGATGGTGCTGCAAAAGGCCGGGCTGAACATGTCATTTTCCTAATAAGATATATACAAACTTGTAAAGATGATATTTTATTTGGGTTTGACCAGGGACTTGCAAATGCCTGGGTGTGGATGAACAAGATGATGGAGATGGAAGAGCAGATGAAGGAAAAACTGTGCTTCTTGGAAGGATTTGTTTCTGCATTCAGAGATGGGGCTCACACAGACATCTTTCTCAAAGCTGGAAATGGACCTCCAATACCTTCCCATAAATCTCTCCTGGTATTTATTATTCCTTGGTACCTTATTTTTTTATTTTTTCTTAATGAATGAATTAACCTTAAAAAGGGAAAACCCAAACACCAAAATACAAACCGACTATGGATTGTTTTTGAGTTGGTCAGTTTTTAAATTATAGATAATATTACAATGATATTATGTAAAGATTTAAAAAATATCAAGAAGTGGCGATTTTTTTTTAATTCTTCATTTTTTATATATTTTTTAAATATAAATTATTAATTAATATATCATTTCATCAGGATGACATACAATTCAATTCTGGGTAATCCAGCATTTGAATTGGTGACTATTACTCACATTATTTTTTTGATTAAATCAAAACAATGAACATTGAACTATATATCTTATTTTATGAAATTATAAAAAATTGGGACAATTGTCCATATTTTATTCTAATTATTTTTTATATCAAATGAGGATAAACTGTTATCCCACACTCACTCGGTCAGCGTTTGGAAACGAGTTGAAAAAATATGATGTTGAATAAAATAAATTAAATAAACTTGATTTATAGGAAGCTCACTTTTCACAATTTATAAAAAAAACACGAGTGGACTGCATTTTGGATTATAAAAATTAATGGACCGAGTGTAATGGAGATATTTTGTTCCACCTAAATGCTAGAATAACATTTATCAATATTTTTTTATTCTAGTTTTGACAAATGTAAATATGAACAAAATTAATGGATCACTTTTTATCCTTTAAAATTAAGACAATTTGTTATCAAAACCTCAACGCAGGCATCGAAGTCAGAGATCTTCAAAACCATGTTGGAGTGCGAGGACATAAAGTCGGGGTCGACGGACACCGTGACCCTCCCGGAGCTGACCCACGCGGAGCTCCGCAGCCTCCTGGAGTTCCTCTACGCGGGGTCCCTGCCCGACCAGGACGCGGACGCGCACGCGGGCCCGCTCATGCTCGCGTCCGACAAGTACTGCGTGCCCTTCCTTCGCAAATTCTGCGAGCGCCGCATGTTGGGCTCGCTCGGCCCATCGAACGCGCTCGACGTGCTCGAGGTCTCCGACGCGTGTTCGAACCACGGACTCAGAGAGAGGGCGATGGAGGTCGTCGTCAAACACGTCGAGGAGATTGTCTTCTCCGACAAGTACGAGGTGTTCGCGCTCAAGAACGCGCACCTCTGCGTCGATGTCGCCAGGGCGTTGGTCGTTCAATTGAAGGCGAGGAAGGATGGACACACGTGATGATCAGCATCACAACATATGAAAATTATTATTTTTTTTATAAAAAGAAATACACCAGTGTATCATTTTTTATAACAGTATATATCTCAATTGATGAGTGTGTATTTTTTTTAAAGAAAAAAAAATCAACGAAGGATGCAGATAGTTTAGTATATATCGTGATAGTGTAGTATATAAAGCGTCATTCATAGTTACTTTCGCAATAGTGTATGGAAAAACTACAATGGGTGAGTGTATTTTTTTTAAATTTTTTTGGTGAGAGTTGCACACAGCATTGTACACAGTGTTGACATATCATTTTCCAACTTATAAGTTCTTTCGGTTACCTTTTATATAGGAAAATGATGCACTCAGTCACATTCACCAACCAAAAATCAGACCCAATATGGTTTCATTTTAAAAAAAATAGTAAACATCATCTAATGATGTATATACTTTGATAAAGAGTACATATCGCTCCATTTCGAGTTGAATGAGCCATTTTTTAGTGAGTATAAGAAAAAATTTAATGAGGTATATACATTATCTAACGAGGTACATGCTTAACTAAATCTGTAACGAGGTATGTTTGTGTTTTGGAGTGAGAAAAAAACTGAGTGTAGCAGCACTCTTTTATATAATACAGTAGGCTCCAATAAGCTCAGTGGATGGGCCGTGTTCGGTGGATGGGCCGTCTCAAAGACTCAGTAGCTCAAATGGCCCTGATGAGCACTGGTACACACAATTCATTTTGCAGCCCGTTTTACAGCCACATACGCTATGATAACATAATATATATTGTACTATCATAGTATATAGAGTTCTATAATAGTATGTAACCTTTTTTTTCATTTTTTTTACTATATATTGTATCTCAGTATATATTTCATTTCATGTAACAACATCCATTTCAAATGGTAAGTGTATGATTTAAAAAAAAAAAAACAAGATGAACAGCAATTGGTGCTGCAATGGGGCCTATGTGTATCTTTTTCCGCCCTTAATAAACTTTTTAGATGGACTGGACGTCTTAAAAACTAGGATAATGTTACATCGAGCCTTATTTCCAACCTCAATTCCAGTTTACATGTGTTTTGTATTTTTAAAAAATAATATACTTCATCTAATGAGGTGCATGCTTTTATAAAAATGAAGCATATAGTCCAATGAATTACATGAATGCATTTATAGAAAATATAAGAAAATTCTTTCAAAATATATGTCTTATTAACGTGAGCATATGCGTCGATAGAAATCTATCGAGACATATAAAGCTGAAAATAGATTTGGGTGTAACAGCGCCTAGGATTGCGGACTTGTTAGGCCCAACTTGCACTGTAATTGGATAACCCAATGAATCAGATAAGAGGATAATCATTACTCCAATCAATTTTGCAATTTCAACATGTCTTAAATTATTTTTTAAAGACATTGTTAACATACAATCTCACTTATAACCACAGATCCATTATCATATATTGAATGCGGTATATCTCGTTAAACAAAACATTTAATTTTTAATTTATTTTATAAATACATAAAATTATAATATTCAAGATTAAAATATATATTTCAACATGTGCTTTGTTATATGACGTGTACTCTTTAAAAAAAATCAAAACATGTAAAGGCTACATATATAATTCTATGTGTGAAAATGTATCCAACATTAATTATCTTTTTTAATATATATATATATATATATTTATTGAAATACATATTTTTTTTAAAGATAAAAAACATTCTCAACCCACATAATATATAAATACATTTTTAGAAATTTTAGGTATGAGTATTGAAATGATTGAACGCCTATCAATTCATCAAAGAAATGGATTTGCAGTTCCAAGGACAAATTAAAACTACTGTCATGGAATTGCACGACCAAGTACATAGGATAAAAAAAGGCTTAGATTTTAATTCTGTGTTCCATCATCAATCATGATTAAGGTTTCTGAACCACATAAGATTTTACGTCGTACAGAATGAACATGTCCTTGAAAAGAGAAGATAAATGGTCTAATGGAGGTGAAGTTTTAATGTATATAACTTGTTTGGGATTTTGGCAGATTATGACTCAGGTACTTTTGGAGGAAATATGGAATCTTCAAACTGCATGCATTCAACCTATTTGAGGGACACAAGGTCCACCTTGTAGAAATTAATTTATGATGAATTACCTTTTGCAGGTTATGATATATCATTCAAAGTTGAAGTTTTTGCATTACTGTACCAATCAAACACTAAACTAAAGTCCTGCATGAAACATATACACTTGTGTCCTTGTAACTCCACTTGGAGTAGAACAAATAGATATGAAACTGAAAAGCCCCCACCCCCAAACCCCCCCCCCCCCCTTTTTTTTTTTTTTTTTTTGTAAAAGATGAAAACTCAGGTTTTGAACATTTTTTTATAAAAATGTATTTGCATTATTTTGTTTCAATTTTTCTGTTTAAAAACTGATTTGGGAAAAACAGTTTTATACAAGCTCAAAAGTTGTTCAAACCTGTTTTCAAACAAATCCATAGAAACTATAAACTAAAACTGATTATATATGTTATTATGAACTAGATTGGTAATCCTGATGGAGAAGGAAATTAAATTTCTTCTTCCACAGGTGGCGAACACATAGGAGTTGTCACAAGAATCATATCATTAGACTCTGAAATATAATAGACTAGTAGTACTCAACTCATAGGAAAAAAATATAATAGCCTATATTTTATTTTTTTCCTACAAAGGCCCGATGACATAAACCCAACTCCAACAAAGATAGACTAGTAGTACTCAAACAGGTATGGGAGGCCCGCATGAAATAGTGGGCTAAGCCCACGAGAACTATGGGCCTGTGAAACATTTTTTAACACCTGCACCGTCCACTCCACTCGGCCAAAGGTAGAATTGAATATAAAATAGAATAGAAATGATATTCAAACTCAATAATAGTCACACATTGTTTTAAACACAAAGTTAGGTAATTAAGTGGAAAATAAAAATTCCAAATCTTTTTGTTGAAATGGCTATTTATTTCGGAACACATTAGGAATAATCATTTCTGAAGTCATTTTTTACGGTCCCAAACATATCTAAATTCATGAAAAATTTGTATTTGTCTAATGGTATACACACACACACATTATGTTATAAACATATCTTTATGTATTTTTTTTCACAGGAGGAATGACTGGGTATAACAACACTCATTTATTTATTTTTGGTTTACCAATCTGCCCGGTTCTATTTTCACAAGTATAGAGCCATCTCTTACAAGAATGAAAGAAATTTAGAAAATAAAGATGTTTTCCAAAGTTCAAGCACTATAGTTGCTAATTTATTTAGACAAATTATTATTCTTCGTAAATTAACTTCCATTGCTACAATTTCTCAGTGGAGTGAACAAAAAGGAGGGAAAAAACAGGGGATAGGCAAATGATGTCCTTCACAGCTGACAAGTTGCTTATAGCATGTGAATTTATTAAGCAAATGATGTCCTTCGATAGGCATCCCTTATTTTCTGTTATTTCTCGACCACAAACGGAGGGGATCTAACTCACATCGTGGGAAACTTGCAAAAATTTTATTAATAAAGTGATAGAACCATTAAACCAAAAGGAAAATAATGTCTAATCTTGTGTGCCATCCATGATATTAATTGATTTTAAAAAAAATACACACTCGTCCAGTGAAATACATATTGTTATAAAAAGTCAGGTTATTTCTGGACTGTCGACTTGGCTAGCCAGTTTAATTTGTCACAATTTTCGAAGGAGATAGGATTTATGTGGAGAATGTACGAGAATAGATCATCGCCTTTATTAGAGATTGGGGCATTTATAGTGCGAGTCGATTAGAGAGGAGAACAACTATTTGGTACTTTTCTTATATATCTGTATGGAGTGACGAATTCTTTCATAAAATTTGGATAATTGCAATCTTTACCTTAAAAAAGGTGACAACTTAAGATGTCCCTGCATGATTGATATGCCTTCAATAATCTGTGGACAAAAACATGGCATTGGTACATGAACTGTGAAATCATGAGTGAATGGAGCCACTTTAACTCAAGAGCTCTAAATTCACTATTCCATGCTAGTCCCATGTTTTTTTGGTCTTGGGCAACACTGAACTTTAATAAACATAGGTGCTTAGCAGCTTAGTTATATATGAGGAAACAAAAAACCATCCACTTTGGATAGTTTCAGGAACCCTAAACACCAAAGAAAGAAAAAAAAAAGTGAAGCAGTTACATTTTCAGTTGTCATCCTTGCTCATTGGTTTCAATGCAATTCTTGATGGCTTGCAGCACTGCTTGTTTCACCACTTGTGCATCCATGCTTTCAACCTGTCGTCCTTGGTTCTGAAATTCCACACATGAACTTTTCCCATAAATATCTTCAACAAATGTTGTGGTAACTTTTCCATGAACACTATTTGCTAAGTGAGACCTGTGAATCTATGACATGCATGCAAGTGTAAGCTCTGATAGAGTATCACATGCATATTTGCTTGTGTTTTTTTTGTGTTTTGTAGTGTTAAGACACACGAGAAATGACAAAAAGGAATTGTACTTCTTTGTGCATATGTGTATATGTAAATGTGTAATTATTATATAATATCATACTGCCCTTTTTTTTAAAGAGTAGATATGGATTATTGTACTAATGTAAATTATGGATCCTTTCATATGGAGATTAACCCAGGATTGACACTTTAACTAGAGCCATGTGAGTTTGAATCCTTTCAAACTTAATTATCATATGCACATAATTTGTAAGTGATTCACTGGAGTTTCTTATCACAAAATATAATATTGTGCACGGGCACACTTGTGTGTACATATAACTATATTGATATGCATCTAGTTTACGATGTGTGCAATGGAGTGTATATATACATATGTCTATATCACATCATGATACCAACATGTATGAAACATATGTTTACTTGTAAAAAAGGAAGGGAATCCTTACTTCTCCTCCAACTACTTCAAGGCGAAAGGTGTCGGTACAAGAAACCCTAGCTTCAAGAACATCGAGACCAAGCTCATCAAATGCCTCTAACACAGAGACGAGCAAGCCCGGGAAGCTCTTCTCGGAGAAAACGTTGATTCGAAAACCCTTATCAACTGTTTCTACCATAACCTTCTGCATCAAAGACATGCAAAGTTAAATTAATTAGCACCTCATGTGATATGGATTTCCAACCACATGAAGATGAATATGAGATTTACATTTGGTAATGGATCTTCTTCTTGGTGATTTTGCGCGCACGCGATGTCTCGATTCAGCTTTTCCACCTTTTGTTTCAATTCCACAATGTACTTTGATGCATCAACTATGATTGATGTTTTGTTTACCTGTCCAACAAAAAAAAAATCAGTTAAATTTCACAGTTGCACCACAAGATTCTATAGTTACTAGCAAAGGCCATTCAAGGAAAACAAAAAGATATCATGTGGAAACTATGGTTCTACACTGACTTTTGTTCTCTTAAATGATTAACTTATATTACATACTATAATAGAATCAAATACCATGTGAAAAGATTTGGACAAGGAGAGGGAGGGAATATGAGTATAAAGAATTTCAAAAGAAAACATACTCTTGGAGACTGATGAAAGTTGTATATATAGGGTGAATATAAACATGGATCCAGATTAATTAACTTATAGTATGTACATCAATCAAAAAAAAATATAAGAAGAGGAGAGAAAATGTTAAAAAAGGCTTCATAATTCTATATGTATGGGGAATTACTGCACGAGAGTTTGTGACTGAACGCAGGAGTTGCAGCTTCTCATGCAGAGGAGCTCTCTTGTGCTCCCTGGAAACCATGGCTCTCTCTCTCTCTCACTCACTCACTATCTTTATGCCTCTCTTCCAAGCTCAATCACTTGCTGCAATGCATCGAAGATGCTTAAAAGGAGCAGCCCCTCAAATCTTTATATCTTCTGATTGTCACCCACATGAGGCTTCTAAAGTTTCCTCACAAAAACAATAGATTATATTTGTTGTGGGGGTGATTACAAAAGAGTCCTTCTGTCACTACCATTATTTGAGTGGGAAAGGGAAAGACAAACTGCTTTTGGAAACATATATATAAACTGTTAGAGGGTATTGTGACATGCAGTATTTATACGCAGTCTTGTTACATTCTGCATATATATGCTAATAGGATATATATATATTTCTCTATTTTGATGGTAAAAACAATTCATGTTTTTCTTCCGCATAGAGTATGAAGTATACTTTGTGTTTTTATAAATTCACTGATTTTCATGTATCTAATATAACCTACATGAAAAAGAAAGTATTTGGTATTCTGATTAAATAACATCATTTTAAATTAGACAAAAAAGAGCAAAAATTTTAAAAAAAATTATATATATAGAAGATCATTAATAATTGTCCCACCACAAAAAGATTGTCAATAATTGACTTTCTGGGATGAGATAAAACTTCATAGCTAGTCCCCACAAATCAAATGTTTCTCGTAAGTACTCGATTTTGATTAAACACCCCAAGCCAAGTTGATCTATCTTTTTCTCCTTTTTGTGGATTTGTTTTTTCCGATCCGTTCGGTCTCAACGGAGCCCGTGACCTCGGATTGCGACATGAAACATATTTCAGTTCAGCTACATAAACTTGCCTGCTGTGAATCAATGATGCAAATTCGATTAAAATGAATTATATCATATAATTTGAATATGAGAAAAAAAAAATTGAGCCTAATTATCTAAATTAGTAGTTACATAACAGTTTTCATGTTTTTTAATTAGTTACTAAAAGAAGATGACTTTTAGCTCCATCCAGCTTACTCTTTGTGATTATATATTTAGTGCAGTAACACTTCAAATTTAATGAGGTTGTTGATACATATTATATATTTAGCATGTCATGTTATTTGAAAATTGTTTTCTAAGTTTTTATTATTGTGTTTCTATATATAATTTAATGAAGTTTAAACATAAATTTTAGATCTCATCAGGCACATTGTTTGATCGATATTCCAATTTCCCGTTTCTGTACTTTCTATTGCAACCATTGAGTTTCAAATACAAATAAATCAATAAATAAATAAAATAACCACCACACAAAATAAGTAATAAATGAAAATTAGAGATGACCACTGTGTATTTTTTTAAAGAGATTTACTAACCAAAATTTTTTTTTTAGAGATTTTAATTTTTGGAAACTATGAAACGCCTGGACACATTATATTTCATAATACCAAGTAATCATTTTTATAAAGTCTTTATATTTTATTTCCACAATTTGATGAATTTTTTAAATGAACATATGTTACATTACACTCATTGTTTTCATTGATCTTCAAATTTCCTATTGTGATTAAAATCAAGACAATTGGAATTTTCAAAAACATGTTGAACGACCCTCCATGCGGTCTTATATAAAACATAATGTCGCGTGATTGTCTCTGACATTTTTCATTCAAAAGAAAATAATGAAACCCTAGAGTGTGATAGATAGATAGATAGGACATATTAGTCATTTTGAAGAATGCATGGTGGGGATGGAAAATCTAACGCGGAGAGAGAAAGAAAGAAAAGAAAAATAGAGAGAGAGAATCTGCTCGTGATCGTGATCGTGATCGGGAGGAGCCATCGAAAGCAGCGAAGGAAGGCGTCAAAGAAGAGAGAGCTGTGTTTTTATTTTTCTTTCTTTATTTTTTTTTGTTCTAAATTTTGAGTTGTGAATGCCTCCAAACCTCCCTCACGGGGTTCCAATTTTTAGCCGTCAAAACAAAACAACTCACTCTCAATACATCTCGATATCTCTCCCCAAACAAAACAAAACAAAATAAACATTGCTAAAACTTTGTAGGTGATTTGTATATCAGATATTATTGAGTGAAATTTATTGTTAAAACTTTGTAGTTTAAGATTTTGATGATGATTTTATGCATGGGTCATGTGTTGGAAGAAGACAAGGTGGGTGTGATGTGCAGGTGAATGACACAACATTCTCTTATGGGGAAAAAAATTTAAACGTGTGTGTGTATATATATAAGTGGACAATATCGTCACATGTGGTTTTTGATGCTCTCATTGGAGGGGAGTTTTGTACAGCTTTAGTTGATTAGGTTTGTATAACAGATATGTATTTTATTAAACAAATATCAACCTTCAAAATATTCAAAATGAAATTAAATAATTGTGGCTGAGATTTTTCATTGCTAGTAAACATTGCTTGTTTTATTTTCATGGGCACAAAAAACAAAACTAACACTGTACTCATGTCCTAAAAATATATCTATCTTATTCATTAATCATATATCATGTCAATTCAAGGTTGTATTTTATTACAACTAGGATTGGGACCAGAGACGTGGACACCTAACATGTTAGACATATAAGACATTATTCGAGAAAGAAGAATTTTTGCAATGGAATTGAAATTTTATGAATATACAGGACTTATCAACAATCCACAAATCGAACTGAAACATTCTATCACTTATCTTCTTGATGAATTAGATGTATGTATAAACCTTGATGGATCTAATATTGACTGAATGTACACCCATCTAACCATGATAAGACTATTTCACCTCGTGAGGGAATCTTCCAACAATTCACACGAGCGACAAATATGTCAAAATACATATTATGGATTCCATTTGCATCCCTAACAATGTAATAACATTTATTATAGTATCACATGGTTATTTTTGTGATCCACATCACTAATTAACGTGTTGGAGAATGAAAAAGAGTCCAGTTACACAAGCCCCATCATTTAAATTTTATTGACAAGTCCCATGAGGTGTATCATTCCCTCATTGGTTGTTTGTTTGATTTTTTAAAAATGTTAGAAAGATAAAATACAATATTATCATCATTTAAAACTCACGTTTTTCTCCCTCATTAAACTCATCCCAACATTTTCCGAAAAACATATAAACATATTCAATCCATTTTGAGAAATCTAGTTTTTTCAAACCCAATTCAAAGGAAAAAAGAAATTATTCATTACATTTGTGAAAACAATATGAAATTTAAATCCTCTAGTGTTTCTTAAAAAGAAACTGAAAAATGAAATCATTAAAAAAAACCCATTTCGTCAAAAACAGTGAAAAAAATTGAATTTTTGTTTGCGGCCTCTTATTCAACTAGAAAACAATATGGCGACAAAAGATAATCAACCTTTTTTTGTTTTTGTTTTTTTTGAAACGTTGTTGTTAATTTGATGATTATTCGATTTCAATCATCAGACAAAATGTTTGCAATTGATGCAATATATTTTTGTATAAATGCAAAAATGAAACGCAAATCACAGTATAAAACTAGAGTTCAGAATAAAAGTCAGTTACATTTATAAAATGTAATTTAATTTCACCAATAAATTGCATTAAAAATCAGTTACATTGTTATATAAAGCAATTAAAAGTCAATTACATTCCACAAATGTAACTGACTTCCAAATATATATAATGCTTACATGTTCAGATTAGAGTGACTGACTTTTGAAAAATAATGCATATAAATCCAAAATAATAATTTAAAATGTAATTAACTTTTGAATATTACACAACCCATACCAAGCCACATTCAAGAAAAACTTGTAATAAATGCTAGACTAAATGTTGCCAGATTTAACATCTAGCACCGAATTCAATAAAAAAATTTATAAGAAATGCAAAACAAAGGATGAGAACCCAAATACAAAATTTTGTTTTAGGTCGAGAAGAAAAAGAAACCGCAGACGCTATGGGCCGACGCTACAGACAGACCACATTTTTTTTTCACGGTGTAAAGCAAAAGACAGATGACTATTAATTGTCAAAACTCATGGATTTGATCCTCCATATCTAGCTAATCACATATCACATATGATTTAAAAAAACAATCCACCAAAACAATCACCTTCCATTCAAAAAACTTAAATCCATTCAAATCTTCAAAATAATAAATCATATTTTAAATCACATCACATCAGCAACAATCGTAACGACTTCTTGATTATGGGGAATAGTTAACTAAAAATGCAGAAATGATAAAACATATATTAATATTTGTGGCACCTCATGGGCTTATGTGGGGACTACAAGATTAGGTCTATGAATCATTATTCAATAGGAAATGTTATACCTAGTTATTCTTGCAATCATTTTTGTAGGCAACAAATGATTTGAATATTTATGAATATTTACAAAAAAATATGTGTGTGTGTGAATATATACTCTGTTATATGTCAGTATTCTATTAATTAGCTCATGTTTGAATAGAAGAATAAATTAAATGTGAAATAAGGATGAAGAAACACAAAAATATATTTGCATGCAAGAAATAAACGAGTATAACTATGTCAGGATAAGTGAGAATGAGCTGATATTCATATTTCAGGTCTCCTCAAGAATTTTATAATTCCACTGATATAAGAAGCCTCACATGCTAAATCACATGGATGATCTTATATAAATCACGAGCTCACATGTCAAATAATTTTTTTTTTACCTTTCATATATAATTATCCACATCTTACTCTTTTCATCCACAATTTATTCATAGTTAACCAAATAACAAAAAAAATTATGTTTCTCAACGATAATAACTAAAAACACAGTTAATAAAAAAAAAGGTTTACTCTACTGTTATATTTTGTTTTATTGAAATAATTATCTATTCCAGAATCACTTATGTCGCTATCCAAATAAGGGCTAACATACAGCGCGACGTGGACAATGCCCCTTAAAAAACTCTGATACCTAATTGTTCGACACTGCTGGAGCAGTCATGCCATCCCTGTAAATAATTTCTATGCAAAACAAAAAACAAAAAACAAAATAAAATAACATCAGAAAGAGAAACAAAGTTATCTAACTATTCTAATAATTAATTTACATTTGAGATTGGTAGCACTAAAATATAAATGTATGGATCGATGAGTGCTGCAACACCAAAATGCCCTCTTTGATCGGGCATTGTCTCCATTACACACTGACAAATCAAAACGTACCCACCTATTCACATGTATGCACACACCCACACACACTCTTAATCATCACAACCCAACACACACTCCCTGCTCCAAACTTTGTCTCTACTCCCTATTAAATTTCCACTAGCAAGGACCCCCCTAGAGTTTAGGCATGGTGCTTTGCTTTATCATCCTAAATCCTAATTAATTTTTTTAGCTTTTTAGAAGAAGAAAACATTTTGAATTTCATATTTTAAATATTGTGTTCTGATTTATTCATTCGAACTAAAATTATGCAATGACAATTTTAATGAATCTCGAATTATATATTATCTATTTTGCGCTCTTAGTGAAAAGAGAGTACACCTGCTAACCATTTAAGAGATGGCTCTTGGTGTACGTGTTCATTGATTGAGAGTTAATATAGGACCTCTAATTAACCTCTCTTTTTTCGGCTTTGTGTGGGATTAGAGTTTATTAAAGGGTATTTAGATGCTAAGAATAATATTTTAATTATTTTGGCTTATTGATTGTGTTTATTGGATTTTCTCTTAGTTGTTTGATTCATTCCTTAGTAATTATGTTTAAACATATATCCAATTAAATTGTTGATGAAGGAAGAACATTATATAATATGAGGTATACATGCTTTGTACATCATTCAATACTTTTAAAAAATGTTCTACTCTCAAAAGAAATTTGTTTGGTATTTGATATACCAAACAGAAAAAACTTTCACTATTTCACAATTGTGATCCAATAAATAACAATTTTTTTTTCTCAATTTCTTGAAATGTATTTTATTAATGCAACCTTGTACATTGCATTGCAACTTGCACAACTTAGGGTTGTCATGCTGGTTGAAATTTCCAAGTTACTACTGTTGTAACACATTATTGTTTCTTAGTCATCAATATATATATGAACCAATGTGTTTTATCATCGCGGTATTCGGTTGAGAATATTCAATTAGGTTAACATATGATTAATTGTTCAAAAGATTATTTTATAGTTGATTTTCTGATTAAATTTATTTCATAATTTTAAATTTTTTGTTTTGAATATGGGTACTCATAAATTTCCTCATAGCTCCCATATTTAATTTTATTACTTTTATCAAATTTTGTACTTTTTTTTTTTAAATATCTCTTCTGAAAAAGCTGATTCTGAAACAACTTATCATGCATACTGAAAAATAGATTCTCAAAAATTGTTTTTAAGAAAGCATTAGAGCACTTCATTACATTAAAAATAATTATGTATATCTCAAATAGAGTCTCACATGTAAAATAAGAAAATGAAATTTCAAAATTGAAACTTGTGAGTGTAGGATTTTTGGATAATATACTAAATAAAATAAAGATGTATTTACTTTATATTCTTTTAAAAAAATAATTTTTTTGTCCTTCATTTCAATAAGCCATATAGACATGTCATCTATTCTTGCAATAATTTAATTTAGTTAGTTGTCAAAGACAAAAACAAAACATTCAAAGTTTTTTTAGAGGTCGAAACAATATCACAACTTCTGTCATATGCATCACGAGAGTCTCTCATAATTATCATTGATAAGAAAACATTTATAAAGTTAAAACATATAGGCCAAAAAAAAAAAGCCTCACAAGGAGAATCTTTTGTATTATTATTTCACCTAACAAATATTGGATTTGGTTGGGGGACTTTTTTTTTCCTAATTTTTGTTCATACTTAAGTAGTTAACAACACAAGTCTTAGTCATCATCTCAATGATAGGTGGTGTGACCTTAACCTATTCAATGGAGTTTTTCTAAAGAGATTAATTGGGAATGTAATGCAATTCCATCATAGTTTAATAGACATTATTGTTATTAACAAATTAATAGAAACATAAATCTAGTTTTGATGGTTAGATGAATTTATTTTTTGATAGATTTCATTGTAAACACTATTAAGGGATTCTAATCCAAAAAAAAAAAACTATCAAGTTAAAATTCAAGGATATTTTGTTTCTTGATTTGCAATAGAAATTCTCTTGCAATCAAGCATGCACATCTTTGGAAGCCATTTTTGACATTGGACATTGTGGTCAAAGAATCGATTTTGCGTCCCAAATTTAGGTTGCATTGGGAAAAGAGTTTGAATATATATATTCTTGTGAAGCATATTTTTTTTGGATTCCTGATCTTATAATAAAAGTCAGGGAAAAATCAATATCACTCCCCCATAAAATTAGCTAAATCGATTTTAGTCATTGTAAAATTAAAAAATCACCATATGTCCCTATATCATTAGAAAAATATTGTTCAGTCCCTATCGTCACCCCAGCTCACCTCAACTAATTAGGTACATGGTTAACTCTAACTAACTACACATTAAAAGTTACCAAAATGCCATCACCCTTTATTTTCAGGGAGAAAATCGATATAGCCCCTTAAAAACTTATGAAAATCGGCAAAGGTACCTGTAAAATCAGTAAATTCCCGCAGATCCCTATCTTATTATACAATATGCATTTTAGTCTCTACCGTGACTGAAATTAACTAGATTTGTAGTTGACTCTAACTACACATGATAAATTATTGTAGTACCCTTTTAAAATTTAAATAGATAATATATTTAAAAAAAATTTATTATATAAAATCAGATTCTCTAACAAATTAATTAAAATCAATTAAAAATAAATATTACATATTCACCAAATCTCATTAAAAAAAATTTAAAAATATTACATATTCACCAAATCTCATTAAGTTTTAATGCACCTATAAATAATAATTTACATAGGATTTCAAAATATGTTTTTATAATGATAAGACACAATTTTCTAACTTTAAGGGACTTACTAATTTTTACAATGACATTTTCCGATTTTTACAAGTTTGAGGGAGTTATTTCAATTTTTCCCTTTTTTTACTATTTGTGAGTACAGTGCTGCTACCTAGGCCCCAGAAATTAGGCCCCATTGGTGAGCCCCAATAGGTGGCATAATCCTATTGGTTCCTTGATTGACTTTTTCAAACAGCAAAAAAGTCAAAGACATAACTACCCTTCTAACAAATTTAGAAATTATCCCACCATTAATCATCCCACCATTAATCATCGATACAGAATCCCAAAAAACACGGCGTCATTAATCTTTCCTCCCCGAATGAAATTTTTCAAAAAATTTTAAACCACCTAGGGTTTCCGATTTGGGCGAACCGGACTAATGAAAGAAAAAAAAAGAAACGGCGATGACGAGTTCATTTGATCATCTTCCACAAAAAAAATCGCCAACAATAGCAAAAAAAAAGGTTAGATTTCTTGCACTCATTGAAACCTCACCACGTCTTTTTTTTTTGTGAAATAAACATAAACATTCTATGAATTTTTGCACTTCTTGAAAAGATGAAAACAAATATGAAAGCGTCTTAATGTTCGAAGTTCTTTTTCATACGTTTTTCAACTGTTAATAATATGTGTATCTGAAAATTATCAAACATTAATTTCAATTCTCATTCAGATTTGATCGGCGATTTCATTTTTTAAAGTTGAAAGAGAAGATTTCAACGTTTTTTCTTATGCGTTTTGACGGTGGTGCAAACATCCAGGTTTTACGATTTACACGTTTCTTTTTTGTGCGATTTTCAATATGTAGATAATTTTTTAGATCCAGATTGAACGGTGAAATGAAAATAAAAATCGAAATCTATTTTTTCTCAGTTTGATCTGTGGAGAATATTAGAATTGCGCGGTTCATCTATTTTTGTTCGCGATCTGATTCCGGAAATAAAATATGGCGATCCAATCAAGTTAGGTTTATTTTGATAAGAATAATTGATATTGAAGTAATTTTTTTTATTGATTCTTTGAATCATCATATACCTTTATTGGATACCGATTTCAAATTAAATTAAGATACATAGTGTATCTTGATTTAATTGCATGCATGTATGTTTACGTATGATCTGAACAGTCAGTTTTACTGGTCTGTATGTGTAACTGTATGCCTATTGTGTCATTGAGCATATTTTTGTAGCTTTGAATGATCATTATTCAACTAATTAGATTTAATATTTACTAGTTTTGAATGTGTAGATGTTATTTCTAATTTTAGATACATGTGTATCTTGAATTTGTATTCCAGTCCAGTTTCAATTTTGACATATATATATATATGGAATTGATTAATGTGTACCCTATTAATAGTGAATTGGTTATTGACACATATATATACAGGTTTGAAGGACTTTATTTTTAAAATCTATGTACTGTTAATTAACATTTCTGGTAATTAAAAATCTATATTGTTTGTTTTGGTTTAAGATACAGCATTGTATCTGAATTTTAATTATATAACATTTGACAACCCTTATGTTTCTCAACAGACAGCGAGGACAATTTGATGGATGACGCATTTGACGACTCAATTCATCTGGAAACTTATTTTTGGTTCTGAATTTGAAATTATTTATTCAATGTACTAAATTATGTATTCAATGTACTGTTTGTTTTATGAACAATTGTTTGGTTTTTGGTTCTGTGTTTAACTTCATATATGATACAGTTCAGATATATTTGAATTTGCATGTGTATCTGAAAAGTTGTATTAGAGATCAATATAAATTGCAAATATAAGGTCCTTTGTATGTGAAATATATTTGGTTATTGTGAGGTGTTTATTAGGTGTATCTTCAAAATATATCATATAAGATTGACTATATCTGTCACATAGTGAATAATTGGTATTACCTAAAAACCTGGCAAAGTAAATTTGTAGTGTATCTGAATTTGAAATGTGTATCTGAAAACCTGAATAATTTGCAAAAGAAAAAGTGATTCATATATGAAATTATAATGTGTTTTGACAATATAATTGATATATATAATGAACCACGCAAATCTGATAACAACAAACATTATGACAATGTAAAATGAAGTTTATAAACACAATGACATAACACATTATAACATCAAATGTGTTGTTCAAACATCCCTCTACAACCTTCTAAATATTACATCCTTGAGGTATTTTTGCTTTCTTATTCTTCGGTTTGTAGACCTTAGGTGCCTTCCTTCTTAATGGTGGTTGTCATTTACTTCGAACATTGAAAGGCGAGTGGACAATTAAATCTGGCATCTCTACTCATCACCAACACTACAGTCATTGTAATCAGGGGACTTGTTTCGTCAAGTCATCATACAGAGCATCAAGATGTTTTTTACACAATTCAAACATTTGATGTTTTTCAAATGAATTGAGTCTTCGCATGACTCATCCATAAAATCGTCATCACTGCCTGCTAGAGAAAAAAAGTTACAACATGTTATATAATTAAGATACAGCGCTGTATCTTAAATCCAAACAAAAAATTTATGGTCCACATACTAATGAGCAGTGCATAGATTTTCAATAAAAGCCTTTCAAGTCTTTATATATATAAGACAATAAATAATTAAATATTTATCGGATACACATAAATCAAATCCATATAAATAAAATATCAAACTTTAAATTGGGCTGGAAAACAAATTCAAGATACAAGTGTATCTGAAATTTTAATTAACAATTACATATTCGATATTGTTGAATATTGAATCTAATAAATTTAATAATGATCATTCAAAGCTAAAAAATATGCTGAATGACTCAATATGCATAAATATACACATATACACCAGTAAAAATCGACTATACAGATCACACGTAAAAATACAAAAATGCATCTAAATCCAGCTACACAACATGTATCTGAATTTAATTTAAATTCGATATAAAAAAAGTATATGATGATTCAAAGGGATAATAAAAAAAATTAGATCAACATGAATTATTCAGATTAAAAAATGTCTAACCTGAATAAATCTCCATTGTTTACACCACGATCAGGTCGCAAACAAAACAAATGAATCGTGTAATTCTTATATTATCCACCGATCAAACTGAAAAGAAAAAAGATTTCGATATTTGTTTTCGTTTACATTGATCAATGTGGATCTAAAAATTATAAATCGTGATTTTTTTGGGATTTGAAAAATCCTAACCTGGAGGTTTGCACCACAATCAAATCACACAAATAAAAATGTTGAAATCTTCTCTTCTCCGTCGATCAAATCTGAATAAAAATTGGAATTGATGTTTGTTTTCGTTACAACGTATCAATCTGCATAAAAAAAAAGAAAATCGTGATTTTTGGTTTTTTAATCGTGCAATTGAATTAGGATCTTGAAAAAAGGAAATAATCACCCCAAATCATAACTGCCTCAGCATTTATTGGACCGGTTATGGAAAAATCGGTGAGATTAATTAGGGGGGTAATATGGGTAATTCAAACTTGCCACCTCATGGGGTTTAGGATGGGATCTAGCAATTGGGGCCCAAAAATCATTATTGTTGTGAGTATAGGGTAGCAGGATAATTTTCAAGAAAAGATAAGAACATTTTTGTCATCAAAATAACTCAATCAGATTTTTTTTATATTATGTAAGAACTTATTTAAATGTCATTTATTGGGGCTCCATTTAGTAAACACAATACTCCCTATAAACTAACATCAATTTGACTAAGGGACTAAATCTATTAATTATATATACTTTTTGGGGACTTATGAATCATTTTTCAATTTTAGAGAGACTAAAACCGATTTAGCTAACATCACATAGAGTTATATCTATTTTTCCCTTAAATTCTTTTTAATTTTCTTCAAAAGCAGAGAGTACTATGGGTATTTGAAATACATCATGATGATGTCACATTCCAATTCTAATTATGTTTACTTTTGAATAGTGTGACTCATTACATGCTTATTAAAACTTATAAAATGAAGGTTATAGTTTTAACTTAAAATAAACAGTTGTTGCATATTTTTTAAAACTTATTAGAACTTATTTCAACTAAAAATAGCTTAAAAGTCATAATCTAAAAACTAGGTAAATGATGCTTATGATATTATAACTTAGTAAGAGCTTTAAATAATCTTTATTTTGACACTAATACCTTTAATTTTTTTACTTAAAATTATTCACATCCTACAATTTAAAATGATATTTTTAACAATTACACAATAAAAAAACTATTTTATAATATATTCTAACAAACATTCAATGCTGCTCATTCTCTATATTTTAACAGTTACAACAAACATGTCTACTATTTATTTAAAAATTTAAAATATATTTATAACCTATAATCTATAATTTATAAACTAGAGCTCCAACAAACGTGAGTCATTTTTCTATTCAACGAACTGTATAATCTTAAAAAATTTGATTTAACCATTTTCTTTTCTCATTTATCGGTATTATATCCACTACTATTTTTAATTTTTTGTTGTTATTTGGACAGCTTTAGATTATATTTTTATATAAATTATATTTAGTCAAAACTCATTTTCAATCACGATAGGAGACCTATGGTGATTTTTTACTTTTATAGGGACTAAAATAGATTTAACTAACTGAAGTTATATCTATTTTTCCCTTTAAAAAATGAAAAATAAATTTTAATTGTAAAAACATTTTTTAAAATATAATAAAAATATAGATATATACTTCTTATAAAATTATTTTTAAAAGTTGCTTTAAATTACTATTCAACAACAATCAAGTTCAAAATCTATTCCCAAAATTACTATTTGAAAACTTTGATTATCGATGAAATCTGAAATCAGTTCACCTTGTCCAAGAAAATTAATTAGACGTGAATTTCCATGGTGTCGGTTCCACAATCTTAGATTATACAATAATTAATGTCATTAATTAAACACAAATGACCTGATGATTTGAAGGGGGCATTGTTAGTTGCGAATAAGTGGGAGCTTTAAGAAGATTCTCACATTTCTTGATTTGACTGTTCTCTTTTGAGAATGTTCACAATATTTTAATCTCATATTATATATTATCATCACTCATATGGTTCCTTTTTTAGCTTGATTTTTTTACACTCAAAATGAGAGCAACATATGGTCTGACCTGTACATGCTTTTATTCCCTTTAATTTCTATCCATCCCATTTGCACATCGAAAAGTCAGAGTGGTTATAAAAATATAAAAGAAATCAGGGCTACACTTAACCCTAGTTCAGTCTCGATGGTCTCAGAGTGAGTGTTTGAAATGCTGAAATAAATAAGACGTATGAATTTTAAATAACCCCTATAATTTGTGGAAGACCCCTTTAGCAAGATGGTTGAGACACACCCTCCCTTAAGGAGGTCGGGAGTTCGAGTATCAAGTTTATCAAAAAAAAAAAAAAAAAACTCATATAAATAAGTTATATTTAAGGTTATTCGACTCAAAATAATTTGTGGGTTCACTGTCAAATCAATTGTTATCACCTTTTATAAATCAATATCAAGTCAATTATCATCATTTTTTTTATTTTTTTATAAATTTTTATCTACATCTTATTCACAATTTATCAAAACAACAAAAACTTCATTGTTATGTTTTTCAACATGAATAATTCAAAATATAATAAAATAAAAAAAATCATTTTATCCTTATTTATATTAGAATAGTCATAAATTTTAGAATAATTTAATTCTCTATCCAAATAAAGGCTTAGAAAAAGTTTGTTAAATTTGGATTCGGAAAGAAACTTCCTCATTTTTTCATAAATCTAGTTCAGTTAGATTTCGGTGAAAATAAATTGTGTGAGATGTTCATAAATGAACATAAAAATGAATAGATTTCAAATATAAATTTTCTTAATGCTGCAGTAAATGTTAAATTGGCCCGTAGGGATTTATACAGTCATTTCTACAACGTTACATCAATATATTTTATTACAAAAAATATAAAAAAATAATATAACAATTTTAAAAAAAATGTATATCATTAAAAGTTATATATTTTAAAAAAACCAAATCATGTGTGATCTTTAAAAAAAAAAGTGATTGCCTAAATAACTACGTGTAATAATTTTCAAAAGAAAAAAAAGAGGTAAATTTGTCATGGAATTCTATAAACAAAAAATGCCACAATACTAACTAATTTGTTGGTTGGCAGTGGATTTTTTTAGGTCCTCGTGACCCCCCACCCCACAAAGGTATTTTTTGGATTGGAATATTGGATGCATGTGGTTAAGGCTTTTTTACCATGAATTTTTTTTTTTTTTTAAAAAAAAGAGAAATTAATTCTGGGTACTTTTTGGGAAACTATGAATTATTTTTAGATCTTAAGAATATTTGAATTTATTTTTAGGTCCCCGGTCCCCATAATGTATTATTTCTGGGTTTTTTTTGTCTGTACACAGTTATATTTTTATTTTTACCTTTGAAAGTTCTGTGTGCACCTGTTAAACTATATGTGTACACTGCTAACAGGTCAGTGTGCACTATTAAACTATCTGTGTACTTTGTTAATAAAATTTTGTACATTATTTATTTGTTTTATTATGACTGTCATTATATTGTGATGTGATGAAAAATTATTGTGTTTTTAAGGCTGATTGTGGTTATGTTCGCATCAAATTTGGTGCGCATGAGGGAAGGTTTGGTTGTTTGGGTGAATGGGGGAAAGGGGACAAAAAAAATGTGAACAGTGACAAAATTGTAAAAAAAAAGAGATAAAAGATAACTTTCTATTTGACAGAAAGATCCAAAAATAATATCCCAAGTAACCTAGAGACATAAAAATAAATCCAGATGTTCTAGAGATCTAAAAATAATTTAGGGATTATGCGGATGACTCGGAATTAATTAGTCTTATTCATCGTAAATATATATATACTGGGATAACTCTACACTATAACCCTCCGTTTATGGTGTTATGGTGGAGAACATAGTTATTTGCCTCTAGAATAGATAAACTATTTATGCAAAATAATCGATTTTATATTTGATTATTTTTCGTTTTCTCACTTAACAATATACAAGTCAACTTTTTATTGTTTGAATTTACATTGGATGAAGTAATGATAAATAGTGAATAAGAGATAGACATGTATTTATAAATTTTTAAATGACAACTGTAATTCTACATAAATAAATAAAAAAATTTGGTTGGGCAATTTGTCTACTGATAGTATCACATGATAGATAGACATAAGTACATCCATCATGTGATACTGAAACAAATGGTTAGTACATGTACCGTGTGTAAATTCAAAAGTATGTATTATAGTACTATTTCAATACCACCATGTATGATAATACCAACTACATTAATAATAATTAATAATACAATTTGTTGCTCCTAATGTTTTTAATGCCTATCTCTTATGTTTATCCTCATTGTTGGCATAATCTGTCTCTTCACTTTAACAAAACTTATCCTTGTGTGGTGGACTCCTCAAGGAGTCCTTGTGACTATATATTCTAACAAAGGTCACGTGAGTTGCACTTCTGGGAAAGTACATTCACATGCGATTTATGCCAACATGGCAACAAAAAATAATTAATGTATAAAGGTGTGGAAGGCAATATCTCCTTGGTGTTCATCTTCAATAAATAAATAAATAAATAATATAAATATTAAAAAATATGGAGGGGGAGATGAGATAAAACACCCAGAGACAAATGGAGTCTGGCTGTCGTACTCCATAGAAGTACTATATGCCTTTGGATTTTTATGGAATGATCAGGGGCTAAAACAATATACTATAGTGAATACAAAAAAAAAGTGCAACTACATTAGATTAATAACTTAATTTATAATGCCCGTTTGGGAAGCGGAATAGGCGGGTATAAGGGTAATATAAGAGTGGTATAAGAATGAATAAGAAAAATTATTATTTGTTTGCAGAGTATAACTTGGTATTACTAAACCAGTTTAAATGAGTATAAGAGAGTATAACAATTCTAAGTAACCCCTATGATAAGCTATACTCACTTTATCTATTCTCATGGGTCCACATGTCAAATCAACTTTTTACATCTTATCTCATCAAATCACCTATCAACACATTTTATACATCAAAGGGCCCACATGTCAAATCAACTTTTTTACACTTTATTTATATTTTATTCTTTATCAACCAAGCAACTCAACCTTTATTCTTACGTTTTCCAATGAGAATAAAAAAAAACACAACCAAACAGAAAATCTCTTACATTAGATTAATAACTTAATCTAAAGGAATATGTGAATAATCAAATGAGGAGGAATGAAGTATATTTATAACAAGAAGATAAGCATTCTACTGCTGAGTTGCATGTCAATGTCTCCTTCATCTCTAATGCAATATATATCAATTGGAAAATGTTAGGGACATATTTTAAATTTTTATGAAGGTACATGCTTGAAGCAAACATCTATACTAAAAATGGAATACATGTATTTGAATGAATTAAATGCATATTTATTTTTGAATTTTCCTAACCCTATGTGCTTGTCAAGGGAAAGTGAGGACTGTCCTTAGCATTACTATTGCATGAGTTAAAAAAGTATCATAGAAGTAAAAAAGAGAGAGTATATACTAATCAAATAAAGAGGGTTGCTTTCATGAAGTATATTTATGACAAGAAGATTATTCTATTATATCAACTAAGCAAATCATCACATTCATCATCTCTAATGCAACACATAAAAGATTATTATTGTGCATGTGAATGTGTCACGCGCGCGTTTAGCTTCCATGATTAAGAAAACTAATCATGTATTGTGATTCCATTGGGCAAAAAGAAAAAAAAAAAAAAAAAAAAGACCTTGTTTAGGAGAATTCAGACAAAATCCTTCCACGTCAAAGCTTTTTCACAATTTAACGGTATGGAAAATGAAGTCTAACATGTGCTGAAGTGAGAACAGGTGAGTGAAAAAAGGGAGTTTGTGATGGTGAGAGTTCACTAAGTGGTGGAAACTATGACTTACAAAAGCCCCACCTCAAGCAGAGGTTCCTGCAGATTTTAATGTCACGGGTGCCGAATCGGTGGAGGCGTGCGTCTGATGTGTGTCGGCTTCAGTCCATCCACAACGTGAACAAAAAACTACTATATATTTAAAAAGAAAAAAAACAAGGCTAACATACATACAAAGACGTCATCTCGTGATTTTTCATTATTCTCTTTTATGTATAAAGTTTTGGATTCTGGCATGGTTGTTCTTGTCTATTAGCTCCTATCATGGATGGATCGACTGATAACACACTGGATGTTGTTGTTGCTTCATGGAAAATGGAGGAGACAAAGGTAGACGTGAATTCTAATATGGTAAAATGAAACAAAGGTAGAAGTGAATTCTAATGTGGTAAAATGGAGTTTTCATGGAGTCAAATGGAGGTATGAAAATAGATTATCTAGTTACACTAGTATATACCAAGGAAAATGAAAATGTAATGTATGTATTTCATTAGACCAGTATATCCACGGGAAAAAAATTCATGATATGTTGGGAGCAGAAAAAGAACTGTTGGAATGACCATCCCTAACATTTTCTCTGTTAAATTTAAGTTAGACATGTCATGGGAAGATAAAATTAGTACTGAAGGTAGTGTTTCAGTGTTGTTGAGTAATGGGTTACTACCAGAAAAGGAATGTTTTTAAAACACCAGAATTCAGCAGTCATGTAGTGTATTATGGATTAGAATGCAGGACTGTCCTAAAGAACATAAGAATTCTGGGATAGGTATATGGTTAGAATAGATGAGGAAAGATGAGTTTGGAAATCATGATGTTAGAAGCGTGGAATAGTAATCTTCATACACCAAACATTTGGAATATAAGTTATTCGGATATTCCTTGATAATTTTGACAGGTTTGTATATATTAGAATCTCTGTGTGGCCCAAAAGTTACGGAGAGAAGTTATATTGATGTTGATGTTAATAATTTTGATGGGTTTCTATGCGTTGGAATCTATAGCAACATTTGTTGTTGGGCCATTTATCGTGTCCATATAAACAGTAGACAATGTTGAAAAGATAGGGCTGAATATAATGGATCCATATGTAAATGGGATGAACCGAAATAGTAATTTTGGTCAGATGGATTGTCAAATTATACAAAAGTCTGAAACATGAGATTATATTAATCATGTGTTTCAGAACTGCAAAAAAAAATGAAGTAATAAAGTCTTAGGTATCGGCTATAATATGTGTGGTTTTTTAAGGCTTAATTTCAAATTTGGAATCCATCAGATAGTTCTGGGCCCTTAAATGGATTATGTGAAATACAAAATAACTACAAAAAGAGCTAAGCTACAAAGTATATCAAAGGTTAAGATTATTCCAAAGAATGCTTTTCAGATATATTATGCAATGGCATGGTTCATTATAGGACAGAAAAAGATGCTTCTGATAAGATTTGAATTGGTCAAAGAGGGAAAAAAAGCACGCAAGGGAATCTATGATTACTAATGAAAATAAACATGCATTGGCTATTCATCATCCTCTTATTTCATGGAAAAAGAGATTCAACCATTCAAGTTTGCCTTTTGCATTGGTTGTCTGAATATTCCATCATAAACAATATTATATATGCATTCTCAAGCTAGTTAAGTTAGGTAACTGCAATACAAAAGAAGATATTAGATGAAAAAATGATCCATATAGCATGTTAACTATCAGCATAAGAACAATGCAATCCTGATTGTATGAAAAAACAAAGTATAATAAAGACGAGAAATGCTTGCCCTTACCAACAAGTTGTGGAAGATGCTAGCCTCTCTGAATTCTTCCTGAATCATGCAGTCTTCACACATCGAGAGCCTTCTGAACATACAGTGAACTCTACTGGAAGCCTAGTATAGTCTGCCAAACCATGTCAGTCGGTTCAATAGGCATGTCTTCGATGAATCTTATAGTCTCATCAAAGTGCCCAACACGCACGTGTAATGTTCCATCTCTGGCAAAGTCCACACCTCTCCTCTATTGATTCGAAGAAAGATCTTCATCTACCATCTCACCACTACCACAAGCAAAACATATAAAAGGATGATCATATTTGGTTGAACATAATCTGATATGATTGTGGGTCCATAATACCATATCAACATTACCTGTGTTTTCAATGACTTTCTTAGCTTCAATTGTTTCTACACTTCACATACATGTCAATGAGGACGCTCTCTACACAACCATGTCTTGAGCAAATCAAATGCACCCAATTCAAGATCATTCAAAACAGACCCCAACATCAATGCATTCCATAGAGACGCCTTGAGATTGAACGTTTGGCATACATGTATAGAAGAGACGAAGTGACAAACACGTTCAAAATCCGATTTTGATGATTTGGGCATGCACCATTTGATCGCATGACTGCGGAGAACCCGAAATTGTCAGGAAGATCCCCTGAATAATCATAATACGGAATAAGAATCGGAACCCATTGAGGAACAAATCGTTATGACTGACTATGAAAACACATTATTTTCAGGCATTACATCGAATACTTTGCGGGCGGAGATGAAGTCGGAGCATTTCAAACACTCGAGGGAGAGATGGTCGAAGAGAACCACTCGCATTTCGCGATCTCCATCGCCAAAGCATCGATTTTGTTGAGAACCCATGAAGGGATTCGCCTTCTTTGATCGACCCATTTGAGGCGCAATCGCTTAAGGATCGATATGGGTATGAATTCGATTGTCTTCATCAGCTTCGTAGATGGTGGAGACCGATTATTATTATTATTATTATTGTTATGATGGTTGTGATTTTCGGACCGTTGGGAATCAGGGAATACACGAGAAGAGAAAAAAATGTTTGTTTTACAAGAATAAACTATAATAGCTTTATAAGGTCATAGAACTATTCTAGGGGGTTATTGAATTATTTATCAGAGTCTATCTATGTCAATAATAAAAATATTATTCAATATGTCATTTTAAAAAAATGTCTCATACATTCTAAAAATTGTTATATCAATCTATCACGCACACATCTATCATATTTATCCCTCAAACACAAACCTAATATGTAGAGTACAGTTATTATTGAAAAAATCATAAACTTTTATTTACTACTTATTCTCATTTTATCAAAATGAACCAAACAATAGAAATATCACTTTATGTCCTAATGAGAATAATAGAAGAAACAATCAAATAAAAATTTACTTGTTATTTATAGGCCATTGTTTTCATGCAATCTCAGTTGCCAAACCTTCTCTTCTTTTCCTGAACACAAAAAAATAGCACAACAACCCTCCCAAAATCAAACAAACAGCCAATCCATCAACCACCCCACCCACAATCAGAAACCTTTTCCTTAGCCCCATTTTCTTTCCTTCTCCACCTGAAACCTTCACAAAAAAATGAAACCCAGACTCTCTCTCAACCTGTTTGACACCACCAACCAATCCATAACTATTACATTCCTTCCCAAATCCATCCCCATCGACATACAGAATAGAAACACAAGAAGAGTCTTCGACGCACGAATCCGCGCATTCTTCCTTGCTCAAATTCTTCACAGAACCACCCATCAAAACAGTACTAATACCCTCCACTTCCACCATCTCCACCGCCGTCCCGTTCCTCGAAAACCGCATCCGAGAACACGCCTTGGAAGCGTGCACATCCCGAACTGCCCACAAGGGAGTGGAAGATCACAGAAGCCGTTGATGGCGCGAAACGAGTCCATGAACTTGCCTTCTTGAGATTCATAGTGATACATCACCAGGTTTCCTGTTTTACCCAATGCAAGAAATCGCACTTTCTCATCGCGTTTGATCAGAATCTGCGCCATCTTCTTCGACGTTCTGTCGAAGATCTTTAGCCCGGTCGAACCAAGTCTCACATAACTGATGTTTCTGTCTCTGGGGATCTTTATTTCCCAATACGAATATTTTCGCTTGTTGTGATTCAGATACAATGCGAGCTTGTTATGTAGGATTTCGAATGTGTAGAACACAGTCGAATTTTCATCGAAGGAGCTTAGTTTGGCAGAGGCATGGAGGCTCTGCCCCCATAACATGGTGCGCCCGTCGGGTGGTCGAAGGTCTGCCATTTTATGTTGCTCTCCTTGTCCATTAGAACGAGATTCCCAGTCTTTAGAAGTTGTAGTCTCTGCTTTCGTAAGCATAACAAACGAAGAAAATGTTAGGGACAATCATTCCTACTATTATTTGTACAGTCCAATCACTTTTACTGTCATATTCTTGCTCAGAACTGCATGAATTACTGAGTGTAGTAACATCCAACATTATGATGATGCAATGCTTGGATTCAATTTCATTCAATTCGAGCTTCAATGTAATTTTGAATGAATTGAATGCATGTATTCTTTTATTTTTCTTAATAAATTTTTTTTCCTCTAATAGAAATCTCGTATACTTGCTCAAAATTATTGAGTGTATCAACACCTTTTCATGATGCAAATACATCTGAGTCAAATTGAAACATGAATTGAAATATATACTTGAATGAACTGAATGCATATCTTCTTCATATATTTGCTCAAAACTACATGAATGACTGAGTGTATCAGCCCTTAACAATTCTATGATTCAATTTCACCCCAAATCGAGTAGGCGCTTACCTCCACGCCTCTTCCGGCGGTCCCCGAACTCCACCCGATCCAATCCGTCGAGTCCTTCAGCCTTAGGTCCCCGCCTCCGGAGAGCTCGAGCTCGCAAGTCCGGTCAACGAAGAACCGTGAGAGGTGGTTCGACTTCCAGACCTTCACCTCCCCGAACACGACTGCGAACGAGCACGAGTACTTCCCGCGCTCCCCCTCGACCACCACCACCGCCTTGAAGTCCGGAGCCGACCCGCCGTGGTCGATGAAGGTCGCCTCGCCTCGGAATCCGGTCTCGTACGCTTCGGGGGAACGACGACGGCGACGTGGTCTCCGATGGTGAGTTGGGGCTTTGAGAGGCTGAGAGGGACGAAACAGAGGAGCAGACAGTAGTGATAGGGACCCATTTGAAGTTTTTTTCAAAAAGTGGTTTTTTTTGGGAGTTTTGAAGGGGAGCTTTTGATTTGGGGGTTTGCTTCTTCTTTTTTTTTTTTTTTTTTTGAAAAGTGGTTTCTGATGTCAGCATTTGCGGTTGCTTGCGTCACTTGATAACTGAAAATGTGAACTTTGTTTTTAATGAATTTGGAAGGTTTTGTTTTATGGTAGGTTTTGGAAGATCAACACATGGTGTGGCCGTGTGTGGGGGATTCACACTTGTGGATGTGTTTTGTCATTGTGGTTTAATTGTGTGTTGTTTGACGTTTATTATTAAGTTATTAACCATGTTTAATAAATTGGATGGAAGAGGCAATAACCAATAATAATAAACTGTCGACTGGTCTGGTTTTTTTTTTTTTTTTGTTTAATCTTTAAAATGTATGTAGTAATAAAAAAGAAATGATTTAAAATTTTAAATCGATGAATCAACCATCGATTGAATTAGTGGTTCCGAAAACTGAATGTGGGTTGCTCGAAACGATTGATTATTCAACTGTAAAAAATCAATTATCACTTGTTAAAAGTGGATTTAGGGCGATGTTATATAAATATTAGAAAAATGTTATTTGTTTAAATATTTTTAAATTTTCATATATTTTATACCCTCTGTTAAATGTTAATTGTTGATTAGTATATTGTTACATTATAATTATGTCAATTCTGGTTACTCAGCATTTGAACTAATGATTCCTAATCCAATTTGTTTTGTGGTCATAAATTTATTCATTTATTTCAAATACTGACAGAAGTTTAAATTTTTATATAAATTTATAAACCCATTGAAGGTCCCTAAAAACCTTTAGATTTGAATTTTTATATCATTTGTTCTGCGAGGCTTGCTTTCCTAGTAGTGGACACCTAACACCTCTCGGGAGGTGCAAGATGGAACCTTGCTAAGGCAAGGCAGGAAAAAGAGGAAAAGTTGAATTGCACTAGGCTCCTGTTTGAAAACACGTTTTAAAAATAAAATTTTGAATAAAGTGATTTAAATAGATTTGATTTCTAGAAGACGCATTTTTCTGCGCTTTTTAAAAGGTTGTATTAAAAACTGTAAGTAATTTTTTAAAAAGTGGTTTCTCATGTTTTCGAGGTATTGTATGATGTATGAATTATTTAATTATGATGATTACCATTAACAACTTAACAATGATTGAATTCAAATATATGCAAATATTTACACATATTTTTTTTTATAGTGGATATCTTAAATCCTTATATTTAAATATTAGGTAATTTTTATTTTTGTGATACTATATATTTTTCAGATACTTAAATTGATTTAATTGGTATATATTTTAGATTATACTGTTAGGACCCTACCATATAGCCATATAGGTGCTAAGAAATGTATATTTAAAAAATAAAATTAAAACAAAATTTAATAATTAGTGTACTAGTTGACGGAAGAAAAACATAACTGCACAAAATGAGATTTACCTTTTCTTTATTTTTTGTATAAGGACCCCTACAAATTTACAAGATTCGCATCCACATGCATAGAGATACAGTGGGTCAATCTTTCCCACTAATTAGTACAACTATAACAAGGTTAATACTAGGCCCACAATCATACTAGACAAACAACACATGAACTATGGGGCCAAATACAAATTTTAACTTTTCTTTTTTCCTATAACACCATTTTCATTTCTATCTCCTAGATAATCCATACACATATTAAACAACAAATTTTTTATATCCATGCCGAACCTATTAAAAAAAAAATTGAATTCGCATACAGATATCAGTGGTTGATCACATCCACTGACACGTTAATATAGATATCATACATGGTAGTCACTTTTTATAAATTTTATATAGTTTAACTATTATTTTATATATATACATGTTTAATCAATTATATATTTTTAAAAACATATCATTTTTTATTTTTTATAATAGTGTGTATATACTATATTGCAGAAGGGTACAATAATCTCTTTAAGGGTGTGTTTGTGTCAAATGAAAAGTGATGGAAAGTAAAAATTTTTCTTTTGAACATCAAAAAATATAGTGTTTGTTTTAAACAATGGAAAAAAAAGTTAGGGAATTGCAACCATTTTAAATATGGCCTAAATTGCAAGCTCTTCTAGACTGGGATATTTGTGATTCCCCTTTCTTAAGAGAAAAACTCAAATATGCAAGATCAGTTCACTTTTTTCAACTAGTTTAAAATGTTGAATCATATGTAAGTTATGGAGTTTTCTTTGGACAATTCTGATTACATGGATGGAGGTGAGGTGAATACATATCGTCTTTTCACAGACAATGTTTTCTCACAACATCTCTTTTCTATTGTTATTCAGGTATTATTTACTTGTTTTTTTATCCCTACTCATTTTGTACAATTGTTCCATATTGTGAGAAATACAAAATTTAGTTTTATCGATAAAAAAAAAACAATAGAAAGAAAATAATGAAAAAATTTTTTTCCATCACATAGGTAAACATTAAAAAAGTTTATCAAAATAAAAATATTATTTTTCACCGCTTTTTCTATGACCAGAATTCTTTCATTTTCTTGCAAATCCATGCACAAACACACTTAAAAAATCAAAATTCGGATATATATCAACGCATCCGTTACAAGCAACAAATCATCATATACCAAGTCCACTAAGCCCCACCAAAATCAAGGGTCAATATTTCCTGTATCGAACAATAATAATAAAAACTCTTCGAATACAGAGTCCTTTTCGATTATAAATAACACATTCAGTTCTCTCGCTTTTTTTCTCTTCGTTTTAGCTCTGCAAAAATAAAAAGCCCTTTTCGATGTTGAGGTCTAACAGAGGTCAACAATACGTTTAGAGGCCCCAAAAACCGGTATTTTTTTATATTTTATTTTTTGATGTTGAATCTTATTTTGATTCGTTCATGCTTTTTTTTAAAAAAATTTATTGTGTATTGTTTGAGATTCTTGATTGCATAGGATGGTATGATTTGTATGATTTTGAGATGTGTTGGGGGAAATTTTGAGTTTGGGTAAAGCTATTTTTTCCAAACCCACATTTACAGGAAAAAAACACAGGTTTAATGAAATACTAGAACATGGTTGTAGTTTTAAATAGTCCAAAAAATAATTTTTTGAAAAATATAAAACTATATAGGTCATATTATGAGAATCCAAAAAAGCTGGTTCGATTTCTGTTGTTTGGAAACAGATTTAAGTGTTGTTTTTCTAAAAAAAAAAACTGAGCTTAAAATTGAATTTACAACCAAGTTGTCTCTCTATTTTATTTTGAAAATTTGGCTTTTAATAAAAAAAATTGTAAAAATATGTCCATATTTTTTAATTAAGTTGTATCTTTATAAATCTAAAAGTTAGGGTGTGTGTTTTTTTTTCTTTTTAGGATTAGAGGGAGCATATTAGCTTGTATTTTATAAGTTTTTGGATCATATTTAATCCCATTTGAATATGAGTTTAAGTAAATTCTACGCTTGAAAAGTTAAAATTCATAAACTCGAATTCAAACACATTTTTAGTGTTTAGTTGTTCAAACCACTGTCTACATTTTTTAGGCAAAAAAATCTTAGCATTTCAACCTCACATTCAAACGCAACCTTAATTAGTTTCTAATGTCAGCATTTGTTGTTAGCCTGTTACTTGCATTGTGTTGGGCTATGCCAGCTGGCCAAAGCTACAACATTGGGTTGGGCCGGTCTGTTAACTTTAACAGGCCTTGATGGGTTGGCCGCGGATGGCCACCCACAGGCCTAGCAAGTTGGCCCCTTGTATATATCTATACTACTAATAAAAGCATCAATCCTAAATCTATCTATCTATATCTATACTACTAATAAAAGCACTTATCCTGAAAAAACATTCAGTTTCCATCTATACTACTAATAAAAGCACCGATCCTGAATCTATCTATCTATATCTATATCTATACTACTAATAAAAGCACTTATCCTGAAAAAACATTCAGTTTTCACTTTTACCCTTATCAACTATTAAAATTTCATCCCTGTCCCATATGATTCTTAATTCACCTTAAATATATCGGTTGCCTCTCAATCTCCCTACTTATTTCACATACTCTACTTATTTCACATGTAATGTATCACCAACTGCCTCCCTCTCAAACGGTGCGACCCTTCCCCTTCCCCTCTCACAAACGGCACCTCCATGTCAGACAAAATGTCCAACGATCCTGATCCACCCTCTTCCCACTTTTATTTGTTTGGTTTTCTCTGTGCACGGTTGTTGCTTCCGTCTTCAAAGGTCGGTTCCCTTTTTTTAAAAATCGATTTTGTTCGTTTTTCTTGTTTATGTCCCCGTCAATTTATTTTTCCCTCTCCAACAAGATTACTCCCTGACCCCTTCCCACTCTCAGTTATATATATTTTTTATGACACTTTAATTTTTTTTAGGTAGGGTTAATTTGTTGTTGTTCTCATGTTGGATTGTTGGTTTTGACAATTTTTATTTGTGTGTATTTATGAATGAATTGGATGCTTTTTTTAAGGATTTTAAACTTTTTGGTTGTTTGTTTTCCTATGATTTTAAATTTTTTTATCACCCAACAAGAAAATTCCTGCAAGGCTCTCTGACTGATTTGAGTTTATGCCATTTTATCTCTTCCGAAACTTATTGTTTTCCCTTTTCCAGAAATTAGCCAATAGATAGAAACCTGGATATGGAAAGGGATCTGGGGTAGATCGGTGATGTAGGACAGATTTGGAAAGAAATCATTGCAGAATATTTGATTTCAAATCTGTTATCAAAATAATTTTTATTAGATTTTATTTAGGAATTTAGGATTTTTAGGATCTTATGAAATTTTATTTTATTGACCCAACAGGATCCCTGGCCGGATCTCCCTCTCTTTTAATAATTATCATTATAATTGTGTCTTTACTATTAGACTTTTAGTTAGAGTCATAATTCATATTATGAACATTTATTTTATGTTTGTGGCCTATATAATGAGTGCCACCATATTTTGTAATAGAATAACTTTTAATCATGTATAATATTTTGAACCTTTTCACCCCCCTTTTGGGTTTTCTTCCTTGTGTATTCAAGGATTCCTTGTGGATTCAAGGAGTTTATGAGATCTCAACGCTGGTTGCAATCTTTTTATCTAGTTTCACGCTGCGTTAGGTGCTTAGTATCAGAGCGAGGATTCGCCTTTGGCTTCGATGACTTTACATAGCCGTGCGGGAAACAATTTCCAGTTCCCATTGACGGTGATCGTGGGGTGCAGGAGCTGTTTCGCAGCCGTTGCGAGAGAACCAACAGCCACTTCGGGGGGAGTTTCGTCAACAAACGCGGCAGACTCTTCGTGAAGTGAAGGTTGGCGTAAATCTTTTCAACACCGACAACAGACGACCTGGGTGTGACAGGATGCGCGCCGAGGGATTCGCCCGAGGCCAACCTGTTGCATATAATGGTGTTCGACGAAATTCTCATTATCTACCCGATTATGAGGTAGTATTTCATGAGGATGACTCGGATTATGAAAGCGGTGAACTATACGACTATCAGTCGAGAAGGCGGCACACGTATTACAACAATTATTTTTCAAAGATTAGTTGGATAAACATCTCATATTTCAATGGTAATACATTGTCAATCGATGAGTTCCTTGATTGGATCTTAGAGATTGATAAATTCTTTGAGATAATGGAGGTGCGTGAAGAGGAGATGGTTAGATTGGTGGCGTTTCGACTCACGAGCGATGCCGCTAATTGGTGGGACCACCTTCAAAGGACCAGACAACGATTTCAAGGAAGAGCACCTATTCGAACATGGAGGAGGATGAGACGACTTCTCATCCGATCAGTTCCTTCCTCTAGATTACGCTGAACAATATTTGCTCCATAGACTTATTTGTACCATAATTGTCGCCAAGGTAATCGTTCCGTATTCATGATGCAACAAAGAATACAACTGAATTTCTTTTTAAAATTTTCCTTGGTAGAAAATATTATAATCTTTCGCAGAAGCTAAATTTGACGATTGTGGCCTTTCGTTTATCTTTAATGTTGGTGGTAGAGAAAGTCATACAGTTTAGTAGCAATCTTCTCACTAATATGCTTCAGAAGAGATACATTACATGTTAGCTTGACATAAGAAATTCTCTGCGGCCGTAAATTTTAGTGGAATGTCACAATGGAGTAGATCAGTCCTAGGGTGCACGTGAACATGTATTAAAGGCTGCGTCCATGATCAACCCGCTAGATGTTGCATGGTCCTCCAAATCAACATAGTGGTTGATGGATCGATGGGGAACCCTTGTCATTCGCATAGCAATTTCCACCAGAAAATCAGGATGGCTACATCTAGCGATCGAAGATATAGTTGATGTCGATCTTGATGTTTAGAGAATTGATGTGTAAAGAAATTATAATACTTTCTTCTTTTAACGAGAAAATAGCAGGAGAATCTAGTGACCGACCCTCGTGATCAACCTCTAGTTGAATCAGAAATTGATGAGGACATGGCAATTTAAAAAAGTGAATGATGTCCTCAATGTTCTCTTTGTATCCATTGACTCTGAAAAGATTATTGAGAGGAGAACAAGAGATCTGGTCATTACGTTCTAATATTTCCTTAGTGGTGACTCCAGAGATAGACATTTTTGAAGCCCCTTTTCAAATGTTCGTGTTGCAGATCTTCCCTCTTATACATTTGCCATTTCAGCTTCTTCCGTTTCATAAGTGTTTTTGATGTCATCGTCGACAACAACATTGCGCCACCCTCTCTCACCAGTGGTTGATTTGATTGAGAAGGAATTTAAAATCAAGAAGATGGTCTCTCCTCTTGCCAAAGGTCCAATACAAAGATTTGTGCGTCATTTTTTTTCTCAATAAGATGGTACTAAAAAAAATCTTAATCTCTGTATAAGCAGCATGTATTGGTCATCCACTGTGGGAGGACATTTGATTATATCAAATTTATCATCCTCCTGTATCATTCTAAGATTCTTTCCACTTCTTAAATTCGAGGACGAATTCCTTTTTACATAGGTAAGAGGAGTTCACACACACATACAGATATGTAGGACGGATTATGGACATAGGTATATAAATCATTGCAGAATATTTGATTTCAAATCTGTTATCAAAATACGTTTTTGAATTTTTAATCCTTTAGATTTTATTTAGGAATCATCCTAGGATTTTTAGGATCTTATGTTGGTTTATTCCCTTATCTAGATTTTAATAATTATCAAGGGAGAAGTAATTTGTGTATTCATTTGGAGATCTTAAGCAGGGAGGTTCTTTTTTAGCTCACTTGAGTCATAATTCATATTATGAAGGAATTCTATTTTATGTTTGTGGCCTATATAATGAGTGCCACCATGATTTGAGTGTAATTTGAGAATAACTTTTAATGCCAATAATATTTTGAATTTTCTTCCGAAACTTATTGGGTTTTCTTCCTTTGTGTATTCAAGGATTAGCCTTGTGGATTCAAGGAGTTTATGAGATCTCAACGCTGGATATGGATCTTTTTATCTAGGGTTTCACGCTGGCGTTAATCGGTCCAGAATATCAACAACAGTGTATTTTGCCCACTATCTTCATGTCATTGATATAAATGCTTATATAAGTTCACATGTCTCATCTAGGACACATCTTATTTTTTTTGCAGTGCTTTGAAAAAGAAGTTAAAGGTCAAGATGACAGAGTATCAGGTAATAACACAAAAGCTCCCTTTTCTGATTGTAAGGCTTGTTTTATGCTGTACTCATAAGTCGTAATATTACATCAGCGTTTGCAACGATTTTATAAAATTGTCAAGAATAATTCCATTGAAGAAGAAATGCAAAGACAACAAGGGGAAACAATAATTCCATTATAGAGTTTCAATTGATAGGGCTAAATGAATGCTTATAGAGTCGAAAATTATGTCAAAGATTCTTTTAGAAATTGCACAGGAAAGAGGAAAGCTGGTCGATGAATAGACTTCAATGATTTGGTTAAAGAACAGTTAATGGAAAGGAAAAGTTGAGTAATTTTTAGCCACCAATTTTGGTGGTACATACATTTGTTTCCCTCACACACTTCAATTTCTTATGCACACTCTGAGGGAATCCATTCAACAAGATTATCGGGAGGTTGTTGAAAGAAGAGTTTTTACTGGTCTGCCTCTCCCCAATATAAGCTCTATCATTCATCTATTTGATTTCCATTTTATACTGATGCTGATTCATTTTATTGAATTTTTTTTCTTCTGAATTGTTGTTTGGCAGTTTCCGGTAATCATGTTGATGAAGAGGTGAAATCACACTCATAAATGAAAACCTCGACTCTTTGTTTTCTGAGAGTTATCTGTTTTTACAGTTCAACCGTTGTAATTGTGCAGACAATTGACCAGTTGATAGAGACAGGCAAGAGTGAGCAAATATTTCAGAAGGCAATACAGGAAACAAGGGTAAGACCAGGCATGTAGCCATGCAGATTCTTTGTTGGCACTGCCTTGCTACCAAATGATCAAAACACATCTTTTGTTACTATTTGCAGGTAATGGACACCCTTGCTGAAATACAAGAATGCCATGATGCAGTTAGAGAGATAGATAGGAAGTTTCTTGAGTTACAGGAGGTAATTATAGTCCCCCGAGTCTATTTTTATACATTTCAATCAGTGTTAAATATGCGTGATGTATAACATAGTACTACTAAACCATTGTGAAAAATTTTAGTTCTTAATTTTCCATCATTCCGTGCAAGTTGGTTCTTTTTTTTTCGGCTAACATTAATATAATTGAAATTACCAGCATTTGAGGAATTTTATTTTTAAGTTCTATTTAGAAGACTGAAACTACGTATATTGTTACGATTTTATATGGTTATAGAGTAATCAAAGTGTATTTGAGGACATGATATCATACCTTTAGTCCATGCTGGTGTTGTAGATTTTCCTATACATGATGAGGCTCAAGGTGACATGATAGACAACATCGAATCACAGGTACAAAGACCAATGTTCGAAATATCGATTAAATCGATATATCGATTTGGGATCAGATCGATATATCAATCGATATATCGATATATCGATCGGCCCATTTTTTGTTTTTTTTTAAAAAAATGGGAAAAATTTGAAAAAACACCAAAAAAAAGATAAAAAATTGTGAAAATAATGAAAATGAATAAGAATAATTTGATATGAAAATAATAATAATTTTACAGTGGTTTTGATTTAAAAAAAATACATAACTAATTAACTACAACATAAAACTATAAAACTAAATAACTAATCAAATCATTTGTAAAATGTGTAATTTTTTAAATAAAATATATATTTTATTAAAATATAATAACTAATAAAAACATACGAGACTAGATCATAAAATTATAAGGATACAATAACACTTTTTTGTTATATTTTGGGTTATGAAAATTTAATTGGACAAGCATGTTTGTTATATTTTGGATTATGAAAATTTAATTGGGCAAGCATGGTCACGCAAGGTTGTACAAGAAGATTCCGGGTCTTCATTTGATTTAATATTGATATGAAAAATAAAAATATGTATTGATGTCAAAGTATCAAGTGTGAGTGATGGACATGAAATGAAACCCTCAAACACAGCATAAGAGGCAGAGAGCATGACATTAGGATTAAAAAAGTTGGTTTGACACCGACTTTGATTGAATATAAATAAATAAATAAATAATTTTAAAAAAAAAGTAGGAGACGCTAGGGTTCGAGATCCCGTACCACTCGGCGTTTCACGCGTACACTCTACCATCTGATCAACGCCCGTGATTTGTAACTTTTAAATAATATATCGCTGATATATCGTTAAATATATCATCGATATATCGATGACGTCAGTATGCCGTCAGCGTGATTTCGATAAAACCTCGCGAAATGATCACGATTTCGCGATTTAGTCGCTGAAAACGATATATCGACCGATATATCGATATATCGTTCGCGATTTAAAACAGTGACAAAGACCTTTATCATCGTGTTAATGTAGTAAAAATGTAGTTTGTGCCATTCAATTTTATTGTTTCTTTTAATCCAGGTTTCCAACAATGTTGATCATGTACAATCCTGAACAACTGCACTTCAGAAGGCAAATAAGCTACAGAAGAACTCCATGAAAATGGATGTATGTTGGAAAATGAGTATCAAGCTTTTTCTCCAACTTTAGTGGCAACATAATTTACTATTAGCAAATTAAAAATTCATTAATTGTACATTTATCTCCCATGTATCTGATTGGGCCTTTGAAATTCTCCATTCTTCATGGCACTAACAACCCAATTTTTCATTTAATGTATTCTTCCCTGAAAAAAACTGAAATGTTTTTGTGCCGGTACATGGTATTGTTGCCTTTGGTGCATAATACAGTGGAATATGGTCCGTCTCTCATACCTTCATTTATCAGATCTTGTGTTAGTATCTCTTATCATTTTTTTGGCTTTTAATAAGGATTTTGGTGTTTACTTGTCCTTTACTTTCCAACTTTTCTTTGTTTTTAGCTACATATTTTTGTATACATTCCAACTATATCTCTATCAATAATGTGATTTGTAAAAATTATCATGTGTTAATATTGTTAATAAATTATTAGATATAAAAGTTAATATTTTCATTTGGGGTGAGAATGGAATTTTAGAATTTGAAAGGAATAAAACTATCAATTGAATGTTTTTCAAGGATTGGTACTTTTATAGGTAGCTAGCGTGTGTGTGTGTGTTTTAAAGTTTAATTTATTCTTTCTTTTGTGCAAGCTACTCAATATTTTACTTTAAATAATATAAATACACAACACAGTGAAATAATAAAAAGCAAGGAGAAAGAAAAAATAAAACAAGCTATGGTTGAAAGCTTTACAAATAATGAACTTGTCGGTATTGTTCGCACATGTGTTAGCCAAAAGCCAGATGCATTTTTTTTTTTGTATTGTTTATGTTTAATAGATTTTGGGTTTGACTTTTTATTATTTTTTTATTCTTTATTAGAATTTTTTATTTTAATTCTCTTAGTGCATATTGTTAAAGCAATGTTTGTGTGTTTGTCGTGAAATTGGTTGGATATGGCAGATTGATACCTCAAACTCCTCACATCTCTAACAACAATCTAAAACTTAGCGCATTATCAAAAACTTTATCAACACTGGATTGAAAAATAATATATACATGATTGAAGTAGATAAACTTTAACAACTAATGATAGTAGTTCACAACAAAGTAAACATACCTATAATTTCAACTAATATTAGTTCATTAGATTTCAATAACGTAGTTCATATGCAACGCACATGTACATCAACTAGTCTAAAAAAGAAGTGTCGTTATACAGTTTTTTTAGCCCCAATTCCAGTCACATGCGTCAATAGAAATGAGCATATACTCACATTAACGAGTTACGTGCTTCGATAAATTTTTTCACATATTATAAATGCATCTATGCAATTTCATTTGAGTATATGTTTCATTTTTTATAAAAGCATATACCTTATTAGATAATGTATATTATTTTAAAATATTCAAAACATGTGTAGACTAGAATTGGGGCTGAAAAATAGACAGTACATAACAGTATAAAAAAAAATGGGTGCTAGTTGCTATTACACTTAGTTATTTATATAGTTCAAAATGCAATCTTATATATCTCGTTAGAAATCAAATGAAACATATGCATCGTCTAATAATATATATACTTCGTTGAATTTTTTTTTACACTTACTAAAAATATATTCATTCAACTCGAAATAAAAAAGCAACATGTACTTTTTATCAAAACATATACATCATCAGACAATGTTTATTATTTTTAAATTAAATAAAAACATGTGTGATTTGAGTTTTGGATTGTAAAAATGTCTGAGTCTAGCATTTTCCAAAAAAAAAGTATTTTTTATTTTAAACTTTAAATTTAAATTTTCTTCATATTATACATAAAAATATATATGTATTGCATATAGGCATATACACTCAAACATATTATATACTTGATGTATGCACACAAAATGAAAATACATTCACTAACATGTCATGTCAGAACTCGGCCTGTCAATCGGACGGATACGAATCGGATAGGCCCATATCCGTATCTGAATTGAATATCCGAAAAAATATCCGTATCTGATATCCGACGGATATTTCAAAACACATATCCGTATCCGATCCGAAAATCCGGATACGGATTCGGATAATATCCGAAATATCCGAACTAGAAAAAGATTTAATGAATTTATAAAATCTTAAGTTCTAACATGGTTAAATAGGTATCCACCAAAGACATAAAAACACAAATCCTAATATAATTAAATAAGTATCCAACATGGGTAAATATGTTTGTGTTTTACCCTAGATCATGAGTCATTTGATTTTCATCTAAGGGTTGAAACTAATTCTAACATATATAAATAAAATAACAGTTCGGATACGGATATTGTTCGGATCGGATATAGCTTATATCCGATCCGATCCGATCCGAAAATTTTCGGATACGGATAATTTGGTTCAGATACGGATACGGATTTTCGGATATTAGATATTTTTTGCATTTTCGGATACAGATTCAGATCGGATATTGATATTTTTTGGATAATTGACAGGCTTAGTCAGAACAAATCAATGTACCTAAGCGTTGACCCAACATAATGCATCTCTTTAACGTATCATATTCTATCGAATTCTTAACATGTAATGATTCAGGATTACAGGTCTAACTCATTTTACATCTCTAGTTCTGTATGGATGCCAAATTGATTGATATTCGGGCATAAAATTATTTTAACATAACTGATGATAGAGTTAGAATAAGTGATTTTCTGTTTGATTAAAGTATTCAGTTATTCTCATTGGAAAACGTAAGATTAAACAATGAGTTGTTTGAGAAATAATGAATTGATGTGTGAATAAGATGTAGATAGTTTAATGGATGATTTTTTTAAAATCTATAAAAACAATAGTTCAAATAATATATGTATACCTAAAATGCATATTTATTTTTGAAAAATCTTCAATGCGCAAAGATTCCCATAACTCAAGTGGATAGTTTGATGGCTTGAGTAGAAGATTTGGTGAGGTTCGATGATCAAGCAACCATTGGATGAGCACAATCAATAGAGCTTTTTGAGGAGTTGCAAAGATTCTTCACGGAATGCCTGGTTTTTTTTAAAAGGGATGGGGATGGGACGGATGGGGTGGGTGAGCAGTCGAGGAAAACACATTCTAAAGTTCTGAATAACTTGGCATAAATCACATTCCACCTCATGCAATGAATATCTATGCAAGGTTATTCATAGTTATTCAGGCATAACTTATCAATGGGTATCTTGGGCATCCAAACAACCCCAAATTGCTTATTCTGACTTATTCTCAATGTTATGCAACTAACAAACGGGGCCTAGGGCTGGTTTAACAAGAGTATAAATGATAAGATAAGATGTAATTGTGAAGATAAGTGGAGTAAATGACAACTTATCCTATTTTATATAAAAAAAATAATCACAATATTAACAAACATAAAATTGATAAATTTTTTAATCATTAAATTTGTTGCAGCGTGTAAACCTCGCACCTAACTGCTACGTAACCATATTAATATTTTAAAGTAAAAATTGAATGCAAATCCACGAGTCCCACCAAATCAAGGGTCAATCTTTCCTGTTTCATTGGCAGTCACCCCCCCCCAAAAAAAAGTAAAAAAAAAAAAAAACTCTTCGAATTCAGAGTCGGTTACTTTTTAAACCCTCTCTCTCTCTCTCTCTCTCTCTCTCTCTCCACAAATGATTCAGTTCTCTCGTTTTTTCTCTTATATTCCCTCTGCCTTTCGTTCCCGTCAAAAACAGAAATCCCTCTCGATGTCGAGATCTAGCAGAGGTCGTGAATCCGTTTGGAGCCCCAAAAAGCCGGTAATTTTTATTTTATTTGATGTTGGACTTTTGTGTTGATTCGTTCACACGTTGTTTTTTTAGGGTTTGTTTTTGTGTTTTTTCGTTTGAGTGTAGGTTGTTGGATTTGTACGATTTCGATATCAAATAAAGTGTGAGAGATTATATTTTGAGAGAGATTGAATGATGCTTTTGTTTAGATTGCATGTATGGATTTTTTTTTTTTTTTGCTGGGTAGTGTCTCGATTATATTGTGTTTGTTTTGATATTTTAATCGATTTTGGATGAACAAATCAGTTATGGTTGAGACTATTTTAATTTCTTAATAATAAAGGGATGTGATCATCAAACAAGTTTAGTTTGTTAATATTGGAAAAACCAAATTATCTTTCTGAATTGAACTGTGATGTCATTGTGATGTAATGATATGTTAATTATTAATTTGTAACTATAAGATTATATTATATTCTTTTTTGGGAAATGCCAAAGTGAATTTTTTGTATGGTTTAAAAATCGTTCGGATTCAAGTAACTTATAGTCAGTTCTAAAAATGGTTGGTTCAACTGGTGGGTTGAAAGGTATTTAAATGTTATGCTGGTTCTTGTTTACTACTGGATTTTGAAGCTTAACTGCATCGAAAGATAGACCAGCCGACGGTTTAACCTGTCAGACGCGTCGGTTTGGTCCTGTCTTTTAAACATTGATTCCAAAGGTCGACAGATGAGACGGGAAAATGTCGAGACACAGCTATGGGGAATCAAGTAGATGTACAAGTATTGTGTGTATCTTATCAACAGCCACCAGTCCTTTATTAGGGATTTTTTGTAGTTGATATGTGAGCTTGATTGCCTTGATAGCATGGTCGGAGAATTCATTGTTTATGATAGTGATAGATGTTTATAATGTCTTTTGGTTGACATGTCAAGTCAAAGTTGGGACTAAATTTTTTCTGTTTTTGGAGAATTTGAGTTATGTGATCAATCACCAAATGCTTTCTTCCATATGGTTTTTTTATAATGGGCAATGGTTTTTTTATAATGCTGGTTTTTTTTATCAATGGTTTTTTTGGTTGACATTTAGTGTTTTTTTATAATCACTAAATTTTATAATGTGATCAATCTCATTGCTCTATCAGGAACTTCATTTTTACCAAGCAATAAAAAAAGGAACCCGTTTCTGATCACTCTTACATTTTGTTTAATTCTTGTTCATGTCTGTCATTTTTCCTCTCTGTTTCTTATTGGGAGTTGGGAAGGGGGTTGTCAAGGAAGTGCATCTGTTTGCCTTGACATATGTCAATCTAACTGAATATGATTAAAAGTTACAGTAGGAAATTTTGATGAACAATAATTAGTGCTTTAAAGTTAATAGAGGTTACTATGAAATTGATATGAAAATTTGGGGATCAATCGATCAGTTCCTTCACGTACATCTTAGTTCTTAACTATGAATGGGAACATTGGATGAATAAATTCATGCTCTTGTTCATGTAGTTTTTTTAAAATGTGTACTGTTTGGTGTGTATAAAGTACATTTGCGTTATGTAATATCTTACTCATAGCTGTAAGTGAAACTCATGCAAGGTGTTTGATGAACAAAATCCATGCTCCTCCATAATTATTTGCTTGGTAATGCCAACCAGGCATTGTCATCTGTATAAATGAATATATATTAAGCATGTGATGTTGCATTTTTTTTCAATCTATGATTCTTTTTTACCTAAACTACATGTCTACATCATGTCAAGTATTCATAGAAAGCTCAAATGAACTGTTATCATGAAAGAGGTACTTAGATTATATTACACCTCGATGCAATGGAAGTGTCCTGTCAAGTTTTGCATTGCAGAAGGGTAGTCAAAACTCAGCTTTCTCAGTCACATTTGTTTCTGAAATTTTCTAGTATGCAAACTTAAATATATGTAGCCCTTCAATGTAACTTTGTTTTTGTCGTGTATTTTTACTTTGGGTGCTGATTTAGATATTGAATGATGAGACAAAGATCATGTGTGTTTTGGTAAAAAATTTCTTCCCAATCTAGTGGACAGAAAAGTTATTAGAGGTGGTTGTGATGGAGAATATGATGCCTTCGACTTTAGAATGTATGTGAATTTAGTTAATATTATATTTATAGACTATTGTAGTCGTCAAACTGCTGTTTCGATTTGGTATTATTTCAACACATGTTTTACTCCCACCATTATTATGGCATTGTTCTTTTTTGATAATGGGCATGGTCCTGTGAGTCATGTGTTGCCATTAGTATGCACTTGTCTATGCGTGAGTTTGATCATGAATTGGAATTTGCAGACACCTGACATTGAATGTTCCGTAGATCAGAAGAATAAGCGTACTTTGACTAGTAAAACGGGTATTGGGGTTCTTCCATCCCCTAATGTTGGTTCCAAAAATCGTCCAACTAGGCCAGAAAGGAGGGCAGGGAACAGAGGCTGGGAGGCTGCATCCATGAATTTTGTTGTTTCAAGTGAGGCCAAGTTAAAAGTTGCATCTCCTCCATCCACAGAAAATGAAGAGAGGATGGAACGTGAATGTTTTAATGCTCGTATGCAACCTCAGGCTTTGAATCCTCAGATGGCTTCTATAATGAAGCATAATAGCCATTGTAATAAGGTATTATGGTAATAGACTGCTTGTTATTATTGCTGTTACATATAATAAGTCCTGCACTGGAAGTTGCATGCTCTCTAAGAATTCAATCAGTGTTCATAAATGAATGTTTAATAACTCGTTTGTAGGATAATCCTGGTACATAAACCTTAACTGAACTATAAATGTTGCCTCATAGCCCTGTCTGGTGCTTTATACTACGAAACTTGTGGTATATGAGGTGCCCTTGCATGTATATGATCATGCAGTGTCGTGGATGATGACATTCAGAATAGCTTGTCATCTGGTGTTATCGTTAGCAGGATTAAGGTTCATTAGTACCCATAACAATTGCTTGGAAAATTTTCTTCATGCAGTCATTAAGTCATTAAAACAATAGCTGAATGTTGAATTCAAATTGCAGGAATCTGAGGGGGGATTATCCATGTACCGGAAGGATAGACGTTCTATGGCTGGTGAAACAAGTAATGGAGATAGATGCTCATCTAATGTCCGACTCCAACATGGGCCGGCTATGCCAAAGGGGGAGACAGACATAGGAAGTTTGAGGGTTGCATCGATCGATTTTAATGAGACAAGTGAAGCTAGCTTAAATATTGCATCTCCAACACTGACGAGGAATAAGAGGATGGAATCGGAATACTCCAGGAGTGGTGGTCAGCCTCATGTGCCAAGACATTCACGGACTTCTTTCATAGATAATCAGGTTCGTGTAAATCATGTGTTTTTTTCACTGTAGTCTTTCTTTTATAGATAGTATATGTGTTTGTGCCATCTTGTTGTATTATTGTTATTTCACTTCTACCATCTGAAATGCACATATACTCTGCAGCATCAGAGACAATTGCTTCCTCTATCAGTCATTTCGTTTGTAGGGAAATTATGGAGAAGATATAAAACCTCTTTCTCTTGAATTTCAAATTTATTTTAGGATTACAAGAGATAGATGTGACATTGTTAACAAAGACATAACTAGGAAGCATGTCTAATTAACAATCTTGATTGAAACTTTTTTTTTTCCATTATGTTTTTCTCATTTTCTTCTGAATTACTACACGAGTTGGATTGCCAGGCTGATGTTTGCGAGACTTCTGTGCATCAAGAGCCCTCTTCGGCATCTCATCCCCCTATTAGGAATCAACCATATACTGTTGTTGGAACTCGGCACCAGGAGTCTCCAGAAAATATGTTGAGTGATCTTAATGTGGGAGTTGCTTCCTTTGACATTTGCATTGAAAAACGGGGATCTGTGAAGTTGAATCCTCCATTGAGTATAATCAACAGAGAAGAAAGAGAGGAGCGCAAGCGGTCCTTGCCGTCTCAACATGTGATATTGGGACCTGGTTTAATTTTATTGAAGAAATATATCAATCATTGTGATCAGGTGATGCCTTTTATCAATTTTTTTGTCGTGTCTTGGAGTATTTTGATGAGTATTCTATACTATTATCATTTTTTATTGTTAGAAATAAGAGAGAGTAAATAACAAACTAATATCATAACAAACTAATATAATAACAAGCTGATATGTAATCTAATATATTTAACATCCACATTGAGTATACATTGTCATAGTGAATGTCTTATCCTTCTGTATATTTTGAAATTTGGCATTTGATCAATCCTGAATGAACTCAAGATGTTGCTTTGATTTAGCTAAATCTTAGGGTTTCTTTAGGTGTTTTGTAGGTTATGTAATTCTCTGTCATTGATTAGTTATCATATTAATTTTTACTCATTTTGAAGAAAGTCTTTTCATTAGTGTTACTTTTTTTTGTTGGGTATTAGTGATGCTTGAAAAACACATTTTACTCAAGAAAGTCGCTCAATTGTCCTCAGGTCGAAATTATCAGGCAATGTCGACAACTCGGTATTGGTCCAGGCGGGTTCTATCGACCAGGTTACAATGACGGCGCCAAATTGAATTTGCAAATGATGGGACTTGGGAAGAATTGGGATCCGACAACCAAATATGAAGATGTCCGCTCTATCGATGGTGTAAAACCTCCAAAAATCCCGGATCATTTCAATACTATAGTTCAAGGAGCAATACAAGAGTCTCATAATCTGATAAAGAAAACCTGCAAAGTTAGCCATGTTGAAGATGTACTTCCTAACATGTGCCCAGATCTCTGCATTGTCAACTTCTACAGTAAAGCAGGAAAACTCGGCCTTCATCAGGTATATCGACTTCTGCTCTATTTGCAAGTGAATGGTTTCATAAACCAAGTTATGGTGTCTCACATTATAACTGTTTCAAATGCAGGATAAAGATGAGAGCCCCCAGAGTCTTAACAAAGGTCTGCCTGTTGTTTCATTTTCACTGGGTGACTCTGCAGAATTCATATATGGAATCACTAGAGACGCTTCAGACAAAGTCATGTTGGAATCGGGTGATGTCTTGATTTTCGGTGGCAAGTCCAGGATGATATATCATGGCGTTACACACATCACGCCAGGCACGGCTCCCAGGCGACTAATTGTTGACACTGGTTTCCGTTCTCCTGGACGTCTTAATCTGACATTTCGACAGTATTAGTAAACCCTTTTCCCCCTTGTTTGGATGGTTTCTGTGTTCATACAAAGTTTTGAACTCATTATAAACAATTTTTTATATTAAAAAAAAAACATGAAGTAAAGCAAGCCAGTTTGTTGGTTGGGATATGTGTTGAGTAATGTTTATAAAATGCGGTGAACTGAACTATGTCGAATATTTGTTTAGATGAGTTTTATGTGATCTATGCTGACATCAAAGATTGTCCTCTATTCACATTTCCACTGCCAATATAGGTATTGCTTGACGTATGCAACTATGCATTGCCAATTAGGAACATTTGAGTTCAGTATTAGAAGACAAACAGAGTGTGAATCAAGTTTAAGCTCCATGGGTGCTGATACACTTAAGGACGCCCTTTAGTCATTCCTGCAGATTTCATGTCACCTGATGCAGTATATGAAATCAGTTGACGCAGTATATACTCCCATATATCAGTGTATGCTCCTAAATATGAAAATGTACGCATTCAATTTATTCGAGTGTGTATTATTTTTTGTAAAAGAATATGCTTCGTTAGCCAAGTATATACTACTAGAAAAACAAGAATGATCAAGTATGACGTTTTCTTTGTTATAGTTTCATGCTTGTAATGTTGGTTTAGGGTATCAGATGAGTTCAAATGAGTAGTGTATATGTTGCAGTGGATTGAATGATGTGAATTCTTGATGTATATTAAAATTGAAAAATCACTCCACAAAGACAACAAATCTTACATTTGTTTAGTCTCATGCTTCAATAAAACCTCCTAATCTTTTTCTTTTTTTTGTGGGTAAAGGCGGGTTCAACCCCGCGACCTCCCCTTTGGGGAGGATGTGTCTCAACCACCTTAGCGGTCTACCACAAAACCTCCTAATCTTGTCCACACTAGATGTTTGTTTTCTTTCTCACTCAGATGTCTGTATCAATTATCAACCATATTTGCTGTGTCATTGCTCCTATTACATCATCATTGACAAACGTTGTCATTGCGTCTCTCCTAATCTTCAATTAATAATGTGATTACTTCATCTTCTACTACATTATCAACATGATGTTAGGATATTGACTTTAAGAGCATGTTTTGATGCTTAAACCAACATAACATTGGAGTCCACATTTTTAATGGCTAATGACACAATCAACACTAACAAAATTAGCTCATCTTTTGTGGCCCTACCTTTTGGGAATGCAATGAGTTTTGTGTCCGTGTTCATTGAATCTCTTCAGTATTTAAGGGGGGGGGGGGGGGGGGGGTGTTCTTGGAAGAATGTGATGCTTTAGAAGCTTTAATTTCAATTAATCTCATGGTGGTTACCATGTCATTACACACTAGTGAAAAAGTTAAAAAATGAGAGGGACGTTTTGTTTGTTCTGTTAAATATATATGATCATAGGATCGATCTTAAAATGTCTCAATCTAGGACAACAATACAATGCCATCACTCACAAAATAATAACAAAATTACAAAACACCCTCCCTATGTAAATTTCATTCATCAGTGTGTGTGTGTTCATACAGAGATGCACATATCATGTGAGAGAAAACTCCTTGCAAATTTACCTATTTGATGCTAAATTGAGCATTAAAACGAAGCACTGGTGGTCCATTTTCAATCAACTCTTTTTTAATTATTTAACCATATGTATGTGTCAGTATCCATGTAAGGAATATGTTTCTGAATTTGTATCCGGGTTATATCTAAATCGTATCTATATATAGATGACAGTATTCTATGACTTATATCCAAATACGGTGTCGGATATCTGATCTAGGTCAGTTTCATTGACATCGCTATCTAGCCATCTATCATTGTGTATGCTTATAGAAATGACAATGTAGATTTATACTTTTCAAAAATATGAACTTGCACTTGTGGTTCTTCCTCGATGAGAACAGCAATCTCATCATTGTTTTAGGTGGGGGTGTCAAAGCCCTATAGGAGTTGGATCACCTGATGTGGATCAGAGACCTAACTTCACAAAACACTTCAGAATATTTGTTGTCTCAATTGATGGTTTTTGTTTGGGTGTTATGTGTAACTAATAATATATAACATTAGTACATTAATAGGGACCCTCTTCAGTGATGTTTTTGTCCCTTCTGAGGATAAAACAAAGGGTTTTTTTTTTTTTTTTTTATACATTGGCCTCATCTTAGACAATTTACATTGTCATATTATCAGGGAATAAGTCAAAAGAACCCTAACTATATACATATGCTTCCTATTCATTTTTTACATAATTTATACAAATATCAAAACTCCTAATAAACTGTTGTAAAATTTGACGAATGGCATCGTCATCGTCCTTTATCATTCTCGTGTGCCTCGTGATCCTTTCACGTCGAGCATATTTTGCCAAAGCTTCTGGCGCTTGCACCGCATCGCGAAACACCTTCTGAAATACAACAGACTCTGAGGCATCTACCATTGTTCTGATGTGTTCAATGGAGTCTTGTAAAATACTTGGACCCATACCAGTCCCTGAAGTAATGTTATTAGGAGCTGTGAATCAGAGCAAACAATCATTTGATTTCCTCCCAAGCTCCTGCATGCTTGTATTCCCATTCGGATGGCCTCAAGCTCCGCTCTTAATGGGGAGGCCCATGGCCACCATGTAAATCCAGCTCCCAACACACGACATGGTGTATCCTGGATCCCAACATAAGCAGCTCCAGCCAATCTAGATGACCCCTCCACACTACCATCTACAATAATATAAACAGGACTAGATGTGAACACTCCACATGTTTCATTTACCACTGGTGAAGGTGGAAACATATATGTCCTTGGTTGTCTGGGAAGAATGTATTGATATATAGTAGAGTCAAGAACAAGCATACATTCTCTCCAGATAGCCCAAGCCCGATCCACCACTTGATTAACTTTCCCTTTTCCTTCTGCAAAAACTATTTGGTTTCTGTTCAGCCATATTTGCCAACATATAGCTATAAAAAAATATCAACCGTCCCTTGGACTGTCTACTTTGAGGCCAAATTTTGCCAGAAAATATATCTAACCAACGCTGAGTTTTCCACACTTCTTCAGGAGGCTGAAGTTGAGGAGATACACGGCGCCAACACTCTGCCGTAAACGGACATTCCATGAATAGATGAGTTATAGTTTCAGGCTTATTCCAGCAAACTGGGCACCTATTGTCCATACTAATACCAATATTATTTAAGCATGATCTAGTTGGTAGCCTTTCTCATATCACCTGCCAAAGAAAAATTTTCACCTTAGGATATATAGGAAGCCTCCACATTTTTCTCCACAAGCTCCATTGTGATAGCTCCGGGACCAAAGTAATTAATTTATACCCTTCACTTGGTTTTGGATAACCCGAAAGTGTCTCCTCCCAACACCATTTTGATATCCCATCATGTGATGGTTTTGGTGGTGGAGCTGAGATCACACACTCCACCCAATACATAGGTAGGAGTGCCTTGAGCAGATCCACATTCCATTCTTCTCCCAAAATCATATCAGACAATCTATATTCCAGTATTGCATAGTCCATATTAAGGTATGTCGGAATCCGTGAAAATGGGATCGGTGTAAGCCAAGGGTCTCTAAGAAAATCTATATCACATAACTCCCCTGGCATCTTTTTAACATATCTCTGAATGATGCGAAGTCCTTCACATAAAGTTTTCCATACTTTCGATGCTTTCATTGGACATTGGGCCTCCCAAGGATTATTATTCCATTTGTATTTGATTTGAAAAAAGTGCCCAGCAAATGAGGGCTGCAACAGAATTTTAAATGTAATAGCTGCAATGATCGCCCTCCTAAATTGACGAGTTTGCCTCAAACCAAGACCGCCTGCCTCCTTTGATAATGTGACCGTTTCCCAACTCAATAGATGAATTGGTCTTCTCCTTCCATCCCCTTTCCATAAGAAATCCCGGCTCATGACATCCACTTTCTCAGCAGCAGCTCCACTTAAGCTAAGTGCACACATTAAGTGCAATGGAAGTGCTTGCAATACTAACCTAATCAATTCCATTCTACCCGCTGTTGTTAGAAGTTTTGCCCTCCAAGTCTGTAATCTCTTTTCGATTGCCATGGATATCATATTTGTAATCTTGCTTGTTCGACCAGTCCCTCCAACTTGATCCCCCAAGTATTTCCATGGGAACGGTGAGCGACGAACTTTAATGATTCGTTCCAACCACCTTTGAAACCGATTCGGTAAAGATGGGGAAAACTGTACAGAGCATTTCCTCCAATTTACAGTCAGTCCAGTAAAATTGTGTGTCTCTTCTAGAACCTCTCGAATTATTCTGCATTGATTCGGTGATGCTGTAGTGACTACCATAAGGTCGTCCGCATAAAGAGTATGAGTGAGAGACGAATAGATTGATTGATTATTCATCCCGACATAGGGATGATAACCCGTCAACTGTCCAACCTCATTTGCACGTCGAAGTAGAGCCGACAATACCTCTGCAACGAATTGTATATATTAATATAATTGTACTACACAAAATGCATGTAGTACTACTTCATGGAGGAATCTTTGTTTTCCATGCTTTGTTTCACTTTTAAGTGAATTTTTTTTTAGATATGAAGTGAGAGAGCCACTGGTTAAAATGGCTTATCTTGTAATTCTATTTATTTATTTATTCTTAAGATGAATGAGTCATGTAACGTGCAAAAGGTCAGTGACTCAGTGTGTAGTCATTGTTATTGTTGTTGTTATTAATTATTATTATATTATATATATGTTGCAATTTGTATCAAACAGGATCACATGTGTCGTGTCATCGTGTGCTGACCATACGCTAGACATTAAAATCGTTTCTTATAATTTAAAAAATATATGATAGAGGTTTAGGTGTTGTTTGTCACAAATCATAAGATGCCTATTGAGACAAGTTGGTATAAAAGTAGAGCTACAAAGAAATTTAAAAATAAATAAATAAATACATATTTAGATAACGACATAAATTATTTCCATGATAGATAATTATTTATAAAGAATAAATCATTTTGTATTTAGTTATTCTTGTTAAAAAATATAGTAATAAATATTTTATTGTTTGATTTATTATGATTAAATTCGGTATAAAATATGAATAATACGTGGATAATAGATTATTAAAAATGAAAAAGTGATTTGAGATAGGGGTCTCTGATTTATAAGAGATGATAACAGATGATTTGACATATGAATCTTTTTTATATTAATGTAATAATTTGAATATAATAACATAATTTTAGGGGATCAGAAAAATTAATATCAATTTAATTTTATATATTTTGATATAGTTATATCTACACGTTCTTTACAAACAAACAAATTTTCGGGTATATTTATCCTTATTCCACCTATTCCACAAGGCTTTTAATATTGATGTATTAAGTTTGGCTTGACTATGGTTGGGGAGTTTCTCTCACGTGCGTGTCCTTTTCATTTTAAAAGAGTGATACCGCACGTGTTCGATCCACTGAGGTGTTAAATATCAAAATCATGATTGTTTAAAATGCTCCGCGAATCAAAATATTAATTAACTAGTCATTCTAAAAATTATACATCTCACATTAAACGGTGAAAAAGTTTATATCTTCTTTTCTTAAAAAATGGTATGTATATATGGTCGTGATTACGTGCGTTGTGCGATCGGTGCGGTGTGCAACGTGGGTCGTCCGATCGCGAGTCCATCGCATCCAACGATCGACGTGAATCGCACCTGACCATCCGATGCGATGGACCCGTGATCGACGGCCCGTGATCGCGCACCGCACCGACCGCACACCGCACGTAATCGTAACTCTGTATATTTACTTTAATTTGTAATTAAAACTATGAATTCTGATTTGAAGATAATAGATTTTAATTATAAGTGATTTGAAGTGAACCTCCGTGTCCTTGAAACATAAATTCACTATTTATTTTTATTAGAAATTGCATATGATAATTATAAGGTGCTATATCTTCGGATCATCTAGATTCTAGATTGTTGATGCTCTTATTATCACTTGAAATTAATAAAAAGAGTTCCCACTTATTTGAAAGAAAAATGACAGTTTTTTTTTTTTTTAGAATGAGACTCTTTATAGCACACTACACACTCCTCTATATAACAATCAATATATTGTTGTCACATGTAAACTTTTACCAATAAAAGTTTACATGATGTAGTTTGCCATAGGAGGAGCAGAGGCGGATGCAAACTAAGCCAAACTATATAGCCCGACCCAGTTTTTACAAAAAAAAAATTGTATAATAAAAATAATTTTTTTTTATAATGTATAATTTTTATAGTTTTATATAAAAAAATCTTTGTTTAAAATTATTTTAAACATAAAAATTATGAATTTAATCTCGTGTCCATATACCATCATGAAAATTTTACGTATAATTTTTTTTCATTCTCAATTTTAATTCGTACATGTTTTAATTTTTAAAAATAGATAAGTTATGCTTTTAAAAAAAATGATACTCCAAAATTACACTTAAAAAAAATGAAAAAGATATTGTGGATACTTGTTAATGGTTTATGATGTTAAAGAGATATATGGAGCTAGAATTGGAACTTAAAAGGTGAGCTCATTTAAATAAGTTTTTTTTTGAAAAAACTCGTGGTCTTGTTAAACATGTGAGTATAATAGGGCACGTTTGGATGCAATAATAATTTATGTGTTTTTTTACACAGGCAAATTTTAATTGCATGCAAGGAAACTTTGTAACTGTTTGATGTTTGTCTGTTTTCATTGTGCTATCATTTACACACATGTTCTTATATAGTTGTTTGTCTCACCTATGTGAAACTGTTAATGGTCAATTTTTATGTTAAAAGATAATAATATTATAAATGATAAAAAAAAAATTAAAGATTATCAAATATATTATTTTCTTAAAACCCAAAAACTTTAGAAAAATATATTATATATATGGTTAAAAAAAGCTAATATAATAGAATATAAATAAAAAATAGATTTCAACTAACAAATAATTGGTTTTTTTATATTTTATAAATAACAATTTTGTTGGATAATATATTTAAGTTAAGATTTCTTGACATATTTTAATATTTTCATGCCACATTAATATTTCCACACAATTATATTATTGTGTTATATAAATTTATAAAATATAATTATCTATTTTATTCTTAAGATAAGATTAAGAGATGAAATATTTGTTTTAAATAAGTTTTTTTTGTGTAAAAAAAAACTTTATATCACTTGAGAGGTGTGAAAATAAAATCTGTTACAAATGAAAACACATGGGTTGGTTGGGATTTTGTTAAATTGGGGGCATGAAAACCTTGAGTCACACTTTAAATATATAACCAAACAAAATTTAGTAAAAAAATAAAAATCACCCCCATTGCACAGTTCCAAAACCCTTAGTAAAAATATATTTTAACCCACCCCAAAATTTTATCTTGGTTTCACCCTCGGGAAGGAGCCTATAGTGTGTTATAGACGATTTGATCCAATTTTTTTGGTAATGTCAATAAAAAACAGAATGTGATTAATAAAATATTTGATATATTGGATTATAAATGTGACTAGAAAATATACTGTAACATATGTTTGAATCATTCCATGATTTTTATGTAATTTTGCATAGCATAACCGAAACAAAATAATTACGTTTTATTCCAATCAATTTGTGTTTGGACAGTGATGGAACATGATTTTATAATAAAAAAACGTGTTTAAAATGATCTCTTCTTTATATGATTTTATTTTTTATTTATTCTCTGCTTTTTCTTCATCGGCATTTTTTTTGCTTAATTTATATTGTTTCCTTAATTTAAAGCCTCCATTTTTTTGGTTATTTTTACTTTCTTTTGTTTTACGATTTTATGTTAATTCACCCATTTTGCCGGATTAGATAGATCTGATTATTCTGAATAAAAATGTATAATATTATTCATTTAAATATGTTTATGATATTTACCAACATTGATGAGGATAAAAATTCACTTAACCGAATGTCCATATATAATACATAACAGAAATTTAAAAATTTTGAGATTGTTTTTAATAATTTCAACAAACAAGATACAGAAATCAATGAATAGATCTTTCATATTTTAGAAATCTCCACATGCTTAAACCCAAAAGTAAAAGGTATTATAAACATACTAATTCAATTTCAATTAATGAACTATTATATGAAAATGTATCTAATTTTCAAGATTCTATGAAAAAATACAATGAATCAATCATGTGTCCTCTCCGCTCCATTAAAAAAAATGCCCCCTTGATAGAGTAGTATTTTAGATTTTCTTATGTGACAAAAACTTCAATATTAGTTGAAAAAACTCAAGATTTATACAATCACTTACAAAATGTATAAAATAAATTTGGAAGAAAAAATTAAACTCAGATCAATGTAAACAGACATATGTTTCTAGTCAAAGTGTCAAAACTCATGGGGTTGCATTTGTTTCCACACAATCTATCATGCACCCTCGACTATCAATGTAATGATGATCTGAGGACTGATTTGATAAAGGGATAAGTGATAAGATAAATGATAATTATAAAAATAAATGAATAGGATGACAGCTTATCTCCATTTGATATTAAAAATAAATGAAATAAACTGCTTACGATTTGATAAACATCGTAGCCTGTTTTGAGGATGACTTTTAAACAAAATAAATATAAAATTTACTCTCTCGTTATGACGTTATCTACAACAAGGTGGCGCTGTGTAAAATGCCCCGCGAATCAACATAAACTCCACCACAAAAAGCATAGATATTGTGGTTTACATTAAGGCGCGAGTCAGTATAAGATATAAATAACCCCCTCGACGTTTATGCATGGAATTCAAACAACCTCTTTAAAAGACAATCACTATTCCCCTCCCTCCTAAAGCTCTTCACCGTCACCTCACTCCAAATCGGACGGTCAATAAAACAAGTAAACATTTATCTTTTACAAATGACGGTAACCATACACAAATGTCCAATTTCGTAATTTCACCATCACCTCCTCCTCTCAATCGCTATAAAACGTCCCTCCACAGGCACCGACGCAAAGACAGAGAGAAAGAAACAGAGGTTTTTGGGGGCATTTTGGGAAGGAGGGGAGAAGCCCTTTTTGGGAACGAAATCGAAACCCAGAGAGGGAAGGGCATTTGCGGAAGGGAAAAAAATGTTGCAGAGGCTTCTCTCGAGGAGGGTTTTTGGTGGGTTTAACCAAATTCGATGCCTTTCGAGGGGGTTCTCGCAATTGGCGGAGGTGACAGAGGAGGGAAATGTTGCTGTTCCCAAAATGCCCCCGTTCGACTACAAGCCCCCGCCCTACGATGGGCCGCGGGCGGACGAGATTCTGAGGAAGAGGAGGGAGTTTCTCAGCCCCTCCATGTTTTACTTCTATAAGAAACCTGTAAAAATTCTCTCTTTTTGGGTTTTTTTTGTTTTTGAAATATGGGTTGTGTTAAAGATTGGTTTTTTTTTTATTTAGGTTGCGTTTAATCCTTTATTTTGATCTCTTTCTATCGTTTTTTTGTGATTTATTGATAGGTTGGGTAATCTATGGTTGAATTCTGTGTGGATTTTCTAAAAAAAAAATTTACGCGGATCATTTACTTGAATTTCACAATGATTTTTTGTGAAAAAATTTACTTTTTATATTTTTTTTTAAATAATCTTTTTTTTTGTTGCTTGTATAGATTTGTCTGCAATTAGAGATTATTATATTGTAATACAATAATACTTTGCGATGGTTGGGATTGTTTGAATCAACTGATTATCATAAACTATCGTCACGATTTTGCGATTAATTGGTGGGTGATGATACATTGGTTGGAAAAATGGATTTTTGATGGTTCCATATGATGTTAGTTATGAAATTCTTGTTTTAGTTTGTAGTGAATTCATTGTCCTTGTATTTTATGTCACACACATTGTATGTTACATGAACCTTCTGTTTTATCTTATATTTTTAATTCTATTATGTCTTGTGGACCTCATTTCAGTCACATGGGATCTGATCTAATTTGGGGTCCCACCACATGGTGGATTCTGATTTTGATTTGGGATTTGTGACTAAAGATTCCTCATTGTGTCATTGTGTCACTGTAGAGTGTAGACAAGTTACACAAGTTTTTGTTTTCCATTCTACTTTTATTTTTATTTGTTTATTTTCATTTTTTTGAACTGGTTTTTGTCTTTGATTGGGTTATTTTCTATTTCTTTGAAAGGTATAAGCTTGATTCAAACCAAATTAATATTTTTTGTGATTGTTATCTCGAAACTTTTTTATGGAGATAATGATTATAAAACCTACCCAAATGACGAAGAAAAAAAAATTAAGGCAATATTTGTTTTGGTGTATTGGAAAAAAAATTTGGTAGACTAATGTGTGTTATGTGTATTTGTCCACAGTTAAATATTGTTGATGGGAAGATGCAATACTTGTTTGATGAAGATGGTCGCCGATATCTTGATGCCTTTGCAGGGATTGCTACTGTCTGTTGTGGGCATTGTCACCCAGAAGTAGTTGAAGCAATTGTCAAACAGAGTAATCGCATACAACATTCAACTGTTGTATATTTAAATCATGCGATTGCAGATTTTGCTGAAGCTTTGGCTTCCACATTACCCGGAGATCTCAAGGTATTATTTCCTCTGCTTTTCTTCCCATTTTCTGTAATTGAACCATTTCTTGTGTTACATCATAATTATTTTCAGGTAGTGTTTTTCACAAATTCTGGCACAGAAGCAAATGAACTGGCTATGATGATGACTAGGCTTTACACCGGTTGCCACGATATCATCTCTCTTAGAAATGCCTACCATGGAAATGCTGCTGGAACGATGGGAGCGACTGCTCAATGTAATTGGAAGTTCAACATTGTTCAGGTAAATATCATTTCTCGGAGAATTGTTAGGTTACTTTTAATCATTGTTGCCATTGTGGGATAGGTTTAGTATAAATTTGTGATACATTGCCCACGTAATAGTCTGATGTGATTGGTGTCGGATGATCATGGATGACTCTGGTATTGATACAGATAAGTCCATGCATTTCTTTAGTTGTTGCAATTCCAAGTTCAATTAATTTTATAATATCTTGTTAGTTTTACTCAAAGTTTGGATGCAAGACAATTTTTCCAATGTCTTTTGGCGTAATTATTGTAGCAGATGTTTCATAAAAGACTCCTGGTGTATACATTTTAAATTTCTCTTGAAAATGCCTCCAAGAATGCACAGAGTATGCTTTCATTGGGCTCAGGCCTGGACTTCATAGCTATACAGATACTCCACAACTAAGGTTATGTCTATGTCATCATTTGAGGAAAAAAAGATCCAAAATTTTGAACATGACAGAGTAATCACTAGGCTAAGTAATGTAGTGCATCTTTTTGGTTTATTTTAGCAGGTGAAAAATATCAATAACAGTGAATAAAAAATAGGAATTTGGACAATGGTGCCCAATTTATATGTGTACTTGTTTGCATATCTTTATATTTTTATTTGAAAAACAACTTTGTGATAGGGATGCTTGCAAATGCCAAAGATCCTATAAACTGTGGATCATATTCCACATTAGGTTGAACTCTGGATTTGTCAGTATGAGCTCGTATAGTCCCAACAGAAGTTCTAAAATTCTAATTTAATATTGGTCTATCATTTCTTGTATTGTTTCACATCTCATTATGCTTTCGCTTTCAGAGTGGAGTTCACCATGCGCTAAATCCAGACACATATAGGGGTGTTTTTGGCTCAGATGGCCCCATGTATGCCAAAGATGTTCAAGATCTCATCGACTTTGGAACCTCTGGACGTGTTGGTGGCTTCATTTCTGAGGCCATTCAGGTGTGCCTTTCTTGCCTTGTTTTTTTTCACTTATGATTGATTTGTGTTGATAATTACTTTGTGTGTACTGTGTTCTTAAAACAATATCTGCTTATTTGACAGGGAGTTGGTGGAATTTTAGAGTTAGCGCCAGGTTATTTGCCTGCAGTTTATAGCACTATAAAGAAAGCTGGGGGCCTCTGCATAGCGGATGAGGTTCAGTCAGGTTTTGCGCGGACTGGAAGCCACTTTTGGGGTTTCGAGTCCCATGGTGTTGTACCAGACATTGTTACCATGGCTAAGGTAAGTCCAACTGATCCCCATATCCTTTTATTTTTATGGTTGTATCTTGGTAATGTCTTCTAGAGTTGCAAAATATGAACGCAGGAATTGCTACATATCTGTGTTTTTAAATGTTTCTAGTTTATTGTTCTTGCTATGTCTTTGGGTTTAAAGAGTTAATAAATTCATTCACTGAAAGCAGACATGATTGTTCTAAATGAAACAATGGCGTCTTACAAATGGTAATATGATCGGTTAATGTTTAAATTTCTTTTGCTCTTGTAACTCCCCTGAAATCGCATCAATGCGTTGGATTTATATATGACTTATTGTGGATGACGATTGGATCTTGGATTTATATTATTGATATTTAGGAGTCAGTGGTTGATGATTTTAGTTTAAGTATATCGCCTTGATGTTATTATTCATGTTACCTGGATGTAAAGCTTTGTGATACTCTTGAGATTTAATGATTTGTTAAGTAACGAACTGACAATTTACCCAAATGTTGGTCAGAAATTCAGAATTACAACTCTACACTTCAGTTTTGTGCGTTTTGTGCATTATGAATTATAAACTTTTGAGACATTTTAAGATCTTGATGGGTATCCATGTTTGTCGTCATCAGGGTATTGGAAATGGAATTCCAATAGGTGCAGTAGTTACCACTCCAGAGATTGCAAAAGTCTTGACACAGAGGAGCTATTTCAATACTTTTGGTGGGAACCCAATGTGTACTGCTGGAGGTCATGCTGTCCTTAAAGTGATCAAGAAAGAAAAGCTTCAAGAGAACGCTTTTGTTGTGGGCTCTTATCTCATTGATCGTCTCAAGGCTTTGCAGGCCAAATATGATGGTAACTCCAAGCTTATTCTGTTAATAAGGTTCTGACTCAAGTGATGATAAATCCTCTTAAAGGAATATATCTGATTCAGAGCTTTGCATGTTTGTAGATATATGCAATTTTATGTGTGTGAAAATATATGCATCTTTATATGCATGCTCACTAGAATACAGTTTACAGGTGTGTTAAAATATAGAACTTATGCATTTATGCTTGATATAGCTTGTTAGATTAGGCACTTCTCATATACCTTTCATTTTCATTTGTCTGGTGTAGATTTGGCAACGTTTAAGATTCTTGAATAAGTATACCTCAATGTAGGGTATTGGATAATTGTAGTAGCCATGAATTTAGCCCATTTTTATCTTTGGAAACTTATTTAACTCTCTTGGGCTGGTTTTACGTTATTTTTAAATACTAATTTTACTTTAAAGTTGTGGTAACATAAAAGAGAACAGAGAGATGATTGATGCACCATTTTTTATTAATATTTTATTTTATAATATTTAGTCATATCAAATCAATGGATGAAAAAGTTGCATGAAATCCAAATCCGTCTTTCATGTGGACTTGTTAAACCATTGTTTTTTTATGGACAGAAATGGTATTCCAATAACAGAGATATTCTCAGCATCTTCTTCCCTAAATGGTATTATAATACCATTCTAGTTTTATACTATGATAATACCAGTCACTATACCACTATCAAAGGGGAACATTGAGTTAGTTTATCAATATATACATCCACATTTATTTTCTCATTTGTTGACACTTATTAGCTAATCCGGATATTTGTTTGGCATATGCAGTAATTGGGGATGTCCGAGGAAGAGGATTGATGATCGGAGTTGAACTTGTGACTGACCGCCAACTGAAAACTCCAGCTAAAGATGAAACAGTCCATGTTATGGACCAGATGAAAGGTGACAAGATCTTCTGCTTGCAAATCCACTTATCTAGTTGGCTTTAATCGATATTACACCAGTTTCCTTGGATTAAAGTCGACAACAATGGTTTCTACATGTTACACAATGCCCTTTAAACACCTTTTTTTTTTTGCAGAGATGGGTGTACTTATCGGGAAGGGTGGCTTTTATGGGAACGTATTCAGAATCACCCCACCTCTCTGCTTCACCAAGGAAGATGCAGGCATGTCATCTACACCCATGTTGTGTTTTGATATGTTATATGGAATATGTTATACTTAGTCACTTAGTCTTTTTTGTGATCATTATTGCGGTCCTAACACTTTTTTTTTAAGTATATACTTATATTTTTAAAAAAAACTTTAGTAAATACTGAATGGATTGAATGCATGTATTTTCTTTTTTGTTATAGAGTATGTACTGTAATAGTAGAGGATATACTCTATTATATATTCATATACTTCATTGGATGACGTGGCGCATGCAAGAATGATTGCAGGATTGATTTGAGTGTATCATCGCCCATGTTATATTATGGTTCTTGAAGATTTTTAAACCTGTTTAGGTCATGTGAGGCATTTAATATAATCTTTACTCTTATTGTTGCAGATTACCTCGCCGATGTGATGGATATTGCGTTGTCAAGGCTGTGAAGCCTCTCCTGCTGTCTCCATGTACAACTGTGTGAGAATAAAAACCGAGATCTATGTGTATTTGCATAGCTATTCATCTATGCAATTATCTGTGTATGGGCTTATATAATGGAAATAAAGTTATGTAAATTCACCAGGTGATGATGATGAGATATCACCTCGATGTCTCCTCTTTCTCTGGTTTTTTGTGTGTGTGTGATTGTTTGAACAAAAATGTAATATCGAATATGTAACAGATCATACAATTGAAACAATGTATGAATGTTGTCATGGATCAAAGTGCCATTGCAAATCCATACTGATATGATTCATGAATGGTTTCATCATGTGAACTGGAAACCATCACCTTCTCAGTGTGTCCATTTTTAGCTTGGACAAACTATAATTAGGCATCTTAATTAAAAAAATGGTATACAAAAAAGAACTCTATAAAGTTCACTGACTGATTGTTGATTAAAGTAATCATTTTTTGGGTTCTTTTTGCATATAAGTGGTATATATGCAGTTCATTGGTATATATATTCATTTTTTTTATGATGTTGTATGTTTGAATTATATGTATTTTACATTCACTGTGAAGGAAATTGATATATTCAACTCCGTTTGCAATGTTGTCTATAGTCTCCAACTGTTTTATTTTTTTTAAATAGGAGAAATTAATTAAGGTCCCTAAAGATACCCATGTATTAATCATTAGTCCCCGTCATTTTTTATCTTAACAATAAGTCATCTAGTACCAAAAGTCATTATTTTTGGGTCCCTCTCACTAACAGAACCCTAACGTCCGTTTCAGTTTCTCATTATACCCTCTTATATAAGTAAATCTTCTCCCCCAAAACCCATCGAACAAACCCTCTCTCCCTCTCAAAACAAAAACTCCCCTCTGAAGAACCCCTCTCTCCCCCCAAATCTCTCCTCTGAAGAACCCTCTCCCTCCAAAGAACCCTCGCCTCCCCCTCTCTCCGTTTGCCTTCACTTCACGACCTTATGTCCCCTGCGAAGACCAGCCCAGCCGTCCCCGATCCCCCCATCCCCATTGTCGATGGTTGCGGCGACTGATACGAAGCTCTTAAAATATCAAGGTTTGTTCATAATTTTGAAGACATAGACTAATAGGTTTTATTGTTTCTAGTGAGACAAAATTTCACTTCATTTTTATACTTTCAAATGAGCTGGCTGTAGTAGATGAACATATTCCCCCTTTTTGTGTGTGGGTGTGGGTTGGTTAAGTTGAAGTGTGCAACAATTTGGTTATTTATGATCCATAATTCATTCATTCAAAGGATTATCTTTGATACTGGCAAAGACTGAGTTTTCTTTTTTATGAATTGTGTTTTGTGCACCTAACAATTGTGGCATTTTAACCAAATTAATCACGATTATTAACTTAATTACCGAAATAATCACGTTTTTTAAAAATTACCAAACTAGTCATATGACCCAGTCAAACCCGCCACGTCAGCATTTTTTTTTTTTTTAATCTACACGCTAAAAACGCCAACAGAGGTGGCGTTTTGAGTACTTGTAAATTTTTTTTACATATTCTTCTTAAGACGCCACTCTTGTTAGCGTTTTAATCCTTAAGGAACAGTAAAACGCCAACCACAGTGGTGTTTTTTGTATAAATTCACACAAAACGCCACTGGGGTTGACGTTTTATTTAAGCAGCCCTAAAACGCCAACCCAGTGGCGTTTTCACACTTAGAAAAAATTTCCACACCTGAAAAAATTCACACCAACCTACAGGTGAAAACGCCACTGCCAGTGGCGTTTTACACTGATTTAATCGGATCCGGATCCGGACCGATTAATTTCACTTAAAACCCCCCTTTGTGACCCCCTTCTCCCTTACCCGACTTCAACCCTTCAAGCCCCATAAAAACTAACTCTCATCCCCTCCAAACCCACCCAAAAACTCCCAAATCAGCCATCATTTTCGCATTTTCTTTTCCCCAACTCCATTCCTTGTTGGTTGGGCTTCTCAAATCCGATCCAAGCCCATCGTAGTCACCTGCTGCTAAGGTATTTTGTGATTTTTTTTCTTTTGTATTGAACTACAATAGAAGTATATCATGTTGCTCTTGTTCTACAATAGAAGGATATCATAAAGTGGTTTTGTGATTTTTTTTTTCTTTTGTATTGAACTACAATAGAAGTATATCATAATGTGGGTTTGTGAATGTTTTTTTTTGTATTTCAATCCAATGGTGTAAATCTTATGTTTGCTAAAAAATATTTGTTCTTGTGAATTGATAGAACATGGATTGTGAAGTTCCAATAATTTGCTATTGTGATGGACGGTTAGTGAACAATGGTGGAAAACCTCGTTATGTGGGTGGACATCAAGAAATCATTATGATTGATAAAACAACCACTTACGATGAGTTGGTAAATTTGATTCATGAGTTAACGAGTATTGATCAAAGTAGATACAAATTAGTTATGACTTGTAGATATCCGACGCTTGCGAATGAATGCATGAGGGTATACAATGACACAAGTGTAAAAGTGATGCTGAATTTGTACCCTACTCATGCCGCTGGTGTGGAGCTTTATTTGGAGAAGGAGGAGGTCATCCAAAGAGGGAGATCATTCACGCGAGTGGTCGATGATGACCAAGAACCGGTTAGTCTTTCTCCATTTAACGATGGTAGAACGGACATGCATACGGAGTGGGGAACATGGTAAGAAACGTGTCTCCACAATGATATTAATGTTTGTATTCAAATTTGTTACACACTAAATATAATTTGTATCAGGCCCTCACATGAATTCTCGCCACATCTACCATCGTCATCGCACATGGCTTTCAACGTCAATTTGAGTCCACCTCCATCACCATTGAATGCCGCTCACCCTGAATGTCCTCATGACAATGATAGAGATATGAGAGTTGAGATGGACAATGAAGAGGTGGAAGTTGACACGGACTCTGAACACTTGGAGTCGTTGGCATATGTTAGCAATGAATATGTTAGCCCGGAGACTGATGTCAAACAGAATGCGGATGATGAAGTTCCCGTTGAGCATTTTCAACCTAGTCAAAGGTTTGAAGAGCGTCCACCAAGCATATATACTATGGCAGAGATGGTGAATGCGGCCATTCAAGAAGGGCCTGAGACGGTGTATGGGCATTCTTCTAGGTCTCTACCATTAGACATTGAAAAAGATCAAATCTTCGTTAATAAAGAAGCCCTATACACTGCTTTGCGCGAATTCAGTATTCGAAACAGTGTTCAATTCAAGACGAAGGCCTCCACCACCAAACGTTTAACTGTCGAATGCAAGGAACAAGATTGTAGATGGAGAATGCATGCAATCAAAGCATCAGGGCATGAGTATTGAAAAATCAAGACGATGGGTGAGAGGCACACCTGTCATAATCCCATTTTGAATGTAGATTATAGGCAATTCACTTCCAGTCATGTTTGTCATATGATAATGCCTACCGTTCGCAATCAATTAAGAATTAGTCCGGTGGAGATACAGGAGAGGATCCTTTCAGAGTTTCACGTGAAAATCAGTTATCACAAAGCATGGAAAGCAAAATGTATGGCCTTCGAGACCATTTTTGGAAACTGGGAAGAATCTTACACTGATCTTCCTAGTTATTTACAAGCAATGCAGTTGGCGAACCCGGGTTCAGTGTTTAACTTCAAGACCCATGAGGACAATGATCTAAAGTTCCAAAGAGTTTTTTGGGCATTTGGGCCTTCTATTGCAGGATTTCCTTATTGCCGTCCAGTTTTATCCATTGATGGGACCCACTTGTATGGCAAATCCTCTTATAGCAATTGGAAGTGATGCGGATGATAGGTTGTTTCCCCTTGCATTTTCTATGGTTGAGAGTGAAAATGGATCTAGTTGGCATTGGTTTTTGAGTTGCATTCATCAGTTTGTCACTGATCGTCGTGGTTTGACTATCATTTCAGACCGTCATCCAGGTATAATTCAAGCTGTTCGTCAGTCTACTGTGGAGACCGGAGCGGTTCATCGTTTTTGCATTAGACATCTGAGGGATAATTTTAAAAAAACATACAAGGATGTCAATTTGGTGGAATTGATGTACAGAGCATCCCAAAGGACAACAATTCCGGAGTTCAAAGAGACGATGCGAAGGATAGAGTTCATGAATCCTGAGGCATGGGGTTGGCTAAATAGAGTTCGCAAAGAACAATGGACTCTTTGTCATGACGATGGAAGACGTTGGGGTGCTATGACAACTAATAAATCTGAATGTATGAACATCGTTTTAAAAGGAGCACGAGGATTTTCAATAACCGCACTGATACAATAGACATTCTATCGGGTGAATGACTTCTTCGTTGCACGTCGTGAAGGTGGACAGATGACAACATCAACTTTTATGCCCAGATTGAATGCTAAACTCATGGATGCAGAACGAGAATGTCGACATATGAGAGTTCTCCGGTACTCATTGGAACTATTTGGCGTGCATGATAGGTGGAATAATCCGTATGAGGTTGAGTTAAAGGAAATTGCATCTTGTGAATGCAATGTTCCTAAGTTGTATCATCATCCATGCTCTCATGTCATGGCGGCGTGCATGGCAATCCGTGTGTCATATGAGGAATATGTCTCTAAATGGTACACCACTGAATCATATTGTTTGACGTATGTCCCAGAATTTCGCCCGGTCAGACAAAAGGGCTTTTGGCCTCCGGTGAATTTAACCTTACAACCTCCTGATGAGAGACGAAAGAAAGGTCGTCCAAGAAATACTAGGAGGCATATGGCGATGGATGAAAGAGCTGATCATTCTGGTTTTAGATGTAGTGTTTATCGAAATACTGGTCATAATAGGGGTTCTTGTCCGAATAGGGTTTTATGGTATGCTCGTGGTTTGTCATCATGCTATATTTGTTTTTGGGTTCATTTGCGTTAATATACTGACTTCTTCTTATATGTTTATCACAGACGATGGCTGAAGATCCTCGACGAGCATGGCATGGTCCATTACATGATGGATTGTTGTACTACCAAAAGTATCATAGATCTGCTGCTGTCATCGACAGAGAGGTAAATCTTCTTTTATTTCTGAAATTTAAGGTCAACAATATTTGGTGTGAATTTTTTTTTTTTTTTTTGCTTTTAGGTGGACAGAGTTTTAAATTGTAAGAGTCACTTTCTGTCATTGAAGAAATGGATCCCTGATGCAAGACTTATCCCATTTGTGCGCGAGGTCGGCCTTTATCATTTGACGAAGGTTGCATGAATTCGGTTAGACCGTGTTTTGATCATAGCTCTAGTTGAGCGATGGAGGCCAGAAACATACACATTCCACTTACGCAATGGAGAAATGACCATCACTCTGCAAGATGTCTCCATTTTGCTTGATTTACCAATTGAGGGTCGTGCAGTCACAGGTAGATTTGAGGATCCTTGACATCTATTCCGACAATTACTTGGTAGAATTCCTCCCGACAATCAAATGCGTGGGGGTCTCATTGAGATGGGATGGTTGAGGCAACAATTCATGGTCGTTCCTCGTCGAGCATCACGTGACATACTATGTTATCATGCCCGTGCTTACCTCTTGTACGTCCTCGAATGCACGATATTCTGTAACTCAACCGGCAATCGCATTCATTCATCTTATTCTGAGACTCTTGGAGCGGTTAGAATCTATATACTCATAGGGCTCTGCGGCGTTGGCAACTTTATATGAATCCCTAACTAGAGGATGTATGAAAAAAGCTAAGACCATCACCGGATGTTTAACCCTATTACAGGTACCCCTAATTTAAAAAAATCTAACTATATAAAGAAATCACAACTTTGATATTATTGTTACTTGATGTTATTATTAGCTTTGGGCATGGGAGAGGTTGCATGTTGGTCGCCCAAGTCGTAGAGTTCTCATTTTACAAGAAGATTCACCTCTCAGTGCTAGGTGTGTATCAATATTCAAATTTTTGCTTCGAAATATCATGTGCCATCAAATAATGTTGTCATATCATATATATAGGTGGAATGTTCCTAGAGCTACCACAGAGAATCCAATTCGGTGTCTCCGTTTATATAGGGCGGAGCTGGATCAACAAGAGGAGACGCAGGTAACATGACTTACATTTTTTGGTGTTCTCTTCATCATTTATGATTTACGAACACTTTATAATCATATTATGTGGTAGGTAATATGGGAGCCCTATACACCAGACGTCTTTGCACAAGCTACCTGATATATGTCGAGCGGGAGAAGAAGATCTGGCTATCGAGGACTCCAATAATTTGCTTTGAAATTGTGGCCATGCATGTACCTGACAGGGTAATGAGACAATTTGGACTTCCACAACGCATACCACGGGAGGTACGACGCATTGATCGCAAGAGTAGGCGTGGTAGATCGACCAAGGATTTCTCTGCTCTCCATCGTGTGCATATTGAGAGATGAAACATAAGGAGGATGGTCATTGCTCCCATTGAAGCATACCCGTTGGACCAATATTTAAGTTGGTATTGGGCGTTTACGATTCGATATTTGACACCACCCATCATATTTGGAGGAGTAGTTTGGCATCCAACTACTTTTATTGAAGAGCGCATGGTAAGTAATGCATATTTAGTCAACTAATTTACTTGAAAAATTATGATTTATACATCTTTAACTTTTGTTATTCAGGGGCAATGCCTTAGTAGCATTGAGAGGATCATAAATTCCCCACGAGCACTTGACATTCAAAATGTTGGGGAAGCACATGAGATTATGGAGAGCATACGAATTCAAATGCAAAATCTCATACGCGAGGTGCGTCCACGAGATTTACTGAACGAATATGTTCCTCAGACCGATGAAGAACAAGATGACGATGAAGGGGACAATGGAGAGGATGGAGGAGACGACGAGGACGATGGTGAGGATGGAGGAGACGACGAGGACCATGGTGACGATGAAGGAGACGATGAGGACCATGGAGGGGACGATGGTGACGAAGGGGGAGACGACGATGACCATGGAGGGGATGATGGCGATGATGGAGGAGACGACGATGGCGACAATGATGATGATGACGGAGGTGACAATGTAGAGCCTTCACCTCCCCCACCTCCTCCATCTCCGCCTAGGCGTGGACGTGGCCGTCCTAGAAAGAACCTGCCACAACCTCCTCCTATCACTGGGCCTTCGAAGCCAAAGAGGGGAAAGGTTCGAAGGTTTAACCTTTGGCCATTTTGAGTTTCATGAACTTGGGTTGGTATGTGTGTGGAAATTTGTAAATATGGATGGCATGTACGTTATTTCGATCATGTGTCTTTGTAAGATTTGAATGTGTTCTTTTTTCATGAAATGCATGTCAGTTGTTTAAAATTATGCTTACAGATTGTCAGTTTTCATACAAAGAATTTTTTTTCTGCCAGTAGCAGCCTAAAACGCCACCCCTGGTGGCGTTTTATGTGTTTCCAGCATAAAATGTCACTGGGGTTGGCGTTTTACTATTTTCACAGTAAAACGCCAACCCCAGTGGCGCTTTACTTAAACTTAGCCCTAAAACGCCACTGGGGTTGGCGTTTTAGGGCTTCTTAAATAAAACGTCAACCCCAGTGGTGTTTTGTGTGAATTTATACAAAAAACGCCACTGGGGTTGGCGTTTTAAGAAGAATATGTAAAAAAAAATGTATAAGTACCCAAAACGTCACCTCCGTTGGCGTTTTTAGCGTGTGGATTAAAAAAAAATGCTGACGTGGCGGGTTTGACTGGGTCATATGACTAGTTTGGTAATTTTTAAAAAAACGTGATTATTTCAATAATTAAGTTAATAATCGTGATTAATTTGGTTAAAATGCCAACAATTGTTATGCATCATGTGCAATGAAAGATAGGACAATCCCCAATTGCAAACACTCAATCAATTCCCATTTTCATATGATAATTTGGACTCGTATATGTTAATATCACAAAATCCTAGAGTGAAATGGTGATGAAATTAAATTACATTAATCAACTCACTGCATATTTGCCTTAGCTGGAATAAATTTAGAATCACCCCTAAGTTGAGGACTTTATGATGATTAATTTAGAATCATCATGTAGATTAAATTTAAATTATGAGACCTACCAGATGTGTATATATTATAAGTGATGCTTATATATAATAGTCATTGCACATGTACATTACACATGCATTGCACATGAATTACTTTGTTAAATCAACATTAACTGGGATTAATCATCGGTGTTACACATGAATTATTTTATTTGGCCCACTATAAGAATTACCCACCCATCCTATTTGATTTTTAAGCAACAATGTAATTGTTTGAATAGGTTATATGTTTATTCGTTATGGATGTTTGATTGATTATGAAAAATCTGGGCTTTATGTTAACATTGTTGTATATACACTGGTATTCTTCAAATATACACCCTTAAATCTTTTTTTGATTATGTAGCTCTAACCCTAGGTGACTACTAAATTCTTTGTCAGTAATGATGTATACCTCTTATATTAACAGTGTGATATTGCAATGTGCAAGTTCATTGGTTGAAAAAGAATTCTTAGTTTAAAGCAGTATGTTAATTTAAAGTGGGTCATGTGTTTTTATATATATTTGAACTGAGTTAAAAAATCATGCATGTAGATAGTGTGATGTAGTAAAACTTCAAATTTAAGGCTTCTGGGATTTGTGAATATTAATCTAAGGGATTGATGAGATGCAGTGAATAAATTTATTTGAAAGTTTTATATAAGAAGGAACACTTCTCGAAAAAGGAACAAATCATGCTTAAGGTGTCAATACTCATATACTCTTTTATTATACAGGTTTATTTGTAAATGCAGGTGGAGAGATCATGTGCATCTCTAAATTTTATATGAGAACCGAATATCTTGATTTATGTGGAATATGAATAAAAGTTAAAAAAAAATTACAACTCATTGAACAGAAACAGAATACAACATTTCCATCATTCCAATTTAGGATAAAAAAGAAATTTGTGTATATAATATCTTGTTGTTGCCCTATCTTGGTGGTGGGTCTGTATATATAATTATGTGTATATTTTGAAAGATAAAAAGCAGTCATGTCTATAAACAAAACTCAATGTACATTGTTATGCTCCTCTTGTACACTGTTATATTTTCCATGTACATCGTTATGTTCCTAATATGATATAAAAATTAGCTTAACATTGATCATCTTAGTATCCAGGACTCAGACTTGCTAGTTTTGCGTGTACTCTATGTAGTTATAGGAGTATCCACATGATAAAAGAATTCTAAAATTCACTGTTATGTTCCTCTTATACAGTGTTATGTTTCTCCTGTACATTGTTATACTCAATATTAATGTAATTATGGTACTCACTCTATTTACTAGTGGCTATCCAACCAAAAAAACATAAATTCTGATGAAAATGATTCTTTTACCTCCACTAGAAAAACCCGAGCATCATCATCTAGAGATATTTCAAATCCCAAGTCTTCCACCAAGACTTGCCCCCCGCCAAAATCCTTCCGAAGTCATCCATCAAGGCCCAGGAAAAGTTTCAAACCCAAGTCATCCACCAAGACTCAGGCCAAATCCAAATTCAAGCCATCCACCACAAAGAACAAAAAGGAACGAGGTAAACCCTTTGAGCATTGTTAAATTGGTTAAGTACACCCTTAACCATTATGTGTAAATTGTTAAAAAAATTTGTACACTGTTAATAAATTTTTGTATAATTTTATAACAAGGACTGTGAGGCCCTTCCTCCCCAAATATATGCCAGTTCAATACATACAGCAAGTATCTCATAAAGGATAAACAAGCATGGAATGAGGGCAACAGGACACACCAAGGTTCCAATAAGAGTATGTAGAAAAAGTTATTCAAAGAACAAAAGAGAGTTATGCTCAGATAACGGGTTTTCAAATAGAGTGAAAGTTATAAACAGAATATGTAAATATTACTTTGTGGTAATTTTGTAAATCCGTGGTGGTAAATTAAAAAGCAGATTTTTTAGATATTGTAAATCGTTGTGCTAATTTAAATAGCAGGTCAAAATAGTGTTTGAAATGTTTTATATATTAGGTTGAAATGATGTTTGAAGTGCTTGTTTGCTATTATAAGTTAAACAGGTCATATTGACTATTTTGTATACACGGTTATAAACAATTTGTACATTTTTAATATGTGGATAGGGTATTCTATTTACATTGATAGTTCTGTGTACACTATTATGTTTCACATGTACACCATTATGTACAGTCCGTACACCATTATGTTGGGAGGGGAGGAAAACAAAGAAGAAATGAGCTGGGGTTAAAAAAGAAAAAAAAATGATAGAGTTAACTAAGAATGGATAGAAGGATTTAAACAAAATGAATGGATGGATGGAAGGACTTAAAGAAAAGTAAAAAAAGTCAAGGGACCATATTGTTATTACAATAGTATCCCCAGGGACCCCTAATTAATTTTTTCTAAGTATATCTTCGTCTAATGAAGTACATACTATTACAAAAAATAAAATATATACTTAAATGAACCATTACAAAATTTTATTTTCTGAATAAATAAAAAATTTAATCAAACTTCCTACATTAGTAGAGTATGTATTCAAATAGAAAAGTATAAATTGACTAGTAGAGTATATATTCAAATAGAAAAGTATAAATTGACGAGGGGACTATATTCATTCTACCAATAGAGTTGTGAAAGGGACTTGAGTGTACGAGTGTATCAATATCAAATTTTTATTACTCAATGAAAAAAAAAGTTAAAGACATCTAAGTCCCTACAAACATGGAAAAACAAATATAAGTCCTTACTAAAATTATGACAGACATACGAATCCCTGAAAACTTAGGAAAACCAATTATCATCCCTAAGTTAAATTTCTGTCCAAACTTAACGGAATATTCCAAGAATATTCCATCACATATAATTGTGTAGACATTGAAGTTCTTATAAACATAAAGACAAATTAGTCCATGTAAAAGATAAAATTGCCCTTGAAAGACTTTTACATTAAATTGTGTGCACATTGCAGTCTCTATAAATAATCATAAAGACAAATTAGTCCCCGCAAAAAATAAAATTGCCCCTTAAAGACTTATATTTAATTGGATAAACATTACAGTCCTTATAAACAATCGTAAAGACAAATTGGTCTATGTAAAAGATAAAAATACCCCTGAATAATTTCTACATTTAATTGTGTAGACATTACAGTCCTTATAAACAATCATAAAGACAAATAATATAATTTTTTTTTTCATCTTCTATCCTATCATTCACACTCCACCTGAAGATCCCAATTTAGATGTAAAAAAATATTTTAACCTATAAAGTGCATTCTTTTTACCTTTTTGTTTGTAGGGAAGTAAAAAAAAAGTAGCATGATTAAAAATTCTCTATGCTAGGAATGTAGATAAACAAATTTTGTGGAAAATCATGTATTTAAGAAAGTATTTCAAAGCAAACAAACACCTTAAAGAAAAAGGCATTATTCAATACTTTTCAGGTGGAGTGTAAGCGATAGGATAGAAAATGTCGTTATGATTGTTTATAAGGACTGCAATGTCTACACAATTAAATGTAAAAATCCTTTAGGGGCATTTTTATCTTTTACATGTACCAATTTGTCTTTACGATTGTTTATAAAGACTGTAATGTTTATCAATTAAATGTAAAAGTCTTTTAGGAGCAATTTTATCTTTTGCATAGATTAATTTATCTTTATGATTGTTTATAAGGACTACAATGTGTACACTATTTAAAGTAAACGTCTTTCAGAGGCAATTTTATCTTTTGCGGGGACCAATTGATCTTTATGACTATTTATAAGGACTTCAATGTCTACACAATTATATGTGATGGAATATTATGGGAATGTTCCGTTAAGTATGGATGGAAATTTAACTCGTGGATGATAATTGAGTTTTTGTAAGTTTTCAGGGACTCGTATGTAACGCCCCCGTACCCAAGACTCCATTTTGAAACTTTGATACAGTCCGTTACCTTGAACTTCTCAATTAAAAACACGGGACATTTTTTTTAACATAAAGGATTTATTTAATCATGCATGTAAATGAAAACGTAACCAGGATCTAAACATAATTTATCCTAAACGTGGATGATTACAAACAAATAGTTTTAACTCAAACATCCAACTGTTTTTTACTGAAAGGGACTAAGGAAAACTACATGCCAAGGAATTATTAAACCACCTAAATGCAACAGAAATAAACGCAGCTACGATCTCCACCACCGAGATCAACGATCTCCAACGACTACCCTGAAAATTTGGGGAAAGAGGGGTGAGCAACCACACGCTCAGTGAATGGACCCTTGAGGTCTCAATAATAATTGATATCAAATATAATCTTTAATAAAATATCATAAGAAATATCATAAAAAAACAATTTGCAATATATAATAGTATAATTTCTGCAATATCATAATTTCCAATAAAAATCATAACTTAAACAAAACACCTTCCAAATGCATGATCTCAAATAACTGTCAAAACTCATGATTCGTATAAATGCAACGGACACGCATGCCCGTATGGTGGCACCTAGCCATCTACAACATCTAGCCGTAAGGATTTCACAGGGGAAATCGTGTCACCTAGACACATGTCACCTATACATAAGTCACCTAGACTTGGGTCCATACTAAACCAGGGTCACCTACGTCACCTAGACGAATGCGATGCATGCATGATCAACACATATTTTTCTTTTCAATAAAATGCATGCGACAGTTTCAAATATAATAATATTGTCAAACAATACATAATAAGGCATCAACCTATATAATATGACATGCTCGAGTTGTACATAAAATAGCATCTTTAAAATTATTCATAAAACCTTTAAAAAAACTACGTAGGAGATGAGACCCACTCACCTTCGGTCCTATATAAGATTACCAAACTCACGAAAGTCTACTAATCCTGAGGGTATTCATACCAACGAACCAGATCAGAATTGAGACACATAGCGATTAAATAAATTCGAATAACATAACAAAAAAACTGGACCCGACGACTACTCAAACTCATCCGCCTAGATTCCAACGGCTACTTTGAAGTAGCCATCCCCGACAGATTCAAAACAATGATTATGCCCCTAATGACCCCGATTCTTCACCCAAACATCCAAAATCCGTACCTACTCTCTCTCATACAGAAATACGGATAAAAACACATTGAAAACATTGAAGTTTGATCCCCTAAATGATCGATTCGATAATAAATCAAAATATCAAAGAAAACGATGAAATCTCTATAAAACAATTTCAAAAATGGTAATATTATAACCATATATTTTCATACCTCAAAGTAATTTTTAAATACTAAATAACAGTAGGTTGATGATTATAAAATATCCTAATACATGTTTCTATCATGCATGAAAGATTTGTGTAGACCTAGGCATGATTTCTCTTCAAATATCGATTAATCGACAAAACTCAAATCATAAATTTTGTAAATCTTAATATATAAACCAAAAACACCGTAACAATAGCATGATATATGATATAAACAATCCAATTGATGACCATGTCTTCTTAACCCTAGATCCATGCAAGGCCATGATTTGTGCATCAAAAGCATACGTAACCCATCCGAAAAACCTTGAAAACAACGGATCTAATATGTATATATATAATTAACATGGATCTATGATAAAACTCATCAAAACAGCGATGAAAACATAAGAGGTTCGTGTTCATGCAAGGTGGTACCCAAAACAAGGCATTAGAAACCCTAAACATGCTCTCTATCTTAAAAAGACAACCCTACATATGATCCTTGTATAAAATATTCCAAAACAACGTGTAAATCTTGTAAAAACATCATCAATGGATTAACTTATCAAGATCCAAAACAATTCAATATCACATAAAATCATGAAATAAAATAAAGGAAAACCCATAAAACCACACAAACCCGAATCACCTCGGGATGAACCCATCATTGGTGATCAGTAGCAATTAAAACCTTAATATTATTAAAGAAAAATGGAGTAAAAGAACCCACCTTGATCCACCGAGGACTTCCTTTCAAAAATCACCTAAAAAACCCCTTTTAGGGTTGATAAAACAAGAGAGAAAGAGATGACTCGTATTAGGGTTTTTCCATGGGTCCTAGGGCATCCAAAACTAGGCATTTATAAGGTTAAACACGTGCAATGACTTGCCCCCGAAGAAAACAATCAAATATTCGGCAGTTCCATCAAATCCCTAAATTTCTGTGTTTCTGCGCACAGGTACCCGACGGCTAATTGAATTAAGCCGCCTGATGATGGACGACTACTTTTGAGTAGCCACCTCTCGACAGGGACGGCTACTTTCAAGTAGTTGCCTCTGGGCAGTTTTTCCAATGCACCAAAATGGCTATAACTTGCTCGATACTAATCCGATTCATGATCCGTAAAAAGCGTTGAAAAGCTAAATTATAAAAATTTGGAATATCAAAATCATCACAAAAATCAGTTTAACTACGGTCTAAAAGTCTCAGTTGTTACATCGTATGTCTGTCCCAATTTTAGTATGAACTTATATGGGTTTTCACATGTTTGTAGGGACTTAGATGTTTTTAACCCAAAAAAAAGTGACAAAATATGAGACTGTTTTAAGGATAATATACGTCCAGCCCCATTTCGAGTCTCAATTCCAGTTTACATATGTTTTGAATTTTTAAAAAATAATATACCTCATCTAATGAGATATATTCTTTTATAAAAAAAATGAAGCATATACTTCAATGAATTACATTGATGTATTTATAAAAAATATTAAAAAAAACATTATGTCTTGATAATGTGAACATATGCGTCGTGAATTTTCTATCGACGCATATAGGGCGGGAATTGAGACTAAAAATGGATCTAGGTGTATCAGCGCATCAATTAAAATATTATTTTAAAAAAATTCAAAACATGACTTGAATTGAGGCTAGAAATGAGATTGAATAAAACATTATCCTTTAAACATCGTTCGGGCTTGGAAGGGAAATCTCCAACCCAAGCTTGACCCAGAAATCTTAGCACGGGCCAGGGATAGCTTGGTCCGTTTTCACCAACACCAGCCCAGCCCAACCCATCCCAGTCTGCGGGCTGGGTTGGTTTGGCCCGCCCCAACCTGCATAGAAAGCCACCGGAACACCTCGCCGACCCGGGCGATCTCGAAACGATGATGCGGAGCAGGATAGCACTCTCGTTGCTCCGCACCGTAAGTTCTCTCTCCTCTCGTTCGAAGAAACCCCGAATTTCTCATCTTTTTAGGGTTTCCGTCTTGAATCTCTCTCTCTGAGTCCTCCACTCGTTTTTGTTTCAGAATCTGTGCAGGAGAGATGTCGCAAACGCTCATCACCAGACGAAGCGTTGTCTCTTCTCTCTCCCCAAAAAAACTGGTATTTGCGATCGTTTTTCCTGTGTGTTTTTGTCAAAATCCAACGATTATTTGTTGTGATCCATTATTTTGTTTGTGATGCCCTTCACATGTTTGTTTTTGTGCTTGTTAGGCCATCAAAATGTGATGAAAACCTTCTTTGTGTGTTGCAGACCCATATGTTTTGATTTTTTTTTTAAGTATATATATTTGACTAATGAAATACATTTCTTTATTAAAAAAATGCAGTATTACTCATGTGAATTGAATGCATATTTTTATATTTTTTTCGTAATAGAGCATATACTAACATAGTAGAGTAACAGTGTGTTAGGTGATTTTATATATTGCATTAGTAACATAGCGACCGTAATTGGGTTGCAAAATGGACTGAAATACATTTCTTCATAAAAAAATGCAGTATTACTCGTGCAAATTAAATGCATATATTTTTATGTTTTTTTGTAATAGTCTGTACTAACATAGTAGAGTAAATATTATGTTAGGTGATTTCATATACTGTGTTAATGACAGCGATTGCAAATGGTTGCAAAATGGACTGAGTTTATCAGCGCTTCATATTTGTGTTACCTATCCATCCAACAAGTAACTAAATCTTTTATTATCACATGATTGAATCTTAGTTGTTTCATTTGTAGAGTGGGACAATCTTTTCTATAACCCTTGACACAATCATTGTGACGTCTCTCTTAAGATCTTTCTTCTTTACATCTGGTGAACTGAATTCATCATAGCGTAGCGATATGCAGATGGTATGGAGATGCGTACTATGATGATGATATATGAAAAGAGAATAGTTTGATCAGTTGCACATCCTATTGTCTTGCTTTTCCACTTTCTGAGTTGTTAACAGGTTTTTGAATCCATTGGCAAGAATTAAGGGAAGGTTTCAAGAACAACCTGTGTGATTTGCAGAGAATCTCTCGATTGAGGAGGAAGGCGAAAGGAAGCTTGGATGGCTTCTGAAGCTGCTCTTTTTGGGAACTGCATCAGTTGGTGCTTACCAGTTCTTTCCTTACATGGGTATGCAAGTGATTTTCTTGCTCAATCATTATTCTCTCAAGAGTTACAACCTTTTCTTTGTGCTTTTTTCTAATGACCCTGAATGAGTATCATTGTTTACTGGACAAGATTTCAGGGGAGAACCTTATGCAGCAGTCTGTGTCACTTCTGCACGTAAAAGATCCCCTGTTTAAGAGAATGGGAGCATCCAGATTATCTCGCTTTATGCTAGATGGTATCTTCCTATGTTCTTATATCACTTTCATTTTTGTATGTCTTGGGTTTGATCTTTGTTCTCTTGCATGCATGTCTTTGATCTAGTTTATCTTTTCCTAGTATGTATACGTGAAGTGAGGTAGCCAAATCAGACCATGCTACCATAAAAAGTTAAAATAAAAGAAAATCAGGTGATGACCTTATTGACCTTTTTTGGTATGATCATGTGATTGATACTTACAGTTACAGCTTGCCAATTGTTTGCAAGTAAAAGAAAGGAACTAATACCTGCCAATGCAAAATAAGGAAATCGAGATAGCTACGAAACAGGATGACATATTTCATGTTCCAAGTTATTTTATATGTTACAAATGTGGAATAGGCTTATTCTGGTTTTTTACTCCCATTTCAAAGCCTATCTAGAATAAAAGAATCATGCTTCTTCCCTGTTCCACGTAATGAAACCAATGGCAACAAAACACAGTGATAGAATAACTAACTAAAAAATTAGAAATTAATCATAATCAAACATTCATGTACAATAAATCACCAAGACTTAATTACCAATGATTCCACTGAGTTTGTTGCAGTAGGACCTTGGCTGATCGAAAACAAATCAATCTTTGATCATTCATTTCACTGTTCAAAATCTGCAAGAACAGTCACCTCACGTGGGATATTCCTGTGAAATGCTGAATTTAGACACCACCTCATTCAAACTTGGGACATGTCAATCAGAGTCTAGAGATACTTGTACTGGATACATAGGCTGAGCTCTTCATAATTATGGAGATAAAACCCCCCTCCCTTTTTTTTTCTTTTTTCTTTTTTGAAATTCTTACTCCATAATTAAGATATGAATTGAATATAAAGGAACTGTGGATTCTTAATATCAGATCAGAACCCACCTGAAGGCATGTTGACACAACCATGTATATTGACCATACCATGTCTTGTGATTTAATCTGTGGCGGCGATTTTATTTTGTTTTCTTTGTTGAATGATCATATGCAGATGCCTTAAAGCACAATGTTAGTCATTTTACTCTTTGTTACATAATGAGAAAACACATTTTTGTCCAGCTTCCATCAAATAGGTTCCTAATTGAGATTTGAGAATATCGTTATGATGGAAAAATCATGCAAAATATAGAGTTGGCTCAGATCTGCTTGTGCTGGATATTCACTCACCCTCTTCCTTGTGCAAGGAAATTTGAGCTCTTCATTTGACACCAAACTTTTACTTGTAGCAGTGAAATGTTGCTTGCTTTTTATTGTATCAATTCTGATTTCACATATCCATCAGAAGCATCCATTAGATATCCTCCTTTCTAAATGTTGTTCTTTTATATTTCATAATTTATTCTGTTTGTCATTTTTATTTGTTGTTGATGGCTATTGACATAAAATTAATTTATCTTCCCTTTTACTCCAGACTACCATTTTTAAATAGATGTAAGTTCAATTATTGTAACAGAAGTAGTTGAGCTGCACTTTTTATTTCTGATGTAAATACTCTAGATACGTGTAAATGCCTGCCAAATGGTTGATTGTATGCTCTCTTTGTTGCTCATCTTCTTAATATATTCAATGCAAGATGCATTATTTGAAATTCCTGGATTCTGATGTATTAGTTTCTTTGAGCCCCAAATCTCAAAAAAAATTCCTGACTTATGTAGATGACCGAAGGAACAAAATTCTAGAGATGGGTGGTGGTCAAGAACTCTTAAATATGTTGCAATCAGCCAAAGATGACCGCACTCGAAAAGCAGCACTGAAAGCTCTTGTTTCCCTTTGTCGTTCAGGCGAGTTCATGACTGTTAGATGCATGTCTTATACATGTGCAAGTATTTGCATGAGGTTTTACATAAGAAACTCAAAAGTTAGAATCACAGTGCATGACCAAAATATATAAAGATCACCGGCTATTTGCTGGACAGACCTTGGCAACAAATAATATAGGTAAAGATGTTATTTATTTGATTGTTAATAACTTTAACCATTGAGAAACCAGTATCTAGGTGTTAGAAAAACCAATTATTACACAGTATGGGAACTTGTTCACTTCAAAGTTGGCATCTTGATTGTTTGATCCGGGATCAATGACAATGCAATCTGTGACTACCTGAATGGGAAAACCTGATCAAATTTTCTCCACCATCTTTTAAAATGTAATTCAAAGTACAAGAATTGCTTACATAGGAGTGTGCATACAAAAATATGCCAACGGACAATATTCAATTGCTTTTTCTCAGGATTAGCAAAAACAAAATCTGGTTGATGAAAATTAGTTATCTCCAGTCATTTGATCAAATTAACATGCTTATGCTTATGTGATATGAAACTCCTCCAATGTCTGTTATATCTAAATTGATAGTCGGGGTCCTGTTCATCATCTCAAATTTGCAGACAATGTAGTTGCTGCCCTTCATGAGGCTGATGCAGTGCGAATCATAAGGTCAACTCCTAGCTCCTTGGAAGATGCTGATATCCAGAACTACAAGTCCAGTCTACTGAAGAGGTTTCAAGATCTGAAAGGCATTGCAACTCTGTTGGAGGCTGATGTTGAATAAAAGAGGTGTATTTTCAGTTAAATCATATGTTTGGTTGTCATGCATAATTCTTTATGAAATTTTTCACTTGTTTTCCCAAGCTATACTGCAGAGTACTGTTTTTCAATATCGTGAACAAGTATTTACTAGGTTAATGTGTTCGCATAAACTTGAGATTTATATGATTTTTCAGTGTTTAAGTTTTTGTTGAACCATATTGCTGTATTACTAGATTCTCTAGTGTTGTCCTGTGTAATTTTAGTAACTCACAACCTTGTGGAAGTAAACTATCAATTATCTTAAAAATATTTGTATCCGTTGTGAATCCGTATTTGAAAAATCAACTGAAAAATATTCAAATCCAACATATACTCTAAAATTGTGTTCTTATTAAATTTAAATTGTTTAAATTTAATTATCTTACATGATTAGTGGTACTTTTTAAATTTTAAATAATTATTATATTTTCTATGTATGATCTTCTTGAGAGAAGATAAGCCCTGAAATCACATATTAATTCTCCTATCTTTTTAATATGTCACTTGATCACACAAATTAGTATCCATATTTACATGTCAATCATCCAAAAATAACAAACCAACATCCATTCAAATTTGAAGAGATCTGAATCCAAACATATTAAATGAACTCAAATGCAAAAAAAAAAATTCAGTAAAGGTGTATATATTGCTAAATGAGGATTATGAAGATCCATGAGATTGTAAACAAGCTGTAACACCAAATAAAAGCATTAGCTTATATTGATCAACACTTCAAACATGAACAACAATGTCCAAAAAAAAAAAAAAACTCGAAAATGCATTCCCCCACCATGCATACTCTGATCAAGCGTAGCCCTTGCTGAGACAGTTCAAGCATCTCTGCACCCTGCAATTCCAGACATGAACACAAAATCCCCCAATCAATGCAACGAACAGATATAACATGAAGTCCAGACTTAGGACTGACTCTGGTCAGTCCCACCAGTATCGAACTGCATATCATATGAAACAAACTACACATCCTATGAATCGAACTGTAAAGTCAATTATTATGTACATGTTCCACTCACATAGGAATTCATATTTTATTTAGACTGGATCTAAAAGGAGTGTGGAACATGTATCCAACAATTGACTGTGCAGTTCGATATCGGTGGGACTGACCAAAGCCATTCAACCCTGCTCACCCTCCCAAACACTCACCCGTTACCATCGCAGGTCGGGCACACGCAGGGGTTGATGAAGACCGGATCGAATATCGGCGACCACCTTATGGTGGTGCCTCCCTTGCACAGCTTGCACACATAGAACCCCTTCCCTTTGCACACCTCACATGGCAATGCCAACTTCTTCTGCCACCACCACCACCCACAATCAATTCAGAACATAATAGTCGAAACCCAATTTGGGATTCTTAAAGGAACAAAAGCTTACACTTTTGGCTTCGAAAGCTGATTGTAAGGTTCGGATGGCGACCGAAGAAGCGACTGAGAGCGTGAACAGCCCCCCAAAAGCAAATGCTGCGGCGACGCCGAGCGACCGGAGCGGCCGAGGAACCCTATCCACCATTTCTCTTCTTTTCGGAGTTCGATTGAGTCCTTGCCACGACCGTCGATTCTTCCGCCTTCGCCGACGGCCGTTTGATGCCGGAGAATCCAAGCACCCGCCGCACACACGGACCTCTCCTCACCAGGGAGAGGGTTTATCTGAGGAGAGTGGGATATTTGAGAAAATAATCTTCCGCGATTAGGTCCCTATGTTTTTTTAAAATTTTATGTAAATGACCTTTACAATTATTTAATTTTCACTTGGCCCCCTACATGGATAAGGGAATAGGTGGGAAATTGGGTGGAATAAGAGTGACTAAACTCAAAAACATATTTGTTTAAAAGGATACAAGTAGATATAGCGGGCGTCAGAATAAGGAAATAAGTTGGTATTGGTTAATTAAAACCCTCCCCCATTGAAATTATATTCTTCAACTTAGATTTATTTTATTGGTATAATGGGTCACATGTTAAATACATGTAATCCTCACCTCTTATCATTTTTTTCACATTTTATAAATTCTAATTCACATCTTATTCATCTTTTATCCACAACGTATTCACAGTTAACAAAATAACAAAAATTTCATTATTACGTTTTCCAACGAAAATAATTAAAAAGCAACTAACAAAAAATTACTAGTTGAAATAAATAACTATCCCGGAATAGATTTTCGACACCCAAATGGGAGCATAGGCTTAAACAGATGAACATCTAGAATGATAAAACTCTCAACATTATATTCCCCAATGATTACCAAAGTAGACAATCAAGGGAAACAACAGCAAAAATAAAAACAACCAATGTTTGAGAATGAACTAAGAAGATCAATGAAATATGATTGTTTCACAGAGAACTGGGGAGAAGTTACAGGTTATTATCCCATATGAAAAATGCAGAATCACATAAACCTTCATTTTGAAGCACAAAAATCAAAACACTACAGAAAAACAACAGCATTATATCCACACAGGAGTTGCAAAATTTCAAGCAGCAACGACTGCAGAACCAGTGAAACAAAAACAAAACATCGATATAGAAACCGCCCAACAAAATTCAAATAGAAATAACCATATCGAGGTTCATTTCCAACATTAGTCCAAGCAACAAGAAAACAAAAGGATTCCATCCATTGAACTAAATCATAACATCTCCAGAAAAAAGTAAACCTCTTCATGGGATACTATAAAAAAAACCTAAGCGGTGAGGACAACAGCACCACCAGCCTCCTTGATCTTCTTCTCAGCTATCTTAGATATAAGCTTCGCCTTCACAACCATCGGCTGAGAAGGAAGGACACCTTTCCCAAGAACCTTGAAGTATCCAAACTGGGTGACATCAACAAGAGGTACACTGTTGGCATCGGCTTTGGCTCTGACGTCTTCAGGAACAAGTGACCAGAGGCGGTCGATGTTGACGATGGGGGAATAGAACTTGTTACGAAGCTTGTGGAAGTATCGCATACCGACCTTTCCGAAGTAGCCAGGGTGGTACTTGTCGAACAAGATCCTGTGGTGGTGCATGCCTCCAGCATTTCCCCGTCCACCAGGGTGTTTCCTGTGTTTCCCTACACGTCCGTGTCCCGCACTGACATGTCCCCTCTTCTTTCTGTTCTTCTTGAATCGGGTCGTCATCTCCAAGTATTCTGTGTTTGTTTTAACAACTAGAGAGTTTAGAAATGTTGTTTGATATTTAGGGGCAGACCAAGACTGAAGTTGCCCTTGGTTAGATGAGAATAATTGTTGTGAATGGTTGGAGGTGTAAACAAGTTAAATCAACCAATGTTGCAGAACTTCAGTAACTATAGGATATAAAAAATATATGAAACAACATACAGATTTCATATTTCCTTATAACTTGAACTCTGTTATACAGAATAGAAATGTTGAAATAGGCATATAAAAAATACAAATTGCTATAGTTGTTAACCAACAATGATTATAAAAAAAACCAGTAGCAAATATCAACTAAAAATTCAACCACCTACACGACTTCAAAAACAATGTGATATAAAGAAAAGATGCTATCAGATACTCCTTATGATTGTAGATGAGAATTTCAATCAGCTGTTTAGAAAAACATATAGAAATCAACCGAGTAAGAAAAGCTTCAGTTTCAAAAAAAATGTAGTTCCATTTCAAACCCACCACTGGTCAATGGGTTCACCTACATCCCAACTCTGGGCAACAAAATTCTGTCTTAATAAAAAAAAAATATTAAGGGCTTATTTTTTCAGCTTAGTGGTAAATCCCACAAACGCGCAACAATTATATAATAGGAATTTTAAAAATACGGCATTATTTAGTTAGAGGGGAGTTATTATTTGAACCAACAGTAGAAAAAAATAAGTTGAACAGAAAACAGTCAAACAAACAAAACATACTTTCAACTTACGCAAAAAAGAAGCTTTCTTCTCTAATATTACCCACATTTACTACTTTTCTGGCTCCATTTTGTTTTCTTAATTTTTAGTTATATCTTTGGAGATCCCTTGTCTTTGCTTTGTTCAAGGAGTTTTCTTTGTTAATGGAGAGCTCCTACCTTCTATAAATAAATAAAAAAGGAAAGCAGCAGACAACAACAATGGGAAAGACACATTAAAAATTGACGCAAAATTTTATGATTTTGTTCATTAAGGATGTAAGAGAAACAGTCTCAAGTTGATGCTTGTCAGTCACAACATTCAATAACTACGAGAAAATATATATATTCACCACAGCGAAGAACAGTAACACAAGAAACACCACGTCAGTAAAAAAAAGGCACATAATCAACCCATATGATTTTGCAAGTTGGAAGCTACAAAACAAAGTCTTACTGCACAGAAAAATAACTTCAAATATTTCATTGAATCACATCAAAAGTGAGTCTCTCTGTGTGTATAGCCAAAACTACAAACGATTCAACCAACACCTTAACATACATGCAATGGCACTCTTGAACCAAAAATATCCAAAACCCAATTAGTGTACAAAACAATTAAAATAGTCACCAATTACACAACCAAACATTTTATATTTAAAAAAAAAAAAAAAACATTTTCCAGGCACAAAATATACCCCTAAAACGATAATATAATAGACATAAATCTTACACTATAAAAACAAACATCCGATCCACAAAATGCACATGAACAACAAATTTCATGTGACTTCACGACCAAACATCATCAACAAACAATCACTCAAATTTCATCAAAATCACTGCATCGCTTTCCCTAAAACACTCGTACAAGAAACCCAGATAAATCTAGAACACAAAGAACTCATTTTTACGTACAAGAAACAATGAAAGATTGAAAACCTAACTGAACAACCAAATCTCTATCCGATTCACTATAAGACGAAGAATCACTGAAGAACTAGATAGGAATTTGATTTCGTCTTACCGGATCCGAGCCGCCGCCGATGCGAGGATGAGAAACCCTAGAAAGAGAAGTCCTTCTGACGGAGGAACCCTAGCGAGGTGTCTCGAGTGAGTACTTATAGATGTGGACATGGGCTTGAACATGTCAGTTCAGACACTTTGGAGGCAAGATTGATGGGCTCATCAACATGGGCCAACCGATCTAATCAAAGCGGGATGAATAGAATCCGAATCCGATAGATTCATTAGTTACCGGATGGGTGGCTCTATTCACCCCCCTCTAAATTAGGGTGCTTCTATTTGCACCCCTCAAATTGGGGTGCACACTCCTATTTTTACACACCCATCAAAAATAACTAACATTTTTTAAACACCCCCATGTATAAGTGGACATTTTATTTTCATTGCACACCAACCATTTCAAATGCAACCCCTCTTGAAAATCCTAAACCTCTACCACCCCTCTCGCCTCTCTTGTCGTGGACACCCCTCACCGTCCGCTCTCTTGCTCGTTGTCATCAGCCTCCGCGTGGACGATCCAGCCCAGCAGTCCGTGCTCTCCCCCTTCGTCATCATATCTTTTGCACCTCTTGTTTTTCCATTGGATATTAATAAGTATGGATTAATTTATGGATTGATCTCATATAAACAAATGTGAGTTGTGTATGGATTTATATGTATGGATTGATTTGTGAGTTGTATATTTAACATTTCATGGTTCCAGCTGTTAGTAATGACACTGCAAATGTCGAGATATATCAAATATGTTGACACTGCAAGTGTCGACGGTCCAAAAAATTAAATTAATATTTAGAGAACCTCTCTTCATTGTATCGTCATGTGCTCTCCCTCTCTGTCTCATCTCTTTTTCATGGATTGATCCCATGTATTCATTGATGGGGTCACATATTCTATTTTCGTTTGAACTTGTATAATATTGTGAGTTTTGTATTAAAGGTTCATTTTTTTTTAGGTTTTCACTGTTGTGTAGAGTTTAATTTATGTTTAGTATTCAAATTTAAGATTAGATTTATATGAGAATGATTGATTTTGTTTGAAGTTGTCTAGAAAATTGAAGAATAGACTCCTACTGCTAGTAATGACACTTTCAATGTCGCGATATATCACATTCGTTGACACTTATGTTGTCGATCGTCTCCAAGAAACTTGAATGAATATTCAGACAACCCCAATGACACTAAAACTGTCGAGATAATTTTACTTTGTCGACAATTATTATGTCGATATGCCCAGAAAAAAAATGATTGAAGGTACTGGTTGATATGTCGATACACCGAGAAAAGTATTAAGTTATTATTTTAATTTGAGTCTACATTGAGTTTCGTTGGGGGGCTTGTGATGAGAAGAGTGATTGTTGTTTAGGATTTGATTCATGTTTAAAATTTTGTTTAAGACACTATCATCCTTCACCGACATTTGCGCCACACATTTCTCTTCATTTGTTGCTTGGTGTCGCCGTTCCACTCATGTCGGTCGTCTCTTTCTTCACCAACATTCACGCCAGCTGTCTTTCTTCATTTTTTGAACAAGATCGTTTGACATTTTGATGTTGCTAGGTTTATAAGTTGTTTCAATAATGTATGTTTGGGTTAATGCTTGAAAGTGACTTTGTAAAATTTCAATATTCAGCTCTTTGGATATATGTTCGACTATTTTAATGTTTGAATCGTTCAAAAAATGAAGAATAAGATTAATCTGCTAGTATCGACACTGATACTGTCTCCATATAGTTAACTCGTCGACACACAGAATGTCAACACACATACTAGTATGCTACGGGTTCAGGTTTCTGAAGCCCGCGATACAAGAATTGTCGGCGTAAACGTCAAATATCGACACTGATAGTGTCATGGTTGATGGAGATGCTACGGGTTCAGGTTTCTGAACTCTGCGACACTCCCATTTCGACCCAAACGGCAATGATCGACACTACGGGTGTCACGAAAGATCCGAATATATGGATGTGCACAAATCCAATTATAAACGGATCTTTTGTGTATTACCCGTTTATGAGGGGTGTGCACCCCAATTGGAGGGGTGCAAATAGAGGCACCCCTAAACTAGTTGCACCCCCTTCTACATGGATCCATGAAAATAAGATTCATTTATATATGAATAATTTATACCACCTAATTAAAAAACCCTCTATCATTCATACCAAAAAGCAAGAAATCATTTTCACCCCCCTCATATGAAATGGCGTGTATGGGACACACTAGATAGTGGTTCAACACAAAGAATGAAAACCATTTCGAATAACAACGATAGCTTAGGTGTCGACATGTCAATCCCACTGTATGAGACTCACTGGATGGTGGTTTGACACAATCAGTGTCGACCATGTAGACCACCGTTGACGTTTCTAGTGTCGACAAATTCTCGTATTGTCAACACCCCATATGTCGATGCGCTCAGGTCAGAAACTTCTGAGTTTAGTTTTTCATGATTGACTGATTAGGTGTCGGTGGTTGTAGTTTATGTCGACACATTGAGTGTCGAACCAATCAAGTTTCTATTTTATTGTGTTTATCTTCAAACACCACCAATCCAGACCATTCAAACATTCAAAGTACATATGCAAACAGACAATTTAGACCATTAATGAAACTAAACATTATGTTTGAGCCATTTAATTAACCATTCAGATCATAATGAAACCAAACACTACATAATTGATTAGGATTTGTGTTCGTTACTTACAAACTGTGTTATCAACAAAAAAAAATGGTAGAAATATTTAACAATGATACAAACACTGTGTAGCATCCCACGCCCTTTGTTTAACAAAAAACCATATAATACATAGTTTGTCAGTAGTCATACGACAAACGCTTAGAAAATGACATTGTTCATTGACAATCATTCAATCTTTTACTGCGTCATTGCTGTGGGGGAGGTAACAACACCAATAGAGGTGTGTTGTCATGGCAGTAGTTGATTAAATTTGCATGTCTTTGTAAAATGTCAGTCGTATGCCTCCTTTGAACTAATGGCTGCATGCATTGTTGTACTTCGGTGTGCTTAAAAAAAGAGAAAATTTGTGTTAATAAAGGGTTTTCATGTTCAGATTAAAAAATTTCATGAAGGGTGTCTAACACAACATTGCAATCTAACACAAAATATGAACATTACACATTCCAATTCATTTCTAGCTTTTGTAGTTTTTTTTTTTTGAAAAAAAAAATTATAGCATTTGTTTAATCTAGCATTTCATAAAATATAACAAACATTTTAATGTATAATGAAAACATATATTTGATTTATTTGCTTGATAAAAAAAATCATGTTTGATCTAGCATTTCATAAACAAAATAAAAAAATATTTTAAATGCATGATGAAAATATATATTTATATCATTTGTTGATCTAAGGAAAGGGTACCAAAGTGAGAGAAATGTGCCAATCATTCTAACTTTTCTTTAATCTATAAAAAAAAATCAAAAATATTTAAACCACTTGTATGATCTAAAAAGATTTTCAAATAATAAGAGAATGTAGAAGAACTAAAAAGAATTCTTCAAATAGTGAGGGAATGTGTGAGATCTAAAAAAAATCTTTAAATAGTTTCAGAATGTGTGATCACCTACAAACATAGAAGATGAATGGTCTCATTTGTCAAGAGGAGGAGAAAAATGGAGCCAGGGCTAATTGATGATGATAGAGGAATCGGAGCCGGGGCCAGTGACGATGACAGAGGAACCGGAGATGAAGGAGAAAACCGGGCCGACCACTATGGGTAGGTTGAGATGGGAATTTTTTTTCCTTTTTTCCAGGCCACTTTGGAAGAGAAGGAGAAGAGGATTAATGATAAAACCCTAGAGGGGAGCACACAAAACCTAAAGTGTCTTTATATATGAGGGGGTGTAAATGAAAAGGCTTAGATTGGCTAGGGGTTCTTAGAAGAGGGTGGTGCAACTATTTTAGAGGGGGGTGAATAGAGCCACCCTTGTCGAATTTTGAATGTAAGGAGCCCATTAATTTGAATAGAAAATGATGTCTAGGACTGTGTAGCCTCAATTGCAGTCCACATCTTTTTTTAAAAAAAAAAACATACACTCTCATTAAAGTATACGATGTTATATGAAGTAAAATATATACTGAGATACACTTTTATATTTATTCATATTGAGAAAATGATAAAAATATTTTTGTCATATACTAGAACCCCGCACACTATAATAGCGCAGTATATACTATATTATCATAACGTATAGGACTATAAAACGGATTGTAAAATGGACTGAGTGTATCAATGCTCCGTGTATATTGTGAGATGATATTAAATGTGTTGATCTTTGAATTACAATGTCATTTTGGTGAATGATTTAAATAATTTTGATGAGAATTTAAAAAAAAAAGTTATATTAACAGCTTATTGTTTAGGGATCCCTGAGTTCATCTCCTTGGTATTTTTAAGTCCTTGACGGTTGTAGAGTTTTTTTTGGGTCTTTTTTTTAGTTTTTCATTATTTATAGGTCTTTGGGTTTAGCTACCGTTACATGCTCCGTTTAAACTATCCAAAATACCTTAAGTCTTTTGAGGCCCTAGGATTAACAGTGTACATATATTCTATAATAATGTACTGAGGATGATTAACATAATACAAGGAGTTCATATAAGTGTACTAAAAAAGATTAACATTGTATAGAGAGTACATAATAGTGTACTGAGGAAGGGTTAAGGGTATTTTGAGTAGTTTAAATAGAGCATGTAACAACAGTTAACCCCAGGGACCTAGAAATAATGAAAAACTATAATAGGGACCTAAAAAAGCTTTAAAATTGTCAGGGACTTAAGAATAATAAGAGGATATGCAATGGGACCCCAAATTATTTTTTCCCATTATATTTGTATGGATCATTTAATAGTCAATTAGTAGATATAGATATGAAAATGTGCGGGATAGCCCTGCAGTTATTCTTATAGCCCTTGTTTGGATAGCCAGTTAAGCGAGAATAAGGGTGATATAAGAATCGATAAAGAAAATTATTATTTGTTTGTAGAGTATAATTTGGTATTACTAAGCCAGTTTAAACGAGTATAAGAGAGTATAACAATTCTAAGTACCCCTAGGATAAGCTATACCCAGTTTATCTATTCCTATGGGCTCACATGTTAAATCAATCTTTTTACACCTTATCATCTCAAATCACTTATCAACACCTCTTATACATCAAAAGCACACATGTCAAATCAACATGATTTTGAATTTTAAAAAAAATTATATTTGTCTATTGAATTATATACTCCTATGGAAAAAATAAAGTATATATATCCGAATGTATCTAATATAATTTTTTGTATTTCCATAAACTAGTATATATTAGTCTAATTTAGATTATATACTAGATTAAAGAAATGTGAGGATTGCAAAATATATTGGAGCGTCCATTGAATGCTGCTACTACATCAGTTTGGTTTTTTGTGATGAGAAATTCTAATATTAGTACTAATGAATAAAAGATTTTCTGTTTGTTTTTAATTATTCTTATTGAGAAACGTAAGAATGAAGTTTTTTTGTTTGGTAAAAGATGGATAAATTATGGATATGAGATGAATATGGTTTTGATCAAGATTTATAAATTTGTTTACACAAATTTACCCTTTATGACTTTTTTTTTTGTTTATCAAATCCAAGGAATGAATTGTCCAACACATGTAATTACATATTAATTTGGTTAATATGCATCACGGATCACTGTGCTTCTCCCTTGATATTCTTAGAAATAATGACCCACATTATTATAAATTTTTGCTATTATTAAATATATTATATTTTTTAACAATCACTATAATAAATGTAATTAAGTATTATATTTTTTCCTAAAATGCATGAACTCCAACTTCACCTCCTGTTCACGATGGAAAAATAGTAAACACAAAATAAGTTAATTATACAAAAAGGAGAAGGGTATGAAAATGGATGTGACGGGTTGAAAATGTTAATGGATTTCCGTACGTGACGAGGGGTAGGAAAAAAGTGGATGTTGTTCCATGTCAACAATCCAGTATATGCTCTATACATCGATAGACAGGCTGCATTGCATCAAGTGAAGATAACTTCCGATGGTATGATTGAAGATAGATTACGTGCATGGCTAACCCCATATATATGCTCTATACATCAATGTATAAATGAGGTGTATCAAGCCTCTTTTTTTGATACTTTTGATGTTGTAAATTGATGGTGAATGTTAGTAATATATGGCCTATTAGGGCCTTATCACAAAAAAAAAAAAAAAAAAAACCAGTATTTCACAAGGAATCATTTGATTAAAATTGGGCTATTGTAAACCATCAAACAAGCATTAATTTTTTTTTTTTTTTTTTTGGCAATCAAACAAGCATTAATTGGTGGTGGGGACATGAAAGTGAATTCAACCACGGCACTCAAGAGTTTGGTGTGTAGTACCAAACATTTCTTGATTATATGGACAAGCATGGCTTAACTCCTCCCAAAAATCCATCTATTATTTTCTCTCCATCTCACAAAATGGCATCACCCAAATCAACTACTATTCATCTTGGCCAACATTTGAATTTTGACTCGAAAAATGCTCCTTAGTCACTTTTGGCAGACCGGCCGGGCACTGTTTAATTTTTTTTTTAAGAATATAATAATTTTATATAAAAATATATATATACTTAAATAAATTGAATGCATATATTTTATTTTATTCGTAAAAGAATATATATTGACGTAGTATATATACTACATTAGATAATTTCATATAATGTGTTTAAAAACATGACATTTTTAGTATTGACTACAAAACCATATGAAAAACACATTTTTGATTCCTAAAACCTCCCACTACAAGCCAACCTTTGATATTAAGATTGTCAATGTTTGTTGAGAGGGAGGAATTGAGAGGGGGCGGTGGGGTTGGTGAAACTCTTGTTCAATCTCAAAAACATTTTTTACAGGGTTAGTTTAGTAATCTAGAAAAAAAATTCCTTCTAAAATTCAATTATGATAGATTTTATAAAAAGAGATATCAAGAAAATTGTCTTGATTATCTAAAAATAATTATAGGAATGAAGGATTACACGCATGAGATAGTTACAAATTAGTTCTTAGTTTATCATTCTCTTGTGTGTGGATTTATTCTTTATAGTTCTATAGGTGTTAAGATCAAAGCTTAAAAACATCACTTGCATCAACAGCTCACAACTAAATACAAAAATTAAAAAAAGTAGATCTCATAAATATTGAAACACAAAAATTGAAATGAATGAAATCTAACATAAACTACAAAACAGAAAAAAATAATAAGATATGAAATAATAATAGCATCTTCACATTAGTCGGGATCTTAATTTTTATTTTATTTTTTGAAAAAAAGTAGAATCATACCACCATTACTTTCATTAAAGGACATATGATTACAGGTTTGAATTGTGGATGAGAGATAATAGAAATATAAAAACAGAAAACAAAAGGCAGGACACATCCCAACTATGGTGGCGATCAAGAAAAAAAGGTCCTAAATGTGAAATTTACCACCCTCTTAATAGATGGGGCCTTTATTAACTGGTAATCGCATTCTTTGATCAAATCAGAATAAGAATCGATCAGCCAGAGAAGAATTCATACTAGAATAATCAAACTATCCAAAATTACTTTACCTATACACCACAATTTCTACACTAAATTGAGCATAACACCTATATACCCTTGCTGCCACATACATTGGCCATGGAAATCTGCAATTCTGGTATAAGAAAGGTACAGACCTATTGCTTTAATCCAACTTCAGGGCTTTGGGCTTCTATTTTGCTTTTAATTAGACAAATGCACCTGTAAAACAAAACATGCAAATGTGAAACATTGTATATCATATTTAGAAACACAAAATGTTGTGAGTCAATGTGTTCTCATTGGATTATATCACATCCAATATCTATTTAATGAACCAAATAATGCAACTGAGAAATTTCTAAAAGTACATTGGCTTATAGTAGTTAGTACATATAAATAGCATTTTTAGCCAAACTATCTTTTTCATTTTAAAACTAAAATATCCCTTGTTGATACACAATCTTTCTTGCAACTCATTTATATATAGTCTCATCTTTCCAAACATCACACACACACACACACGCACACAAAAGTTTATCAAGTATATGAATATTTAGTACTTCAGAAAAGTGTAATTCATTCAAATACTACAAACTATATTTTGTATCAGTGGATATCTTCACGAAAAATAAAAAATCCTAGAACCACAAATTAAGCTGCAAACAGGGTTTTCCCTAACATTTCCTTATCATAACATGGTCCTTTTTTGCATCAAACATGTAACTTAATGCTTTACCAGTCAATTTCAGCCTTCCAGTCATAATCAAAGTCTTTATGAGTTTGTTGCAACAAATTAGCTAGGTTGTTGGTACATTAGATTTCAATCAGATTTTCAAGTTTTTCATCTCAGGAAACAAAAAATGCAGATCAACCCAGGTAATAATTCTCCTTGAATTAATTGTTATGCATAAAATCAAATCTTTCTGGCGCATGTCTACCATTTAGTCAAAAAAAAAAAATCAAATCTTTCCAAGATACAAACTCTATTCAAATTAATGGGGGAAAAAATCTAACATAAATATATACATGTGAAGCTGCAAATTAAAAGATCAGAAATAAGGATTAATTCAACCCATTGTAATCTTTTCAAAAACAAATGCAAATTTCATTGCGTGATCATCATCTGGTGATCAATTTCTACATAATAAACCACTCCATGCCATTCACATCAACTCCAAACACAAAAAAAAAAGTTAAAATAACAAGCCATCCAAAATCAGCTCATTCAACAATTTCTAAATCCATTAAAAAAAATAATGCATTGAAAAAATTCATTTCATATGAAACCAACCTCTGCTAGTGTTTCATTTCATGGAAAACCTAGAAAACCAAAAATTAAAAACCAATGATTTATCTTAAAGACCTATCCGAGACGCCGCCGGGTACCCACCGCCGTCATGGATGGCCCGGGATGGCCGGAACGCCGCACCGGAGAATTGGAAGACGGAGACGATGAGGGAGGCCAGGCCCACCAGAAGCTCCCTCAGCTCTTCAAGCCTGCATAGGCTCTTCCTCATAACTACCCCCAACACTGCTGAGATCCCTGCTTCCATGCATCCCATCTCTCTCTCTCTCTCTCTCTCTCTCTCTCTCTCTCTCTCTCTCTCTCTCTCTCTTCCTTTCTCTCTCTCTAAGAAAACAAGAGAGTTGTTTGTTATATATATATATACACCATGTTAAAGAGTTGGGTAAACTGTCATTGTCTCCTACAACATATGTTTCACTAGGGTTGTCCAAATGTAGGTCATGATATGACTACGTTGCCCTCTTTAATGGGTTGATATTAATGTAGTGATATTGCCCATTAAATCAGGCCCATGTAACCTTGCATGCATGAAATGTTTCAGCAGTAATATTCTGTTACATTAAATTAAAACCAGGTGACTAATGAAGTCTGAACTATGTTGTAAAATTTGTTTTTTTTAAAATGCATCTTCCATCTTAAACATCTCCAAGCTTAACAAATAGTAGGCAAATCACTGCCAGATCATCTCCTTCAACAACAAAATTTGCATATTAATTTACCTAAAAAAATGTATCTGGAGAAAGTTATGTATAATTTTTGTTTGGAGCTCTATTTATAGTTTTTACTTCAAGTTATAACACGCTTAGTTATATAACACCTTTAAAAATTCAAAAACGCGTGGAGACTGCATGTTGGTTGTTCCAAATGAGAATCATTATAAATAAATAATCATTTTTACATGTTACACATTATGTACATAAAGTGATAAAAACCACCTACTGGTTACAACATTATATACTCTATTACTCAAAAAGTATAAAATATATGCATTTAATTTATTTGATTATATCATATTTTTGTTTATAAACATCTAGATTTCATTAAATAAATATATACTTTAATTTAAATGGGCCATAAACGAGACCCATAACCGGGTCCGACAAAGATTTGGGCCCAGGAAAAAAGCAGGGTATAATGGTCATTTCCTGAGGGACAGTAGGATTCGATTTAGGGACTTGATGACGATTTAATCGAGGAGATTATGGGAATTTTAGGTTTGTTTTTTGTCGGAAAGCAGAGATGAAGACATGATGTCCTCATTTTTGAGTTTCTCGTTTTGCGTGTCTGGGGACTGACAACTATTGAGCGTTGAAGATGTCGACATTTCGGATCTCACACTTTTTAAGGACAGAAGAGAAGATAATGTTTTAGTTTTATTTGTACCTTTGAATCGGGTTCCATAGATCCAATGCATTAATTAGTTTTTTTTTTTTTTTTTTTTTTTTTTTGGTGATTGATAGAATGCATTTTAATTGTTTAATGGTTGAAAACGGGGTATGTATTATATCATCACTTTTAACCCATAGATTTGACGTCAGATATGACACCAGTAGCGGAATCAGAATTTATTCTAGGGAGAGCGGTCTTCAATTACAATTTTAATTTTTTTTAAAAATCTAAAATTATAAGGGATATATAAATAAAAAAGACACTTTATAATAATTCAAGATAAAAATGAAGTCATTGAAACTCATGTATAATTTCAGCAGTTTATATAATATAAATACTTATGAAGAACAAAAAAAGATCAAGCCTAAAATTGTAAGGTGTATATAAAAACAGAGACTAACTACACCTTTTACGATAATTAAATTAGAACTATAAGGTGTGTACAAAAAATTGACTAGTTAATCCCTCATTAACTTAGGAATACAAAAAAATTATAACAAACCACTCAAAATATAATTTAAACCACCCAACAGATGAAACCGATTAACAAATTCAATTAATTGCCCCATTTCAATGTAACGACAAGTATTAAAAAAACCACTAAATTCAAAATATATTTTATGAGAACCTAACAAGTATTTAAATGGCACTGATAACAAAGATCAATGGGTAACATCAATCACTGCCATCCATTCAAATACGAACTCCATTAGATGGACGGTGGAGATAACTTTGAAGTCGTGGTCTTCTGTGGCGTGGCTCAAACTTTTGGGTTATAATATATTAAAAAAAAAACTGAGTGGGGCCAGCTGCCCCCACTCGCCCCAATGTAGGTCCGCCCCTGCCCAACACATATGATATGACATGTGCGATTTAAACAATGGACCATTCAAATGAAAATCATGCTGTTTTTTAGACTCGACGCATATGATATGGTATGTGCAATTTGAACCGTAGACTATTCGAATAATCTAATTTCCATTCGAATGGTGTAACTGTCGTTTGAACGAGACTCCAATAATAGCTTAAATATACAAAAAAAAAAGAATGCTTTGTGAATGAGATCAATTTCATATATATATATATATATATATATATATATATATATATATATATATATGAAATTATATCTCGTTAAAAAAAATTGTTAAAAATATATTCATTCTTTTTTTATGAAGTTATATAAACATTTTTTATCCAAACTTAAATCTCATTAGATAAATTTTTTTATTTTTAATAAATCTAAAGATGTACAAACTGTGCGGATGAGTGGAACTATCATAATATTATTCATTTTTATTGAGTGGGGAAATAAGGATGGAAGAAAGAGAGAGAAAGACTACAAAACATTAATGATGAAAGAGAATTACTTTTTTTTTAATAAAAAAAATAGATTTTGCTACCAACACTTATATTTCTAAATAAAAGTTAAAATCCAAATGGATGATGAAATGAGCTGAAGAAAAAATCACAAACGTAAGAAGAACAAAAAAAACAATTATAGGGGGGGGGGGGAGTTGGGGGAGATACGTATATCTTACCATTACCATGAAACAGGATTACTCTCATACAAAAATTAAAGACAGACTACAAACTAGGTCGGATCAGATTTATCAAGTTTCACAAACGTTGACCTAACTTTGGTCTGCATTAGTTTACCAATAAAATTATGAGTGTTCAGTCCATTTTATAGCCTCCTCTGTAACTCAGAAGCGTCCACCACCTTCCACTGTCATATAGTATTCAACTCATCATTTTCCATAAAACTAGTATTATTTTCATTCCTAGACTCATTGCGAGTTGGACCAAGTAAAATCAATCCCAATATATAACATGATAAGGTTATAATAAACTTGAAACCAATTGATAATTTTAATAGTCACACCAATTAAATCATCAACGAATAAATATTCTTACAACATATAAAAGGTATTGTGTTGGGGTACATGGTCTAGTTTCCTGAGTGTAGTACTCATGAATATGTTCAATGAGTGCATAACTAGTTAAGCAAAATATGTAATTTTTTACTTCTTTCACGAGGAGGTCCATATAATTTATTGAATTATATAAGATGAAAGTACATGATTTGTTAACATTTTCATAATATTATAACACCCATAGCTTAATTTCTAGGGCGTTGCTACACTCAAACACTTTTACAGTCATTCATGTAGACAACGGTATATACAAATTACAAAAAACATAAAAAAATTATGTATTCAACTAATTTAAGTGTGTGCTTCATTTTTTATTAATGAATATATACTTCATTAAATAACTACATATTTTAAAAAAATCAAATTATACATGTTCTACAAAAGTGGTTGCATGAATGATCAAATATAACTTTTTTCACAAACTTGGATTGCTTTTATTATTATTTTTATCATTAAATATTTATTTAATTATAATATAAAAATATTTAAAAATATACAAAATGTTTTTTCAATGAAAATGTGACATTTTTCTACTAAATATTTCATAGGGAAAGTCTATATTTTATTATTAATTAAATTTATACACCTTTAGATACGAAATATTTTTGTGCCCAAAAGATCATCTTTTGCGATGAAATTAATATTGTTCGTTGCAAAAAGTTGTATTTTGTTGTGAAATTATTACATTAACGAAATTCAAATCGTTCACATTTTGTGATGAATTTATATGCATTCGCAACAAAAAATAATTTTAAAATTTCACAGCAAAAAATTGTCATCGAGAAAGATATTTTGCTATGAAATGCAGTTTTGCTACGAAATATTTCACAATTAACGCCCACGTTTCTTATATGGCCCATTTGGATAGAGACATAAGCTATTCTAGTTTATAACTATTCCAGGAATTGTTGACTTTATCAATGGAATAAAAGATTTTGTGTTTGATTGTGTTTTCAGTTATTCTCATTGAGAAATGTAATAATAAAGGTTTGAGTGTTTGATTTAGAATAAGATGAATAAGGTGTAAAAAGTTGAGATGTGGGCCCCATTGAATTGAGAGGTTGCATGTGATTTGATGTGATGACATGTGATTTGATGATGATATGTAATTTGAAATATTCCAGTGGAGGAATAACACAATTATGGGTGGACTTGGAATACAAAAAGTTTATTCTCTTCTTATTCCGCATTATACTTTATTCCGTCTACCCAAAACTTTTAGCCTTATTCTTCTCATTCCTCTTTATTCCATCCCTATTCCGCTAGCCAAACGGGCCGTAGTATTACTATCTCCACATCACTAATATACAATATATGGAAATTCACCCAATGCAACATCTACTACTCCATTACATTAATATATATATGCACTTCGATGAATTAACATAAAAAAATATTTGCATGTACTAAAATGATAATTTTATGACCCAATGTAATATCAATCACATGCAAGAAAATCATTGTTTTATAGCAATGGGCCAGGCCCAGTAAGGCCGGGCACCACTGGGCCACCGGCCCATTGCATAGTCACCCTAGAAGATAAATTAACCTAAGGAAAAATATATACTCAACACAACCCCTATTACAGCCTCAATTGTAGTTCATACCATTTTTCTTTTCTTTTTTAATCATATATCCCTTTGAAGCGTATGCTGTTATATGAAATGATGTATATACTAAAACACAATAGTATATTTTTTTTCGATTGAAAAAAATAAAAAATAATTTCATGTTATACACTATGATAGAAGCTACACACTATGAAAGCGCATTATATATTACACTATCATAGTATATCAAGCTATAAATGGGGCTGCAAACGGGACTGTGTATATCAGTGCTCTTCACATAAATCATTTTTAACCTTCCTCAAAAGCCTCTGATTTTTTATTTAAGGGGGGTTTGGCAACAAGGTTTGAATGTTTGAGGATGACTATGATAACGCATTATATATTGCGCTATCATAGTATATCGGGCTATAAAAGGGGCTGCAAACGGGATCACATATATCAGCCCCCTTAACATAAATCATTTTTAACCTTCCTCAAAAGCCTCTGATTTTTTATTTAAGGGGGTTTGGCAATAAGGTTTGAATGTTTGAGGATGACTATGATAGCGCATTACTTATTGTGCTATCATAGTATATTGGATGTAAATGGGGCTGCAAATGGAACTGCGTATATAAGCGCTCTTAACATAAATCATTTTAACCTTCCTCAAAAGCCTCTGATTTTTTATTTAAGGGGGTTTGGCAACAAGGTTTGAATGTTTGAGGATGACTATGATAGCACATTATATATTGTGTTATCATAGTATATCGAGCTGTAAATGAGGCTGCAAACGGGACTGCGTATATCAGCGCTCTTAACATAAATCATTTTTACCTTCCTCAAAAGCCTCTGATTTTTTATTTAAGGGGGTGTTTGGTAACAAGGTTTGAATGTTTGAGGATTATTTTGTTTTTAATTAAACAGAAAGTTCAAATATGTTATCAAATGAGTTTCAAAAAACATAATTAAAAAGTTACTTAGGGCACGTTTGGATGCAGTGATTATTTATACGTGTTTTTTTTCACATGTAAATTTTATATTGCACGTGCAGAGAAATTTTGTCCATTGTTTGCACATGTTTGTCTGTTTTCATGTTGTACTATTATTTACACACATATTCTTGTTAGTAGTTGTTTGTCTCACATATGTAAAACTATTTGTATATGTGTCAATTTATTATGTTAAAAGATAACAATATTAGAAATAGATAAAATATTTTTTTCAAATGATTATCAAATATATTATTTTCTGAAAACCCAAAAAATCTATGAAAAATATATTATATATAAAAAATTTAAATTTAAATATTGCATATATTAGTTTTTTTTAATTTATATATAAGCTAATGTGGTTAAAAAAAGTTCTAATATAATAGAATATAAACAAAAATTAATCTAATTTCAACTAACAAATAATTCTACAGGTTTTTTTATATATTTTATAAATAACAATTTTGTTGGATAATTTCTATGATAGTTAGTTAAGATTTATTAAAATATTTAATATAATAACATTTATATTTTCATTCTTAAGATAAGATTAGGAGATGAAATATTTGTTTTGGATAATATGGACTTTAATAAATTTGTTAGAGGATAAAAATGTAAAATTGTTTTACATATACTTGAGAGGTGTGAAAATAAAATTTGTTACAAATGAAAACACATGGGTTGGTTGGGATTTTGTTTGCCCCATTTAATGGGGAAAATGAAAACCCTGAGATTTTATTTGTTACATTTTAAATATCATAACAAACAAAATATTATATTGACCATGTGCAAATAAAAACACACCCCCATTTGCACAGTATCCAAACATGCCCTTACAGTTTTTAGTGCAAAAATGTTGCTTTTTAAAAATCACAGAAAATGCGATTTCCAGGAATCAAAGTTTATTTAAGCCACTTTATTCAGAATCTTATTTTTCAAACGTGTTTCTAACGCAACCTTAAGTCTTATTGAAATCATCATTTCATGAATTCTACTTTAAAGATTCAAATGGTTTGGAAAATCCAATCTTTCACTGTGAAACAAACAACACAATCCATGACTAAACTTTTCATTTCACGTATAGAGCTCTCTTGATTTTGTTTTTTTATCTGAGAGATGTGTCACTCAGTCATTTTTATAGTTTTAAATACAGTTTCATATATCTCGTGAATCCCCTTCATTCTATATACATCATTGAAAATCTTTCACATTTTAAATGAAATTATTCAATTCATTAAAATATATATTTTATCTTTTATATAAAAAAAATACATACATTATTAAAGAAGATATATGATTAAAAAAAAAGGGGACGGATTATGATTGGGACAGTAGCATTCTCCTTTTTGTTTTTTTGTACAAAAACTAACCCACTATGATTATTAAGCAGATATGGATTCAACAGGAACCCAATGGTGGGCCAAAACCAACAAGACTAGTATGGCTACAAACTATTTCTTTAAGGAAAATGTTATGCCCAACTCCTTGTGTACTATCATTTACAGGTTACACAATTATTTTTTAAAAATCATATACTCTTTTATTGAAATGTATATTGTTATATGAAATGATGTATATACTGAGATATAATATTAAATTTTTTTATTCTATTTTTAAAATTTCATAGATTGTGATAGAATCTCATACACTATGATAACAATATGATAACGCAGTATATACTATGTTATCATAATGTATAAAATTGTAGACTGAGTTATAAAGCAGCCTGAGTGCATTATTGCTCTTTTTTCAATCTGATCCAGGGACCCCAAAGGGGGTGGAATCCTTGTTACTAACCACCGAGCTGAAGGGCTGCGAGACCATGCTTAGGCAGACTGCATTATTTTTTAGTAGGTAGAATTGGTAGGGCAATATGATTAAACCTAATCACAACCTGACAACAGAACGTACATCAGGAATTCATAGTTAATTATAGTGATACCCTAAAGACGATAGTATAACAAGTGCAACATCTCTCTCCAAATCTGTCAATGTTTTGTTAGAAACTTTTATATAAAGTTTGGGTTTCCCCCATTTTTTTATTCAAAAGAGTTTAAATAAGTTTCAAATGTTTTAAAATGTTTTGGAGGGAAAAAAATATGTGTTCCCTCTATTTGTTTTAGTGGTTTGGGACTTCAAAACATAGTCCCATATTGATTATTTTTTCTTTCCTTTCCTCCTTATAAGGAAGAGGGTTGGTACTTGGGTAGGGTCCCAAGGGAGGGCAAGGGCTTGTGGATTGCATTTGCATTTGCATTTTGTATTTGGCCTTCGGTCTTTGGGCTTGGGTCTGGGTTGTCTGGAAGAGATAACAGAGATAGAGAGTTTTCGTTTTCGTCTCAGTCGTAACAGTCGCCGCGGCGCGATCTGTAACCGCCGTGATTAGGGCGACGCGATTCGTAACCGCCTTGATTAAGGCGACGCGTGATTGAGGGCGAACGTTCGTCCGTTCGAGTTTTGTCTCAAACGGCTCTCTTCCTCCCACGCCTATATAAACAGGCTATGGGAGGACTGCAAAAGTATGCAATCTTAGTGTTCTCTCTTCTTCATCCAGAAAAGTTTTTTGTTCTTCTTTTGGCGATTGTTCGAGTCAGCGACCGGTTCACGAATTCTTCTTCCTGCTGCACCAAAGGAGAAGATCAGCGAGGCTGGGTGGTTGTATCCGGGGAGCAGATCGTCAAGTACCCTGTGCGATTGAGGGGGAGATTCTGTTCTTAAGACAGCGTTCTACGTGCCTCCATCCAGGCCATCTCTGAACCCTTTTTGTACATTGATCTGCTGTTTGGTCATCTGTTTATTGTTTAATCCGATTTCGACAAAAGATTTTCCAACATGTTTCATCCCAAAAAATGCACTGCAAACCTCACAGACTAAAGATGGCCTGCATGTGTAGAGCATCTCTCTTTATGAAAACTGGTATTCTCTCCTTTTCAATGAACCATATCTACATAGCTAGTTTAAATATGTTTATACCCACCTCATGAGAAACAATTAACAAAGCAAGAATAAATGATAAAACAATATGAAGTCCAGTAAAGTAAGCTCTCTTTTCTGTTCATGGTCAACCTTATTTCACAAGTTTTTAATATAATACACAATATATATATATATATATATATATATATATATATATATATATATATATATATATACATGTTTCATGATAGTCTTTTTTCATTGGAGTTAGGGTTTCTGGATGAGATGGAGTCCACTATGCATGTCTTTCTATAGATTCCACATAGACCGAAAGCCATAACAGTCCACCTCATTTTTTTTATTTTTCTTCAGATTCTTATGACATGACCCCACAAATTAACACTTTAGGTTTGTCTTGAGACTGCAAAGTCTCACTCACCAACAAAGAGACACACATGCAGAGACAGTTGTCCAGCAAAAAAACACACATGTTCATCATTGCTAACACACGTTCACAGTTTTCAGCATCACATGTTTCCTTTAGGAAGCTCCAACTTCACAAAAACAAATTTATACACATATATTGTATATATATTTCTGTAAACGAAATTTATATGTTTTTTATGTAAGTATATTCATACAATTTATTGAATACACAGTATTTTTATGATTGTACTATACCTATACAAAATTCTTCCAATCATTAATTGTCCCTAACATCACCCAAAAATTATACTCTGAAAATTAAAACTAAAGATAATTAGTTTGTGTTTCAATGTTTGGACAGTAATGAAAAATTGTACAGAGAGGACACAAAAGAAGAATTATGCACGTGTGATATATATGAATTTTATTTATGTGTGTTTTGATGTCAACTTTGTAATTTTTGTGTTACGTGGGTGAAAGTGAGATAATGTATTTATATGATGAATACAGATATAGATGAAATATGTATCCCCCATAAGTATGTAACTCTCGATGAAACGTAAATGTTTTTTTTATCAAAACACGTAAATATTCTTGTCTTCTAATTTTTAATTTCTTTTCTTATGTGATTGGCAAATATAATTTTCAACATACATACACACTAATTAAGATTGACAGGGAGACAATGATGAGAGAGTGTTTATTCCATTCATTCATGATAGGTTGGCTGGGAATGAATGAATGCGAAGAATAATAATTGGCATTATGTGACAAGAGATAATAGGCATGCGATCAATGAGGCTACAAATTTAATTTTCATGAATCACAGTGCAAGAAAGGACATGTTTTGAGAGCCCTGTCCCTTTGGGGCACCTGTGTGATGAATAGTAAATCCAGCTAGAGTTTGTTGCATTAATAATATTCAATGTTTTGAAAAATAAATCACGAGTTTTTGTTAACTAGTGCCTTAAGGACACTTATTAACTCATATTTATAACTACTTTTTTAGGCAATCTAACAAATCTATTTATGATATGAATCAATAAATTAAAAGATTTTTTAATATACCAACAATACCCCTAATAAATTCACCAACTTTTTTCTTCTTCCCTCCCAAATCCAATATTTGCGACTGTCAAACCTTTCCGTCAAAAAAGCAGATAAATATTTGCGACGGTTAAACATTCCCGTAAAAAAATAGAGCATTTGCGACGGTTTTAGTGATCCGTCGCAAATACATCGTCGCAAAAAATATTTTTTCTTGTAGTGAATTTTTCCTTTCATACCCAATTTTTTAATTAAATCAACATTTTTTTTACATGTATTTATTATAATTTAATTTTTATTAATGCATTTTTCAATGCACAATCTACAATACCAATCCACTATAATGAAAGACATAAAATTTAAATTTCAGCATTTGCTCTATAAACAAAATTACAAAGTAATTCTCTTTTTTCATTTATCACGAATCCGTCTACACCGATTTGATGTGAAGCACTGGTCGGAGTCGAAAGCATGGGAGACCATATATTTGTAATATATTAAAATAAATTCAAATTTAAATGATAAAAAAAATCGATATAAAATGGAGGTGCATATAAAATATTGAAAATAAAATATTAAATCAAACAAAGAATAAAAATAAAATACCTTATATACCGCACAAAAAAATCTCTATATAAGAAATATTAGATCAAGTATCACAATCATATGAGATATGAGATATGAGAATAAAAATAAAAGGAGATGTACATTTTTACATTTTCAGATGAAACTTTTGCAATAGAGAAGTGAAAAATTTGGTTACGAGTGAAAAAAAAGATACGGCAGGGAAGTAGAAAAAAAATATGATGAATTTATTAGGGGTATTGTTGGTATTTTAAAAAACTTTTAATTTATTGATTCTTATCATAATTAGACTTGTTGGGTTGCCTAAAAAATTAGCAATAAATATACGTTAACAAGTGCCCTAAGGGCACTCGTTAACAAAACCCATAAATCATTTATTGAACCTAATTGAAAAAAAAGAGAGAAGTGATTATGATATTTCAAACCCATTTTTGAAAATTGATTCCCAAATATAAAAAATGTTTTTTATATTTTTAGAAAAGCTATTTTGAAGTGCCATTTATAGATAACTAGTTGTTGTGTATGTGCAGATGCACATAAATAAAGTCTAATATATATATTGAGTAACATTCATGTGAATAATTTAGCTACAATAATATCCTCGTAAATATGACTCTAAATGTAAGTAATTTAATATCTATTAATTCATCCATTTAACCAAAATATTTGCCTTTTTTCCTATAAAGATACCTATCCCGTTAATTATGTAGTTATAAAACTAATTATATTTTGCCCAATATATTATTCTAATTTTGATTGTCTAATGAAATATATACTTCAATAGAAACTCAAATGAATAGATTTTGTGATAATATGTATACATATAATGTATATCACTGACTACATATATTTTATTATAATAAATGGTGTTTCAACTCATATTTAGGATGAAACTATATATTATTGAACCTTAACTCGAAAGTCCTTACAAAATTTAGTGTTCATACATAATTGATCATTTCAGAAGAACTAAATAAATCAATCTTTAAATTCAAATTAAATGGATTGTAAAAAAATTCTCACATTCATTACAATAATCATCATGGGCAATCATTCTTATTGTACAAGATATTAATTTTTTTTACTGGATGATTCTCATGAACTATTATATGATATCATATCTGGGTGAGATTTTTAATTTTGTTTCCTCTGTAGCTGATAGTACACGATATGTTCTTTTTCGGCATAAGATAAAGATATGTGAATGTTTATATGCGGTCTTCATTTCCTTACATGATTATTTAATTTTGAGTTCTTTACGGGGCACTCATTTTTACATGATCTGTTTTAAATATATTAAATAGCTGAATATTTGAATAAAAATGATGACATTTAAATCTGATTTGTGAAGCTCAAATAATTACTCAAACGAAATTGCACGCCTTCACATTCTTTTTCTCTTATAAAGTGACAACTTCGACCAAATCCAAATAATTACTTTTTAAAAAAAATTTAATACTAATTCAAAATATATTTGAAACAAATACAAATTTATTTTTTAACACACACAAGTTAAAAAAATAATGAAAGGTAATCGAGAACACATCAAAAAAGTAGAAGTAAAAGTGGTAATGGGCATTTGACCAACACAAGTAAAAACTTTTTTTTTTAAAGTAATTTTTTGTCACAAATAATCTAGAATAGATTAGATATGGATGGAACATAGTGCAATACACTGCTCATATTATCCTCTATATATTTTTAATCTTATATAACAACATATATAAAGAAACCACCATTTGATAAACAAATTAAAATAATACACTTGAAATTCTTTTTACTAATCATGCATAACTATAATTGATTTTCATAGTTTTCACATTTGTAATAATTTTTTAACATTATTTACTTAATAATGCTAGTTTTTTTATTTAATTTTATAAATTTATGATTTTAAATTTATTTAATATAACAATCAATTTATTATTTATTTATTATATTTTCTTACGAATAATTATGTTGTCTTTTTCATAACATTCATAAGACTTATTATCGTGTTATTTTCCTATAAACATAGGTTTAGAGTTTAGATTTTAGGGTCTCAAAGTTAGAGTTTTATTAGATTGGCATCAATCATAGTTATGTTTTATTATATAATTATTATACTTTTTTAAAAGTTTGATGTAACTTATCATTTCAAATACCATTTTTGTTATAAAATACAAAATATTTATGGAATTCAAATAACGCTGAGATTTGATAAATAATAATATCATATTCCTTTTATATACCCAAACAAAAATGTATGTCTTATCTTTTTCTTTTGCAAATTCACATCATTGTCATAATCCAGGTACTATATTTTCTGGTTAGAAAATTCTAGATAATATATTGAATTTATTTTATAAAATATGTGAATTTATTTTTAAATACACACAAAAAATGGATGATAACAAATGATTAAAAATACACTACAAAAATAGAAGTAAATGTCTAATGAGAATCTGAGTAACACAAGTATATAAGAACTTTTTTTTAATTTTTTTTGTTAGAGATAATGTGGGATATATTAGATAACATTTGTACTTGGAAAAATACACAATAGGAAACAAAATAAAAATAAATTTGATGGAACACACAAACATAGATTCGACTGATATATATTATCTTTTCTATTTTTATTATATATATATATATATATATATATATAACAACACATAGAGAATGAAGTTTTTATATATTTAAGCATATACTTGAAAAAGACTTAAGATTATGATTTTTTATATTAATAGTTTTCACACTTGTGTAAATTTTATAGCATTATTTACTTTGTAATGTTATTTTATACATTTAATTTTTTTCAATTTGTATTTCACACTTCTAGAACACATGGTTTGATTCAATTTTTATTTATTTATTTTCTTAACAATACACATGAATATTTATAAAAATTAATATTTTTTTCATTACTCTATAGGCATAGGTTGAGGTTTAGGGATTTATTGGAGTAGCATAAATCATAGTTATTTTGAAAAATTATTTTTTTATGATTTTGGTGGAACTTATCATTTACAAACTAAATTTGTTACTAATACATAAAACAGAGGAAACAAATATAAAATGTGTTTGCAACAAAACCTTATAGAATCAGAACAATGAACCATAAAAATATAAAAAGATGTCAAATGGGTAAAGTCATTCTTACAATTTTTGTAGATGTTGCTCGTTGGGTTGGTCCACCGCGTTGCCTTAGAAATTCTAAAAGAAAGAAAGAAAGAATGTGACTACTGAGCTTGATACTCTATTACAAATCCCACATAAAAAAAATATTAGAATAAAAAATCATATATCATCATATAAATGAATCATGTAATATACACAACAAGAAAAAATATTTATAACATATAAAATAAGACGAGAGAGAGAGAGAGAGAGAGAGAGAGAGAGAGAGAGAGAGAGGCTGCTTTGTAAGAAGTTTTTTACTTTGCTTTGTTCTTGCTCTGTCTTCAAACGGAGGACTATCAGAATCTATGGAATTTTATTTGATAGAAAGATTAGGTACAGAGAAGATCTCGCGAGAGGGGAAAGGATTTTCTTATCTTTTTGGGAGTTGAAAGGCGTTTAAAAACACAAACCGACTGCCGTTTTTGCACTCTCTCTTCTCATACTCAAGTCACTCCACTCACATGTACATTTATTTGATTATTTTATTAATACTGATTTAATAATAATCAATTAATGTTTCACTCGGGGTGTAGAAATTGACCTGTATTTATTTTATTTTTCCAGGTGTAAGAAGATGGGTTGTGGTTCTATGTGTATATATCCTTGAAAAATATATTAATTATTTTAAAGGGTAAAATGCATTCTATCCCTAAAGTTTACAAAACCTACCAAAACATTTCCAAAAGTTCAAAAACATGCAATTATATTTTCTATTAAAATATAACAAAAGTAATATAAAATTATTGTTTTACCCTTAACTCTTTAATATCGGTAAAAATTCATTAATTCTGGATGTGCTTTATAAATATTAACTTATACAATAACTTACTAATATTATGATATCCTTTCATTTTATAATAGTGAATTATATTTTAAATATCATTTTATTTTATAAGCATCTATTTACCTTAATAATATTATGATATTCGATTTTAATAGTAAGTTAATAAATATATTATATGATGAAATGTATGTATTGAAACAAATTATGAATTTGATTAAAATGATGTAAACGGATTTCCATGGGATTGAATAAAATTGTAAGGGTTAAATGGTCAAATGGTTGTGATTAAAGTGGTGTAAATGGATTGTAATGGTATTGAATAGATTGTTAGGGGTAAAATGGTCAAATGGCAGGTTTTTGGGTTAAGAGACTTTTATATAGTAATATAGATTAAGAAAACATAGCCATGTTAGCTATCCAATTCATTCAAGGTTTTAGGCATTTGAAAACACGTTTGCGGCTTTTGATTTTCTGCAAAAGCATAATCATCCAAGCCGCGTCTCTAAACGCCCTCTTAGATCATTGATTCCACATTAGATTGTAAAATTTTAGTTTTTGATTTTTGAATTTTTTTTTCAAAAAATTTAGTTTTTTATTTTAATTTTTATGCAGTAAAAATCAACAAAATATTTTTTATGAAAAGAAATATTGGCAGTGGTTTTTAAACAAAACTAGCTGAGAGTGTTTTTATGAAAATTGTGGTGGGAAGGCAACTTTCATGAAAAACTTTATTTTCAAAAATGGGTTTCGCATTATAGTTTGGTAAATTGTCATTAGTTTTGACCAACAATATTGAATGTGCACAACCTAAAAGACCCTCACTTTATACTAAACTAAAAGGCTGGTCTAGAGTCTACTCTGATTATAAACAAACACCATGTTTGCACAGGAAGTCTGAGTGAGGCCATGCACAGCTCATAGAAATAGCTCATTCTTGAGATTTAGTGGGAACTGATGCACTCAGTTAAACATTCTTATTTTGACTATGACTAGGAGTATATGATTTTCACTAATTGACTGTACACCGATACGTTAGACGAGTATATATTCGATTAAAAAAAATTGCATTCAATTTATTTAAATATATGTTTTTTTTTTATAAAAATGTGTATTTCATAGGATAATAAGTAAATAAAAAAATTCAAAACAAATTTAGATTGTGAAAGTGCATGTTGAAAATGCTGATAAGATTGAGGTGTGCATTCCATGATTACATACATTTGTCTTGACTCTTAAACAATATAAAACCCCTCTTAATTTCTCTCATATAGGATAACCTTTTTCATGTCGGCCACTTCAGTCAAGAACATCCCCCTTCAAGTTTCTTTCACAACAACAAAAGTGCACATTATTGTTGTTATCATTATAGATAGGGTTATTTGGGTATAACCACCCCCCATGTAAAGAATCTATGCATATATGTTGGGAAACAAAACCCTCACCAGAATTTAAATATGGAAAAATTACTATTTTGTTTTCATCAAAAGAGAGAGTAATTTCAAATAATTATTTATGTTTCTTTTTTCATTGTGTCATATGATATAACTACATTTGATTTGGTTTAAAATGTTCAATTTTACCTCTGATTCCCACTTAAGATATACTTACAGTTTACCTCAATAAAAAATGTTCCATTTTACATTGTCCTTGTTTTATTCATAAAATCCAAAAATACTCATATTTTACTCAACCCTGAATTTTGACTCAGTCTAAAGAAAGTTTAGAATAAAAATGGGTGGTTGGTTGTACAATATTTGGATCCAATATGCAAAACATTTTTTATTACAAATAATTTAATCAAACTTTTTTGTTTAATGGGTTAAGGGAGAAATTAAATAATGTATGATAAAAAGGCATCTGGTATCACGGATAAATTCTGATAGTTATATTTTGATTGTTCAGCACTAATTTGAGAATGAGTGACATCACTTATGTAAATTTTATACATATACACACATGTATAATTCATAATAAAGTAATCAAATAATAACTAAATAATGGGAAATTAATTTCAATCCCAGGCAATATTCTCTCCCCAAAACACCCTAATTAAGTTAACATTGCATTATTTAGTAATAATATTTCTAGGTCCTTTACTCTGACCAATGAAGATTCCAATGTAGCATTCATATTTTGTCTCTGGTACATTATTACAATATAATCTTACACACTACCAAAGTTTGTGTATATTGTTAAACTCTTCAGTCCATTATTAAATTAATTCATCAACAGCCACAACTTTACAGTGGTATCCAAGAATTTTGACATTGTACCACTTCATTGCCGCCAGCTATCCATAAAGTTTGACTCACTAGGTTGAAATGATGAAATGATTTATTTTAAAATAAAAGGAGTGAATGAATAGGTCAGATGCAAAGGCAAGCAATTCAGCAAGAGCACGAATAGATAGACTCACTGTGACTTATAAGGCAGCATTTGATAGCAGAATTGTAAAATTAATTTTATATAAATATAAGATATAAAAATGATTCTGCAGAAAACTATCTCCCCAGCTTTTGAAAATCACATTTTTTTACATTATTTATTTGAAATCTGTATGCAGAAAGTTATTACAATTTTTCTATTTGATTGCACGATTGTAGAAACAGCTTCCTATAAACGCAAAAGATGATCAATCATGCAACCAAACACTGTCTTAGAAATAACGTAAAACTAATTTATGAGTGTTTTGGGATGAAAAATAAATTACAAAAACCAATAAGAATTAACATTTAGTGCATGTTTGGAAACACAGTTTGAAAATCAGCTTTTAGCTTTTGCAGCTTTATGCACACCTTTTGAGAGTGTAATGATGATGATTTGATGGTGTAATAATGATGACTGTTTTATAAAACACAGATTTCGAGGTGCAGTTTAGAGATAAAATTTAGTAATGATGATGTATTTAAGTTGATCTGTTTGGTAGCAGCTTTTAACTTTTAACTTTTAAATGATGACGGGATTTGATTTGATGTGACTCCAAAAGCTAAAATCTGCTTTTGGGGTTGTAACCAAACATGGTAGAAAAAAATTAAAGATGAAAAAAAACACTAAAAAAATAATGAAAATCACCCCCATATCATTCACCCTAAAATATATACAACATGATGCATCATGCATATTCATGTTCATGCGTACATTTTCATTAGTGGGTCTTAATTATATTGAATATCACCAGGGACTTAAATGCAAAAAATAGGGGTGAGAATAAAATCAAAATCCTTCCAAAAATACGGGCAATGATTGTTGTTTGGCTTTGAAGGAAGGCCTTCGTATACAACAAAGTACGATTTATTTATTTTTCAACGACAATTGTTCGATTTTTTTATTTTTTTAATAGTCCTTTTTTTATTTATACAGTCCCATGTAAAATAATATTTTATTTAATTATTTAGATTAAAAAAGTGATTATTAGATGCGTCCAGTGCGTCCACCTTTGTTTGTATAGTCTGGGTGGGGATTTGCTGAGCTGGCGAGATCGGACGGTCCGAAAAGCGTGTTCCTTTGGAAGCTTGTGATGCCGACGGTGGATGTCCGTTTACAGCTGTGTGTGCTCTTTTACACGTTTTATTTTTATATAGGGAAAATCAACATAACTCTCATAAATTTAGCTAAATCAATTTTAATTCATGGAAAATTAAAAAATAACAGATTTAGTCCATGAGTCAAATTGATATTAGTTTATAGAGAATATCTAAAAAATAATTTCGTTTACTGGAGCTCCAATAAATGACATTCAAATGTCCCTACAAAATATGAAAAATCTAATTTAGTCATTTTGATGAAAAAAATGCTCTTATCTTTTCTAAAAAATTTTATGTTATCATATACTCACCTACCATTAAAATAAATAAAAAAATTGATATAATTTCTTGGAGACTTCTAAAAATTGAAAAAGATCCATGTAAATTCTCATACTACAAGTATCCTTTCCGATTGCACAAGTTTTTAGGGGGTTATATTGATTTTTCTTAAAAAAGAAAGTAAATTTTAAAATGGTGTTACACATAACACATGTATTGTTAGAGTTAAACCACATATTTAGTTAGTTTCAGTTATAAAAGGGATTAAAATAAATATTGTATAATAAAACAAAGATATGAGAGAATTTACCTATTTTTCACTAATTTTTTTTTCAATTTTCATAAGTTTCTAGTGAACTATTTTTTTTTATGCTTATATTTTGATTGGATTGGATGCTCTTGAGTGTAGCTCCTGATCAGGTGGATGCATTGTGTACGAATACATAGGTGTACTTATATACTGAGATCCTATTTGGATATGTATTTGGGTGAATTTTATGTTAAAAAATTGAAAATTTTCTTATGCAAATTTAACTGTATTTTTTAGCTTTTGAGTTCAATGTCACCTGCCCGTTTTCTAGAACAAATTCACCGGCGTTTGAAAAACTATTGAAAGGCGATTTGGTATTTGAAAAGCCAAAAATTCCCAAACTTAATTTTTTATTTTCAAATTCACCCATCTACTCTTTCTTTGTTAAAAATCCCAGGATTAAAAATTCATAAAAATTTTGCTTTTCGTGAGATTTTGAGAAAACATTCAGGCTCCGTTTAGACCCGCGTCGGTGGTGGCGGACGTGAGAACGCAGACACAAAGATTTTGAACCCACACACCCCTTGTCGATCCGGTTTTTCGCCCATTTGTCTCGCGTTCATCACTTCACCGCGGATCTTCCCCCCGCGTTCCGTTAATGCCAAACGGAGCCTTAGATCCAAACACAGCCTAAGAGTCAGTTTGAATGTGCGGTGTGAAAGCCAATGTTTCAAGAATGTAGGGGTTATTTAGAGAATCATTGTTTTGATCATTTTTTAAAATGCCAAAAGAAATGGCTTGAATGAGCGTGTGCTATGTGAAGCGGTATTGACACACATGCGAAAAATTTGTTTGGATCCAAATTTATGTTCCATCAGTCTTCTCTCTACTGAATCCGCTCAATCACAGATCCAAATACAGTCAAAAAGTTTGAAATGCGAAATTATGAGAATATATGTGTCACAATCAAATACATCCACGTAACTATTAAGTGCGTGTTTGGTTTCGCTTTCGATTTCATGACCATTGAATCAGAACTAAAAAACGACAATAAAGTTATATTAACGAGTGGTATTAGAAACTGATTTATGAAAGTATCAAACTGATCATGTCAATTAATTAAATAGTACAAGTTTGATAGACTTTTATAGCTCTTAAGAATCAAACAATGTGATCATAAAATAAATCATACGCACTAATCACGTAATAAATCCACATTCTATCTTTTTCAGTTCTAGGGGGACAACTAATGACAAATGTAAAGGATCAATTATGCCATGTAATGAATCTGATTGGGATTATGACATTTATTGTGGCTTTGAGTCTAACACATCTCTAACTAGCTTTAGGTCTCCTTAATCATTGATCATTATTACTAGAGAACAAATGGGTCAAAAAGAGATTGCTATCATTATAGTTTTAAAAGGTTGGTTAGGCATTGAACCAGTGATGTGTTCTCTTTTTAATTTTAAAATGGAACAAAAATTCACATATAATTAGGTATGGTATATATTAGCTAAAAACAAGAATAAAGTTAAAAAAAAATAGAATTATTATTAATTTTGAATTAATGTTAAAGTCTGCTAGGGCAACCCAAACTACATTGACATAAAAATAAGTGAAAAAATATCATTTCTACGTCCTAATAAAAAAATAAACCATTGTATCTCAATCAAGAAACATAAAAAACAATGAAAAGCATTCATTATAGACTGAATTAAAAAACAGATAAACCAATGTTTGAGTTGTTGGAGGATATTAAAAAACCTTTTTGGAATGATTTTTTTTTGTTGAAATAGATAAGCCCATGAAATTAAATAGAGTGCGATAAAAACATTATTTAGATGGAATTTGATTGATTTCTAAGGGCAGTATAAATGTGTTATTTGTTCTATACTATTGTAAATAACTTATTTAGTTGTATACCATTCAAAATTTTCAATAAAAATGACTTGTATACAATAAGAAGAGTATGAACAAGTCTAATATTTCAATAAATTAAACAGTTCTGTTTTTTTAATCAATTTAAGATCAATATCTATGATGTCTATAATATTTAATAATTTTTTAATGCTTAAGATATAACGTTTAACAAATTTTAGATGAATCTAAATAATTTTATTTTGATAGTACAAAAAATATTATATTTTGTGAAACAAAATATGTAAAAAGATAAATTATGCTACTTCGTATTTCTACATGATTTTAGTAGAAATATTTATAGAAGGAGTGCTGTTATACTCAGTCCTATTTATAGTCCTACATACCTCAGTAACCCCATATACTCACCATAATCAATTATAGACCTCATTAAAAAAAATTTATATTTTTTTTATAAATGACACAATTCAATTCATTGGAGCATATACTTTACTTTTTATAAAAATAAATACCTAATTAGTAGATGGTATATAATTTAAAAAAAATGAAAGCATATGGGATTGTGTTTGTAACGATAAAAAAGATTGAATGTAACATTTTGATGGAATTAAACTAGAGTGAAAAATACATAATTTTTTAAAAACATTTCAAAGATACAAGCTAAATAAATTACACAGTGATGTAAAAAAAAAAATAACATGCATTTGGATGGTATACAAATACCACATGCAAGAAACCCCAAAAATACTGGTGGACTCGAAAATTAAAAAAGAGTTTATAGGGGAGTAAAATCTAAAAAAACCAACCGAGATAGCGAAAAAGACACACGTGTAAATAGTCACGTGCGGTCTCGCACGCACGAAAAGACAATCTCTCACTTCGGAAACCCTTTTTTTTTTGTTTTGGGTTCCTTCGCTTTATCTCTCTCTCTCTTTCTGTCTCTCTCTTTTCGCTTCTTCCGCCGCTCCCCTTCCGTCTCCGAAAACACACACATATATATAGATAGAGAGAGAAAATAAAACCATTTTTTAAAAAAAAGCCGATTTAGGGTTTCGTTTTTTAGGGTTTCATCAAAACCCCGCCTCCATCGCTAGGGTTTCAGTGGGTACCTCATCGGAGGAGCTGGATTCCTTCTTCTTCCGCCAGCTCTCCATGCGTCGCTGGTTCAGCGGCTTCGTCGATTAACCTCGACCCCATCATCATCGGAGAACAAACGGAGAGACGGAGATAGAGAGAGAGAGAGATGGAGGGTTTGGTTTTCTAGGTTTTTGGATTTTGGATGGTTTGGGGGAGGAGAGGCGGACCCCTTTTTGTATGGCATTGGGAGATCTGATGGCGTCTAGGTTCTCTCAGTCTTCGGCGGCTTCGCTGTCGAACCACCTGGAGGAGTTCTCCGGGGGGGGGACGAGGAGAAGAGGGAGGCGGTGGAGGGGATCTCTCCGCCTGGCTCTGTCTCCGCCTTTGGAGGATCGACAACGACGACGAGCATGGCGTACCTGTCTCAGACGGTGGTGCTGTGTGAGCCGAGGCATGAGGCGTTCGAGGCTTGTTTGCCGTCCGGTCCGTCTGAGAGCGGGTTGGTCTCAAAGTGGCGGCCCAAGGAACGGGTACTTTTCTTTCTGTTCTTCTCACTTTGTTTATTTTTATTGATTGATTTGTTTATGGATTTTGGGTTTTATTTTATCTGTTGGATGGTTCAGAAATTCTTCTTTTTTGTTGTCTAATTAAGTAATTTATCATTAGGTGTTGGGTTTTCCCCCGTTGACATGGAAAATGTGTACTGTTTTATCCAAAATATGACATTGAGGAGGCTTTTGATTGGATGGGGAAGAAAGTCATTCATCTGGGGGCATTTGCAGAGATATTATTATTTCTATTTTTTTTTGTTATTTTTGAGAGGTGGGAATTCACCACCTGTAATGTGTGAATAAGAAAAGGAGGAACTCTCAAGATGGAGGGTGGCATTAAGAAACAATCACAAAACGGATGATACAACCATCACAAAACAAACCATTACATATAAGAATCTTTCTAGTCCTGATTCTTAAAGAGGGACAGATCAGCAATATGTTCTCCCACTTGTTCAGGCAGCTTACAACTCTGTTGCAGTATTTCTATTTTTTTTTTGGTGATAAAGTGTTGTTATCTCAAACTGGTAAATACAGGCAATGCATAGTTACATAGAGTAGAAAATGCAATGCAAAAGAAAAAGCAACCACCTTAATCCATAATCACTTAAACACCTCAGTCAACCACAAAAGAATCCTCCCATGTAATGCAAAGCTTTTGGCCCTCAGGATATGTTTCCAATCTATGGAAAAGACACCAAGAGACCCATAGGCTCTCTGTACACTCTTTCTCTTTCTCATTAACTAGCTTCTCATTCCTGGATAACCAAGATGGTGATAGTCACCATATCACCATATCAAATGACGTCTTTTTATGGAAAGAGATGCATTAAAAAGTTAGATGAGTTGGCATTTTAGAACTATGATTTGGAATAAATGGGAGGCATGCTTGGGTCACATCTCTCATTACAAGATGTGGAAGATATATGACAGTGGTGTGATTCTAAAAGGGCAAAAAGAGACCATAGTAAGCGCTCAAATCCAATATGTGTATTCCTCAAGCGGTGTGTGGATCTCCACACAAAATTAGTGAAATAGAAACAAAAAAAGAAAATGAAGAAGAGACCCTTCAAGTGACGGCTTTGACTCGTCACCTCCTGAACCAATGGTTTCCATAATTGATGATGGGTTATGAACCTGCAAAATTATAGTCACCCAATCTCTTAGCTGACGTTTGGATAGAAACATAAGCTATTCTGGGGCTTGACTATTCTAGGAATAGATTACTATACTAGTGGAATTAATGATTTTATGTTTGGTTGTGTTTTGCGTTATTCTCGTTGGGAAACATAATACTGAGTTTTAGTTGTTTGGTTGACTTTAAATAAGTTATGGATAAAATCAGAATAAGATATGAATAATGATGTAAAGTTTTTAAAATGACAAATTTATCCTCCACTACCACCTGAGAACCACCACCACTGACAACCACCACCACCATCACCGAGAGCCACCGCAACCACGGAGAACCACCACCACCATTCACCAACATTGCCACCGAGAATCACCACTTCCATTCACCACCACGGCCACTGAGAACTACCATTACCACCACCATCCACCACCACTGCCACCGAGAATCACCACCACCACCATCATTCACCAACACCGCCATCAGGAATAATCACCACCACCACCACCACCACCACCACCACCACCACCACCATTCACCACCACCGCCATCTAGAATCACCACCATCGTGAACCACCGGCATCGCCACCATTCACCACCACCACCGTCACCAACACAATCACCTTGGTTTCATTGAAGGAGATGAGGAAAAGTGGGAGGGGTAGTTGGAAAAATATGATGGAATGGTGGGGCCCACTTATGAATTTGGTTGGAATAAGTAATTCCAAGGGAGAGATGGAATTCATATTCCTCATAATAACAGCTTATTCCGGGATCCCAATACTAAGTTATTCCCCTCGTCCAAACATGGTTTTAGGGGTTATTCCAGCCTAATTCCCACTATTCCTCTCTTATACTCAATCCAAACAGGGGCTTAGGATCGAGGAAATGACTGCCCATGTGTTCTCCAAGTAAAATCATTTTTGTTGGAATATACATTCATTACAAGTGAGCCAAATACTACAACATATCACATGTGGCACTAATCATTGGAATTTTGCAAGATTAATATGTATGTGCTTAGGGATTGGGGAACTTATAGTAACTTATATTCAGGGGATGAAGATGTGTTGGCTACTGTTGGAGGTGAGTGGGTGATTAATTTAATTTGTATGGCATGAAGGTTGTAGCGTAATGGGGGTTTCCTTTTTCCTTGTAGAGTAATGGGGCTTTCCTTTTTCCTTTTTATTCTTTTTAATACGGAGATCCATCATCTCCTTTGTTCGAGCCTTCAAGGGGATTATGTTCTTTGACTAATGAGATAATACCCTCATTGTTTTCCACATAAATAAATAAATAAACGCATTATTGATGACCTTTGGCTCCTGTAGAATGACAATCATTTTATTTTCTTTTGGACCTCATTGAGTCCTTTCCATATCAAGCAAGAAGCATGGACTGGTTGTAATTTAATCTTGTAATGTGGCTGTTTGACTGAAGGCGTCTATTGACTCTCCTATAGTTCTAGGATATTTCAGCCGATTTCAATTAAAGTAATAAGAATTAATGGGTTTTCAACTTTTTGATCCTAAGCATGTCAAATGGGGTAGATGCACATCATTGGATTCATAAATAAGAGAATACTTGGGTTTATGAGGGTGTAGTGTTGCATTTTAAGCGAATCATACTATGTTTTTTTTAACAAAGATTTGGGAAATTCTTATTCTAAATCAAAATGTCCCTGAACAAAGGAGAGGGGGAATCTCCTTACAAAAAACAAAAGAAAATGATAACAAAGAACCTAGAAAAGATACAAGGAGTGCAAGTCCCTAACATAAAACCAAATGCCTCACTGCCTGAACCATTAATTGTCCATGGTGGAGGAAGGAGTGTCCACCTCAAAACCACGAGGACCCAATCTTAGAGATTTGACGAAATAGCCCAACTGTTGTTAACATAGACTCTCTTATGTTGGAATATGCATTTATTATGAGTGAGCCATATGCTCCAACATACCACGTGTGAGACTAAATGCTAGAATTTAGCAATATTACTGTGACCGCCTTGCTTGCGTCTCTTTTAGAACCAACATCACATTCCATCAATTTTATTAATGGAGCATTGGGAATTAAAGGCCAACCCCACCTTTTTTCATACTTACAACAAGCCCATTGATTGGTCATGATAAGCTCTTTTTTAATTACTAGGCCAGACCGGTCAGTAAAGACAGACATACAGGCGTCACAGGTGTCAAAGGTAGCCAGCTAAGTTTAAAAACATGTGTGGACCCCGTATGCGGTGGGGTCTGCATACAGTACATGTGGCCACATGTATGGTATATGCGGTAGTATATTATATATTTTATTTTTTTAATTTTTTTAATATATGGGCGTTTGAACCTCGTTCGAATGTCTAAGGGCCATTTGAATTCTGTTTAAACTGGGTTCGAACCGTTTAAACCTCGTTCAAACTGAGTTCAAATGGCTGAAGGGCTGTTTGATTTTCCGTTCGAACGTCTAAGGGCTGATTCTCGTTCGAAGTGGGTTTGATCGCCTCGCTGCACATGGCCGCATATGCCCGCACATGGCCGCACTTGGACTACACTTGGACAACACCAGGGTACTGTTGTGCGTCGAGGGGAGCACATCAACATGTGCGGCGCAGCCAGTTTTTATATAAACTACACTCGTTCTTTTCTATAGCCAAAATTCCGTATTAGGCATTGTTCTTTGTTGCATTAGTTCCACTCTATCATATCCATGTATGGGAGTGCTCTCATACCTCTCTTTTTGAGGGTGCCATTTCGACGCCTTGGCCTTTGGCCTTTGTTTCATCATGGACATACCTGTTGTGTCCTTGTTACACAGGCATAAACCCTAATGTGTGGAGTGATTTATATGAACTCATTGGTGAATCTGCTAAGGGTTTGCACGAACCATATGTCCATATGATGTCCGCATTTCTTATGATATCGCCTCTCTATATTGCATACTGCTTCACTATGTTAATTCTATAATTTATTAATTTCTATTACTGGTTTTTCTCATTTTTATAATATTTCATTTCAAACTCCTCAGCTGACAGTGAATTTGGTCGTGCAGATGAAGACAGGGTGCGTGGCACTTGTTTTATGTTTAAATATAGGTGTTGATCCTCCAGATGTAATAAAAATATCCCCTTGTGCTAGAATGGAGTGCTGGATAGGTAACATAATTTACATTTTTTTTTGAGGAAAATGTTGGAGCCACCTTGTTCAAAATTTACAGTTTTACATAAAAATTATGCATTAATTTTTCTTTGCAATTTATTAGTGTTAGATATTTGTTAATTACTGTTTAATATTTTTATAGAAAAAAATATATTATGAGACATGAATTTCATAAATTTTGTTCTGTTGATCCTATGCCACTAAAAGATCTAGATGAAAACAAGGAGTGGTTGATTGGGGTTTGGTTTAGGACCGTGGAAGGCAAAATGTGATTTTGTGTTTAAGGATGATACTATGATATAGGTATGATTAGACAAGTTTCTGGGGCTGAAGAACTGGCTGTATATACTAGATGTCGGGTTAGGTTGAGGCTGAAAACCCCACTTCAGAGAAATCAGATAAATATGATGATGATTCTTAATCTGAGAAAGAGGTATCTATCATTGAAAATGACATCAAACAACGAAAAAGACGATGATAATGGCTTGAGTCTAGAGCTTCCAGATTTTTTCCCCTTTTTTTGGGGGGAGAAAGGATACTTCACATGGTATATTCCCAATGTCAGACAAGGCTTAATATAAAGGATGAAAAGGATAGGTAGATAAGGTATATCTCTTATCCAAAAATATTAGGGTCCCAAAGCCCTTGCAAAATAGCAATCGCTCAACAATGAAAGTACCCTCCCTTTCAATAATCACCTTCTAAGCCTTGAATGTATGAGACCAAGTTTTTCAGGAAGCAATTGATGGATGTTCAGGTAGTGCCCAAATAGCATTCCATTACTCCAAACATCTTCTCATTCCTAGTGAGCCATATAGCCTAACACACAACATGTGGAAGAATGAGGATGAATTTCACTGTTTTACTGTCTTGGAACTTTTATATGTCCAAGGTACAATATTGAAATCATTTCAGAGTATCTTCTTTACTTCTCTGCCCACTGAAGAACTGAAGCATGGATTTGAATCATATGATAGAATCAAAAGTTTTGCCTATTGGGCTTTCACTCTATTAAATGAGGGCGATGGCCTATCGTATTTTCAAAAAAAGTGATAGAATCAAGAGTTTGGTATCAGCCCCATTCAATGCCTGGGCTATCCCAAATAATGTATTAATAATCTGCAAAATAGTAACATTATATTTCTGTGTTTTTTGTCTGGTACAGATGAAGTACAATGAAACTGTCAAGATCATATATAGAAAGGTTAAATTTTCTATACATTTTGGTGGTTTCTATTGAAAAAGGTTTTTTTTTTCCATATCTACAAAACATTTTTTCTATGTTTAGAAACATCAAATGTGAATTATCTGTTTTCTGCTACAAGCCCTTCAACCTGGCAATCCTTTCCGTCTAGCAATGCTTGCTCTTGAGTTCTGGGTGGTTTCCCATTGAATATGGCTCATGAGCAAGTGACACAAATATTACTGCAGCACTGAACTTCTCTGAACAAATTGGAAAGAGATAAAGTTGGTGTTTGAGGTGGGTCATGGAAGCAGTTACTTCCAAATTCCAAATAATTTGTGATGGGTCTTGTTATTCAATGCAATGAATTTATGTGAGAGACCACTTTAAAAGTCCCATCACTTCTAGTTTTGTGGCATATAAAAAGTGTAGTTTCTTTTACTTATATGCTTTTACTCCTCGATGCTTCTCTACTTTTGACCTGCATCACTGCCTTACAACACCTCCATGCGATCATCCTTAGCCTTGTATCTGCTTCATCAACTAATCTTCATGATTTTATTTTCTTGGGTTTGCAGATCCATTTTCTATGGCAGCCCCAAAGGCACTTGAATCGGTTGGAAAAGCCTTGCATGCTCAATATGAAAGATGGCAATCTCGGGTAAGCCTAACCTGGGAGCTTCTCTGTGATCTATTTGATGATTGTTGCCTGACAAAGGACAAAGCACACAAAAGAAACAGCGTGTAGAATCTATATAAAATTCAGTTTCATCTAATCCTTAAAATTTGGAATACGTACAGGCTCGCTACAAGCTCCAACTTGATCCTACCGTGGATGAAGTGAAGAAATTATGTACCGCCTGTCGCAAATATACCAAGTCAGAAAGAGTTTTATTTCATTATAATGGGCATGGAGTGCCAAAACCAACTGCCAATGGTGAAATTTGGCTATTCAACAAGGTCTTGCTTGGTTTGAGAAGTTGTCTTGGTGCTTTTATTTTATAATCTCTGTTTAAACACAATTGTGCTCTGAAACTGATCTTTTGTTTTTCATGCAGAGCTATACTCAATATATCCCATTGCCAATCAGTGATCTTGATTCCTGGCTCAAGACACCTTCAATATATGTGTTTGACTGCTCTTCTGCAGGATTGATTGTCAGTGCCTTTACTGAGGTTTGCAATACACTCCCTTACCTAACTTTGGATCTATGTTCAACTCTTTGTTTTGTTATGTATAATGCAGATTAAGGAATTTTAGATAATTTTTTTTGATGGGTAGTTTTATACATTATTGCACAATGATGAAGAATTAAACTGGAGTTAAATGCAATGAGCAATTCTCAATATTCAGTAGTAAATATCACACATCAGTTTCACCATATTTTTTGTATCATCTGATAAATGTTTTGGTGGAGAGTCAAGGAATCAGTTTCCCATGGTTTCTGGAACTTGTTCCAGGTGAACTGAAAATATTTCTTTGGATTTTCTTGATTTGAACTTCTCGGCGGCAGCCTCTATTTTGTTGCAATTTCAATCTCAATCTGATTAGATTTTCTGCGTGATTATATCTGCATATGCATATAACATTATTATATACAAGATGTAGTAATTTTTCATGATTTGGTTTCTGGATTATTATCAGTGTGCTCTATATTGTCTATAAAGATTCCAATGGCTCCTTTCTTTCTGTGAATTCCACGCGACCATCTACAATCATGAATCCATCCCTTAATTCTGTTGGTTCTTCCATTTCTTTGTGATTCCAAGTTGTCCAATATCTTCCCTGGTGATGCCAAAAAGCTTAACGAACTGTCCCAACCTCATGAACAAATATATAATAAAGTGTGTGTGTGACACCATCTTCTTTGCATTTCTTTAAAAAAACACACCTGCATGACAATTATTCCTCGTAATAAGATGCCAAAGTAATCTACAATGCACACAAAGATGCTTCTTTCCTTTTTGTAGTGAATAATTAGTGAATTACCTTGTTGCTCTTGTTGGAGAGGGAGGGAGGGAGGGACTGCTCGAGCTCAAACAAATATCTTTTTCTTTTCCAAAATTGCACACTTTTGCCTTTCTGTTCTAGTAATTTTTTTTAATATCAATTCTTGTCATATGGTTACATTACAATTTTTTTTTCATTATTTGTATTTCTCATATCATGTTATTTGATTCATTAGCGCCAAGACGGGAATTCCTCCGGAGCTTCTTCTACCAAAGATTGCATTCTGCTTGCCGCATGTGAAGCCCATGAGACACTGCCTCAGAGTGCTGAATTTCCCGCAGATTTGTTCACATCCTGTCTTACTACCCCGATAAAAATGGCATTGCGGTGGTATTTTCTTAGGCCTTTATCATTTTAATATTTCTTGCTCAGATCTGTCAAATTTTGAGAATGAACATTTTCTGTGGAATGAATGGCTCTACTAGAGCACCTGAGTTGAGATGAATAATTAATATATTTTAGTGCAGTTGTACTTTTTTTTACCATTACGTTTTATTCACTTGCCGCTGCTTGATATTTTCAGGTTCTGTAGTCGTTCATTGCTTCATGATGAGATTAATCACACTCTTATAGATAAAATTCCGGGTCGCCAGAATGACCGGAAAACTCTCCTGGGGGAGTTAAATTGGATTTTTACAGCGGTGACCGATACAATTGCATGGAATGTCCTCCCCCATGGTAAATTGTTGTTTTAAGAATTGCTGGATGTTTCATTCCTCATTTCAATTTCCTGTTTTACTTTTTAGTTTCTCTATTTTAACTTTGGTAGATAAGCACAGTTGGAAAATTTAAATGGCAGATCTTTTCCAGAGATTGTTCAGGCAGGACCTTTTAGTTGCCAGTCTGTTTCGGAATTTCTTACTGGCAGAGAGAATCATGCGGTCTGCTAATTGTTCCCCAGTTTCATTTCCTGCGCTGCCCTCAACTCACCAGCATCATATGTGGTATAAGAATTATCCTCTCCATTATATATGCGGTACATTTGCTTATTTTATCTAATTTGAATTTCATATTACATAGGGATGCATGGGATATGGCTGCTGAGATATGTCTTTCTCAGCTTCCATCATTGATTGATGACCCCAATGCTGAATTTCAGGTTGCTGTTTTCAACTTTTGTTCTATTATTCTTGTATGCTCAACTTCAGTTTAGTAAGCCCATTTACCTAACCCCCTTTGTACAACATACAGCCTAGCCCTTTTTTTACAGAGCAGTTGACTGCTTTTGAAGTTTGGCTTGACCATGGTTCTGAACATAAAAAGCCACCAGAACAGTTGCCCATCGTTCTTCAGGTATTTCTCATATGCCATACGAATCCTTCAATTTATTTGTATATGCATTATGTTTTTGTATATTGCTAAAAAGCCATCACCTAATTATTAATAAAGGTTCCAAACCATTATATTATCGTGTATCTTGGTGTGTATATAATATTTTTTTTAAGTTGTGGTAATTTTGAGTCCATATTTTTTAAAGTCATATATAGGCTTATTTATATGGAATGGGATATTAAAGGTCCTATAATTTATCTGGCCGAATATCCTAGATATTTTTTGCAGCTGCTAATATTGAAACTCTAGCCTATTTCAAACCTGAAATTTCAAACCAGACTACCACTGGATTTTAAATAGTACCCAGAGTTGCCAAATGTTTCTGGGTGGTGGTGATGTTGGCAGCTGGCCAACATGTTCTAGTTGGAGTCGGGCGTGGTGCTGGCGGAGGCTCCAGTGATTAGAGTGAGGACGATCATGTGCGAGTGATTGAGTAACGGTTTGGGTAGGGGCTCGGTCTATATCTTTTTGACCCAGCCCTTGCTAGGCTTTTTGGTTTTTTCTTTCTTCTCATCTTCTCATTCTCATCCCATGTTCAGACATATTCTATTTTGTACTCTTTTCGTGAAATAGAAATGCCTACATTTGCTCAAAAAAAAAGTCGGCTGGCCCAAATTTCCAATTTTTTGTTTGTCTGATGTTAGCTGCCGCCCGTGAAAATATTTGAAGATCAGCTCATTTCCTCTCTCCTCTCCACCCTGTTATATTCGAAACCACCCTTGATGATTGCATTTTAACCATGTCAGGAACTTATCTATATCGTTCTTTGTGCTTGAGTGTGAGTCACTCCGTGGATAAGAAGATGAATGTTGAAGTAATGTAATATCGTGGAGTGTCAAGACTTTTGCAAATCCAAATGTGTGTGTTTTCCCATAGTAAATGATCATTCCACTAAAAATGGTCCATTATATGAAAAGATTCTTCAAATACTGTTCAAAACTCCATTGCTAAGCTTCAAGTATCATTCTTGATAATATAATACATATATTTTACATGTAATAATTCATTCTACTAAATTTAGTGCCTTACCATCTGAGAGGAGTCTTAAAATTTTCAAGCTAGTTAAGGCTTACCGAAAGTGATTCACTATATTATTAATTGGTTGTGCTTGGTTTACTATTTTATGTTTTTATTGTACGTTCTCTTTGATCCCTTTTTGGTTTCATATGCAATGCCATTTTGACTAGTTAGATTTGGTATCTCTCCAGGTCATAATGGACTATGTGCTAACTTCTTTTATCTATGAGTTGTAGACCAGCTTATTTTCGTATGTTACTTCTATGATCATCTAATTTTATTCTAATCACAATTTATACTTTTCCTTTTGTAGTAGATCTAGGTGCCGAAACCTTTTTCTTTCATTGTTCATTACATTCTTGACCCTGAATTATGTTTATATGCTCATGTTTAGACTTTCATTGTCATAGGTTTTGCTCAGTCAGTCTCATCGATTTCGAGCGCTGGTGCTTCTTGGTAGATTCCTTGACATGGGACCTTGGGCTGTAGATCTGGTATTCCTGATAACCTTGTCATTTATTTCAGCTGTTCTAGTCATGCATATTATTTAGCTTTTTTCTCTATGATTGTTTCAAGATTCAATTTGTTTAATCCAATTTACTGTTTATTACTCATTTTGTAGGCTTTGTCAGTTGGGATTTTCCCCTATGTTCTAAAGCTGCTTCAAACAACTGCGATGGACTTGCGGCAGATTCTTGTATTTATATGGACAAAGATCCTCGCACTTGATAAGGTTTGTAATTGTCTCATGATCTCTTTATTGTTTAGTTTAATATTTTTTAATGTGACAGTTTTAAGGAAGTTGGTGAAGAATTTCCATTTTCTGTTCTTTACAATGAAAAGTAACAACATAGGTTACTTACTCTCTCTCTCTCTCTCTCTCTCTCTCTTTGTGGTAATCAGTCTTGTCAAGTTGATCTGGTGAAAGATGGTGGACACAAATATTTCATTAAGTTTCTCGACAGCATGGATGCATACCCTGAACAACGTGCAATGGCTGCTTTTGTATTGGCTGTCATTGTGGACGGGCACCACCGGGGGCAAGAAGCCTGCATTCAAGAAGGTCTTATACATGTGTGCCTAAGACATCTGCAAGTTGCCAATCACATGATGCGCAGACTGAGCCTTTATTTCTTCAGTGGCTCTGCTTGTGTCTAGGTAAGCTTTGGGAGGATTATCCTGAGGCACAGATAATAGGTCTGCAAGCAGATGCACCTGCAATTTTTGCTTCCCTCCTTTCAGAACCCCAGCCTGAGGTATTCATTTATGTTGGTAACCAGTGCTTGCAATCCCTTGTCAATTCTTGCCTGGGTGTTAATATGAAAGTGGCTGTATCAGGTCAGAGCTGCTGCTGTTTTTGCGTCGGGTATGCTTCTTGATGTGGGGTCTGACTCATTCAGAGATGAGATTGGAGGTGATGAGGAATGTGATGATGATGAAAAAACCAAGGCTGAGCTAATCATTGTTAAAAGTCTCCTGCAAGTTGTTGCTGACGGGAGCCCCATGGTTAGAGCAGAGGTTGCTGTGGGTATGTGCACTTCACTTCCTGTTGCATGTGTCACCCAAATTATTTCACTACAGAAAAGATTTCCGTAATTTCACTAGGACTGTGTTCTTGGTTAAATGGTGACAAATCTGCCTGTCATGTGATTGCATTCTGCTATTACAGTCACAGGGCATGGTTGGGGAGTGTTAAAGAATCCTCAAGTGTCTGATTGATTATAACCTGGAAAAAATTAAACACAGTGACACACTGACACTTCCATTTATAATGAGGATCCGGCAAGTAATATAATAGACACATATTTGGTTGAATCAATATATGAAGCAGAATGAATAAAAATTACTAAAATGAAAATGTGTTTGGATGAATATATTATTCTAAAAAATATATACCATTTGCCTTGTATAATTGAGATGACACATCTATATATATACGGCCAGATGATAATAAAATTATTCTGGCAAATATGGACAATATGCCTTGTATAACCAATGGTGCATACATAATATAATCAGTATATAAAATTCCCTCTAGTGCCTATATTTCTCCCACACTCATGTAGCTGATATGAAAATTTTATTATCAGGAAATGTTGAGGATTCATACATATTGGCAAACTAGATACACAGAGGTTGTGTATGTGTGTGTGGTAAATGTTAATATATTTCTATAATTGTAACCCTTCAAGTTACTGAGTAAGTGCATTATACATGGAAGAAATAAATCCACATAGGACACAATGATCATGAGGAAATGGGCTTGCTTGGCAATGTTTGTGTTTCTTTAGGGGGTGTTGGGCATTGTTTTTTTTATTCAGCATACACATGCTAAGGAGGTGAATACAATTTTTTGACAGCTCTTGCACGCTTTGCATTTGGCCACAATAAGCACCTCAAGTCAGTTGCTGCTGCTTACTGGAAGCCATCTAACCATATACTGAGCTCATTACCATCCTTGGCAAATATTAAAAGTCCAAGTAGTGGATATGCGAGTGTAGGCCAGTATATGCATTCTGCGAGTGCTATTTCCTCCCCAATTGGCCCAGTTCTGAGAGTTGGCAGTGACCACACTAGTTCTGGTCTGGATGGAAGGGTCTCAACAAGCAGCCCGCTTGCATCTACTGGAATCATGCATGGTTCTCCGCAATCAGATGATTCTTCCCAACATTCAGATTCCGGTGTATTACTAAAAGATAATGCTAGCAATGGCGTCATCAATTATTCAAGATCAAAACCCTTAGACAGTGCAATGTATACTCAATGCGTATTGGCCATGTATACTCTAGCCAAAGATCCGTCTCCTCGGGTTGCAAATTTGGGGCGAAGGACATTATCCATGATTGGCATTGAGCAAGTTGTGACAAAGAGAAGTATTCGACCCGGTGATTCTCCTTCCACATCTACATCCCCTGCATTATCTGGGCTAGCACGATCGTCATCCTGGTTTGACATGAATGCTGGTAATGTTTTAGATCATCCACATTATTCTTACATTTTAAATTCACTGTTTCTTATATTTTGATTCATATTATTCGGAACGCTCATTTTATTTACTTTTTTTTTCAAGAGCAACCTCCATGGTTTCATATTTTGTAAGCCTCCGAATCATATTTTTGAGTTCTATTTTCCTTTACCAGGTCATTTGCCTCTCACATTTAGAACTCCCCCTGTTAGCCCTCCTCGTCAAAGCTATTTAACAGGGATGCGGCGAGTATGCTCATTGGAGTTTAGACCACACCTGATGAATTCACCTGACTCGGGATTAGCTGATCCACTCCTAGGTTCAAGGGGATCTGGATCAGAGCGTAGTCTGCTCCCCCAATCAACAATTTACAACTGGAGTTGTGGTCATTTCTCAAGACCACTCCTTACAGCTGCAGATGATAATGAGGAAATACTGGCGAAAAGAGAAGATCGTGAAAGATTCGCTCTCGATCGCATAGCAAAATGCCAGCATTATTGTAAGCATCTCTGATGAATTTGTTTAGTCTTGCACCTTCCTTTTGTTAGCAATTGTCTTATCACAATTTTTGCCTTTATGCTTATACCCTTGTATTCCTATATTTAATGGTTAATTGCAGCTGTAAATAAACTGAGCACTCAAATCGCTAGTTGGGACACCAAGTTTGAAACCGGTACTAAAGCTGCTCTGCTGCATCCATTTGATCCTATCGTAGTTGCTGCAGATGAGGATGAGCGCATCAGGTATCCAATCAGTGAAATTTGCCTTTTTTTTAACCAGTAATATGGATTTTTTAAACCAGTAATATGGATTTTTTATAATAAAAACTTAAGTGTACTAACTTTAAGCATTCTTGTGAAAAACTCTGGAAAATGTCTTTTTCTGTTAGTAGTGTGTGGCCCTATCAAGTTTGAAACTGATAAATTTTAATGTGAAAAGTTATAAGGTAACCCATCGTTTTTTAATGTATGAAGTATGTTCTAGTTATGGTATTTTATTACTGTCATATGGCATCGATTAAACAAACATGTATACCTCTTTGTTATATCAGAAATTTCACTTGATAATTCATTTTAGCTATGCATGCCATTTTCAATATTTGTCTCATAAATACCCGAATTATTATTAGAACTGTATAGTTGGCCAGGAATATTAAGTCAATATATATTTATAAAAATGTGAATAATTTTATATGATGAATGATGAATGAAAGACATGAATAATGAATCACATGATTTATGTTAAATCTATCAAGAGATGCTGTGGCTCTTTCCTGCCATTGTTTATTATGTCCGGAAGGGGTCAAACCTTCTTGAACTGCATTATAGAAGCACATAATGTGTAAATGTGCAATTAAAAAGGTTATAGCTTTCCTTATCTGCTATGCTTTGTTTGCATCTAGAATAGGACTAGTGTCTGTATTAATGGTTGCAATTGCTGCTGTCCACTCGCAAAGAATAATTTGATGTCTCAGCAAACTTTGTAGATTTCTAGGGTATGAGTTTTGCAAAATTAATGCAAGAGGCCTTCAAAGCAAATTTTGATGAATACACTGGAAAACTATATTTAGTACATTGTAATACGATGAGTGCCTTTTATGTATTCCTGATCCTATCACACATTCCCTTTATTTCAATTTTAGGCACCATTCATTTTGTCTTTGACGTTCGATTGCATGGTAAATGAATTCATGGGCTAACAGTAGATTCTTATTTGTAATGGAACTGATTGATTAAAGAAATAAAATGTAGGTTGGGAGTTCATTTTATTACTTACAAAGTGCAGATTGCACTGTTAATAAAATTGGTGGACTCCATGTTTGGCTCCCAAAAAAAATGGTTTAGCCAGGGGAAAAAAATATAGTTTATAAAGTTAGCTTATTAGTTGATCTTTTTAGTATATTTTCCTCTGGCAGGGTATGGAACTATGATGAGGGCACTCTTCTGAACAGCTTCAACAATCATGAATTTTCTGATAAAGGAATTTCCAAGCTTTGCCTCGTGAATGAACTTGATGACAGCTTGCTTCTTGTTGCTTCTGGTAAGATTTGCAACTTTAAACTCAGTGGTGTTGATGGTTTTTCTAACAATTAATTATGATGCTGGGTTTTGCTGTGAATTAATGGAATGCATTTATTCCAGGTGATGGCAACATTCGCATATGGAAGAATTACTCTGTAAAGAGTAAACAAAAGCTTGTGACAGCATTTTCTTCGATTCAAGGTCATAAACCTGGTGGTCGAATTGGGAATGCTGTTGTGGACTGGCAGCAGCAGTCTGGTTATTTGGTATTACCTTTTTTTCCCCCAAATTGACATCTAGGGTTCATCCATTCTGGACTTGAGTTTCCTTTTTACAATAAACCATTTCCTGCATCTTGTCTTAAAAGAATTTTATACTTTGTTAAACAGTATGCATCTGGTGATACATCACCTATCCTGTTCTGGGATCTTGAAAAAGAACAGATGGTTGGTTCTTTATCTTCATCATCAGAGAGTAGCATTTCTGCACTGGTAAGTTACCTTCATGGTTATATGTTAGTTGAATGTCAGTTTAGAACTCTTAACTGATTACATGATCTGGAAAATGGAATTGTTTGGAAAGAGGTTTTCTGAGCCATTTTAAAGATTTCTGGATGCTGTCTTTACAATTAATGATAGAAGTGACAGTGCCTGTTGAGGCTAATGTGGTTAACTTTGATGTTAGATAATGACATGTTTGATTTCAGTTGTAATTTGATGCTACTCGTGTGGTTTTTCTTTGTAACATAATTCTTCTAGATTGTAGAGTTAGCCAATGGTGCAACATTTACTTCCCCAAGTAGATATGAATGGACAGAATAGGTTTATTGCTTGCTTGATTTCTTGTATATGTTTTGTATACATGTGTGCTTTTGTTTGTATTGATCCTCCTATATGTATATAATGTTATATGTTAATTTTTTTACTTTGTTTCATCCTATGACCCCAAGGGGAAAGGCTTCCATTACGATAAAACTGGCCTTGGCCAAAACCAAGCGTTTACCACATAAAAGTATTCCAACATATCCATCAACTGACGTCAGCCATGAATTTTTGGGAGGCAAGAGGACAGCTGGTCATAAAAAATAATTTAATCCTCCTGTGAGGCCTTCCTGGTTTCTGAGATGTGCTACATAGCCATCCCCATGTGCAAGACAATTTTTTTGTTGTTTTAAATTCTTTTTGTTTTGCTGTTTTTTTTCCCATCTTGCTTTAACTACTGTTAGGCTATATAAGGTAACATCGGTTGATATCATTTTGTGATTTTTATTTTTCTCTTGATCCCTCTTGGGTTCTTGTACTGCAACCAAATTTGATTATTTTGAGTGTGATCCTTGCCAAATGTTATTCCGCAATGAGTTTCCTACAAGTAATGTGAAAATTTCAAATTTCGATACTCTGGAAGGTATAGGATAGGGAAGCTCGTCGCTGATAAGTGAACTGATATGTGTATGTATATGTCTGAAGACCCTGAAAGTATGGGACAAAGGCTATGATCTATGTTGAAAGATTTATATGATGTCTAGTCATGACGTGAACTGCTTTTTTAAAGACTATTAGAGAAACCTTATTTATAAGAGAACCTTTTTTTCTGTTATTGATTTAAATAAAGTACCAACACTATACAGTAATAGCAGTTATTATGCCTTTGATTTATGAGCTTTTAACTTTTTCCCCTTTCTTTCTAGTGGTAGGGCATTTCTAATGCCCTAGAGTGTAGTTTTCTTTATGTGCACACTATGTTATAGATTACATTTTGTATATATGCTTATCTGCTATCACATGTTGAAGATTTTCTAGTATTTTCCATTCTTGACAAGCTTTTTTCCCTTGATCTTTACCTCTAGTTGCCATCTACTGAGGTATTAAATTTGGTTATTCTGTAGTCTGCTTCTCAAGTTCATGGAGGTCAGATTGCAGCTGGTTTCATGGATGGATCCGTTAGGATATACGACATTCGTACTCCCTACATGTCTGTCTCTCTCTCCAAGTTTCATTTTGAGTTATTCCTTTTTATATGCAATCCTTTTTTTTTAAGAGTAGCTAATCTGTTCTTCATGACATCCGTAGACCTGTTTGTTCAACAAGGCCCCACACTCAGAGAGTAGAAAGGGTTGTAGGGATTGGCTTTCAACCTGGACTGGATCCATCAAAGGTGATTATATTATAGATCAGTTCTCTTTCTGATTTTTTATTATGATCTTCAGGAATGTTAATCCTACTTCATCACTTGGTGTTCAAATTTAAACCCATATCCCTTCATCAGCAATTCAACATGCATGTTTAGTCTACTTATCATATATATATAAAGTCGTATAGCAATTAAACATTACATCATCAATCAATGTATGCAACTTCCATGACTGGATCATGTTTTTTTATTCTAACCAACATACGTGGCAGATTGTTAGTGCGTCTCAGGCGGGTGACATACAATTCCTGGACATCAGAAATGACTCCAAAGCCTATCTAACTATTGAAGCCCACAGGGGCTCCCTCACAGCCCTGGCCATCCATCGCCACGCACCCGTTATCGCTAGCGGCTCGGCCAAGCAAATCGTCAAAGTCTTCAGCCTGGAAGGCGAGCAGCTCAGCATAATCCGATATTACCCGACTTTCATGGCCCAAAGAATAGGCTCCGTCAGCTGCCTCACATTCCATCCCTACAGAGTCCTACTCACCGCCGGGGCTGCTGATGCCTGTGTCTCCGTCTACGCCGACGATGCCCCCCTGTCGAGATGAATCTTTTAGTTTGAAAAAAAGAAGTATTTCTCATCAAAGATTTATGACATGGATGCTCACATCTCTGGAAAAATGGGGACGAACCGAGCGAGGTGTAGAGGCACCTCACCATTGCCGTCGTTTGCTGGCATGTGAAAAGTGTGTTATATATTCGTTTAGCCTCCGCAAAAAGAGGTCGTCGTGCTCGCGGTAACGCATTCATCGTTATCCATGGGAGGCTCTCAACAAAATAATCTGATACAGAGGTCAAAGTTGTATATATCTTGTTTAATGTTTTTTTTTCTTCCTTTGGGTTCTTTGTTTCATATCATTTTTCTTCCCCTTTGTTTTATTTCTGTGAATTAGTTTCATTAATGTCCTTATCTGTAAAAGTGGAATACTCTATGCATCAGAAGTCAAAAAAGTCTTTGTAAGTTAGTGTTTGCATTTGTGTCTGATGTCCCCCAAAATGTGAAGAGTAGTCAATCAACTATCAATTATGTGTGAGCATTTTGTTTCTCTCCCATTCATCACTCTGCTATTGCAAAGCTGGACAGGTTTTCTGCCCCTTAAAAAAATCATTTTGGATGGGTTAGTTCGACTTCATAAAGGAGACTGGTAATTTGATCCAACTGTGTCAAAATAATGTATCTGAAATCGCCGATTTGTTTTAATATTATAAATCAACACACCGAAGTGGAATAAGATTAAAAAGATCTGCTTTTTCTGCACATAATACTTTGTTGTTCTATTTTATGATTTATTATTCAGAACTCTCAAAATTAAAAGGGAAAAATCCAAATAACCCCCCTAAAAACTGTTTGAAATCGCTTTTCTTGAAGTTCATCTAACACTCACTAAACATTTATATAAATTCAAATAACTCTCTGAGTTAAATTTTTGTTGATAGATGAAGAATATTGTGTGAATATTTTATTTTGTTAACCTAATTTGAACATATAGTATATCAAAAACCTTCTATAATTTATTAAAAATATGAAAAACCTTGTGTACATGATAATTTTACTCTCCCCTCAATGGGTAAAATTATCATTTAAATATGATTTTCTACATTTTTAATGCATTGTATGGAAGTTTTGGTATACTATATTCTCAAACAGGGTTAACTAGAAAGAAAATTTGTATAATGTTAGTCTGTCAACGAAATTTTAGATCAAGGGGTTATTTGGATTTAGAGGGTTAAGTGCACTTGAAAAGCCAGGGGGTTGGAGAGGTGATTGGGAGAGAAGAGGAGAGGAAGAGAGAGAGTTAGTCCTTTCTCCTTTTCTCCCCCGCTCCCTACCCCTCTGCCCATCTCCACCGTTCTCTCCCTTCCCTCTCTCTCTCTCTCCCTCTCTCCATTGCCAGCATTCCAACCCCCCTCTTTTTCCTCCCTTCCCTACCCCACCCTTAAAAAAACACAAAAATGGAGGGTTGTTCTGTTAGGTTTCATAACATTTTTGATATTTTATTTTATGGTATTTTATATTATTATGCATTTGGAGTGTCTTAGACTTATATGTGTTTAGATTATATCACAAGTTGCATGTTTTACATAATGGGATTTAATTTTGTTAGTATGTAAGATGAAGAGGTTTAAAATTAGTTTTAGCATGAGGTATTCGGTTTTGAGTTATCTTTCATACAAAAGTGGAATTAGATCATTTGGATTCATATAATAAAAGTTATGGCTGTTTTACCATTTCTGTCCATAAAAGAAGAAATCGCGAGGTCTTCTGTTCATCGCTATTTTTAAAATAGTTGGAGGCTTCTTGTGATCTTGGCTTAAACATAGAAGTTGTAGATATTTTCGTTACTTTCCAACAGAAGTTGTATCATTTGAAGTGGATTCATACGAGAAGATATGACTATTCGAGTCGAGGCTACGCAGTTTTTTAGTGGAAGGGCAGTTTGGTAATTTGTCTGGAATTCTAAATTACATTTGATTAATGGGATAGTCGGTGGAGGATGAGGTTATATTTGGTGTGAGAGAGATGAGGTTATATTTGGTGTGAGAGAGAGTCGTCCGACACTCATTTTCAACGGGGAAATCAAGGAAAATTAGGAAAAAATAGGAAAAGCTTCGTAGAGTATTTCTCGTCCTATAGTGGATAAAGATTCTTGTTCTTTTCATCGTTATTCTTTGTATAACGTTGTTTTATTTCAGTTTTGAATCTAATTTGTGATTTGTGGCTGAAATATGAATATATTTTTATGGTTGAATGAATAGGAATTTGAAGGTTGTTTTTATTGTATTAGTTTAAGATTGTAGTGGGGATATCATGTTTGTCCTGGAAAAACTGAGTATTGCCTGATTTATGGGGTTATATTTAGTATCTAATTGAGTATTATATGTTTTATCCGTGGGTTCCTATTTGCGTGATTTAGGAGCTGGATTAGGGTGAGTCCAACTTAGATTGTAAGTTGTGAGGTGAGTGAATACATCCCTTTTTGTGTCTTCTTGTTTGTTGTCTTTACTCATGTTTCTGCTATGTGTGTGTGTTTTCAAATTTAATTCATATGATAGAATTCTTGGTTGAGAGAATGAGATGATAGTTCGAATGAAAATGGAAGTCCTATTGAATATTTGTCTTCTTTATTTGATGTCCTTGCATGTGTTGCTGTTGTTGTGCATATATGATGACAAATGAATTCTTTTGGGCTGAGTTAAGGTTGGAGGAATGATGGTTGTATTCATTACATTGGTTAAAGGAAAAGTTATGTAACTTAGTAGGTGCTAAAGGAGGCCAACTTGTCAAGTGAAAGAGTGGATTCATGCATCTCTCTAATTATCATTTATTCTCTATGTCTAAAGTGCTACAATTCTTTTTCATGGTTATATATATAATTGGTGATACATTTGTGATTCCAGAAAATGGTGTGTGAATTTAAATGACATTTCCAATTCTATTCATGCTATGACGTTTATAAACATGTGAATTTTTACCATGTGTTGTTAAGTATATGTTTTATCAAGAGATTACAGTTTAAGTTATAAAAATAGTATTAGAAAGGAATGATTCAACTTGAGTTGATCCATATTTTCCTTACCCGATGTGTTTACTCAAAATACTTGCCGTTCTACGTTATGTATGTAGAAAAAGAAATGTGGATGTGGATATGATTATTGTAGACTTTGTGTGCAACTTCTGATAACTCTTAAGCCGTTGAGTGCTGCCTAATATGGATTCTGAAGGGTGTGATGTGATATGATATACTATGTGCAGTTTTCGTTGACTCTTAGGCCGCTGAGTGCCGCCTAATATGGATTCCGAAGAGGTATGATGTGATATGATATACTATGTACAGCTTTCGTTGAGTCCTAGGCCGCTGAGTGCCTCCTAATATAGATTTCGAAGAGGTATGATGGGGCATAATATATTATGTGCAGCTTTTGTTGACTTTTAGGCCTGCTGAGTGCCGCCTAATATGGTTTTTGGAGAGTTGTGAAGCGAGGTTTATGAGTACCGACGAATTATTGTGTTATCATATATATGTATGTGATTGTTAAGAAGTAATTTATAGGGATCTCTCATTGGGCTTAGTGCTCACCCTTTTCATTGGGCTGACGTATTGCACGAGGAGCTTAGAGTCGTGCATCGCCGTCCCACCAGCATAGTAGAGTCGGAGTTCTCATATTCTGTTATGGTCCATGTTGTATATTTCATTTTTGACAAATGGATTTTGTGTACATAAGTTCTAGGGCTCTCACAGGACAGACAATTGTTATATGCATCTTTTGACATTTGTACAATTGTCATTGGCCAGTTTGGCCTTTATATATATATTTTGCTTCCGTTGCATGTTTTGAGTTCTCTGTCTTCTAGTTGCATATTTTGAGTAATAATTTTCTGTATATCAATTTTCTTGTGACGATTCAGAAGACGGCCGCTTCTAGGTCAAGACATGTTCCATCTTCATGAGATGGCTCTAACTTCCTCCTAAATAAATAATCTCATAGCTATAATAATTATACATTGATATATAAAAGTGAAAATCAAATAAACAAACTAATTTTGTTGAACCATAAGTAACAAAAGCTTTGATGATCCATCAATATATTCAATGCCAACAGTAATCAAACCACAGTAGCTTCAAGCCTTCAAGTTAATGAAGGGAAGCAAGACATGATCTCCCTTCAACCATAATGATGCTTGTGTGTATTGCGTGGGGAATCTTCTAAATTCTAGCAGATTATCTACACATGGCAATGTACATGTTTCAATTTGCATCTGTTGCTACAGGATCACCCGGTATTATAGTTTAAATTAGGGGAGGCAGCAAAACATACAATACACAACACATCCACATCTGGCAGTTTTGCAGGATATCCTCCCCGACAAATCGGAACTTCAAATGCAACTTATTTTCTCCCACCAATCATACCAGAGGTGGTAGATGCTCCAAATAAGCTGTTGGAGCTACCACTCGCCTTGAATCCGCCATCTTTATTCTTCATGTCAACCAGATCTTCAAACAACCTGTACGACGGGATAAACGGTTTATTCTGCGTTGTGGGTCCTGTCATCACGCTTTTCTGCACATCTACGGTTGGAGACACTGTAACACTAGCATTCCCTCTGGAACCGAAGGAGTGATAATGCTGTAGAGGCCGAGAAGGCATTTCAGTATTCCCTCTGGAGCCGAACGAGTTGTAGTGCTGCAGAGGCTGAGTAGGCTGTGTGGGCACGTTAGAGGCTGAGGTGTTAGGAGGAGTGGTGTCGGTAGTTGCCCAAGGAGGGGGTGGATAGCTTGAAGAGTATTGATTGTGAAACTGAGATTGTGGCTGAGCCCATGGTGCAACATATTGGTTCATTAGGTAGGGTTCGGACGTATTTGTGTAAACTTGGTTGTTTGGGGGAATGGGTACATGGGAACTACTACTACCTTGGTTCAATGGAGGGGGTGGAGTCTGTGGTGTTAATGGCGTGTGAGGTGAAGTTGAGTTTGGAACTAAAACAATGCTGAGGAAGTCGACCATGTCTTGGTCTATTGTGGTGGTCCTCACGGAGGTAGGTGGGTCGGGCAGTGAAAGTGTGTTGGTGAGCGAGGAACTTGAAGCATCTGTCGTGCTGGGAGTGCTTGGGGCTATCGGGTCGCTCCAGTTATCACCGACTGAAGTTGATGTGCTTTGATGAGCCACTGGCCTGAACTTGGTATTCCTGCAGAAGAGAGGTCACTTTCTGTCATATGGGATGATTAAAATAAATTTAAAAAAAAAATGGTGTTAGACATGTCTTAACCTGCGAGCGAGTTGTGCAAAGTCATCATCTTCTTCGTCCTCATCTTCAGTGATGTGATGGCCATTGACAGCAGTGATGGATGAAGTTGAGGCGTTTGTTTTTGGGCTTGATTCAGAATTTTCAAATTGTAGGGGTGGGCTGCATGGAGATGGTTCAGGTGGCAAAGGATGACCAGAGGCTATTGCATCGTGTGTTGCCAACAGATTTTGTAGGTTGTCATTTATTGACAGACCTTGGAATAGGAGCTCCTCATCTCTGTTCATGGGGCATGAAGATAAAAATCATCGCAAGCCAGTGGTTCAAGTTGCACGCAAAACAGTTGCTAGATGTTAATATAATACTAGGGAAATTCTCTGTAAATATGAAAGAACATACCCAGTTGAGCTTAGCAATTGCATGAGCTTTTTTTGGTTGGCACGACATTGGCTAACTAGGTCCACAATCACTTCATCTTTAATACCCTACACAAAATCAAGATAAGCGCACAGATAGTTAAATTTACTTGACAAGTTTTAGCATGTATAACATTTTTAGCTTTTTTACAGGGCATTTTATATAAACATGGAAGCATGACTCTAGGTTTTGGCAGATACCAAAACGCATCAGCTGCTATCGGTATCAATTTTAACCAGAATGGGACCATTGTGTACAACCATCATGTCTGTTGACCCTGATACTGCCATGGGATGAGATGTATCCGATTGATATCTGTGTCAGGACATAGATGTTTTGGATACACAATGACTCGAGGGAAAGAAAACTATACTCCAAAAATTTATCCATCATCATATCATAGAGTTAATTTGCCAAACTGCTTAGAAATCTCCATGAACAAGTTCTTAGAAAGTTATGCAATTGATTTGTCACAAAGAATATATAGCGGGATTCAAAATTTACTTGCGTATGAATATAAGTTAATATATCTCCATAAAGGATGATAGTAAAAAGCAATTGAAAGGTTGAGACCAGTATTTAAACACAAATGTAACCTAACCTAAAAAAAAAATTATACATAGATCTCTTACAGATATTTTTGCTACTTCTAGATTCTAATGAATGTCAAAATATATTATGGATTTTCTCTGGATGTATTGCAAATCGGGTCAAACACTACTTGTATCTAACAAAGGTATAATATCCAACACTGCATACCTCCGCTGTTATTTAACACCTGCCTGGAGTTACAAACATATAAATATAAGCAATAAAGATCATCTGATAATATTAAAAGGAGATAAAACGTGGTTCATGGTTTGAGGTGATTGGTACCCCTCTACATCATATAAGGATTCACATTTAATGCCACAATTAAACTAAGAAGAATTAAGGCAGGGACCTAGGAAGTCGTTTATGGCTTTTATGCACAATAGTGCTTGCCTAGTGCTGACAGCCTGATGTTAAGTGGTTAAATGGTCTGATTACTAATGGGATATCTTGCTTGGTGTAGGCTTTCCTTTGTTTGCTTCTGAGTGTGTGATGATGACAAATACAATGCTAACAAAATGCTCTTTTACTTTATAGAACTCTCTCAATGGCTCAAACCTCATCTCCTTCAATTTCATTATTTTTCTTGGTTAAAAACAGCACCAGAAAATCTTTCTTTCTGCACAAATATGCCAAATGAAAACAACCCTATTATTTATGCACATCACATCAACATGTTTAAACACAGAGAAACCACAACAAATATCAACCATAGTATTTCCATATCCTGTAGAACCATACCAAAATAAAACAAACATGCAATAAGGCTAACCTCACAGTTGTTTGGATCCACAGCTTGTAGCATGTCAGAGAGAAGTTCAGTAACACCCTTCATTGACTCTAGGTCTGATAAACTGAAGAAAAATGAAACAAGCTACACAACGGAGTTTAAAGAATATGTAAATTTAAGTACCATGCAAAAAACAAACTCAAAATTTACCTCATATTTCCCATTTCAGATGACATTGCTTCATCAAGTGTAATGGAAGAAGTATTGGGCATTCCATATCTTGGTTGAGGATGTCTGATTGTTGGATGCGTGACTGGAGGAGTAAATATTGGAGCTGCATCTGGAGAACGTCGTGGAAATTCTACCCCAGATCTCTGCATATTATATGGTTTTCAAAATCACTGCATTCTTTTCCTTGATTGCAACAGGATTCAAAATATAGTGCTATTTGATTGCTCAAAAATATTCGTATTCATATTAGTGGCATATCGCAGTATGTGAGCTATGATGTTACCCCTGCAAGTGTAATGAAATACTAATAAATTTGAGTTTTGATTGATTCCCATACCTTCAAATCTTCATATGCCCAGTAATATTGTGGATATTTTCCTCCAGGTCCTCCAAAGGCTTCTTGCCAGGAGTCCAACAACACCAAAATTTTATCCCTCACTTGCATATCTGTCTGTTAAAAAAATCCAAACCAATTCTAAATCATAAAAAAAAATCAACATGTGTAGAGACCAGAAATAAAGAAAAATAAAATAAAAAACATTGCCTGTAAATTACTAACACAAACCCATGTTCAAAAAGAAATTGTTATGATATGAACCAAAAACATTTCTGAACCTTAAGACAGTAGTACTCTATAACTAATACACAAAACCAGTACTTAGAAACTCACCCTTTTTTTCACAATTTTGATCATTTCTTGTAAGATATTCCGATCAGCAACTTGAAAATGTACATAGTCACCACAATTTTTAATCATCGTCTCTAATAACTGCAAGGACAGATCAAATGATAATACAAACATTATGTGATTCCTGATTGATGGCCAATATAATCTCATATGGAGGTAAGTGATGCAAGGTGAACCCAAAAATTAACAAAACATAAGGTGATTTGCACACTGTACTGAATTCACTCAAGGAATATCATTAATAGGTTTTCTAAATCCAAAGATGCGAGAAAACTTTCCTAAAAGTAGTTTACCAGGGTTCTTCTTCAAAAGATTTTCAAGAAAATCACATGATTATTATGTAATTATCAGTCAAATATCTAGAAATATAATCCGATGCCTGCAGGTATCAGTCAATATGTATGATATGAGTGGTGTATTAAATACCTATGAATATGACTCCCCACCTGGCAGGTATCAGTCAACATGTAGGACATGAATGATGCATTGACCAATGTACGTGAAACATAGATTTTTTAAAAGCATGCATCATACCCACAATATGGCAAACTCCCCTCTACCTGTCAACTAGTTGACACCAGGATGGAAGGAAAAAATGAAGAATGACCAGCAGATGAGTACAAGGTCATCTAATGTGATGTTTTGAAGGAGATTTTGCTAATTTATATTTTTGAAATCATCAATAGCATTTTTAGGATACCTATCAGCCTCTACGCAAGGAACAAACAATACATATTTCGGTTAAAATGGACCAAGACTACCGAGCTTTAAAACAAAAGTGTTATAAGTGTTACTTATCCAAAAGATCTCTCAACCAGACCCATGCTATTCAAGAATTACATGATGTTTTATCCCAAGGGCTATAAATACGTCTTGCCCATAATATATTCATTTGAGTGAAAAATAAAATATATATCTTATGGGCAACCATACTGTCACATGAAATGCACATGACATGCTCAAGCAGTACAAATTCTAATTATCAAGCATGCACATGTACAATCCAGCATTAACAATTAACAGATTTGAAATTTTAAAAAGCATGGTCCTTACTATCAGGGCAAGAAATTGAACCCTTGAACTTTTATGTTGGAGGCGCTTCTTCACAGCTTTGACTACATCTTTCGCTTGCCTGGTTCAGTACCAAAAAAAATTAAACACATATGGAATCATCTCATACTACAACTCAAGCAAGGGATCATGAAGCATCAAGACACATAATCATGTGAGTAACATCAATGCAGAGGAAGAAAAAATTTCACCATAACAAAAATAGATTTATGAGAAAAAGGGAGAAATTATTTTAATAACATTTCAAATTCTGATCCCTAAGACAAGCAAATTTCAGTTAGTCCAAATTTTAAGCTTTCAAACATAAAAATCCATAGTGGTAAGAGACGACCAAAAAAAAAAAAATCTCACAACTGAAATTTCAAAATATTATAATTCATTAACAATCCACAAAGCAAATGGTAATTTTATTCACTTGTTCTAGGAATTGTTACTAAACATGGTCACGTAGTTTATTATAAATAAATTAAATTGTTTCAATCAAAGAATTCCCTTTGAAGAAGAGATCATCTAATACATTACGCACGAATTCTAGTAAAAATGTCACATATTATTCTTAACAATTTTTTTAAAAAAATTTTAAGCTACATTTAACAACACAGAGAACATAATAATACACCACCAACTTTTCTCAAAACCATAGTAATTTTTTTAAAAAAAATGTACTTTGTACAACCCATGTAATACATAATTTCTTCTGCAAACAGTAATTTCTGCTATACCAAAAAAATGTTAATTTTGATGAAAATAATTAATGATGATAATAAAAATAAATAAATTATTATCAATAACGTTATTTAATTCCGATAAATATAATCCCAAAAATTCTCCAACAAAGTCACAAAAAATTCACCACAGAATCGAAACAAAAACCCTAAAATTCAATGATAACAAAAACCACAACTTCTCCAACATCATATACAATCTAAACAAATAAAAATAAAAAGAAAAGCCTTCCAATTACAAACACAAAACACAAATAACCACACGAAGCTTCAGATGATCACCAGTGATCAGAATTGATGGAGTCGCAAATCTCCATGTTCATGGTCCAGTCCGGGCCGATCAACAGATCGCTCGTCGCCTTCTCCACCCTAACCGTCGGCGACGCCGTCGACATCTCTCTCAAACCGAAAAAAAACCCTAAAAAAACCCTAAAAAGGGAGAAGAAGAGCTCCTCTTTTTATCTCTGCTTCAGCTAATGATGGAAAGACCAAAAATAAAGAAAACAAAACATAAAAAGAAATAAAAATAAATAAATAGCGGATATATAAAGCACTTATATATTCACCCGAAAATACCGGTTATAGCCGGTTTAAGCGACGATTTGACGGGTGGTGGGGTGAGAATGTAAAATCGGGCGTGACTTTATCATTTGGGGGCATGGCTCGATCAGGTCCACCGGTTCAACGGTTGGATTCCGAACAAAGATATTCGTCTTTTTTACATTGGTTTATCGGGGGCGGCTGATCGGGGGCGGCTGATGCCACGTCAGGGTGGACTTTTGTCCGGTACTTTTACGGTGAGATTACTGACAAGCCCTTTCATGTTAGGATTATTAGCAGAAGGACCTCTAAAGAAATACTGATATTTTAAGAAGATATATATACCCGAAAACCACCGATATTGTAGGCTGTATCGCATGGAGAATAATTTAATAAATGGATATTCTAAAAACAAAATAATATTGTACATTTTTAGAAATAATGTATTTAGAGTATTTAGATGATTTTTTAAACATAACAGTTCTCTAAGAAATTTTATAATTCAGAAAATTATGTTAAATGTTGGATAGCTAGTCAAAATGTCTTGGCTAAATATACTATGTTATTCATAAACCTAACCAAATTCTATCTTTGGATAATTAATAAATTAATTTTGTTATGTAAATGGATTTTCTTGTGTTTTTTAAACATGTACTTTTTTTTAATTATCAATTTAACTTACGTGTGTGTGATGTGATAATATTTTATGAGATGATATTTATTTTATCAGTATTAAATATAAAAATTAATAAAAGGTTTAAACTGTGCTACAACTTGTTAAATAATTGTTTGGGGATCAAATATAATATTCTAATAACATTAAAAATATTTTTATTATTTTGTTGTAAAATGATATTAGAATGTTATTTTAATTTTATACCATGATTATATTATATTAATATAAAGGAGTCAATTGTAGGATATAATAGTACACTTGTATTATTTTTATAATCATGTGAGACATTTATTAGCATCTTAGGTATAATATAAAAGCGTTTCTCGTAAATTTAATATTATTAAATTTCAATCTAACCAATTTAACCAATTGATTCCTAATTTAACATATGAAATAAATAAATTTAAATAAACTAATGATTTTTTTATTTTAAAAAAGGTAGTAAATTACTATCCTAAATTCATTGATAGAACTTGAAATTACAAGAGAAAGACAACATATTTTGAACTAATGACTTTTAAGAACCAACATTGTATATACACAAGATTGTATATCTATAATTATTCTTATTATCATATTTTGAGTAGCATTACGAGCAAGGATAGACATTGGAAATGTTTGTATTACTCTTTTTTAATTTTTGTCTCATGTTGCACGTCAGCTGGATAAGGACGTGCACTTTTGGTGGGCTTTTTTTAAAACCAAAGAAAGAAAAATCCATTGATTTGACGGCTGATAATTCTCGAGCGGCGGCCCGGATCGTCTGTTTGATGGGCCCGGGTTTCTCTGTTTTTGGATTACGTTTCAAGTGGGACCCACGGTTTGTCCAACTCAATATCTCCACCGTCCAAAAAGCTAAAAAAACACACCAAGAGGTTTGGCTACTGTCCACGTGTTTAACATTTTTTTTTTTGTGAAAACAGTTTTTTTTATTTTTTATTCAACGAGAATAACTTGGTAGTCTGAGGAATACATATATTTAAATAATGCGATAACAATGTACTTAACTTGACTTATTATTATGCTAAAGAATATTTTAAAGAAAAGAATAAACAAAGATGGGGGAGTAAACAAAGTATTAAAAACTAAAATCTATTTTAATAATCCGTCGACATTTGAAAAATATGATGTTATATTTTAAATCATGTATTTTAAAATGTGTCGAAACAATAACAAGTCAAAATAAAATTTTCATTAGTAAATTATATTAATTGTTTGGGAGATGTTTTTGTTAATTTTTTAGTTGAAGATCATTTATAAAAATTTTAAATTGATGCATATAAACCAAAACGTGTATTCACCAACATGATTAGATGTGGTATCATCTCTCATTCTCTCTCTTTCCAACCACCCAAGTGTTGGTGGTTTTCATGCCTGCATATAAAAGGCTTTAGAAATCGAGAAGTTTTATAATGGTAGGCATCTACAACGGGCCGGCCTGACCCTCCCGAGACCAAAAAGACCAACTCAACCCCTGCCAACGGGCCAGGGCCTGAACAGGTCTGCAGGGCTGGGCCCATGCTTCGATCAGAAAAAGGAAAATGAAAATGTTAGACTTAGTCAGATTCACCAATCAAAATTAAGATCTTACATGTTTTTATTTATTGTTTAAAAATGAGTTTTATTAACGAGTGATCTCTAAGACATTGGTTAACTCTCATTTATTAGTTTATTACTCACATTTTTGGTAACCCAGCAAATTTAATTATGACATAGATCAATGAAATGAAAGATTTTTTAAAATACCAACAATACCCTTTAATAATTTCATCATTTTTTTTCTCCTTCCCTCCTTACCCAAATTTTCCTTATTAGATAGATTGCTTTTTGTGCATGATATGTTATGTTTGGTTAATTGGATTGATTTAACATGTTTCGACTACAAACATAACCATGTAGACAACGCAGAAAACAAGTTGTGGACATATCTGTTGTGGGATTGATAAAAGAATCCTGCATTGAATATGGTTTCCTCATCTAAGGACCATTGAAGCTTTTATCTTTGCGTTTTTGAGAGCTTCAAAAGTATTTTATTTTTATAGATATATTTTTTCATATTTTTATAAGTTTTTGTTTTTAACATGTTTTTTTTATATAGAATATGGGTGTTGTATGGATTTTTTTTACTTCTATAGTTCATTAAAAAAAAATATGTGTGTGGTTATTTAATTCATTTTTGTATTATATTTGGTTCATGGTTGGTGTTATAGGTCTATGTATCATGAAAGGGGGCGGTTATTCTGACCCCACCACTTCATCCACCCACACCCCCCCCCCCCCTTTTTTTTTTGTGTTTCTAACCCACCCCTCCCCCTCCCACTCCCACCACCCCATCACCACCTCCCTCTCCTCCCTCCACCGCCTCCGAGACCCCTCCCACAACCACCTCCCCTCCCACCACCACCACCTCCGAGACCCCTCCCTTCGCCGCCTCCGAGACCCTCCCCCTCCCACCACCACCATGCCCTCCGCCGCCTCCGAGACCCCCACTCATAGGTCGGCGGCGTTCTTGGAGGCAGCAGAGGGCGTGGTGGGTGGTGAGAGGGGGAGGTGGTGGTGGTGGTGGTGGTGGGAGGGGGAGAGGTCTCGGAGGTGGCGGAGGGAGGGGTCTCGGAGGTGGTGGTGGTGGGAGGGGTGGTAGGGGTGGTGGTGGTGGGAGGGGTCTCGGAGGCGGCGGAGGGCGTGGTGGGGTGGTGGGAGGGGGAGGTGGTGGTGGTGGTGGTGGGAGGGGGAGGGGTCTCGGAGGCGGTGGAGGGAGGGGTCTCGGAGGTGGTGGTGGTGGGAGGGGTCTCGGAGGCGGCAGAGGGAGGAGGGGGAGGTGGTGGTGGTGGGAGGGGGAGGTGAAGGGGTGGGTTAGAAACACAAAAAAGAAAAAGAAAAAAAAGGGGGGGGGGGGTTGGGTGGATGAAGTGGAGGGGTTGAAATAACCGTCCCCATCATGAAATTGTATCAAACATGAAGAATTTAAATTTTGTTAGACATAAAAAATTGGTTAAGGAGGGAATAAGAAAAAAAAAAGGTGAAAGTAATAAATATGGGTATTGTTGGTATTTTAAAAGATCTTTATTTTATTGATCCTATATCATAATTAAATTTGTTGGGTTACTTAAAAAGTGAGTAATAAACATCATCTAATAAGGTATATATGTTTTAATAAGAAAGTGCATATCGCTTCCTTTCGAATTGTATGAACTCATTTTCAGTAAGTGTAAGAAAATATTTAATGTGGTATATGCAATAACATCTAATGAGGTATATGTTTCAATGGATTTCTAACGTAGTATATATAGGACAGTGTTGTGGATTGAGAAAAAAACTGAGTATAATAACACTCAAAAGAAAAATTTGAGCGGTAGGATTTCACTTGCTCCCCGTACTTGGTGGGCCTCCCATGGGCCCACGGAGCCCGCCCGACCGTACTGACTGGCCCGTTAACATACATCAAACAAACACTATACTTGTAACAATACAACACAATTCAAAATTAAGTTCTCTTCACAATGATTACTGTATTGCATGCACCGAAAGTACCACAAACTCGTATTAGAGATTACAACATATATATGTATATATATATATCAAACTCATATTAGATATTACAACATATATATGTATATATATATATATCAAACTCATATTAGATATTACAACATATATATGTATATATATATATATATCAAACTCATATTAGATATTACAACATATGTATATATATATATATATATATATATATATATATATATATATATATATATATATATATATATATATATATATATTACGATTTACCCTCATTAAAATGGAGATAGGCTTTTAATTAGAACCTATGAAACCATCTCTCACTTTTTAGTAATCTCATCCAGGATCACAATGAGTGCAGTAATGAAGGCACAGCCAACATTGGGAAACACAGTCACCTTAAACGTATCCTTAGGAAGCAAGAGGTTGGTCATAGTGTATTTCCTACTCATCTGCATGTAGAGAAGTATCAAGCATGTCATTGGATTAGATACAAATTACATATATATGCTTTCAACACATACAGATATTATTGGATATATTGATTTCAGAAGGGATACAAATACGTATATTTTTAATTATTGACATGCTTATATATTTCAGTTGGGGGGATGATATCAAAGGGAGATAGTATATTTGAAAACATCGACGACTGAAATCGAGATTTTACGTCTTCTTATCACATAATTTTTTATTTTTTCAGATATAAATTCAAAACCAAAGGCATAAATAGGAGGAGAATAAGTGAAAGACAAGGGATGAATGAGAAAAAAAAATTAAGCTTTTTACAAGAATGAAAAGCTTTTTACATGTTTTTACAAGAAAGAAATCAAACCTACTTATTATTCCCTGTAAACAAAACATGTTTTTCTGTGAGCCTCGTATTTATAAGATGTGATAACAGATGATTTGACATGTGAATCCTTCTTATACCATTATCAAATGAAATAATACAATTCTAGTAGAGATTTGCAATATTAATACCAGTTTATTTTCACTTATTCTGATATAGCTATACCTACTTATTCCCCGACAACAAACATGTTTTTTTTTCAACTTATTCACCTCTATTCTTCCTTGTCCCCCCACGTATTCTGCTATCCAATCTATTCATCCAAACAAAGACATGCATGGAAGGAGCTGAGCATATATTATGTATGAAATAAAATAAATAACCTGTGCTATGGCGGCAGAAGAGTTGGCAAGTGAGACGGTGCACATACGATCGGAGTAGTTGCCGAAGACCTTAAAATCGCAGACGTCTTCGCGGCTGTGTTGGGCCATGAAGACGTGTAGTTCTGTCAGAACTTGCAGAAATGATGACCTCTTCACACTGAACAATAGGTCTTTTGATTCTATGCTGTCTCCTCTGTACACTTGCCATCGCTTATGTAAGGTCCACAACTGATCATCATCACACAATTATGAACCAAATATTTAAAAACATATAATAAAATGAATCCTTAATTGTTGATTTTGAAACTCATCACACAGAGAATAGAGAGCTTTAATTTGCTGGGGATATAATGGGGGCTTTTATTTCAACCCCCTTCAAGTACTCAACCCACCCCTGAAAAAAATTGAAAATTTTAATTTTTTTGTTAGAGAGGAACCCACCCTGAGCCCTTTTCTCCTGCTGGAAGCTCTTCGATGCCGTGAGCTGCGGCACCTCCTAACGGTGGAGGGACGAGATACTGGAGGAGAAGTGCGAAGGAGAAAGAGCTTGGGGTGGGTTCCTCTCTAGAAAGAAGGGATGGAAATAAATGCCTCCTTAAGTGGTGGGGTAAGGAAATAACCCGAGTGGAAATTAAATATTTGAGAATAATTTATCTCATTTGTTATAATAAAATAAATTCAAATAAATTAAATGCATTCGGTTGTTCTACATAAATATTAGAATAATTTTTTCCTTGTTTTTTTGTCATAGTTCTAACAAATTTATAATTAATAGACTTTTTATCTACTAAAATTAGAAAAATTTATACTTAATTTTTTTTTATCAACTTACTAAACTAGTTTTCATTGTTTTAATTAAGTTAGATTATATGAATGCATTTAATGCATTCATTCACTTGTGCATTGATTGGATATATAAATGTGATGTAACTTTGTCGTAGCATATTAATTTTTGGTGTTGATTCATATTCCTTTTTTATTTGGAAACACTCGATGGTTTCATATTCACACTTTCACAATCATTTAAATTTTTTTTCCTGATAAGAATAATAATCATTTGAAAAATGTAGAGATGATCCTGATTTGGTCAAATCTCAAAATTATATATAATATACACGTATTAAACATTAGTTACACGCGTAGAACAGCCTGTCAGGCTGTCCGGAAATGTATATCCACCATAAAATAAGTTGAAAAAGTCCATGAATACAACCTCCCTAGAAAAGAAAAAAAACAATTTCGCATAATTGCCTGCATTCACCATGTGAAAGCAACACCACATTCAATTTTTAATTTTTTAGGGGTTTTTACAAATGTACCCCCCAAACATTTCAATATTAACAAAGTACCCCTCTTATAACTCTATCACCACAAATATATTACTTGGAAAAGTAAAATTGTACATGAATGCCTTTTGAAGGGTCTTTATGCACATTATAAATATTTAATATTTTACAAAAATTCCCCTCAAGTAGCGATGCACCATTTATGCTTTTTTGAGTAGAAGTGCAATTCGATCAGTTTGGTTCAGTATTTGCAAGCCTAAATTAAACCAAATCATACTCACATCTAATCCGAAAACCGAACCAAATCGAATTGAATTGTTAATAATAAACATATATATACCTAATTATGTTTTTTTTTCCTTTCTACCAGTTTGGGAAGGTTAGGGTTTTTTTTTGTTGATTTACAACTTTACTAAATATATAAAATTGATAGTATAAATCAGTATATTTATTTTTTTATGAATATTAATACCCTAACAACAATATAGTTTTTAAAATAAAAAGAATGATATAACTTAACATGATTATGAATAATCATGTTGTAAATTTAATTTGGTTTAGTTTGATTTTTTTGAAAGTAAACCTAACTTAAACTAAAGTAGATCAGTTCATTAATTTTTTAATCCATACTCAAACCAAACAAGTACTAATCCAAATCCAAATCCAAAAAATCAGTCTGGATCACTTCAAATTCGACCCTACTTTTGAGGGGTATTGCTGATAATAGTAATTCATTTTCACTAAATGAGTTTTTTTTAAAGGGTCCCTTTTAGTTATTGACCCGCAACCACTACTGCTGTATGACTTCCACACACACACCGCCGTCAGATCAGGATCCAACGGTGCAGATCTCAAAATCAAAATGAGAGAGAGAGAGAGAGAGAGAGAGAGATTGACCGACCTTCTCTTTCATGGTGAGAATGGGATTGCCGACGGCGTCGACCAAGACCCGTCGGTCCCTGACTCGTATGGCCCTCCCTTTAACCTTGAAGACGACGCCGCCGTCGGAGTCGGTGACGACGAAGTCGCCGCCCGATAGACTGATCGGTCTCTTCGTGACCGTCAGATCGACGTGGTTGGGGAAGCAGAACTGGGAGCCTAGGACGGGGACGTAGGCGCTCACTACTGCTGGTGGAGGACCCTCCATTAATTATTATTTTGAATGCTATGAATATTCGATTTATACAATGTATAATGTATCTTCGAAAGAGAGAGCACTTTTTAGAGGATATATTTATATGTATATATACAAGGAGGGTGAGCTTTGGTTTCCTAGGGTTGTTCTTAGTTGACTGGGAAGACTTGGAAATGTTTGATCACACAATGAGTCGTCGACCAACTTGGCAAGTTGTTGTACTCATTAATTTATATTGTGGGACCATTGAAAGTCATGTTATTAATTAGACTCATGATATCTATGCCCCAAAATATAAGTCTCACTCACAAGCCTTATGAGGTATATCATCTCATTGGTTGGATTGTTGATTTTTAAAAAGGGTAAAATGACAAAATACAACCATTCATTAAAAATCTTTCTCATTAACCCAAATCCCCTTTTTTCTCTAATCAGTTACCAATTTTTCATATTTACACCAAAATTTATGTATTCCAAAATTTAAATTTTGAAATTCTTACTCAGTAACTCAATTTTCAATTACACTCATATCTTACCTAAATTACATCAAAACTTACCTAAATTGTTTTTTTTATATCAAAATCATTCAAATGGCTACTGTTACATTCATGAATGTAACAAAAATAACACAGATTTTAAAAATTAGTTGACTGTTACATTTTTTTATCAAAAAACTTATGTGTAGTTGACTATTACATTTATGAATGTAACAAATATAAATCAATACATGCATACGGTTAACTGTTGCATTTACGAATGTAACAAAAATAATACAGATTTAAAAAATAATTATTTACATTGTCAACAATGTAGCAGTTTTAGCAAACAAACTGTCCATTAAAAAAAGTAACAATATGGAATGTTACATATAGATATTGAGACAAAAACAAATGAAATTGTGAAAAATGATATTCAATACATGAAAAAAATTAATGTTCAAACATTTAAAATAAAAGACAAAACACAATTCGATTACGAATCTAATAATATCAAACATGATCCGAGAGACATTGAGGTGAGATCCAAATATAAAAAAAATGATTTCGTACCTTCTAAAATTTCAAAAATAGAATTTCAGATATGTCTATGTGTTCTTAATATGCAAAATCTGTTCCAAAAATATTAATATTGATGTATGATTTTCAGAGTTAATTAATGATGAATAAATACATGATTTTCTAAATTAAATGATACTCCAAAATCATAGGGATTCATGTTGAGGTACATAATAGATAATGCCCTATTGTCCAGTGGCAGAGCGAGAATTTTTATAAAGGGGGGGCCTAATATGACTTATATATATATTTTTTAAAATTATATCATTATGTTTTGTTATTTCAATAGCATAAATTAAAAATATGTATAAAATGAAATGAAAGCATTCATATAAAACATATCACTGAATAATTATAAAAAATAATTATTATATTTGAAAATGATATGTCATATTTCATATTGATGATTCATAAAAAAAATGTTAAAACATAAATCTAATAAGCAATACATACCTTTAAATTTGACTTCGATTAGGTTTCATATTCTGAAAATGTTGAATGATTTGATTATTTTAGATATTTATACAAATATTTTAAAATTTAAATAAATTAGTAACAATGATAATCAGGTAAAAGGAAAAAATTATATACCTTCAAAGTATTGATGGAAGAGAAAAGGATTATAGATTGTAGATTATCAATTGTGAGACATTTAATGGAACAAAAAGTAAAAATTATTTAGAGATGAAGATTGATATTAGAAACAGTTGAGAAATAAAAGAAAAAAAAATTTAAAAATTTATTTTTTTCAAGATGGACACCTAGGTGAAGACGTTGAGAAGTGGAATCCGTGCTTCTATAGCTGTTTGTGAGATATGGATAAAATGAAAAAGGAGAGTTAAAAATAATGTGAGTGGCTGTTTTAATTTTATTTTATTTAGTTGTGAGTGGTTGTTGTTTAGAGAATTTCATATGTAGGTGGGGCCTATGATTTATGGACCCTAATTAAAATTAACTTACCATAAAAAATTAAAAGGACCTAGAAATAAATGAAAATGACATGAAAATAAATAAATAAAATTCAGGGGTGGCACATGCCCCCCTGATCCTATGGTGGATCCACCACTGCTATTGTTACATCATGAGACCTAGTTTGGGGTATGTGAAATTGGAATCAAGGAATCATTATTGTATTAATTATATTGTATGTATGACCTCGTACAGTGCCCCTTATCCCTTGTCTTAAAATCTGACTGGATGTAGCTGATTGAACCTTTAATTAAAATTTTTAGAAACCGGTAAAAACAAATAATTAATCCATCTACTTTATTGAGAATTGGATACGAATTGATTGAACCCTTAACCTTTTTATTTTTCTAGTTTAATGAATAGTTTGATTTTTAAAATAATATTTTCTAAAAAATTGTATTCAGTTTGAATCTATATCAGAAATTATTTGATATTATATATATATGCTACACTATTCCAATACAAATATCTCGATTAATTGTAGTATTGAAAATTTTAAAATCTATTGCATTCTATTTGAAGTAGACTAGCTAATTTAACAGTAAAACTTAGATTTTAAACTAATTTCATTTCACTAACACATCACATAATCATCGTTTAATTTATATTTGAACATATAAATTATCTTAAAAATATGTCTTTTAATTCACGAACCATATAAGATATAAATATTAAATATAAATGCATTGATATACTTTATCAGATGCCTTTAATGACATGTTTGATTAGCACTTTAATATCGATTCACATTCATGTGAAACAATCAACATATTCAAAAGTGCAATATTGATCAATGTCATTTAATATCACGTCAACGATCGCATATTGATTATTCCTACATTCCTACCCACGCAATTTGGGTGGCTTACGCAATTTGGGTGGCAAAGTTGACCTATAAAAGTAGATAAATATAATTAATTAATTCAAAGCTTATTTCTAGCAATGTACGGATGGATACATATACTACTTTTTTATAAAAACATATACTACTTTCATAAGTCAAGGACATGTATTTAGAAAAAATTAAGATATATACGAAATACAAATAAACCTGAACTTATTGTAACATTTTCTTTTTATTAAATGTGCACAAGTGTATTTTTACAACACTGCACACTGCCCCCAAAAATATCTCTATCTATAAATGCATTCAAACATCTTCACATAATACCCAACTTAACTCAAGCTAACACATATAAGCAAATAATCAAACACTTAATCACCCCAAGAAAACAAAAACATAAAACTTGATCACTCATATGTCATTATCGCCCATCCTGTCCCTGTTAATCTCATCCAGGATCACAACAAGTGCGACGACGAACGCGTAATCGATGTTCGGGTACACCGTCACCCCGAACGTGTCTCTCCCCATCAGTACATTTGTAACTGTGTATTTCCTCTTCATCTGCACCATCATTCATCAATTAAGTTTAAATGACAAAGTTAATTCATTTTATAATCAGACAATCATTATTATTATTGTTGTGCGAACACTACTGTTTGTTACCTGGGCGACGATGGTGTTAGACTCGCCGACGCAAATGGTGCAGGAGCGCTCGAAGAAGCTGCCCTTCACCTTGAAATCGCAGACGTTTTCGCTTGTGTTGGAGGCCAAGAAAACATCCAGTTGCGTCTTCAACAGCTGGATGAAGGAGGATTTCTTCGCCGTGAAAAGCAGGTCACTCGAGTTCGTGCTCTCGCCGCGGTACACTTCCCAGCGATCGTGTACGGTCATTATCTGATCACCGATTAATGATGTTAAGAAAATGTTTATCTAATAAAGTGCACACATTTTTGTAAAATTAATAAATAAAATGCATGCTAAAATAATTGAATGCATACCTTAATATATTTTTCTTATATTTATGAATAGAATACAAACTCGCATCATAGAATACATATTGTATTTAATTTAATTAGGGTGTGCTTGGTTGCACGATTGCACAGTTTTTGTGATTGCAAGAAACTATGTCCTGCAATCGTGCAAGCTAAACAGTTTTACTGTAGCAGTCTCCGACAAACAAATAGTATCCAAAAACTGTGATTACAAAAATTGAGAGGGAGTGAGCTTCTTGTAAAATCAATTTTAAAATCCAGATTCTCACATAATAAGTTTTACAATCGTGCAACCAAACACATTCCTTAGCCCCTGTTTGGTTGAGGATAAGCCGAGTATATATGTGAATAAGTAAGAAGTAAAGCAAAAAAGGTGTTTGGATGAGTGATATAACATGGTATAGGTATGCTAGAATAAACTAGTATAAAGTGGTATAGGAGATTCTAACCAATCCCTGTAATTAAAGTTATTCTAGATTATTCCACCCAAAGAATAAGTGGGCCCACTGTCAAATCAACTGTCATCACCTTTTATAAATCACATGTCAAATCAACTATCATTACTTTTTTACCTTTTATAAATTCTTATCCATACTTTATTCACATTTTGACTCAAACAACAAAAAATTTATTCTTACGTTTTTCAACGAAATAATTCAAAACACAACCAAACACAAAATCACTTTATCCTTATTTATACTAAAATAATCATAAACATAAGAATAATTTAATTCTCGAACCAAACATAGGCTTAAAGAATTAACATATTGAGTTAAAAATGTGGAGACGTCGGGGAGGAGAGCGATGGAAGTGGCAGGTGGAGGAGGGTGGCGGCCCCACCCCAAAAGATTTTTTTGGGGGTGGAGTTGCAACACGATGAAGTTGCTCTATAAAAGGGCTATATATCAAATTATTATTTTGATTTTTTTATAAATTTTTATCCACCTTTTATTTTTTTTAATAGTCCATACTTTATTAATATTCAACACAATCTAAATCACAATCAAATTATAGTTTTCATAAACTATATATATATATATATATATATATATATGAAAATATTATAGGTATCGATCGTTGGGCCATCGCATCCAATACGTATACGTCCGTGCGATGGACCCGTGATCGACGGTCGTAATCGCGCCGCACCTGCCGTTCGCCGCACGTAATCACATCCCGAAGTGCCGTCGATCACGGGTCTATCGCATCGGACGGTCGGGTGCGATTCACGTCGACCGTTGGATGCGATGGACCCGCGATCGGACGGCCCGCGTCGCGACCGCACGACCGCATATATATCGCTATATATATATATATATAATCATGGTAACGCGATATATATATATATATATATATATATATATATATGATATATATATATATATATATATATATATATGCGGCGTGCGCATGGTAACGCGATTCACCGTCACCATCAAAATCCAATCTAATGGTCGCGATTCACCGAACCCAAAAATAATCAATCACAACAAAGCAAGACAGATGAAGCAAGAGAGAGAGATGGGACCTTCCTGCGCATGGTGACGATGGGGTTGCCGGCGCCGTCGACGAGCACCCGCCGGTCTCTGATGCTGAAGACCTTCCCCCGGACTTTCAGGAGGAGGACGCCATTGACGTCGGTGACCACGAAGTCCCCCTCCGACAGGCTCAATGCCTTCTTCCTCACCGTCAGATCCACCGGATACGGCGCGCAGTACTGCTGACCCACCACCGCCACGCATCCCGCTGGCAGTGTTGGAGGCGGCGCCGACGGTGGGTATCCCATTGGCGGCGGAGGACCGGTCGGAGAGTATCCCATCGGCGGTTGCGGCGGAGGGTTTGTCGCCATTGAAAAGAAAGTGTTGAAGATGATGTGCTCTTCTGATTGATTTGGGGGGGTATAAATAGATTGAGAGGTGCTTGTTTATGTGCAGTCGAGTGTGTGATAAATGGATTGTTTCGATTTTGTTTTTTTTAAAATGATTATGGTCTACAGTAATCTGATCCGATAAATAAGTTATAGCTTAATTAAAAGTTGCATTCCTATCTTTATAAATACATGTTCAAAAATTAGTTTTTTCATGATATGTAAAAGAACAACTTCCTGTAAACTCAGTTTTAAACTCAGTCTTTGATAAAAATATAATTATCAAATTCATGTTCAAACACACATTGTTTTGGTGGAGCCTTCCATGTGTGCAATTGCGCTCATGTATTTATTTTTTATAAAAATATGTATTTATTCATTAAAGAAGTATAAAAATCATTTTCTTTTAAATTTTATTGAACTTTTTTTAAAATTTAAATTTGGATATATATTTGAGTATATGATTGAAGATTTTTATATACTCTTTTTTTTTTTGAAAAAAACTCATATATCCCTCTGACTTTTTAAAAATCCATATAACTCTCTGAAAATACCTATGTAAATTAAAATAGTCATCTCAGTTAAATTTACGTTGATAAATTAAGATTGTTATGCGAATATTTTGTCTAGTTAACCCTGATTGAAAATATAATATATCAAAAAAATTTATAGTGCATTAAAAATGTAAAAAATCCTCAGTAAATGATTATTTTATCCATCTGAATAGATTTTTATAATCAATATGGAAATGTCAAATTGTTATTTACAGAAGATTTTTTTACATTTTAAACAAATTATAAATGGGTTTTTTGTGTTTATAGCCCCACGGTTAACCAAATGGAATATGTGCATAATATATCTCATGTATTAATGGAAATTTAACTTAAATAATTATTTAGATTTACATAGGTGTTTTTAGGAGGTTATATGGATTTAAGGTACAGTAAGGGGGGTTACATGGATTTAAGGTATTTCACATGGGATTGTTTGGATATTTTCCCTTTTTTTTTCGTTTTACATTGGGAGGGGTGTGGGCCTTTTGGTACACTCGAGTGTAGGAATGCGGACAGTTTGGTTTTTGTTTGGGATTCGTGGTTTTTTATTTTAATTAATGTGGGCTTTGTGGGTCCTACGCATTTGGTGCTCATCGGATAACATGAGAAGTCATCACACGTTTTAAATTGGATTTTTGCATATATATACTTCTATTAAATTTTAATTGTTAAAATATCCTTTCAAAAACTGATAGTGTAAAAATACCCCTCCAAAACATTAAATGAGTGCAACCGTACCCTTATACAACACGTCAAGAAAAACTCTGAATTAACTATGGTAAAAAAGTCTAACTCTATATATACATTAACCTAAATGCCCTTACTAACTCTAAAAAAAGATTTTTACATAAATACCCATCTTAAAACCTATATTTTTGGAATTACCTATGTTATTTCTATCATTATAAAAATACAAGATATTTATGTAATGCTGAAAATAAAAAGGTAATTATGCAAATACGAATTTGATAGGTATAAAATGTCATTTCAAGTTGTGGACGATTTTGATTGACGTGAGCATTTGACGCTCATCGGATAACATGATAAGCCATCACACGTTTTCAATTCTAATGGCCTTATATATTGATTTGTTGAGCCTTACAATCAATTTTATTTTTAATTTTATTAACTTGTATTAATTTTATGCATATGTCAAGAATATAGTTGTGGGAGAGTATAATTGACATGTAAATCGAAAATTTTCCTTTACCAGTCATCTATGTTCTTTATTTTATTTAAAAGTATATTATTCCAACAATAAAAAATTAAATTAAAATAGAATATATTTTCTCTTTCTTTCTTGCAAAAGCTGTTTTATTTATATTTAACAGAAAAGTCAAAATTTTCATAATAAAAAATTAAAATTTATAAAACATTGAGCTTATTATTTCAACATTGGTTTTACTTGAATAGAATTAGTTCAAAAATTAATTCAACTCAGCTTCCACAAATTTTTGTGTTCACATTAATTTGTTCGCCCATCATAGATGATGGCTCACGCGTGGATAAAAAGTCAGTCTGAAATTATTTTTGCTAACCAGGGCATCATCATGGAAAGTGACCAAAGTCCTGGTCAAAATAGGCACATGCACCAAACTTTCCAAGAAATGTCATGGAATATTTTTTTTTTGCCAATCCCACAAAAAAACAAACAAAGAAATACTTTCATATGCATAATAGATGACAAAAGCATTTCTTAAAATTTATAGAACTTGTAGATTAATAGATGATGGGATAAATGAATAAATATACTGATATGAAAATTCTTCTGGTAGGAAATGAAATGAATACTCTCCACCAACCAAAAATATTTATTTGGCTGATGGAAACAATAGGGAGAGGAGGATAGAAAAATTTTACCCAAACCAAAGAGAAATGATAAATGCGTAACCCCCAATTTTATGTAATATAATGCATGTTTCATAATTAAGTCTATCAATTATTAAGTGTAAACCTTGTACAGACACTTCAAATCATAGTGCAATCAGTGCAACTTTTACATTCTTGAAATCAAAACAGGAACTCTTCTTCAACCCAAGAATTGATGATCGATGCTGTCGATCTCTCGGAGAATTATGAAAAGCGCGGCAACGAAAGCAAGATCAACATCAGATTGAACTGTTACAGTGAATGTGTCCTCTTCAGCACCCTCTTCGCTTCAGGGTACTTCTCTCTCTTCTGCATCACAATTCATCAATGGTTAAGGAAATGTTTCCATGTCCCCATCTGTAAAATAATTCTTTTATAAACACATACTCATCAATACTCTTCATGAGAAGTTTATATGGACTTTTGAAAATAATACATATAAAAATATAAATGTTTGCCATGAAAGTATGAAACAAATTTAGTTAATGTTCCATAAAAACTGGAAAAAAAAAAATTGTAGTTTATAGCATAAACAATAGTTTGTGTATTTTAATTGGGATGGATACATGGCTACGAATTCTAAAACCCGAATATACAATTAGGGGTCAACTTATGTCAAATTTGATCCCAACCTGTTTTTATTGTTATCCCTAATTAAATATTCTCATTCTAGTAGTAGATTGATTTAATACAATGTAATTTAAGGACTTATTCTTACTTGAGCTAGAATGATAGAACAATCTCCTCCTCCATAAATGGAGCATGAATCATCAGAAGAAGTTCCTTTCACCTTGAAATCAAAGTCCTTTTCCTTCGATTAGCTGTCATGAACACATGTAAGCATGTGTTCTTGGACCTAAAAATTGATGACCTCCTCACACTAAAAATCAAATCCTTCTCATCGAAGCTGTGTCCCCTGAAAACTTTCCACCCGCCATGATTACTCTCAACTGCTCCAGAAAGAATAACAAATTATGATATAACTAATAACACGGCCAAACAAAAAATATTTTATTCATTATTTAGATTGAAATAATTATATATCTCTGAATAACTTACGTTGCTATTCAATCAGGGACTCAAAAGACCAACCTTTCGGCGCATTGAGAGAATAGGATTGCCACCAACGTCATACATAATTCCTTCGGACCTCCGGCGTACGCCGTCGACTTTGAAGACAAGGTTCCCTTTATCGTCGGTGACGGCGTAATCTCCGGTGCCCGATGCCCTTCCGGCGATTGTGAGGTCAACAGGCTCGGGAGAGCAGTACCGGGCGTCGACGACCACGATGCCGGCGATGGGGACGTGATTTGAAGGTGGTGGTGTAGTAGTGTTGTTGGTGTTGTAAGCCATTGAAAAGGTTAGCCAGGCTTTGATGAGCAGTAGCTTTTTTTTTAGTTTGGTTTGGATTTGTTTGATTTTGGGGTCAAGAGTGGTTGAACGATTTATGGGTGTAGTAGATAAACTAATGTGGAGATTGGATCTAATAAACAAATCAGATCTACAAACACAAAAACAAAAAAATAAATTCATCCAAAAAATAGATCTAAAAACCATACGAAATAATATAAATAAATCCACAAAAAATCACTGTGTACAGATGCGTTGGGAGGGGACATATACCAGTGACAGAGATGAACCCTCTTCTAACAAGGTTGGGTTTTAGTCCCCGTTTGGATATCGGAATTGAGTTATTCTGGATAGATAACTATGCCAGTATAGATAACAAATCTACATGAATAAGAGATTTTCTGTTTGGTTGTGTTTTTTTTTATTCTCATTGGAAAACGTAAGAATAAAAGTTGAGTTGTTTGGTTGATAAATAATAAAATATAAATAAAGTGTAAAAAAGTTGATTTGACATGTGAGTCCTTTGATGTATAAGAAATGTTGATAGGTGATTTGATGTGATAAGATGTAAAAGTTGATTTGACATGTGGGTCTATGAGAATAGATAAAATGAGTATAGCTTATCCTAGGAGTTACTTAGAATTGTTATACTCTCTTATACTCGTTTAAACTAGTTTAATAATACTAAGTTATATTCTCAAACAAACAACCATTTTCCTTATCCATTCTTATACCACCCTTATACTACTCTTATACCGCATATTCCACTTCCCAAACGGGACATTAGAGACTGTGAGATGGGTTTGAAATCGTTTGTTAAAGCTTGAGTTGGGCGGAACAGAGAGGAGAGAATGAGTGGATGAAATGGGTTGGGGAGGCATATGGAATGACGGTGAAATTATTTATAAGAATGGATAGTGAAGATTTCACGCGGAAAGTTGGGACAGCGTGAAACGGAGAGGTTTTTTTCGCGTGCCTGTCACGCGTCCATGTGCAATTGATAAGAACAGAGAACCTCTGTTCCGCCCGAATAGAGGTTCTGAACCCATTTCTTGGTGCTTTCATGACATGATTTGAAAGGTTCTTCATTTCTATATATTATTATTGTTGATGGGGTTTGACTTATTCAGTAATTTGAGCCAAGGAAGATGCCATGTCCAGTCTAGTTTTGGAGGACATAAGTATTATATGTTTAGTATAAATGAAATATTTTAGATTTATTAAAAGTAAAATGATCTTTTAATTAATAGATGATATAGGAGGAAAATAAGGAAATGAGGCCCTGTGATTATCTGGGCTACCAAATTGAACAAATTTTTTATCCCTAGATTAAGATACCTATAGAAAGTTCAGATGATGTCTAATTGGAAGATTGATAGAACCTATACTTATTATAAAAAAAATTGTCACTGTACCATAAATTGAGGATGAATAATTTTGATTATTTGGATCATCAAGTGATATTGTGATAAGATGATTATCAACAGATCAGGACTCTCAAAAAATAGCAATCCTTGTACGAGATCTCATATGTATACAATTTCATTGGAGAAAATGAATATTTTCTCTCTCATGATTTAAGTGCAGTACAATTTCAAAAAAAAAATCAAATTAAGATGGGGACTGGTGGAAATGTTCCCTAACATAATCTTTACAACAAAAAATATTAAATGAATGACTTTAGTTTGTGATTGTATTTAACATGGAAGCAAATATTACTTACATGAATGTTCACTTGTAAAGTGCAAGTAGGTTTTGTACGAGTCCGGATCCAATCAGTTCCAGCAGTATTAAACTACACAGTTCTATTAATCGAATTACAAATCCTTTGAATCGAATTGCACAATCAATTGTTGGGTACATGTTTATTTTCTTATTGGATTCAGTCAAGTCTAAGTTTGGTTAATATCATCAGTATTCAATGAAGAGTAAGACATGTACCTAACAATTGATTGTGTAGTTCAATTCATAGGTTGTGTACTTCAATTCATATGCTTATGTATTTTGATATTGATGGGTTTTGGGAGCAGGACACCGCTCTTGGATCTGGGCATCACCACTTCGCGTGGAAGCTGAAGCAATCCGAACAGGTTTGTTGTTTGCTCAGCGTAGCAGACACCAGCGAGTATGTGTATGTTCTGATTCCTAAGTACTTGTCACTGCACTTCAAAGGCCCTGGTGTAGAGCCTCCAAACCTACAGGAATGTCTTTCACATATACAGGAAATCAAGGCACATCTTCATCAAGTCCGTTTTGTCAAGGTTAATAGAGAAGATTGGCTTAACATGCCAGACAGGCTACAAACGACATGCAGACTATCTTCATGATCTTAGCATCTTTCTGACCTTTTATAATTAGCCTTATCAAGTATCATGTGTTGCCAGAGTGTGCAAGGTGGACACCTAAGAGGCAACTCAGGACACTGTTTCAGTTCTGTAATATATAAAATCTGGTTGTCCTTCACACCAACAAAAAAAATAAAAAAATAAATTACAATTTAATTTTAAAAAAATGATAAAAATTAAGGGAAAATCCATATAACCCCTCCTGAAATCCATATAAGCCCCTAGAAACACCTATGCAAATCTAAATAGTCTCCTGAATTAAATTTGCGTTAACTAGTGAAAAATATTATATTTTAATTACATTGGCTGAAAACACATGGTCAAAATTACAAAAAATTCACTATAAATAACGATTTTATGTTTTTAGCTACAATTAACCAAACAAAACATCCGCAAAATATTCCTCATCAGTTAACAGTCAACGGAAGTTTAACTCTAAGGGTTATTTGAATTTTTATGGGGGAGGGGGTTGTGTAGACTTCATGAAAAGTGAAGGGTTAGCATGGATTTCAAGCATATGACAAGGGGTTATTTGGATTTTTACCTAAAAATAAATGTACTCGCTGGGAAAACCCAATAGCATTCACCTGATGAATTCTATTCTGAAATATATCCAAATTCATCAATTCTACAAAACAAATGTCATCCAAACACAACCTTAGATTTCTCATAACCATGCTGATTTTTCTAAAAAAAATAGTGATTATGTAACTAATCCGGTCGGGTTGCAAGAGCAAGGACCAGAGACAGGTAAACCACAAACAGATCATTACTCATAGTTTAAAACAACAAAAAGTGAAATGAAAGTTCGAATCAGAAAAAAAAACTACGCTTGAGATATACACACCTCCCCACAACAGCCTCTCATGTACATATAGTCCCAATTTGAAATGACTCCGATTTTAAAGAAAACAGAATCAGTTCAAAAAGCTTGGCTTCCAGTCCAGGTGCCTCATCAAATTAGGTTTCATTTCATGTTTCTAGCAGACGAAAAATGGTGATCTCTTGCTGTTTGAAGTACCGACGATCTTCCTCATCCACGAGTACGAGATTTAGATAGTATTTCACACTGAATTTGTTGTTGATGTTGCGGTAAGTCGGTGTCAGCTCATAAGGACTCAAGAATAAACGAATGGGTATGGATTCCCCTGCAGAAGTGAAGAATTGCATATTAAATATCAAGACACAAAACCATACAACATAGGAAGTCCAAAGTACAAAATAACACATATCGAGATATTAGTACCTCTGACAGGTGCACCATCCATCAATTCAAATTTTGCAAGAGTCTCGGTTTCAACATATGTATTGGGTCCCGATCCTGTTGACTCTCGCCTTCTGATCTCAAGCTCCATATTCTTGATCTTGATTCTTACAAGAAGAAAATATATTTTACCAATAATAACATCCTTCAGATGATACCTGGGAAAAACAACTATAAGTAAATAAATTTTTTTTAAGAAAAACTATACTTTCAAATAATCCTACAATCCAACATCACCCCCCTGCAGTAAATCTTTACATGTGAATGTAATACTTACTTGATTTTACTGTACTCAAACTCAATGTGCAAGCAATCTTCAATTCCAACTTCCATCTGCAAAATTGTCAGTAAATAGACAAACTTGTGAATTAAAAATTGAGCGTTGATACATAAGTCCATTTTGTATCCCCATCTACAGCCCAGAAGCTCCTCCAGCTGTCTATACATTACAATAGCGTAGTAATACTGCATTATCGCAATGTGTGAAAATTTTAAAAAAATAACAGAAAAAATACACTTTTGTATCTTAGGGTATACTTCACTTTTTGTAACAATATATACTTTGATGGGCGAGTATGTGTGTGTGTATTTTTATTTTTTATTTTTTTGACTGAGGGACCTTACGGTCAAGCTGGTATGCTACATTCGCCTATTTGTCCCAGACCCACAGACAAACTATATATATATTGTAAAAAACAATGAGGGTTGCGGACGGGGCTGCACACACAAGGCTGAACAGATCATTTTCCTTAAAAATAACATAGACTAGCAGTCGGCAAAAACATACAATTTCTATATATGTTTCCATTTCTTTTAGACCCAATCAACGCTGAGGAATCTTTTAACAATTCATTAAGAAGTGGTGTGCTTTTCAGCAATACTGTACATGCAAAGTGTTAACTGTGGAATAGCTTATCATGCTCAGATATTCCAACATCGTTCTTGTATCCAGGTCATATCACATTGTATGTATCAGACATGCATATTCTGGCATTCTAGTTTACCCATATGCTTTGTTGTGTAAGCTGTGTCCGAACTAGGTATTAGGAAAAAATATTATAACAGCCTCATCAAACATTGACATTGAAAATTATACATTGTTACATTATACAAGTTCATAATAAAACAGATCAAGGAAAACCATAGCAGACTGAAGGCCAAAACTTAACGTAAAAGCAACATAGAAATTCACACACCTTGATGCTGTTGTTGATTGGTGGAAGTGGTGTATAGTTGCGGACCTGATGAAGCAAAATGTTAACATTTTTTTTTTTGAACATATAAAAATGTTACAATTATTATTCAATATTCGAAGTATCCTCTGACTTGTTTAAGCATCTCCAATGGATATATTAGCTAAACAAGATGTTAAAGTGTCATGTCAGCACTTTATACCTCAATTATACACTCATTTACTACATTCTTATTTATTTGGTTGTTGTTGCTCCAATGGACTAGCTAAATAAACTAGCCAAAATAATAGTAGGCCCCACCTCTTCACCCACTCAACCTCCCAAATGTATTTTTTTGATTATTTAAGGAGAACTATCAGGTGGGGCTCACATTGGGCTAGCTAAAACACTAGCCACAATTAGCTTGAAAGATAACTAGCCAAAATAATAGTGGGCCCCACCTCTTCACCCACTCAACCTCCCAAATGTATTTTTTTTATTATTTAAGGAGAACTATCAGGTGGGGCTCACATTGGGCTAGCTAAAACACTAGCCACAGTTAGCTTGAAAGATAACACCTGACACGTGAAGCCCACATTTAGCTCCATTTTAACATCTCCATTGGAACAATATTTTTACATGTTATGTAACAACATGACACTAAAATGTTAGTTAACCTATCCATTGGAGATGCTCTTAAGAGATCAATATCTTACCCAAAAATCCTGGTATTCCACAATATTGCTGACATAGTTACGACTGATGGTTACTTTTAAAATATACCTGCAAAGATGAAGAATGTTTGACTTATAAGCTATCAAGAAATGGATGATGTTTGCCAATATAATTTCTGAAAATTCTACATTGCATTCCCAGTTATCAAAAAAATGCACATAAGTTGAACATTCCAAATGCCAAAAAAAAATGACTGACTGTCATTTGATCATTGAAAAAGTAAAGTCAGATTAGAAGAGCATTCTGCACTCTGAGGCCAAAGTGCCATCACAATAAAGTCGTATTAGAAACTATGTTCAACAGTTCAGCATGCTATTCATGAACCTGCTTAGTAGCAAGCCCAGCAAAACACTCCATTTCGCAAATTCTGATAAACATTATTGAAAAAATCATATCTTTAGAATTGTATTTCCCAAGTAATTCAGCTTTTCTTTCACTAATCTGAATATATGTACATGCAGTGGACCATGTCAACCACACAAATAAGCCTATCTTCTGGCTGCCTAACATCCATGTTTATAGCATTTGTGATTCCACATCTCAGCCAATTCTAGATAATATCAACAATATTTGTAGATATTAGTTTCTAGAGAAGGAAACACTCCCAACAGCACTAGACTACAATCAAATTATATGAGCGGACCAAATCATACTTTGTGCCAAGCATCTGATGTTGTGTCTGAAACAGAAATGGTCCTCGTTATACCTTGATGAACAATATCACTTCTAACAATTAATCCAGAAACAGAATATCACATCATCATATCCATAGTTGTCTGGATGTCCAGGTGAGCCTAGGCAGTGGCTATGCGGCTAGTCACCTAGGCGCACTGGCACTTAATCACACATTTGTTCTTTATAATGGTGATTTTATTGACGTTGGATAGCCGCACTGGCACTTAATCACACATTTGTTCTTTATAATGGTGATTTTATTGACGTTGGTTAAATAATTATTCTTTTTTTTTTCTATAGGTAAATCTGAAATAAGTGTGATATACTTACATGGTTATCTTAATTCACAAAGAGACACATGATTATCATAATTCACAAACATATCATGCTTGATTAAGTGATAATCTTATACCCTGTTTGGGTACAGCCATAACAATGGAATAACCAGGAATAGCTTCGAATAGGGGATGAAATGGTGTTTGGTTACTAGAATGCCAGAATAACATGGTATTAGTGGGTATATGAATTCCACCTCCCCATTGGAATTAGCTATTCTACCCAAATTCATAAATGGGCTCTACTGTCAAATCAAATGTCACCACCTTTATAAATCAACTATCAAATCAACATCATCATTTTTTTCACCTTTTATAAATCCTTATCTACACCTTATTCACATTTATCAGCCAAACAACAAAACTTATTATTACGTTTTCCAACGAGAATAACTAAAAACACAACCAAACCAAAAATGACTTTTTCCACTGATATTCCTAAAATACTCATAAGATCTAGAATAGCTTATGTCTCTATCCAAACGGGCACTAATAGAATAATATAATTATAAAATAACAACTAAAATTTAGTTGAAAATAAATGTTAAATATGAAGAAGAGAGAACTCATTTTGAAAATTAATTTTTTTTCCAAAGCCATCAATCAACAAGCTAAATAACAGGATGGTTGGATGGACAACCGCCTAGACCCATATGAGCTGCCTAGCTATCGCCTAAACAAGTATGATCATATTTTAAACACACCATCAGAATTTTTATTGTGGAGCATCCATGACACTTGTATAGGAAAATTTTACCAACCCAGATTTGAAAAACACAAATCCTGTTATTGTTATCACTGAATTGAAAGTTCATCTTAACATGCAATGGAAATATGTCAGATCTGAATATCAGAACATGACCAAAAGTCGAAACCTATCTAAACTATGCAATAAATGCTTTCAACAGTACACATACAGTCCTTCCAAAATAATAAGAGTAATCAGTGATTGTGAGGGTTGTCTTTGAATGATCCGTGTTTTACACTTTGCACCATTATTATTTTTTTATTGTTTGAAACTACTTTGAACCATTATTGAGTGCATCTAGTTACAGATATGTGCATTTTTTTCAATATGTAGGCATTAGATAATGATGCACATGGTCAATAAACTCATACAGAACAACCAGAATAGCCAAAATATTATCTAGGATACTCTGATTCAATGTTCCAAAACAAATTCATGCAAAGACTAATTTAAACTGAACATGATCATAATCTGGACATTCATGCACAATTTGTGTGTGAGCATATATATTATCCAGGATACTCTGATTCACAAAAGAACAAATGTAACTAGCAGAAGAATATTATGGCTGAGCATTTGCACTGGTCCAGTGTAGCTTGATTATCTGCTCTAAAAGTCGAACGAGCAGAAGAAAAGGCGCATAAGCATAGAAACACTTGTAAAGCTAATGCAGCATGCAGCTTTATAACAGGATATTGACCTACCTAAGTCTGACATTCACCCCACTGTATGACTCATATGGCATCTCAACAGTCGAGAACTCAAATGGGTACGTCTTCTTGTCATATATTTCACCAGGTACATCTAGTTCACGAACTGCATACAAAAAAAACATTAATGAATAATGATAACTGCTTTATGGACTGAAAGAAATAAAAAATCGCATGGCATACTTCCTTCCTGGCCAAGAGACCAGAAAGAAGTAGATGAACTTAACAAGCATGAATACATATTTTTTCTAAAATAGAGGACAAGTGGGTGGTGTCTGTATAATTTACATAAAAATCATACGTACAACCAATAGAGGAAAAAATAGAGCCAGGCATTTAAAAATAAACATAAATTCCCAAAACAATTAACTTCTTCACAAATGGATATAATTATCAAGGTAATACTGCTCCCCATACAACAAAATACCCATACCACCAGAGCACATGTCACCAACCAATTAAGCCATAATTCTTGCATGCCCTTGGTACACTAAGCATTTTATATCATAGCAATGAATAGCACCAAAAACATCATTCTATAATTATATTCGTATATATTATACTATATGAAGTATTTGTGCTTCAAAAGAAAACATAAATAAGATAATTGATTGAAAGAAAAACTTAGTGACAAGCGCATTGAGTCTTACTAACGAACGAGAAATCAAAGTTACAAATATAAGAAAATAAGCATTTCCTCAACCACAGGTAAAAATATTGAATTCAATAATAAGTTGGTCAAAAAATGATATTATAAGACTATAAATCAAACCCAAATGTTATGCAATTATTAAGCTTTATAAAAAAAACTAAGAAATCATAAAAACATGGAGCAGACTTGGTATGCCCTCAACATGTGTTTCACCTCATGTTCAAGGTAGAAAATAATATATGACAAGTCCATCACTCCTCACAGTCCATTCTTTCACAACCTTACACAATGGCCAATTACAAGGTCTATTCATTACTACTAAAAAAAAACACTGAAGAAAAGCACATGTTCTAATTCAAGCAAATTTTATTACTGTAAATTTATCACAATAAATCTTCCAATGTCAAGCAGAGGCAGATAAGCCCTTGTTAAAATCCAAAACAAAGGCAGAACCGTGAACAAGCAAGAGCTGCATGGTAGTATGTGCCTTGACAATATTCCTATAAGCAAAAGAACCATACCAGTACTGACCACAGTATTCATATGAGCCAAATGTAGAAAGTCTTACCTAAGGAGGTGAAGTCGTAAAAGTTGCCTCTGTCAAAATAGAGTTCTGCAAGAGAAATAGATTACTTACAGTTATCATACCATAAATCAAATATAGCACAGGCATTTAGGCACTACTTCTGATTCTGAACCTTCCATACAATGTTCAAGTGGTCAATGTTAGGATCTAACCCAAAATGCAGGGTTGGAAAGCAAGGGAAGAAGTATACTCCAACAACTGTAGAACTAAATAAGAACTATATGTTTCTTAAACATTTTTTTGAAAATGGGATTGGAACCTTCCAGAGTTTGTTTCTTCAACCTGATATGGGATTAAGAAAAAAACTCATTCAAGCCCCAGGAAAACATATGGAATCTTTTCTCATTCTGTTTCATTCTACTCACCTTGACTACTCGTGGACATACCAGAAAAGAGAAATGACAAAAAATCATCAAATATTGAGTTGTTATGTGTAATTTCCATAGAAAGGCTTGGACTATTTTAAGAAATCGTTATTGATGAATCAATCAAAACTAATAGTTCCCAATATATAATTAGAATAATAACATAAAATAAATGAAACAGTTACCATGCCAATGAATAAAGTGTCATTATATAAAAATCTATAAACCAGGCCATATTATGTGTAATTTCCATAGTTAGAAGGGGGAAAATGATGCTGAAATGTGAGAACAATTTTTTTTGTCTTTCTTTGAAATTAATTAAAACATATTAGCATAGAAAATAAAAACAGAAAATTGAAGAATATACCTATTTGGCCAAGAAGCTCAACTTTAACACCAATGTGTTCAACCTTTTTCCCTTGAATTGGCTCTATGGAAATCTGTGTGATGCCAAAGTTAATTCTGATATATCAAGATATGCATATTTTCCAAAAACAAAAAACTGCATAAAAGATAATAAAAAAAATGAAAATCCTAAAAGTAATATCCATAAGAAAATATTGGACCTCTCCAGCAATGTTTTCTTGGCTTTGGAAAAGGGGGACCAATTCTGTCTGACCATTTTCCTTCTTTATTGTAGCCTACAAAATATAAGCAAAAGGAAGCAAATCAATACAAAAACCATCATTCCAGATTCCACTAGAATGTGGACAAATGCAAGTCATCACTGGCCCAATGTGGACAAATGCAAGTCATCACTAGAATGTGAGAAAAATATCAGGAACAGGAAGCAAATCAATACAACAATCACTGTTTGTTTATTCCATATTCCACTAGAATGTTGATAGATGCAGGTCTTTACTGGTCCAAGATATCTAAAAGGCAGCACTTTCAGTAACCTCAGGTATACATTGCATAAATTTATAATTGATAGATGATGACTCTGGAGGGAGCAACAAAGGCATGCAGGCCATTGTTGCATAAACTGTTGATCTGTCTGTCCACAAGAAATTTCATGTTGACAAACCCCTCTTTAAGAATGGAAAACATATTTTAGGAAGGAAAGATATCTTTCCAAGAAGATATCACAATATCACCAGCCCACAGCAGAGTGATAAAGATAAGGAAATGTGTTATGATATATGGGTTCAGAATTTACCGTGTTTTTTTCAAGTATGATTAATTTTATGAATGAAGCTATTATCTTCATTTACAGATACTGAAATTGAATGTGTAAAATTATCAACTCAGAAACATTTTTCCTACATATGCAGAACCTCAGAATTCCATATATTCACGATCCTGAAATGTCTATGTTCTCACAAGCCACTCATATGTTATTAAAACCAAATGTTATTTTTGAAGTAAAAAAAAAAATGTTGGTAAACCCAAATCTCAGAATTCATAGGTTGAGAAGAACTTTTATTGAATGTTACGTGATCCGTGATTCATCACCACACCTCCCAATGATGGACCAATGCACAAATGAAAAAATGCAGACTTGCTCACCAACCCGCCACCTCCATCTATAGCACAAATTTAAAGTGCAAAGATCAAAACTGGGGAAAAAAAGCATGTTTGGTAGATCAAGAAGCATTGCACCAAAGAGCAGCCTGGAGGTGCAACATAAATTGCATGGAGCCATAGAATAAATATTTTCAGGTTAAAATCACAATATTGCCATGATTAAATCAGAGCCTATATTACAAACAAAAGACATGTTCAACCTGCATTTAATTGTTATTATCCATATTCATCGAGCAAGAGCAATCCAAAGCTTCAATAATCAAGTTGAATGATGAGAAGTGTTGAAGATTTCACATGTTATGTTTCATGTTGTACATTTCACAGTAATCACGATATGCACAACATGATGGATTCCAACTCAATTAAGGCTTATATAATCACTGCCACGCAACAAAAAGATTACCTTCTTGCGAGATCTTTCATCAACAAATGTGATCTTAATGTTGCACGGCGGCTTGAACGCCCCGATCAGAAAGTTCTGCAAGACAGCACAATCAAACGCGTCTCCCCATGAAATCTCACCACAAATCAAAACTCATCCAAGAATTCAAAATCATGATCCATACTCACCATGATTTCGTGATCAGAGGCTCCCCAGACTCCCTAATTTGCATTAATATCCTTTAAAGTATCCACAATTGAAAAAGAAAACAAAGTCAATAACTTTCACAAAAGCATCCAAAGAAACGACAGAAGAAACCACGGAAGAATAAATACTTCACAGTGATGTATCAATCAACAATCGATTCATTGGAGCGATCCACATCGATCAAAACTAGATGAGCATCTCGCCTGAAACAACCAGAGGTTCGAACAATCTTAGAATCGATGGAAAGCGAAACCCAAACAGATCGGGGAATCGGAAGAGAATAGAAACCCTAATTTGATCAAGGCATGAAATTCAAAGCGATGTTTTGCGAGATTTCGATCTGCGAAATGAAGCCCTAACGAGGGAGAGAGATCCCACCAACGAGTCAAGCAGAGAGAGGTCCGAGGGGCTGGGTGTTGATGGTGTGATCTTCCTTTGGTGACGATAAGACAAAAGTTACCTCCCGGAAAGATCTGGACGGCCAAGATTAAGTTTCTTTGGAGACGTGCAATCAAACGCCGTCTAAGTTTCAAGATAATTAAAATTTCAGCCCTCGTGGAAATTTGAAAGGCATTTGATTTGGTTCGACAAGAAAAATAAATTCTTATGTGTAATACTTATAGAAGGGAATTTATATCCATTTTATGAATTTTTTTATTAATATTTAGTTCACCATCTTTAATAAAATTGAAAAATTGAGAGCAAAATGGTCATTTCAACAATCAATAAGTAAAATATTTTTTAAATAATCATCTAACTGTTTATTTATTTTAAAAATATTTATTCGTATATAAGTACTTATATTAAGCACTTAGAACAAACACCAAAATAATAAATAAGTGTTTATTTTAGTGATAAGTCAAATAAATGCTTATTTTCCGTCGAACTAAACGCCCTGAAGATTGCAGGTTTACAACGAATCTAATAAGTTATTATGGGGTTTATGACTATCTTAAGAATATATAATTAATAAAAAATTTGTTGTTTGATTAATCATGAAAAATGTGAATAAAATATGTATAAGAATATATAAAATGTGTAAAAATGATTTGACATGTGGATCCCCACATACAAATGGAATAGCACAATTTCTGAAAGAAATTAAAATACAAATATCAACTTATTTTCACATATTTAACATAGTTATATTCATTTATTCCTTCCAACCAAACAACTTTTCAAAATTATTCTCCCCTCATTACCTCATATTATCCCTATATTCCACTACTCAAATAATCCCCTCATATAGTTTGGTGAATCTGGTCAAAGAGAATTCGTTTTTTTAGGTATCTAGTTATGCTAAGTTCCATGAAAGAAAAAATGATGAAGAATGAGCATGAAAGCCCAAATTAGCTCTTAATCTACATCATTGTTTAAAGGAAAAAGATACATGCAGCCCTATTGCAATCCCAATTGCAATGTATCGCTTTTTCTTTTTTTTTTAAATCATACACTCACCTTTTAAAGTGTATGCTATCATATGAAACGAAGTTTATACTGAACTACATTAATGTTTTTTTTTCATGGTAAAAAAAAATAAAAAAAATAAGGTCATATACCATGATAGAACCTCATGCATTATGATAGTGCAATATATATTTTATTATCATAGTATAAAGGGATGTAAAACGGGCTCGCACTTGTTTGAATACAGTGGATCTTGTTCTTGTAATGGGTCCTAGCCCCTATGCTTCAAGACTAAGCCCACCATAACTATATTTGTATAGTATTTTTTCTTCTTGTTTGGGCATTGATATATTTTATCCATTTTATAGCACCGTTTGTAGATATCACATTACTGGTGTAATATACATAATCGTCTAAGAAAAAATATATATTATATCAATATATGTTTTATTAGAAAAAATACGAAAATATATGCATTTAATTTATACAAACATATATTTTATTTTTATAATAAAATGTATTTTGTTAGTTATATGTATTTTTAAAAAAAATGAAAATGTATGTGGAGCTGCAAATGATGCTACAAAAAGGATTGAACGTAACGTATTAATTTTTTGATGCATAACATAACTTATTAATTATTTGTTTTTTCCCTTCAAAACTTTCTAATTACTTCTTTCTTTTTCCTTTCAAAACTTTCATTCACATTAGGAAATGAAGTTTGAAATTCTCACATTATACAACAGACATTGTTGCACTCATTCATGAGGACTCCACGTATGTCTCTATTGTGAAATTGTGATCTATGAAATCATTGTAAATTCCTAATATACTGGTTGGGCTATCTTTGGAGGCATTTGTTTCCACACCTTCAGGTACTCAACCCACCCCAAAAGTTTGAGATTTTTTTTAGAGGAACCCACCCGAGGAGGCGTTGAAGATGACAAAGAGGGCAGCGATCGTGAGGAGCTGGCGGCGGGAGACAATCTACTGGAGGGGAACGAGAGCAGGGAAGTGGATGGCAGCGGAAGAGTAGGCAGAGCAGAAGAGCATGTGGAGGGTGATGAGAAAGATCGGGTAGCGGTAGCCGTAGATAGTGAGGAGGTACTTGTTAAGGAGGAGAACTTTGATGTTGGAGAGGTACCATGAGCTGAAGATCAGGGCCGTCGTTAGGGGGGATGGTAGAGATGATGAAGATAAGGGGTCGATAAGGGAGACGGAGGAGGACAAGAAGGGCTGCTTTGATTAATTGGTTGGATTCAAGAAGGCGGCGGTTGCTCATGCGACATGTGGTGCCTCTGCCGTCTCCCCCCCCCCCCCCCCCCCCCCCCCCCCCCCCCGGCACCAACGATGCCCTCCACCATATTTGGATGTGAAGAGATGTGGAGATGGTGATGGTGGGAGGGAAGGGAAGATTAATGGAGGGGAGGGGGAGAGATCTGATTGGAGAAGGGTGGGTTACTCTATAAAAAAAATAGAATTTTGAAAATTTAGGGGTGGGTTGAGTATTTAAAGGGGTGGAAAATAAAGGCATATCTTTCTGTTTTTTATTCTAGGTTTGGTACTGTACCACAAAGAATTCAATTATGGTAGTGCTCTATCAATTTTTTTTAAAAAAAGATATATATATATATGAGTAATTAGGTGCGGCGTGCGGTCGCGTGCGGCGTCGACTACGGGCCGTCGATCATGGGTCCATCGCATCAGACGGTCGGGTGCGATTCACATCGACCGTTGGATGCGATAGACCTGCGATCGGACGACGCACGTCGGATCCGCACCCGTGGTCGACGCCGCACGCGACCGCATACCGCACCTAATCACTCCTCTATATATATATATATATATATATATATAGTTATTAAAGTAGAGTACAAGTCAAAGTATTTTCATGTCCCAACGCTAAATTCAATCATCAACCCAACAATATTTTTAATATATATATATATATATATAATATATTATTTCAGTATATAACAAAAATAAACGCATTTAATTCATTAGAGCATTCACTTCATATTTTGTAAAAATGTCTATTGTATTAGATGCGTATGTTTTTTTTTTTTAAATTCAAACTGTGCGCACCAGCTCGGTTTATCAAATTGTAGCCCCGTTTGTAACACGATTGGGGGATGATTCTATTTTTACTTAAGCAGAAAGCTCAAACATGTTACCAAACGGATTTCAGGAAACCAACTTAATTAAAAAGTTACTTACAGCTTTTAGTGCAAAATAGTTGCTTTTTAAAAAGCGCAAAAAATGCATTTTTTATGAATCAAAGTCTAATTAAGCAACTTTATTCATAATCTTATTTTTCAAACGTGTTTCCAAACAGGCCGAGGAGAATCACATTTATTGTTGAGACTTGTCAGACCAATGGATCTTATCACATAGACCTTTAGGCCTAGTTTGGTAAAAGGATAAATTTTTAGGATAAGTTAGCCTAATTTATGGGAATAAAAAAAATCATTATTTTTATCCAGATTTGCATTTAGTAATGTTTTTTTATTATCCTCATTTTTTGTATTCTTATCATCAATCTTACATTTGGATCAAATATATAATAACTTTATTTTTTTTTTTAAATACCAAATCTGCCATTCATATTAATGAGACATTAATAAGGATAGTTATAAATGAATGTTATTCCAATTTTTCAAAATAGAAATAAAAAATTAAGATAAAGTCCGTTTCACCTTTTACCCAAAATAAATTATCCCTATTTTTTATCTCAAAATGTGGACAATTGTCCATGTTTTATCCCTATTTTTTTATACCATATGGGATAACAAGTGATTTAATCTAATTTTTTCCTTTATCCTCACCCCTTATCCCCATGCTAAACAATTTTGTAAGGTGGATAGGCATAAATGATAAAAATTTATTTAAAGAAACTTAGACTTTTTTTGTAAATATTAATTAAAATAAAGAAATTTTCAATGAATCTTATCACAAGTCTATCTAACATTACGATTTTTTTTTTTGATAAGAAATTTTGTCATACAATATATAAGGTGGATGAAACAAAAGAAGGAAAGGTTTATGTCACATAAATGATAAAAATTTATTTAAAGAAACTATTTTTAGGTTGTTTTGAGTTTGTTAGAATTTACTATATTTATATTGTATGACGAATTTAGATATTAATTAGGTTTAAATGAAGATGTATTAGTTTTTTGATTTACATAAATATTAATTAAAATAAAGAAATTAAACAGGCATTCATTGAGTGTGGTTTATTTATTTTCTCTATTATATTTTTGTCACCTATGTGTCCAACATCCATTTCACTATTGAATAATAGTTTAACTCGGTAACACAAGGTCTATCTGGTCTTAGTATTAAATAATGCAAAATGAAGTTTGAAATCATTTATATTGTTCTCTCAAACAAAACGTCATTCCTCTGAATCTATAAAACTTGATTTCGACTTTTTTTTTTTTTTGATACGGAAGAAGAAGAATTTCAATATCCTTCAACATCCATTTTAAAACAATAATGGTGATGTCTCCAAAAAAAAAAATACAGGTATTACAACATCATGGTGTTAGTCTTAATTTATAGAGATGAATACAATAGAGAAATATAGATGGTCAAGTAGAGTTTATAAATCTAATATCTGTAAATTGAATGAAACAAAAGAAGAGAATACATAATATCTTGATCTCTTCTTGAAATGTTTGAAAATGGAGCAGTTTGAAATTTTAATCCCAAGAAGTTTGAAAAACTAATTTGTTCTTTATCGAGTTGGATCTCCAACAATGTCTTTCAAATCAGATTTGTCAATTGTTTTTTTTATCATTTTTTTATCTTATTGAATGAAAGTCACATCGAATTTGAAATTAAATTTTTGATGATCAAATATTCAATCTATGTTACATGCTTCTATTCAGAAAATGAATTTTTTTATTTATGTTTTGATCACTATTTCACACTTTTTTATATATTTGTTTCGTTATAATTTCATAAATGTAACTTTTGATATTGTTACATTTAATTGTTAATGGTTCATGTGATGTTTATATTATATTCCCGAACTCAGATACTCATTTACACAATTTTGTTACATTCATAAATGTAACACTCTGAAATGTAACATTATTTCATGTTGTGCATTTCTTTCAACAATGCAAATAAAAATGATGTATAAATGTAACAGTGAAGTACATACTTTTGCAGGGGATTCTGATACATTTTCTTTGGAAGGCACTAGAAATTGAAATAGATGATTTCAAAGAGTAAATGTAACTGTTTGACATTTAGGTAAATGTATTTGTTTATTCCATCTATGTAAATGTATCAGTTTTTATATAAATGTAACAAATCATTGTGAGAGATGTAAACTTTAATAAATGTATTTGTAACTACCAATATAAAATATAACTGCTTCATATGTTAACTATATGTGTTTTTTATTTAAATTTGAATACAATAAATACATAGAAAAAAGGGCGGTTTGAAGGATTTTGATGAAAACAATTTAGATAATTTTTGGTATAATCTAGGTTCAATTATAATTAGTTAATTTCAAATTTGAAATATGTAAATGGATTTTAAGATTCACATGAAGAGTCATAACCGAATATAGAAATTGAGGGGATTCGGGTTATTGAGACAAATTTTTTAATGAATGACAAATTTGTATTTTACCATTTTTAAAAAGTCAACAAATCAAACAAATCAATCAATGGGATGATGACACCTCATGGGGCTTATGAGTGAGGCTTATATTGTGAGGTCTGGGTATCATGATTGTTTCCTTAAATAACCCATACAACCACCTCTATTAAAAATCGTTATTATACCAATAAAGAAAGAGAATAAATAAATATGAATGAAAAGAACCAATTTATTGTTAGAAAAAATTTCAAAAAATATTGTATCTCAACAAATAATAAATTAATATATTAAAAATAAATAATATAAAAATAATAGAATTAAGAGATGGAGTGATTGTAATCTCCTGGTCTAAAGGGAGATGAAAGATTTTATCCTTAAAATGAATGTCCTCCATACACAGTTTTACTGACATGACTCGTTCCTGATATATAACTCGACTCGCGAGATTCTGTTGACTCCCGAGGTATAATTAAATAGTCCTCGAACCGAATCTTTATATTTTTTATGTACGAAATAGATGGAAAATAGCTGAATCAAGATTTTTTATAAATACAAAAAGAATTCTTGATGAAAGAAATTCGCAAAATCGATAAGATAATAAAATATAATTAAATTTGGATAATAAATATTAAAAATATATCTAACATTTAGCTTACAAAATTTTGAGTCAACCACGCTGCCCATGAACCACAGAGGCTCAAGGGCTCTCATGAATAGATAATCTTATGCCAGAATGCATTGCATTTCAAACATGTAATTATTTCCAAACTAAACATAGAAAAAAAATCATCTATTATATCAATCACTACATTTTTTGTGAGAGCGCTGATGCACTCAGTCCATTTTGCAACTCAGTTTGTAGCTCTATACACCATGATAGCGCAGTATATATTGCACTCATAATGTGTGGGGTTCCATAATAATGTATGGCACAAAAAAAAAATATTTCAAAATGAAAAAAATACATTATTATATCTAACGTTCTAAAAGCGCTAAGTGGGAGTTGAGCGGTTTAAGAGGGACTATGGATTAATCGGCTAGGCAAGGATTAATAGGAGATTAATCAATCACTTTTTAGAATATAAAATATAATATTCATATGCATATTAATATTATATATATAAATATTAATTTTAGACTACAAAATAATAATAAAGTAACATCAAAATAAAATTAATAATATAAACACAATAGGGATAACAAAAAAAATTAATTAACATGTATATAATATGTAAAATAACTTAATTTCTTATTAGCAACTAATGATTAATCGAAAAAATGGCTATATGCTAAGCATTGCGGACAGGGACCGCCTAGGTCTAAGCAGAGGATTAATCGAGTCTTAGAAGAGATTTTTAAACATGGATTATATCATTTCATATACATTATGTTTTCCAATGAGAGAATGTATGATTTTTTTTTTAAAAAAAAAGGTGTGAACAACAAATAAGGCCATTTTTTGGGGTTTTTTTATATTTTTAAGTCTCCATAAACTACATGATTTAATGATCGATCCATCACTTCTTCATATTACAATTTGTTTAGTCTCTTCGAGGGATTAATAATAAAATCAAACAATTTAGTGATATATTCCTCCCAGTGACTACTGAGGAACATATCTTTTAAATCTGAAAATATAAACTATAATATGAAAAAATGAATGATTGATCACTAAATTTAGTGTTTATGGGACTAAAAAATCAAAAACCCTTTTTTGTGATGGAATAAGTTGCCAATAAACCAAAGAGGGGAATATATATAAATCATTGGGAAAAATTTACTCCTGTTGACCTGCAGTAACACAGAAATAAAACTTTGGATTGTCAAAATCTACATGGAACAATCAATTCAGATCTCAGGCTCTAATGATTTAATGGTGGTCCCATGAAGCAACCAAAAAGACTCACCTATGGGCCTGTTGATTTGACAGTGTGGTAGTTTCAAAGTACGAGGGCCGAACACTCAGTACATTTTGCGATCGTCTACGTCTAGCCATCTATAAATTACACTTGCAATACATGAAAATTTAAAAATATTTCCTTTTCAATGTAAAAAGTATTTCTCAATGCATACATTTTTTTTCAATTTAAGAATACACTAGTGTATCTCAGCTCAGAAATAGTTTTTAACCATCTATGCACTCGTAGTGTATGAATTTTTTTTTAAAAAAATTCAATGTAAAAAATATGTTAATGTATCTCAAATTTATAACATTATGTGCTTTAATGAGTAATCATATATTTTGTTACGAAAAAAGTAGAGTGGTGAGAATAAAATATCATTTTTTTTCACGCGGTCCTCTCGATGAGAGAGTAGCCACAATGTTTAAAATAAATACAAAATCTCATATGTTAAACGTAAAAAAAACAAAACAAAAAAACACGCGTCAAAATATCTCATCAAAAATAAAAATCTATGGGTTCATTTTCATGTTATCCTAGGACCACAAACAAAAATCATTACATCTTGCAGTTGCCAACAAACTCACTGTTGGGTGGAGAAGATAACATCCCAACTAATATAATTCCATGTTTATATAGGTGTGGGTGGAGGCACTGCTTCAATTCTCATCAGGAATGTTTTTTTATTTGCCTTCTTTCCTTCAGTCGAGGAAATTAAAACTGTAATAGAGATAGAGTAACTCACTATAACTGGACATTGATACCTGAATTGTTATTCCGTTGAAGTATATATTAGTTTATCCTAAATTATGAATTTTTGGTTTTTCATAAAATTAATGCAAAGTAGACGATTTCATTTCTTTGCTAGGTATGTAGGGTGTATATATTTTTTTTTTAAAATCAAATCATGTTAGATACTGTAAATAAGATTGTTCCTAACATTTTGCAAATAAAGGAAATTAGTGAATATTGTTTTATAATGCATACTATTTGCAAATTTATTTTTCTCTACTAGTGTGTCATATATAATTAATTTAACCCTCAAATTCTACATAGCTCATATTAATACTAATGCAATTGCAGTTGACAAAACAGATCTATCAATACTAATAAAAACAATTCTTCATACATGAGTGAAGTGGGTATATAAAACAATTCTCTCTAAATTCATTATAAGTGTAATGACATACAGTCAATTCTCAAGATTTAAATTTTTGTCCCCTTATACAAAATTCTTGAATGTCCTATTGGATGATGATCGAATATAATTGATTGATTCATCTTCCAATTATTTCATAATTAATATATATCTTTCTAACAAGATAATCCAGTATTTAATTACAAATATATTCACCTACAGCTCACACACACACACATATTACAGTGAAAATGCTAAGAAACCATGCATGAACAGAATAAGAAAAGGAACATGTTCATCAAAAAATTATACTGAAAATCATATATGCATGAAGCGAAGCTGCTAATATTTTATGCCAATTCTTGCTAAAACAAACATATGTTCATAAATCTCTCTCTCTCTCTCTCTCTCTCTCTCTCTCTCTCTCATATGAAGAAAAAAAGAAAGTTTTTATGGACTTCAACTTACCCTGCGAACGAGTTGGTGAAGAAGGTGGAGGAGGAGAAGAGAAGATATAATTAAGGTAAGGTTGGGCATGGTGGAGAAGATGAGCACATGAAGGACTAATTAACCAAAGCACATATGATATGATATGAGTTAATATTAGTCAGTGCACGTGCCCTGCTTCTCCATCTTGCCCAACTCACCTTGCCATGGCTGTTGTTGCTGCTCCACAAGTAGAGGTAATGACAATGATGATCCTATTGTGTTTACACACACTCACACATGTGTATATATAATATATGTGTAGAGAGGAGAGAGAGAGAGACAGAACCAGCTCTGTCAGATCCCATCTTAGTTTTGGTTTCACCTCTTCTTTTATTTTTTCAGATATCATGTGCAGCTGGAATAGTGGGGTCCTACTCATCTGATGGAGGTTAAAATGGAAGAGAAATAAAGAGTTGTTTCACCATATCATCAATGCAATGTGATTGTAAAAAAGAAAATAAAAGAATTATTATTGTTGTTGTTAGTATTATTATTTTAAGATTTTTTATTATGATTTAGTGATCGTCGATCCCTCACTTTTTCATAGTACAGTTTAAATCCTCATATTTAAAGAGTATGTTTCTAGAAGGGACTAAAACGGAATATATCTATTATTTTATTTTATTTTTATATTTTTCTCTTGAAAAATGAATTGACTTTTATTATGAGAAATTGATTCCTTATTCATCCATTTTGCTTGAATTAGGCTCATTGATGTAAGAATTAATTCTTTTTGTAATCCCCATATTCAATTTATTTATTCAATTAATGTAATGTGTTTTCTCTTGTTCTTATTTTGTGATTATAGTGTGTACAAAACGGACGACCACTGAAGTTGTATTAGATGGGTACCTGGTTGAATGAGTTAGTTAAGATTTAGGTCATGTTTGGAATTGCGTTTATCTGTTTTTTCCTCTTATATGGTAGTGTTAGGTTCTGCTTTTGATTCCATAAATGTCTAATAACAAAAAAAAGCACAATCAAAGATTGCCTTAATCTTAATTGTAGGTCTCTTTAGTACCTTATAATTATAATATTTTATTGTAATAGTTTGCTAAGTGGATGTTCATAAAGTTATGATATTTTTCTATTTATTTAAGGGTGTATTTGGATGTGAGGTTGAAATACTGAGATTTTTTAAATCTTATATTTCAAACTCACCAAAAAAAACAGAATCAAATATTGTCTTATCTTAATTGTGGGTCTCTTTCATACCTTATAAATTGCTATAATATTTTATTGTAATAGTTTGCTAAGTGGATGTTCATAAAGTTATGATATTTTTCTATTTATTTAATGATGCATTTGGATGTGAGGTTGAAATAATGAGATTCTTAAAATTTTATGTTTCAAACTCAACTTTTAAAAATTTATGATTTATTAGATTTTCAACTATAAGATTTTTTAGTATAAAAAGGAAGATCGTGATTTGAAAAGCTAAACGTTAAAAATGCATTTAAATCTAAGTATGAAAATTTTTAATTTTTCAAACATATAATCTACCTAAACTCACATATCTAAACGGACCCTAAAAGACCTAAAAGACTTGATGACTATTAACAGACCTATACGGAGGTTGAGAGAAGTAGTAGCTAAGAGAGAGAAATTATATAATAATTTTTTAAGTCTATTTAATATTATAGTGCTTTCTTTAGATTTTGTTCTATGGATGTAACCATATGCTGAAACAAATAAATTTATGTTTCCTGTGTAGTGTCATTATCTATATTGTGGTCTTCCACAATATGTGCAACACCCAAGACATCAAAAGTAAGATTTTTTTTTTCACATTTGAACAAGCAAAATCCACGAGTTTAGATTTTCTGTTTGTTCAAAATTTACTAAAATCTGCATTACTTTTTATACAATACTAACACGTATTTTTTTACATTTTGACAGCTTTCGATTTCACTTTTTTGGGAGATCGGATCCAGTCAGTTTAGTCAGTACCGACTAGATGACGTGAAAATTAAACTGCACCACATATAAATCGAACTGCACAATCAACTATTGGATATATATTTCACACTCTTATTGGATACTGATGATACTTAGGGATTCATATTTCCTCCAATAGTTGATTGAATCCAATAAGAGAGTGAAATATATACTCAACAATTGGTTATGCATTTTGATTTATAAGTGGTGCAGTTCGATTTTCACGTCGTCCAGTTCGATACTGATCGAACTGACCGGACTGGATCCGGTCCCTTTTTTGAGTTTCCTGATGGCTGACATCACTTTTTTTTTTTTACTTTTAATTTCATCCAAACTTACACAAAAGCCCTCGGAGAATTTTTATTTTCTACCGTCCAAGCCGATCAATCTCCTTTTCATCTTTTCAATGTAATCCTATCTCTAAATCTCTAAGGCTTTGTTTAGAAACACAGATTGAAAAGTAGCTTTTAAAATAAAGCTGCTTTTTAAGATGATTTTTTACCTTGACTTTTTTGGGATTTTTTTTTAATTTAGGAATCAATATTTGAAAGCAGTTTAATGTTTGGTAGAGAAAATTGCTTTTCAATTCAAAAAATCGATTCCGACAAAAAATCACAGTTTTTGAGCTTTTTAAAACACGGATTTCAAAAAAAAAATTAAAAGGAATCCAGCTTTTGATTCCGCCGGAATCCACCCCGTTTGGCTGTACGATTTTGGGATTTTAACTTTTCAAAAAACGGAATCGCCTCAAATTGTGCAACCAAACAGACCCTAAATCTTTAGATCTCAAACAAATAAAATATTTATGATTTAATATTTATTTATAATCTATTTTTTAAATATCTAATGTGATTGTAATTTTATATTTGAGATGAAATAGTCTTGTATTTTTGTATTTCTGATATATTTTTTTATTGAGATAAATAACATTAAGATTCTAAATAATATTTTATTTATGACCTTTTTTTACCATTAAATGTTATTGTAATTTTGTATTTAAGATGAAATAGATCATATTTGTATCTTGTATTTATGTATTTATTTTTTAAAGTTATATGAGATTTTTTTTCAGATCAATGAGTGATTCATGAAAACCTACATATGACATGATGTTTGATTCCGAACAAGCAGCATACAAATTTCTATTCAAGTATTATCATTTTATATTTTGGTGACCGTGATTATGTTGAATTTTCCAGTATAAAAGTAATTTTTGACATAGTTCGAATTTGTTGGAGTACTCCAAATTAGATGTATTTCACTTGTATAAGTTTATCTAATTTTTCTAAGTAATTAAATAAATAAATAAAAATCATTATCCAATTTAATCCATAGTAAAAGAGTTATACAACTTATACTTGTCTTTTTTATGCATTTCATTGTAAGAAGTACTAAAAAAATATACATCACTGGTTTAATTTTTTGTTCAATAATTTTAAATTAAAAATTCATGTGCTCATGTTAGCTATTTCTCCAATCTCAATCTTAATCCCATATGCTTTGTTAATATAAATAAAAAAATTTAAAAAAAATAAAACATGTGTGAATTGAAATTAAGATTGAAAACACGTGTATACATAACTATACTATAAATACAAAAATTTAGCAGACAGGTGAACCATGAAAAAAAAATTTGGATGTGAAAGCCAAAAATTACAAAAAAATTTAAAATTTGGAAGAATTAAAAAAAATGACCGTCCAAGACAAAAGTAGAAAAAGTATAAAAAAATGATTGTGATACCCAAATCGTGATGTCAACTAAAATAATGCACCAAGCACCGTTTGATTTGACTAATTTTTTTTTTATAGATTTACTTAACCAAAAATTATTTTATCAAGAATACAGATTTAATTAAAACGTTTGATTCATTAGTGAATTTATGCAAATAATCATTTTCCGTGTTTGGTTCACACAAGGAATTTGGTTCAAATGTCTAAAACACATTTTTTTGTTATTATACATTTATTTACAAAATTTATTTCTTTATTCATATCATAATTATATATAAAAAAATTATAAATATTTTTATAAATATTTAATGAATGCAAATAAAGAGATAATAATGAGAGAAAGAGAGAGAGGAGGAGTTGGGTAAAAAAAAAGAGAGGGGACTATTTATTTTAGAAGAGATGTAAATGGTAATTTAATTAATTTGTAAATGGTTGAATATTAATCTAATTTAGGATTTCCGGTGGAATTTGAGATTATCATAGGTGAAAATTTTATTCTACCTTATTTTTTCACATGTATGAATTTTAATTCAAGTAAGTCCTATAATTACTATCAAGATTACCATTAACCAAACATTGAATTTTACACGATTTTCTAGTAATCTCATGGAATCAAAATTCATTACAAATTGACACGAACTTTGAAAATGATGTCAACCACAATGATGTCAACCACAATTTTGAAAACCAAGAAAACCGGCTGTGTAAAAATCACGGGACCCACACTTTTTATTGTTGATCGTCCAATATCAAAAAAAAAAAAAAAAAAAAAAAAACCACGTGTTAACTTTGCATAAAAGTATAACAGATCCTAGCAAATTTTGAGACAGAGGATCCGGACGCAAAAAAACACATCTCAATTCTAGATTTCTTTTTTGCATCTGCATGAGTTATGAGAGTGGTTGCATACAGGTATTACCAAATGCCTTTTTTTAACTACTATAAGGCATCAAAGTGTGAAGGATCATGACCTACCACCTACCACACATCAAAACAACATTGAGATTGCACTGTTTTTTTATCCCTTTGACAGATGTGAATGTTTTTATGTGGATGGGGGAGTGGAAGATGAGTTGGATGGTCTGATTCATTGACTGTATGCATATGTTTGTTTTGTTTGTTTCAGCAATAAATATAGCATGTTTTGCGAGTAAAATCATGTAAAATTTTTATGGTTGAAACTTAATTAGTTGGTAGGAGAGAAAAGGATATTGGGCTAAGATATATATATATATATAGTGCTAATTTAGTAAGCTTGGTCTAGAAAGAGAATGCATCCCTCCTTAATGACTTTATTATGTTAGATCCTATATATAAAAAAATAATATATGACTAGTTGTTGAAACTTGAAATATGTGTAGATCAACAGTGGAAACCAAATTCAAGAAAAATCAATAATATGATTCAGTAATGAGTGGAGGAAATGATTCATTATATTATATTAAATAATTAATTAAAATATAAAAACCTTCAATCTCCCTCCTTACTATATATCATTCCTTTCTTTCTAAAATATGGTTTTAGTTTGTTTATTTAAAATATATATATATATATAATCTCTTTTAACTTTAGCAACGAAGAGAATAAAGAAATAGAGTTAAACATATTTTATATAACCTCTATTACTAAAATTCGGGATATCCTATCTGGTTAAAATACAAGATATTTCACAATGCTACGTGTGGAACAGTAAATTAATGTTATTTGGTATCTCCTTTTTGTTTGGGAAGTGTGTGATAAAATATTACTACTTTTGAAACGATATTATAATGTGATGACAAAATATTAAGGTTTGTATGTCTGTTGTTGTCAATAAAAGTTTGGTAGTTCCCATCATTACTAAATAGACCATATCCTAAACTTATGTAGACAAGAATAAAGAGAGGAAGAAATTTGAAGACCAATTTGTCAAATGGACAACCCTTCAAGGACTAACTAATTCAAAATGGTGGTCCCCAAGCATGGACAAATTTGTGCATCATGAGATCTTAATCTTATATTAAATGATGGTCATAATAGATTTGCTTCCCCTGTTTGATTATGGACAATCTCAATATTCAAACAAACACTAATTTGAGAATACTTGGATGCATGTTTTGAAACCTAACCCCAAAATATGGAATGTATGGTGTTGATTTTCACTCTAAACCATTGATTTTGGATTTAGTACTATTGATTGCATTGATATGATTCATGTAACTAATAATATATATTAGGATGAATTTTAATGCACCTACGTATCTCTTATACAAATGGTCAATCAACAATATCTGATTTGATTTTTCCAGTATTTGAAGTTTAGAGATAATTGGTGTCTACATCAGAACTCAGAAGTAACATCATGTAGTTTTTTTTTTTTTTGGTTTTGCTTTATATTTTTTTGACATCATTTGGGTTGTGCCATAAGTTATTTTGAGATAAATAACTATTCTAATATAGATAATTGTATTAATAAATAAATAATTTTTTGTTTGTTGTGTTTTTAATTATTCTCATTAGAAAATATAATGATGAAGTTTTTATTGTTTGGTTGACTATAGATAAAATGTAGATAAAAGTTGAATAATATTTGAATAAAAATTATAAAAGATGAACCTTGTTTATAAGATGACAAATGATTTAACATTTGTGCCCCTTTATACTAGTATAGATTAGGTACAATACATAATATTAGCTCATTTCCACTTATTCTGACAAAATATCCACACATTTCTTGTAAACAAAGATTTTTTCTTCTTCTTCTTCATCTATATTTTATTTTATTTCACATTTATTTATCTATTTTAAAAAAAATAAACGATAGATATCTGCTCTTCTATTAAAAAGAAAGAGTTTAAATGAAAATAACAATAACAAAACTCAATAAAGTATGGAAATAACAATCACATTTATTCTTGTTAGGATAGTTAAATCTTACATCAAGCTGTACTTGTACAGTTGTACTACATCTATAAATTAATATATTTGTCAGTGCATATTTTGTGAACTAATTTAATTTCCATAACCAATAGTGGTTCAGCCATCACCATTGAATGCATGACCCGTTTGTGCTGATAAAATAAAGTTGTGTTTCTTTTTTCTTTTTATTTTTATGGAACTGATAAAACAAAGTTAACCACATATGAGACAGTTAGGCAACCACCCCCTTTAAAGGCTTTAACTATTGTGTAACAAATTTTTTATTTTTAATACTTGTGATATATATTATATACATATACTAATTAAAACAGTGCAGGACACGTCAAACTTTTGATATGGAGTAATAAAGCAACTTAGGCCAAACATGACCAAATTTATTATGTAAATATATATATATATAAAATTGCTCATACTTTTTGGTCCTTTGCTTTTCATGATGAAAATAAAGGAGAAAAAAAAGCAGGCCTTGAAGTGGAACAATGTTCCATGATGTGGGGCACAATTATACTCACTTTAATTGGATTCTCTATTGAGGGGATGCCTTCAACAGTTTTAGTGGGGTGGATGGGAGGTTTGTGAGCACTTAAACATGAGTAGATTCCCATCTTCACTAATGTTGTGGGAATCCCATGTGGAAGAACAAGGTCCTCATTTTGTGTTCTTAAGATCATTTGGTTTAGTTTCTGCCTGTTCTGAGATGTCTTCCACTTTAGTCATTGGAGAAGATCTAATCTCAAACCATATTGAAGATCTAATCAAGTCACAGGTCTAGTTTGAAAAATATGCTGAATTTTTAGTAAGGATAGTTTAAAGGAACAAGATCAGTTATGTGCTATTAGAATTATTAGTTTTTATATGTCGTGAGATGTCTTAATGTTTATTCTCGAATGCCATTTTTTTAGTATGGGTAGTCTGGTCTTCTTGCACCCATTTGTTTTAGTTGCTATTGTGTTTTTTAAGAGATTGTCTACATGTTCTTTGTGAGGAAAGGACAGCAGTGATAAAAAAGATTGAAAAAAATATTGTATCTCAGTTACTTGTTATTAGTGAATCGAACATTGCAGACAAATTGCTAGGCTTCCTAGGAGGCATTGGTGTGTCAAAGATTTCCTAACACGAAGTTATAGATTTGACTTTTAAGTGTTTAAAGCTAATTAGTGTGGGGGAAAGATATCATTGATCACTTTGGTTTAACTAATGCATAAAAATACATCTTTATGGTAACGTTGATTCATTAATCATTATTAGCACTACGTTTGTCTGCCATTTTGTTCCATCATGCGATATTTGTGCTCTTTGTCTAATATTTTTTACTTATATATATATGCATTGTGCCTCTTTGAAAACTCTCATAAATAAGCAGTAAGCACCTTATGAAAACTCTTCCAATCAACATTATACAAGTATGGTTCCAGTGAAGATGATGTCACATCCCAGCACCCAAAAACAAAAAAATATAAAGAACTAAAAGAAAATTTTAAAAGAAAAGTTTGTGAAGTTAGTGGGGGGTGAATAGTGTGAGTTGGAGCTTTTGTGTTTTGTTTTCATTTTGTTTCTATCTTTTGAATGGGAGGGGAACAGGATTGCAGTATAAAAAAAAATGATGGCACCTTCTGTTTATGTGTGAAAACTGTCGCTGTTGTTTTAATTCATATTTTATTTATTTTCAATCAACAACCACTGAAAGTGATTTTAAAGCAACAATAAAAAGGGGCTCATAAACTTGATCATTTACGCAGTATATATTTTATTATAAAAAATTTAAAGATATATGCATTCAATTCATATGAATATGTATTTTATTTTTATAAAAGAATATACTTCTTAGATAAGTATATATTTAAAAATATTTTTTAAAAGAGAACCTGTATTGATTCCCAAGAAAATGGGAAGTTCCAACTGTTCCATCTCTAATGGATTAGGGGTGCAATTTAGGCAATTAAATCAAACCTTACTTTTGTTTAGATTAATATATATTTATTTGGTTTGATTTGGTTATGAATTGAGTTAACTTTGTTTGAGTTCAATTTTGCGTATATAAAATTTGAACTAAATTGAGTTGAACCAAATTCACCTATACTTACTTTTTTCTCCGGATCTTTTCACCATTATTCACCTCAACCATATTTCACCATTGGATAATGTTATGTAGAACTTCTTTTCCAATCTTAATTCCAGTTCACACATTTTGATTTTTAAATTTTTTAAAAATAATATATCTTATCTAATGAGATATATGCTTTTATAAAAAATGAATTATATACTCTAATTAATTGCATGAATATATTTACAGAAAATGAGAAATTTTTTTATTGAAGCATATACAACGTTAGTATGAGTATGCTCCGGTAATTTTCTATCGATGCATATGAAATGGAATTAGGTCTGGAAAAAAAAATTGTGTACGCACCATTTCACATTTTTAGCATTGCAGATGTTTGTCTTCATCAAGGACAAATATAAATGTTGTGGGTAGTCCTTGATTTAAGTAATTGCATCTAGTATGGCATGTACAAGGAGTAAAAGCAACAATGTTATTATTAATTATTTCCCATCAATGCGTATGAATGCATACATGTGTGCCTTCAAAATACAGTTTGCCACCCTCAACACCTCTCTATTAGTCATAATTGTTGCCCCTCTTAATAATTCTCTCTCCATATCAACAGTTTACATTAAATTAAAACAACTTGGATGAATGTGAATACTTCATAGAGAGAGAGAGAGAGAGAGAGAGAGAGAGAGAGAGAGAGAGAGAGAGAGAGAGATGAGATGAGAATGGATGTCATTGATCTTCAACAAAAAACTAGAAATTCCCAGGAAAAGAAAAACAAAAAACTAGACATACAAACGGAGGGAGATAAAATGGTTTATGCCAACTTAATAAAATGATATTATTTATAGCCCTAAAGGCTTTACAAAGTTCGTTAAGATTGAATAACATCTAAGTCGATAGTCCTGATGTTCTCAACAATTCGAATATCAATGGTCCATGATGTCAATTCACATCATAGCTTGCAGATCAGTGGCAAGATGTTTTTAATGGGTCAAAGGATCCACAATATGTGATAGTGATTCACGTCGTGTTAACTTTAAATGATTGATTTGACATTCATTTGCATTCAACTTCTACTGAAACACCCAGAAAGAATTGCTCGTTCATGTACATTCTCTTGAAAATCTACCAGAATTTGATTTCAGTGAAAGAAGTTTCTCATTCTTGACCATAGTTACCAAACTGGTCCTCATACTCATTAAACCATTGTCAGCATCCCAATAAACCTAACAACCTAATTTCTCTTTCTAGTTTAATTCTAACAAGTTCTAATAAACTCATCATGCAAACAACCCTCAAGAATTGATCTTATCAGTGCTAGTTTCTCCAAACAATGTGACTTAACTGTTTCAAAAGGAAAGAAAAAATCTCTGTAGTTCTGCTGCTGCATTAGAGAAAGCAATTTGAATGAAGATCAAGTAAATGAGATAATTATAAGAGTAAATTAATATTCGTTTTTCACTTGTTTCGATCTCGATGGGATGGCTCAAGAACCAAAAGTTGTGATGTCCAGTACAATTGTCTGACCATAAGAAGCAGCAATTGAAACTCAAATGAATGATTTTAGTACCTGCAGACTTTATTGTCATGGTAAAATCTTTTTCAGCCAGTTTAGACAATACAGTTGGGAATGATAATTGGATCATTGATGGCATAGCCGCATAGCAAAGCTATGGAAAGCAATGGCTCTAGAAAAAAGAGTTGGCAAATCAATGTCCAAGTTGCCTACATAGAATGGATTTCCCATTTTTTGGATACAATACAAAGTGATACCCCAAAAGTCACACAAAGATGTCCTGCCATTGTTTTACGCTTTTTTTTTTTTTTTGATGATTTTGTGATGGCTTTGTTGTTGAAGCTTTCACCTATAGTGATGATGATTGACCATTTGTTTCAAGTGATTGTGGCATTTTATTTCATATATTTTATAAGTATTGTTACACGCAGTCCCCGTTTCAGTCCCACATGCAATCTCATATACTTTGATGGTTGTACAATTTTTTAAAATTTTATGTTTTCTGAAAATTAGTTCAAACAATGGCGGAGCTACATGGGGTCGAGTGGGGGCAACTGCCCCACTCGGTTTGCAATAACCAGTATATATATGCGTTTTTTTTTGTTTAGTATGTATATATGTTATAATCTGGTCGAATAATAATAAATTTAAATTTGTTAAGATGTTAGGTAGTTTTGTTTGTTGTTTAAATTTTGAGTTTTTTGCATATATACCTTTGTTAGAATCCGATTTTGCAGAATTACCCCTGTTGCATTCCAGATTGCATAAATACCCTCACTGCATTCAGAAGCAGTGCATCCGTGCCCCTCCGTCAGTGTCCGTCAGCAACCCAACATGAACCATGGTTACATGGTTAACCAAACCTTTGAATTTTACTATTTTACCCCTTATCATCTCCAACGACCAGAGTATCTTTTGCATCCCTAAGTGAAAAACACATGGATCATTCAATCGAAACTCAACTCTTATAATCAAAACCGTAACTCTTTTAATCCAACCCAAATCATCCACAAATCAGAAGAAAAACATAACCTGATCAAAATTTAAACTAAATTAAAACTCTCAAAAGATTCACCATTTTAAAAAAAATAACATTTGAGAAAAATGAAATGAGGACGTTTGGCTTTGCCCAAAATAAATAAATGAAAGGGGAAGCTTTGGCGGAAACAAAATGAAGGAACAAAAGAAGGGAGGATCCCCTTCTCTTTTGTGCTGTGAAAAGTTGGAAAAAGTGAAGAAGAAAAATAAAATGGTGTAAGGAAGAAGAAGAAGGAAGAAATCGTCCATAAAAAATATATCTGGGGGTAATATTGATATTTTGCATCACTTAACGACGACTAACGGGAGTTTTTTAACCTCACTTCATGCCCACTAACCACAGGGGCACGGCTGCACTGCTTTTGAATGCGGCAGGGGTATTTATGCAATCTGGAATGCAACAGGGGTAATTCTACAAAATCGTATTCCAACAAGGGTATATATGCCAAAAACCCTTAATTTTTTTTTTTTTTTATAATTATAAGAGTAGTGCATCCTTATTTTATATTTAGGGCCTGTTTGGCTCCGCGGTTACACGGATTCTGCGGTAGAAAAGCCGCACAAATGCAGACGCGGAGCCAAACACCTTTTCAGCTTCTACGTTTCAATCCATTTTTATGCGGTGACAGTGTATTTTTTGCTGCGTTTCAAACTCTAGTAAAACTATGCTTTTGAAACTATGAGTATTTTTGGGTGGCTTTTCACAATCTTGGGGTTTCAACCGCTGATCCAAACGGACCCTTAGTTTTGTTTAGTTTGGCTCGTGGACAAATTATTCTGACTATACAATAGTTTTTTATATTTATTTATCCGATTGGTTAAATTTTTTAAATTTTCATCTTTAAGTTTCTTTGATCAAATTTTTTTTCTATGGTCTATCTTATTGGAACTACAAATGAAACTCACACATTATCTTTTTTTCTTTTTCTTTTTGTTTGAACCTTTTTTAAAAAATCTTGAAATTTTAATTTTTATGTCAATTGAAAATTTATTATCTATTTTGAAGAATCTATAACTTGATTGTTGTTGCTTAGGAAAATTTTTTTCTTGCTCCAGTTTAAGTTCGCCCCCACCAAGATAATTTTTTTACTCCACCACTGAGTTCAAATGCAATTTGTTGAAATATATACTTCATTTTATATAATATATATTTATATATAAATATATATTTCATCAAATAAAATATATTATTTTTTAAAAAAATAATCAAAGTGATTGTGACTACACTCTGCAAGTGAAAATGTAAACGAAGCTTATCACCTTTTAAGATAAAAAAAAATTGATTAAAAGTAGAGTCTAATATAATTAATATTATCCCAACTGGTAAGTTGGGTTTAGATGATGTCAGTGGTTGTATGGGAAATCTCTGAGGGTAGTTGTCATGAAGGCCAAAGTGATGCATGAATCACCATTCACCAAATTGGAGAGTTATGAATGGCACTTCTTACCAGGGAGAGTCATTTATGCATATATTGGAATGACTTGAATACGTATATTTTTGGTAATCGAAAATATACTAGCCTAATCTAATATGTACTAGATTTGAAAAATAATGTTGTTACACTCAGGCTTTATTCCAGTACATTTTCTTTTATAAAAAAAAACATAAACTAAATTAGAACCGCATGCATAATTGTTTTTTGCATTAAAAATCTTAGACTTGATCATTTTTAACAACCAAAACTCTAATCACACATGTTATTATTTATTTTGATAAAACGTATACATCGCTCGATTTCGAGTTGAATGAATTCATTTTTTGTAAGTGTAATAAAATAAATAATGATGTATATACATCATTTAAAGATGTATATACTTCACTGGATTTTTAATGAGATATATATAACTGTATTTTGAACTGTAAAAAAAACTGAGTGTAACGGCGCGCCCATCTTGTATTGACACCCAACATGAATTGCTCTCCTTACTGGCCCATGGGCCATGGGTTTGTGGAAGAAAATGGACCTCATGTTAACCGTTGGGTCGTTTGGACCAAATCATGGGTTTAAGTTTGGTAAGTGTCAATTTGAGCGCGGTTGTGGATTTTTTAAAAAAACGTCTGTCTAATAAAATATATATCTCTTATTAAAAATTATATATATAATTGAATGCTTTTTTGTGTACTTTTTCAAGTCATATATATACTTTTAAAACATACTAGTTTGATGTACGCGCAAATGCGCGTATTATTGTTGTACAACAATACTGTAGGAAGTATTTTCTTGTACTTTTTCTATATTTTTGGCATTGTACAAGCAAGTAATTAAAAGTGTTTTTTTTTAGAAAAAGAAACATAGGAGTTTTTACATTTTTATATTATGCCAAGTCAAACATAATTAAAACACTGATGTTATCTTTACAAAACATAGTTTGAAAGTCTTCCTAACTTAGTTGTGGAATTGTTCTTACAAAACCCATATGGAAAGAACTGGGTAGTGGCTTGTGGGTATGAGAAAATCTGCTGAAATTTATATCCATCGTTGATTCATTAATCAAGTCGAGGACTCTCCATCCTAAAATTCAAAACCAATTCATAGAACATTATAAAATTCCATTTTGAACAATCAGTTATATCTACAAAATGATATGAATAGAAAAATTGGATATGGTGTATAGTATATGAATTAGTACATAAAATAGTAAATTATAGAATTCTTAACAAAATCGAATATTACTCAAAATTTATAATTAGTGAAGGTTCATCCGATGCATTTTCAGTAAGGAAATTCGGAGAAAGTCAAAGTGGCTATGCTATGTAGAGAATACTGTCTGCTGACTAGCCGTATGGCTTATTACAAATGAAACTGTTTAAACATTGACTATGTTACATATAGAATACGTGATCTAGGATGGTTTGTTTCCCAAGTGCAGGCATATTTTGAAGTCTTAAAATATCATCATTTGAAAGAGGAAATTAATTATTGACATACTTGCAAAAGTCTTAGCATTTTGAACCCTAGAATGTAAAGAGGAATTTAGTTATGAATGAATACATGCAAATTGTTACATGCAAAAAAGTGTTAGCAGTTTGAATTCCGGAATTCAAGAAGATTTTACCAATATGAGTTTTTCAAATTATTTTCATACATTATTTTTTGAAAAGCTTGCACATTTGTATATGCTAATATGAATTATTAGATGAGTAAGGTTACTTATTCAAATAATAATAAGACAATAAGGGCATTAAACATCTAAAGTGTTAAAGTTTAGTTATGAATATATGATTTGCTATCTGATCATGATGAGTACATAAAGGGGATTTATGGAATTTGTTGTTTATACATATATTTTTTTATTATATGTAACTAAACTAAGATACAGATGTGAGTTCAATATCATTTATTATAGCAGAACATCGTTAAAATGTGATTATTTTCATAAACAAGGAATGAAAATACAAAAACTTTGAATTGAAAGAGGAATTGATTTTTGACATACATGCACAAGTTTTAGTAGTTTGAACTCTAGAGTGTAAGGAGACTTTAGAAAATGGAGTTCTTCAAAACATTTTCACAAGCCATTTTACATAAAATCGGTATGTTAGAAAACAAATAAATGAGTAGAATTTAGCTATAAATGAATAGATGTTATTTGTTAGTTCAATAAGGAGATATGTCAAAGAGTAATAAAATATGACATTTCACATTAAACAGTTTGAAATTCGTTGTCAAGTCTTAAATCCTCTGTGAAACTAATAGGAAACTTAATTATCTTCGACTTCACTTCGTTTGCCTGACATTACATTTACTAAGTTGATTAACTGACTATAACTATGAAAAAAGATCTCAAGAATATTTAAATTGTTCAATATTTAGCAGTGGCAAATTAATATTAATATTAATTTTACAGATTTTCTGACATTGACAAAATCAGGCTAGTCTTCACTATGTGTTCTAATAAAAGAGAGAATGGGTCCTCATAAAGCAATGGAATTGTTTAAGTTCCAGATCATTGAAGTGTTTCCTTGTAAGATCAAGAAGTAAATAAACTTTATTCTATACTAAGTATTATTAAACCTGTTCACTGTGGGTCTATGCTCTTGGCAATCTGAACAAATCCATTGCATCTAAATAAATATTCTGCTATACAAGTTGGCTATATAAAATGCCCTTGAAGTATTTAGTCATATAAAAGAATTCTAAAGTATGTTGTATATATATAATTCTATAAAGGAATGATGCAAATAAGGGGTTCTTCAACATATTATAATTTGTTAATCTGGCACTATAATTAGTCACTATAAATATGAATAAAGTTTTAAAAAAAGTCCATTTGAGTTTGGAATTACATATTTTTCTAAAATCATCAAGGTAAGGGGAAAAAAAAAGTTGTCAAAACTACATATTTTGTGTCACAACTACTCAGTTTATAAGTTCAATACTGAAGATGGATAAATGCATTATAATTTACAAAAAAATATAGGAAATGTCAAGAATCTTGATAAGAATTTTCGTAACGAAAGAACTGGAACATATAGATTACCTATTTTCAACATTTATATTTCTCATTGCACAAATAAAAAAATAAAATGTATTGTATCCAGTAAAAGATGTGCACAGCTGCCTTGTAAACATGTATCAAAATAAAAACATATTTAGCTTGTATGAACAGATAATGCAGTTAGAAATTCAGGCTACATGAACAACGAGAATATGGATTATTAGTCCTTGATAGCTAACTATAACTGACATTTTCATTTACTGAGTTGATTGACTACAACTATGGAAAAAGATTTCAAGATTATTTAAGTTGTTCAATATCTAGCAGTCAAACTAACATTAATTAATTTTACAGATCTTCTGACATTGATAGAATCAGGCTAGTCCTCACTACATATTCTAATAAAAGAGAGAATGGGTCCTCATAAAGAAATTCTTGCAGATCATTGAAGTGTTAACTTCCTCATAAGATTAAGAAGTAAATAAACTTTATTTTATAATAAGCATTACTAAACCTGTATGGAAATGGATAGTTCACTGTGGGTCTATGCTCTTGGCAATCTGAACAAAAACACGGCATCTAAATAAATGTTATGCTATTCAAGTTGGCTATATAAAATGTCTCTGAAGTATTTAGTCATATAAAAGAATTCTAAAGTATGTGGTACATATAATTCTACAATGAAACGATGCATATAAGGAGATCTTCAGCATGTTAAAATTTGTTAACCTGGCACTATAATCAGTGACAGTAAATATGAATAAAGTTTTAAAATAGTTCATTTGAGTTTGGGATTACAGATTTTTATAAAATCATCAAGGTAAGGAGGAAAAAAAAAGTTCAACAGTGAAGATGGATAAACGCATTATAATTTACAAATATACAGGAAATATCAAGAATCTTGACAAGAATTCATTATTAAAGAACTGGAACACATAGATTAGCTATTTCCAACATTTATATTTCTTGTTGCACAAAAAAAAAGCATCCAATAAAGATGTGCACAACTGCCTTGTAAACATGAATCACAATAAAAACAGATTTAGCTTTCATGAACAGATAATGCAGCCAGAAATTGAGGCAATATGAACAACCAAAATGTGCTTGATTAGTCCTTGATAGCTGACTTTAACTATGGTTAATCCTTGATAGTTGACTGTAACTTGTTTTTTGGAATCATCTACTTGATTGATTCAGTTATTAATGGATTTAGAGTAGAGAATGGAATCTATTGAATGATGTTTACATAAATATGGAAATTGGTTAAGAGTGTAATTGATTGACCTTAATAATATTATCTGAAGGTTTCAAAGAGGACTACCAAATTAGGTCTTTAATATAACAAAAATTAAGGTTGTGATCTATTTATAATTTGGTAAAATTCATGTAAATCTTGGGAAAAAGATTTAAACAAAAAAAAGAATAATTAATTACGATATATAAAATCAACAATGCCTAAATCGAATTCTTATCTCTGCCACATAATACACATTTAATGCATTTAAAACACTGAATCATGGAACTCTTAATAAAATCCAATATTCTTCCTTATAGCAGAACATCGGTGAATGTGATTATTTTAATAACATGAGAGCAAAAGTACTAAAACTGTGAATTGAAAGGCGAAATTGATTTTTGACATACCTGCAAAAGTTATAGCTTTTCGAACTCCAGAATACAAGAAGACTTTACAAAATGGAGTTTTCAAAACATATTTACACGCCATTTTTACAAAAAAAAAATTGCATATATAATTTTTGTTATGGTATAGAAGATATTAATTCATGATCATTACATACATATACACACACAAACATATATATAAGAAGAGAAGTGAAAGGAGATATACGATGTGTCTATTCCTCTTTACAAATGCGCGGTATTTTGGATTTTCGTGGAGACGCAAGCATATCAACTTCTTCAACTGCGAGGACTGTAAATTTTGTGTTATGATATAGTTCATCATTGAAGCATTTGACCTTGAAAATATATTCCTTGCATAAAAAAATTTTATCTCTTCTTGAATGTTTTTTTTGTTGCCCTACAAAAAAGAATAATAATGTTGTGTTAGTTTTATATATGTGAGGTTCCTTAGGTAAATTGTATAGTTTTGTAAAAATAAATATATTATACCTTAGTGTTTGGTATGATGAATCTTCTACCTTGCATTTCGTTAAGTTCTCAACCACATTGCCAAAAAGAGTCACCCAAGTGCTTGTGTTGGAATCAACCAATTTCATGTTTAATATGTAACTAAATGATAAGAGAAATATCATTGATAAAGCTTCGGGTAAGACTAACAGGAGTAAATATATAATATATAATATTCCCTATGGCTTGATTTATGATAAAAAAAAATTGGTAAGACTAACAACAATAAATAACCTATATTCTGATGATATAAGGTAGATTTCTTGTAATAGAATCCTAAACACTAATAGGAATTTAGGGAATAATAACTTTTTTTGAGTTAATATGTGAATTTGAATTCTCAATGTGATGCATCGTTTATAGGTACATTGTAAAAATTTCATTCGAAAAGTAAAAAAATATGATTGAATAAATTGAAGACATACTACGGGGTGGATACGCAATTGTGAAGAACACTTATTGCTTCGAAATGTGGCATCATAAGGCTCAAATGTTTTTCTTAGACATTTGTTGCATGATATGCACCAAATATTTTTATCGGACAATGCGATCTGAATAGATGCCTTCACATGATAAATAATATCCTGCAAGTTGTAATGAGATATTATTGTATCCGTTTATGCTGATCTAAATTTTTTTTATTGTATTTGTGAGATAGTTATACCTTTCGTCTTCTAGAAGCATCGAAAAGCCTGAATACTGTTTCAATGTCATGTATTTCATCATTTGGAGTTAAAATTCCAGTTTTGATTTGAGATGAACTGGCGGTGCTCATGTTGTTTAATGCTTTTATTACTTTCAGCTTAGCTTCATTTTCCATTGACCTATAACACACAAGAAAAAGAAAAATAATTATTTGCATGAGTTGTTTTTTCCTAAATAATTAAATATGATTGCAAGAACAAATAAATTGGAGAATGAGAGGACAAACCATTCTAATAAGTCATTTGCCTCTGGAAGGGTTGGATTGAAGATCACCCTTGAAATAGGAGTTGTTGATAATGAATAAACACCTGAATGAAGTATCATATCATAATCATCAATGAAAAAAATAATTAGTATATGTTGACTTATGCAAAAGCAAAGTTCAAATTTGTTTAGATTTGTTTGGTACTTTGACACATGTACAATAAGCATGGAAAAATGTAGTTTATCCAAACCATTTTACCATATAACATTACAATAAAAGGAAGAACTTAAAACTATTAGAAAGCGATATAATTGTTTTTTTAAATCACAACAAGTTGTTGATTAATAAGATATTCTTCATATGATATCAATCTATAAAACTATAAATACACTATACATTAAAGTAAATACGAAAAAAAATAGTAGTTCAATATAAGAACACTATTGCAAAGAAATAAATTTTCTTTGAAACCAATTTACATTTCTAACATAATCTGAATATTATTGTAGAATAATTTTTTTTTTAAATTTCAAATATCATTAATTCAGAAATGTAGGAAAATTCATTTCTACCTCTATATTGGCTGACTTTAATCTTTGTAGCAATAAGGACATGAAAAGTAGTTGATGTTTGTATTAATGAGATGTTTTCTTCATCTAAAGAGTCACCCCATTGGATTTAACTTGCATATAAAAGTTTGTAAAGTGATGAGCTAAGCGGATAAAGTACACAACAAAAAATTGGAATTTGTTGAATATATCAAGGGAAAGAAGAACTATACTCTTTATCGATCACCAGAAGTTTATGCAAGATATATTTTTCGTCTTTGATAGATTCTTTTTTCCCAATGTTGAGGATGAGAACAAGTATATCTGCAATTCATGAAAAGTTTAAATGACAATATGTAAAGAAATTATATATATTCATAAAATGAGAAGATATATTAATTCATACCAAAATTTAGCATTTCCATAAGTGTTTCAATACTCTTGATCGACACAGAGATAAAACTTTGTTGAGTAGGCAGAATAATTTCGTCCAATATCGCTTCAATCTTTGTTTGTCGGTGCAATATAAGTTGATGCTCGTTATCAACCAATCGGTAGGTCTTGTCAATTTTTTGAACTCTTGCATTTGATATATAATAATTCTGATTCAACACCATGGTTTTCTCAAATTGCTTTATTTGTTCGTTGAAAAGAGCACCTTGAATCATGTTTCCCTACAACAGAGGTATATTTTATAAATAAATAATAAAGAAGTAAAACTGGAAATGTATATGTAATTAAAGTTGAGAGATCAAATCTATTATCATATATCATCAAATATGAATTAGATGCATTTCCTATCATACAATTTTATTAAAAACTATAATTAATGAATTAAATATATAAAATTGTGCACATGAAAATTTTATGTAAACCTGTTCATCTTCAAATATAATGGTTTGAAATTCTCTATTCGCGTTTCTCGACAATCTTGCAGGAAGCTTTTGAACAACTTTAACTCTAATTTTTCAGTTTGTAGTTGTTTCATTGATGGCAGATAACAATGTGCTCCTCTTAGAATCCATCTGTTATACAATAAGAAAGTGTTAGAAAGGAATGAAAAAAAGAAAAAATAAACATTGTACAAATTAAAGGATGCTTAATTAGTAAAAGAATCACATATTATCATTTAATTAACAATTACATATAAATATTGCGAATAAAACTCTACGGTTACATTTTGAAAATAACATGCCATGGTTAAAGAGTTCTACATATACAATGCTTCTTGTTAAATTGTTGTTCTCATCATTTGTTGTAGGTTAAATCCAATGACATTGAATGTTTGGGGTGACTCTTTAAATGAAGAAAACATCTCATTAGTAAAAACATCAACTACTTTTCATGTCCTTATTGCTACAAAGATTAAAGTCAACCAATATAGAGGTAGAAATGAATTTTTCTATATTTCTGAATCGGTGATATTTGAAATTAAAAAAAAATTATTCTACAATAATATTCAGATTATGTTAGAACTGTAAATTGGTTTCAAAGAAAATTTATTTCTTTGCAATAGTGTTCTTACATTCAACTAATTTTTTTTTCATATTTACTTTAATGTGTAGTGTATTTATAGTTGTATAGATTGATATCATATGAATAATATCTTATTAATAAGCAACTTGTTGTGATTTAAAAAAACAACAATATCGCTTTCTAATAGTTCTTGCAAAGAAATAATGATATATTTATTAATATAAAAAAATTGAATTGTCTGGGATCAATTCATTGATATAATGATATATTTGACCTTGAGCTCTGAAAGTATAGATTCCTTTTGAAATTTTAGTGAGATCTTATTAATATTTTACACCCAACGAAGTGAAGGCAAACATATTATTATAAGTTCGAATGTATCGACTGAACTCAATACATTCAGTTTCTGTTGAAGTAAAGAGTTGATAAGAGGTTCTGGAATCATATCTCTAGCAAGTATCACTTGACCACTACCGCAACAAAATCCTTTTGGTTCATGGATAAATCTTTTGGCGCCACAATATTTGCATGGTGGCACAGATGGTAAAATTTGCGATTCGCATAATATGATTAGTTCTTTGCACATTCGAACTGATTTGATGCCTTGATCTGTAGAAAGAGAACTATAATCGACTAACTTATTATATGTAAGGAAATGAATGTATTGGTATGATGTGATTACCTCCATCTATTTTATCATGAACATTGTTTTAAAATTTCGTGCCTCCAGACTATCGTTTACTTAGTTCTTCTCTACTTTCCAAATTTTTTTTTTTTGGAAGTATGTCTAAATCTACATTTGAACAAACTTTTCGTTTACATGCGCATAAACAGGATCGGAAAAAATGTTTATGAAAATAATTATTAGCTTTCAAGAAAAGAAAAGGAAAAAAAAGAAGAAAAGATTAATCTAATTTGTTTCCTAAGGAAATTTTTAAATATATATACACACCTTTTACATCAGCAATTTTATCTATTTGCTTGTCAAAAGATGACTCTTCTAAGCATACTGAGTGTTCAACGAACTCGGCCTTTTCGTTCACGCCGTAAGGTTCGTTTGACATCAGGTGATGTGATGTAACGCTATTCTGGGACAATGAACTGCATCATGGTGCACCATCATCGTTTCTTTTGATGCTTGATACACATTTAAAATGATGTTGTGCTTCCTTTCTTCTCTTGTATGTATCTCTTCTTTTTGCTCTAATTTTATTTTTTCTGCTTCATCTAAATTACTATACCATTCCTTTCAACTTTGTTTTTTTAACCATCTTTGACGATAGATAATCGAATATCACTAATGAATGTGGTTCAATACATGTGCGTATATGCATATGTGAAGGAATAATTTGTTGTCAAGGTGAAATTTAATATTATTGATAATTTGAAAACTCACAATTCTATCTGTATAAAATTTTATAATTGAATGGATAAAATTTCAAAACATAAAAATATTTTATTCAAATGTGATAAGAATGTAAAAATTCAAGTTACATGTAGAAATAATAACGAATAGAAATAATTACACAACATTGAGCAAATTACAATAAAGTTTCAAACTATATTGATTTCCAAGTCATAATTCTATTTGTCAAATTTCACAATTCAATCAATTAAATTTGGAGCTATAGAAATATTTAATCACGTAATAAGGAGGAAATAACAATGCATTTTAAACTACCATGAAAAAAATATTATGCATATGAAAATCTTAAGAGACCTATATAAAAGTGCAACAAATGTTTGAAAATATGATATTAAAGAATAATTATTCTTAAAAGATAAGAATGAAATGATGAAATACCAATTTTGGACATCCAAACCCTTGCGATGTTATTCGAGTTTTATGGATCTGCACGAATACATATGCGTATCTGCATATGTGAAGGAATAATTTGTTGTCAAGGTGAAATTTAAATATTATTGACAATTTGAAAACTCACAATTCTATCTGTATAAAAATTTATAATTGAATGGATAAAATTTCAAAACGTAAAAATATTTTATTCAAATGTGATAAGAATTTAAAAATTCAAGTAATTACATGTAGAAATAATAACGAATGGAAATAATTACACAACATTGAGCAAATTACAATAAAGTTTCAAACTATATTGATTTCCAAGTCATAATTCTATTTGTCAAATTTCACAATTCAATCAATTAAATTTGGAACTGTAGAAATATTTAATCATGTAATAAGGAGGAAATAACAATACATTTTTAAACTACCATGAAGAAAATATTATGCATATGAAAATCTTAAGAGCCCTATATAAAAGTGCAACAAATGTTTGAAAATATGATATTAAAGAATAATTATTCTTAAAAGATAAGAATGAAAGGATGAAATACCAATTTTGGACATCCAAACCCTTGCGATGTTATTCGAGTTTTATGGATCTGCACGAAAATAAAACAGAAAAATTAAACGGGTCTAAGGTGTAATGGATAAATGTCTGATCGTAAATAAATTTAAGTAAAAAATGAACATAAAATTTTTTCACAAATAAAAACAAATCAAACAAATGATAATTGCTAACAATCTAAAATAAAAATTTACAAAGTTATGAATCCCAACATATTTTCATTATTCTTTCTTTGGTAATTATCTTATATTAATTTACGATAGCAATATAAATTATTTAAAACAAACTCTGGTCATACATGATATGAAAGTCAAACAAAAAGCAAGGTCCCAAATAAGACACATAAAATATGAACATACAATGTACGATGGATCCTATATATTCCAACTCCTCTAGAGAGTAAAGGACCTATTCATTTAAGAATGCATTTTTTTTATTGGACTTAATAGCCCTTACTTAGAAACTATATAATACAACGTCGAATTATTGATGCATGCATCAAAAGAAAACACAAAATCATCCCAATAATATCTCGAGAAGAGCCAAACAGCCAAAAAAAAAATCCATACCCATCAACAGCACCTCTTCCTCACCTTCTTTGCAAGAATTGTCTACGAAAGAGAAGTTCATGTCACCAGCCAAAACAAACCCATCCCCTCCCAAAAACAACATAAAATAAAATTAGATAAATAAGTCTTTACCTGATCAATAGTTCCTCTTTTTCACCTTCCCATATAAAATCTTCCACCAAATAAAGCTCTCGTAAAATCTTCTACTAATTTGTTCTCGAAAAATCACGATTTTTTTTTTCACAACCTATTTGATAATCATAACCCATTCGACACCTGGCAAGCCCATTCACCACAAACAGCTGCAATGATGATGAAATGGCGGTGAAGATTTTTTTTTTTAAAAAAAAATATTTCACAACCCATTTGATAATCGGAACCCATTCGACACCCGGCAAGCCCATTCACCACAGACAGCTGCAATGATAACGAAATGACGGTGAAGATTTTAAAAAAAAAGTGTTGTCAGGGGTCTATCTGCAAATAACCATAGAAAAAGACAAATACAGCCAATTTTTTCAGGGACCTATTTATAAATACGAAATATTTAAGAACCTATTTACAAATATTTGATTAAAGTGTTCCGCCATAACAGGTCTCGTTAACGTGAGTATCTGGGGGAAAAGTTTTGTCGGCATCCCTCGCTCTTAATATATAATAATAATATTTGGTTAAAGTGTTCCGCCATAACAGGGCTCGTTAACGTGAGTATCTGGGGAAAAAGTTTTATCGGCATCCCTCGCTCTTAATATATAAGTATAGAGATATATGTCTTTGCGTAACATTGTTCTTTCTCTAATTTAGCATATGCTAATTATAAACTGTGTTACGGAAAGTAAACTTATGGATCCTATAAGTAAATGGTATTAGAGTCAGGTTGCATTGTCTTTTAAAGGGGTTTTTTTGTGTGAACAGTACTAAATAGTACCGGCCGGTGAACAGTGCTTTTTGAAACTATTTAGTCGCATTGTCCACACTCTCATCTTAAGTACAATAGAGTTAGGGACGTAATACGTCGTTGACCGGTTTCCTTGCACTTTCTCATGGCTAATCTTTTCTGATCCCTTATGTCATGGGTACATAAAGCCTCAACTTCAACTGATGGAGCCTCCACCTCTAGAACTTCAAATCCCCCCGCCATAAAGACTATGTCCATTAAAAACATGCAAAATATAAATTATGAGAATATAGAACAATCTGTTAGTAATTGGAAGATCCCTAAAGTCCCGTTCAATGAAATTTATTATATCAAGACTATTGAAAGAACCCTTCCTTTAACTGATGGGAATGAGAACTTCCACCTTATATCCTAGAAAGAGATAGACAGGATTAGGACAAAACCATAATATCACTATCTTCATATCGGATTAGTACAAGTTTTTGTGGATGCCCTAGTTCGAGAAAACTTGAATGTTGCAGTTTTAGTATGTCTTCAAGACAATAAGCATCTAAAATTTGTTGATTCTGTTATAGGGATAGTTGAATCCAGCTTAAGTAATGGACCAATATTTTTAATGTCTTTCCTAATTTCTCTGTGTCCTTAGCTGATCCTAACATTTTGGATACTCTTGTCCTGAGGATCCAGACTAATGGCTTCGACCTTAATAATGACACTTTAAATATAAACCTTAGTTATAGGGTATATTTCAAGGTTATGAACACCTTATTCCCTAAAAGTAGGGTCTCTGATATTAAAGGTATTACTACTTTGCTTCAAACAAACCCTAAAAATAACTCTTTTATCCCTATACCTTTAAAATGGGATGAGATCAAATTGCCTAATTCCTGGACCCTTGAAAATGCTCAGCCTAATAAGCCCTTGGAAAACCTATACCTTAAAGAGATTATTGAAAAGGATAGTGGTAATATTGAAGTTCGATTTCTAATACTGGTCTTCAAAGGACAAGATCTCTTAGAACTACACCAGTAGTTCAAGGAAGGGAATGCCTGACTCCCAGGAGACGCTCTGTTTCCGAGAGTGATAGCCAGTATTCGGCAACTCAAGATGCTTACCTCCAACCTATAGGGGTTGCAACGGCAGTTTATGATGTTCAATTTGAAGCTCATTATGAAATGCCATCTGAATATGATCCCGCTGAATCGGACATGCTCACTGTAAGTGAAAATGATGACTATGAAATAGATAAAGAGATCATAAAACATGATTTTTATTCTTCAAAAAACTATGATAAAAGAAAGTGGTTTTTCAACACTATACCCAAAGAAGAACAAGGTCCGATTAGAGAACAGTGGTATGACCATATGGGATTTGAACAAAAAATTGTTTATTTATTTGATTGGTTTGAACATAAAACATGATCATTGATCTTCCTGAAGAAGACCATGCTATGGTCCTAGAGAAGATCGATAAATATGCCACCAATTGGAGAAACATTAAAAATGAAGAAGTGGTATCTATTCATCCACCGTTTGAAAGAATTAAAGTCACAAATTCCGACATTATAGCCAGTCCTCTTAAGACTACTACTAAGATTGACCCTGGTAGTCCTTTCAAGGCAGAATACTTTATTCAGATTATGGAGCAAAATAATTTCACCAATATTGCCTTGAGATTTATAAGTAGTCAAACTGAAAGAATAGAAAAAACTATCGCCGAAAATTGTAGCCTTGACAATATTCAAGCAAATGGTCTGCAAAGCCTTCAGGCCTCGACCACTTCGTCCAAAAATATAGTAAAAAAAAATTGAAAAACCAATATTCATTCCTCAACAAAATCTTGAAAAAGGGATAAAGTTCAAAGAAAAACACTCTGAAGAATTGTTGATTAAATTATCTGAAAGACGGGAAAAATTATCCATTAATAACCTCAATGATAAGTCCTCTTGTGAAGAAAATTCCCAAGAAGACATTGAGGATGGTAGCATGTCTGAAAGCCTTTCTGATCATTCTGATATTGAAATCAATAAGCTCGGGACTGTAACTCAGACCTCGAGAACAAAAAATTTCTATAGAAGACCAACTCCTATTGATGTTCAAATAGAATAAAATAATGATATTACTATTACAACTTCCTATGATGGAAAATCTCTCGTTGAATGGAATCTTGATGGCATGTCTGGATATCAGGTCAGCCAATTATGTCATTCTATGCTTATTTTTGTTAATGCCTGTAGGATACAAGGTAATAGTGATAAACACATTACTGATATGATAACCACATCATTCATAGGGCAATTAAGGGGTTGGTGGGACAACTTCATTACCCCTGAGTAAAGATGTGCTATTTATACAACCGTAAAAACTGATCCCAATGGGAGACCTGAGCCCGATATTGTCACCACACTAGTTCTCACTATCTTTAAACATTTTGTTAGCGGCCATAGTGACACTGCTGGCAGAATTAGAGAACAACTTATAAACCTTAGGTGTACAACCTTATCTGATTTTAGGTGGTATAAAGACACATTTTTATCACAAATTTATAAGATAAATAACTCAAACAATGACTTTTGAAAAGAAAAATTTGTCTCTGAGCTACCAAAGCTCTTCGCCGAAAGAGTCAGGAACAACCTCCGTCAAGAATTTAGGGAACATATCCCTTACTCCGTTATAACATTCGGAGAACTCATACAAAAAATAAACTTGATAAGTCTGGCCCTTTGCAATGATCTGAAGATAAAGAGTCAGCTCAAGAATCAACATTTGACTTCCAAAAGAGAACTTTGAGACTTCTGTTACCAATTCGGGTATCAGAAGGAAGACATTAAGAGTCCTTCTAAATCTCGGAAAAGGAATACCAAGCATTCTTATAATAAAAAACCTTTTGAGAGACTATATTATAAATCAAATAGAACCCCTGCTCAGAAAACTAGAAAGCAATTTTCCAAAAGGAAACCCAACACCTCTAATCCTCCTACCTGCTTTAAATACAAGCAGAAAGGTCATTATGCCAATAAATGCTTTAATAGCAAACCAAAAAATAAAGAATCCATACATAACTTAGAAGAACATAATTCTGAATCTGAAAGTTGTAGTTGTAACTGTTGTGACCCTGAGTCCTATGATTCATCCTCAGATACAGATGGCCTGATGGTCCTTTCAGTCCAAGAACAGTTTATTTTAGATACTATTGACTCCATCGAGAATCCTTTGAAAAGAAACGACAATTAGAAAGATATATTAGCATGATAAAAACTCCTGTCAGTCAAGCCCAAGATGATAACAAAGAAAAATACTCTTATAAGGAGATAATTCAAATACTAGAATCTGAAAAACCCAAAAGAGTAACTATAGGGGAATTAAGAAAAGAACAAATTGATAGAAAAAAGAAATCAAAGACCTTAGAGACAGGGTTATATACCTTGAAGCCATCCCTAGATTGGAAAAACCCACTGAAGATTCTGATAATGAAGAATTTGTCAGGGGTCAACCTGAAGAGGAAGAAGAATTTATTAGCTCTCTCGAAAGATATATAAAACAAAAATAGAATGTTGAGGTCCTCCTGAAAATTATAACATTTTCTCTAAAATACAAGACCCTTATTGACACTGTGGCTGATATGAACTGCATTCGTGAAAGATTGATCCCTTCAAGATACTTTGAAAAGACAACTCATGGTATTAATACTGTCAATGGGAAAGCCTTAAGATTAATTATAAAATACCCAAAGTTCATGTTTGTGATAAAGGATCATGTTTAAAAACATCGTTCATATTGGTAAAAGATCTTCGTCAGGGTGTCATCCTTGGAACTCCTTTTATAAATATGATAAAGCCCTTTTCGGTTGATACTGAGGGTATTCATGCCACCCAAAATGGAAAAAATATTTATACAAATTTTGTACTACACCAAAGCTATCTTTTCTCAACCAGCTTAGGCAGGCCCTGGAATATAAAGAAAAGTTTATAAATGAACTCTCTGAAGAGATCAGGATTCAAAAGACATCTAAACAAATCAATAGTCCTATTTTTCAAAAGAAAATATTTGATTTTCAAAAGGCTATTGAAAATGAGGCCTGCTCAGATCTACCCTCGCCTTCTGGCATAGGAAAAAACATATGGTAAGCCTACCATACATCAAAGACTTTAATGAAGAGAAAATCCTCACAAAAGCCAGATCCATCCAAATGAATAATAGACTCCTAGAAATTTGCAAGGAGGAAATATCTCAGTTACTTATCAAAAACCTTATTAGGAAGAGCTCTTCACCTTGGAGCTGTGCGGCTTTCTATGTAGAAAAAGCTGCAGAATTAGAAAGGGGAGTACCAAGGCTTGTTATAAATTATAAGCCATTAAATAAGGTACTCCAGTGGATCAAGTATCCTATCCCCAATAAGCAAAAGATCTGATCAAAAGAGTCTATAATTCCAAGATTTTTTCAAAGTTTGACCTTAAATCAGGATTCTGGCAAATCCAGATAAAAGAAGAAGATAGATATAAGACCGCCTTTACAGTACCGTTTGAGCATTATGAGTGGAATGTTTTACCTTTTAGGTTAAAGAATGCACCATCGGAATTTCAAAACATAATGAATGAAATATTTAATCCTTATGGATCCTTTTCCATTGTTTATATCGATGATGTACTGATATTTTCTGAGAACATAGATAAATCTAATTAAGTCCGGGTACCATCAGTATCGCACAGTCTGGATACCATCAGTAAATTTGTAGAAAAAACAACAATACCGACAGTGTGTACCAATATTTTATTTTTATTTATACAATAAGAAAATATATATAATTGAATTTTTTTATGCATTTCTTTAAGTCATATATTTTTAAAACATATATGTCTCGGTGTAACATTGTACCTTTTCTAATCTAGCATATGCTAATTATATGTTGTGTTAACGGAAATAAGTTTGTAGAAAAAATAACAATACTGACAATGTGTACCAATATGTTATTTTTTATTTATACAATAAAAAAAATATATATAATTGGGTGCTTGTTTTGCGTACTTTTCTAGTCATATATATATATTTAATACATATATGTCTCTGTGTAATATTGCCCTTTTTCTAATCTAGCATATGCTAATTATATACTGTGTTAATAGAAAGTAAGTTTATATAAAAAACAACAATACTGACAGTGTGTACCAATATTTTATTTTCTATTTATACAATAAGAGAGAGTACATAATTGGGTGCTTGTTTTGCATACTTTTCTAGTCATATATATATTTTTAATACATATATGTCTCTGCGTAATATTGTCCTTTTTCTAATCTAGCATATGCTAATTATATACTGTGTTAACAGAAAGTAAGTTTGTATAAAAAATAACAATACTGACAGTGTGTACCAATATTTTATTTTCTATTTATACAATAAGAGAGAGTACTTTAGAAGCATACATTTTAATTATTTAAAAAAACATAGTTTTCAGAACCTTTTTGTTATATATGTTTCTTAAAGGATTAAGTGTAATTTATTTGTAAAAGCAAAAAAAAATATGACTACCAATAAAATATATGTGACTTTGCATAATCTAAAATAAAATAAATAAAAGTAAAACATGGGTTTTTATCAACATTATTGCTTAGCCGACCCCTCTGACCAAGTGTTTGTATTTGCAACTACTCTTCTAATTTGCACACCCCTCCCATTTTTCAAATCTATTTTATATATCTTAATCTTGCATATTTAAAAAGCAATTTTTTTAGCATTTCATCGTTTCAAAGATGGATGAACGTGACTGAATATTGTGACTCGTTTCTGGGTGGGCATTTATGTCTCAAACTCCTCTAATTTCAGGTCGTTGTGAAAAGAAGAAATTGAAAGGACACTGTGAAAGAAGAAAAAAAAGAAGCTCAAACATAACTGAACTTCAGGTCGTTGTGTCTGTCTTATATGGTGGTGAAGAGGAAGAGGGTCGGGGAGAGTTTTGCTATTGGGAAGAAATCAATAAACTCATACGGGGAAATCCATATTTGATGTTGGAGATGATTGTAGAGAAGATGTTATTCTCGAGATAAGATCCGAAACAGCTATTTTATTGTTTGATAGAATAAGAACACAAGGTAGAGGAGATCCGAAATGATCGACATACTTAGGATTTCAAGAAAATCAAAGATAATTTTTTTTAAATAGATGATCAATGATATTCGACGATGACAAATTCAACAAAGAGATCTACAAGAACAGACTGGTGAGAGATCTGAGTTTCACAGTGATTAAAGAGAATTATTTTACAAAATAGTGGGGGTGTAAAAGAAACTAATATTAGACTGGGTGTATAAATTGGAGGGGTGTGCAAACAAACTAGAGCACCCATTATTAAGCCTGTCAATCGGACGGATATAGATCGGATATACTAATATCCATATCCTAATTTTCGGATACGGATATTAATTTTCGGATTCGGATCCCTTCAAATACGAATCGGATACGGATATTTTTCGGATAATTTACATGTTTAAATATCAACATTATTTTGGATAATCAAGTAATATTTTAGAGAGATATCAAATTTAAAATTGATATTTTAAGGCTTATTATCTTTTTCAGATATCATATATTGAAAATTTTATAGTATTATAATATATTATCATTATGATTAATCATACATGATAACAAAATAGACAATATATAAGATAAATATATATATTTTTATAGTATATGTCGGATATGAATATTTTTTGGATCGGATAGACTGATATCCATATCCGCACTCCGGATCTTCGAATATCGGATAATTCTGATTTTTCGGATATGAATTTAGATCGTATTCGGATTTTTTTTTGATAATAATTGACCGGCTTTCCCATCATGTCTCTCATTGGGATTCGGGTCGGATCCGTACAACACCCGACCCGTTGACAGTCAAACGAGACACAAATTCTTCGAAGGTCGCCGAGGGACTTCTTTTGTTTCTCCTCCTAGACGATTCTAGGGTTTTAGAACAACCTTTTGTTCTAACCAGATCGAGCTTTTTAAGGGTTTCGATCGAGCTTTCGAAAAGTAGGGATTCGATCCTACAATGGGGAAATCAAAAGGAGCCGAGCGAAGCAAAACCCGTCCTTCAAGCAGCAGGTGAGCAATCTTTTGTTCCGTTGTGCGTGTGTGTTTTTTTTGCTCTGTTTCCGAGTTTCTGAGATTTCGTTGCTTTTGATAGCCTCGCCGCGTCGCTGCTGCCGACGGGAACGTCGGCCATTGGATTCGGGGGGTATGTTGGGAGTTCACGATTGGATGCGTCGGCGTCTCCGGCTGAAGTCGCCGTCCCTGTCACGGTAGCCTCTCTTGAAATGCTATTCTCGATTTGTTTTGTGATTTGATTTTGTTTCGTAGATTGGGTTAGATATGCTTGAGTGCCTTAAAAGAATTGCTTTGATGTAAAGATGGACGTAAAGCATGAAAACTCAAAATTTGAAACATCTTTATATGACTTGAACCCGGGTATCTTGGGTGATTATAGTTGTATTATAATTGGAAATTGTTCCAAGGAAGGAGATTATAGCTGCCATTTTTGGAATAGGTGGTTTTCCCCTGAGACTTCTTTATGGGAATTCTGCAAATGAGTTGTATTGGGGTCATCAAGGCACTGGGTGTTTCAACCCCACCTTCATTGCCCTTTTCCCAAAGAAGGATGGTGCAGTAGGGCTTTCAGACTTTAGACTGATTAGTGTAATCAATGGTTCATACATAATGGTTGTGAAAGTGTTGGCCAATAGACTTAAGATGCATGCTAAGTTTGCTAGTGGGGGAGAATTGTTCTGCCTTTATCTTGGGTAGATCTCTCCTAGATGGTTTCATGATATCCCAAGAAAGTATGTCTGCTACGTATAAGGAAAAGAGAAAGGGTTTAGTTTGCAAAATGTATTTCAAGAAGGGTTATGATAGAATAACTTGGGACTTCCTATGGCACTTGCTGATTTTCTATGGATTATCTGGTAAATGGTGTTGGATGATGAGGGTGCGTATGCACTGCTAAAATTTCTGTTTTAGTTGATCAACGATGAAGGGTTTCATCCACATGCAAAGGGGTCTGAGGCAAGGAGTCCCCCTCTCCCCACTTTCTTCATTCTATTTGCCAATACCTTTAGTATATGGATGAGTGAGGCCACTGTCTGACCAGCAATGTTCCATTCATTTCTCACATCTCATATACAGATGACACCCTGCACCTAAGTGTTGAAATTTATATTTAGGTTCTATGAACTTGTTTCAGGACTAAAGATAAATTTCAGTGCTGTTCTTGGGATCAACTTATCTGAAGATGAAGGTTCTGGGCTTCTGGTAGTGCACAGGTCCTCAGGTGCAGGGTGGATACCCTTCCTATCAGACACTCCCACATTGTCTTGGGCTCTTTGAAATCAGGATTGGCATCCTTTAATTGAAAGATTTTTATCACACACTATCGGGGTGGAAAAGTCATACTTCAAGTATTGTAGTAAACTGATTATACAGAGAGCTGTACTGTTAGTAAACTGATCCTTTAGAAAGCTGTACTTTCCAGCTTGCCTTTATTCTGCCCATCCATCTTTCAAACCCAAAAGCATGTCAAACAAGGTTGTTGCTATTAGGGGAAGATTCCCTTGGGATGATGCAAAGCATGGGGGCGAGGAAAGTTATCTGTTTGGTTGGGAAAAGGTATGTAGAAGAAAGATTGGACTTCAAATTCATTAATCAGGCCCTTTTGGTGTAAAGTTGATTTGGAGGAGGTTGATGGACAAGGATACTTTTGGTGTAGGGTTGTTAATGCTGAATACTTCTATGCCCATTATAAAAGTTCATAGTCATTGAATGCTTATTTGATCCGTGCTCGCTCCATCGAAGATTTGTTGCTTCATGTGGTTGATGACGCTTGATAAAGCCCTAACCGAAGTTAATTGGTTGAAATGGGCTCATGATGAGGACACACATTATGTGTGTTTTGTGAGGGGGCGGAGGAAACAAGAGACCATCTTCAATTCGGTGTTCGTTTAGTGCTGGATTTGGCATAAGGTCCCAATGCACTTTTGGAGACCTAGAAGGCATGTGGAAATGGTTCCGAAGATGCGCAAGAGAAGCGATTAGAGCAACCTTGCAAAAGTACGTTGTCTTGTTCTTCATGAGGTATGGTGGAGCTTATGGATCACATACAACAATCATCTTTTCTAACACAAAAATGTTTATATAGATAACACTTGGATGTTGTTCACTTTCTCCTTATAAGTTGGGTTGTTATTCTTTTACGAGTAGACATGTCATCAACTATTATGGGTAATTCTTGGTGTGGGTTGTAAGGGTTCTAGGTTTTATTTCTTTTGCGTGATGATACATTCTGAGAGAAGGGTTTTATGTTATATTTTCTTTTTCTTTGGAGATCCTTCGTATCCTCTTTGTTATAAACAAGATTGCTCCTATCCTTTATCCACCCCCCCCCCCCCCCCCCCCCCAAAAAAAAAAAAGGTTCATAGGTGATGTGTGTGTGTATTTTTTATTACAATCTTTTTGTTGGTGTTCAACTATGTTTTTAATTGTCATTTTTAAATGAAATAGATATACGTCATGATGTGCAGGACGTGGATGGTGAAATGGCACAACACTTAAAGAGACTTGGGAGGAAGGATCCTCAAACAAAGGTACATTAATTGAATGTGTTTTTTTAGACTTACATGACTGATGCAGGACAAACTCAGGGTTTGCTTAGAAATTGTCCGAACGCAAATGAAACAACAGAGGATTGATATGGACGAAAGTAAGCCAGTCGAAAACCAAATACAGGCTCAATGGCAGGAGATTTTGCTGTCTTAGCCACAAAAAACTCAATTCTTGTAGTATAAAGGACCTGATAACTTATTATTTTATAGAATTTTCATTGACTCAAAACTAATTTGGACTCCTAATCATTAAAGGACTCAATTAATGTTTTCATCCCTGAGCATTTTCTTCCTTCAAGGACTCAATCATTAAAGGACTCCTAAACATTTTTTTCTTCAAAAAATGTTTTCATCCCTGAGCCCCCCCCAACAAAAAAAAGTTTTATCATTCTGTGGATATGCAAATCTTTCTATGCAGTTTTTTTTTCTATTATAATTTTTCCCAAATGTGTGTTTTTAGTGTTGTCTACCTGTCTCTCTCTCTCTCTCTCTCTCTCTCAATCTCATTCTTGGTGATTTGTCATCAGAACCATTTATCAGAATTTTTTGCACTATTGGCACTTCCACGGATGATTTTGAACAGGCATAGTACAAATACATCGTGCCATATGTTATTTACAGTAACATTGAATGTTATTCCCTTCAGATATTTCAGTTCATCTTATTTTCGAATCACAAATTTGAAAGTATTTAGCTAGTTATTTTCCTTTCCATATTTAAATTTAATTTAACCGAATTGTTTAGTGGCTCTGTGATACATGAACACCATCTGTAGATTTAGCTTTATGAAATCACTGTTTGTTACTCTTATATTTTACACAGTAGCATGATCCTTTTTTTTGTATGATCTAAACATAAGTTTATCACTTCTTTCCTCTAAATCATTTTAGCTGCTCTACTTCTTGTATTATATGCCAATGACATAGTAGTGAGGCTGTTCATTTCTTCTGAGCAATTATCATGGGCATGCTGCATGTGTCCAACACGCTTATTCTTATTGACATTGGCCACATGCTTAACTTGACTGATATGTCTTATTGGCACTGGTCACATGCATAACTTGGCTGGTAATATTATGTTTTGTTCATCAATGCTTGTTATTTCCTAACTCCTCGTCTATTATCTTCTTGTTTACTTCCCTGTATGATTTCAGCTTAAAGCATTGAGTTCCCTAAGTCTACTATTTAAGCAAAGAAGTGTGGAGGAAACTGTGCAAATTGTTCCACAATGGGTAAAGTTTATTTTCTTCCTAAATTTTTTTCTGGTTAGTTTGAATTTTTTTGAATGTGGACATTTTTAAACATATGAATTTGTCATGAATATCATGATGTCATTGGTTTATATGTGCCTGAGTCTTCTTTTATTTTTATATCACAACCCCTCTATTTGTCTATAAACAAGTCCCTTATGATTAAGGTCCCTTCATGAAGTAACATGTTTAATGTGCCATCATTAGTAGCTGCAATAATGTAATTATTTTGTCTAAGTTGGGGATGGCTTGGGAGATGGAGGCCGCTCTGCAAAGAGGAGAGATATGTCTCTATTATTTGTCTAAGTTTTTATTATTATTTTATCACCATCTGATGTGAATTATGAGGTCAAGAAACTGATCACAAAATATTACACACTTGTATCTTGATTTCTTTGTAAAACATATGAACAAATAAGTCATCGTCCCATGCATATAGGGAGTTCCTTTCCATGGTTTCGACCTCACCTGACATGTGGGAACTGACATCTGTAGTATAAGAAATAATCCAGCAAAGCTTAACCATTGTACTTCAATATTTATGATTTGCACTCTTACCTACTTCACAAAAGAACTTTTACATAAACATTCCTATCCTTGTCAAGGAACTTCATGGATAACGATATGTACAAGCACCTTTATCTAAACAGAAACATGCATCACGCGCAATACCCTACTTATGTTAACACTTTGATTATATAAGAACTTTTTAAGAATATTTTATTAAGAATTTTTCAACTTTATTTTTGAGAAGAAAGATGTTGGGGTGCAACACAAGGACTTCCTAATGTTATCTTTTCAACTTTTTTGTAATCTTCATTATTCTTGTCAAATTTTGCAGGCTTTTGAATACAAGAGACTCTTGCTTGACTACAATAGAGAGGTTCGACGAGCTACTCATGACACCATGATGAATCTTGTTATTGCCGTCAGGTTTGTTCTAATCTTTAGCAAATTCTTAATATATTTTCATATTCAAATGTGTGTGTTTGTGTGTATCTGCACTGGTTATAGAGTTCAGAATGCAGTGCATATGATCTGATGGGCTTAGATAATCTATACAAGTTTTTGACTTGCGTAAAAAACTTAAGAAATTTGAAACTTTACAATTCAACCATAGGGTAGAGGTATAACACTACCAGGGTATCTGATCACCCCGCCCTATACATAAAATAATTCTTTCACATTGAATTAAAAGGTCAGTAAAAAGGTCATCACCCAAGATAATCCCGTGTAGAATTAAAAGGATTTTAAATTAGAGGTTGTTCAGTTTGTGAAAGTCAACTTTCTGTGATGGAAGTCTTTGTAATGTTAATTCTTATGGCATATTGGAATTTTTATTTACTATTCTAAATTGCCTATTGTATATGTTCAATTTGTTTGTGTGGACCAAGATTCTTTCACCATCTTATAGTATACTCTCTTCATTCTTTTAGGAGGGGTTTGGCCCTACATTTGAGGTCCTTGATGGGACCTTGGTGGTTTTCTCAGTTTGACCCAATTTCTGAAGTTTCTCAAGCAGCCAGGCGATCCTTCGAGGTTTGAATTCTCCCACATATCATCTTCCTTTCTCTTTAATCTTGATGTGCAAGGTTATCCTTTTCATTGATGAAAGGTCGGAGCTCCCAAACTATAATTTAGTGATAATTTAATTAGCTTCTTTGGATGGGGACATTTAGGCCTAACCAATAAAAAAATTAGATAAGGAATCTCCTAAAATAAACAGAAGAAGAGAAAAGATACAAACATAACAAACACCAACTACTCTATCCTCAAAAAAAAAAAAAAAAAAAAAAAAACACCAACTACTCAAAAGAAACAACCCATCTCTGTTGAGGTTTAGTGAGGACAATCCAGTGATGTGTAAGGTCATTTGTGTGTGTGTGTGTGTTTTCAATTGTTGTACTGCCCCACACATGTGCCAATAACAACGGCCATTGTTTTTGGCAGACAGAACTCAAAACATCATACTTGTTTCTGAATCTAGTGCCATTTTATTTATAGGCATCATTATATATTTTTGCATCTCCTGTTCCCATCCTGCATTCATATTCAGAAAGGAAACCTTGTGATGCAGTCCCTCATGATGCTTAGCAAGATTATTAAAATATCTTTTGGAATATTTTGCTGCTCAATATGTTACAGAAAGAGAAAAAAACACGATCGTTTTGGTTGAATGCTACAGAATGCTGGGAAAGCAGGTGATACACTATGGCGGTAAATGTGCCAATTCAAGCTGAAGTGCCAGTCCATTTGTTTTCGGACGGTCAGATTTGTTGGATGTTTAAGCTTGGTTCTAACTTGAATTAGTTGAAATAAACTAAATTTGTGCACAGCTCAATTCAAGCTCATGTCATTTCTGCAGTTAATGATTGAGCAGTTAATCTTATTGGATTTATTTAAAGTCTCTTTCTCAATAATCTGATGATCACTTCCATGTGGGGACGTCTGGTCTGTCTGGGAAGTGGAGCTGTTGCCTGAGATGATTCTTCTTTATGAATGAGAGAGTGAGGAAGATTGATGACTGCTCGAAAATTGAATTATAGAAAGAATGATATGGTCTGCTGTATTGAGTACCTCTCTGTTAACATGTTCTGCGTTTTTTTTTCAAATGAGCTTTGACCGAGTTGAGCCTGTGCCTTACTTTCCAATCCCTAGATATGTGTCTTGTATTCACAGAAACACTCATTATCTGGATATCTCATTATTTTTTATTGGATCAATTTGCCTGACTGACTGGTCTCATATCAACGAGGCAGACATATACTGAAAATTGACCCCTAATTAATCATCATCCTGTTGATATGTGATCGATTGTTCTTGTCTACTTCTTGAGAGTATAATGATTACCATGACAGCAAGTAGTTGTTGTTAGTCTATTGATGCCAATATTATTATGACCCTTTGATTTTTGTAATATAAAGAATTATGGTTAGTCAGCCTTTTGTTGCACGAGCTAGATTTACTGCAATTCTTGATATTCAGTCTCGCTTCTTCTGTTAGTATGATTTAAATTGACCCGAATTTATGGATGACAGGCGGCTTTCCCAGCTCAAGAGAAAAGATTAGATGCGTTGATTTTATGCACTTCAGAGATATTTTTATATCTTGATGAAAATTTAAAATTAACACCCCAGGCTATGTCAGAAAAAACTATGCCCAAGGATGAGTTGCAAGAGATGCACCAGCGAGTATGCACCTATCTGTCGTATTTGCATTTTTTTTCCTTTTTATAATTGAACAATTTATTGTGCATATTCTCAAAGGTATCATGCCCATCAACTTCAATTTCAATAGTTCTGGCAAACTGAATTTTTTTAATGTAGCCTTTTCATTTTCTGAAAATATTTCTTGTTTCTATACTGCATTTAAAAGCTCCTTAGAAGTCTGGAACCAAATTTTTTTTCTTTGCACATTCATCAGATTTGAATATGAAATTGGGTTACTATCTATTGTTATCATTGTCAATTTCACACACTGAAGCTTTTTTCCATCTCACTAATTTGATGTCCTAATTTTCAGTTCTTTTGAATTTCAGGTTATCAGTTCATCATTGATGGCTCTAGCTACACTTGTTGATATTTTAGTGGGAATGAAAGTGACGAATCATGATTCTGAAAATCTTACTACTGAATCTAAAAATGCATCAAAGGCTAGGGTGACTGCTGCATCCTCTGCTGAAAAGATATTTACTGATCATAAATATTTTCTAGATTTTCTCAAATCTCTGGACCCCGGGGTCCGATCAGCTACATATTCGGTATTGGGGTGCTTTATTAAGCATATTCCACATGTTTACAATGAAGGAAATATTAAAACATTATCTTCTGCCATACTTGGTGCTTTCCAGGAGAAGGATGCATCATGCCATTCTTCCATGTGGGAGACAATGTTGCTATTTTCCAGAAGATTTTCAGAAAGTTGGTCACATGTCAATATTCAAAAAATTGTTTTGTCTCGGTTTTGGAATTTTTTAAGAAATGGATGCTATGGATCGCAACAACTCTCATACCCTTCTCTACTTCCTTTCCTTGATTGTGTTCCCCAAAATGTGATATATGGCGAGCATTTTCTCTTGAATTTCTTCCAAAACCTTTGGGCAGGTAGAAGTCCTTTCCAAGCGTCATCTTCTGATCGATTGGCGTTTTTCAAGGCATTTAAAGAGTGCTTTCTCTGGGGACTGTATAGTGCTTCAAGGTGTGTGCTTTTAATCTTTTAGTGTATTCTTCCTTGATGTGTAATCACCATTTTCAGCCTTGACCATGAGTTCACCCATTAATGTTGTGCTTTTTTGGCTTGCAGATATTTTGATGAAATGGATGAAGCGAACAATTTTCAAGTCAGTCTTGTGGATAATATTCTTGTAAAACTTTTATGGCATGATTACTTATCATTAGCAAGAACAAATAAACAAGATGGATATTCATTCAGCAAATCAAGCAGCTTAGCTGAAGGGAATGTTGAGTATTTGGATGGAAGAACTATTGAAAAGATTAGTAATGTTTATCCAGCAAGCTATATGCAAGAACTTGGCTCATGCCTTGTTGAGATTCTCTCAAGCATTTCTTCAAAGAAATCTGATTTGCTCCCTGTGTTCTGTACACCATTTCAGAATGATTGTCTGGAAATATTTCATCAAGGAGAATGTTTTCCAAGGTTTTCAGACTTCATCGATCGACTTGTAAATTTTCTGTTGATACTGGATAAAATTTCAGTTAAAAAAGGTGAAAAATGGCCGTTGTATAATTTAGCAGGACCAATGGTGGCTAGCTGTTATCCATTGATAAAATCTTTGGTAAGTCTTAGGTAAACTGTTCTCAATGCATCAAGATTATAACTTCTGTGTTTCTTTATATTTTGATGCCTTATGTATTAAAGTGTGATTGTGTTTTACTTGTCAAAATACTTGAGCTGGTATACATTTTTTTTTCTGCTGGGACTGTCTGTGATCTAATTTATGGCGTCCCTCTATGAAAACCGCATCTCACATTTTTGCCATTTCGTTATATTTATATAGAATTGCTTGTTTATCTATCTATATGATCACTGATACCTGAACATATATTAGGAACCAGGACAGATCAAGTTTACCTCATACTATTACGGTGACCTTGTACTACTTGTAATAAAATGTGGTAGAAGGTCTATTTTTTAATCCAAAAAAAGAGAAAAAAAAGAAAGATCTAGTTTAATGGTGAAGAAGAACATGAATCTTTAATTTCTAAAGTTAATCTTTCCCTCTTTTTTGTCTTTAAGTGATGGGCATCAAGTTCTACACCCTGTGGCATAATACAGATCAAGCAGAGGTAGCAATCTGGTGACACTCGTGGTTGAGTTGAGGACCAATTAATTAGCGAAATAAATCTGATATAAATGCATTCTGCATTTGTTCATGAGTAGTAATCCTTTTTGACCTTTATGTGATTTACATATATGACAATGATTCTCTACCATGTTTCGTGATGTAATACTCAACCTGTCCTTCAAAAGTTTATACTAGACAATTTATGCCAGAATTGGATAACATTGATTTCAACAAATTGGACATTCTTTTTTCTGTTAAACCTTAAGAATATCCCTGTTGCTAGTTTTAACTCATTAATTCAAATTTCTGTGATTGCATTGCCAAAATATAACGACTAAAATCCCACCATGCATTATAAAATGCCGGTGTATTTTTCTAACACCTGTGAATTCTTTTACCTAAAAAAACATCCTTTTTTCATCAAATCTGTGTGTATATCTTTGGTTACAGGATTCTGCAGATGCTGTGAGGATCTTGTATATTTTGGTTACAATATTTGGACCAAGAACTACACTTTCACAGATCTTTAAAAAGAATGAATGGGATTGCATCAACCATGTTACTGTTAGTGAGGACAAGAATTTAGAGGCACAAGAGTTTTTGCAAGTTTATGAAACTCATTTTGTTCCTTGGTGTTTTCATGGAAGCAATAGTTCAAGTAGTTCACGACTTGATCTCTTGCTTGCTTTATTTGAAGATGAGCTTTTCTCTGAGCAATGGTCTTGTATCATCAAGTATATAAGCAAACTTGATCAAACTTCTGGAATTGACATAGAGACTTCGTGTATCAATCATATATGTTTGTTGGCTATGTTGATGGAGAAAGTTAAAGCAAAAATCAAGAACAGGAATTTGGGTACTGAGACATTTCTTCGAAACGGCTCCCTCCCAGAACAGTGGCATGACAAAATATTAGATCTAGTTGCTGTTTCTGTGGTCCACAGTGCTCCTCCTTCAAGCATATCTCACACTCACTTTCTAAGGTACCATATTGCTGTTTTAATTTGTGGCTGTTAACCGAAGAGCAATTATATATGACAAGGATGTGATACTTTTTCTGAAATAATGATAGCTGGAGTTCTATTTGTTATCTGCGGTCTTTCATATTAATAGTTGGATATTACTACTCTTCTGCTTTAGTTCTCACGCTTGCATGACATACTAAACAAAGTGGAAAGTGAAGGTATCAGAAGAAGTGTCTTGTGTTTCATATATATCCCATTAAATGTAATTCAATGACTGACATATAATTTACACCTTTTCATGATTTTACATGGCATCTTTGGAGTTTTTGAGTGTAATGGGCTATGCATAAACAAAAAATTCTTTTTGGTAGCTTCTGTAACATTTTTATCATATGATTGTTGCAGGGCTGTTCTTGGAGGCTCAACTGTAGATGATCAAGTATGCTTTCTGTCCAAAGAGGCTATGATTCTTGTATTTGAAGAAATCCTGAAACTATTTCATGGATTTCTCACGCAGTCTTTTTTCAATTGGGCAAAGTCTGCTCCTCTATTCCTGTCTATTGAAAACCAGTGCGAGTTGCAGACTTGCAAATCGAAATTTATGCTTGAAAGTGCTCGTTTTGCTCTTGAAGTTCTTCAGGGTAGTTATTATTGTTTGGAGATTTTAGATGAGGTGTGCAAATTGGTTCCCTGTATATTAGCTGCTGTGTTTATTATTGCTTGGGAGTGTGACATGTCATCCCATGCAATAATTCATGATACTTATGAGAGTTCTTTCTGTCACAATGATGGCAATATTCCAATATCGTCACACGGGAATGTAGCTGTTACATCGCAGGAACACCTTGATAAGAAGCAGGCTCTTGGGAAAATGATGTGTGATTTTCTTTTTAATATAGACAATTCTTTTTGGAGAAACCTTAGTTTAGACAGTCAGCAAGTGTTGGAAAACATTTTGATTCAGACTATCAGATCTGCTGTATTTGAGACAAGTGCAGTAAGTAACGATGAAATGGCTACTTTGTTCTGCAAATGGGTTTTGGAATTCATTCGGGTTCTCTGTTGGGACCACACCAGAGAACAACATTTATTAGACTTGTTGTTATCTGAGAATGATTGTTGGCCTCATTGGGTTGCACCGCTCATCAATGACAAAACAAGATCAGGCATCATTAAAGTTGGAAGGGCAGATATGAATATTCACGTGAGGATTTATGTTAAATTACTTCCATTATGAATGATGAATAGTTTGCTCAATCATTTTGACTTTTAAATACAAGTTAACAAAATTAGTTTCCTGCAATTTTTATCTTCTCATGCAAGATTTCACTTTCACTTTACATCTGTGAATTGTTATTGATTGATTGCAAGTCGTAAGTTCGTGACTCTGTATTTGGCAATCATTATTGTTTCTGTCTAGTCTCTATCTGTTTTGAACATTGTCACTTTGTCAGTGTATATTGTTTGGCAATCTTTTATTGACCATGTGCAAAAATTATTTCTTGTGTTATATTTGTATTTGCAAAGGGAAATATCTCTAGTGAAGTGTAAGAGAAACCCTCATTGTGTTAATTTTTATGTTTTTCCATATTAGATTTAATAAAAAATAATATGAACCTCTCTAGCTTTCTCTATTTTCTTCTATTATATCATTTCCTCATTACTTCCATATTCGCAATTTGCCTGTTTTCTCATGATATTTGTATTCGCAATTTGAAGCTTGTGGTTATGTACTTATGTTTATCAATTTGATATGTAAATTATGTGTGTGTTATTGCAGTCTGTCTTGTTTACTGAATCAGATTTATAGTGTTGGATATTGTAGTAGTTACACCATGGTTATATACTTTTGTGGTGAATGAGAAGAAAGCACATGTAATGCACCTAACCATTAGAGTTATGATGCAAGTCTGTGAAGGTGAATAGGTGCTTCTCCTTAATGTGCAATTAAGGTCTTCAGAAGCCCAGACCATCTTTCAGACACTTATTTTTATTATAATTTACTATCAAAACCTAGCAAGCAGGAGTAGATCCTATCCTAGCAAGCAGGAGGTTATGGACTTTCAAAGCCCAGACCATCTTTCAGACACTTAATTTTTTTTTATAATTTACTATCAAAACCTAGCAAGCAGGAGTAGATCCAATCCTAGAATCTTGATTATACACAAATTTTAAGTGCCAAATTGATGTTTGGTAAAGTTCCTCCTCCAAATAGATATTTCCTCAGGATGTTGATTTGCAAAAATCCCAAGTCTAATGGGGCCTCTAGGAAAAATCAGTTTCATTTTCAGCAAGTGAAATGCTGTTTATTTCACGGTGCTTAGAAACACAGAATTTATAGATGAATACTTATCAAATATGGGCATAGAGTTCTTATTTAGTGAAAGTTGATTTTAGTCGTGCAATACTAGTTGATTCCTCATCTTGCATTGGATATCAAGCATGATGGATTCTCTTATTTTCCTATTTCGTGTTTGCAATGGAGTCCTTTTTGTCCAGACTGTGTGTGTGACAAATGAGAGCCAAAGTAGTTTTATTTAAAATTTGTAAATCAATGACTGTGAGGGTACTTTTTTTTAATGGTTTTTAGGAAAGTGATGTCTGGCCTTCTGAAGGCTGACCAGAAGGAGAATAAATTTATTGATAGAGAGTATGCACGTAAAAAACATCCCTGTAAAGTGGTAGTGAAATGAAACAACTGCTTTTCTTTAATCTCGTTGAGATTATGACTTTGCCAACAATATTTATGGTATGAATCACTTGGCCCCCGTTGAGCGAAATAAGCTATCCAGGGTATATAACTATTCTATATAAATATAAATAATTATAGATAACTATACCTACAGAATTAATTTTTTTTTGTATTATGTTTGGTTATGTTTTTAGCTATTCTTATTGGAAAATGTAATAATGATTTATTTATTTATTATTATCATTTTTATGACGGAGGGACTTTTCGTGGCTGGCCAACCTGGTAGGCTATTTCCGCCTGTTTGTCCCGGTCTCACAGAAAATTCTTTTAAATTTTGCCAAACAAACAAGATTTTTAACACAGCGTCAAGACTCGAACCCAAAACCTACCCTTAACACAAGTAAAGCCCTGAACCGTTGTGCTATGATCGCTCAGACAAAATAAGTTTTTGTTGTTTGGTTAAGTTGTAAATAAAAGGTGATAAGATGTAAATAAAGATTTATAAATGTGAAAAATGATTTGACATTTGAACCCTCTTATACCAGTGGCATAGAATGGGTGGAATAACAAAATTTCAGGGGAAATCGGAATACCTGTATCAGCTTATTCTCACATTTTATATCCACTTATTCCTTGCAAACAGACAGGTTTTTGAGTTTATTCACCCTTATTCCATCCTATTCTACATCTATTCTTCAACCCAAACTGGGGCTTGATCTATGTGACCATATTACCCATTGGCCATCACCCTATAGCTGATAGTATCATCTGGACATGTTTGCAAGAATTCATTCATTTTCATTGCAGAGTTTGCAATGCCAATGGATGTGGAAAAGGTGCACAGAATTTTATTCCAACAGCATGGGTTTAGCTAAGATGCACATCTCAGAAATTTGAGAATGTGTGTATTAATAATTTTGACAAATGGCTGCCAATCTGAGGTTGGCTTATCCAAATTATCTGGGAAGAAGCAGTGGATACTTCTGGAAATTGATTCTATTTCTGCTTGACCTGGGTTCTGAAGGAAGGAGTCATCAAAGCTTCCCCTGCAATTTGGTGTCCGAGTCCGTTTACTTGTGATGAATCTATAGTCTCACATCCAACTGCTGCTATATGCTAGTCATCTATAACTCCAGCAGTAATCATGAACTTCTTCTCAAAAATTAGAAATTCTTATTCATTATTGGCCTTGTTTTGCTTGTTTTGTTGCTAGTTATCTTGATTTTTTGAAAACCAATGAAAATTGTGACTATTGTCAATGGTATTTTTAAAAATTAATGATGCTCATGCTGAAGATTTGTTGAATGCAGGAGTCAATCCATCACCAGTTTGTTTCGTTCATTGTAAAGCTTACTTCAAATCTTGGCCCTAGTAGAGTTCTTGCCGGGGTCCCAGAAAATTCAGATTTACCCCCGTCACCAGAATATACTAGAAATGATATGGTTTCATCATGTACTTTTTCTCGAGCATGGCTCGCTGCTGAAGTATTGTGCACATGGAAGTGGGAAGGGGGCAGCGCCATGGGTTCTTTCTTACCTCTTCTGAGTGAATATGCAAGAAATGTAGATTGTTCTGGTAAAGAAAACCTAATACTTTCCGTAGTCAACATATTGTTAGATGGTGCCCTTGTCCACTGTGCTAGGTGTCAATTGAGTCATTTTAATGCATGGGTTGCTTCAGACGATGATGTTGAGAATATTGATGAACCATTCCTAAGGGCCCTTATTTCCATGCTTTGGACTATGTTTACGAAGGACAATATCTGGGGAAAGGATGAGGCTTCTGTACTATTTGAATGCATTGTAAATAAACTTTACATAGGTCCCACATTAAATAGAAGCTGTTTAAGGATCCTTCCCTTTGTTCTAAACATCGTTATCCAACCCTTGCGTATAACACGGACAGGATCAGATGAAATAAATAATGTCTTTTCACCGAATTTGATGAAAGATGATCTGGTGGAGGATACTATCACTTTGTGGCTTCAGAAGGCCCTTTCTGTGCCACCATTACTTTCTGCGATTGCACAACAGCAAGGTGATTGGGTTTCTTATGTTATAATTTTTATCCTTCTAGAATAATGGTTTTGATTGTTCCTTTTATTTTCATTTTCTTTGCAGATTTGGAGGAATGGGTTGAAGTGGTTATATCTTGTTATCCGTTGAATACCTCAGGAGGAATAAGAACATTAAAAGAGGCTTTGCTGAGAAACATCAGCCATATGGAAAGAACATTACTACTGGATTTGTTTAGGAAGCAAAGATGCAGCAGTAATGCCTCAACCACTTCTGACCAGATGAATTCTGTTGCATCATCAATTCCAGATATGTATCCATCGATATCGTTACAGATAACATTGGCAAAATTGACGGCTGTATCAGTTGGCCATTGTTGGCGGGAATTTGGTGAGGATGATTGGGACTTTGTGTTTACTCAGCTGCGCAAGTGGACAGAATCTGCAGTTCTGGTGATGGAGGAAATAGCAGAAAATATAGATTCTGCTGCAGTGGGAGCATCCTCTTCTGATAACATGGATGTGGCAAAGAGTTTAGAATTAGCACTGCAGATTTTGGATCCTTTACCATTAAATCTTGCTAGGACTGCCCTTTTTGTATTGTCTGTTTTCCATCAGTTTGGGGAACTCCAACAAACAAAAGATGGTGAAGATTCACTTCCCTTAAATTTGGCAAAGTGGGATTCTGTCAAAGATAGTTTACTTGAAGATGTTCTCCGTTTATTCTTTGCCACTGGTGTCACGGAAGCCATTGCAAGTCAGTATGGTGAAACGGTGTCTTCTGCTATAGCATCAAGTCGGCTTGCACATTCTCATTTCTGGGAACTGGTTGCTTTTTGCGTAATTAATTCCCCTTCCCATGTTAGACATGCAGCAGTTCAAGCTGTGGAGCTTTGGGGACTTGGCAAAGGACCTGTTAGCTCTTTGTATGCCATCCTTTTTTCCTCCAATTCTCTCTTTTCTTTGCAGATAGCTGCTTATGTTATCCTCTCTACTGAGCCTGTTTTGCACATAGCTCTGTTAAAAAAGGACAGATCCTTGAATGAGAATGCTGCAGGAAAGAAGGAATATAATTTGTCACAATGTGTGGAATCACCCATGGAAGAAACTGTCTGTCTGAGGGATGAGATTTCATGGATGATTCAAAGTTTGCCCTCCAAGGTTCTTTCAATGGAATTGGTCGCACATGATAGGGTAACTACGCCTCAGTAACCAAGATTCATTTATTCTCTGCTTTGGCTTCTTTTCCAACCATCTTTTTGTCATGTGCAGGTGAATGTCTTTATAGCTTGGGCAGTGGTGCTTTCTTATTTACAGTCATTATCATCTACATCATCAGAGAGGGAGGGATTGATTCAGTGGATTATTAACCATGCTAGTCCAAACATATTGGATTGTGTTTTCCAACATATTCCTTTCAGGACGGGATTCTTGCAAAATCTTAAGAAGAAGGATGTTCAACTTCCTGTTGAGGCTTCCAAGTTTGCTAGTTCTGCTAATCGTGCCATAACATCTGGCTGTTTGTTATTTGCCATAGAATCACTTTGGCCCATTGGGACAGAACAAATGGCTTCTCTTGCTGGATCAGTATATGGATTGATGCTTCGTCTTCTACCTGCTTATGTGCGTAATTGGTTTGCTGGTTTGCGTGATCGTTCTCTATCATCTGTTGCTGAATCACTCACAAAAGCATGGTGCAGCCCTTGTCTCCTTGCAGAGGAATTGTCTCAGGTATATCTTAATCACATAGCGGTATATATGGCTATTAACTGGATTGTTTATTCATGTTTACTTTTAAAATTTGTTTTTAGATTTGCTAGGTCAGGGTCTGCATGTTGAATCACATTGGATCTGCTATGAGAATGTTAAGATCTTGATAAACATTAAAGTGATATTTCCAATCCCGTGACCATGGACCCTGGGGGTTTCTATCTCAAAGAAATATCTTCTTCAGAGCGCATGGTCCTGAAAAAATTCATTTTTTTTTCCTATTTGAACTTGGTTTTGTTGACAAGGAGATTATTGCATCTTTGTGATGTAATTATGCTAAAAAATTGCTGCAACCTTTTAGGTTATTTTTTTTGGTGATTATGCAAAGCTAATCAGGGATTTTCTGGGTTTTTTAATTACCTTTTAATGCAGGTCAAACAGGCTCCCATTGGTGATGAGAGTTTTTCTGTCATAGTGAACAAATCGACATATGAGATAACAGCGACCTATAAGAAGGATGATTCAACAATGGATTTGGTTATTCATCTTCCAGCTTATTATCCTTTGCACCCTGTGGATGTTGATTGCACGAGGAGTATTGGTATTAGTGAGGCAAAACAACGAAAATGGTTGCTATCTCTGTCAGCATTCATCCGAAACCAGGTTCAGTGCTGTTCACATTATACAGTCTGTCAAGTATCTCTGTTTGGTGTATATGACTTGAAAAAAAGGTTTTCAATTATGAAAATTAATTATTCTTTCCTCTGGGCCTTGTTTCTTTATAATGAATCGTGTGTGTTTTACAGTATATCGAAGTTTGAATGGATAAATAAAGCTTTAAATAAACATGGCCGGTGCTATATTATTGAAAATCCATTCAAAGTGTTGGGTCCATTTTTTGGTTGTTTTTCTTTTGAAGAAGCATGCATCTTTAGTTCATGACAAAAAGAATAATAAATCATTAGCAAGAAAAGGACATCTACCTATGTTTGAGTATCTCTGTCATTTCCCATATCTTTCCATGTGGCCAAGTAAATACAAGAAGATCTAATACTGATTTCCACCAGCACACTAGCCCGTCAAATTGGTTTTTGTTCAGTTCATCCTCAAAGAATTATAATATTAGAGGTGCTCCATCCTCTTTTATTTAAAAAACTATTATATCTTTGGGTTGTTTGCTTCTGGGTCTTGTTTTCTTTTTTGATATCTGACTGCGGGGTGAAGAATTCAAATTCACCATTTTATATCCCAGTCAAAGTGCATCTAGTGATGCAAACTAACACTTTCAAATGGCGATTGCAGAATGGTGCGATGGCAGAGGCAATCTGTATCTGGAAAAATAATTTTGACAAAGAATTTAAAGGGGTTGAAGATTGTCCTATCTGTTACAGTGTGTTTCACACCTCTGATCGCAGTCTTCCTCAGTTTGCCTGCACTACGTGCAAATACAAGTTCCACAAGCTTTGTATATACAAATGGCGCGCGACTTCACACAACAACAAATGTCCTTTGTGTCAGACGGCATTCTAGTTTCAGTTGAGACAGGCCAGAGAGCCACCCATTTTGGAATTGTAGAAAAAGAAGAGTTGAGACCAAGTAATGAGCATTGTACAGGAAAGGGTTAGGAATACATAAGACTGTTGATTATACTTTATGCATGTTCAATCAAGTGAATGCTTTCTCGAAGAGCAAATTTTCCAGACAAGTGATGGCAGCATTTCTTTTGCAACGAGTTTATATCACCATTTGGTTGAACCTTTGGAAACTTCCCTTTGATTCAACAGGTATCAATTCTTTTCAAGTATTACTGACACAATCACACCGCCCTCATGTATTATGTAAAGAAGGAAAAATTAACGTGTGTATTGAAAACCTTTTCGCCATGTGGGAAACTGTTTCAGGATACTTTGGAATAACAATTATGTGAATACATTTTATTGATAATTCATCTGCCACCTTATTTTTCCTGACATATCGCATTCAATGCATGAATTATGAATTTCTTTTTGGAAGGGTGAAAATATGCTGAATGGCATGGTTGCATGTGAGAATCCATTTTGATGCCTCCCAACATTTTTGTTTCAATAACAAGGCATCAATGACTCGATATCCGGTTGCAGTTCTTTTCTTCCTGTTCTTCTCTTAGTTCATTCAACATGTCTTTTTGGATGCCAATTATATTGAGGAAACTTTTGATTGCATTGTAGAAGTTTGTTTTTATCAAAGTTGAAATCTTGCCGAATTCCTTCTAATACTCACCCATGAAATTTCTTTCACCTTTGGTCTGATGTACCCCCCAGTGAATGTCCTTATCGATTTGATTGTGATAAGAAACAAATTGGAGAATTGGCAATTATTCACTATGCTGGACATTACATACTTTTATATGCCCAAAATAATGAGGTTCCTATTGTATTGCAGATGCTCTATGCCACACATATCACCCATATTGTGTTACAACTTTGGATGGACTGCTGATTCTAGGGTGATCTTTCAAGGAGCCCCACCATGTAGTTCCGATCCTTTAATTTTTGCATATTCCAATTTTTAAATGACCATTCTTATACAAAAGGACATTAAGGAGCTGTGTTGGGTGTACACAAAAGGACATTCTTATACAAAATTTTATTAAACATTTTTTTATATTGTAAATTTTCCTAAGAAACTTTAATTTAATTCTAGGTCCGCCCCGGCGCTTTGAATTAAACTAAAACTTCTTTTTTATTTTGGAAATGAGTATGGGGAAATCAATTTCCTGTGAAGTCATAATATTCCCAAACTTACATTTGAACGTTATCTAAGTTCAATTTTAATCTCATATGTGATGATAAAAAATTAATAGAGCTATACTCGTATTAATAAAATATATGATTTAATAAAAATATTTTATATTATTTTGTAAATATATTTGTGGAACTCATTGAAACGTCCTATATTTTATTTTTTATAAAAGCGTATGAATTATTAGACGAGATATACTATTTATTTTTTTAATTCAAAAACACGTTTGAACTCGAATTAGGACTAAAAAAGTCGCTGAAAATAACATTTGATGTGACGGAATTGTTGTTATATAAATAAAAGATATTATATTCAACACTTGGATGTGTGCCATGTCATGTACACGTTTGCATAGTTGTAGGTTTCGATGTTACTCAATTAGTGATTCAATGAAGCGGTGTAACTATTATTTCCAAAACAGATCATTATCATTCATATTAAATCAGAAAAAAAATTCAGATGATCTTCATCTGACCCTATCATAAATAGAGATCCCTAACCCCCCGTTTGGAACGAGAATAACCCCCCGGATAACCCCGGATAACCTCGGATAAATATTTGGAGGTGTTTGTTTACCCCGGATAACCCCAGATAAATTATACCAGAATAAACTTTGATAAAGTGGTATAGGAATTCCAATCAACCCCTAGAATAAAAGTTATCCTAGGTTATTCCACCTAAAGAATATGTGGGCCCACTGTCAAATCAACTGTCATCACCTCTTATAAATCACCTGTCAAATCAACTATCATTACTTTTTTACCTTTTATAAATCTTTATCCATACTTTATTCACATTTTACCCAAACAACAAAACATTTATTCTTACGTTTACCAATGAGAATAATTCAAAATACAACCAAACACAAAATCACTTTATCCTTATTTATACTCATTTATACTTGGATAAATCTATACCCTAGAATAAAAACTATCCCCGTTCCAAACGGGAAGGATCAATCCAGTGTCCAATTCGTCGTGACAAACTTGTAGGGCCGTTTGGATAGAGACATAAACTATTCTGAGTTCTATACCTATTTCAGGAATTGTTGATTTTATCAATGAAACAAGTGATTTTTTTTGTTTGATTGTATTTTTAATTATTCTCTTGGAAAACGTGATAATAAATGTTGGAGTGTTTGATTGATAAAAAATAAAATGTGAATAAAGTATAAAAAATTAATTTGAAATGTAGGTCTCATTGATGTATTAGAGGTGATGACATGTGATTTAAAATTTAAAAAATGTGAGACCCACTTATGATTGTGGTTGGAATAGGATAATTTCCTGAATAGGATACCCATTTATTCTTTCTTATTCCGGCATTCAAATATCATCTTATTTCCCTCACTAAACACTTTTTTTCCTATTCCATGCCTATTCTTACTTATTCCCCTATTATTATTTCACCCAAACAGCCACATAGGTAAGCCTGTCAATTATCTGAAAAAAATCCGAATTCATATTCGAAAAATCAGAAATATCCGATATTTGAAGATCCGGAGTGCGGATATGGATATCTGTCGATCCGATCTGAAAAATATCCGTATCCGACATATATTATAAATATATATATATATATATATATATATATATATATATATATTTATATTATATATTACTCATATTGTTATTGTGTATTAAACACAATGATAATATATTATAATACTATTAAAATTTTAATTTATAATATCTGAAATAGAGAATAAACCTTAAAATATTAATTTTAATATTGACATTTCTTAATATTCAAACATGTCAATTATCCAAAAAATATCCGTATCCGATCCGTATATAACGGGATCCGAATCTAAAAATTAATATCCGTGTCAGAATCTAAAAGTTAGGATATGAATATTAGCATATCCGATCCGTATCCGTTCAATTGATATGCTTACCGGACCATAACAACTAATAAAATCTTTGGCATGGATGCGGCGTCCTTGTACATTGTCTGACTTGACTGCAATGGGGAACTGTGGGTCCATGGTGCCTTTGTAGACTATCTTTCTCGGGCAGGTCTAGTTCCACCAGCCAAGTTGTTGATCCCCCAACCAACTAAATACACCAGCCAATTTTTTTGTTATTTTTTAACCCACCATTGTATATATTCATCACACACCTATTCTAAACCCACCAATCCCAGTTTTTTTCAAGGGGGAATTGTCCAAATGCCTCTAGATCAAACCCTCTATTTTTTCCATCTCCCTTGACTTGAGAGAATTTTTTTTTTGCCACTGCTTTTTGGTCTCCTTTTTTCTGTGCCCCTGTTTTTTTTATTACCCCATATACCCTTTCACAAAAAGACAAAAAATCACATGCCCCCTTCTTCTTCCTCCCCCAGAAAATCTTTTTTTTTCTCTTCTTTTCTCTTTCCTTCTTCTTCTTCTTCCTCTCACATGAGCGCTCACCGATCTTCACTGTCACCACTTACCGATCTCCCAACAGCATCCGCCCAATCTCACCGTCCGATCACATCGCTCGTTCTCCCACCGCCCGATCTCACCGTCCGATCACCGAACGAGACCTCACCGATCCAACTCTCCGATGCCTTCACTACCTATCATTTGTAAATACAAAGATGATGCACATGTGGAAAATGTTGGAGAAAATACTGAATTTTAGAGTTTCATTATGGGGTTGTGTTCAAGATGAAAGTTAGATCTATAACAAACCATGATGAAATATTCTATTCTCGAGTGCGATAAAAGAGTTCGCGACAGTCATTAATGACTACGATATCAGGCAGATAGTTCAACTGCATTATCACTCCAATGCAAAGCTTATGCATATTTATCTTCAAAATTCACTGATGGGTATGTATCTATTTCTGTAAACTTTATTGTATAATTTGTAATTTAGTACACGAAAACTGTAATTTAAATCCTTTTCAAGTTCATGTATATTCTTAACATTAGATTTTGTATGTATGCTTAGGTATAGTAACTTCTATTGCCATGTTTTGCATATTGGAGATTCAAGAATCAGTGAAACACCAATAAAATTCAAACTACATGTGGTACTTCATGAAATTATAAGAATCACACATACCTGCTTTTTTGTTTGGAGTAGTCCATTTCAAATTTTACGTTCCAATCTGCAATATGAAGACGTTTGATACTCTTGGCAAAATACTTCTTGATGCATTTTACCCAATCAAATACTCTTTTTTATATAATGAATCAGGGATAATGAGTTGTAGGAGTGGAAAGATTTGTCCATAAGGTTCAACAGCAACAAGTGCAAATGATGATCATTATTGAGGACCATAAAATATATGTCCACCTCAGTAATAATCTTATCCCTACATTCACTCATGTATTGGGACATTACAACCATTTGATTTGCTTCTATAGCTTGCATAGAGAGGCTCTAAAATTTGAGGATCAAACACATAATCAATGATTAATATGCAAACTATATGTACAGAATTGAACAATTGTCACACATAGTATTTATATTTATAATTATATGTAATGTATCTGTAACTAATATATCTGTAAATAAATGTATTGTTTATATAACTACATATATTGCTTTTTCTGTATCTACATATATTTTATCTCTGTAAGTACATATATTGTGTATGTAACTATATATTGCCGCTGTAAGTAAATGTAATGATTCCGTAAGTAAATATATTATTTCTGTAAGACAAACATCTAATTGCACTAAAACAAATTATCTGTGCAAAATGATTCCCAAACAAACAAGCCATGTGAACTTCGGGGTTCTCAATGATCCTCGCCTCTAGAAAGTCGAAGAACGCATCGATGAAGCACCCCTCAGTCATTCCCCTATCAAAAAACGTCATGGATGTGAATCTTGATGACATTTGTGTTTTTGTGCATTCTCAACACTACTTAATATGTGATGGGAGAATTTAGAAAACTTTTAATATGGAATTTTTCATCTTTCAACAACAAATCATGTCCAACATAATCTCTTTCGACTTCAATGAACCCAGCCTCTCCAAGTCCAACAAAATCACTATTCTTCAAAGAATCATTATCAATATTGCACACAACGTAAAGATTTGATCCACTATGTGACAAAACACAAATACAATACATATTGATTACAAATTGACAAATCAAAGCATATACAAGTATGTAATATACATGAATATGAAATATAATTACAAAAATATTATACCAAAATACAAATGATATATATATGATTACATAAATTAACATGTAATGTACAACCATCCCACGTGGCCTCTAGATCCTCCACGTATCTAACCAATGAATAAAATTTATAAATTATTCTTTTAGCTTCAACCGAGCTATATATTCTCTAGTACACAATGAATAAAACTATATATATATATATCACTAATAACATTACAAAATTTATATAAGTGAACGACTATAAATTGTAAACCAATAACTTATATAAGTGAAGAACTACAAAAAGTAAACTAAGGTTTATGAACACTAAACAACAAAGTATGTTAGTTGCCCCCTTTCAAAAGTTTTATAAATCATTCTCAAGTAACTTACACTCAGAATGGGAATAATTACATAAACTTGTTAAATACATAAACACATAAAGGAAGATAAGAGTTATAGACACAAGAGAGAAAATATGGAGTGATTGACAAATTATTTAACGATGGCTCAAATGGTATTGAAAAATTATTTGATAGTGTAGACCGACCAATTACAGAATACTACTATAAATGAACAGCTACGGAAAGGAAACTACATTTATATACAATTTATATTCACTTGAAAAATTTGATAGTTGTCATCTCTTAAATAATTTCTAAATTATACAATCAAAATAGGAGTACTTACACTGAATAGGAAAGTAAAGAGTGATTGACAAATTATTTACACTAAAAAATTATTTAAATAATCATATTCAAATATATATTCATAACATTAATACGCAAAAATCTAATCATCATATACAATGAATAATCAGCTACAGATTTATAATAACACATTACAGAAATTGAAAAGACACTTACATAATATGACAAACCACTTAAATAATAATATAATAAATGAACAACTACAAAAAAAAATGCAACGAAGAACGTGGTTGGAGAGATGCAATGGAGAAGGTGCCCAAAGAGGTGTAACGAAGTGGTGCAGTGGCCAAAGAGGGAAAGATGGAGGTCACTGATTGTGGGTATTGAGTTTTGATGAAAGGGGACGAGAGGGATTTATAGTATGAGAGGGTGAGACGCCTTCGCTATGAAGGGTCGATTTTGTAACCGTAATGGCCACCGGGAAAAAAAGGTGACGCCGAAGGGGGGGTTGTCGAATCGATTCAGTGCTTTGGGGAGGAAGGTGGGAGGTTTTGGAAGAAGTTTGGCTGATTTGGGGGAGAAATGGGAGAGAAGGTTAGAAGTGAAAGAAAAATGTGAGTTGACTCTGAGATGACAACTGCAGGGGTACAAAAAAAAGGAGACCGAAAAGCAGGGCAAAAAAAATCAAGGGAGATGGAAAAAAGAGGGTTTGGTCCAGGGGCATTTGAACAATTCCCCCTTTTTTCAATCTCTTTCTCTCTCTTCTTCCTGTACTTCAACTCCCTCGAAACACCCATCCCGGCGGAGACCCGGTCGACCTCCTCCCTTACTTACCGGAGCACCTCCGGGTGGGACTCAAACAGCGCCACCGCCCAGAGCGACGACGTGGAGGCGTTTTAGGTGGCGAAGGCATTTCTTTCACCTTTGGTTCTTTGCTCTTTGTGGCTGATGTACCCATAGTGAATGTCCTTATCGATTTGATTGTGCTAAGAAACAAATTGGAGGGTTGGCAATTATTCACTATACTGGACATTACATACTTTTATATGCCAAAAATAATGAGACTTCTATTGTATTGCAGATGCTCAATGCCACACAAATCACTCATATTGTGTTACAACTTTGGATAAACTGCTGATTCTAGGGTGATCTTTCAAGGAGCTGGGCCATGTAGTTCTGATCCTTTAATTTTTGCATATTCCAAGTCTGGATCGGTCAGTCACGCTCCTCAATGATTTGCTGGAAGAATCAAGATTCAAGCATAACCATTCCTCTGTTTATTTTCCAAAAAGACTGATAACATTGCTTGTAATGGCTATGGTGCTTGTGATAACAGCCAGGCTGATCATCGACGCCGCAAGTATTTTATCCCTCCTTTTTGATACCCCATGTACATCTCTGTCAAACACAATAATTCAGTGAATCAATAAGAAACTTAGACCACCATTACCTGCATGTACATGTATTTCTCTGTTTCTGTACCTTAGAACGATCACACCAGGGAAGATCAGTGACAGACAGACGGCGGACGTTGATCCGAAGAACTGAAAGAGTGCCCATATGTTTGGTATCGCGATCGCTGCTAGGTACGTGAACCCGAGCAGAAGCCCAGTGATCGAGTAGAACCTCACCGGACTCGAGCCGAGCAGCTGTGCCTTGGGGAAGAGGAGGCCGTCAACGTTGATCCGCAACGAGAAGTTGATGAGCGGGAACACCAGGATGAGGTGGAGGGCATAGCTCAGCCGCACTGTGTCTGTGATGAACGGGCCGATGTAGCCTCCCGAGCCACCACCGCGGTCGAAGTTGGAGAGGATGTCGGCCATGGTGGCGTCTCCGAAGAGGAGGTAGCCCGCGAGGCCGACGGCTGCGTAGATTGCGGAGCATAGGATCAGGGAGAGCCGCACCGCCGATGTCATGTCGGAGGAGTTGCTCAGTTCTGCTCGGATTGGGTGCACTGTGAACATCATAATGAGAATGAATTAGCAAAAATCTTGGACTCCAGGAAAGGAAATCTCATGTGGATCAGTAACTCAAGCTACATATATTAATATTCGAAGTAGGATTACTTCAGATTCGAGACAGATGTGGGTATACACATGAGATTTTAAGGTTTTTTTTATATATATATATATATTGGAGGGACTCCCGTGACTGACTTTATGGTCGAGCTGGGAAGGCTACATTCGTTTGTTTGCTCCGATCTCATGGAAAATTCTTTCTAATAATCGCCAACAAACAGGTGGGTAAGTCAGCGTCAAGACTCGAATCCATGACCTACCGGTAACACCGCTAAGCTCTGAACCGTTGTGCTATGATCATTGAAAACTTTTTTTTTTACGGGAGAACCCGCTGTACACGAGGGTCTAAAATCATGCACGTACGCGCACACATGCGATGCACATGTAAACTCATGTGCACTTGTACGTACGCACACACATGTGATTTTATGGATTTTTTTCTTTTATAGATATCATATATAGAGAATACAAGAGTTTAAATTTTACAATATATGTCGGATTCAGAGCTCACCATTGAAGTGGAAAGTGAAAGCTGTGACGATGACCGGGATGGCAGTGAAGAGGTCTAAGGCGGAGGACTGCTTCATGAGGTGCGGTAGAAGCCTCGGCGACTTCGTCTTCCCCTCCGATAGAGCGATGATGGCCATCGCCGAGGTTATGACAACGAAGATCACCGCGAGTAGGACTGATACCGCCGATGTGAACCTCAATGAGTCTGATACAAAAAGTGCAGGCTTATCTCAGAAAAAATACTCACACAAGTCACTTACTCTTTGTCAGGAAATCCCCAATTCATGGTTTGAAGTGCTGACCAACACGCTTCAATAGTAGGAGAGGGAGCATGAAAATCAAGACTGTGAGAAGAAGAGAGAATGCCCGGCCGGTCCACCAGTGATCCCCAAAGCATTCCTGTAGTATTCCCAGGTGGACCGTCCCCTCCGATCGGCTTCCCGACAATACATCGCCTGTGGGAACATGAAAAATGTGAAAAATATGATAAATCATGATATATGAGATTAAGGGTGTGTTTGTGCACAATAATCACTGAGTGAAAATGAGGGAAAGTGATGGAAAAGAAAAGATTTTCCCTTTAACCAATTTATATGTTGTTTGTGCCTGTAATGGAAAGTGATGAAAAATAAAAACTGTTATTTGTGCATGTAATGGAAAATGAAGGAAAATAAAAACTGTTATTTGTGTTTGTGAAGGAAAATGACATAAAATAAAAATGTAATGTATGCATTTTTAAAAAATGATACAAAATGAAAAAAAATATTTTAGCAATTAATTTAAATATAATATAAAAGTAACATTAAATAACAAATCAATAATTTTTTCTTCAACTTTATCGTCCATGTAAAATTATTTTTTGTGGCATTCTCTTTTGTAGCCATTACTACATACTGTTCAAATGAGACATTTCTTAAATAGACATATATATATCATTTAGCTAATCTCATGTAATATCCAATACTTCAAACATCTAATGAATTGAATGAATATATTTCTAACAAATGAAATTTTTAATTGAAATCTACCACAAACTCTAGAGTTATCTCTGGAAACCACTTTTTAAATTTGAATCTTAAGATTTTCAAAAGATTGAGGGTTTTCATTTTTTTTAGATGTTTTTTTTCTTTTTAACAAAATCTGAAAATTATCTTACTCCAAAAGAAAAAAAATCTCTTATTAGGGGTAGATAGAAAAAACATGTTATCTCACTTTACTCTACTTTCCCTCACTTTCCCTCTTCTAGGAATGGGAAAATTTTTTCTTCCAATCCTAATAAAACAAAATAGCAAAAGGAAAGTGACAAAAAAATTCCTCAATTTCCCTTATGCACAAACACGCTCTAAAGGTTAGTTTGAAAACTCTGGTCCTGAACAAGAATTCCTCATTCTTAAGAAATCAGAAAGTAAAATTTTACCTAAAATAATTTATGGATGAGCATAGGAACGAATGATACCAAGTAGTTTTTCCAAGTGTTATAAGAGAAGCAGAATGAAAATGAACTGACGCTAAGATAATAGAGTAGATAAAAGAAAAAATGTGATGTGCTAACATCACATCAATGTGTCTAGATCTTGCTCTTAAGGGAAAAGGCTACCATGGCAATGTCATCAACTTTGGATCTCGATCAGGTCAATAAAATGGAAACTTTATCTCCGTCCTTACTTAAACCTTTATTCAATTTTTTTGTTAAAAATTTAAGTAAAAACTTTATTTAATATGATGTATTTAACTATTACTTCATATTTTACTTGTATTTTTCAAGATATGGAGTTAAGAAAAAAATAGTTATTGAAAATTAAAGTAAATGTTTGAGCTTCCTTGATTTTGATAAAAACTTGAATAAAAACATGATTTTGTATGAGTATAGTTAAATGGTTGGAAAAATTTTTGGATGATTTTTACTCAAATTTAAATTTAGATACATATTTGGATATAATATTGGAGGATGCATTGGGGACCTCATTTTTTATTCCTATAAAACATGTTTTTTTTTTTGTTTTTGCAACTTGATTATCATTTAACATACTTTTGTTATTTTTTGAAAAGTCGTTTAAAATGATACTAAAAACTTGAATCCAACTTTCCAATTTATCACACAGAGTTTTGAATGTTTGGAATTACCGTTCGTAACTTTTAACTTTATACAAAAGCAGAATCACCCAAATCATGTTTTCAAACCCTTAATAGGATAGTAAAAGTGTATCCCTTTCAATGCATAGTTTTGAGTTAGGATCTTATCTTTTGTAAGAAAATATAATCAGTAAAAATACTATGATCTTTATGTTGCAATCATCAAAACCAGAAAGGAAAAATTACAATAAATTAAAGGATTCTATTAGCCATCCATTAGTAATTATAGGATTAAAATATAATCCCATACGAATGAAAAAAAATGATAAGTTAGATATATTCACTAAAACAATTGAAATTCCATGGGACGAAATTATCACCCACTAGTGAATATAATTCAAAACACACACAAGAAGAGCTTATAATACCCCTACCTAATACCTAAGATGATTATTTTTGTTTAATTGTGTTTTTAGTTATTCTTATTAAAAAATATAATAATAAAATATTTTTATAATAAGTAGTAAGATGTGAATCCTTCAATTTAATAAAGTTGATGAAATGTGATTTAACATGCCACCTTTTGTACAAATGAAATAAATTAAAGTGGAAGAGAGCTTGGATTATCAATACTAGCTCATTCTAACATATTCTGATATAGTTTTACCTTATCTATTAATAATTACAAACAAACGTATTCATCGTCTATTCTCCTATCCAAACAATTGCTAGTGAAGATAAATCAAAACAAAGCCAACAAAGAGGCTAGGTTACCCACCTATGATGATGAGGTACACAATCAGACCACCCATGTTGGTGACGACCACACAGACCTGAAGTCCCACCGATCCCAGCCGTCCAAACGACTCCCTCATGATCCCAGCGTACGAGTACGACTTGGACGGCCCACATTCGGTGTACCTCATCAAGAACTCCACCGACACGTCCGATAGGAAAGCGACGGCCACGATCAGGCACAGCGCGGGCCCCACCCCAAGCACCTTCATCGTCGCCGGTATCGACATCATCCCCGCCCCGACTATGCTCGTCGACAGGTTGAACACCGCGCCCGAGACCGATGCGTCGTCGTGGACCGTCGGATCTTCATCGGACAGCAATGGTAGCTCCGTTTCGGTGGACCTTTTTCTTTTCGGGTCCATCGTTTTGATAATTATGAAGACTTCGTCAGAGGTTGTCTCCTCTTTTTAATCTAAATATGGAGGGCTCTCAATCATGGAGGGGTGTGTTATGAAATTACTAAAATGCCCTTTGTTTTTGAATTTATAGTTTTTTGAAGTAGGTTTGTGGAGGGGGTAATATGGGGATTTCAGTGGGATCCGACGGCTGTGAAACGTGCAAGAATGTGGACGGGAAAATGGGTTAGGTTAGGAGTCTGTCGCCCACAATTTTTTTTTATTTTACCAGGGGTGTGTTTTTAGATCTGGTTTTAGAGATTTGATTTCTCTCTTTATAAACTGTGTTTAAAATTGAGTTTGGTAGGAAATTCTCTTTCTACATGAAAAAAAATTAATTTTTGAACATTTATTTATAAAAATATATCTGTAATTTTTAATTAAATTACAACTTTTTTTCTGTTTAAAAATAAGTTTGAGGAATTAGATTCTTGAAAATTCATAATCTTCTAAAACCCACATCCAAACGCTCCTCCTAAGTCTAATTCTAGTCTCATATGCGATGATAGAAAATTATCCGAGTATATATTCACATTAACGAGGAATATATTTTAATAAATTTTTTTTACATTTTCATATTTTATAAGTGTATCAATACAATTCATTAAAGTATATGTTTTATTTTTTAAATATAAAAACATTAATGCAATTATATAAATTCATTGAAATTAGTACTGAAAAAGTCGCTGAAAATAGCATTTGATGTGACAGAATTGTTGTTATATAAATAAAAGATATTATATTCAACACTGGATAAGTGCCATGTCACGTACACGTTTGCATAGTTGTAGGTTTCGATGTTACTCAATTAGTGATTCAATCAATGAAACGGTGTAACTATTATTTTCTTCGACAAGAGTACTCTATTTCCAAAACAGATCATTATCATTCTTATTAAATCAGAAGAAAAAAAATTTCATATGATCTTCATCTGTCCCTATTATAAATAGAGAGGCCTTGCTTAACCTATACTTATCATTATCATTTCCTGAGAAAGACAAGAATCAATCCGGTGTCCAATTCGTCGGGATAAACTTGTTAGGGACCCATAACAACTAATAAAATCTTTTAAAAGGTCTACCATGGCTACGGTAGGGGGAGAGAAAAGTACACACACCATGTGAAAAATGTGACGAGCTCCCATAAAATGCCACATGTCAGGGATGCGGCGTCGGGGAATTGTGAGCTGCTGTTATTTTTTTATTTATCTATTTTTATATAGGAGTACCTTTTTTTTAAACCGCCATTAAAAAATAAATAAGCAACATTTGGTCCGTCCTTTATTACAATTTGTTTTTGGATGTGACGTTTGATCTTAATTATTTTACATTGGCTTGAGTTGTTTAACATTCAAAAATTAATTACATTTCAAACTATTATTTTAAACTTATATACATTATTTTTTAAAAGTTAATAACATGTTATTCTAATTAAAATATGCATTATATCTGAAAGTCAGTTACATTTGCAGAATGTAACTAACTTTTAATTGTTATATACAACCAAAGTCAGTTATATTTACAAATGTAACTGACCTTTAATTTAATTTATTATTAAACTTAAGTTACATTTTATAAATGTAACTGACTTTTATTATAAACTCTTATTTTATATCGTGATTTTTGTTTTATTTCTATATTCATCAGAAAAAAACTTTGCCTCGCAAATACTTTGTCTGATGATTATAATTAAATAATAATCAAGCTAACAATAACGTTTTTAAAAAATGTTGATTATTCCTTATCGCCATTGTTTTTTAATTGATTAAGAGATTGCAAATAAAAATTTCATATTTTTAAATGTTTTTGAATAAACGGTTTTTTTTAATGATGAATTCATTTTTTCAGTTTCTTTTAAGAATTCATAGAATGGTTTTTTTTATTTTGAATTGGTTTTGAAAAAAATGGATTTTCAAAATCGAATAAGTTGATTTGTTTTTCAAAAAAAGTGGGGATGGATTTAATGAGAGGAAAATGTGGGATTTGAATGAGGGTAATTTTGTATTTCGCATTTTTAACTTTTTTAAAAGACAAACAAACAACCAATGAGGGAGTGACCTTATGAGGCTTATGAATGTAGCTTAAATAATGAGACTTATAAATGTGGCTTAAGTAAAAAGGCATGTGTAGCAGGACTTTTTTATTGATATTGTTCACCACTTTTTATAAATTAAAAGATTGGGAGTAAAATGATATTTTAATCATCAATAAGTACAATAATTTTTTTTATATAATCATCGAACTATTAACTTATTAAAAAAATAATTATTTATCAATAAATACTTATAATAAACACTGAAAACAAACACTGTGATCAAATAAGAAATAAGTGTTTATTTTAATTGATAAGTCAAACAAATGCTTATTTCCCACCAAACCAAACGCCCCCGTCTTTGTCCAGCCGCCGCCGCCACCGCCACCGCCACCCCACCTTAGATCCATGAAATTTGGGTAATGGGTTTGGAAACGTAACTAGAGGATTAGTTGCTCCCTTTTTTAGATCCATGAAATTTTTTGAGCATAGGAAAACACCACAAAAGCAAGAATTATTTTTTTTCTAGGTCTTTCCGTTTCTGTTGCCCGTGCATTCTCATGTACATTGTTACGCATATGGATAATAGTTGAACAAAATGATCTAAAAAAAAATATAACTACTTTGGGAGAGACCTCAAAAACGATTAAAATAAATACATAAAATCATAGCCCCCCCCCCCAAAAAAAAAAAAAAAAACAAAAAAAACAAAGAACAGAAAGCCAAAACGCACATGTGAATCATCATTATGACTCTCTTGTTCAAATACAAAGGTCCGGTGACACAGCAAAATCCGAGCCTCAATTTGGCATAATCCAAAGTAGAAGACGAAGAAGAAGAAGAAAAGCTCTTCACCATGGGACTATGGGAGCATCATACATGGGTTGTTGTAAAAATTACATGCCTGCAGTTAGATTTATTTAGTGCTCACCTGAAAAGCCAATAAAGAATATGACGAGCAATTGAGGGTAAGAGGCAGCACCTGTTTTTTTTTTTTTTTTATATGGGACAAATCTCAAGAGGTTTTCCATCTCTGATCAAGAAAACACTACTCAAAAACAATAATTCTATCTGAGTCCTCCTACGCGACCTCTACTGTACGAAAGCAGTCAACCATCTCAACTCCTTGCCGTTGCCGTTGGACAAGTAGTAAATCTTCTTCCACTTCTCCTCGGAAAACGCGTCTCGCCTTATCAGCCTTTGCCTGCCATGGGGGAAGTATAAGCCTATAAGGATGATTTTATGATGGCCCCTTTAGATCCTCGCTACTTTATTAGATGATATGAATTGGTATATAAGCTTAGAAGCTGTCAACGAAAGTTTAACTCAAGGGTTTATTTGGATTTACATATGTGTTTTCAGTGGTTATATGGACTTTAAAGAAGCCAAGGGGTTATATGAACTTCACGCAGTTTACAGGGGGTTATTTGGATTTCCCAAAATACTAATGTACAATACATCAACAAAGAATATCAGATAATTGTTTGTAAGCTCACCTTAAATAGTAATGACAAACAGTACCAGCTTCATCCACATTATAGCGAGGGAAGTTAATGCGAGCATCTGCTGAACATCTGGTAGATATTGCCGTAGCTTCCCCACAGCTGTTGAATGAGAAAAAGCTCCAACCATCATGTCATCATGCATCATGGATCTGAAAGCATTCACCTACAAAAACGACCAGACAGACGATACCAGCTTCAAATATTGTCACATTGATAATCGCAAGCATGACCAACAAGCCTTTGGAGGCGGTTTTAGAAATTAAGTACAATTCAAAGATTGCAAATTACTTCCTCCAGTTTGTTCTCGAGCTGAAATCAATCCCTTATGGATTGATGTCGAAGGAAATACCAATATAGTAACTGCATTGAATAAATTAAAATAGTACCTAAATAGTTTATCCACCCCAAGGCTGTCAAAATCAGTGGTGTCATCAAACAAGAATTGGAAGGGAAGTTAATCTGGGTCAATTTATAATTTGGATTTGCAAGATATATGGAAATGGAACAAGTGTTATACCATGTCACCAATTCTAGAACAAAGGAAATTACAAATTTCATTTTATTAATCATTCAACTGCAAACAATTAGTAAACGTCTATCTTTTAAGATTTGTTGATATGACATAAGAAATACACCTTTCCAATATCCTCTTTTTTCTAGGTTTATTTCATTGATTCATTAATTGTCAGGAAATAGAGTGAGCGATATTTACATTTGACTTAAATTCTTCAAATCTTCACCGAGTTAGATGAGGACGACTTAGCGTTTGGCTATTGGTAATTTAAATGGGGATCCATTTCCTCTTCCACCATTTTACACCCATCCCCCAGCGACCAAACCTTGATACATTGCAAGCCTAGCTACCTCATCTACCAAAGGAGTACCACATAAGAAGTCTTGCATATAGTATAGAAAAACTAACATGAAAAGGGCACTGGTTTATTTAGAAGAAAGGATAACTGGATCTAAATTAGGATTGGGATTACACAAATTTGTGATTTGGATAGGACAATCCAGATCAAACAACACAATTAAATTGGATTCAGGCTACAATCTAAACTGTGTAGGGATTCAAGCGATTGATTGCAGGAATTGGGTCTTTGTCAGACTATCAAAAAGGAAGAAATTACCAAACCTCTTCTTAATAGGATGGCAGAGCTACCCCCTTTTTAGTGAGGGAACTTGGGTTCGAGTCTTATCGCCTACTGATAGGGGAAAATTTGACAAAGAAAAAAAAAGAACTTACCAATCAAAAAGAAAAAATGAAGGAAGAAATTAGGAATAATAAAAGACAAACCTCTGACGTAAAAGATGAAAGGCTGATGGAATCTTACATTTTGTGAAGAGCACTTATTGCTTAAGAGATTCTTTCAAATAAGATGCTCCAAGAAAACCCTTTATTTTGGTTCAATATTCTCCAAAATATAGTTGTGATGGAGGGTGGAGTTTACCACCAAATTTTAACAAATTGGATGAACTCCGAGAGCAAACAAATTCAGTACAAAAGAATTCTTTGAGCCTTTCAAAAGATAAGAAAAATAAAATGGACAATTCAAGGAAGTTTATAATTGATCGAGTGGACCATCGAACGAGGAATGAAACATTAGTTTTATCATTTGAAAGAAAAGAAAAAAAGGGGGGACGGAAGCATTCAAGTGAAGATTTCGTAATCCTCTGTCCCGGTAGTGGTATGGTTCTCTTGGCTAGCAAGGAATCAAGCTCTGTTCAAAGGACTTACTCCATAAGCGGAAAACATTTGGGAGGCGGCGGTCAGATGCATCAAAGATTGGGGAAGATTCTGCGTTAGGGCCAGTGTTGTTGGTGGGGGGTAAATTCATGATTCAGGAGTAGTCCTATTGTATGTGAGCTGGACACTTCTGCAGTAGAGCCCTCCTCTGCTGGTAAGTTTGTTCCAAGGGCCTTTTTTTTTTCTTTTATTGTGCATTTGTATTTGCTGCTTTGGGCATTCATTCCCAATTAATAGATTGAGGCTGAATGCCTGCCTCTCTTCAGAGAGATCAAACTTCAAAAACATCTAAGGAAACCTCATGGTACTGTTTAGCCACATCACTTGAGTTAAAAAATATATATATCAAAAGCAATAATTATTACTAGTGATTAATAAATAAAATGGAGAAGAGCATTCAACTTGGCCATCTACAAATGCTTGTTTATTTAACCATGAATACCTATTGTCTAAGACTAAATAAACCCAATGATCATGGTTATGGCATCATCTACAAATTCTGTTATTAAAAATGAATTATATGAATAATGGCCTAATATTTAAAAAGAATATATCCAAATTGATACATGTGCATCATACTTTGCCTATCATAAATTTTCCCTCAAAATAGGATTGTGAAATGTGAACCATGAAGACCATTACCATCATAGATCATTTACCTAGCACCTCTTAAAAGTGCCAGAAAACTCACTTGTGCACACTATACAAATGTTCGGAAGTAAAAAAAAAAAGTAAAAAACAAAGGCTACACAAGGAAATTACAAGTTCCATCAAGTGCAACCATTTTGGGAGTAAATACAAGAACCATATGGCACTGAAGTCCCAAAATATGTGTCATAGTTATCTTAAATGTAACCCTATAGAGATGACTGCAAAAATTATTGGTGCAGAAAGGACAATGAAAACTAACCGTTGAAAGTTCCCTAGCATGGATGGGACGGCACGAGTAAGGTGTTACTGCCTCTAGATATCCACTGAATGTAAACCAGCTATTATACTGGAACAAACATAAAATACAATGAGGAAAAACGTACAAGAAATACTGAGAGCCACGCACTTCAAAACCGAGTGTTAGCATTTAAAACACTAAATTCAAAACCGAGTGTTAGCATTTAAAACACTAAATCGTAAAAGTGGTACATAGAATTATATACCTGATCAACTGCAATGAGGACAGGAACATCTTTAACCAGTGACAATTCTTTCCTCAAGCGCACCACCACTCCAACTGCAGCTTGTGAGTAAGTAATCCCAGTTTGAATCAAATCATATAATGTGGAACCATCAGGCATTGCCATGGAATCCACCCCTCTCATTAACCCAACACCAGCACCTTCTCCCATGGGGATAGGATCGGAAATTTGGCAAAGCAATTGTTTTAAGCGAGATTCATTGAATTTCAGAAAATCCTGGGGATAAAAGATCATTCAAGAAAATCAGGGCACCTTATGTTAAGTGGTTTATGAGATGGAAACTACTTGAAATTCAAAGGTTCAATTACAGATAAAACATTAAACATTGGTTGCACCAGTCACAGGGAACTGAACCTCTAGATTACTGCTCATAAACAGATATTTAAAAAATTCATGAGACGTGAAATTTAGAGTGAGATTGTAAATCAGTTCATGACTATATATCCCAGTGCAAAGTCATGATCTTTGTGGATCAATTATAACCAGCTCAAGGAACATGTATAGACGCATCATCTTTTCTACTGATGCCCTTGGATAAACTACACACTCGTATGAGTACATTGCCAATCCGGAAGCTGTATAGTGTTATACCAACATACAGACAGCGTATATGCAACAGCGATCCAACTCTCAGAAATGCCATCCAGTTAGACTGACACAGATCATATTCTAATTGAGATATGAATATTATAATTAGATTGATTAACAAAATGCATCAGATTGTGAGAAAATTATATTTTATGAATAAAAATATAATATATGAATAGACATAAAGCAACTAATGCACGTCTCTGGGCATGAAGGAGCCTGTCAATCGATTATGTGATATTCATCCAACCATCTGTCGAAGCTAACATTGGGTATGCTAGAATCGTATGATAAGAACATTTTCTGCAGATATGAAGTGGATTGGCAAGATAGACAAGATTTGATGTGACACTTCCACAGGTGGAAAACTGATATGTTTCTTAATAGCTTACAAATCATGACAGATGTGACTGTTAAATCTAAGGCATCCTTTATTTCCAATGCTAAGGACATGAGTGATTTACACTCTCCAAAAAAAAAAGGACAAGTGATTTGACTTTTGAGCTTACAAGAAAAAGTGGAACACTACCTGGAGAATATTGGCAGCTTGTATAGGTGTGTCCCAGTGGTCATTCTCTGGATTTTGATAATAGAGTCCTCCATGAGTCCAACTCCTGCCTTCCGGGACATACATAACCAGCCAACCTTCAGAACGAGCCCATTGGACAAGCATTGCAAGTGCAATGCTTTTCCCACAACTGACTGGACCATCCAAGACTATTTGTTTTTGAACCTTTCGACCTGGAAATATGAACATTAATCTATGTCCACTCTGAAACATGTGACATACAATAACTTTTGTTTATGCACTTGAGAAATATGGCCTTTAGCAATAAATTTTTGTATGCATGACACAACCACAAAAAGCAGATATAAGGAACTAATCAAATTGGGAAAACCAGAGAGTTAAATAAGATAATAAGCTTTGGTCAAAGTTATCATAGAAAGCATACTACTAATAACTGATATTTTGCATGACCTGCCCCAATCCAACTTATTCAAATACATAGTTTGTGGAACTTGAACACAAGACCTCGTGGTTGCAATATTTGATGATGAGGTCTATGAATACATGGTTTCTACTGCAAAATTAAAAATATTATATAAATGTTTATTTTCTCCACATACACACACAAAAATGTGCATGTACTTTGTAACATAAAAATGACGCAGCGAACCGAGTTTTGATTAAGTCGGCAAACACCTCCTACCTCTGTGAAAAATGTCAAGGGATCAAATCCTGAGAGCACCATCTTCAAAAAAAAAATGTACGCAAAAAAAAAATTCATGTTGTTGTTCAAAATTATCCACGAAGGATTGATTTATGACTGACGTGAAGTAAAACTTAGTTTATTAAACGTTGTTATGGATGATTAGATAAAAAAAAAAAATTTAAGCCCAAAATCCTCGTCATAAGCGGCACATGGCAGGCTGTCTATGCCTCATAGAACTATTGGACTATGTGTACATCTTCTGTCAAGTATGTCTTTGTCATCATGCATAATAAATAAATATAGAACACACAAAAAATATATAATCTTTGAGGAACAAAGTACGCTAGAACATAATCATAACCAACAAGCTTTATCCCATGTATTAGTTTTTTTTTTTTGATGGTTAATGGTAGGTTTCCATTCTCATATAAATAGGAGGGTGAAAACCCAAAGGAAATACAAACTAGCCCTGCGTATAAACTTCACGCAATTACATCTTAAATTGAGGAGGTCGCAAACTAAGATGCACCCACAAAACACTATCCAGTCATGCATAACAAAGTTATCGCCCGAAAAACTGAGGGAGGACACCCCCACACAACATCTTCCCCAATCCAGAACGAAGCGCACCACCGAGTCCCTAATATTCTCAACATAAGGACGACCGCCTCGAAAGATTGCATGGTTTCGTGTCAGCCATATGGCCCATACCACTGCAGGGACGAAAAGCTATGTCACCTTGCCAGTAGGACTTCAATCACCCTGCTGACGGAGCCTTCTACCTGCTCTCCAAATCTCCTCAAGTGAGGAAAGAGGGCCCGCCAATCCCGATGCAATGCACATCCAGTTCCACACCTCCCGTGTCATCGGACAGAGAACAAACAAATGCTCCACCGACTCTTCCTCTAAGCCACACAAAACATAAGTCCTGTCCAACATAGGTGCCCACCGAGCGATAGACACTTTGGTCAAGAGTTTATGCTGGTACATGAGCCAGAGGAAGGCCTTAACCTTCAACGGAGCCTTACATCCCCAGATCTCCTTGCTCTTTCGTCCCACCACCACTCCCGTTGGGCGAGATCTCCTCAGCCAAGCATAGCAGCTCCGGACTGAAAAGCCATCCGATGGTTTGGGAGCCCACAAAATCCTATCCCTCTTGGACTGATCAGGCTTCACACTTTGTAGTAGTTCCAGGATCCTCAAGTATTCATCCACCTCTTCATCGTGCAGATTACATCGTACTAGAACCTCCCAGTATCCCATCTCCCCTCTAGCACACCAGAATTGGCAAACCACACCACCCGTGTTTGTTGTTATCTGAAAGATGCGAGGGAATTGCTCCCGTAGCGTAGTATCACCCATCCAAACATCCTGCCAAAAGGAGATCCTGTCCCCAGCTCCTAACTCCCACCGCAACACTGCGATGAAATCAGACGAGCCCGAAGTAATGCCCCTCCAAATCCTAGAGAGTCTGCCCGAAATACGCGGTAATCTGTCCACATTAGACACCCCACATCCATATCTTTCTCGCACTATCCGACACCAAGGCAGCTGCTGGTTGTCTAACCACCTCCATTAACATTTGTTGAGAAGAGCGCGATTCATGTCTTCTAGATTAGACCTGCACCCCCATCTTTTTTACTTTGACACACGACTCCCCAATTCACGAGATGAACCCTCCTTCGAACCTCCTTCGCCCCTCTCCAAAGGAAGCGCCGACGCAACCCATCCAAGCGCCTAAGGACCCCCTTTGGGATCATGAACACGGACAAAAAATAGATGGGTAGGTTTGACAGTACTGATTGGAGAAGAGTAAGCCTGCCTCCCAAGCTCAAGAAGCGACTCTGCCATCCCTCAAGCCTCCTCTCTAGGCGTGCAATCAGCGGTGTCCATTCTGCCTTTGGCATCCTCCCAAGGTGGAGAGGGAGGCCCATGTATTAGTTGTTGCTTTGTAGACCAAAGTATGATTTACCAATATTTTAGAGAACTTTTTCTGATCATCTATCAAATTAAAATGCAATTCCTAAGGACTGGTAACATATTCCTGAAAAATCTAGTTGTTAAGAATCTACGTCAATCATTAGTGGAGGGTGCAGTAAGTGCATGATACAAATTTAGTAGTTGGAAAATGATACATCCAGCCCTTTATGCAGCTATATTCGCAGTCCACACTGGTTTTTTTTTTTTTTTTAAATAAACACTTTAGAAAAAGTGAAGTAGACACTGAGATACAATGCGGTAATTTCTTTCTTTAAAAAAATAAAATAAAATTTTAATTTTCACACATTGTGATATGCTGCATTATCGCAGTGTATAGGTGGTTGGGGAACCGCTTCTGGGCTACAGACAGGGTTGCAAAATGGACTGAGTGTATCAACACTCTTAGTAGTTCATCCAATTAGTGAATGGGGCCCGTATCAGAAGTTCACCCAATAAGAGCATGGGATTTGATTTGAGTAAGTAATGCTAGAGATTAACTATGTTGGGTTGTGAATTGTGAATTTGTGACTGGTGTATAATGTAAACTGTAAAGGCATAAAGAATTGAGATTTGATATGAGCATTGTTTCCAGAATTTTAGTAGGAAAAATGCAGCAACAATTCATCCAATCAAAAAAACATCACTCACTTTTTGAGCTGGCCTGCAACGGCGGATCGGCGGCATAGCGGAAGTTGTCACGGAGGTCGAGGAAGCTCCGACGCACCAGAAGCGCCGGCCGCTTCGTCTCCTCAAACTCTTTCACCATCCCTTTCGGCAACCCCTCCGGCAATACCCTCTTCAGTTCCTCCAACCTTTCAAACATCGCATAATCAAAAAAAGAATCCATGAAACCCTAAAATCCCCACCAAATTAAAAAAAAAAATTCACTCACTCGAACTCGATGTACGAGCAGGCGTCTTTCCTTTTGAGATCGAGATCGATCTCGCGGGATTGAACAGAGGCTGCCCCGAGGGCCCGAAGTCGAGGGAGGGATCGTCGATGAACGGCTGCGGCTTGAGCTCGTCGGGGAAGTCGTCGTCGTCGATCGACGACGCATCGGCGGCGGATGCCTCTTCGGCTCCGGACCTTCCCTTCTTCTTGGTGTTCACTTTGAATTTCGATTTGGGGCCGGCCTTGCCCGAGAAGAGGCGGCGGAGAGGGGGTTCGGCTAGGGTTTTGGTAGGGTTTACGGGGTGGTTTGAAATTTTCGGGGCTCGATTCGCGGCGGGGACTGCGGATTTCGCCGTTTTTAGGAGGAATCGAAGCATATTTGAATCGATTTGTTTATTGATTTCTTTGAAATGTGTGATTGTGTTTTAGTTGCAGAGAGACGGAGAGTGAGTGAAATGAAAGGGTTTATCAAGAGAAGAAGGGGACACCGTGGGTTTCAGTATTTGTGGAGGGTAATTTCGGAAACACGGACCCATGTTTGGACCTTCGGTTGGGCTGGGTTGTGCGTGTCGGGCCCGATGTTGGCTTTGTGATGATGAATCCCTGATTGGCTTGGGTCGGCCCGAATGTTGAAGACGACCAGCCCATTCCTGGTAGCAGTGGAGCCCATCACCCCCGCTGTAAGTAATTTAAAAATGAGCGTTAATACACGCAGTCTGATTTATAACTTGTTTTATAGTCTCATACATTATGATAACGCATTATATATTGCACTATCTTACTATCATAGTGTATAAATCAAATTATAGAGAATGTCCTAATTCAAAAATCACATTAAGTAAAATAGCGTCAATGGAATTCCATTTTCTCATGTATATGCTTTTCCACCACTCTTTGATATAGACTCTTTCATGTGAAACCACTAATATTTTAATAAAATTTTCAAACAACAATGCAACTATAATATTTAATAACAAATATTCAATAATATTTATGAACCTAATAATCAAGAAACCGATTTAAATCTTTTTATCGGAAGTCAGAATATCCTTTAAAGGGAGGGAGGGAGGGAGAAAATCAAGAACAAATGGATACACTTCCTGCGTGAAATCAAAAGAATTTACAAAAATATACAGAATAGTTAGTTTTATGGTCATCAATGTAAATATAAAAATGAAACCATGAATAATTTTATGGGATCAAGTGATGACACTAAAATATTTATTTTATAATTTATAAGTACTTTAACGGTCCAAAAAAAATTTGAATAAAATTATTTGAAATTTGAAGTTTAGCCACTTATGTTTTGAGACTTATATTTGAATGAGGGATCTGTTTGTAACACAAATAGGGGTTTGGTTGTGAAATTGACAGAAACTGAGGGCATAACTTCAATTATCCAAGAAATGGTTAGATAGGGACATATGTATAAATATGAGGGATCTGAGAGTCTATCTATAAATAACCACATAGAAGACAGCCCATTTTTCTCAAGGACTTATTGACAAATATGAGAGATCTAGGTCGAAATTTGTCCTCATTGTGTCACTTTTAGGCATGTTTGGTTCAAGAATTAAATTATTATGAGATTAATGGCTATTCTAATATAAATAAAGGTAAAATGATTTTTGTGTTTGGTTGTATTTTAAATTATTTTCATTGAAAAATGCAATAATAAAAATTTTGTTGTTTGAGTAAAATGTGAATAAAGTGTGGATAAGAATTTATAAAAGATAAAAAAATGATGACATTTGATTAGACAGTTGATTTATATGAGGTGATGACGGTTGATTTGACTGTGGACTCTCATATTTCTTTGATTTGAATAACTTGAAATAACTTAATTCTAATGGATGAATGGAATCTAAATACTATTTTATACTAATTAATTCTGGACATACAGATTCTTATTTATTTTAGTCATCCAAACATGCATAATGAAATATAAAATATAGATAGGTGATCCTTAAACCATTTATGCATCGTGATAGTGCTATCTTAAGGTATGAATATTTAAAAAAATATGAATGTATATATATGGGAGAGTGTAAATATTTATATACAAAAATGATGAAAGCCACGATCGGAGCTTGCACACATTTGTAGGTCATATAATATATATATTTTTTTAATTCAACAAAGTTTGAAAATGATCGCAAGATCAATTGTATTTAAATATAACCTATTCTTTCATTTCCTTGGACCAATACCATCGAAATTCTGTGATCCATGGAAAAACAATATCATAATTTGCTCAAAAGTGGATGATTGACGCATTCAACACTAGAAACTAACATTCTACTTTTTGTTATTTTATACATTATCATTTGCAGTCTTTTTATAATGAATCACATAATTTTCCATTTTACATAAAACATTACATTCACTGCATTGACGATATGTTTCACTTTCTCTTTTTCTTCTTTCGTAAGATTTATATTGCATCGTGTACATAAAAATTAAAAAAAAAAATCTAGACAAAAAAAAATAATAAAGAAAACAAACAAATCAACTCACACTCAGTTGTCCGGTTTCAAATCATCCAAAACAATCAAAGCCGGAACCGGCGGCGTCATCGCCACCACCTCCCCAACCCCTCTCATCGACGAAGTCTTCACAACCGCCCCAAACCCCCCATCTATCTCCCCCATCTCCGCCGGGCACGACCGACTCCTCCACACATCCCCACCCTCCTTTGCCTCCCCCACCAACCCCTCTCTTGGCAGAGGATGCAAAGCCGCTTCGGACCCCTCACCATCACTACTACTCTCACCACCACTACCCTTCACGTACAGACTCCCCTCCTCCACGTCGTACAGGTTCCCCGTCCGCACCTCCTGCGCGAGCGCGCACGGCCAACAGAACAACCACTTGAAGCAGTCCGTCACCGCGGGCCGTCCACAGCACCACGCATTCCCGGGCAACCCAAACCTCTTCCTCATCTGAACCCGCCAGAACCCGCCGTAAAGCAACCCGAACACCGCCAACACGATCCCCGTTATCGCGATCGCCGGCTTCACCACGTCGTCGTGTATGTTCAGCGCCGCTATGTTGAACACCCAAAACGGCGCCAGACAAAGAAGCACGAACGTCACGATGTGCACGTACATGTTCCCGAACCCGAGCCGCTCCATGTTCCACCCGAACACGCCCCACGTGCACAGGCACGACAGCCAGAACACTGTGCTGTCGTCACGAACGTCGAACAGCCCGCCCGCCCACTCGGGCCGGCTCACGGGCTCCCCCCTCCTCTGCTTCGGCAATGACGACGACTCCTCGTCGGCCCGCGCATGGGCCAGCGACTCCTCCTCGGTGGGCTTCCGGCCCAGCGGGCTGTACACGGTGTAAATGCCGGCTATGACGGGCGCGGCGATGCCGACTCCGATGCAGAGGTTCTCGGCCACGTCGGGCCGGTCCTTACTGTTGTAGCCCCAGTAGAGCCCGCACAGCGCGTACTGCGCGAGGCACGTTATGTGTAGGAGAACGACTACGAGCGATATGTGGAGGCGGTCGTTGGGGCGTCGGACGCCGTTCTTGCAGAAGGACTTACGGAGCTCCGACGCGTCGTTCGGGGTCCATCGCACGAGGAGCACCGCCTGGTGGAAGAGCTTTGGGTGCTGGTATATGCACATGAGCGTGAAGAGCGCGTTGAGAATTTGATTGTTGATTTCGATCCACTTCTTCCTTGTCGAATTGTTCGGGATCGCCCCGTCGAGGATTCCGGTCATGACGAGGAATAATATGATGCCGGAGACCGCTACGCAGGCGAGCCAGAAGAGGAGAGCTATGTTGACAGGGTCCTTGATCCAATTTTTGCAGTAGTTCTTTAGATATGGCCAGTTGATCTTCCGGACGAAGGGGACGCGGAAGTGGCGGCGCCTGTTTGTGCTAGTTGGAGGAGATGTTGATGTGGGTGGGGAGTCAGTACTGGATTCGGATTTGCGAAAGACCGGGATGAGCTTTCGGAAAGGATGGGCTCTCAAGAAGTCGAGGAACCGCTTGTTGTGGTGCTTCTTCTGCTCGATGAGCTCGATTTGTATGGTGGGGATGTCGATGGGGATGAAGTCGATGAGATGGAGACCATTTTCGGTCTTGGTCATTTTGAGTTCTTCATGGATTTCAGCTGGGGTGGTCGTGTTATCCGTCGAAACCATTCTTCGATGCGCGTAACGGGTTTTAGGATTTGTGTTTTGATGTCAAATGCTTGCTTAGAAAAGTTGGAATTGACACCCAAAATGCCTGCATATGGGAAATTATGATTAGATCCCAAGTCTAGAAACCGAGCAGTTGTTCATGATTTTCACTCTAGAAGATTGAATCAAACATGGTTTGAAATAGGTAAGCATGGTTTGAAGAAGTTCTAACGAGTCTACCTATATATATACTGATATTAACATGAGATACTTGAAAGTCTTATGTCTTAAAAGTCTACAGTTCTTTATAAATAGATGTGGTAATTGCGGATCAGTTTTGATTGTGTGGTCTGCTGAACTGGTGTTGTTTTTGGTAGATTTTATCAAGTACTCCAAGACAAAAACATTCACTTGATCTAAATATGGAGTCAAATTAGTAATTGTTATTTGAAGGAACTCAAATTTCAACATAAAACCAATTGAAACAATTAAAACATGATTGTTTATTATTGTTCTATTTTAATGTAATATCAAACCCATGGAGGATTTCCTCTTTTTCCAATGATGATCTATAATAACAGAGACTGACTTCGGCATAAATTGCATAAAAAACAGGTGCTTTAGAACTTAATTAACGTGACAAATTCAGACAACAAATTAACGTGACAACGAAAATCCCATCAATGAAAAACACTAGAATCAATAAAACTTTAAAATTCACATGAAACACAATACTCAGACAGACCCAGAAAGCAAAATTCATCAGATTCACTCACCTTTTGATTGGAGAAGAAACCCAGAGAGGAGGGAGAGAATCAGAGAGACCCTTCTATGTGTTGCTTCTTGTTTTTGTTTTTGTTTTCAAAACATAAACAATTTTAGTCAGCTTCGTCTGCACTTCTCCTTTTTTTTTTAACCTTCTAACAAAGCTTTTATAGCTTTTGAAACGGTGTGTGGACACTATGAGATGGAAAGCCAAGAAGGGTTCAAAACTTCAAATATTTTGACCAGTACAAACAATGGTATTCAGTATTCAAACAAATGGACTCTCTCTCACTCGTCAAACATATAAACAGACATCACTAAAGTCTTCTGTTTTAGTAGACTTTTAATCAAGGATTTAGTTGCAATTAAGCCCCTGAGAAACTATGTATGTGGACAGAGATCCTCCTGCCCAAGAAAACACACATGTATTGTTATCAAGATTTGTTTTTTAAGACCCCCACTTTCCCTAACCTAATAAGTATATTTTATTTATTAATATAAGCAATTCATTAAATAATATATACTGTAAAAAAATTCTAAAAGATATCAAAGATAATGACACTGCAGAAATGTCTATCATTGACAATTATTTTTTTTTATAAAAAAAGGGTTTACTTTGTGTCAAAAAAAATTTATTCAGAATTTACGAGCAATATATTTGACACTACTTGTATTTTACATGTATAAGACATTCCCATGTTTTATAATATAAAATTAAAATTACAATAGTCTTTAAAGCATGAGATGATATTAAGTCGATGTTAGATGTCATTCACTAATTCATGACTAACATGTGTCAACTCACATGTTTAACATATGGGTTTTCTAACCATCTATTTACCTTTCATAAATATTGGTGTTGCTTAAAAGTAACATTTCATCTATAATCCTTGCAATTATAAGTATTTTTTGCTTTATAATGATAAATGACTTTTTAAACATGTCTGTCCTGGGCTAAAAAACATTAGTGGGATCTAGCAATAATTTAATCACATATCTTGAAATAAGGTTTATGCAATATATTTTTGAGTTTTGCCATTTATGGGACAAAGTAGTTATTCCTATTGTCCCCGTTTGGATAGCAGAATTGAGTTATTCTGAATAGATAATTATGTCAGTATAGATAACAAATCTACATGAATAAGAGATTTTCTGTTTAATTGAGTTTTTTTATTTTTATTAGAAAACGTAAGAATAAAAGTTGAGTTGTTTGGTTGATAAAGAATAAAATATAAATAAAGTGTAAAAAAGTTGATTTGACATGTTGACACTTTGATGTATAAGATGTGTTAATAGGTGATTTGATGTGATAAGATGTAAAAAGTTGATTTGACATGTGGGCCATGAGAATAGATAAACTGAGTATAGGTTATCATAGAGGTTACTTAGAATTGTTATACTCTCTTATACTCGTTTAAACTGGCTTAATAATACCAAGTTATATCCTGCAAACAAATAACCATTTTTCCTATCCATTCTTATATCATCTTTATACTACTCTTATACTCGCTTATTCCGTTTCTCAAACGGGGGCATTATGATTTTTTCCTCTTCTATAATGAATTCTTAATTCTGTTATGTACAAGGTTGGAGATTTCTGATACAATGAATTGTTTTGAGGTTCTCTTAGGGCTGATTTTGCAAAGGGATGAGTGATTAGATAAGAGGTTTATCGTCGTTTGGTATAAAAAATAATCAAGATAAAACTGTGTACAATTGTCCAAATTTTAAAATAAAAATAGGGATACATATAAAGGCTGGGATAATATTTATTTATCCCCACTTTTTTATCCTAATTTTTACAAATGTGAATATTAATAAAATTGATAAACTTTTTATACTCTAATCAAGACAACTTATCTTTAAAACCTTCTAATAACCCAAATAGAGAATATCTTACACGCGGCATTTTTGTTGGGTCACTGATCAGACGGTTGAGGCTGGTGAAGACTTGGGAGGATGACATTAATTAATTGACTTTGACTAATGATCTCACCACCGCAACTCCGTTGCATCATCACAGAGGACTTCTGTGGGGTCCACCGAAGCTGGCCTAGATTCCACCGATCTTCGATCGTCCAATCACTGGACCCATTTTACGAGGGAGTCCACTCATAGGACGGTTGGGATTAATGGGCCGGCAATCCAGAAATGTCAAAGTTTAATATTTAATATTGAAAGTCACCAGTGAAAGAATCAATGGCCAGGACCGTCTTGCCATTATTGACCCGACTTCAATTTGTCTGACTAAAGACATCAAGGACAACTTATTTGGTCTTAACATTAATCATTTGCGATTTGCAATCCATATCATGCTTGGCTTGTATCAAAGAAAATTATACTATTTGAGTCTAATTCAATTATTTAAATATATGAGTTCATGATGCGTGTAAGGTGAGGAGGTGTTATTTTTATTTATAATAGCATATAAATAAAAGAGATTCGGTTTTACTGTATTATCACTCATAACAAAAATACTGGAATTTGAACGGCGACTTGGACTCTGGCCAATTCAGATCTACCTGTTCCACTGGTCGTGATGGACTAGGTTTGTCCTATTTTAGAATATCTGAATAACTTTATGTTGGTATTTATGTGACCAAATATACATAATTAACAATGTGTGTAACCGGCCCATATTATTGCATGCGTTTGGAGGTGTTGCATCACATATAATTGTCCTGGGTGCATGCAATTTTGTAAGTTTGAAAGAAAATATCATATATGAGTTTGATATTTCATACATGGGTTATGAAAACGTCTAACCTACCATAAGTTTTATTAGCATACGTTTTGAAAAGATGGAACATTAAAACCCATACTTTAATGAGCATTTCAATTCATGAGAAAACTGTTGCATGCATTAATCTTGGTGTATTAATATGTGTTGTTTTATTTACATATTAAACATCATATATCATTTGCATATAAAAGGAAGGGTTCCATGTCAGTGAGAAATAATCAAGAGGAAAATAGAATTCCAATTTTTTCTTTACACTATGTACTTAGTGAATTTGTGATCAATCATGTTTAGCCCTTCTAGTGTTTAACTCAGTCCACCTGCAACATTATTTTCCTTCTCTATTGATCCATCTATTTGGGCGTCTGAAAGGATCGCAGTCTGCTCACCGTGGTTCTTCCGTAGCTCGCACCCCGGAAGAACAAAACCAGTTGTGGTCGTATCTCTCAGTGGTAGGAGCCATTCAACCCTGTGCGTGAGGGGGCCTTATTCACCGAGGATAGAGTGTTTTCACTCGCTTCCACATTTTCGGATACATTTTTCTAATCTCTAACTCTTTATATTTCATGCTTTTACTGGATATTTTAGTATATGCATGATTTGATATATATTAGATGTTTATATTAATTATAAGAATTTGTGTTTAGCCTAATATTTGATTGTCACGCACAACACTTTATATATAAAGTACATGCATGTGAGTGAATATTATACATATTAAGACTATGGTGAATAGATTGTACGTGGAAAGGGAGAAAGTGTCTTATGAAACATAATCTTGACATAAGGCCCCGTTTAAATAGAGAATTAAGTTATTTTAAGGTTTATGACTATTCTAATGTGAATAAGGGATTAATATTTTTTGTTTGGTTATATTTTTAATTATTTTCAAATTAAAAACATAATAATAAAAATTTTGTTGTTTGGTTGACCGTTGATAAATTGTGGATAAAATAAAAATCAAATGTGTATGAGGGTTTATAAAAGGTCAAAAATTGATTTGACATGTGGACTGTTAAAAACATTTTTAATGAAAATTTTGGGTCCCCCCCCATTGTGTTTTCAAATGGTTTCAAATGAAGACTCAAAAGTTTTAAAATGTTTTGGAGGGAAAGTGTTCTCTTTATTGGTTTTGGTTGCTTGGAAACATAGTCCCATATTGGTTAAATTGTTTAACTACATCTTCTTTATAAGGAAGAAAGTTGCTACTTGGGTAGGGTCTCAAGGGGGGCAAGGGCTTGTGGATTGCAATTGCATTTGCTTTTTTGTATTTGGTATTTGGGCATGGGCTCGGTTCTAGTTCTGGTTCTAAAAGAGAAAGAGATATAGAATATTCACAAATCTGTAACCGCCGTGATTAAGGAGTTGCGTGATTGGGGGCGGACGTTTGCGAAATGTTCCATCCTGCAACATATATGCAATTTCAACTCTCTCTCTTGTTCCAGAAAATTTTTATTTGTTCTTTTTGGTGATTGTTCGAGTCAGCGACCGGTTCACATTATCGTCTTCCTATTGCACCAGAGGAGAAGATCAGCGAGGCTGGTGGTTGTATTCAGGAAGCAGATCGTCGAGTACCCTGTGCGATTGAGGGGGCGATTATGTTCTTAAGACAGCGTACAATGTGTCTCCATCCAGGCCATCTCTGAAACCCTTTGTGTTTTGATATGTTGTTTGATCCATTGCATGCTTGTTTAATCTGATTTCAAAAAAAAAATTCCAACATGGACCCCTTGATTTATAAGAAGATATGGAAGTTGATTTGACAGTGGGGCCTACACATGCCAATAGATTGAATAACTTGGAATAACTTAATTCCAGGGGTAGCATGAATAATAATTATCAAACTTTATACCAATTAATTTTTTTGGCATACAAATTCTCATAAATTCCAATCTTCTAAACACTCATTTTATTACTTTCCTCCTTGTTCCCATTTATTCCACCCCCAAATCCCCAACTAAACACGGGCTAAGAGAATGTAAAAATTGTTGGGAAAACTTGGATTTTGATCATGTTTTGGTTAAAATGAGTTTGAGTTATACTAATTATGTTTAGTGGAAACCCATTGGATTGTGTTCCTCTCGTTGAGTAGATGAACGAAGTATATTTACATTCTCAAAACCAATTTTAGGTGAATGAGAAAATTAGATCCAAAGTTCTCCCAATAATATGATGAAAGTAGTTGGTGGTTGAGGAAGAAAGAAAGTCGAGCATTTTCTCAAATAAAAAAACACTATGTCTGTGTCCCACCACCTGATGCCACATCAGATTCTTGAGTCAGTTCCACAACCATTTGCACAACAAAGCCTTGTTCACATCCTCTAGATTCAAGATTCCTACATCTCCTTGTCTACAATATAGTCCCATATCGGTTAAATAGAAAAAGTATTAAGGATTTATAAGGTGTGCTCATTGTACTCTAGTGTATTGCTTTTGGTGGACACCTATGGTGGACCTTTCCATGCGGGGTGGTGCATAGCACCACCATGCGCGGCGCGCGCGCGTGAGCGTTTTAGGGGGCACTTGACACGTACGCATCGTCGCTAGGAGCTGAAGCCTTTTCTTTTTGGACCTTTTGTCAGATCGAACGGTGGAGATCATTTTGTTCAAACGAAATCTGGTACGTCAATCAAATGAATACGCAGATGCGATGTGGGCCGTTGGATGGACGGTTAAGATCTAGCCACTTGATATTTGAATGGAGGGGTGCCTTAGACTTTGTTTCAATGAAAATTGAAACAGAGGAATGGACTCCTCCAAGAGCCTCTTCAACTGATTTTCTACCCTAGAAATTCCACCAAGTCTCTGCATTTTAAATCATCCAATTATTCACTAATTAAGTGCCACTGGTATGAAAAAAATGATTATTCTTTTTGTTGAGTTTAAGTTTTTTTTATGTAGATTGCGATCCTTCAAAATTTGTAGGTTTTCTTTTATCACTTTTGAAAAGACCACTAAAATGTTGCAAGTTCAAATTGATAATGATGCAAATATTTAAAGAGAAAATTGACTAATTTTAGTAGTAGAACCAATTCTCAAATTGGTTCTAAACATGATAATAGTTGAATGATCAGATAGTTTGGATTACTAACAAGATGATTATTTTAGTACTCAACTACCAGTAACGTGACAAGCGTACAATATACTAAAATAAACTGAAATAATAATAACTGAAAAAGAGAAAAAGATCATAACCAAACCTTTTCATGAATTGTACCATGTATATTGAGAACATGTTCTCAATATGTATATTGAGAAAAACCAAGAATTCTCATTAATCTTATCAAAATGTGCTGGGGAACGCAATGTGTTGTACGTGGGAGGTAAATTGTAGTGGAGGAGTAAGGGTTATGTAATATCTTTCCGGCTAGTAGATCCCTCCTCTACCAGTTTACTCTGTTTAGATTTTTGCATTTTTGTTTAATAATATAGGACAAGCGCAAACCATTCCATAAAAAAAGATAAAAAGATATTTGAGATTAGAAAAAAAACACAAGAAAAGTGAAGTAATATATAAGAGATGATCAAAACAAAAAATTTGTCTCACTCATATGTTCGGCGATAATAAAATACATAAAAAGTTTTTTTGAGAAATTTGTGGTCATATCTATTCAAGGATTTGATTAGTGGGAGAGAGAAAAAAAAACAGAGAAAATAAGGGCCGGGTTGGTAAATGTCAATCCGAGCCCTCACAAAACCGGTCCCTACTCCGTGATGTGCATATGACATTCTCGCCCACCTGAATGCGAGCGACTCCAACCAACCTCATCCCCCATTCACAAATAGATATTTTCACCGAGTCCCATAGATTTTCAAAATAGAAAGTGAAACCCTTAAAAACCACCGCATTGCTCTTGCACCAAATGGCCCAAACACAAGCTGGAACAATCGAAAAGAAGACCTTACCCAATTTGCTTTTATCCCCTTTGGACTTCATGCGCGCCGCCACCTCCCAAAGGTGAAGTTCCGATTTGAAATATTTGCCACCAAGTGCCAGATATGAGTGGTCGCAGGACAATTGCAGAACATATGGAACATGGACTCATAGATAGCTTCCATTTCGCACACTGTAAGGCAAGCCACATGAAGCACGTCACCTTGAGTGGAATCTTCGCGCTTAGTCAATTATAGATCCAGCACTCGATCTCTATCCCACCATTTGTAGCACCCTCCCCTTGAATGAACCGCCCAACTGACATTCTTGTCTAAAATACATAAAAAGTTAATAGATGTATCAGATAATGCAAAAGAATGAATTGAAAAAGTAGGATCCTAGTAAGGCATTTGTCTAATCATTTCAAAACAACCACTGGAGAGTTATCTTTTCTTTATTAAAAAAAACGAAGGGACAAAGTCATGTATTTCTATGCCATTTTCCCCCCATCAATTCAACGCAATTCACTTGGGAATAACTACTATAAAATGTCCAATTTTGTCATACTGTCAGTACTTATCTGATTAATTCTTAGCATGTTGACTGTTTCTTCTCAAATGCATAATGCACGTCCACATTAGTTTCAATTCTTTGCTACTAATTCTATGTAGGTGAAATCAACTTAATGCTAAACCTGAATAATCGTTCCAATTTTGTTTTTTATTCTTAAATTCAACATCACCAATCCATCAATACTTTATTGTGAAAGGCAAACTTTGTAAGCCAGATTAATATAGAATTTGAAGATCAACATAGTAGTAAAAGGTCCTCAGTGGTCATAGCACAACGTTTTAAGGCTTATCTATGTTAATGGTAGGTCTTGATTTTGAGTCATAACGTTGTGTTATACCTCTGTTTGTTAGATGAAAATCGAAAGAATTTTTTGAATCTGAATTGGATAAAATGCCAAGACACATAACTCTCACATCTCTACACACTGTGATTTGAACAAGCCAATAGGCCTTATGTACAAATAATAAATCAAAATCTCAATCACACAAACAAATCAAAACAAATTAAAATCTTACAATTCCCAATTATCAACTTTGTGTCAACTGATGTTCTTCTATCTGTATCAACGCCGGGGTCGGCGGACTCATCACACCATCACCGCCGTTCGAAGTCAAACCCGAATCCAAACCAATCGTCGGGCTCGCAGTCCCTGGACTCATCACACCATCACCGCCATTCGGAGTCAAACCCGAATCCAAATCAATCGTCGGGCTCGCAGTCCCTGGTTCGACATCCTCATCGACGACGAGCTTCCTATAAAGCCCATCCTCCTCGACATCGTAAACATTCCCGGTGCGCACCTCCTGCGCGAGCGAGCACGCCCAGCAGAACATCCACTGCGCGTAATCAGTCAGCGAAGGAACCCCACAACAGAACCCATTCGACGGAAGCTTGAATCTCTTCCTCATTTGGATCCTCCAAAACCCCCCATAAATCAGCCCAAACGCGCACAAAACCACGCCCATGACCCCGACCGTGTCCCTGATAACATCATCATGTATGTTCAACGCCGCCACATTGAATATCCAAAACGGTGCAAAGCAAAGCAACACAAACGTCACGATGTGCACGTACATGTTCCCGAACCCGAGCCTCTCCATGTTCCACCCGAACACGCAGCACGTGCAGAAGAACGAGAGGTACGCGACGGTCGTGTCGTCCCCGCAATCGAACACCCCTCCAGCCCACTCGGGCCGGGCCACCGCTGCCCGCCGCCTCCGCTCGTAAAGCTTCAGCCCGGTCTTTAGCGAATCTCCGTCGCTGTCGACGTCGTAGTCCCTCCCGAGCGGGCTGTACACGCTGTACACGCCCGCGACGACAGGGGTCCCGAGCCCGAACACGACGCAGAAGTTCTCCCAGAACTCGGGGCGTGTCGTGCTCGTGTAGGCCCAGTAGAGCGCGCAGAGCGCGTACTGCGCGAGGCATGTCAGATGAAGCAGAGACACGACGACGGCGATGTGGGTCCACTCGTTGGGCCGGTACGCGCCGTTCTTGCAGTAGACCTTCCGGAGTTCTACGATGTCGTCGGGGGTCCAGCGGATGAGGAGGAAGAGATGGTGGAAGAGATTTGGGTGTTGGTATATGCTCATGAGCGTGAAGAGCGCGTTGAGGATCTGGTTGTTGATCTCGATCCAGTGGCGGCGCTGGAAGTTCTTCGGGTAGACGTTGTCGAGGAAGCCGAGCATGACGAGGAACAACATGGCGCCGGAGGCGGCGACGCAGAGGACCCAGAGGAGGAGCGCGACGTGCATGGGGTGCTTGAGCCAGTCGACGCACGTCTTGCGTAGGGAGGACCAGTTGATGGTGCGGACGAAGGGGACGTGGAGGCGGCGGAAGAGGCCCGCGGGGGATGGAACGGATTTTGATTTCTCGTCGCGGTCGTCGATGGCGTCGTGGCACGAGGAGAATGGGTGGGCTTTTAGGATGTCGAGGAGGCGGTGTCGGCGGGTTCGGCTGTCGGAGAGGACTCTCTGGAGGAGGGGAGCGGTTGGGGTGAGTTGGTCGTCGATGTCGATCTTGCATTCGACGTTGTTGTCATCGCATTCGGTTGAAGCCATTGTTGTCTATTAAGGCTTGGTTATGGATTTCTGTCGAGTATGTGAAGTACCTGAAAATGGGGAAATTTAAAATTTTTAAATTTGAGTAGTGGTTGAATGTTTTCTTGATTAGTTTCGAGTGGTGTTTATTGATATAGAACAGAATGGGATCAGAACAGAATCAAGAAGAACAAGTTTAGACAAAATTCTAACTCAAATGTGGATTGATATAGAAAGGCATTTATAATTTGGATAAAAACAGTCAACATGCTCCATTATGAGACATTTAGGATGCTTAACTAATTAAGAGGTTTTGTAATAGAAATAGAACAGAACACTCATTTGATCTGAAAAAGGATTTTAATTCAAAATGCATCTAGTGTTTGAAAACACGTTTTGGTTGATTCTATTTTTCAGAATGACATCCCAGATGTTCGCAGCTTCTCATAAAACTAAAATAGCGCATGAGGCGTTCGTAAACATGTTTGGGATGATTTTATTTTTGTAGGAATTAAAAATCCTAAAACGTGTTTTCAAACACCCATTATTAATGGAAAAGCTGAGTTCATCTTTCAGCTATAAATAATTTTTTTGAAAATCAATATTTAAGGTATGATTCATGAAATCAATCATGTTCCCAGATGCTACCTTAATTACTTATAACAGTAAAAGAAAAGAATCTAACTAATGTATGTATTCTGATATGTAATTTCAAAGGTTGTTTCAAGTAAAAATTGTTTATCAAACGGAATTCAAATGTGACTGATTCGAACAAAACTGCAAAGCCATCCATTTAAAAAAAAACCAAAATTTCTTAACCGAGAAATCCAATCAAAACATGATTTTCAAATTGACCCAGAAACAAATAAATTGAAGTTCCACAGCATATAATTTCAAAGAGAATCAAGTACCTCTATCTTCTTTGAAATCAGAGGAGATGATAAGGTAGACCAAACAAAGAGAGAGCTCTTCCTCTATGATTGAACAGAGCGCTTGTACTGTTGAAAGGGCCTGGAATAATATCTGATGATTTTATACATGGGAAGAAGAGATGGAGAAAAAGATTTAAACCTTCGAAGACCAAAGAAAGATTCAATTCGAATGAAATCCCCAAGAAGCAAGGTTTGCTGAGGAAGACAAGTTCGATATGTTTGACTGACGGTTGGTCTAAAAAATAAAAGCCAGACCTTCCCAAGCAAGATCTTTTGTTGGAAGGAATAAATGGTAAACCATATCTGTATAATTGTATAATTATAGTTTTTCATTAGTTTGAGGCCGGCAACATTGAGGCCCCTTTGGTCAACAAAGTCTTCAAAATCATTAACTTTAAAAGGACACTTTTTAGTGCAGTTGGGGCAGCCACATAAATTATTGAGGATGGAAAATTATTTGATTATAAATAAAGAATAAAAATATGTTTTTTAGTTGTTTTTGTTAGGAAAATGTAAAAAAAAAAAAAAAATTTAATGTTTGATTGATCATGGATAAGTTGGAATAAAATGTGAATAAGATATGGTTGTGAATTTATAAAATTAAAAAATTGATTTGACATGTGAACCTCTGATATATAAGAGATGATGACTTTTGATTCAACATGCGAATCATATTATATCAATTAAATAAATTAGATGGAAAACACAATTTTAAGGAAAACCTAAAGGACCAATCCTAGACTGTTCTTACTTATTCTATCATATCTATGTCCACCTATTTCTTGAAATAACAGGTTTTTGGGGTTATTTTTCCTTATTCTTCTCCTATTCCTCTACCCAAACATGACATTAATAAGGGAAAGATATTGATTTTTAAAATCTGAACAGTCAAACGCTGTTAATTATATATAAAAAAATAATTCAAATGGTAGATGAGAGGCAGGGACGAGACCTAAGAATTGCCTTAAATCGAAGACCTGATGCTGACAACTTGTAAAAAAAAAATTCATGATTTCCACCGATTCATGAATCAATCAGACAAGTCAATTCTTAATGGCTCAACCAACATGTATTTGTTGATTAATATCTTTAGGTGGTCAGTCAACTATAACTCCATTAACAAATAATGCTGCATAAATAACCAGGTCTGTATTGTTTACAAAACTGTTGTATACAATTCTGCCCCAACTTATATACATGCATGAGATTCACATATCCCTGAACATGCAACTTAAATTTCTATATCGAATGTGATAGTATACATTACACAACAGCTCAGCTAGATACACACAATTAAAAAAAAATTACGACTTCACCTCACAAATCCAACCTCAAACTGGTGGTGTCAGGTGATCATCATCCCTCTGGATTGATAACTGCAAAGGCGGTGTCATCACATTGCTTTCATCTCTCATGGATGACTCCTCATCCAGTGCTGGCAAGTGCACGTCCGGACTACCAATCCCTCTCGAAAACCTACTCGGGCTCGGGGAACTCACCGCCCTAAATGCAGGCGGGCTCGAGCTTCCATTGTAAGGTGAACTTGGGCTTGACCTGAACAGGTTCATCCCTTCTTCGCGACGCAAAGGAGACAACAACACAGGGCTACCTCCATCACCTTCTGTTTTTCTATAAAATTTGTCTTCCACGATATCATAATAATCAACGGTCCGAACCTCTTGAGCAAGAGAGCACGGACAACAGAAGAGCCACTGCATGCAGTCAGTCACTGCGGGGTAGCCACAGCAGAAGGGGTTCTCGGGCAGGTTGAATCTCTTCCTCAGCTGAATCCTCCAGAAACCCCCATACAGCAATCCAAACAAGCAAAGAACAATACCCGTAACTCCAAGAGCCTCTCTAATGGTCTCATTGTTTATGTTAATAGCAGCCAAGTTGAATATCCAAAAGGGTGCCACACAAAACAGTATGAACGTCGTGATGTGGACGTACATGTTCCCCAGTCCAATCCGGTCCATGTTCCATCCAAACACGCAGAAGCTGCAAAACAATGATAGATAAGCTAAAGATACATCATCCCACAGATCAAATAGTCCTCCGATCCATGTTGGTCTTGTCTCCTCAACCCTTTGGGTATCTCTTATTGCAAATGAGTATTTTTTCTCGAATGTCTTCGACCTGAGCTGATTTGGTTTCCCCTCTTCAATGGTTAAGGCCTGAGCTTGAGCTTGAGCTTCCTCATCCGTTTCTGAATCGTATTCCCTCCCGAGAGGACTTAGGATGTTGTACACACTCGCCAAAGCTGCAGCCAAGAAAGATACAGACAAGCAGAGGCCAACCCCAATGGCGGGTCGTCTGGATCGGTTGTACCCCAAATTCAGGCCACACAAGGCATACTGGGCAAAACAATTCAAGTGGAGGAGAACCACCACAACCATCATGTGAGCCCACTCATTGGGCTTGTACGTCCCGTTCTTGCAGTATATCTTCCTCAGCTTTAGAATGTCGTCGGGTCTCCACCTGAGTAGAAGAACTAAGTGGTGGAACCGCTTCGGGTGCTGATAGAGGCACATGAGAGTGAATAGCGCATTGAGGATCTGATTGTTCACCTCAAACCATGCATCCCTGTCAGACTTCTTCGGCAGAACATTGTTCAACATCCCCGTCATGACGAGGAACAATAGCGCTCCGGAGACCGCGACACAGGTGATCCAGACGAGTAGGGCCATGTTGATGGGGTTTCTGATCCAAAGTTTGCAGATTTCCTTCAGAGAGACCCAGTTGATCTTCTTGATGAAGGGGATGCTAAAATTCTTTGGGGAGCCTCGTTCGCCAGAAGATGGAACAGAACGTGAAGCCTCCTCTCTCTCTTCAACTATTCTTCGAAACTTTGCTGAAGGGGAAGCCAATTTGCTCCGCGACCCGAGTTTCAGTTGTCCGGCTTTATTAGGAAGTGTAACTATGACATCAAGAAATTTATTCCTGTGGCCTCTCTCTCCCAACAAAAGCTTTCTTGATGTTGATGCATAAAGGGCAGTTTGATCCTTTGCTTCATTGCCATTTGGGGCGATACTTGTCCCATGGGCTTCCTGAATTTCGATCAGGGATTCTCCATTACCAGTTGCAACCATTCTTCTTTGTGGACAATTGGAAACTCAAAATGCTGCACTTTATATTTGTTTCACTAGTACATTTCACTAAATTGAAGATGTGGCAGAACTTAATCAACAGGGATCCCCTCGATCAGGAATTGGAGGCCAAAAGCCAAATTAATGAACCTTTGATTGACCACCTGCAAGTACCTTATATCAAAATCAAATTTAAATTCAAAATAATGACTATGCCTGCAACAATATTAGCATAATCAGTGGAAATAAGAATCTGAAATTCTACATGAAGAACAAAATGTTGGAATTTAAAGTTTGCCAATTATCTATGGGAAGAACTAGCTAAACAATCCTAATAACGAAACCAACCCATTCCTTATTCAGGCAGACCATTCACAAAAGAACATGAATATAGAATAAATCAGTATCGGATAAAATAAAATAAAGCATGGATCATATTACACACCCACAAAAACCCAGTTCGAATGAAATTTTAAATACAGAAAGAAAGAAAACATCATAACATCTCTTGTTGTGATTAGATACCATCACTGTGTATAGCCCATAAACAGATCCCAACCTGTATAATTTGACCATACTAAGATATGAAATTCCCATTTGCATCAAAATTTGCACAGTTTAGAACAAAATCTTCATCCAAATCGAGGAGAGGAATCAATGGAAATCCTCTTTATTAACATAATGTTTATCTATATAAAAGTTCAGAAAAAGAAGAGCACAAAGTAGGAATGTAAGATATCTTGCTTGTCCAAAAGAAAAATAACAGAAATCATATCCACTGCACAAAAACAATCTTCGAGTTCACTATATATAGACTATCAAACCATGTAAATATGTAATATTAGAAAGACAATCAGAAAAAAAAAACTAACAATAGAGAAAAGATTACCAGAACTTATATCAAAATCATCATAATGGAAAAATGTGTCCAAACACTTTCACCCCGTTTGTATTGTGGAATAAGGTGGGATAAGAATAGATAGGGGAAATTAGGTGTTTGTTTAAAGAGTATAGGTTGGAATTACTATGTCAGTATAAATGAGTATAAGAGAGTATAACAATTCTAAGTAATCCCTAGGATAAGCTATATTCACTTTATCTATTCCCATGAACCCACATATTAAATCAAATTTTTACACCTTATCACATCAAATCACCTATCAACACCTCTTATACATCAAAGGGCCCACATGTCAAATCAACTTTTTCACACTTTATTTATATTTTATTCTTTATCAACCAAACAACTCAACTTTATTATTATGTTTTTTAATGAGAATAATAAAAAACACAACCAAACAAAAAATCTCTTATTACTGTAGAATTGTTATCTATACTGGTATAGTTATCTATCCAGAATAATTCAATTCCTCAATCCAAACAGGGTTTGAAATTAGCTAAGGATTAGCTGGCATAGAACAAAGTATCTCTCACAAAAATAAAAGCAAACAATGCTCATCACAATCAATAAACACTACAAACAAACCCTCACAGGGTTGGCTCTTTGGCTAGAGCCATGGGCTTGCTCCCCAAAGGTCTCGAATTCGAATCCCCCAGGCTTACCAGATGCACAGAGTTTGTGGGTGATTCCATGCAACTGCGTTTTCCCCAACTTATGTTGGGGTTACCCATCATCAAAAAATAAAAATAAAATCCACTACACAACATCATAGTTTAGCCATTCAATCCACAATGAGATATTCAACCAGAAATTTGGATACCCAGTACTTACACAATTCAGCTAATGTTTCACATCAAAACAGACCACAAATGCATACCTATAATTTCGGATAAATCCAATTCCATCTTTCAGTTCCCACAAAATCAGATTGAAAGAGAACTTAAACACAGAACCCAACAAATAAAAACCCAAAGAACCACCACTCAAAAAGGCGATACCTTGAAGTTTCACAGCTGACCCCAATAATGTAATCCGGTCAAAACCTAACAACAAAACCGCGGAATCTGACAAAAATAATGAAAAACGAAGGTTCTAGTCCAACCCACATGATAAAATCAAGAACCCAACTCCTCAGAACGCACAGAACAAATAATTTTGGAGTTTAAATTCGATACATCACCTCCAGCTTTTGCTGTTAAAGGAAGAGACGAATCGATTGCTTCAAACGCGTGAAGGGAGAGACGGAGCTCGGCTTCCAGAAGAGCAATTTCAAAGCACGAGTTTTGTTTTGATACCTACAGTTGGAAACTGAAAAGTCGAGGAAGGAAGAATAACAGATAATTTTAAGGCGGAGTACATTAAAGCTTTCACCTTTTAAGAACAGCATTCATTCTTTAATTAATGGACGGATATAATAATATATAATAATAATAATATAAATAGCTGTGTTTGAAAACAGGTCAGCGTTCTCGAGTTACGAAACTTTCCTCGTCATTATGTAAATTACCTCAAATGGAGTGAAAACAACAAAATTCGCCAACGGGGTATTTTCGTCATTTCACAGACGGTTCACATATTTTTTCAAAAGAAAAATCCATGCAACCCCCTGAAATCTAGGGCGGGTAAATGAGCCGCTCCGGCTCTACTCGGTTAAAGCTTATTCAGTCTCGTTCGATTAGATAAAAGAGAACATAGATCTTGAACAATTTTTAAAACTCGATTTGTAAACGAGCCGAACCCATTTATTTAACATAAAAAAGGGGGAACGAGCAGAGCTCAAGCCCGAGCTTTTGTCACATTCACATGTATAGGATATTGTGATTTGCGAAATTTAACTTCTTAAATGCTAAACAAGATTTTTGTAGTTAAACGAGCATAAGCTGAGCATTGGTTCGAATTTCGGCTTGACTTGTTTAATAAATGAGTCAAGCCGAGTTTCATCCGAGTTTTTCACGAGCCCAATGAGCTGAGCTTGAATACGAAATGAAGCTCGATCCCGAGCCAAGCTTGATACTAAACGAGCCGAGTTTGAACAAGTAAAAGTTCGACTAATTTGACTCGTTTACCACCCCTACTGAAATCTGATTGAAATTTATATAATCACCTGACTTTCCTTAAAATTCATATAACCCTCTGAAAACATCTAATAAATCCAAATAGTCCCCAAATAAAATTTTCATTTATAGATGATAAATATTTTGTTAATATTTAGTTTGATTAACCCTCACTGAAGATATAGTATACTAAAAAACCACTACAATGTGCTAAAAATGCAAAAAATCATATGAAAATGACGATTGTACCCTCTCTAGATATATTATAAAACTATATCCAAAGGAATAAAATTGTCATTTATAGAAGATTTTCTACATTTTTAACACATTATATGAATTTTTTTGTATACTGTATTTTCGATTAGGGTTAACCAAACATAATATTCACAAAATTTCTCCTCCCCCTTAACCACCCCTTCACTTGCGATCACCCTCCCCACCTCCTTCTTTGCGACCACCACCACCCTTCCATGCCGCCTCCTCAAACAGTGACCACCCCCCAACAAGCCGCAACCCCTACCACCCCCTCCCTTGTGTAATTTATTTTCAGAATGTAAGTGTTTTATTTAATTGGTAGAATCATTTTCAGATTTAGGGTTTTTATTGTCAGATCTTGGGTTATTCAATTTTTTTAAGATACAGGGATCAGGGTTTTTCCAATTTTTTTTTGTATACATGTGTATAGGGGTTCGGATTACTTCTAACCTAACATCTGTGATTAAAAGACTATATTTGATTGGATATTACATTTGAGAAAAAAATTGATATTTTGACGTTGAGGGTTTTCAATTTTTATTTAATATTTTATTGTAGGATAAAATGCATTTGGAACCTCTAAAATTTTCTAAACATGCATAAACACCCCTTTCATGGTTGATGTCCAGATCTAGGTTGAGTGTTTAGTGAGATATCAGAGTATAAATAAAAATTTAGATCTGAGTTTAAATATGTGAGGCTTCTACATTATTTATCCAAAACTTAAGGAGTGCCAAAATAAGAGGAGTTTAGAGATTTGAGGGCACAAATAAAACCACTTGGCACGACAATTGATCAGGTTCGGCCAACCCGGCCCGTTTTGCAACCTTACGCATAGCACGATAAGCAACAGCTCTTAAAACCACGGTTCTTCCTCGCGAGAGGTCTCATTAAAAATACAAAATGCTTCTTCGAAACCGAATTTTGGTCTTCGCTAAAACCACTTTCAACACCTCCCTCTCCCAGAAGGACCCTATGCGCCTCCGCCTCTGCAACCGTGCCGCTCTTCGTGCCGCCCGGGGTGGAGCCGGCGGAGGTGGCGCCGGAGATGGTGCTTCCCGGGTCGAACATCGTGGTGGGTCCCCATGCGGGTCACGCGCAGATAAGGGTGGTGGAGTTCATGAAGAGCAGCGCGAGACCGAGAGACTGCCCGAGGGACGGTCGGACCGAATTCGCCGTCGTGGGTCGGTCGAACGTCGGGAAATCGAGCCTCATCAACGCCCTCAGGAGGAAGAAGGAGGTCGCCATGACTTCCAAGAAACCCGGTTCGTCCCTGTCGATGTAGTGATTGTCGTTGTTTCCATTGATGGGTGTTTGAAATTTGTGGTCTTTTTTTATTTGTAGGGAAAACCCAGTTGATTAATCACTTCTTGGTGGACAAAAGTTGGTACCTTGTGGATTTGCCTGGTTATGGGTAAGCAACTTTTTCTCTAGTATTCATTTAAAGGTGAGGGCTTTGTGATTTTCAAGTCTGTTGGTTGCGTAATTTTGTCGAACATATTGAAGGTTTATCATCGTGGATCTGTAGTATATACTTGAAAGTAAGTTATGTTGTTGTATGAGTTAGTTTTGGGGTTTATTTATGGATTAAGTTGGAAAATTGTGTGGTTGGTCTTGCACTCTGGGAGAAAACTATTGAGCATCCTTGATTTCAATGTGTAAAGACTTGTGCAGAGATGCAATTTTGTGTCATGTTATATTATATTCTAGATTTATATACTGGAGACAGAACACTAACAAAGGGAAATTTTGACTCTCATTCTCATATAGACTACCACAGAATGATCTACTGGACTATGTGGTACATGAAAATGAGGCGTTGGAATATATTGCTTTATTCAGGTGTTGTAGAATAGAATGAGGGATATCTTCATTAGCTTGAGACAGGTATTATACAGATAAAGGTTCTTTTAGGCTATTGGATGGCAATTTGCTTGATTGACTATCTGCCATTATGGTCATGCTACTCCTGCCAAATGATTTTTTCTTTAATGGAGATGTACAAATTATTGGGGTCGGAGGGCATATCACTGACACCTTTTATAATATAGTGTGGTATATGTTATTGGGAGTTGGGAGGCACCTGATAATGAGAACTCACTAGCGGTTTTATTTCTCTTCTCTGTTCCTATATTAATTATGCAAAGTGTTCAGCATCGTTAACATGGTAACTCCTCTTCCTTCCATTTCTAGCTGCCATGATGTATCAGCTGTCAGTAAACAGCACTGACCCACTTTAGATTTTATGAGAGAATATATGTTACATTATCATGACTGGTTCTTCAGTTGGTGATTCAAACCAGAATTTGACTTTTCCTACGAGGAATTATGTGATTGCAGATTCTATTTAAGAACCTTGAGTAGTTCCTTCTTTTTCAATACTAGCATGTTTCATTTTTTCATAAGAAATTCATTAGAAATCCTTGCAGCTTCCATTGTCAATCTTATTAAAGGTCAACATTAAAAGGCATAATGTTTTATGCTTGGTTATGGGTAAGCAAGTTTTTCTCTAGTATTCATTTTGATGCTTATCTGGACATTCTTTCACTGATTGATAGATTTCAGCAAGATGACATTTATATATGCACACACACATACATATGCATGCAAGAGAAAAACTTATGTATGTGTGCGTGCATATATACACACATACATACTGTAATACATATAAAACAATCATCACCCACACCAGACCCGCATATAGCAGGGTGTTGAGATGTAAGAGACTGTATACAGTACTTATTTTGGGTTTTTTTTGCACAAAATGACTGTTCTTGTGACTAATACACAGAACTTCATCCTGTTAGCTCGAGTATTTTACTGTTCCTCCAAGCAATGATCTTATATATGTGTATCTATATATGGGTGGGAGAGGAGTTTTTTTTTTATGATTCCATCTCATTTGAAATCATTGATCAATTACTCTGGTGGGTGGGTAGAGAAACATGTGCATATCGCATGTACATATGAGATCAGACTCTTGATTTTGTTTCACATTCAACCTGATTTTATATTGTTTCGACTATGTCTTATGCACATACAGATTCGCAAAAGCTCCAGATGCTGCTCGGAATGATTGGACTTCATTCACTAAAGGGTACTTCTTGAATAGAGAAACACTGGTTGCTGTTTTACTTCTCATAGATTCCAGCATCCCTCCTCAGCAGATTGACCTCGACTGTGCAAATTGGTTAGGCCGAAACAATGTATATCACTCTTCCTCACCCTTATTTAACTCTAATTGATGGTTGAATCGGTGATATCTATTATTTTCCATCCTCTCTGAATACTCTTTTTAAATTTATTTCAGATACCAATAACTTTTGTATTCACCAAGTGTGATAAAAATGAAGGGTGGTAGGGGAAACCAGTTGAACGAGAACCTTAAGAAATTCCAGGAGCTGATCAGCAAGAATTACAAAGAAACACCTCCATGGATCATGACTAGTGGTGTCACAAGCCTGGGTCGGAGGGAGCTGCTTCTCCATATGTCTCAGCTAAGGCACTACTGGGTTAACTAATATACAAGCCTTCCATTAAGTTGAGTCATGAAAATCAAATCTCTGGATCCAACACACCCAGGGGAGGTCAGAATCAATACTCACTCTCTTTTTGTACATCAAGAGTACATGTATTTGCGGGTGGCTATATATTTGCAGTATCTTTGCGAAACTGAATGGGTTTTCAACCCTTTTCACGGTTGGAGTTTTTTTCTTGTAATTCATGTTATTTTCAGTGATTGAGTTGACGTGTTTAATGGGTCTTTTCTTTTTTACTTTAGTGTAGTTTGATCTTCTATTGTGATTTTGGTAATTGATTTTGTTATGAGAAAAATATTTTTTTGTATATATTTTTACCCTGTAATTCATTCAGCGTAAAAATGAGCTTGGCTTTTTGTTTGACGGAATTAATTTTGTCTTGCAATTTAACTATTACTGTTGATTGTGTTATGGACATAATTATTTGTATTGTAAAATTTTTACATGATCTAAACTATGTGTTGGATTCATGTAGTATTTTATTGTTCTTTTAATCAATGTGGGAAAAGGACTGTGTTATTTTCCATTTCATATAAATGTTTGTGAGTTTCTGATCTTTGTCATCATATCATGGATTTTTAACTAATGTTCTAAGATATATGAAAATGGGCAGGGTTGAATTCACACTATTTTCTTCCAAAATAAAGGTTGCCAGTTTTATACGTGTGTGCATCGATCTTTTTGTACTCTCGAGTCTGGAAACTATGAAACATCACTTAGTTTCCACTAGAGTATTGTTTTATAAGAGGAGTGACTTAAGTAATTTCATCTCCATGATATGAAGAGTGATTTCTGCTTCAGGTCCCTGGTGGATGGACTGACCCAACCCCCTCATCCTTGGTTCAATGCACCGACTCTGTTGCTGAAACAGGTCAGTCTTGATTGAGACAATCAATGTTCAGATGTCCACAATGATGCACATATACCTCCAGTTGAACATCACTCTGTTTAAGATGAAAGTGATTTATTTATTTTGGAAAAGTACAATAAGAAGACGTTCAGATCGACTAAACAAGCCAATAATGTCAAAAAAACATAGCACAAAAATATAGGAATTCCCATGAAAAATTCAAGAATTCAATTAAAATTTGGCTGATGTCCAGATCTACTAAGCTCTCCTATCCAAACAACATGATTATATATAGAGAGAGTTTCAGGTTACTTGTCATCCAGATGCTGTATCCGTCGTCATAGGAATTGTAGGCTGTGCAGGCCTTAAGGTAAAGACAAAATGATGCAAGAACTTTTAGTGTTCTTTTCTTACATTGTTATATGGGGTAAGATCTAAACTTTGTTATTGTATCATCTTGTATCCTGTCAACACATGCCATTGAACCATACATATGCTGACAAATAAATAGATGTAGTATGAAATCACTGGTCAATTTTCAATTATGCTGACACCCTGGTCCCTGATATCATATAGAAAGTTATATTGACATGAAAAATTTATGTACCGCATGCAGTTTGATTAGCAAGGTGAAGCACCAAGTAAAATGCCCTGTAAAAAGTGAAGGAACCATAAATATATCAATGATGCCTACTGGAAGTTATAATCAAGACATCAAACTGCTAGATCTTGCAAACTGTTTTTGGGTGTGGGCTGAGATGATTTTGATGTAGCAGTGAATTGTCTGACACAGTTCTTTTTGTTTCTTTTCGTATCCACTTAGTTTACAGAATCCCACTTATAGTATCTGGACATAACTTTTGGCTCAGACTTAGAGATGCTCTTCACTTATAATCATGTTTCTGATTGAAGGTTTTTGCACCTTATGATTAGCATCACTTTGTTTGTTGAATGAATCAGCATGTAAATAAGGAGAATTTTTGTTTCACTTTAATATGCTTGTGTAGTAAGTCATGAAAGACTAATTATTAGTATTTCTATTCTCTGTGTAGATGTTACACATCTATGAAAGCATGATTGTGCCACTCCTAATTCCTGATTTCTGATTGAACATTGGTATTTTTTTATAATTATTTGCTAACATCCTCCTCAATTTTGTTATATGATCACTGCAGTCAGATTTTAAATTGGTTTGGGATTTTCTTTCTAGGAATCTTCATATTGGTTAATGAACACGTTCTTTCTTTGCATTCCAAATACAATTGTTGCTTTCCCTAAATTTCTGAAGCCTGGAAATCATTTGTTCTAAGTTTTAATATATGTGCAGGAGCACCTACCCAAAGATGATGCAAGGCAGAAGTATCTTGGATCTTACGGAATCTTCCTTACAGTTATTCATTCTTCAATTAGGATATTTACAAAACATAATTTAACTATCCTTGTCATATATGAGAAAATTACAATTTGTGTCTTTGGTGATTCTTCTTCTTGCTTTTCTTTGTAACTACATGGAAACTGAGAGAGTATAACGTGAAACAACTTTAATGACATCTATCAATCATTTTGCCTGCCAATCATATTTTCATGCATATTCAAAGAATTTTTTGTGCAAATCTTTCACTTGTGTATCAGATTATTAGATGTTCATAATTTTCATCAAAGAAAATTGGTACTAATGAAAATATATTCAAAGTATGATAAACGTACACATGATTAGTTATATATTAATTATTGAAAAATGTTAGGCGTGCTCATTTTGAGTCCGAATCCAGTTATGTATGGTACTATCAGTAACTGTACAGTCTATGAATCGAATTACATAGCATATGAATCAAATTGCACAGATAGTGACACAATATCCAGTAATTGATTATACAGTTAGATTCATAGATTATGTAGTTTGATTAATAGATTATGCAGTTCGATACTGATGATACTTATTATATTTATGTCTGATTGGGTTCGGACCCGTTCATTTATATACTGTCTAAAAAGGAAATTGTGCACATATTTTTATTTTTTTTAAAATTATATATCTTATATGACAAAATATGAACTCTTCCTCTCCGTTTGTGGTGGAAGTGGAAAATGAACAGAGAATATGGGTGAATACCGGAGAATACTCTTTATTCATTGTTTGTTTTCCTTAATAAACCCTGATAGCTTTGTCTGGATAAACCTTGATAGCTATTATAAGGAAAGATTGAAATGACTTGTTAGGCATTGTCTATGCCAATGAATAAAAAAAGCTTTTTTTATCATTTTAAAAAATTTAAATGATAAATATTATCTAAAAGTTAGACAAATTAGAAATATATTTAAAGATTTCAAAATCATATTTAAGTAAATCATATCAGTATATTGAGATTTTCCAATATATTGAAATTAAAAATTAAAGATATTCTAAATCTATCTCAATTAAATTTATATATTCTTTTAGAAAATAACACCAAACAATTTTTTGAAATATTTATTCTTTTTAGTATTGTAATATTATAAAAAATATTTTTTACATCGAACATGCATCTATTACTTTATTTAATAAGGATTAACTTTTTGTATCTTTTTGTTATTTTATTTACATAATAACATCCAATATTGTAATTACTTTATTTAATAAGGATTAACTTTTTGTATCTTTTTGTTATTTTATTTACATAATAACATCCAATATTGTAACGCGTGCTTTTGGCACACATGTATAACTATTATTTTTTTAAGAAAAATGGATGATAATTGCAAATGGGACTGTATGCTGGGTTGGCTTTGGGTCTTTGACATCATTTTCCTAAATGATACATCCAACCCAAGTGCAGCCCAACGTAGTCCACACCGTTTTTCATGTTTTTTTTTAAATCATGCATTTTTCTTTGAAATATATGTTGTTACATGTTGTTATATAAAATAAAGTATATACTAAAATATAATAGTGTATTTTTATTCGTTTTAAAAAAATGAAAAAAAAATTGCATTGTATACTATGATAAACATCATATACTATGATAATGCAATATATATTGTGCTATCATAGAGTATGGGGCTGGAGACGGTGCGGCAAAACGGACTGTGTGTATCATCTCTTTTTTCCTATCTATGTTGACTCAAGGATCCATTTTGTACTGATTGGTTGGGCTGGGCGTCGAGATTTGGGCTTTGGCCTCATGATCAGATTGGGCCTTTGTAAAAAGAACAAGGGTGCCATGGAAAATGATACGTCCAGCCCCTGTTACAACTCCAATTGTAATCCACATCGATTTTCTTTTTTTAAAAATTAAATACTCTCTAAATGAAGTGCATGCTGTTATATGAAATAAAATATATACTAAGATACATTAGTATGTTATTTTAGGTTAAAAAAATGATAATTTTTTTGCACGATATATTATGATAGAACCTCATACATTATAATAATGCATTAATACTACGTTATCACAGCGTATGGGGCTGTAAAATGAACTGCGTGTATCAACGCTCGGGTGCCCATGCACTCGTTTAGTCCTTTATCACATTCAAGAAAATTGATATGTTCAGCCTTTTATGTAGACTCGCCCAATGCTTTTATTATTATTTTATATATATATATATATATATATATATATATCCATTCATTAATCATATTGTTATAAAAAATTAAATAAATACTTAATATTTTTTTCTTTAAAAAAATAATTTTTTTTAAATTTTCATGCATTGTGATAATACAGTATATACTGTGTTGTCGTAATATATAGTGATTAGAGGATTGCTTCTAAGCTGCAGACAGAATTACAAAACCGAATATGAAATATCTAATGGAGGTGAGTATAGACTGTACTCTATTATAAAAAAATGTAAAAATGTATATATCTAATTTATTTGAAAATACATATTTTAAAAAAAATGATTTTGTCAAGAATTCAATGATCTAAAAAGTTCAGAAAGTCCTTAAGAAAGTTGAACCAAATGAAAAAGGAGACATTATTGGAACAAAAAAGCACAATCGACTCCAACAAAAACATCACTGCATATTCAATGTTCAACAGCTATAGTTAAAAAAAAAAAGTTGACATGGACCACACATACATTATATTGCGTATTATGGATTTATATATATGTGGAGTGTGGGCCATCATCTCCTTTTGTATTTTTGCATGCCAACAAGAAATACTATGTATGGACCATACACCAATCACAAAACATGGATGTGGTTGTTCATTTAAAATTGAAAGGCTATAGTGACTATTGAGTCACATCACAATATAAGAAGTTTAGAAGTTTAACATGAGAAGATATGGATCTATTACTTATCAGGAAACCTAGATGTTTCTAATGACTTTGAGGAAATCTAAAGTTGATTATTACCCTGTCAAGAAAAAAGTGTAAGATCCAAGGCAACTAAAATCCTTGGAAGATTTCTCCTGTGGAAAAAACAACCGTTGTGTGAATTCCTTAGTGGAGAGTTTAATGTAGCCATTATTTTATATTTTGAATTCAAAACCTATTCTTGTGGGTTGTTAGAGCACTCAGAATAGCAGGTTATTAGAATTAACAAAAACAAATACTACCCAGGACGAACATGAGCAGTGGCGGCTCCACGAATTTTCATAAATAGTGTCATTAAAAAATAAATTTTATAAAATTTTTAAAAAATCTACTTTTATTATATGATTTTTTAATAGATCCATGTGACTTAGATATGATTGTATAAATAGGCCTCCTGAATGACCCCACCACTTAAAAGTTGGTTTATTGAGTGCTGATCATTTAGTCTGTTTTGCAGCTACATACACTATGATAACGTAGTATATACTGCGCTATCATAGTGTATAGAATTCTATCACAGTATATGACGCAATTTTTTTTTATTTTCTCAGTACGAAAAAAATACACTAATGTATCTCATTATATACTTTATTTTATATAATTGTATGCACTTCAATTGGAGAGTATATGATTAAAAAAAATCTCAGTGTGTACTGCAATTGGGACTGGATATATCATTTTTCATTTTTTTTAAAAAAATTAATGGGAGTGTGTACTGCAATTGAGACTGGATATATCATTTTTCATTTTTTTTTTAAAAATTGATGGGGTTTAATGGTATAAATGGGCCTCTGAATGACTCCACCGCCTAATAGTTTGTTTTTTTTTAAAATTTAATGGGGGTCAATTGACCCCATCTCAACAAAGGTGGAGCAGCCCCCGACCATGAGTATAGGCAATTAATACGGTCGTCTGATCGAGGCCCATTTGGAAGGGTTCCTCATCCTAAATATTTTTTTAATTTTATTGAAATTTTTATGTAAGTTTTTTTTTTGTTGAAAATTATCCAATTAACTTTTTTTTCTTTCTTTGTTCCATTTTTATTGAAATTTATTTTAATTACATAATTTGTAAGGATTAATTTTCTGTAAAATTAGCTAAATCAATTTTAGTTCTTATAAAATTGAAAAATCACACCGGTTTCCAGAAAGTATGTATGGTTAATGAATTTAGTCCTTGAGTTAAATTGTTTCAATAAATACATTCAAATAAATTCCTATAAAATATAAAAAATTTGATTTAGTCATTTTTGTGACAAAAATGCCCATCTATTCTTAAAAATTCTCCTGCTATCATATATTAACCAACGGTAAGAAAAGAGGAAAGATACTTAGAAATTTATGAAAATCAGAAAAAGTTTTGTTCCCCTTAAAGTCAACCATAAATCTGGTTAATGTATTACAGTAATTTATCAAGTAAATTTTAAAAGGTATTACAATAATTTATCATGTATGGTTATAATCAATCACATATCTAGATAATTTTGGTTATGATAGAGACTAAAATAAATATTGTCTGATAAAATAGGGACATGAGAGGATTTACTGATTTTATAGGGACCTTTTCTTATTTTAAGCATTTTGGTAACTTTTAATTTGTAGTTAGGATTAATCACGTACCTAGTTAATTAATAGTGCAACAGTAGGGACTGAAACAATATTTTTCTGATAACATAAAAATCTGTGGTGATTTTTCAATTTTACAAAGACTAAAATCGATTTAGCTAACTTTTCCAGGAGTTACATTGATTCTTCATTTTAAAATTTCATCTAGAGCTCCACCCATACCATTTTTCTGGGCCGGCAGACCTTGATACTTTATATGTCAACTTTAGGTCATTGGGGGATCAAACTTCAAAGTTAATGGAAAATGTTTAGGCCATTGGGGATCACACTTTAAAGTTAATGAAAAATGTTACCTTCAGTCGTTTTTACTAATCAAAACTTAAACTACACATTTATTTATTTATTTTTTTAAATAGTAAACATCAAATGATGGGGTATATGTTTTAATAAAAATTGTATATTGATCCATTTTTAGTTGAATGAACCCCTTTTTAATAGGTGTAAAAAAATTTAACGATGTATATACATTCTCTGATGAGGTATACGCTTTATTGAATTTATAACAAAGTCTGTATTTTGAACTATAAAAATAGCTTAGTGTACCAGCCAGCGCCCAACTTTAATTCAAGGAAACAAAACTAGCACCTTTGTTGGTGGATTAGCTGGAAACCAACAAATGATCCAATGAATGATGTAGCTCAATTTTACATATACTATATTTTTCAATAGTTGGGAAGAAGATAACAATATCTATGACATTATTTGGTTCATTATTTTTTCCTGAGTGCATGCGTGTAATATTTTTAATCACAGTTGGATTTTGACCATTGTGGTTTTGAATTGATGATTAGGAAGGATTTGCATGTTGCTTTACACTATATATATGCACAATAATGTCACATATATGAATGCCTAACTGCTTCTTAACTAACAAATTTCAACTTGGTGATCAGAACTCAAAAACAATTAGAAAAATCAAAAGCTTGGATTACATTTCCCTTTCATTTTATGTATAAAATTCATGTCATGATTTTTTTATTATTATTTTTGTACGGAATAAAGTGGATACTTTTGTAAAGGACCTTGAGTTGCATTTATACCAACTTTGTGATTTTTCATGACAACTAAAATTTTTCAACTTTTTGAAATTCTACTGTCACCTGATGAAGTTAAAAGTTGTTGAGTTGTGAATGACAATTTCATTGTTCCTTTTTAAGTTTGAATTCCTTCATCTATTTTTTTTTATGCATCAATTATCATACACACATCTAACATGTATATTTCTAAATGTAAGTCACATTTATTTTTAGTTGATCTAAGGGTGAACAAAAAAAAGAATTTATTTTACATTTTAAAATGAGAAGAAAAGGACAAACCAAACAAAAAAAAAGCTGATGGGTTGTTTTCTATCACAGTATGCCTATCAGTGACTATACTCTGTTATTCATTCCAGAAAAGAAGTTAGGGTGTCTAAGCTTCAAACCTTGCTTCATATATTTCCTTTGATTGTGGATTAAATACGCTTCTTTGAATTGTTACTCCAAAATGAATCACATCATGGCCTACCTATAAAAAAAATATTACAAAAATATGTACAACCATGTAATAAGGTATTTTATTTTATTTTTGTAGGAACACTCTGTATATAGAACATAGAGGTACACGGGTTAATAGGCCCTTAACAACCAGGCCAGAGATCTATAATAATTTAGGCAGGAAAAGCTCATGGGCACCATTCCCTAAAGGGCACTAAAAAAACTTTTTTTTTTTTCATGCGACCTGCAAGATTGGATCGCATGACCTCCGACAAAGGAGAGAGTGTCCCATCCGTCACGCCAAAGCATTATGGGATAAGTTAAGTTAATTGTATGATTTGAAAATTCAAATGACTAATTTGATAAAGGGATAAGTGCTGAGATAAATGTATTTATGAGGATAAATGAGTGAGAATATAATTTATTCCCGTTTAATATAAAAAATAATCGGGATAAACTGTGAACAATTGTTTAAATTTTAAAATGAAAATCGAGATATTTTATTCCACCTAAATATTAGGATAATATTTATTCTAATTTTGATAAATGTAAATATAACTAAATTTGATAAATTTTTTATTATTTAAAATTAAAATAAATTATTATTAAAATTTTAACTCATTTTCAAACCAGTTCAAAATGACTTTTTTTTTCACGTGAAATGACCCAAATTTTCGTGATACTAATAAATTCTGGCTAGAACATGCCAAAAATACAGGGATATAATTTTTTGGTTAAAAATAGATAGCATCATTTCATTGAAAAACGAAAAGAGGTTTGTGGCCTGTAAAGCTGTGCATAATATAATATCATATTGAATCATCAAAATCTGATGTAACCTCATGAAAGGGACACCCACGACAATAGTGCCTCCTCGACTCCTTCCCCACTCAATTTGAATGGGTACAAAATAAAAAAGTGGACGGTTTGACCAGATTGTAGTTAAAATATACCACAATGGATAGCTGGAAATATTCCTCAAAATTCATTCAAATCTGTGCAGGGATAACTTTGGGATAGGTTTTCGCCTTTTCGGTGACAAAACTGGGATGTTCTTGAAAAATGTTATACTCGATACAGAGTATTTTTTTTTATTAAAAAAGAAATAAAAAATGAACACACATATTTTTTTACATGTTTTTATAATAAAATATATGCTAAAATAATAGAATATATACTACATACATCAAATGATTTATATATTACAAAATGTGATTATTGTAAATGAAACAACAAAAAAGCGTATACCTGTATAATAATTCTATCTATTTTCATTCATGTTTTAAAATTTATATATATATATTTGAATAATGAACTATATGTCATGTACACATGAATAAGTTAAATTGTATTAGACAATTTCAAATGTTTGGATGTATGTTTTCAAACACTGCATTTGTCATGCACAATTGTGATATAGGCGTGTTAAAAACGATGTTGACAACATTAACAGACGCAACTACAAAAACAGATTCAATGAACACTAAAAACACGTCACATGGAGGGAGAGAGAGTGCGCCAAAAATAGGAGAAGAAATAACAACCGAAACATCGTCGTCCCTACTAGTTTGGGTGGTCACCGAAACCTTCATATTATTACATGCCCATGTAAAACGTTATTGTTCACGTGTCACATCCACAACTTCCCACGGAAACATGGGAAATGAATCCGGTCAGTCCACAGAGAAATGCTGACAATGTTCTGTTCACATGCTAAATACTAAAAATAACATGTATCAATATACTGAAATAATTTATGTCAGAAAAAATCGGTATAAAATGGTATATGAATTTTAATCAATTTTTAATATTTAATTATTCAATGTAAAAGAATATGTGGGTCTATTGTCAAATTAACTGTTACCACCTCTTATAAATCAATTCTCAAATTAACTATCATCATTTTTTTTACTTTTTATAAATCATTATTCACACTTTATTCACGTTTTACTCAAATAACAAAAATTTTAATATTACGTTTTAAAACGAGAATTATTCAAAACATAACAAAACACAAAATCATTTTATCCTTATTTATACTATAATAGTCTTAAACATCTGAATAACTTAATTTTCTATCCATATAGAGGCTTAAGAAAACTGTATTTATGTATATAATTGATTAATGAAATTAAAAATTAAAAAAATGTGTACTCGTAATCTCGTATGAAATCATATTTTGCATTTAGTTTTATATATATACAAATGTACATAGATTTAAATAATTAGTGTGTAATTTTATTATTACATTTTTCAACCAGAATAATTCAAAACATAACCAAACACGAAATTGTTTTATCCTTATTTATAATACAGTAATATTAAACCTCACAATAACTTAATTATCTATCCAAACAGAGGCGTGTATATAATTGATTAATGAAATTAAATATTAAAAAAATACGTATTCATATGAAAACATATTTTATATATGTTCCAATGTACGTAGATTTAAATAATTAGTATAAAAGCATAGAAGAAATGTATATAAAATACTGAACCATTCAAGAAGCTCATCCTTAATAAATTTGTATACATTTTTTATATTATAATAAATAATATAACAAATCTTAAATAAATTTGTTTAATTTTAGATAATTCAAAGTTGAACATGTTTATATGATATACTTGGATATGTTTATGGAACTTATTATAATTTATCTAAATTTAATTGAAAATCTAAAATTTTAAATACATAGATATTGAATAATTACTAAATTCATTAAAGAGTTAAAAACAGTTGTCTCACTTTCCCAATAGACCCGAGTGCACCATTGCCGTCCCCACCACAACCAGTGGCGGCTCCACGAATTTTCATAAATGGTGTCATTAAAAAATAAATTTTATAAAATTTTCAAAAAATCTATTTTTATTATATGATTTTTTAATAGATCCATGTGACTTAGATATGATTGTATAAATAGGCCTCCTGAATGACCCCACCACTTAAAAGTTGGTTTATTGAGCGCTGATACATTCAGTCCGTTTTACAGCTACATACACTATGATAACGTAGTATATATTGCGCTATCATAGTGTATAGAATTCTATCACAGTATATGACGCAATTTTTTTTTTATTTTCTCAATGCGAAAAAATACACTAATGTATCTCATTATATACTTTATTTTATATAACTGTATGCACTTCAATTGGAGAGTATATGATTAAAAAAATCTCAGTGTGTACTGCAATTGAGACTGGATATATCATTTTTCATTTTAAAAAAAAAAATTGATGGGTTTAATGGTATAAATGGGCCTCTGAATGACTCTACCGCCTAATAGTTTGTTTTTTTTTTAAATTTAATGGGGTCAATTGACCCCATCTCAACAAAGGTGGAGCAGCCCCTGACCACAACCCCTCCAAAAACACCTACAAAAAGCCCCCCCTCCCCACCCCACTCTAGCTTCCCTACATCATCTTCTCATCAACAACCAATTCCCTCTTTTACTTTCCCTTCACATTAAAATTAGTGTGTTTTTTTTTTACATGTATACCATCAAAATATATGTTATTTATTTTTATAGCACCATGAATAACATATTTATTTTTATACCATCACTATTTTTTTAACGAAAAATTGTACCGCTCTTTTATCTTTTTTAATCAAAATAAAACTTAACAATAATATTTAGATGGACAACATGTGTTTATCAAATTATAATAATGACATTCTTTCAATGAATTTTTTAATTTTTAAAAGATTTATAATTTTTTAATACACATATTTTAATTGATATGATTTTTATCGGTACGTACTTATATGAAAATTTTGCACAAAACTGACCGACAGTGTCAATACTGCTGTCCCCACCACAACCCCTCCAAAGACCACCTCTAAAAAGCCCCCCTCCCCATTGGGCCCTCCGCACTCAGACCTTCCCCTCATCATCTTCTCATCAACAACCTAGTCCCACTTTTACTTTTCCTTCCCATTAAAATTAATACAAGGTATGCCCAAGGACCTGTGATTAATTTTTTTTAAAATAATATAAAGACCTTATACAGGACTACAAGAAGATATAAAATTGTTGTCCTCGCACCTATGTCTATCCAAATTACATTAATGAAAATTTGATCAATAATTCTCTTAATTAATGAAAGGTTTTCAATTTTCTAATAGACACATATCAAAATATACGTTGATTGGATTTTTATCATTACATGCTAATCTTGAAAAATTTGACTAACTTTACAAATACTGCCGTCCCCACCACGACAACCCTCCAAAACACCCATAAAAAGGGCCTCCTCCCCATCCCACTCACACCTCCCCCTCAACAACAAGACCCCCCTTTTTCACTTTCCCTTCACAACCCACTCATCTCTCTCTGAACCAGAACTGGCAGACCCAAACCCCCAATCACCAGCACCCTCAGAGGAGCTCAACAAATCAGTGGTCCTAGCCCTCTATGACGCCCTGAACACCCGCGACGTCTCCACCGTCCACCGCCTCCTCGCGCCCGACCTCGAGTGGTGGTTCCATGGCCCCCCTCACTTCCAGTTCATGATGCGCCTCCTCACCGGTCTCTCACCCAACGAACCCTTCCTCTTCAAACCCCAAAAAATCGCCGCCTTCGGACCCACCGTCCTCGCCGAGGGCTCCGACTCCGTCCGCAACATCAACTGGGTCCACGCCTGGACTGTCGTTTGCGGTACTGATGGGTTGATGATCACCCAAGTCAGGGAGTACTTCAACACCTCCGTCACCGTCACACGCGTCGCACCTCCGTCGTCGTCGTCGTCGTCCCTGCATTGCCTGCCTCAGCAGCTGCTCTGGGAGAGCACGCCTTCCGAGGAGTCCGTGCCTGGCCTGGTTTTGGCTATCTAGGTTGATATAAATATAAATATCTCTATATATTTGAAAGCTTTGTTTTGAATAAACGTATATTAGTATCAGTTGTGTGGGCATGTTAAGATCTGATGATGGAGGTCTGGTTTGTAATGGATATTTGGTTTTTATTATTAATAAAAGAATGGATTTTCATCTCATTGTGTTAATTTTTTTTCTTGTTTGGATGAAAAACTGCTCGGAAAACCGTTAAGTGGTTTTTTCTTTATTTAATTTTATTTTTTAATCGGAAGATTCGAGAGACTCGTACAAGGTTGCAATAGTGGATCTGGACGGGTGGGTGACACGTTTATGGTGAGATTATTATCTTTGCCAGTTGTCTTTGCCAGGTGCCAAGACGTTTATTTTTTTATTAAATTTTAATTTTATCAAATTATTTCTCTTAAAAACACGTTTGCATTAATACATTTGAAATATTTAAATAAGTACATACTCCTGGAACACGCATCGTTACACACTCTAGATGAACTGTGATTACTAGTCATAATCACTAATGAAAAAAGATCAAACTGCTCTCATTTGAAATAGATGAAAAAAATCACAACTTTCCCTTTTTTTTTTTACTACCCTCAACAGCCAACTCTACCTCCTTTCTTTCGATGTCTTTTTTGCTTTAAATATCCATCCCTGACCCCTTGTTTTTTCAAACGCATTCTATTTGGTGGATTGAAGGGGAACATTCAGTGACATGAAAGAAAAATGGAAGTGGTTTGGAGAGATTGTTGATGTTTAGAAGGTTTAAAACTTTCTAATTAGGCAAAAAAGGGGTAAATGAGAGATTTCACAGTCCACTAACAGTAACAAAACAGAGAAAAAAAATATTTTTAAAGGTATTGATGCAAACATGTTTTCAACATTGATAATTTGGCAAAATTGAAATCTAAAAGGGATACAGATGCAAAAATTCCTTGAATTTATAAATGGTTGGATGTCGGATCCGGGTCCATTTATTATCAACCCAAAATTAGAAAGCGTGACAACGGTAACAATGGTATTTATTAATTGTGATCAATCTTCACGAAAATCCCTCTTGTAATTATAACACAAAATCTTGAATGTTGTCTTTGATAAATTCAATCAATTTCTTTCCCCGATTTGTTTATTTTTTCTTCAAATTCGATGAATCTTTTTAGAACAATGTGCCCATTTAATACATTGTTTTAGAATTACAACGCACATAATCTTTGTGAAAATTGTATCTAAAGTTTTAGCACACATTGTGATTTAATGTGTGCTGATAGCAACAATAATAAAAATCTTATCTTAAAGCATAAATGAGTCTATGATCTTGGGTTTTAAATGTCAATTCCACCATCTTTTTCACCATGGGCAATTATGGTTTTGTTTATCATGAACTAATAATACCATGCCAATTTATATAAATAAATAATAAACTAAAATAAATTTTATTTAGAAATAAATTATTCAAACTTTCGACGTGTCTCATATTCTATGAAAGGAGAATGATGTATCCAATCACAGAAATTGCAGAACGCTCTTCATAGAGATGAGCATCTTCACCAAAAAATATAACATCCTGTTAATTCATTGGTGATAATCCCTAAAATAAAAGAGATGTGAATTCATAGTGCCACAAATTTCTCCAAATCAGAAATCCAGAGCTATCAAAATCATGCAAACAATATAGTTTACAAAAAAATAATAATAATTGCATATGATACATTATCCAGCACAAGGACATCGCAATCGTTACACATTAATTCAATGAATTTGTATCAAATTTCAATGGTTGATGTCTTTTTCCATGGACCCTCCTGGGACAACTGAACTTCCAGAGGATAAGTCCTCAAATGACACATCAATCTAACCAATTATTGGTGGTCTGATATTAAACAAGTTTTAAAAACATCTTAAACAGTTTTTTTTGGAGATTATGATATTATCACATGAATTATAATCTAAATTCTTAAAGGCTTACAACGGTCATGAATTAAGTGAAAAATAATTTTTAGTTTTGGCATGTATACCTTTAAAATACATGCCAATTATTTTTATACCACTATAAAATCATATATGTAATTGTATCCATTGACATCTTATTCAAGATAATGTGTCTTTTAATCATTTATTATTATGATAGAAATCTAATAAAAGTATTCTTACATAAAATATACTTTCAAGAGCTATTCATAGTTAAGTGAAAATACGATTTTAGACCCACTTTCAAACACTACCTTAGATAAGTTAGAAAAGGTTATAGATGAACTTTGAAAATTTTAGTTTGTGTTTTTAGAATTTGAGGCCTTCCTTAGGTATGGGTTCAAAATTCAAGGAACAATCTGAAGTTGGGGTCACCCTTGGAATTAATTAGTACAAAAAAATGTGTTCAAATGGAGGTTGTTTTTCGCATAATTGTGACATTTTAACGTTTGTCGGTGTCTAAGAATCTGCTTTGAAAACATGTGACACATCTCAGGGGACCATGAAAACAACAGCATAGCTAGAGAGATTATAAAATGATAATTAGCTTTTACATGATAAGAGAATTATTATTTTGTAGGGCGATAATGTGAGAGGTGTCAAGGGGATTATATATTCCAAGCTACACACCAATTGTGGGAATCAAATGTTGTGATGTACCTTCGTAATCTATCCTCTGAAAGGTTTGTATTCTTTGCAATTTTTGAAAATATTAGTGGATATGATCATCAATGTTCAAAGCATCATAAAAGGTAATTTAAACAGAATTTTCATAATAATATTATGGAAAGTATAAGAATAAGGTGAGATTAAAGCAACTTTCCTTTTTTTAACCATTGAATTATGTAACCAACCCTTATTATCGAATATATATATAATATAATTTAGAACAGAGCATTTAATAATAAATGACTTAACAAACACAACCTATGACTTAAAAAAGTGATTAAATATCTTCTTTTTCTAAAAAAAAGAAGAGTGGGTCACAGTAGCTCTTTTGAAATTTGCCTTTTCAACATGACAACATCCCCTTAGGAAAGAAGTTGGCCACTAAGTGTAACATACAGACTCAACTTCATGAACAGATAAGCATATACTTAACCGAATGCAAATGTTGTATGGATAAAGAATCTAGGAATCAAAGAAAATGAAATGCTTCCATGTTGATGATGTTAATTAAATACCCAGCCAATGAAGACATGATGCAGCAAAACTCAATATCCCTACATTATTCCATCAATATGGCCTCCCCCAGGCCCACCATTAGTGTTGTGTTTTTTTTTTCCTTTTGATTTGATTCTCCTTTTTGTTGTCCCATTTGAACAGTCTATTCATTGATTTCCTTTCAAGCACAAGTCCTATTTTTCATCGGATATAATTCAATTGTTAGAGGGACATCAATTGCATGATTTAAATTGACAGACACATTTTTCTTCTTCTTTTTACAACTCCATCAGATTTCCTTTCTCAGTGTGACATGCATCTTGGCATGGTTTGTGGTCTATATGATTGTTAGGGTTTCATGGGGTACACTAAACAGCTAGGCAAAGAACTTTGATTGGCTGACCCTTTAATGATAGTTGTCAAATCTTTTTATTTGTAGAAAAGCCCCAAAAGGCTATAAATATCTGATGTACATAAACTAAACTTGGGCCTCTTGGCCCATTACACATGCCCAACTAGGCTGTTACCACTTTTTGTTTCACTCTTGCTATCAGCAAAAGTTAAACCTGCGCCTCCCCACTAGGGAGGGTGTCCAGACCACTACACCAAAGGTAGTTTGGACAATTGTCAAATCTTTACTGAGTGGTTACGAGTAGGGCACACTCGGACCTTCGGAGGCCCCAAATGATTTTTTATTTATAAAAAGGCCCTTAAAAGTACATGAGGAAACTGAGTCTACTAGTCCAAGATACAAGGCCTAGCTGGCCTTCACCACAGTTTTACCAATCTTGCTTCCAATAAGATTTGAACATGCACCTCCCTCTCCCCCAGGTGTTCTCTACCAGGTGAGCCAACGCTCGCTGGACTTGTAACTCTTTGAATATATAATTAATACTTACTAATTTTTGTTGGTTATATGAAAAAAAAAGCTTTAATACTTACTACTTTTTTATGCTTCACAGGCAAACTTGTAACTCATTGAATATATAATTAATGATATCATAATGGCAGCGGGAAAAACCAAAATATTGCCCCAATGTGCATTCTGTTTTGGTTATCTTTGTAGCTTTATAACTGGGAACAGAATTTACAAGCATGCGAATTTAAAATCAAGTCGTGCCGGGCCAGCCTTGAAATTCACCTTTATAAATGGGGCCCTAGGCGAACTAATGTAATTGCCCCCTAATGCATACTTAATTTTTAATTGACGATTTTAAAAACAATAATGATTTTTAGGCCCCAATTGATAGATCCCATCTCAAGCTCCATGAGGTGATAAAATTAAATTATCCATTTTACCTTTCATATTTAATTTCAATCCCTTGAATCTTGAGGTGGTTACATTTTGATTTTTTTCAAAGCAATAAAAATAAATATTTCAGCCCATTCAATGAGCGTCTTTACTTTCTAAAAAAATCTTTCATCACAATCATCACATTCAATGTTCACAACTCTTCCATACATACGACCAACACACATTGTTTAGTCTTTGTTGGACGAGTAGCCAAGTGACAACGTTCGACAGTGGAATTTCCATTGATAGAGTTTGTTGTTTTTCATTCCTAACTTTTTATTAGTCGGTTGTTGCCAAGCGAATTAAACGAGGTGACCACATACGATCGAAGGGAGGGCGTGTGATAAACGATCGGAAAGCAATACATGATGAGATCTGAACCCCACGTATGAGAGGTCATTTTAATATTATTTTGCTTTTACACAAAGTGGTTTACAAATCCATGGTTGAGATTAGAGAAGAAGAGAAAAATTACTTAATTCATTTTTTTTACGACTTAATTGTAGTGCAAACAATAGCAATCCTATGTTTTTTCGATCTTAATAAAACACATTTATCTGAGTCGTGAATGAAAATCTTTTATATTTATCTTTGAATACTCATATACATTTTTTAGATTGGATTTTTAATTTAAATTCAGATACATGTCCATTATATTTGGATTTTATTTACACTTTGTGTTTAAGTACAATTTGTATGATCATTTTTGTTATTGTATATGTGTATAATTATGCATATTGAGTCATTCAACATTTTTTAGCCTTGTATTATTATTTTCAACTTGTTCAAATTCCAAATACACATTTATCTAATATAAAATTATTAATTAAAATTCTAGATACACGTGTATCTGAAATATTTACCTAACTCATTGTTGTTTGTTATTTTATTTTGATGGATTTGATTAATGTGTATGTAACGTTTCGGTATTTTTTGAACTTATATATTAATTTTAAATATATAATAGAAATTTTAAATTTGATTTTTATATTTCATTTTTGAGATTTGGCGGTGGGCCCAAATGGGTCCAATTTGATTTATAATTATGATAATTATAAATTGATGTTGAAATAATTATTTTATATTTTTCTGTAGATCTTTATAGTGTCAAAATACTTTGGTTGAAATTTGGTGAGATTCGGAGTTTGGAAAGTTATGTTTTTAGGATTTTGTGTTAAGTTATTGGGCCCAGGGATCTAGTTGCGAAATCCAGAATACCTTTTTAATAGTTTTTAGGGATCTATTTATAAATCAGACAGGGATCTGTTTGTAAATCGAATAGGGACCTCATTGTAAACTGGAAACACTTTAGGGGTCGTTTTGTAATTTCGGTAAACCCCTTAAATAAAATGTTTGGGTTATGGTTTTCATCCAAATTTCAGAAGATGTGAAGGGTGGTGATGACCTAACTCTAGATGAAGATGGTGGGTGGTGTAACCGGATCTAAGGTGAGATATAATTCCCTATTGATTTTGTTAGTTTTAATTTATTTTTGTTAGGATATGATTACGTCAAGTAATTGTTTGGGGAAGAAGTTTGATGGATTAGAGTTAGGGTTTGATTGATTTAATTTAATGATTATTTGATTTGATTTTAATGGATCTCGAAGGAATTCTTAAGATCAAATTAGATTTATTAGTTTGGGGATTTAATTGCTATTTTCGGGTTGATTTTATGTTTGGACGTAATTCGTGTTTTTGACTATGATAGAGTCGTTTCTGGGAAAAATGTATTTGACAAATAGGTTTTGAAAAGAGCTTTCCAACGAATCATAAATCGTCCAATTCGGAGTTATGGGTAGAAAGTTATGATTTTTGAAATATTTCTGTGCTCTTTCTTAGCATTCAATATTTAGCTTGATGACCAAGTTTGATGAATTTTAGATATTAAAGGGATCCCAAATTTGATGTTTAATGAAGTATAAGTTGATTGTGGGTTTTGATGATTTTATTGATCTTGAAAACTTAAATTGGATCTTAAATCGATAATTTGATTTAGTGGGATCAATGAATATTAATTGAATATTACTGTTATTGGGATATAAATTTATTGGATTGAGTTATTTCGATCATTGAAATTATAGTTAAGCCTTATTGGATTTGTTTAAATATTTATTCGAGGAATGATCGATTATATGGTTTTATGGAATAAATGGATATTGATTATCGGATCATTGTAGGTATATGAAAATTTTAATATTTATTAGATTTTCATTAGGACTTTGAAGTGAGTTGTTGATTGTAGGTCTATAAGATATGGGCTTTTGGGATTATTGGGCGTAGTGCTGTAGTAAGTTGGTTATCAGTTGTTTGGGTCGTGATTGAATTATTTCTGAATTATTATTTCATAATTGTTATGCTAGGTTATCAATATGCGAGTGTGTAGCGTTCATGCACATGTATCAATTTGTATTGCGTGAACTGGAGGTGAGTGAATGTCTCTATATTATTTGAAAATCATAATAATATATGTATACATTTCGACATCATATTATTTTTACGATTATGAAATCTATCTTGTATGAAGCATGTGAGCATGTTATCATCATATAGGTTGATATTTGGATATATCATATGCATTGAAAATTATGAGATTTATGAAAAATTGTTGCATGCTGTATACTTGAAAGAATAAGTAGTTTTGATTGTGCATGCATTAAATCGTCTAGGTGGCTCAGTTTAGGTGGCTGCGGTCTAAATTTTGACCCAAGTCTAGGTAGCTATGTCTACGTAGCCCGATTTTCAAAGTGAAATCTCTGCGGCTAGGTGTCGTGGAAAGCGGGCATGTGTGTCCGTTGCATTCATAAGCATCATGAGTATTGACAGTTATTTTTGAGACCATTCATTTTGGTATGAGGCTTTGTTTAAGTTATGGTTTATTGAAAATTTATTGTATTTGTAAATATCATTTTTATTGTATTTTACAAATTGTTTTATTACGATATATTATTAAGGATTATTATTTTAAAATATTTTATTATAGGGACGCCAATGTCCATTCACTGAGCGTGTGGTAGCTCACCCCTCATTTTCCCAACCTTTCAGATTAGTTGTTGATGGTCGTCGATCTCGTTAAGACATTGGAGGTTGAAGCTCGTATAATAATTATTGGAGCATTGGACTCATGTAGAAGGTGTTGATCATTTCTTTGGCATGTAGTTGGCCCATCTCCCTAGTAACAATATTTGTATCAAGTTATGTATTTTTGTATAAGTTATATCCAGATTAAATTGGGAGTATTGTGGAATATTTGATGTTTTATTATTCTCGAGAATGAAGTTTATTTTAACATTATTTTATTATATAACTGGATAAAGGAAAAGAAAAAAAAATAGAACTCTGAGATTCGAAGATTTAAGGTAACGCAACCGGGATTCGCGCTTCAAAACGGAGTCGTGGGTTCGGCGGCGTTACAGTGTATCTGAATAATATTTAATTAGTTTTTATCATCTATATTTAAAGAATTTTATTAATCATTTATGCAATGCCTCAATAGTATGTAAGCCATAATTGTTTCATTTTAAAACTTATTCAAATTCCAGATATACTTATATCTATTGTAAAGTTGTTAATTTAGATAAGAGATATATGTGTATCTGAATAATTTATCTAGATCAATTTGTTGTTTGTTATGTTGGTTCTGATGGATTTAATTAATGTGTATTTGAATAATATTTAATTGTTTTTATCAAGTATATTTAAATATTTTTATTAATCATATAAGCAATGCCTCATTAGCATGTAAACCATTATTGTTTCATATTGATTTCAGGTATATAACTCTATCTTAATATTGTATCTGATGAAATTTGTATTTGAAATTTTTTAGATAAGTGTGTATCTCAAAAAACTAATATAAGACTGTATCCAAATATGTATATGTATCTGAAAAAACTAATATGCTCATTTGTATATGAAATTCTAATATATTCATATGTATTTGTAGCTGTATCTGAAAAATGGTGGTAGTAGTCGGAGGAGGTGGAGGCCGGAGGAGAGTTCGAAAGATAGCTGATCCACCTCTCATATGATAGAGGGCGACAAGAGGAATCCAAGGGTGGTGATACCGGTCGTCAGAGATGAAGAGATCGACAAGAATGAATTTTTGAAATGACGGATTTATGAGGGTAAAAAAAAAATTTCAAATAAGGAGTGCTAGGAGGTGGTTATCTAGTCCCAATTAATGAGGGATTGTTTTTTGGGAGTGAATAAAGGAAGGGTAATATTGTCTTTACTGTTTTTACTTTTTAAAAAAGTCAAACATAAAACAAATCAGCTAATGACACCTATTGGGGCTTGGGTTTAAATTTTGGAGCCCATGTAGCAAGACCCTTTTAAAAATTATCCAAATAATAGGAAAAAATAAATTTGACAAATAATACAGAAATGCCTTTTCTTTTCAAAGAATGAAGAAGAAAAAAAATCCTAAATTTATGGGATTTGTTTTCATTTTATCAATAGAATTATAATTTTCTTGGTAAAATCAAATAAAAACAAAATCAAATCCTTAAATAATATAACGGAAAAACAAAAAAGGTAAATCAGTTTTCAATTAAATATAAATTTGAACATTTAATTTTGGATTATGTTTAAAATGAACAAAATAATTTATTTTAAAAAGATTAAGATGTTCATTCTTGCAAAGAAAATCAAATATTTAATATTAATTTAAGAAAAAAAATAATACTTGCCTTTTTGAGATGGGCCCAGGCAATTGCTTACTTTGCCTAGAGCCAAGGCCGGCCTTGAGTACATACACATTATTGAACCCAATTGGAGTCAAATGTCTACACTCATTTTTTGAAAAATATTTTTACAAAATTGATATTCTAAAATGTTTGGTTTAAAACTGATTTTGTAGGAAGCTGTCATTCCCTAGTTTTCTCCAGTTGCAGTTTTTAGACACTATTTGTTTAAAATTCATCTGCAGAAAGCTGCGATTGTAAAACTGTTTGATTGCACGATTGCAAAACATATATTTCAAATATTTATTCTACAAACGCTACCTTGCACTGGTAGAGGATAATTTATTTCAGATATAAAAAGAATCATACATGCACTGGTAGAGGAGAACTATATTAATTTTCTTTTTAGGGGTTGTACATTAATCAATTTGAATAAATTTTTTTTCTCTTATTATAACATAATTATAATAAGGATATGAAAGAATGGATAAATTATACGTGACTCTTTGGCCCCGTTTGGATTGAGGAATTGAGTTATTCTAGATAGATAACTATGCCAGCATAGATAACAAATCTTCATGAATGTGAGATTTTTTATTTGGTTGTATTTTTTTTTATTCTCATTGGAAAACGTAAAAATAAATGTTGAGTTGTTTGTTTGATAAAGAATAAAATATAAATAAAGTGTGAAAAAGTTGATTTGACATGTGTGCTCTTTGATGTATAAGAGGTGTTGATAGATGATTTGATGTGATAATGTGTAAAAAGTTAATTTGACATGTGTGTCAATGAGGATATATAAACTGAGTATAACTTATCATAGGGGTTACTTAAAATTGTTATACTCTCTTATACTCGTCTAAACTGGCTTAGTAATACCAAGTTATACTCTGCAAATAAACAGTCATTTTTCCTATCCATTCTTATACCACCCTTATAATATCCTTATTCTCGCTTAACCCGCTACCCAAACGGAGGTATATATAATTATTAAGATTTATAATAGATTCTTTTGTGTTTAATGAATATAAGTTTTTATTTAAAAAAATACATTATCTCACGTATATTGATTTAAAAAAAAAATGAAAGATTGAGTTTACATTTTATTTAATAAAATATATATTTTATTAATTGACTGCATGTAACAGTGCTCAGAGTTTAAGACAGCACAACACAACTCAAACCACTAGAGACCATCCCAGAAAGATCAAATGGCCAGCACAAGCCCGGGCAACGAACGGCCAGGATGCACCCCCACCTCGCTCTCCCAGATCGTACCGCCCTCGTTCGCCTCCGCCTCCTCCCACGTGCGACGCAGGTCCCTGACGGTCAACCACGTGTTAAAATACTCCCTGAACTGCGTGATCAGCCCGTCCGCGACAGTCCACACGTGCACCCAGTACGCGTGCGAGCCCTCCCAACCCTCCGCCACGACCCGCGTCCGGCCCACCCGAGCCACTCTCTGCGGGTCGAACCGGAAGTCCTTGTGGCCCGCCTGGCCCGTCAACACCATCATCATGTGCTGCTGGCCTGGCGGGCCGTGGAACCACCACTCTAGGTCGGGCGCGATCAGGCCCGAGACCGCCTCCGTGTCCCCACGTCTCAGCCCGTCGTAGAGGGCCTCCACTGACCGTTCGATCGGTGTGGTCGACGAAGACTGACCCTCCATTTTGTGTGTCTGTGTTTAGTGAGGCACGAGTGGGTGATTTGTGGGCTTTGCATGGACTGGAGAGGGAGTTTTTATAGGAGGAATGGACGGTTGTGATTGGTTCTAAAGGTCGTGAATGTGAAGATTGTTACGTGACAAATATTCAAATAATATATGTGATTATTGTTTGGGGGAGAGAGCTATATATGAATGGAGGGTGTTTTTTGGGGGAGGATTATGGGATGGGTTGGAACCGACCTCACAAGGTTACAAGAGTGTTGTTATTATTTATTTTTATTTAACTTTTTTTTTACATCCTTAGAGCAAAAAAAATCTGTATTTCAGTGTAAATTTTAAAAAAGTACTAAATAAGAAATAACTATTTCAGTGTAATGAATATATGATAGGCAGTTATATTTTTAATTGATTTTAAAATTTTGTCCTAATTATGATAAATTATTGTCAAGGATAAAGTAGGATAATTATTTTTGATGAAAATCCAAGTATATGTATTTGTATCCTAATATATGTAAAAGAATTTTGTGGAGAGTGAACAATAATTGAGTTTAAGGTGCGAAGAAGGATCATTATCTTTAAAGTGATAATTGTCTCCACTCATTGAGAGTTTGCTAATAGGTTCTCAAGCAATTCACTTTCAGAATACAACAAATTCAGAGTTCTGCAGATAGCAATTCTGAGGAACTCTCACAACACTCTAAAACTAAAAACTAATTTTCTAATATGTTCAATGAACAGACTTAATAGGGTTTGAACAGTTGCATTTGCAATCATTCAAAATTCTGTTACAAGAGACAAAGGGGTGCCTTTCCATCTCTTGAAATTTTTTTAGTTATCATCTATAGAGGTAACTGTTATGAATTTCTGAAGGGATGTAGGTATTGGGGAAGTGACTGTTGGGTCATAATTTGAATTTCAAAATTATGAAATCCAGCAAAAATAATATGGCGCATTATTAGGAGCATTTAGCACTTATATAAAAATATTATAATATTTTTATACAAGTGCTAAGTGCTCCTAATAATGCGACCCTTTGTCTTTTTCAAGACATCCTTTTATAAGTGGGTTCACTTATGAATTGAAAAATTCTCTTTCAATTTTCCAGTATGGGACTATTTACCAAGTACTCACTTCACATATTACAATCTTTTCAATAATATAGATATCAAGGAAAGTATATGTTAACCTACTCATTAATCGAATGAGATAACTTCTGAATTTTATCTCAATTCTGAATTATATTTCCTTCGATGTTGTACTTTGAAATCTTTAATTAAATCAAAGTAACAATATCTACATTTTTTTTAAAAAAAATGCTGAACTCTATCCTGGGTTTATCCCTGAATCAAACTGGGGTTTTATGTTTTTTTTTTTTTGGCTTCTTCTCTTCTCGGAGATGTCACTAGTTTAGGAATAAGGCTCTAAATAAACTTGAAAATTGAAATAGGGATAAGTTAACTATTAATTCAGTCTTTGTACAAATTTATTATTTAATGGATTTTTGTCCACCCTATATTACCTGAATAGCCTAAAAACATACATAAACTTGTACATTTTGATTATCCAAAGCCATAGGGGGATCGGATCTCTTCAAATACTATACGTAACGTAATGATTGTGATGTATAAACTGTAAGGAATCAAAAGATGAGACCACGACCTTTTTGGACAGTCTCACTAGATCAACGTATCACATTTTTTTTATTAAAAAAAAAAACTTTGACCCCTTATTTTACAAATTCAAAAGCTCTTTTCATCTTTGATTGATCTATGATTATTCTATTCTTATTTTTTTTTCCATGTATCTTAATTATCGTCCAGCTGTCGTTATGGAGTTGCAATTTGCATCAACTTATGTTGCAACCAATTCCATACAACAAGCATATAAAACACCGAATATATATGAGTATCAATGCTGTTCATCGTAAGTTACACATGTAAAGACGTGTCATGTCACAGCATAAATAATTAAAAAATATACCTTGTGTTTAAATTTTGTTTCTTGTTTTGTTCATCTTTGTATCCACCTCACCAGTCTTGCTTAGGGCTTTGGTACCCACTTGTAATTATTCTAGTTATTAATAGACTATCATTTTGTTAAAAAAAAATAATTAAAAAATATATAAATATCTGAGGTTATAATTCTGGTGCTATTACTAAGGCAAATCCAATGAAATAATCCACGTGTCTAATTACTTATGGATATCCACTGTTTGTTTATTCATGTTAGATCGGATATTTTGTGGGTTTATCATCTCTTCAACATGTTATAGACAAAGAATACAATAGTTATTTAAAGTATCGTGATTATAATTTTAAATTCAAGATAATAAATATGAACAATATATTAACAAACATACGTATATAATTTTATAGAATATGTTAGATTCAAACATTTTTTATATCTGATACACTGATATTCATATTAGTATTTTGGATATTTGAATATTTGATAATTTTTTATTTTCGAACAAGATTCTGCTCAAATATGTCTTTATAATTGACATACTTAATTGCAATAGTAAAATTAAAATTTCCAACAAGGACTTGATTAAAAAAGAAAGAGGAGGAGATTGTAAAGATTTTGTTAGGTTGTGGTTTGGATGGTATTTTCCGGACGGGGGTAGTTTCGTAACTTCATGTACGTAGAGATGCCACGCCAGCTGTGGGGATGCGTTGACCGCGGTCTTTGCGTGGGTTGTATATTTGTCGTTACTCAGAGCATCTCCAATGGACATGTTAACTCACTAGTTAGTGTCATATATATTTTTATAAAAGATGTAAAAATGGTGCTCCAATGGAAGTGTTAAGGGTATGTTAAATGTGGATCCCACCTTAGTGTCATATTTTTATAAAAGATGTAAAAATGGTGCTCCAATGGAAGTGTTAAGAGTATGTTAAATGTGGATCCCACCTGTCATATGTTAGTTTTCATAATTTTAGCTAGTGCTTTACCTAATCAAATGTGGATCTCACCATTTAAAATATTCAAAAAAATATTATTTTGGGTGGGTGGAGAGCTTTGAATGGGTGGAGAGATGGATCCACTATTGTTTTAACTAGTTATTTAGCTAGTCCATTGAAGTAACAAGCACCAACTAAATGAGAATATAGTAAATGAGGGTCTAATTGATGGATAAAATGCTGACATGTCAATTTAATATCTTAGTTAGTTAACATGTTCATTGGAGATGCTCTCACAATCCACGCGTTTGCTGTCCGACAGGGAAGTGTTCAGTATGGGTTTGTTATTCAAATAAATTGTGAAAATGCCACTCTTGAGATTCTGCACGTTCGGATGACGGTGTTTTCGTAATTTTCTTAAGAATAGGTGGGTATAGTTTTGTGGGTGGAACATACACGTGAGTGTATCCAGTGTGCATAATTATGGGTAGGGAACTAGGGATACAAGTCATACAACTGTTTATTTTGTAATAATACAAGACTCATCTTGCTTGGAAAAATGAATGAGAATCATCGAAATCGAAATAAATAAAAGCATGGCCTTTAACTAATGTGTTTCCATTCCTCCAACAATGTGATAGGCATCCAGATACTTAAATTCATAGAGGAAGTGTGATGGAGAGAGGGAGGTCATGAGATTCTTACTAGTTTTTTAAGAGTATTATTTTTATAGCACAAAAAATGGAGAATGTGGCGTCTGAAAGAAAAAAAATGTTTAGACCCGCATTTAACGGTTTTACTGCAGAGACAAAGAGACGTCGGCCATGCATTGATTTTTGAGAGGCAATGCATGCAGAGGATGTTGATCGACAACTTCAAACATGGTGATTGATCCTGTTGTCATGCATGAGGTGGCTCCAGCAAATACATCCCCCTCAAAACCCTAATTAAAGTCTCCATCAATTATTGAACAACCAAATTAATGCCTTTGGTGTGTCTTGTACCCATCACTGATGGAAAATATGGTATGGCTTTGGAGGATCCCTTGCAGAGATATGTTCAGTAATGGCTTCACATATTGTGTGTTTTTATTCACATCATAAACCTCTATTTCATCAAGGCTTTGGTGTGGGGACAACAAGTTCCTCAGTGGGACAAAGACAGATGGACCAGCTTCAATTATGGAGTCTGATGTTAGGTCTTTAGAGAACTCGTTCTGAATGATATCGACATAAATCATAAGTGAGACGTGCATGTGATTGGGGACCATTTTATAGAAGTATGGACCTAACTCATGTTGTTGGGAATAAGCAGTAGAAACACGTACCGCGGCGAAAGCGTCGATCACGAACTGGAGTTGAATTCACATCCAAAATAACCACTCAATTAAGGTGGATAACAGTGAATATCCCACTTGATTAGTCTCCACTAAACGAGAGACTAACAACTTTATCCACTCCTCAAGATCTTAGGTTAAAGATGAAAGCCTTTGTAAATACTACTAAAAAATGGAGATGGATTTTATCAAGAGTGGAAGACAAAGCACAGACACTGGTATACACATACACCCCCAATATCACACTTTGTTTTTTTTGACACACACTGTTTATTACCCACGCATGGTATATATAGTAGTTCTGTAGTTGCATGGTGGTGGATGCATGGCGGTAAAAAGAGAATTGTTTAATGGGTAACACGTACACTACACCACCAAGTAATTTCAGTGATTGGGTAAAACAGGTGGCACCATAGACTTCTCATGCAAGTAAAAGAGTGGCGGTTTGGTCCAACAAAATTAGAGGACAAGAAGGCACTAGATATATGGTGAAATGTTAATATTGACTTTGAAAAAAAACTTTAATACCAGGGAAGGATGGACATATTTGTCTAACAATCTCCCACTCAGACTTCACTGGTATATGGAATAAGTTTGTACCATCTCCATCTCAAGTAATAAATACACACATTAACAGACTTGAGGGGTGAGACCAATGGGAATTCACATATATCCTAAAGGTAGGTAACGCACCAAGTCTCCATCTGACCAACGCGAAACTTCCCATCCTCAATTAGCCTGCTCTAGACTCGCATGACACACACTAGAGTAAGACTGCTCTAGTCCTATTAGAGCACTACAATCTCACTCGACTCATGTTTGCACTTCTTCACTTATCAGAAAACATTTCACAACACTTATCCATTTTCAATCATGTTTTAATAAGAAAATAATAATATATATAATATCAATAAAATCTCATTCAAAGCGTGATCCCCGGGGACGATAAGTAATCAAAGTGCATACAAAAATGACCTCAGCGTCAAGGTGTAGTCATCAAGGCCTGAAAAAATAATATATTGTCGGTTCCTGTATCACGTAGATCCCTTAATCGTCTCAATCGACTAAGATGGTCCTCCCAGTGGCCAGATCTAGCTTAATTTTCAGGCCTCAGTATATATGATCTCGGAGAGATCTCATCTTGATTATTTAGATAACCAAGGCGACATCAACACCTACTCGTGTGTGTCTCATCCCCTGCATCCCAGTACAGGAGGTTGTCCTGCCCGTGCGACTAGGTGGACACGGCTTGCCGACAGTTAAAGATAATCACTTAAATTTCACAAATTCATTAGATAAATCAGTCATATGATCATAATGCATGCATGTCAACAACAGATATATAAAGATGTGCAAAATATCTCATTCATTCATACACAAGCAGTAACTACATGTACACAAAAGAAGACCCTCCCACTGAAAACAAGGACTACAACTACCAAAATTGCAGTCCCATGCCTCTCACATGGCTCACAAAAACATCTTGAGGCATTGCTTTAGTTAGTGGGTCTGCAACCATGTCTCTAGAGGGAAGATAGGACACAACTATCTGGTTCTCAGCAACCTTATCCCTCACAATATGATACATGGACTCAATATGCTTAGATCTCTCATGAAATTTGGGGTCTTTGGAGAGTGCAATGGCAGAGTTATTATCACAATATAACGGTACTGGCTCTTCTGCACTTCTAATGATCTGCATATCCCGTAAAAATCGCCGCATGACTACAGACCACATACTCAGACTCCATGCTAGAGTAGGTTGTAGACTTCTGCTTTCGGCTAGCCCAAGAGAAAGCTCCACCAGCCAATAAAAATATAAAGTCAGATGTGGACTTGCGAGATTCAAGATCACCTGCATGATCAGCATCAGAAAAAACTTGAACTTTAAGTTCACCACATCCTTGATAGCAAAGAGTCAGGTCTTTTGTGCCTTTCAAATACCGAAGTATTCACTTCACGGCCTACCAATGACCTTGACCAGGGTTACTCTGATATCTGCTGACCAGCCCCATAGCAAAACAAATATCTGGACGTGTGCAAACATTAGCATACATCAGACTTCCAACTGTACTGGAGTAAGGAACTCTCTTCATCTTCTCTTTTTCATCATCAATCTGTGGGCACATTCTGAGGCTCAGCTTCTGATTCTTGTCAATAGGAGTATCGATAGGTTTACACTCTTTCATGCCAAACCGATGTAATACCTTCTTAATATATGCTGACTGAGATAAGCCAATATTTCTTTTAGCTCGATCTCTTTGAATCTTGATGCCGAGCACATAACTAGCTTCTCCCATGTCCTTCATATCGAAGTTCAGAGAAAGCCATTGTTGAGTGAGATTCAACAACTCCATGTTATTTGTGGCTAGAAGAATATCATCAATATACAAGCAGAGAACAATAAAACTCTTGTCCAGCCACTTCATATATATGCAATGGTCCTCTTCAATCATAGTAAAGCCACTGGCATTGTGAAATTTGAAATACCACTGCCTCGAAGACTGCTTCAACCCATATATGGATTTCTTGAGCTTCCACACCCTCTGTTCTTGTCCCTTAATTTCATATCCAGATGGCTGCAACATATAAATTTCTTTGTCAAGATCTCCATTCAGAAAAGCGGTCTTCATATCCATCTGATATAATTTCAAGTCCAAGCTTGCATTTATAGCTAGAATCATCCGGATAGATGTAAATCTGGCAAATGGTGAGAAAATTTCTTGATAATCTAAACCTTCCACCTGTCGATGTGGATTTTTGACGACGTTCGTGTCGTCGTTAATCCGGTTCTTTCGAACTTGGATCCGATCTGCACGCGACGTACCGAATCGCCGTTCGAAAGATCGTCCAAGGTCGCTCGACCGCTCCCAAGGACGCTGTTGTGATCGCCACTTGCTTTTCCTCAAAAGCAAGAAAAGAGGGTTTCTTCTGTTACTCGCCTTTGCCGGGAAATGATGGATTCTCTTCACGTTGACGCAGCCGGCCACGTAACGCGGTGAAGCTCAGGTACCTCGCACAAAATGATTAAGATCCGATTAGAGAAATTGTGTAGTAAATTATTCTAAAATGAAAAGTAAAAAAAGAAATTAAATATGAACACTAAAACGTACCGAGTTGGTTTGTTTGGGGAGGGGACTAGTAATGATTTTACTAACCCCTCCCCAAAAGATTTACCCCTTTAAAAATGCAATAAAAATGGGTTAGGATTGATGCACTAACTAGATAATGATTAACTGATGTAAATGAGATTAACTAGTAAATAAAATCAAATAAAAATAAGTTAACAAAAGATAAAATCCTGCTTTGTTTTGCAACTTCTTATTCTTCCTGCCTCTCTCACTCTCTCTCACTCTCTCACACACACACACGCCCCTTTTTTTTTATTTATAAATAACCTCCGACCCTCTCTCTGTTTTCATTAAAACACACCCCTCTCTCAAGCAATCCCTCTGTCTCCCCTTTTATAGCCTCTTGAAAAACAAACCACCCATGCCCACTGTTTTTTTTTAAGTACTCTAGTACTCTCTCAATCACTTCACCCCTCTCTCCCCCTTTGAATGACCATCCGAAATGGCCAACCATGCATCTCTTCCTTACCTTAGCCCCTAAGCAAATAATGTGAAAAATCATCCCACCCTCTCAAATGAAATCTTTGACTTTTCACCCTTGCATGGCTTACATCATTGTGTACTTGTGAAAGTGATGCTTGGGCATGGTGTAAGTGAGAGTGGGAGTTGGGATATCATGTGTGGTGAGAGTTTGAATGTCACATGTATGGTGATGCATGCATGTATATATATGATTTTGATGTAGGTAGGGTGTAAGTAAGGTGTAAGGTTGGGTGAGTGATGTGCATGGCTAGTGATATTTATATAGGTGTATGACATATGGGGTTACACACTTGTGACATTATAGCAAATAGAAAAATAATGTATTTAGAACAAGTATTGAACTGATTCAGATATCGCTTGGAATATGTAAATTGGATCCTAAACCGGTCAAAATGGGGTATCTACAATTGCCCCTCCTCGGACGGTGTTTCAAGTGGAACGAGAAGTACCGTTCGAGGATAAGAAGAGAGACCTCATTTTGACCGACCCATCCGACATTGTTTTTGGTCTCACGACTGATAACAACTAAGAAATGAACTTAGGACAAGTCTACAAAAACTCATCAACAAAATGATCCTTGGGGAGAAAGACATTTAAACTAATGCGGTGAGTGATCCAACCCTCGATTGGGGTTCCTAGCCTTCGTGTGCTGCAGCCCGGCGTTGGATTCCCTGTGCCTACCGTGCATGGCAACTCAGCGAATAGGGGGATATCACAAATGCAAAAAAGAAAAGTAAAGGAAACTTTGATTGATAATTTGAAAGGATCATTGAGTCATGAATCAAGGTAGACAAGGCCAAAGAAAATTTCCAGGGTGGTATGAGCAACAAGGCAAAACACAAGGGAGTGGAATAATTACTTATACCAGGCAGGTTTCCGAATCAGACAAATACTCAAGCCAAATAAGAATTGAAGCTTATAAAGGCACAAAAGAGAGAGGCAAATTATGCAAATTATCCTAAATGCATGCATGCTGGGTTGATTTTTAAAAACATTTTTTTTAATGCATGTTAGTGGTTTTGAAAACTTGTTGGTGACCAAGATTTGGGTCAAGAGTCTTGGAAAGGGTCCATCGTCCCCATATTTAGGCCACCAATGGCCATACAAAGCTCACATTCGCAAATTGGTAGATCATTGCTTTTGCTGGAGGGGCGCTCACCAGTCAACAAGCAAATGCAAACTAGGTTTTTGAAAACTTTTTTTTTTTTTTAAGTTAATGGGTTAGAGTTAGTAAGAGATATACCTGAACTCAAAATATATGAGGTGATCATGTAACAGGCATGGAGAAGACACAAATAGCTTGCAACTTTATATAAACATGTCAATGGAATGATGTGAGTGTGTGTTCAAGAGACATGTATCATGGTAGGATGATGAACAAACAATTTAGCATGTGAGAGCATGTTGTATGAAAAATTAATTTAAGCATGAAAGACTTCTATTCTGGTATATTCACCCTAATCTGTTTGAAAATTTCAAGTCCACTTAGACAAGTGCAAGATTTCTGTCCATTGGATTAAGCAGCCTTTAAAATGACTCACGTGGTGTGTGATGGTGTCAGCTTAGGAGGTTATTCACTATAGGATGGATCAACCGCTTCGCCAAATTTCTAGTTTAATTGGTTCTTCCAAGGGAGAAGTAGAATGAATGGGGGTGAGAGTAATGTCTTCTGAGAACCATCAAAAATTGACCTAGTCCTGGCACATATCTTAAGTCACTCGGTCCCTCTAGCTTTCTTCTTTATTGTTTTTCTTTCTTTCTCTTTTTTTTTAATTGAAGGATGTAGACCCGCATTGGACATCTACTTTTCATCTCTTTTTTTTTGAAATGGCAAACCTTGCCTTGTTTATCGGGGGGCATTTCTGTTTTTACCCTCCGTTGTCCCTTCCTTTTTTTTTTTTTTGAAAGCATCAACAATGCTAGAGCCAGCTTCTTTGAGACATGTACCAGGACTAAGACATTTCTATGGGTCACAGTCAACACGAATGAAAATTTTAAATAAAAGAAGGAAGATACAATTTCTCCAGTCTAATGGTGTGGGCAGCCTTTCTTTCCTGAGGTGGACTAAATCCTAAGCCAATCATGTGTGTGGATAGTGGAATGATAATGTGAGCTAAGAAAAAGAAAGCCAATCTTCTGGACATGATCTATCAAAAGTCCTTTTCAACTATTCCTCCTTTTTCAGTCTCATGGATTACAACATATCCCTTGGACTGAGTGGGGTATCTGATAAATATGCATTCCATAGCTTTTGGCTCCAGCTTAGTTCTATCAAGTGAAGGAATTAGTGCATAACAAGCAGATCCCCATGGACGCAAATGATCAAGCTTTACTTTGCGGCTTGTCCACAACTCATATGGAGTTTTGGGGACTGATTTTGAAGGCACTCTATTTAAAATATATGTCGCTGTTAAGAGTGCATCACCCCAAAATTCCATAGGCAAATTTGTATGGGCCAGCATACTTCTCACCATATCAAGGAATGTACGATTCCTTCTTTCTGCTACACCATTCTGCTCAGGACTGTATGGCATCGTGAACTCTGACTATTCCATTCTGCTCACAGAATTATTTGAATAAGGTAGACGTGTATTCACCTCCTCTATCTGACCTGAGCACTTTAATTGTTCTCCCCAACTGATTCTCAACTTCATTTTTATATTTAATGAAGAAATCTAACACATTAGATTTGTAGGAGATGAGATATACATATCCATACCGGGAATATTTATCAATAAATGTGACAAAGTAGTATGAACCATTGCTAGCTCTCACATTCATAGGCCCACAAACATCAGAATGAATGATACTCAACAGTTCAGTTGATCGGGTAGCCTTTCGAAATGGTTTCTTAGTTGCCTTTCCACATATGCAGTACTCGCATGTAGGAAAATCAACATCTTTCAAGGAACCCAGCAAACCATCTCTACATAAGTGTTTCATTCTGTCTTTACCAATATGGCACAGCCTCGCATGCCAATTCAGACATTCAGAAACACTGAAATTTTCATAATTTACTACCGATGATGTGATAGGAAAGGAGCAAGATTTGCATTCAACTTTTAACTTGAAAGATCTTCATACAATCTGCTATAGACAAAAATTACATTTTTCAGTCTTATGGACACCTTTTCACCAGAAAATTGAACATCAAAATTATTTTTACATAATGGGAGACAGACAAGATTCTTTCTTATATTAGAAACATACAAAATGTCACGAAGCTCCAAAACACGTCCTGTCTGCATGTGTAACTAGTACGTGCCTGTAGATACCCCAATTTTGACCGTCCAGAGAGACAGAAATACTTCAAGTAACACCCGGAAATATCCCGCAGTTGGACATCAATTAGAGAACCGAAGTTCAGGAAACCAGAAACCCTAAATCCAAACCCTAACCCTAGCCTTAACCGGAAACCCTAACCCTAACCCTAGCCCTAACCAGAAACCTAAACCCCAAAACCCTAAACCTAGCCCTAAGCTGAAAAACGGAAACCCAAAAACCCTAAGTTCCTGGCTAGGGGCGGCTAGACCTAACTAGCCGCCCCCCTGGCTGACTTTGGACCAGTCCCCTGGATGGGACATAAAACAGTATTAAATGCTGATCATTGCGGCGGGTGATGATCTTTAGCCGCCCTATCTTGGCCGGATCAACCCAAGTAACTGACCCAAGCCACCGCCTGTCAGAGATGGGACGTTTGACAGGTTATGATAGGGGCGGCTACCAAGAAGTAGCCGCCCCATCCTGGGCGGCTAGTTAGCACTAGCCGCCCTTCACCTAGTCCTGACAGAAGAACCAGAGAATTAATGAGGGGTCTAATCACACACTATTAGCCAAGCCACTCTATTACCCCCTGGACATTCCCCTGCCTCTCTTTTACTATAAATAGAGGAGGTCCCAAGCCTTTAAACCCATCACCAATTCCCATCAACAATCCACAACCCACAATTCACATTCCCTTTCCCCACTAGAAATCCCAAGAGAGAGAGAGAGAGAGCCCCTTTTGTGAGAGAAATACCCATTTCCCTACATAAAATACTCTCTCATTCCACCCTCCAGAAACCCAGGCTAAACCTAGCTTAGCCCCTGTCCAAAACCAAACCCATTTCCTACCGAAGTTCTGCCCAAACCAGACTAGGCCCCGGACGGCTAAGCCCTATTAGCCGCCCCTGACCAGACGGCTTGATCCCACTAGCCGCCCCCTATACACACCCCATTTGCACCCCTATGTCCCAAGACTCCTTTAGTCAAGCCCCGAAAGCAGAATAGGATTAACTGTTTTTCACCTCTGTGTACGGTATATCCGTGTCTCAGAGCGGAGACCCCACAAACTCCCCACGTAGGCGATCAAATCCAACCCGACCCTTTTCCTGCTTTTAGAAAAAGTAGGTGGCAATCACACAAACCCTAGAATCCTCTTGAGCCGCTATCGGGCGCCTCAACCAGGAACGACACCCCTCACCCTTCCGAGAAGACGATCCGACCGAGCCCGCCAGGGCACGCATCCGATCCGAATCCCCGAAGAACCCTCACACACGCACGCGCACCTGCGCACCGCCGGGATCCTTTCCGAAAGCACTGACACACAGGCTCGGAGGCCTTCCCGACGATACCGACAGTGCCGATCCCCAAAACATCCTCCGTGGCATTGTTCCCCATATATAACTTGTGTTGTCCTTCAGAAATCTGGTGAAACTCCACAAAACCTTCCCTTTCCTTTGTCACGTGCTTGGTTGCCCTGTTTTCTTGTCCCTGCATTCTCTAGCGAAATGTCATCGTTGACTACAAACAAAGCATGTGATCTTGGACTTATCAACTCTGCCCTGAAAACCTCCTCTCAACCTAAACGTTTGTTTCCCCTTAACGGTATTATCAGGCTCGGTCCTCTTCTCATGAGGCTTCTTCTTATTTTTGAACTTTCTTTTCTTCTTAAACTTCTTAGACCCCTTTTCATCTACATTCATGACCACTTCAAAAGAGCTACCCATTCTTCGTTCAACTTCAATTTCTAAAGCGGTTCTCAAATCCTCAAAAGTCTTAACAGACTTATCATGGGTCATCAAGAGCTTCATCTGCTCCCACGATCGAGGAAGTGATCTTAATACAGCTAGAATTTTTTGATCTTCACTCAGTTTATTCCCAGCTACAGCTAAGTCATGAATCATTTGTGACATTTTTCTCAAATGATTTGACATGGACTGCATATGAGGCATTCTATAGTTCTCAAACTGCACACTCATTACTCTGAGTCTTGCAGCACTATAGCCTGAATAGGCCTTTTTCAATGCATCCCACATTTCTTTTGCAGTTTTATATACCTCATATTTCCCAATCTGATCATACATCCCAAATTTTTGGCACTACGGGCAGAAGGGAGACTAGATTCAATTAATAGGGTTTAAAAAGTGTTTTGGTAAACTTAATATTTTTTACCGTCTTAAATATAGGTTTATATACCTTGTTAGCTATTATATTCACTCACTATATCAAAATATATACCTCATTAGAATTTTTTTCTAAATAATATCACTCAATTAATTGAAATATATATTTTATTTTTTATAAAGTATATAACTAGATGAGATATATAATATTTAAAAAATAAAAATATGTATTGCCTGTGTTTTGAACCCTAAAATGAATTGTGTAACATTTTATTTGAAATAATGGGCTACATGGGCCGGTGCATTCAGATTGTCTCATCATTGGAAATGATCCATTTATACCCGTCATTCCAAATTTGCTTTCAATATTGCGACCCACTAAAAGGGCTGCAACTTGGGTCGGGTTGATAAGTTAAACCTGATTTTTAAGTAAGTTGGATTGTAAAAATCGAGTTTGGGTTCAGTTTGATCAATTTGGGTTAAGTTAGAAATCGGGTTAGATTTGGTTTGCATCATAGATAACCCGACGCAAGACGAACCTGTAGTGGACACCCATATGTTATTCTAAATGGGTTATGAGTCATTGATACTTGATTCTTTACTTTAAATCTCTACTTTTGGATCACAATATAATATTTTTTGGTGGACTTAGATTGTTTTAGTGGGTAATTAAAATTTATGAAATATGTGTTATTTTTGTTAAAAATTTGGCTTGAAAACCGGGTTCTGCAGGTTGATTCGGGTTACCGTAAGTTGGGTTCGAATTAAAGTCATTGGGTTGAAATTCGAGTTAGGTCGTGTTAGGATTGATCACCTTATACTTCGGGTTGGGTTCAAGTTCGGGTCAATCTGAACCCAACCTGCATGAGTTGCAACCCCACCCCCTATCCTTATTAGGAATGGAAAATGTTATCCAGCAACCAAAAGTTCCATCTCAACCGTAAATTCAATTGACACCGTTTTGATTTTTTTTTAAATAACATATGTCACACACACACATGTACACACACACATGTACACACACACACTTTTATAAATTATATGGACTCACATATAAAAATGTAAAAATAAAATTAACGAGATATATATATCTCGTTAGAATGAGTGTAGGTGGCTAATGAAGTATATGCAAATGTGATTGTAAAAATAATTGTGCAACAATGACTCATTATATTGTGGCCCGGGATCTTGTGTAGTAGAGTTATCTACTGAGTGGTGATTGCTTGGGATATAAATCTCTCTATTTTATGCTTTTGAGTTATTACTTTGTAATTGGACATCACTCTATAATTTATAAAATTTGAAAAATTGATTGCCTACCGTTTATTAAAAAAAACAATAATTCGTTGTGAATTATTTGAATCCGACACCACACAGATGATGTTGGACTCAAATCAATTAAAACTCCAGATATACTTGGCTCAATTAAAGCTTTAAAATTTTGACTTGATCCAGTCTTCAAAAAGCAGCAAAAAAACCCCCCCTTGATTCATGCATAATCTTCACATTTCAGATTTCAGATACTGTTAATAACAACTTCAATAAACTTATGGGGTGTTTGGTAGCACTGATAATCAGTGATTATTAGGCTTTTTGCTGAAATAACCTCCTTAAGTGTGTTTGGTTGGGATCAATGATGCAGTGATTATTTCCTCATTCAGAGAAAATGTACCGAAAAGAGATCAGCTGGCTTACCTAGATGAAATAATAGGGAAAGTCATTCAGCACTTTGGTCCGCCTGTGAAAAGACAAAAGTACCCCTATTACTTTGTTGTTTTTACATAGGGTATTTAAACCCTTTTTCAACTAATGGTGCTTTCTCTCCTTCAAAACTTCTGCCGGATGAACCAAAAAAGGCAGCGAAGAGCTTTCTTTGTTGTGGATTTGCTGTGCCCCCTGTCATTTTTTTAGGGTTGGGGTTTTAGCGGCCAAAAAGGTAAGCGATTTCTCTCCTCTTCGGTTCTATGCTTCTCTTCCGAGCTTGAAATCTATAGCTATTTGTGTTTCCACAGTGTGTGATCCATTCGTGTTTGATCTGTTCTTTCAAATGGCAAATGTAGATTTTGCTCTATTTTTTCTTCATTTCTTTTGAACGTCTGAGCTCTAGATCTGATTGAATCTGTCTTGGTATATGTCAGATCTGCCAAATCTCGTGTTTCTGATCTTTGTATACGACTCTGGTACCTCCTCTTTGGATCCCCTCTCCGAAAACAAGATCTGCGTAGGACGACCCCAGCCCCTGTCAACGTCTCCTTCGCCTGCTTGCACCCACTGATCTAGGTAAAACCACTTGGGCTAAGTTTGGTTCCTTTTTCAGATCCGTCTTTCAACCACTGATTAGGGTTTGGTCATTTTTTTGTTATTCCCTTCTTACATGAGTACACATTTTTATAAGATGGATTTTGTTTATCATTTTTTAATTAAAGAGAAGAAACACATATAATGATTTGAAACCTCATAATTTCAGTTTCATCCCATATTGATAAGTTCTTTGCATAAATTTTAATTTGATAGAATGTATGTGCTTTGGTTGCATGACAAAAAGTAATTAATGTCAAACCTGTCTAGGCAGTGGAGCAGAGGAGTAGAGGTGAAATACCCTTTTATTCAACTGTGGTTAGTGATTCACAGAGTTTTTATTCCTCATGACTTCAGATTTCATTCCATATAGATCAGACGTATGTGCTTGTATAGGTTACAAATAGCAAAAGCAATTCATATCAAAATGTCATGTCATGTGGTAGTTTAAGCCGAGATATGCCTTAGTGCCTTAGAGGGGAATCACCATCTTGTTTGTGATTTTTACATGTAGATGAGAAAAAGGGATATCATTAGGAGTTGTCCTTTTATACATGTTAGCATGGAAAATGAAAGATTGATGTAATAGAAACATATTCCGGCATGAGAAATGAAAAATCTATCATTCTTTTGAACTGACCTATAGCAGATTATGGCATCTGTCCACTCATCCCTTTCTCTTCTATGTCCTATACTCAAGTATGAAAAAAAATGATCAAGCCTTCATGGGAGTGAAATTAAATTCCCCTACACAAGGTAATACGTATGTGGTATGGACACACACACGACTTCCTCTCCGATCACATGTATATTGTTGTTGTTCTAGACATCCTGGGTTGCCTAATGGGTTTGATTTCTTCTGTTTTCACCAGTTTTGTTGTTTTTGTTTAATAAAATGTGTTTTCGCATTGGGACATGTTGGTTCTGATATTTTGAAAGTGGGTTGCCTTTTGAAAAATGCTCTTTTTTCTTCAGAATTCAAAACCAATTGGCATGAGTTAGTTACAATTCTTCAATGATTTTCTAATCATGGTATGAATGAATCAATTGGGTATAATGTTCATGTTGGCCTTGGCTCATTTTCTTATCAATCATGAATCATCCACCCAGTTTGATAGAATAGTGAAGTAGTGACATGTTCATGGTATAGAACTATCATTATAAACAGTTATGTGGCACAACATCCATCATTATAAACATTCAAATGTTTATTTTTTACCCCTTCTCAAGCCGAAACAGTCTATATGTACTTGTTTTTTTCTTGAACATGATTTCTCATTTCCTTAGATACTAGACCATATATGAACAATGGATGAATTCCAAATTAATGTTTTTTAGTTTTTAAATTGGGGACAGTTTAGAACATGAGATTGACCAATTAGATCTAAGGCTACTAAATTTATGACTTTACATTCATGCTATGGGAAAGTTAGAATCTTTTTCAATGTTTGGTTATAATATGGTGAATACCCCTTCTCTGTTTATTGATTGAAAAAAAAAGATGATTAGTGCTTTGAATGAAACATGTCTGAAATGTCTCCATAACTTCCTCCAGAAAGTGGATCATCAAAGGAGACCATAAGTCATGCCATGTTGAATTTGGGGCCAGGAGACCACATTCCCTTGTGATTGGGTTGATTTTGTGATGGATACCATCAGTTTTTGTAGTTTCAAAATATTTTTTATATGCATTGTTTGGTTAATGAGCTAAGCCCCTGAATGTGTAGATTTTGCCTCATCATGTTGTGTATTCATGACTCTTCAGTCCTTTAATGAACTTTTACTTTTGGAAAGAAAAAACATTATCATAATCTCATGTTCCTAAATGATATATATGAGATTATCACAAATTTATAGGTCAGACTTTAAAAATTTCTTATCTTTGTACACATTTGAGACCCTATGTCAGACTTCATAACTTTCTTTGTCAATTTTTGGTATTATATTACTTGTCTATTTGCATGACATAGTCAATTTCATATAATAAATGGGAGAGTGGGTAACAGCTTTGTTTTCATCATTTCCACATTCTCCCTATATGTGTTGATGCATTTTTGTAGGAAGGAAGGTGTCCCTATGGATTGAAACTCATACCATTTTTATTTTGTAAGGTTGAATATGGACTCGAGATGTGGTAGGGCTTCATGGAGTGGGATGAGATTGCCAGTCTGCTAGTGTCTAGGCGTTGATGTTTCTATTGTTGTACCCCTAGCTATGTATGTATATCTCTATGTAGCAGTCAATTTTGTAACAGGTTTGAGAAAATCTCATTTGTGGGAGTGTTGAAATCGTACAGTACTGCTTATTGTGACAGACCAATGAAATTAGATTGACTATCTGTGTCTATGTGGACTTTATATGTTAAAATAAAACATTTCTATGTGCGCATTTTGATAGAATTTATGTAACTGTCAAACTCTTACAAAAGGGGCCGACATTTTTATTTTTTGTTGTTCTGTATTTGAATTTTAATCAAGGCATTACGATGTGTTTGCAGTTCAATTGAGGAGTCTTTGCAATTCTATGGAATATGTGAAAATATATAAATATCAGAGTTTTCAACGGATTAAACATGTGGGTATCCAGACACTATATTATTTTGGCTCTTCAAAGAAAATTGTGGGACTGATATTTTTAACATGTTAAAAAAAAATAATTTTAATATTTAAAAAAAAACATATTTTTTCCGTTTCAACCAAACATCAAAATAACATTCAATACTTATAAAATGGACCAAAATACCCTTCTAATAATCACATAAGTCAACTGGTTAACCAAACACACTTATTTAAAATACTGCTTAATATTCTCATTGAACCAAACGCTTTTTTTCCTAAACTCTTAAAGATTATCATCCTTCCTCTTTCTGCACTTAACAATCAGCACTTAAAATCCGCTTTCCGCTGCTGTCAAACAGCACCTTAATAGTATAATATAATCCTTGTTAGACATAAAGTCTAGGCTATAGACTTATGTAGGTTTGAACACATTATTATCGGTGTCCTCTCTCTTGTCAACTAGAGACTGATTATTGTTATGGCTATGAGCGTGTGACCACTCATTTAAGCTCTTTTTTTAATTTAGGGGCTGTTTGGTAGTGGGATTGAGAAGCTGTGTTAGGCAAAAGTTGGTTTTCAAAACGGATATCCACTACCACCATAATTTCATGCCGTTTGGGAATCGTGTTTGGCAATTGAACGGGAAGTATTAATTCATGGTTCAAAACACAGATTATGTTTGGTTGAACCTTGTTGAAAATATAAGATACATGTGAAATTCCCCAAATGTCCATAATAAGATGAAATACCATAATTACCCATGTTGGTGACTTCTTCCCTCATCTTTCACCCAAGCCCTAAAATAAGAAGTTCTTCACCCCCCCTTTCCCTCGAAACCTCGTGATCGACCCCATTAAAAAGCTTCCATCATTATTTACTCTTCTTCCCTCCTTGAAGGGATTCTTGAACTCCAACATTTGCCTTGATGGTTGGACCGTCCGATCTAGTTTCAGGGAGCGAGGGTTTACTTTTGGGGGTGTTGGGGAGCTAGGGTTTCCAAAGCAGTTGGCATTTAGGGCTTTCAGATCCAAACACTTCTTCTGGGTATCTTGGGAAGGTGGGTTTTCTGTTAATGGCAAGGGAGAGACGAGAGGGGCCTATGATCGGAGAGAGGCGACAGACCTTGAGGAGAGAGAGAGGTGAGGTGCAAGCAAGATGAGAGAGGTGAGTGCAGGCTCGAACGGAGAGAGGGGACCTTCATCGATCAGACCAACTTGAACGGAGAGAGGCGAGGGGAATGGAGCAGCTAGGATTTGGTTTTGAAGAGAGAGGCGAGAGACTTTCACGGTCGCACCCCTGAAACGAAAAAGTGAGGAGAGAGAAGAGAGGTTTTCCAAAGAGTGGGTATTTATTGGATTGTATTTCAACAAAATTAGGATGAGTATACTTGTCATTGTGCATCCATTTTTTCTGGTTTACAAACCAGAGTTTTGAGAAAGCTCATTTTTTCAGCTTTCCCAAGTCGGGTTTTTTTTTGGCAAATTACACACAATCGCAGTCGTGAAGATTTCAAAACTTGCCCATTTTTAATGTCTGCATTTTAGGCCCCCTGATGTTTGAAATCGTAATCGCACCCTTGAAACCAGCAACCAAACAGTCCCTTAGCCTTTTCAATGTTACATCAGCACAAGTTGGGTTGTACTCAAAACTTTGAAATACATAAAAAAACAGGATTAATTAATCAAGAGAAACAACAAGGTGAGAGGTGTGAGTTCTCTTCAGTAAAGAAATTTAAATATGTTGATTGATCAATAACATCTCAGGCTCTGTTTGGAAACACAGATTGAAAAGTAGATTTTGGAATAAAGCTGCTTTTTAAGATGATTTTGATTTTTGACTTTTATGGAGATGCTTTTCTTTTAATCTAGGAATCATGTTTGTTGTTGGTAACAGAAGCTGCTTTTCAAAATTTAAAAGCAGGTTATGTTTGGCACATAAATCTGGGTTTGGAAATAGTGAATGAGTCGAATGACCACAATACCCCTGTCCCCTTCACATAAAACCCTCACGAGCTCACACTGTTGGCCCCATTTCAATCTCCCACCTTCCGTCGCCCCCACCACCGGCCACCGATCAGCTGCCCCTTATCGTCGATTCAACACCCTTTGCGACTCCGACCGCCCCGTCCAGCACCCGTCCGTTCGGTTGCCGTAATGTAGCTCCACCGCCTGTGACCTCTTCGGCCAACGAAGCATCGATTGTCTTCTTCATCCCCTTCGAAGAAGCACCCGTCAATTAGCTCCCATTATATGTATGGAAATCAGTCACAATAGCTTTATTTATGTCATTGAGTAACTGTTTTGTTTGCTTGAACACATTGATGTGTGTAGTTTTTAGAGATAGGGGTTTATACATATCATTAGGTGAGATTCATCAATGGTGTTCTCTATGTGTTTCATTATGCCCATCGTTCTATGTGTTTTCGTATGCCATTTGGGTTTGGGAAGGTGGGGATTATGTAATATATTTGGTTCACATCATATGTTCTATCTTGAAACATGACAATGTACTGTTACTATACATCATGTTCTACGAATAATTGATGTAACCATGTATGTTTAACAAAAAAAAATTGGAGCAGTATAGCCTCGGTTAATAAAGTGATGTATGTATGTTAATAAAGTGAGAGATTGCATATATAGTGTTTTGATCCAATACTGTTACATAGTTTTGAAATTATTGAAAAGGGTTTTCTGTTAGTATTCACAGGCTCTAACATGTATGTGTTTGTAAGGATCTATTACAGTATGAGTACGAGAAATATAGTATATCAGTGAATAAATTATTATGAATGACAATCAATCGAGAACATAATTGTCTCAAAAGAACAAAAATTGGTGCAATATATTGTTAAACAACTATAAGCTCATGATGCATAGCTCTATGCAGTTGGGTGTCAATCATTGTGTTTAAAGGGATCATCAGCCAACTGGGTCCATCTTCAAATGAATTATGTATACACCAGTGACCCTTTTTAGGTCTGTTTATATTATATTTAAACAGTTCTCTAAAATGTGTCATCCTATTATGTCTTCATCTGTAAGTTTGCAGGCAAACATATGGGTGTCCAGCCTCAAATTTGGTCCTCAATAGAAGCCTTCATACCATCTACATCTCCCTATCTTCTATTGCACAAATGATAGACTGAAACGAAGCTACCACAAGGGTGACAGTCGTGACAGATATGGGTAGAATGAATAGTTGCAAAGCAATGGTGTATCAGGGGGGTGGGAATTGACTACTCTCAGACCTTAGAATGGATTGTTGCTGTTGCAATAATTAATCACTCGTGGATTGTTATGGATGTTCGTTTGAATACATAATATTTGTTTATATGTCTGTAACAGATTCATTTCATAAATGGACTATATGTTATGTAGGTAAACTGAATATCTGAAGTTACTTTGGTTATGCAGTATGGCTCGCTTTGCATATTATGTTGTAGCTAGAGGAAGGAGGGCAGGCATTTACAAATCATGGGCAGAATGTAGTGTTCAAGTCAATAATTTCAGGAATGTTGTTTACGCCGGTGCACATAGTTTGGAAGAAGCCCAACACTTTCTGAAATCTCACCGAAACGAAGAAGAAATTGCAGCCAACTCAGTGCAAGCCAATGAACCCCAGTCGAGTCAGGCCACCGAGATCCTAGAGTCAACTCTTCAGCCGTTGTTGGTTGAAGAAACTAATCCAACACTGAACTCATCTACTGCCATGGTCGACAACAATTTGGCACCATACGCTCACGAGGAGAGTGAAGTTCAGCCGATTTATGTGGATCCCCACCTCCCCCCTCCTTCTCATTCTGACCTGCCAATGCTACACATCTTGATCGGTCTTATGATTGTCCTCATCATCTTGGTCCTCTTGGTGCTTCTCATGTTGATGTTCATGGCTTTCTATATGGGTTGAAGAAAATTTCAGTGAAGTACTTTTTTTTTGCGATCTTAAATGTCCAATTTCATAACTCATTTTGTATTGGGAGATAAAACACTAATGTCTCTCATGTGTTATATCTTCATATGCTTCATCGGATTGAAGCAATGTTGTACAATGAAGACTATATACTACTTTATTAATGTGTAATATAAAGATTAAGATATGTGCATATCTGCTAAGATGGTTGTTCCTCCTTGGGAAATGAGTTAAATTTCATTAAAATTTACTTGTGTTTATAGTATTGTGGTTATGTGTGTTTAATTCTTACAGAAAGTGTATCCTAAAGATTGAATCAAAGAATTTTTTATAATGGGTCAAAATCTATGCAATTAGATGCTCTAGTCCCTCACACCTTATAGATTTGTGTAGCATTGTAATTGGGTGACAAATAACTCTTCAGACCTTCATTGTATATTGGAAGAGTAGTCAAATCTTTTAAAGTTTAACAGGGGACCTACAATAGATGTCCTTATAATAGTGTAAGAATGTGATTAATTTTTTTAGGGGGGTTGGAACAAAAAGGGTTTTTGTGTTTACACACAAGTAGAATAAAGTGTAGAGTAGAACTGGGCACAAATGAATAAAAAATTATAAGCCATCCGGTTAATGCTTTTTTTAGGAGGTTGGAAAAGAAATTGATCGACAGTAATCTTGTTAGCTTTAATTTTCTATTAGTTATTCCTATGAGCCAACCAAAATTTCAGATTATATATTGTCGATTGGGTGGGAGAACCTATCAAATCATTGTTTTCAGTAAGTTGGGAACATCTTTTCCATTCAGACTACCACTAGATAACACCCTAAATTTCCCGGGTTTCAATTTTCTGAAGTTGGGAACATTACCAAGATTGCCCTGCACCTGAGCCTGTGCGAAGAGCTGCTGCTGCCGCTGGGGGATCAACATTTGAGACTGATTAGGTGCTTGCAGAAAAGGCCTATGTACTTGTGGGCTAAAGCTTGGACGTAGTTGATCAATCCCCTGAAGATTTTGATAATTTGATGTATCAGTATTCATGCTCCTAAAAACGGAGAAGTTATCCCATATTCAAATCAGAATTATCATATATCTTACAGTTAAAGGCCAGCCACCCTTCATATGAAGACTACTGACTCCTTGGTTCATTCCTACAGAAAGGATGAAGCAGAAATATCAAGATTTTGTTGTTTTAATAATTGACACATAAAACTAATTTTTATGAAGAAAATACCTATTAATATAAACAAAGGATCTTTAACAATAAATGAATTTACAGTACTTTTCATTCTTTAAAGTCTCAGGCATAACCAATTGCTTTAAAATAATTCCACAGTTTCACCAAAATTTTATAAATATCCTCTGCAATTAACTTAAAGATGCATTGTTAATCTCAAAGGTCGTAAAATCATTTAGAACCAAATTAACCAATCAATTGGGTGATAAATATCCCATTTTTCCAGGCATTTAGGCATGTAACATTGCCTAATTAAGCTATAAAAGAGAAACTGAATGGACCTTGGAAGATTCAATAAGGCTATAGTAAGTACAAAGATCGACTGAAACCAAGTTAATGTTGTCTGTACCATCTATATATTGATCGAACTGATACATCTAGATTGAAGGAGAGTTGACAATAACAACTTATACACTAGAAAAGATAACCTGTCCACAAGAACCACATGCAATCATAATATAATCAGCTACATAGCTCATATATTCTTCACACACCACATTACCGAGCTTCAATCCCTGCTACTATACCTGAACCAGATCAAACGATAGCAATGTTCTGATATATTTCCATACACGTCATCTTAAAGTAATCCAACATTGTTTTTCCATGCATATAGAATACAGACATCATATAGTGTTTCACAACACCACATAAACTGTGTTGTTAAAAAGTTCACATAAAGCATTTGTTCCCTGTTTCATGCATGTTATATAGGCACACATTGACAATCACGACGACCCTGGAGTTAAGCCATAAGCACTATCTGAGAAAGTCTGACCCAAAGCCTCTTTGAACCCATTCCCAAGTTTCCATCTCACCTGCAACATGTAATTAAAAATACAGTGAATTTCATGAACAACAACATGGGTCACGTATATGGACCCTATTACCAACTTGATGAAACAGAACATAAATGGACTTGAATAAATTGAATGATAATCAAAGAAGAATGCAAGAACTGGAATATTGTAAATCATGCAACAACAATATAGAAATATTACCGAGCATTCCCACGCGCCGCTGCAATCTCATTACAAATTGCATCACGGACAATAGACATTTGACACTCATCTGACGAACTTGCCCGGGAAGGAGCGGGGTCACCTTCTAAACCCTCGGGGGGAGGGAAGATCTCATCTTCATAACATCTTGTCAGTTCATCGTTTATTTTTTGATCGATTATGAAGTTGTGGATGACAATCGCAGCAACAACAATCTTCACTTGGGTTCGTAAGGGTAATTAGGCATCAAATTCAGGATGGGAAACCGTTTCTTCAGGATACCAAATGACCGTTCTATGACATTTCTCAGTGAAGAATGCAAACTATTGAACATTTCTTCTTTACCTCTCGGCCCGGCTCTTTGAAAATCAGGCAAGTGATATCGGGTGTTCCTGTATGGGGCAAGGAAACCATTTCTATTTGCATATCCTGCATCAACCACATAATATTTATCTGCATTGCAAAAAATAATATTTTGCATCAAATACATTGCATGAAGTTTATACCTTATAAACAAAAAAAGTCTATAAATAATTGAAATAACTCACTGGGTGGTGGTAGAGGGAAATTGTGATCAGGATTATACACCGCATGGGCCAACACCTTAGAATCATGGGCTGTTCCCTCCCATCCAGCACAGACGAATGTAAATCGCATCTGAAAGTCACACACCCCGAGCACATTCTGTGTTGTAGTCTTTGACCTTCCACTCCTAAATGCCAAGTGTCGTTCAGATGGAACAGAAGCATGGATGTGTGTCCCATCCAGTGCCCCTATGCAGTTCTTGAAGAAAGGATAGTATTTCCCACCCCCGTAATGTAAGATGTGGTTTGGGACAGAAGTTAGAGGCTCTCTATTACAGATGACCTCAGGCGCTATCGCACAAATGGCATCAAGGATTAAATTGAAATAACGACTGATTGTTTCCCCAGAATGTCTAAGGGTGTCTTGCATTACCCTATTTCTTTCATTGTGTCCTATAGTTTGCAAAAATATCCTCATCTGTTCCTCCACGGAGATTGTGCGTGAACTTTGAGCCAATCCTTTATCTCTCAATAGCTTGCATAGTTTCATAAACACCTCAGGCATGACGCGACATGCGTCAAAGCACACACGCCAGTGACCATGTAGCATATCAAAAACCTTCTGATTGCCTGTGTATGTTTGATCATGCACTGGTTGTTTATTCAGGTATGAGGCCTCATAGGCAATCAGCCTCTCTAGTAGGACCATAATGATTAAATTGATTTCTAGCTCAGCATCTTCATCAGTATCGGCCCTGTAAACATGTCATTAGAATCCTTTTAAGATAAATTGGTCTACACATGAAAATATCTATTCTAATACATGACCCGAGTTGATCTCACACTACACACAATTGCATGACCACACCACAGAATGCAGAGTTATATAGTCAGCATCTTTAATCTAGCTCATCTTTAATATACTCTATTGCAAATTATCTTTCATAGCAACATCTTTAATATCCTCTATTGCATGATCACACTACACACAACTTATTAGTTATGTTAAAAATATCACATTTGTATACAATTGCTACACATAGGCAAGGACAACCATGAAGCAAACGACAAGCTTTTCAAGAATTATTAGACCTAAAGCTATATATGGAGTTCATCGGTTTGGAACAATACCTTTGGATTGCAGATCTGGAAGCCATGGTCCCTTCCAATATTAGTATCCAAGTCTATTTGGGATGCTTTGTGCTGCCTGCAACAACTAAAACCCATGCAGATTAATTGTAAGTCCATGAAAATATAGGTATTATATCACTGCAAAAGAGTACCAATGAAATACTTGTTATAACTATCACCTACATCACATTCATTACATTTCATATAAATATTACATTGCCACACATAAAGTTTGCATCTTGGAATTACATACAAAATTACATTAAGATGGATGTCACTCTAGACCCAAAATGTGATATGCCAGATGATTAGACTATTTAACAGTTGAACCATCAGTTGAAGAGTTGTTTCAAAATTGGTCAAAACAAACAACACTAATGACATAGCTATGGTCCGCCCACCACACAAGGTGAAACTAAAACCCATGCAGCTTCTGAAATTGGTAGGTCAACCACGCGGACCTTCTAGCGTCAGTAGGGAAAGAACAAAACACCTCCCGGTTACCAGGTTCACGTAACATGTCTAGTGCATAGAAGTACAATGGACTGTCCACAACAATCTCAGGAATACGGTCCACCAATGCCATTGCATCGGCAAACTTGGGAACTGTGTCATTGCCTCCATATGCAAGATTGGTTCTCATTTCCAATATGTCACACATGCGGTCTATAGATGATCCCAACCTCTGTCCTACTGCGGTTCTTTGCCTCTTTGGAGCAACAGGGAGTGGGGGTAATGGGCTATGTCGAGGTGGGCTAGTAGCTTCATCACCAACATTGGCTGTGGGTGGGATTGAACTAGGAGTAGGGATGCTGTATGGGTGGCTGTCAGTAAATTGCGGTTCATAATCTTGGTCCTCCACGGTGGTAGAGTCGGACCCTCCAAAGCTCCTTTTTCCCCGAGCAGAAGAGCTACCTGTGGGTACATAGCTATCATCTCCCCGGGCAGCAGTTACACCAAAGAGGATATCCAATTCCTCCTCAAAATATAGGGGTTGGGTTTGGAACTTCTCCGCTCCAGGGTGACCCTACTCAAATAGAATAGAAAGTGTAAGTAACATAATAAATTCCACTATATATAACAAGAAAACCAATTACAATAGTTTTTAATAATGAGTGATTTACCTTGGAAAATTCAATCCACCATTCGTGGGGCATGTCGTATGTTCCCGTCACCTCATTGAAACCCAGCCCAGTCTGACTCTGAAGAGCTTTCCAAGTCTGCCACTCCTTCCTGGTCAAATCCCAGTGGTTTTTAAACTGGTCCTTCTGATAATGAACCTTCATCTCCAACTCAAATCTTTTCTCCAAGTTCTCATAACCCGCCTTATTGAGGGTCTGGCCAGGCTTGTTTCCCAATCTCATCTCATCTAAGCATATCCTAATAAAGACCTCGTGCCTTGCATTATCCCACACAGCCTTTACTTTGGTTGGATCTGAAGGCCTCTTCCCCCTTGCCCTGTTGGCCACCTTCTTGGTATTGTATCTTACAGTTGGTGGGGTGTTGTTCTCCATCTGACATTTTATATTCACATAACATGGTCTACTCAAAAAATAACTATAGGAATGGGTATAACACAACAAGAAGCAATAACATATGAGGGCCCCCTAGTATAGTATGATGGTATCATAAAACACATGATTGAAACATAGTATAAGTAGCACCTACTTCGTTTCATAAGGCCAATCAAGTGTGAATACAAAGGGCATAAAGCTATAATTATAACACTGAAAAGCAACTCATTACAAAGATATTTTAAATAACTGCAGCAGACTAGCTAGACTCTGAAGAGGAATACATGTTACTCTGGTTGAAGTAGATCATATCATAAACATGAAAATAAAGGATTACCATACAGTAAAGAAAAAAAAAGGAAACATGAGCCTGTAACAAATAATTTCTGATTTCACATGTTTTAGGCAGATGCAATCCGAGTAGCTCTGTTGGTTAAAGGCTTGCTTACAACTCGAAATACTTCACTTCAACCCTGTTTTAAAATATACCAAAAAACAATACCACATTTTAATTCTCAAAAGTTTTTGATACCCACCATGCAAAGAGGCTTAAGCAAAAGGCAGTGTAAAATGCCTTCTGAACAGTATGTACTTTGAGCTGTGTTTGTAAATTCTATTATGCAAGTGAAGTGTTTTTTAATTTTATGAAAAAAAAATACTCAGAAGTACAACACCACCTCCAATTAGCAATCAATTCATGGGTGGCTATCCTCTTATTCATGTTCTGATTGTCTGTTGGTTGTTTTACCAATTCCATGCCAAAGATCTTGCAAAGTAGGGAGTTAAGAGAAAATTGATAGGGAGGGAATTTATAGGCAATGACACCACTTTATTTTCCCAAAACAGGGTCTCTGGAATTCATCCTGCAATTGGGTGTTTTTTTTATGAAGGAAAAAAATAGTTGCAAGCTAATATTACACCTGAAAGCTACACACAAACATGGAGTTACATGTATAGTCTTACCCAAACATTATTGCAGACAAAAACCAATTCTGTAACCACCTTTCTAAAAGGGAGCGAAATAATAGATATGAGATATAAATTTACCTCATTTAATAGTTCAAAACAAACATATTCATTCCATGTAGCAAAATCTAACCTTTATCAAGCACCAACAGCTTCCAACCTCACACTGTCATACAAATGAACCACCCACAACAACATGATACCTATAAATGATGCAATCGGTTCACCCAAAATACCAAAATGATGCAATCGATACACACAAAATAAATCCCACATGCTATTGGTACATCCAAAATACATCTGACAATGAAAAATACATTCCCTTTAACAGTTGGTTATATATGTAGCTATTATAACTCACCGGAATGCTTGAAACTCAAGAAAAAAGTCTGTTCCAAACCCTAATCCGACGGATCTGCCCAAAAAGAGAGCAAATCACAAGAGTGTTCAATTGACAGGGTCATGCTGCACTCATTGAAAAAAAATATTAACACACAGATGGATGAACTCACCCAAAATAAAAGATCGGTGGTTGATAGAGCGGATCTTGTCTTCTTCTTCAATATAGCGGGTCGGTCTCCGGGGATCGTCTGGAGTAATCGGTGGCGTTGGATGGTTAAGGTGACCAGACGGGATCAATGGCGGCAGGTGATACTCACTTGGGGCTCCATCGATTGTGGGGTTTCATTTCAAGCAAATAAGGGAGGAAACATGGTAGCCCTAGAAGGGAGGAAACACAGCAGCCCTAGAAGAAAAAAAAAAACGCCCCCAACAGGAGAGAGAAAGATAAATGAGAATTTAAGGGGGGTGTCAGATGTGAGGGTAAACTTGTCATTTGCATCGACTGCCTGGATTTCAATTTCCCGATTCCGACCGAAAATCCTTCTTTGCCAGCTTCTGAAAAAACAGATTTCGAGATAAAATTTGTAAAGAATCTAGTAGTGGATTCTCCAAAAATCTCATCCGTTTGGTTTCACACTTTTGAAAATCCAACTTTTCAAAAATCAAAATCAATCCTAAACGTGCAACCAAACGGAGCCTCAATCAGGAACAAACATCTATGCTGACATGGATGTTATGCACAAGAAAATTTAATGATTGATTATGGCACTCCTTTTTTAAGGCACAAATAATAAAAAAGACTCTTAATTAATGATTTAAAAAAAAAATCGTAGAAACAGACTAGAATGGCTGTTAATTATCGAAATTCATCTAAAATAAATAAAGGTGGACTAATATGACTCTAAATTTATCAATGAAAAATAAATTTCACAAATGATAAATTTTTAAGAAAAAAATGACTTTTTGAAGTATTAAATTGAATTTTTTTTTGAATTATGAGTGGTTTGTATGTGGCCATGAGAAGGACCATTTGACCTACCCAAAATTTAATATATTATATAAGCTGTTGTGAAGCATGGATCAAAACATATTAATTGTTTAAGGGTTTTTTTTTTTTTGGAAATAGCATCTCCAATGGAGATATCTAAAATAGAGACTAAAAAATATTAAAAAAAGAAGTGAATTTAGAGTCTCATTATTTATTTATCAACTCCAATTACAATCTCTATTTTCATCTCTATTATATTTTATATATTATTTTTCATAAAATTTCAATTTGTAATATCCCTATTATTTTTTATATAGTATACATAATTGAGAAATATTAAGAAATTAAAATTATGTTTAAGTTAATATTATCAGTTTCGTACAATGTAAACAGCTTATAAGTTATTAAAAAATTGAAATCTATATCCGAAAAAACTGTATTCGGATATAGAATAAATGATATTTTAGTATATAAATGCAAATAATAATTAATAAGAATAAAATCAATATTAATGTTAATGAAAATATTATTAAATATTTTTCTTAAGGGAAAAATCCACATACCCCCCTGTCAATTGCTTGAAATCCATATAACCCCCTAACTTTTCATAAAGTCCATATAACTCCCTGAAAACATCTATATAAATCCAAATAGCTCACAAAGTTAATTTTTTGTTGACAAATATGGATTTTAGGAAAAGCCAGAGGGTTGGATTGATTTTAGACAGTTTACTTATTTGGATTTTTCTCTTTTTTTAAACACATATTAAACATATTCAATATTAAATTCATTTCAATCGCATTGATGATATTTATTCAATTGTTCTAATTTTATAAAAATTAAAATTGTATAGAAGAAGTTACACATTTTTTTAAAAAAAATAAAAATAAATCAATTCTCCGTATTTAGCGGACGGTTGGAGGGATATAAAACCCCAATCGTTCTCAATTTTAAAGAAATGGAACACGGTTGAAGGTGCTCCATTGGAAGTCTTCATTTTGAAGACTCTCATCGAAGGTGATGCACCAATTATTTTTTTGTGGATCTTTATTGTTCATTGTAGGGATCTTTAAATGACTATTTTAAATTTTGGAACACGTTTTATTATTTGTCTCTTTCATATTTATTGTTTATTAACATTTATCTTAATTTTAATGCAAATATTCAATTTATCATCTATTCTATATTCCACATATAAAATATTAATATTTGTATATACAAGTGCAAGTGAATATTTTGAGATATAAATTTTAAAATCTGAAGTTGAAATTTGATTTGAAAGTTTGACATTTTAAAATGAAATTTTTAGAGAACAGTTTGCTACACATTTGAATATAAATTCTAATTTTTTATATAAAAAAATTTGTACTTTTGTTGGTTGGTTGTTCTCTCCATCACAAACATTATTAAATTATATATATATAATATACTACTCATGATTCATATCTGAAAAGCATAAACACCTGTAAGACTCTCACGTGCCACCAAGCCATGTACATTTTTCCAACTTGGATGCAAACACTGCAGTGTTGGTAGAGTCTCTCTGCCACTGCTTTTCTGTTTTTTATTTCTTTCTCATGTTGGAATACATCTATTGATTAGAGAGTTCACATTTGTCTCTCAGTGTAGGTTTTTGAATCAATTTGCACCCACGAAATGATTTATGGAAATTTATATATGGTCAAGTGTTGAAATATGATAGAATTTCGTGTATGCATTCCACATATCATTTAATTAGTTGAGATGTAGAAGTTAAATATTAATTTTTTGGGTGTACTATGATTGATGTGCATAGTTTATGCAATGTTTTGGGGAAATGTGGGGGTGTATGTTTATACCCTGTTAATTAGTATTATAAAATAGTACATCAACCAATAATCATGGCCTGGAATTCTTCAAAATGGTCATGCACTGGGACTCGTATTGGAAGGTTCTCGGTCTCGGTCAAGTTGGAGGACTCAGGATCTGGGTGGACGTGGAGCTGTTTGGGATATATGGACCGCATGATGGACCAGCTAGAGAAGATATGTGGAATGAACTGTCTGCAGTAAAATGAGAATGGGGAGTTCTGTGGTGTTGTATGGGTGATTTCAATGTTACCCGCTGGATCGAAGATATGAATAGACATGGGGGTAGCTCAAGTGATATGAGATTGTTCTCGGACTGGATCGAGGCGGAAGGGCTTTTAGATCTCCCATTGATGTCACAATCTTATACTTGGAGCAGCCTCCGAGAGCATCCGTCTTTGGCTTGTTTGGATCGGGTGTTAGTTGATAGTGCGTGGGAAGATGCATTTCCTACGTGCCAAATCAGATGTCTGCCTCGGGTTACCTCAGACCACAGCCCGGTGTTGCTGACTGGTGGTAGAGCTAGACAGGGTCATGCACAGTTTCGCTTTGAAACTTGGTGGATGAAGTAGATGGTTTCAGAGAGGTAGTGGGCAATTCTTGGATTCTCCTGATGAGTGGCATCCGGGGAGCTAAGAAGTTTACTCTTAAACTAAAATGGTTGAAGCATACACTCAAAGGGTGGAGTCGTGAGGCCAAACAAATGCGGGTGGAACGCAAATGAAAGGTGGCTTTAGATATTTCTCTTTATGATGCATTCAAAGAATCCGAACTGATGGGGGAGGAGGAGAGGGAAGCTTGGATTAGTTTGAAAGGGGAGATGCAACACATACTTGGACAGGAAGAAGAGGAATGGCGGTTGTGATCGAGGGCGATTTGGCTGAAAGAGGGAGATAATAACACCTCTTTTTTTCTATAAGGTTGCAAATCAAAGGTGGAGGGCTAATCAGATTGACATTTTATTAGTGGAGGGTACCAAATTACTTCGGAGGCTGTTGTTCAGGGTGCATTGGTGGACCACTTTCGGGAGATGGCGAAGGCCCCCAGGGGACAAAGGGTGGAATGGGTAGATGATGACCTATGTAGACTTACAGAGGAGTGGAAGATGAAGTTGGAGGAACCTTTTTAAGAATTAGAAATCAGACAAGCAATTTTTGATTCAGCAAGGGATAAATCCCCGGAAACTGATGGATTTACAACTCGGTTTTTTCAAGAATTCTGGGAAGTGGTGAAGATGGATATTCTTGAAATGTTTGCAGAATTCCATGCTGAAGTACAGGGGGTAGGATGCCTTAATGCGACTTTCATTGCTCTTATTCCTAAAAAGTAGGGGGCAAAGAAAATTGCAGACTTTCGACCTATCAGTTTGATCAATGCTTGTTTCAAATTTGTTACAAAGGCACTTGCCATTGATCATCGGCTCTCTTATTGAAGTAAACCAAATGGCTTTTGTTCCAGGGAGATCTCTCCAAGAAGGTTTTTTGGCAGTGCAAGAAGCTATTTTGGGTTCACAACATCTACAGAGGCAGGGGGTTATGCTTAAACTTGATTTTCAAAAAGCCTATGATCAAGTGAATTGGACATTCTTATGACAGCTCCTCTTTAGCCATGGTTTTGGCCATAGATGGGTGAGAATGATCTTTGACTGCATTGCAATAGCCTCGCCGTCTATTCTCGTCAACGAGTTCCCATGTGGGTTCTTCTCGATAAGAAGATAACTTCAACAAGGGGACCACTTGTCCCCCTTTCTATTTATTATGGTCTCCAATGCATTGAGTAGGATGATTGCTCGGGCTGCGAATGCTGGGTGATTCGGGGACTTCAGTTTGGCAGATCGGAGTTCTCTCTAACCTATGTTCTTTATGCAGATGACACGGCTATATTGTGTCCTGGGGAAGAACGGTGTGCGAAAGGGATAATGTTTGTTGTAACAATGTTTGGTTGGCTCTTTGGTTTGAATATTAATCAACGCAAAAGTGCCATATTTGGTATCCATATGAGGGACTCGGAGTTGAGACAGCTTGCGGACCGCTTCTCATGTCCGGTGGAATCATTCCCTACGAGGTATCTGGGACTTCCATTGAGTCTCGGCCATTTTCCAATGCGGATTGGGCTCCTCTAGTACACCGCTTTGAAAGGAGATTTGAGGGATGGGTTGGGAGGCAATTGAGCTCGGGTGGAAGGTTGGTGCTGCTTCAAGCAGTACTGTCCAATCTTCCGGTGTTCATGCTTTCTATCTTCAAGCTTCCTCAGACCATTCTTCAACAATTAGACACACTAAGAAGAAGATTCCTGTGGAGTGGCTCGGGGCAGGGACAAAGAAGAGTACATCTGATGAGCTGGAATTTGGTGTGTCTTAGCAAGAACTGAGGAGGGCTGGGTGTTCTTGATCTAGCTGAGTTCAATAAAGCATTGCTTGTGAAATGGGTGTGGAAATTCAACGATTCTCATAATGTAGTGTGGAGAATTGTTGTATTAGGTGGCCATCAAGGAAGGCGACAACGGTTCCTACCACTTCCTAAGCCAAGCAGGTGCTCCTCACAGGTGTGGAAGATGATTCATAGGTTGGGAACCCCAATTTCATCAGTTATCAGATGGAGCATCAGTTATCAGATGGAGAATAGGGAAAGGAAATCAGATAAGGTTTTGAACCTTTCACTGGTGCGGATCGGGGCCTCTCATGACAGTATATCCAGATCTCTTCAAGATTGTTAGTAACAAGGATGGCATGGTGCGGGAATTTTGGAGTGCTTCAGAGCATGGGAGGGGCTGGACTTTCCATCTACAAAGGAGACTATCGGATGTGGAGTTCCTCCAATACACACAACTATATTGTGTCATTGCAAATTTCCTAATCATGGAAGCAGAAGAAGATGCACCTGTCTGGAGCTTAACACATTCTGCTAGTTTGACTGTCAAATCCGCGTATCTTTGGTGGGTTAGGGACCGACCATTTAATGGGGGAGTTGCTGGAAAAGCCTCTCAGATACGGAATTGCAAGGTTCTAATGAAGGTTTCTTTCTTTGACTGGCTTACAATGAGAGGCTATTGATGCACGCGTATCGTGCGATTTGGCGACCTGGGGAGAATTCAGAATGTCCATTGTGTGAGCTTAGTATGGAAACAACACGTCATCTTTTTTGCGAATGTTCAATGGCGAGGGAGGTGTGGAGTAAGCTTGGTAATATGTTGGGTCGAGCGTGGAACCCGGACACACTTGACCAACTATGAGAGTTGGGCTACAAATTGTTCGAGGAAGGATAGGAGCATCCGAAGTGAAGTAATGCAGACTCTTGTCCCCACGGTCATGTGGGCAATATGAAGAAGGCGGAATGACAAGATTTTTGTGTGGACATCGGTGTCGGCGGAGGGCATATGAGAAGGATCTAAGGGGAGTATGTCGACATGGGGATGCTACTGTGTTGGCGCTCATTCAGTTCGGGTGGATCAGAATGCTCTTATTGTGTCTTGAAGAAGAGGAGTGAGGAGTATTTGGATGTTCAGTTAGATCTCCTAACCGGGCATTAATGGTTCCTTATTTCTACCTATTGATTTTGTTGTTATCCTCTATTTTTGTCTAGGAACTTATGATTTATCAAAGAAGTAGCAGATCCACCAATTTCATTTCCAAAAAAAAAAAAAACATCAATATAGTATGGCACATATATATAATTAATTTATTTTCATAGTGTAGTTATTCAAATGTTAGGGGCCATTGTTTGGAGTGCTTAGCCTAACATGACAAATTAAGTCCTGGATTCACAACCCTTTTTTTTCTTTTCAATTGGTAGTTTCATGTAGTATTTTATGGAAGATAAAATAAAGTTTAAACTTGATTATTGTCGTTTTTCTAATTTACTATTGCCATCCAAAATAGCATGTACAACACAAATGATTGGTACACTTATATGAAAAGGTTTCATTTCTACTTATATAGAAATTGATTTCATTATTATGTTTTTCAAGTTTCCAGTCCTTTCCCTCATTTTAATCCTGTTCAATTTTTGAGCTTTCAATAATGGAAATAGTTGATGATCATAATAATTTTCTTATACCACATAATATCTACCATTCTAAAGTTTAAACTTGTAATCTTAAATTCTGGTGTGCATAGGTAACCTTACATTGATGACAAAAGAGTTCATTTGTCTTATATTCAGAAATTCTCATGGACTTGAATGCACTAATATACATTAGTATATTTTGTTTTAAAAAATAAAATAATTTTAATTTTTATGTACTGTGATAACACGGTGTATACTGCATTATCATTAAAAAATCGATTCTGAGTTGTAGACGGGGCTATAAGATCGAATTAGTGTGATAGTATTATTATTAGGAGCATTTTCAATGGATAGGTTAACTAATATGTTAGTGTCAAATTTTTCATAACATGTAAAAATGTTACTCTAATGGAGCTGTTAGAAGAGAATTAAATGTGAGCTTGATGTAAGACATATTATGCAGATGGGATCATCAAAAGTGGTTCATCAAATAAATTCAAATCAATGGTCACGATATCGGATTCGCACGAAATTTGACATGGTGAAATATATCGAGGAGATCTTCTAGATTTGTTGTTATACAACTAATAATTCCTATTTTTTTAAATTCATTTATTTAAGCCTTTAAATTAGATATTTTACTATTTTTAGTAAGTTTTAGAATTGTAATATCTCAATTATAACAAATTGTGATTGATTTCTATCAATTCTTATGATCATTTAGGATCTCATAAAATCTGAAAAATTAGTTTTCAAATTTTACTATTTTTAGTAATTTTTTTATTTTATGTTATTAGTATAAATAACATATTTGTAATCTAAGGTTGATAGTTTTTATCAATAATTTTGAATTTCCTATGTTTTGGGGCTTGTGCATTAAAAGATTCCTTGTGGATTCAAGGTACTTATGAAATCTCAACGCTAGTTGGATCTTTTTATCAGTTTTTCGCTGCGTTAGGTGGTTTCAGAGCGAGGATTTGCCTGGCTTCGATGGAAAAATAACAAAGTGAGAGACAACCAACCTATTGACGGTGGTCGTGGGTTGGAGTACCTGCGGAAAGCGTTTGAGGAAAACCGTGATCCGATGCGAGAGATCTGCGAGATGATTGCTGGCCTGAACCTCAATGCCAACAACAAAGCATCCTGAAGGTGACAGGAGACGCGGTGAGGGATTTGTCCAAGGCTGATCTATTGCACTGAACGTGTTTCGATGTCCTCTTCATTATCAATTTGATGATGAAGAAGATTCGGATGATGAAGATGATGGACTTCACGAATATCAGCGGAGGAGGCGGCATATGAAATACAATGATTACCTATTGAAGGCGGATATTCTGTATTTCAATGATAATATGTAGATCGAGGATTTCCTTGATTGGATCTCAGATATAGAGAGATTCTTTGAGATGATGGAGGTTTCAGAGGAGAAGATGGTCAAATTGATGGCATTTCAGTTAAAAAGTAGTTTCGTCGCTTGGTGAAACCAACTTCAGAGAACCCGACAACGGCGAGGAAGAGCACTTGTTCGTACGTGGAGGAAGATGAAACAACTCTTCATGGATCAATTTCCACCATTAAATTATGAACGATATGTGTCCCCGTTGTATCAAAATTGTCGCCAAGCCGCAAAAGTGGAATCACAATTAGAGAGATCAAGCGTGCAGGTTATGGTTGATGGATCAATGGAGGTGACCAAAGAAAGTCCTTCAAAAATTCAGAAGAGTCCGAAGATGGAACCCAATGATCAACATCTGGTTGAATAAGATATTGATGAGAACAAAAGTAACAACACAACTAACGGCGATGATATATATGATGGTGCTGAGATCGCAAACGAAGAAGAAGAACGGGTCAACTTCATCGTTGAACCAAAGATCGATGAGGACATGAACAATAAAGAAGCAGATGATGTTGTTTTCTCTGGTGATTATGAAGATATTATTGGAGGAGAACAAGAGGAGTTATTTTCACGGTCCTTAGTGGTGATCCCCAAGATGGAAGAGCCCCTACAGAACCTCGTGCTGCAGGATATGTGCACCATCAACAAGGGTGTTTTTGATGTCATCATAAAAAATGAAAATGTTGAAGACTTTGCGACTACTAAAATGGCGAAGAAGTTTGGGCTATAAATCGAGATGCATTCAATATTTTACATGATCAATTTGATTGAGAAGAAATTTGAAGTCAAGAAAATATCTCTTATCTTGCCGAAGGTGAAATACAAGGACACGTCAAATGAAGAGCAGAAGAACCCGAGGACGAGTTGTTTTGAATAAGAGGAGTCTGATGTAGGACAAATTATGTAGATGAGACCATCAAAAGTGGTCCACCAAATAAATTAAAATCAATGGTCACGATATCGGAATCGCACAAAATTTGACATGGTGAAATATATCGATGAGATCTTCTGGATTAGTTGTTATAAAACTAACAATTCCTATTTTTTAAAATTCATTTATTTAGGCCTTTAAACTAAATACTTATGAGATCTCAACGCTAGTTGGATCTTTTTATCCGTTTTTCGCTGCGTTAGAGCTCCACCAGTCAGGTGTTATCCTTCAAGCTAACTATGACCAATGTTTTAGCTAGCTAACATTTGAAGAATTACCAAAAAATCCTTTGGGAGCTCCAAACTTTGCATTCTAGCCATTGACGGGAGGTTGAATGGGTGGAGAGGTAGGGTCCATTATTATTTTGGCTAGCTTATCTAGCTAGTGTATTGGAGCAGTAACATCCAACTAAATAGAGGTGTAACAAACTAGGGTTAGTTGAGGTATAAAATACTGACATGACATTTTAACATCTTGGTTAGCTATCATATTAATTAGAGATGCCCTAATTTTCTACCTTTTTTCCCCTACCCATGTGTTCTTTGAATTTGACTAAGGATTTTCCCAAGGTTTTAGAACCAGAGATCTCCAAAGTTGGTCAACAAACAACTTTGAAAAGCTAATCAAAACAAAATATCAAGGACCATTTGTGTCTTCTTCCATTGATTTTTCGTTTTTCCTTTTCATACATGCATGACATTGTGATTAGGGCCATATTCATAATTTCCAGACGAGCACGTCGGCACGTGTACATGTTGTGTGTACAATTAAAAAAAGGCAAAATTCATATAACCCCCAGTAAACTGTCTATAATCCATATATAACTCCCTGACCTTTTTTAAAATCCATATACCCCCCCCCCCCCCAAAAAAAAAAAACAACAATGACTTAATAAGATCGGACGATCAGGATTGCATTGAACAATCAAATTATCTAACGCGTGTTGACCTATGTAAATCCAAATATCCCTCTGAGTTAAATTTCTGTTGACAGATGAAGAATATTCTATTTGGTTAATCTTAATTGAAAAAATAATATACAAAAAAACTCTTATAATAAGTTTAAAATGCGAAAAATTATCTATAAATGACGATTTTACCTCTCATAGAATTTTATAATATACTCGAAGAGATAAAATCGTTATTTACAGAGTTTTTTTTTCCATTTTTTACATATTCATTGTAGGGGTTTCTAGTATATTGTCTTTTCATGTGGGGTTAATCAAATAGAATATTCACATAATATCCATCATCTGTCAACGAAAGTTTAACTCAGGAGGCTATTTATATTTATATTTGTGTTTTCAGAGGATTATATGAATTTAAGGTATTTTACATGGGGTTATTTGAATTTTGGATAGTTTACCGGGGTTATTTTAATTCTTTCCCTAAAAAAAATTAATTCTGTCAAATCGCCTGCCTATATATGTTATGCCATGCCTGTTCTTTTCATTCTCAACACCACCAAAAATCCCAAACCCCCCCCCCCCCCCTCTAACTCTCTCTCTCTAAATTTCTCTCTCTTGAAATGGCTATGGAAGTGATGTCTGAGATGACCCACCAAGTCACACATGCAACAATGGCTACGGATATCACCCCTCCCTTCCACAGAAGGTAATAGACACCTCTCATGCATGCCTTCTTTCTTTGATTATCATCTTAATTTGTATAGTATCTTGCTTATTGTTTCTTTGTGTTTCGATACCTATAAAAAAAAAATTGTTTCTTGAAATACTGTTTTGAAGTGATATTTATAACTAAAAAACTGAATTAGGCTTTTCAGTTAATCATTGAAAGTTCTGAGCGTTTAGAAACACGTCTGCAATTTTTTACTTCCACCAAAAACAGGATCACTTAAATTGTATTTCCAAAAACTCACCCAATTCTTTCATGTCAATAGATCCATTAATAGATGATTTTAATAAACTTTTGATAAGAAGAGAACCTCAAATGAATGGATTGGAAGAGTTAGCTTTTAACCTTTCATTTTCAAGAGGTCACTAATGACCTCAATCTGCAATCTTCGAACATGTTTTCTTCATGTGGGTGCTCTTATTTTTGTTTCGTGAAGTAACAGTGATTAGTCGACACTAAAAAACATTTCACATATTCATTCAATATAACAAAACAACACTGTCACCGTTGTCACTTGTAATACTTACATAAACAAAGAATAAATAATAATAAACTGACTGACTTTTTTTCTCTCTTCTCTTCAAATTCGAAGATTGTTTATTTTGATACTTATAATAGATTATAATAGATATGAAATTGACTCTTTTAATATTGTCATAAGATTGGAAGGCAAGATCACCATAGTCACCGGCGGCGCGCGCGGCATCGGAGAAGCCATGGTCCGCCTCTTCGCGAGGCACGGCGCGAAGGTCGTGATCGCCGACATCGACGAAGCGTCGGGCGCCGCCCTCGCCGCCGCTGTGCACCCCCCGGGCGCAGCCACTTTCATGCGCTGTGACGTCTCGGTCGAGGCCGACGTCGAGCGCGTCGTCTCGACCACCGTCGCGCGTCACGGCCGCCTCGACGTGATGGTGAACAACGCGGGCGTGCTCGGGACCCAGGCGAGCTCGCGCGGAGGCATCGCAGACTGCGATGCAGACGAGCTGGACTGGTAAGCCTCTCAATAGAGTGGATATGTTAGATGGATCTATATCCGTATTTGTATCCGAATTAGATATCCAAAAAACAATATTTGTATCCGGGATCTATCAGATATTTAAATTAAGTATCCCTATGGCATTTGGATAATATTTCAAAAAATAAAAAATAATATATGAAATATGTAAGAAATCTAATAATTATCTAATATAAAATATAAAATTACGAAAACTATAAGTATATTGCATGGTTTAAAGTATTATAAAAAAATATGCAACTCATTCTAATCTTAAAAATATAATTATATTAAGATAATAAATAATAATATAAAAAAATTCAGATACAAATATTTTTTGAATCAGATATCAAAATATTCCAGATACAGATATAGATTTTTGGGTATCGAAATTTTTTAAAAATTTTTTAATATGGATTTGGATCGAAAATAAATTTTTTTCAGATAATTGACAGGCTTATAAACAGGGTGATGCGCGTGAACGTGCGCGGAGCAGCGCTGGGGATGAAGCACGCAGCGCGTGTGATGGTGCCAAGGGGACGTGGGGGCTGTGTGATATCGACCGCAAGTGTGGCGGGGGTGGCGGGCGGATTGGGTCTGCACGCATACACGGCGTCAAAGCACGCCGTGGTCGGGCTCACACGGAACGTCGCGTGCGAGCTCGGGAGGCACGGCGTGCGCGTGAATTGTATCTCGCCGTTTGGGGTGGCGACGGACATGTTGGTGGACGCGTGGCGGGGAGAAAGCGAGAAGCAGTGGGCGAAGGAGGAGGAGGTGGAGGAGATGGAGGAGTTTGTGAAGGGGTTGGGGAACTTGAAGGGGGAGACATTGAGGGCTAGAGATGTGGCTGAGGCTGCCTTGTACCTTGCTAGTGATGAGTCTAAGTATGTGAGTGGGCATAACCTTGTTGTGGATGGGGGTGTCACCACTTCAAGGAATGTCATTGGTTTGTAATGCTACTTTTTGTGGTTTATTTTATTTATTGGGGTTTGGTTGATTCATTACTTGATGTGTTAATTAATGTTGTAATTTTGTTAAACAACATTGTTATGCGCAGTCTTATATATATGTATATTTCAAGTTTAAGAAATGGATTACAAATGGATGTTTGTAACTTTTTTTTAGTTATTTGTATTGATTTAATTCATTGTTTGAATTTTTTCAAATTGAAATTTTGAGTAACATTTTCTGTGAAGAGACCATACCTCTATCAAAAAAACAGTTTGCCAAGAAATGATTAGATAGAAAATGGTATAGGGAGGAGTATTGGAATTTTTATTCAAATATGTAATATGATTTGACTAGCAATGGAATGGGTAGAAATATGATTTAAGGAATTTCTTTTCATTGGAACTCTCACCAGAATAAGTGAGAATCGCAACTGAGGGAATTGTGATGACCTAGAGTTTTAATTTCATCCAATTCCAATCCAAGCAAGTGATTTTTTATTCCACATGTTCCCAAGCACAGTTGAAATCACAAGGTTTGGAAAAGTAAGGTCATTCCCAAAAAATCTAAATTTTTGGACAATTGGGTTTTTTTAACGGAAGAATATAGTAATTAATTAATGATCTGATGAAAACTTCATTATCGCTTATATAAAATCCAAACTGCTAAATTAGCTAGAATTGAGAATTACAATTCCAAATCTATCCAAAATGGTCTCACACTCAAAACGTGCTTCTTAGTCATCCCATCAAATTCATTAGATCATGATTATAAATTCTGAATGAGGTTATGTTTATCCAGATTCCTTTATGAATATAGAAATAAAAAGGAGCTGTAATAGTCCAATTAGTCTCCTAACAAAGCCATTATTTTATTTTAGAAAAATGGGCTTCATTAAAGTATTTCAGTTTGACTAATCAATAGATATGATGATCCCCCAAAGGCCTAGACAAATAATAATATCAATGTCTAATGAAGTGAGAAAAGAGAACAAGATGTGGCTGAAAATCTAGCCTTATATAGCCTAAATGATGTATTATGTAGACTACTTTAACTAGTAAAGATGACAATTGAACACAATCAAGTTCTCATTAAAATATTATAATAATGTAATAGAGAATTCAGAGAAAGTAAATTTCAAGAAAACTAATGGAAAGGATTTACAAGAGCATCTCCAAGTGGCCTATGAATAAAATATTTAGGGTGAATTATCCAAATACCCTTGGATCATCCTATTTTTTTCTGTACCCTTAGCCCCCGTTTGGAACGAGGATAGTTTTTATTCTAGGGTATAGATTTATCCAAGCATAAAAGAGTATAAATAAGGATAAAATGATTTTGTGTTTGGTTGTATTTTGAATTATTCTCATTGGTAAACGTAAGAATAAATGTTTTGTTGTTTGGGTAAAATGTGAATAAAGTATGGATAAGGATTTATAAAAGGTAAAAAAGTAATGATAGTTGATTTGACAGGTGATTTATAAGAGGTGATGACAGTTGATTTGACAGTGGGCCCACATATTCTTTAGGTGGAATAACCTAGGATAACTTTTATTCTAGAGGTTGATTGGAATCCCTATACCACTTTATCAAAGTTTATTCTGACATAATTTATCTGGGGTTATCCGGGGTAAACAAACACCCCCAAATACTTATCCGGGGTTATCCGGGGGTTATACTCGTTCCAAACAGGGGGTTAGACTTTTTTTATTTTTTATTTACCCTTGTTGTGCTCACCCATTTTTTTCTTATCCCTCACCAATGTCACCTCATGTTTTACTTTCTAAACTACCAAACTACCCTTCCCTCTATTTCTTCTCCCTTTCCCCCAAATTAATTCATCTCCCTCCAAACCCTCCAAACATAAATTACATTTCCCTCCATTTCTTCTCTCTATCTCCCTCAAAATTGATTCATCTCCCCCCCCCCCCCCCAAAACCCATCAAACATAAATTAGCATTCCCTCTATTTCTGCTCTCTATCTCCCCCAAATTGATTAATCTATCTCAAAACCCACCAAATCAATAAAAAAAAATGGTTTCTCTCTCCTCGACGTTCTCTCTCCCTGGCAGTGGCGGCTCCAGAAAGTTTCATTGATGGGGTTATTAAAATAAATAAATTTTATAAAATTTTAAAAAAATCAATTCTCATCATATATTTATAAAAAAAACATAAACTTTCATTTTGAAAATATAACTTAAATTTATAAAAATAAATAAATCATCAAAAAAAGGAGATCAAAGATTTTGAATATATAAATTTTTACAATTGTCATTGATAAGATTTCATATTTTGAATTTGTTGTATAATAATTTCATATCAACGTTATCAAATATTTTTTTCAATGTATGTGATCAAATAATCATTCATCCACTGATCTCCTATTCTATTACATGATCGGTGTGTCTCTATTGGTGTGTGTAGGTGATTGACGAGTTCAGAGATAATGGCGAATTTTTTTATAAAAAAATGGAGTAATTGTCCCACTATTTTTTCATTGTAAGTGGGTATAGGCTTTTTAATGGGTCTATAAGCTGATTTATTTCAAAAAAAATTTGATGGGCTGTTGGTTTATTTCAATAAAATTTTAAGCGTTGTTACCCTCAATTTTTTTCTTAGTCCAAAATACAGTCATATATACCTCATTAGAAATCCAGTTAAACGTATATCTTGTTAGACGTTGTATATAACTCATTAAATATTTTATTACACTTACTAAAAATGTGTTTATTTAATTTGAAATAGAGAGATATACACTTTTTTTCAAAGCATATACTTCATTAAATGATGTTTACTATTTAAAAATAAATAAAAACATGTTTGGTCTGAATTTTGGTTGGTAAAACAAACTGATAACATTGTTAAAAAAAATTAATGGGCTAAACTTTGGGTTAAACTAGGAGCTTGTTTATTTATTTATTTTTTCAAAAATTTTGGTGGGGTCAGTTGACCCCACCTCTCACAACTGGCGCCGCCCCTACTCCGTGGTAAAAAAATGGATCAAGATCGTTGTCGCTGTAGTCGTAAGTCCTTGTGATTCTGGCATCAAAGATAAAATCTGGTTGTGGTTATTCTTTTTTCACCTTATATTTATTTTCATTGGATTTCTTCAAATATGGATTTTGTTGGGTTGAAATATTTTAAAATCTTTGATGTTGGGTGATGTTTGGAAAAAAACACATTTTGTTGGGTTTCAGTGGTTCTGAGTAGTTTTTTGCATTTAATTTTATTTTTTCCCAATTTTTATGTATTAGTAAAAAAATGTATGCTGGTTTGCATCAAGTTGTATGTTTTTTTTAAATCTTATTAGTATTTATGTAAATTTAGATTAAGTTTTCTTTAATGATTTGGTGATGTTTGAAAAAAAAGTCATATTTTTTTAGGTTTCCACTGGTCCTCATATTAATTTTTTGTGCTCAATATGATTTTTTTAGTATATTTGTCTTTGTAAAGAAATGCGTTGTTTATTGCATTACATATGTATGTAATTGTTAATAATTTTTTTTGTAATTAATCATTAAATGTTTGTAAACTGGTATCAAATTTCTGTAAATGGTCATCTCATTTTTGTAATGTTGTATATCCTTAGTTTAATTATATAGATGATATCACAATTTTATTTTGTAAATGATAGTTTCTATAACTGATAGTTTTTATAGTTTTTGTTGTTAGGTGTATGATTCTTGTAAATCATTGATTATATTCTGTAATTGTTTATAAAGTTTTCGTACTATGACACTTGTCACAAAAAAGCGATACGTGGGCCATTTGGCATAAGGCCCATTAGGCCCAATTCACAAAAAGTGACCTCACGATGATGTCATCTGGTGTGTCAACGACACCTGGTGTGTCGACACAACTAGACTAGATGATCTAATCGGACGGTCGAATACCCCGTGAGAATGAGAAGATATCACCACGAGTAGTCTAAGCACGACAAGACGACAGGTCTGATCGAGCGACCTTATTACTCAAGTGCGAGTAGTCTAAGGCACGACCGGACAACAGGTCTGGTCGGGCGACCTTATTACTCAGATGCGAGTAGTCTTAGGCACGACTAGACGACACGTCTGGTCGGGTGACCTTATTACTCAAGTAAAAGTAGTCTAAGACACAACCAGACGACAAGTCTGGTCGGGCGACCTTATTACTCAAGTACAAGTAGTCTAAAGCACGACCAGACGACAGGTCTAGTCGGGCGACCATATTACTCAGGTATGAGTAGTTTAAGGCACGACCAGACGACAGGTCTAGTCGGATGATCTTATTACTCAGGTATGAGTAGTCTAAGGCACGACCAGACGTCAGGACTGGTCGGTCGACCTTACTCCTTGCAGAAATATGTAGAGACATAACGCACGGGTAGGTACACCAAGAGACACCGAGCAGACGTAAAAAGGCGAGATGGGATGATGGGCACTTCCCATTCGACCTAAAAATACTGTCGGGGCGACGCTTCGAAGAGACGGCAGCAATAATTCACTGTGGATATCGAGGAGTAATCAATGCCTCGAGAAAGGTTCCACGAAAATCCAAGAGAAGCTGACGTCATTAAAAGCTGACTCAGCAGATCAACCGTCAAATCTGGAGCGGATCAGAGAACCTCGAGGAGACAGGCGACCAGATCTTTGACCCCCGAAAGAGGAGGGTTGCGACCAGATTTTTCATATCTCCTGCTCTCTCGACACATCAAAAGAACAGGAGAGGGGGCATCTGTGGAGGTAAAAATCTGCACTAGGACACGTGTAATGAAAAAGCGATACATGGGCCATTTGGCGTAAGGCCCGTTAGGCCCAATCCAAAAAAAGTGATCTCACGATGACGTCATCCGGTGTGTCGACGTCACCTGGTGTGTCGACACGACTAGAGTAGACTAGACTAGAGGATCTAGTCGGACGGTCGAATACCCCGTGAGAAGATATCACCACGAGTAGTCTAAGGCACGATCAGATGACAGGTCTAGTTGGACGATCTTATTACTCAGGTACGAGTAGTATAAGGCACGACCAGACGACAGGTCAGGTAAGGCGACCTTATTACTCAGATGCGAGTAGTCTAAGGCACGACCAGACGATAGGTCTAGTGGGGCGACCTTATTACTCAGGTACGAGTAGTCTAAGGCACGACCAGACGACAGATCTGGTCGGGCGACCATATTACTCAGGTATGAGTAGTCTAAGGCACGATCAGACGGCACGCCTGGTCGGTCAACCTTACTCCACGTAGAAATATGCGGAGACATAACGCACGGGCATGTACACCAAGAGACACCGAGCAGACGTAGAAATGGTCAGAAGATCGCAAATGTCCGTAACCGCCACGTTGGCACTTAAATCCCACTACCGGCAGAACGTGGGTAATCAAGGGTGACGTGGAGAGTAATTACGGAAACGTTTCTGTAATGAAAATGCCTACTAACATTTAGTGGCAAAATGGTTACGATGTGACCAACGAAACTACGTGAGACTTGATCCCTCCGGGGTACGTAGGCAGCCTATAAAGAGGTCGCGCGATATGCACTCTGACGGCACTCAACACAATTGAGAACAATCACAGTTAGTCATTTGTGATAGTCAGGTACAGTCTCTCCCTTAACCACCCAAAAACCCATTTTGTTTAAGCCTACCACCAAAAACCATTACTTAAATTCCTTTGAAGTTTCGAATCTCAAAATCACAAATTTAACTGTAGGGGGAAAATATCCACCTCATCTATAATTGGTTATTACATATCTATAAATTAATATTAAATTATTGTAATTGGTCATTACTTTTCTGTAAAGTTGTATGCCTTTAGTTTAATTAAATTTGTGGTTTTTGTAATTGGTTATGTAATGTTGTATTTTCTGTAATTGTTAAGTACTTCTACAAAAATATTACAGTTGTTAATATTTATATGTTTCCAATTCGATCGGATTCATGTTATTACTAATATTGTTCATATTGCCAAATGAATATTTGTGAGGTGTTTAATTGATTGTTGCATCTTTAATGTTGATGGACATCGCGTTATGTGTTAAAAAGCATGTTGAATTTCAAGTTCGAAAGCCGAGAATCAAAGGGGAGACAACAACTAATTTCATTAGGCTAGGAAGACAGTGTCTTCAAACAGTTGATATATCTAATTTAATGACACTTTAGCAATATATTTATAATTATTTTGTGTACATTGAATGCACTTATAGATGATAATTACAGTATTCACTGTTCATTAATATATTGTAATAACGTTGTAAATGTATTTATAATTATTTTGTGTTTAAAACCATCTTTGTGTGCATTGAATACTTTATGTAATTACCTATTAAATATTTGTTAAATATATGTAAAATTTCTGTATGTGTCACACTATATTTCTGTATTTCTGTGACTCTGGTTGTAAAGGGTAGTTCAGGTATTATGAAAAATGAGGGGCAAAAAAAATGGAACAACTCTGCAGGGGTAAATAAAAAATAAAAAAAAAGTCCAGGGGCACAAAAATAATGGATCTGTTGGTACAAGGGCATTTGAACAATTCACCTAAAAATTTACAGCCCCAACATCCCCAAGCATTGATGTGGAGATAAAATTTTGGGGTTTTTAGTTTTAAGTCCCCTAAACATACCTATTTAGGGATCGATCACTTACTTCTTCACACTTTAGTTTTAGTTATCAGATTTAAAGGATATGTTGCTTTTTAGCCCCTCATAAAGACTAAAAAGAAAATAAAATAATTTAGGGATAGGTCCCTTCCAGATACTAAAACCAAATATTTAGAGACTAAAATCAAAATATGAATAAGTGAATGATCGATCACTAAATCCTATGATTTATGGGAGCTTAAAAATAAAAAATCCTAAAATTTTTGGTCTCCAGATATATTGTCACATCTCCAAAATATCAAACCAATTCATTTTCAATCGAGTCTCTTTCATGAATGACATATGAAGTCTTATTTTATTATAAATGCCTAATTTATCTTTTCTAGGCTTATTCAATGAATTAATTAGGCTAACAAGAGCATAAGCTGCGTGGAAGTGTTTTGAGTCACACAACTTTATGGACAACAACAAATGCATATATATTATTGTTATTTATATTTGCATATAAATTTGAAGGTGATATCTTTCTTCCCTACCGACAAGATAGCACACAGAAGAAACACACAACATGTTTAGTTATATATCAAACATTAATACAGACTCCGGTCTATATGAGGAGCTGACGTTTGCCTAAATTTAAACCTAATGCGATGATGTGTTATATTCATTATGTTTGTGAGATGTCTTGTATTCTATCATTAATGATTTATTTGTGAATGTCCGATTTAACCTGATCAAAAGACACATGTCATGCATTGAAATCTTGAGGGGGTTTGAAGGCGACGTCCCTGATCCGAATTTTTATAGGGGTATTTTCATAATTTTTTTCATTTATATCTTATCTTATTCATATAATCACTTCTTATTATGGTTTAAAAAGATTTTATTTTCTATGAGATACAATGGTGTATAAGATTTTCTTTGAGAAAAAAAGACAGTGCTGAGGGAAAAGCGGTTGAGAGATTTTATAATCAAATTAATTGATATAAAGAATTGTTTCCTGCTCTCATCTGTGGATGTAGAACCACATAAATCTGTGTGTTGTCTTTGTTATTCTAAAAGTGTCTGATTCATGGTTTTACATGTGTCTAACAATTTTTACTATTATGTGTAGGGTTTAATGGTTTTGTTGGTGTGTTCATGCATGGATTTATTTTCCTCTTAGTTTGTGTCTTTATCTGGGAGTTTGTCATAGCTTGCCATACCTACACACAACTTTCTATTATATACGGGGCCAACCCTGAGGGGAGGCGACCAAGGCATATGCCTAGGGCCCCCACCTAGGGAGGGTCCCAAGAACCACATATTTAGTGGAATAAAAAAATAAACGGTGATGAGATGTCCACTTTTCCTATGGCGAATTAGTTTCTCTCATTTAACACATTTTTCTTCTAACAAGCCTAAAATTTCTCTACTCAAATGTCTCCAACCATAATAACATCTCTCTTTTTCTACGTATTTTTTCAAGAAGAACTCTCTACAACATTTTTACCCCCACATATATATCATTCTCTCTCTCTCTACCTCCAATTGGTTAAATTAAATTGTGCTCAAACACTTTTTAGATATTTTTATAATTTTTATAACTTTTTCATTCCACTAAAATTTAATTTCTTTTTGTTGATTTTAGACTTTTAAATTATTATAAAATATCATATATCATTTTGTAATAATTATAGTTTTTAATAAAATGATATATAGTATTTAAACATTAAATTTTTTTTTGTGAAAATGTATGGGACCCCATTTTAAATATTCACCTAGAGCCTAGTAAAAAATATAAATTCTCAGGGCCGGCCCTGATTATATATGTTGAAAGACTTTATTGGGGGAAATTGTCATAGCATATACTACACCTACACAGCTTTATGTTACAAATATATAGGATTCTTGTACTGTATAGTGAGTATTCTGGGGTGTTGTTTATGATACGACATACGACAGTGTCGACTGCTTAGAGTAGGATAGATACTAGTATAATCAGTATTATATTATATTTATATAATTATTGTTTAATATTGCCACTGATGCTACTTGTAATTTTATAATGGAGATATATGCTAATTAATTAATATCCATATATCGATCACTTTGTGTAGTCTAGGGGTGGTAAATGAGCTGAGCAGGTCAGACTCAGCTCGGTTAAAATTCGTTTATACTCGTTCGATCAGATAAATAAGCCGAGTTTGAATATTTTTTAAAGTTCAGTTTGTAAACAAGTCGAATCTGAGTGAAGCCCGTGCTCATTACTTAACATAAAAGAGGGAAACAAAAATCCGAGCCAAGTTGAGCCGAGCAGAGCCCGAGCCCGAGCTTATATCATTTTCATATGTATAAGATGTTGTAATTTGGGAAAGATGACTTCTTAAATGCTAAATATTTTTTTTTTAGTTAAACAAGCCTGAGTCGAGCCTTGGTTCGAGCTTCGGCTTGATTCGGTTAACAAAAGAGCCGAACCAAGCTTTTCACGAGCCAAACAAGTCGAGCTTGAATATGAAATTAAGCTCGGTCCTGATACTAAACAAGTCGAACTTGAATAGGTCAAAGCTCGACTTGTTTGGCTCATTTATCACCCTAACTTTGTCTTGTTGGAAAAAAAATGAGCTATTATGAGACAAAAAATGATGAGAATATGAAGACAATGATTAGAAGGGTATGGTATGGAGTCACGTGGTAAAATTGTCTTAAGAACAGAATATGCCCCCTCAATCGCACATGGTTCTCGACGATCTGGTCCCAAAATAAAACAACTCAGCCCTTGCTGTTCTCTTCTTGGTGCAAGCAAGAAGAAAAGTTGAACTGGTCGTAGACTTGATCGTAAAAAAAAAAAAAAAGTCTGTTTGTGGAGGATTTCTAGTGGAACACTTAGTTTTCTTTTGGTCTGATATGAATCTCTGCGAAAGTGGTCTTTTTATAGGCACATAAATTCGACCATTGGAGATGTAACGTTCGCAATTATTACACATGCCAATTATAATAAACGTTATTTATTACCATATTTATTTCAAACATTTAAAATTCAAACGTTACTAACCGTTACGAAAAATAAAATGTTTATCCCATTAAATTTTTAATCTTTATTTGGAAACTAATTAATATTTTTTTTTATTGAAATGTATTAATTTTCCAACATGTCTAACCAATATTTTCGAAAATAACAACCAATTGACAATAATTGTCTACAAAAAAAAGTGCCAATTGGGGCATCATTTATTTAAGAGGAAGTGAAAATTAAATGGGGGAATTGCTCAAATACCCTTGACCAACAGCCTAATTGTTGTTTTACCACTAGATTTTTTTATTTTTTATTTACCCCTTAAATCCGATCCTTTTTTTTTGTGTCCTTTACCCATGCCACCTCACCATTTTATACCAAAGCTACCCCCACCCTCTTTTCCCACCGAAAACATTTTCCTCCTCCCAAAACATCATCTTTCCCCCCAAAATACTCTTCCCTCCAAAACCACTCTCTCCCTCCAAATATCTCTCTCTCTCTCTCTTCCAAACAACTCTCTTCCTAACGTTTTCTCTTCCCAACAACCCCTGCAACGTTCTATCTCTTCGGCGATCTCTACGATATATTTTCTTCATGGCGACTCTCGCGAGCTTCTCCCTAATGTTCTCTCTCCGAAGAGAAACGGCAACCGCAACCTCCCTCTCTCTCCAAACATCTCTCTTCCCGACCTTCCCTCTCTATTATAACTTCTGGCAACCCCCTCGACCTTCTGAATCCTCAGCGACCCCCGTGTCCTTCTCTCTGCCCAGCGAAATCACAACCCTCTCTCCCCGACACCCTCAATTACATATCTGTAAATGGTATTACATTTTCTGTAATTGCTTATTACTTTTCTGTAACTTTATATGCTCTTAGTTTAATTTCATAGATGATATTACATTTCTATTATGTAAATAGTAGTTTATGTAATCGGTAGTTTTTCTAATTTCTATTGTAGTTGGTATGTGGATGATAGATGACATTACATTTCTATTATACAAATGGTAGTTATGTCATTGGACATTACATTTCTAATTTCTCTTACAATTTTTGTTTTGTGAATTACATTGTGTAATTGTTTATAAAGTTATTGTAATTGGTCATTCACATATCTGTAAAATATTTTCTCATTTGTTATGGACTAAAAGGTTGTAAGCAACAAAACAACACAAAGAAGGTTATATTTTGAGAAAAAGATACACACAACACTCATTGCAGCCTCAATTACAGTCATTTTCTAACAATGTCAAAAAAGATACACAAACCTTTTCTAACAATGTCATTATGGAAGTGCACGTGCTAGAGGAGATATGAATCTCAAAATTATGGGCTTTTATTTGATGAAGCCCATATGTGACCCAAAATATAGAGCGCTGATACACGCAGTCTTTTTTGCAGCTCGTTTTACAGTCCCATAAGCTATGATAACGTAATATATACTGCGCTATAATAGTGTATGAGTCATATTATAGTATATGACTCATTTTTTTTTTTCATTATGAAAAAAATACACTAATGTATCTCAGTATATATTTCATTTCATATAACAGCATGCACTTCAAAAAGTGAGTGTATAATTTTAAAGAGAAAAAAACGGGATGGACTATAATTAGGGCTGCAATGGGGCTGTGTGTGTATCTTTTTCCAACATTGTTATATTGAGTAATTTTACAGTCTCATATATTTTGTTAACCACCTACACTCATTGTCGAGGTAAAATTTAGTATTTGAATTATGATGTGAACTACTAAATAAATTTAAATCTACACTACTATAATATAATCCTCCACTATTTTAATTAAAATAAATCCATGTTTTTCATAAGTCAATTAAAAAAAATTGCACTTGAATTGGGGAAAAAGTGTGGAAAATTAGTAAATAATGTTATTTAAAATATGTGTATTATAGAATATAGATGAAGATTTAGAAAATGAGTTTTTCTTATGCGTAAAGTTTTAGAAGTTCTTAAAAATATTGTGTTTATGAATGACCATTTATTATGGTCATGTACATTCCACATGCAATATTAAAAAAAAAAGATGATGTTTTATAAAGTCTATTAAATGTACTCACGCAGAATGTAAGCTATTGAACTGCATATGTTCATGATTTCTCACAATATAAAAGCTATTCGTACACAGACACATAATTTGGATTTTGGGTGGTGGTGGTGGTGGTGGACGACCTGGTGGTGGTGGGTCGCGCGTCTTTGGGGATGAACGTGGTGGAGGTGGTGTTGCTGCTTAATTTGGGGGGTTTGGGTTTGTCTTTTTATGAATAATGAATGGGAGTGATTGTGTTTTTTGTTTTTGGTTTTTGGTTTAGTTTTTTGTTTTTCTTTGTTAGAGAGAGAGAGAGAGAGAGAGAGAGAGAGAGAGAGAGATGTAGGATATCTACATTTTTTTCATGTATTCAATGGCATTTAGGGCTTCCAGAATGTAATGTTATGTAAATTTCATAAAATGTTAATTCAAACAATGTATCTGAATTTCATATGTAAAAGTGTGTAGATTTTGTAAAATGTAATTGAATATTATAGAGATCATGCTTACAAATTAATCATTAATTAAATAACATTATACAAAAAATACAAAAACGTGTGCAAAAAACTCACAAAACACAATGCAACTGATTTTCAAATACATTTAAAATGTATCTGGATCTCAGTAAAAATCAAATCCAATTAAACAACCGAAATCACATTTTCAAATGTAAAACAAATAATATAACTAGACAATATATAATAAAGTTAACATATTAGAAATTGATCAATAAGTAAATTTATCAATAAGTAAAAACAGATAGAATAACACTACTATAGCATTGAAAACATTAGGTGATGGCTGTAAGCAAATGTAATTGAATTTTTTTCATGATGCAAGTGTTGTTACGTGGGTTTTTTTTTTTTTTTTTGCAGCCTCAAATTCCAATCCTATACGTGTTGATGGAAAATTAATGGGTCATATAATCACATTAACGGAATATATGCTTCAATAAAAAATATTTACATTGTCTATAAATGTATCTGTGTTATAAGATGCTTGTTGCTAGGGTTGGTCATCTAGAGTTCTAGACTGTGGAGTCGAACCTGGCTCAAACCCGACCTGATAACTTCAAGGGCTGGGCTTGGGCCCTGTCCCCGATGCATGAATCCAGCCCAGGATATCACCCAAATGAGCCTGATAGGCCTCAGGTCCACCTAGAGGCCCACCCAGAACCTCTTTGCTCATGTCTTTGTGTTTTTAAGAGTTGTTTAGATTTATTTTTTTATGATTTTTTTTATTATTTTATCTTTGTATAATGAAACACCATGAGATAAGTAATGAACTTGACGAAGTACAACCACATTATTTTATGTCTTTCTTCTTTTAAAACAATCACATTATTTTAATTATATATAATATTTAAAAAAACAAGAAAGATGAAATGCAAATTTTTTCTTTACATATAAAGAGCAACAATGGAGGACAAAATTTACCCAACAGGGCATTTCAGTAATTTCCCTTCATAAGGTTAAAGTTCAACGTGTAGCGTAGCGATGACGTGTTACATTTTTAGAAGCCAAAAGAACATGAAAAAGAATTGGGGATAATAACAATAATAATAAAAATAATTTTTAAACCCCATGTTTTGGTATATGTAGAATTCTTTTTATACTCTTCTAAGTCATCTGTCATTTTAAAAAATTATTCTTTTGGTCTGCTCATCTTCGATCACCAGAGACACCACCGTAGATTCCTCTCACCGCCCTCATTTTTTTTCTTTTCAAAATTGTATGGACAGTTCAATGTGTGTTGTTTTCTAATATTGGCTAGTTGTACTAGCTTTCTAATATTGGCTAGTGTCACTAAGGCGGATCGAAGCCCAATTTGGCCTGGGAGGGGTGGGCTTGGGCTTTGGATTTGTTTTGGGCTTGGCTAATTTTGGCTTTTTTGCATTTTTTAAAAATAATATTACATACAATCTTTTTTTTAGCTCTAATTACAATGTACATGTGTTTTGAATTTTTTTTAAAATAATATTCCTCATCTAATAAGATATTTATTTTTATAAGAAATAAAACATTTACTCTAATGAATTGTATGTATGCATTTATTGAAAATGTGAAAAATTTCTATCAAATCATATATCTTGTTAATGTGAATACATGTTTCGGTGATTTTACGCGTGATAGACTAGAATTGAAATTGGAAAAAAGTGTGTAACAAAGTGTGTTGTTACACACTTTTTTTTGTAAAATCGCTTGGTCCATGTTAAAAAAATCACACATTTATAATCATCACCTACCAGAGTAATAAACCCCAACTCCCACCTAAATCTGAGTTGCCTCATGTTGGGGGCATTGCATTGTTTGGGTGGTAATTATAAAATGATCCCCACTTTCAAAGCTTGAACTACACAGTACCAACTCTAACTTTCTCATGAAGAATTCATTGAACATAGAAAGAAAAGAAATAGAAAAAGAATAATTGAGTGGGTAATTAATGTATAAATCCCTTATCTTCCCATCAAAGAATTCATATAAAAGGAGAAACCAAGCTTCAAGTCAAAGACAAATGACAAATGATAATACACTTCCATGATTTCCACCCACATAAGCCTATACAAGATCAAGACCATCAAATAATCTCCACCGCACGTTGCCTTCAATGAACGGTCCTGATCAACTCGATCTCTCTGGCCTTGGTCCCCACATGCCTAACAAAAAGTCTAGTAGAGTTGTTACGTAACAACAATAACAACAAATGACAACATAGGCACTCACATGCACTGTGCCCCACATTTTCTTCTTCCACTTATTATACCTCATATTCTCTTCTTCCAATTTATTCAGCTTTTTCTGTGCATTCTTAAATCCACACGTGAGTCTCACGTGTGGAAAAAAGGGGTCCCTCCACCATTGTAGGGAAGGCTAGGAGTCTTTATAAAGGTCCCTAAAAAGAAGGATTTAAAAGAAAGTGAGGGTAGTTCATGCAAAAAAAAGTAGAGCAAGTTATGAAAGTTAAATAACATGTCGTACACTTTTTTATGTTGCACTCCCTCTGAGGAGTGCAGTCTAGGCGGTTTGGACATGATCCAACATAAAACAATATTAGGGTGCGTTTGATTGCGCGATTACGCAGTGTTTACGATTGCAGGAAGTTGCGTTTGTAATCGTACAACCAAACAGTTTTGCAATCAAAATTTTAAACCTAGCGATTGTAGATAAATAGTGTCAAAAAGCTACGATTTCAAAAAACAAAAAAGTGTGCTTCTTGCAAAATCAGTTTTACAATCGCAGATTTCTACAGAATCAATTTTGCAATTACGTAACCAAACACACCTAAGGGTGTTGATTGAGATTTTGAACCAATTTGATTGAGATTTTAGTGTTTTTTAGATTTAAACTCAAGTTAAGTTTGTGTTGAAGGATAGAAAATTTGAACCCAACCACACCCGATGTGGTGAATAGTAAATTTAAATATATGATAAAATTTTAAACTAATTAATCTAAAGATTAAATTGTTCAAATTACTTTAATCATATAGTATATTATTTTTATAGTTTCCGATATCTATCCATCGATCATCTTTATTATCTTTTCCGTGTGGAAGGCCAATGATTACAAATTTCAACTTATTTAAAACAACACCATCATAAAACAAAATCCAAACTCAAATTGAATCTAATCTAATTGAATCAGACTCAAATTCGAATTAAACCGGTTGATTTGGGTTGACCTTTTCAGATTAGATGATTGTGTCAGATTGGGCGTTTGGATTAGTTTCCTCTAACTCCAATTTGAATTCCAACCCAACCCAACCCAGTCCATCAGAGTAGAGGTGGTAAACGAGTTAAGCTTTAATATGTTCAAATTCGACTCGTTTATAATTATGCTCGACTCAGCTTGGAACCGAACTTAATTTTGTATTCAAGTTCGGTTCATTTGACTTGTGAAAGCTTAGAAAATAAATAACACATAAAAAATAGACAATCACATTAAAAAAAATCATTATTAAACAATTATATTTGAAACGAGCTTGTATAGGCTCGTGACTCGATTCAGACTTGACTCGTTTACAATCAAATTTTAAAGTTATTCAAACTCAGCTCATTTATCTAATCAAACGAGTTGAACAAACTCTAACAAAATCGAACCAGAGCAATGTCCAAACCCGAGCGCTCGACTCGTTTACTACCCCACTTCAGAGTTTTACGCCCACCCTCACTTTACTAAGTTATTTTTTAAACAAATCTAAACCGTTCAAAAGATGGTCCTTTCAGAAGCAAAGTGAGGACAAAATCCTATGTTCTTCCACCGTCCACGAAAAATTCCTGTCAGGATCGCCGTGATTTTTGGGAATGTCGTGGTGACACATAATCAACGGTCAGGATTGACCCAATTTAAATAGTACCACGCGCTTGGCGTTGGGCGACGCATTAAGACATTTATTTATTTCTTTTACCAAAAAACAAACCAATGTTTACTACTTTACCTGTATGTAAATTTTTGGGTTTTTTAGTGTGAGGACCCTCAAACTTTTCATATTCAAAAACAAGTCTTTGTCGTTTTAGTTATAGCTCCTCCATTTATATTTTCCTTTGCACGTGTGAGAATACCGCCATAGTCCATACCGGTGAAGAACCGCCCTAAACTAAAAATTATTTTTCTTAATTATCTGATTTTAGTTTGTATATTCACATTTAGTTGAATCAGTGTAACAAAAGTTTTTGAGGATATCGAATGTTTTTTTATCTTAAGTAAAGGTAAATGAAAAATCTCCCGCACGTTTGAAATAATATAAATATTTGTTTAATAATATATTTAAATATATATATTTATATATTTAAAAAAAATTAAAACTATGCATTGGATATGTAATACATGAAATAATTTCATATTTGTAAATTAAGATATAGAAAGTCGACTAACACCTTTCCTTCGTAAAGGAAGTTATCGGATTAAATCTTAAATATATCAATTAAAAAAAAAAGATGATTTAAAGTGGAGCATTGTTATATATTTTTTTATTAAAATACATAACTCATTAGACGATGTTTTTATTTTAAAAAATCAAAATTATGTAGATCTTAGCCACAAGATTGTTTCTAAATAAAGTCAAAACGTTTTTATTCATGTTTATAAAAGAAATTTTTAGGTATTTTTTTATTTATAATAATAAAAGAACAATATGAAATGAAAGTGATTTAGGCATGAATGAGAAAAAAAATTTGAATTTCAAAGCATCTGAAGTCGGTGAATAAATCGTATGACAGGGACACCACACAAATTTAGGGGATTATTAAATGTTCGCCAACGAAACTGAAGACTAAAATAGTTATTTTAATTAATTAATTTAAATCATATTCAATCATTGTGACAATTAATGATGTCTGGCGGGGAAATTAAAACAGATTAAGAAGGATTTATTTCTAGAAAGAGAAGATTCAGGGATCTAAAGCTAATAACCCTATTTTTATACGTTTTTCTTTTCCACCTTCGCATATTCATTTTGTCTCTCTCTCTCTCTCTCTCTCGGAGATCTGTTGTGGAGCTTTAATGGCGGGAATGCAGAAGTGAAAACGAAGACCCAATCGAGAAATTTAGGGTTTCGGAGCTGCAGAGGAGATGCCGGTGGTCAGGTATCAAATAAGGGACGAGTATGGTTTGGCGGATCCGGAGCTGTACAAACCCACAAAAAGGGATGACCCGGAGGAGATTCTCGAAGGGGTTGCCATGGCGGGGCTCGTTGGGGTCTTGCGTCAACTGGGTGACCTCGCCGAGTGAGTTTTTCTGGTCAAAATGGATTCTTTTTTGTTGGGTTTGTTTTCTTATTTCGAATTTTGGTGTTTGAAGGCAATTTGGATGGAATTTTGGATTTTGGCGTTGGGAGATGAAAATTGGGGTTCTGGGTTTGCTGGTTTCGGGGGTATTTTGAAATGGGTCGGATTTAGTTTGGGCTCATACGTGTTTTTGTTTTGGTTTGGTTGATGTTTCAATGAGGGGACATGGTTTTTGATCTAATGTCAATCTTTCGGAACCAGTTATATCGCATTCTTGTTTTCCATGTTGGGGTTTCTGTGGGTTTTGAAATTTGGGTCAGCTGAGGATTGAATTCTTGGAAAATCAAAATTTGTATTGTTTGGTGAATTCTATGTAGCTATGGATTTGTTCAATTAAGCAATGAAACACATTTTCCATTGTAATTGACTATGTGGGTCTGTTTCCTGCAAGATTTGTGTTGTTTGTTTATACATGTTTATGCAAATCAGTTTAGGCTTAATCGAAACAAGAATGACTAGCAGGACCTAACTTCATATGTCACTCACACGAATTTATAGGACACTGGCAATGACTCATTCAGGAACTAATAAGTATTTTTGTATGGAACATTCTTCAAAGGATGATAATATGTGAGTTAAAGCCCACAATCTATAAACCATGAAAAGCTTAGTTTCCTTTGTAGAATGTTTATAGGACCCCCGAGGATGTTTTAACATTCAAATTGCATTTTTGTGACTTAGTTGCGAGATGTATGCTAACTTGTATTTGATGATTTTTGTGTGCTGTGGTAGATTTGCTGCGGAAATATTTCATGACTTACATGAAGAAGTTATGACCACTGCTGTTCGAGGGCATGCGTTGATGCTTCGAGTTCAACAACTTGAGGCAGAGTTTCCCTCAATCGAGAAGTCTTTTATGTCTCAGACTAATCCATTACAATTTATTTACAATACAGGTTACATTCTTTTTTGGACTGAATATTTCATTAGAACTGTCTGAACTTCATGTTTTTTAATCTTCGCCTGGCCGCTGGCCAGTTACTTACCTGTTTTATGCCAAGAATATTATAATTTATCGCCTAGTGCCTCTAATGCAATATAATTTAGTTTTTCTTTTGCTACAAGACTCATCTGCACATGCTAAAGAAGTTTTAAGTTGATAATATCCGTCATTCCAACTGCAGAATTGAATGACATAGAGTACTTGCCCATGCAATTATAATTTACGCTTTGAGTCTGAATTCTAGGAACATTTTTTATTTTCGTTATTTAACCACATATGAGGAATTGTTCTGTCGACCGTCCAAAGAAGGACTGGAATACCCTATCCATACTCTTAACTCCAAAAAAAAAAAAAACACACACACACACTAAAGACAAGCATAATGATGACAAAATAAGAAAAAATAACCAAATGTAAACTGTCTCGATAATTATCTATCTCATAATACTAATCTATCTTGCATAAAATTATGTAACGCCCAAAATGGGGGCTTACTGAGTTTGATATCAATTATTATCTCTTCAGAATTAGTTAAATTAGTCACCATGTTTGAAATGAGGTAGCATCGTTTATCCTTGCCTACTGTCAAGCTTTGAGACACAATTATTTTCTTGCAAAATCATGTTACATTGATGAGGTAGCGTACTAAGATCTTGGTTCATCTAATATCTCATGCCATCTAGCAGAATTTCCACTTCACATTTAAAGAATTATAAAAGAACTATATCTGTGTACAGTGCTCATTTCAGAATATTTTCTTTTGCAGGCATAGACTGGCATCCAAATATCCAAACGGATCAAAATCTCATTACCAGAGGGGATTTGCCTAGATTTATTCTGGATTCTTATGAAGAAAGTCGTGGGCCACCTCGGTTATTCATGCTAGACAAGTATGGTCTGCTTTGTTTTCTTGTGTTTTATTTACTTTTGCCATACCAGGTTGTCTCTCACTTGCTTTCTTTTCTTGATACTTTTAGATTTGATGTTGCTGGAGCTGGAGCTTGTTTGAAGAGATACTCTGATCCATCCTTTTTCAAGGTGGACTTAACTGCCTCCAGTAAAATGGAAGTGGAGGTTCAAAGAGAAAAGAAAGTACGCAAAATCAAGGTATGCTAGTTGAAGGAGATAGATAGCATGTAGACTGAGTTGACAGTTTTGTGAAGATTCTTTATAAACCATTTTTCTGATAGCCATGGATGGCAGTGGGTCAGATTTTTTCAGGTAACCCAACCTGAACCAACGTTGTTGGGACAGGCATGGATTTCCTGTGATTTAAACCTTCCTTGGCTTGACCAGACCCAGTACAAATTTGGGGTGGGTTCAGGTTTCATGATCAACCTCCCACTCGTATGTGTATATTACTCATAAAGAATCAGTGTACAAATTGAGATTGGACCAGAATCCACTTGATCCAAGAAACCAAAACAATGAACCTGGAATAGCAACTAGCAAAGTTCCAAAACAAATTTGATGATGAATGTAATTCAATATTTTAGTTCTTTAAAGAGATGGAAGTCTCTGCAACAGACAGTAGTGATCTCCCAAGGCATCAGATACCTGCCCATCCCTCTTCTCTGTTTCAAAAGTAGACAGTGCACTGTTTCAAAAATTGATGATGAATCAGCCTAAGTCGGCATGGGTCTATCCCCTTGAAATGGTGCGGGTTCAGGTTTCTTACACTAAAACATGAGCCAGGCTGGGTCGGGTATGGAGTGATGGGTTCTCGGGTTGGTTTGTGTTCAGGTTTTGATAAACCAGGCCCAAACCTGACCCATTGTGATGCAGGACGGGATATGATGGAGGGGTTTGTGATGATGATTAGGGTTAGGGTTGGAGATATGTTTGAGAAAATAAAATTAAAGAAGATAGATTCTAGGGCATCACACCCAAGAAGGTTAGGGTTTCACACCCTAGGCTTCACACCCACAAAAGTTAGGGTTTCACACCCTCACAAAATCCCATCACAGGATCTCTCAAAAAGAAACTTTTCATTCATTCTCAATCTCTCTCTCTCCGTAGAGATTACAACTTTATTTAATGAGAAAGTGATTTAATCTAGGTCATTGATCATTCTAAAGATCTATGGTCTAGATTGAATCCTACAATAACATAAATTAAATAACAAACAAATTAAGTGATTTAATATAGGTCATTGATCATCCTAAAAATAAATGGTCCAGATAAAATCCTACAATTCTTATTCAAAATAAAATAAAAAAAACTAACTAATCTCTATCCATAGAAGAATAATATTAGATCTCTTGATCTTTCTCATTTGATAGCCTTTAAATGCATTAATTGTGATGTCCCCATCAATTCTCCCCTTGTTTGAGAAAACTCGTCCTCGAGTTTTAAAGAATGATATAACTCGAAGGTCATGAGGTTCTTGTTGCATGTATCTGAAAGGATTCTGCTGGAAAAGTAAAATCTTCCATTGCAGCTTTACACCAAATATTTGTCGGGGAAATATTAAGTCCACCTGTTGTTCTATCACCATATAAATTTCTTTTGGATCGCCGATCTCTATAGCAATTTCCTTGCAAGTTGGTGGTTGTTGTGAAACAGGCATCGAAGGTGGTTGTTGTGAAACAGGCATAGGAGGCTGTTGTTGTGAAACAGGCATAGGAGGCTGTTGTTGTAAAACAGGCATAGGTATCCGATCTTCCACTAAAGAAACATCAACCTTCTCTTGAATTTCATCTTTATGTTGTCTTTCTCGAGGTGCATCTTTTGTTGACGTTGATGATCTCGCATCTGGCAAAGGATAATTTTCTTCTGTATACAAAGCGGGCGTATGGTGCATGATCTCCCTTCATGATCAAATATACATTTCCGAGCTTTTATCCATGGCTGACCCAATATAATAGAATGTTTGGATGATGAAAACATGTCACACCACGCTCCATCAAAATACGAAGGTTTCATAGACCATTCAACAAAAGCAGCTTGATTTTCTACGATAATTTCCCCAGTCTTAGATAACATGTCCACAACCGCTTGAGAAATCATATTCTTCTCAAGACTTTCATCGATAATCAAGGAAGCATTTTTCCCATTAGATAAGCGAATTAGGGTTTTCAGAACGAACATAGAATCAACCATTTTTTTTTTCTTCTTCTTTACTCTTGATGGTATTGCCGATTTGGATGCAAGGGAGGGGCTCACACAGAAACAATAGGGCAGCAACACGAGAAGAATATTGATGGCAGCAACACAAGGGCAGCACGTCAGCAACACAGTAGGAACATAGAGGCTATTAGAGGTCCAGGGCAGCAGCAAAGGGGCTGTTAGAGGTCCAGGGCAGCAGTAAAGGGGCTGTTGGAGGTCCAGGTCAGCAGCAAAAGGGCTTTTTGATGGAGGCCCAGGCAGCAGCCGCAGGGGTTGTTGGATGTCCAGACAGCAGCCGCAGGGGTTGATGGAGGCCCAGGCAGCAGCCACAGGGGTTGTTGGATGTCCAGACAGCACAGCAGGGGTTGATGGAGGCCCAGGCAGCAGCCGCAGGGGCTGTTGTAGGTCCAGGCAGCAGCAGCAGGGGCTGTTGGAGGCTTAGATCTAGGGTTTCACACCCGGAGCCTTGGCTCTGATACCAAAATTGATGCAGGACGGGATACGATGGAGGGGTTTGCGATGATGATTAGGGTTAGGGTTGGAGATATGTGGTTTGAGAAAATAAAATTAAAGAAGATAGATTCTTGGGCATCACACCCAAGAAGGTTAGGGTTTCACACCCTAGGGCTTCACACCCACAAAAGTTAGGGTTTCACACCCTCACAAAATCCCATCACAGGATCTCTGAAAAAGAAACTTTTCATTCATTCTCAATCTCTCTCTCTCTCCGTAGAGATTACAACTTTATTTAGTGAGAAAGTGATTTAATCTAGGCCATTGATCATTCTAAAGATCTATGATCTAGATTGAATCCTACAATAACATAAATTAAATAACAAACAAATTAAGTGATTTAATATGGGCCATTGATCATCCTAAAAATCAATGGTCAGATAAAATCCTACAATTCTTATTCAAAATAAAATAAAAAAAACTAACTAATCTCTATCCATAGAAGAATAATATTAGATCTCTTGATCTTTCTCCTTTGATAGCCTTTAGATGCATTGTGATGTCTCCATCACATTGCCAGCTCTACTGGCAGCTAGTTCTAAAATATGTTGGCATTATTCCTATATTGAAAATTTCTTTCGTTGTATAGATCATCAAATAAACAAATGCAAGTAAAATGATTTTGTTTTGAACCACACCAAGCATTTTATGTTGGTCATTTTTTTTTCCTGAGATAAGTTTCTAATGTAATCTACTAATCTTTAATAATATGATCAACAATTCTTCTAGAGGCCATTTGAAGTACTATCTTTACAGACAGAAAATCAAGTCCGTCCATTAGATAATGAAAGACTGGAAACTTTGAAGATGAGTTTTAACATTCTCACATCACCAGAGGATGATTGTCTGCTACTCAGAAAATCAACATACTCCCAATTATCTTTCAGTTATCCATCATCTGTCGATGTTGAATCAATAAGAAATTTTTGTTAGAATTTAGAAATATCATGATCATTTACTCTACCAATTTATTGGCCCAACTAAAAGTTGAGGGTTCAATCCCACTGTTTTTTTAATGAACTCGTGCTTCAATGATCTGACAACTGATCCATTTTGTTGTAGAACCTTCCATTGTCCCAGTGTAATCCATCGCCCATTGCTCAATTAAAAAACAAATGCTGCACCTCATTTTTTGTCATGCTTTTTTATCACATCCTTTGTGTTGATTTGCACCTTATATGGATAGGGAACAAATTCTGGTGCAAATTAGGACCTTTTAATCAGGGAGCGTGTTTGGTGTAGAATCATTCTTTGCTAAAATAGGGTACTTCCTGGACTCCAAAATTTAAGGTGGTGGAGTGGTTTGGAGGCTGAGTTACATGTTCTTAAGTTGTGGGACTCCACTCTAAAGCTTTTAGAGTGGAATGAGTGGCTATAATTACACCCCTTTGCCTAGATTTGTTCTTTTGGAATGAAATATCAGCATGCTTATTTTCTTGCTTAATAGAACCAAGAAATCAAGCTATGTAAGCTTATTCAGGATCCTTTTTTTTCTTTGCAGAAGAGAGGAGCACGTTTGAGGAATGGTGAAACACCAGACACATTATCTATTCCCCTTGCCACATCCAAGTAAGTACTTTCATACTAGCTGGTGTGGCACTAACTTGATTTTTTCTGTTGCTATTAATGTACAACTCAGGTATTTGGTTTCGACTATTACTCCTTTCAAGTTTCAAGTGCATTCTAAACTTTCATTGATCTTTAAAGAGGGACCCTTCCAGCTCCTCTCAAGTTGTCTACCATCCTGGCTTGAACAACTTGAGAAACACTTGCTTTATTGAAGGACTCATCTTTAACTTAGATATCATAGTGATAGTCCTATGAAATGTTTTAAAAGGGGGAAGTCCAAATCCAATCTATGCAATCTTGCAATTACAGCAAAACCATGCCCTTCAATTTACTACTGCTTTCATGTATAACTGTAGAAATGCATAAGGTGCCTGAGGGAATTAACTCTGTTATGCTCCTCTGATAAACGCAGATCACTTCAAGTGGGACCTAGCGATCGTAACCAGGTTCCTGAGAGCCTCTCTATAAATCACGTGAGGTTGAAGAAAAAACATTTGAATGGCCTTCCTTCTAATTTTAGAAAAGGGAAGAGTTATATGGAGCGTATTCTTGATGTTCATGTACCTGATAAAAAAAATGCACATGAAAAATCCAATGGTGATGCCCAGTTGAATCTAACAATGGGTGAATCAAATGAATCTGTTTCTCATATTCATGCGAATGGTTCTGGTGATTCCTCAAGAAGTTTGTTGCAGCTGCTGAGAGAGACAACTCCGAGCCAGTCGCCTGATAAAATGGATATGGTAGAACCATCCAATAAAAAAATGGAAGACAACATTGTTGTGAATGGAGTTACAGACTCCTTGCCAAAATCCATAAATGTGGTGAAAGCTGAAGAAGCTGGTTTTCATGTGGATCAAAAGGATTCATTGGTTGATAATTGCAGTGTTGATGGGTACAGGTCTGATGGTGTTAGTGACTTGGACATGTATTTGGATGCACTTACCACTATGGAGTCAGAAATGGAGTCAGATTCGGAGAGGAGGCATAAACCTGATCTTGTCTCAATTAACACCGGGACTCTAGGGATGGATTCTGATGTGCATGAAAAAGATCATGGCATGCGGACTGAATATTTCAATACCGTTAAGAATGGAAGATCCAGTCATTCAAATTCTGGCAGTTTAAGCCACTCAAACAGCGAAAAGCCATCTGAAGGGAATGGGGTTGCATCCCTTTCTGGGAATGTTGACATTATGGATTATGTCAAGTTGGATAATAGATCTGCTGAGGATGACTCACCTGATGTAGGTGGTGCGGTAGAAGCTGGAACACATATACAGTCTGCAGGTGAAATCCATAATTCACATTCTGAAAAGGCCTCAAGTAATGGTGATGTTATAGTCCCTATTACAGTCTCTGATATTGCAGTGCCTGGGTCTGAAACTGAAGAAGCATTATCCAGTTCTTGTATTATTGATGGCCTCACCTATTTATCTGCTCAAAGAAATCTGAATGAAATTTTGCCTGCCAGACCTGATACAAGCACAATCTCTACGGATCATATTGATTCGAGAAGCACAGCATCATCTTTGAATCACGGAACTGAAGTAGGCAAAGATTTGGATGATGATCTGATAGACAGACCTGAAACCTCTGTTGAAGATGCCCAGACTCCAATTCCAGGTATTCTTGAAGAATCTCCTTCTGGGACAGTGGCTGACAGCCTTATCAAATCTCCTTCCAGTTCTACACAGGATTCTCTGGGTGATGGGGACCCATACCTCAGAATGGGAGATAATGTTGTTCCCACAGTAAATGTCGAAGGCTTTACTTTTTCTGAGAGCTCATCTCATGAAGCCATGGACAACAGTTCTGCTGGTCCTCAAAATGTGATTGATAGTTGTTTGGATCTGACTTCAAGTGCAAGATGTGACCTTGCATTTGAAGATATGGCCTCACACACTGTTGAAATTTCTTCTGCATCTCAAGATATGATGGGAAAAGAGCATCTCAACAACTCTGTAGCACAGGAACCTGGAGCATTTTTGGATGTTGCTTCAACATCAGAATGTTCTTCTGCTCGTTCTCTTCATGGTGATATGATTGAGATGTGCTCCTCTAAATGCTTTGTTGCAGAAACAGAAAATGCTAGCCTGGCTGGTGAAGACTTAACAAAACTGATATCTGAAGATGAAGTTGAAGCAGAGGAGTGCTCCTCCAATTGCTTTGTTGCAGAAACAGAAAATGCTAGCCTGGCTGGTGAAGACTTAACAAAACTGATATCTGAAGATGAAGTTGAAGCAGAGGATATTATTTCAACTGGTGAAGATTTATTGAAACTAAAACCTAGAACTGATCTTCATACATTGGAGGATGTCAGTGAACCAACATCACCTGTTCTGCTTGTCGAGTCAGAAGACTCTAATGTAGCGTCTCAAGTTTCCAATACCATGGATCCAGTTCTAGGGCTGGATATCATCTCTGGCAATGATCAAGATTCCAAAGACATGGAGCAATCAGGGTTCATCACTTCAGAATCTGAACAGAAAGCAGTGGACGAGATTGCAGTAGTTGGTGAACCTGACTGTAATGTTGATGATGAGGCAGTGCTCCTTGGTGTTCATAGAAACTCTTTTCACACAGCAGAAAATTTTGATTTTCCGGATGCCATTGGGCAGCCAGTTGAGCTTCATACACAATCCATTGATTCATCAACCCCCACTGTTGGCATGAAAGCTGAATGCAGCACTGATGATCCTGACTTGATCGAATGTAAAGAATCATCCACAATTCATGAAATCTCGCAAGAAGAGTGGTTATTCAGCGATGCACTTCCAGAACTACCTGCAGCTGAATTTGCGGAGGCAACTAGTCCAAAGGTTCTTGAACCAAATGCTGGCCTTCCCATAGAGGAAGTAGGTCATTCGGTTGTCAACTCTACAAATCTAAACTCAGAGCAATGCATTCCTGATCCTCCACAAAATACTGGTTCTGATTTTCACATTTCTAGTGAAAACCAATGTTTGTCACAACCAACACTTTCCCCCAAAAACCATCATCATGAGAGTGAAAAAGAAGTGGTACCTTCATTAATCAGTTTCAATCCAGAACCCACTGCTCCATTTCAAGAAGACATTGCATCAGGAGTTGTACATGAACCTGATAGCAGGGAAGAGAAGGATCTTGAGCCTCCTCGACCTGAAAATCTTCCGCTTCGGGAACAAAGTATCCTGCTTAATCCCGAAGATGAGTTCTTGAGGGTTTTGACAGAATATAAATCACCTCCATGTTCTGATGAGCTTGGTGTTTCTCTATTGACATCAGCCACTTCTACCCAACCAGATCCAGAACTCGCCATTATACCCTTGGAGTCATCAATTCCATCAGATTCTAGCCCCAAAGCAGTCCAAATATTTGAGTCCTCACCACACGTTCCCTTGTTGGCACTTCCAGCTCCTGTTGATCAACAAACCAACAATGATGCCATGCCTCCACTTCCACCCCTTCCTCCTCTACAATGGAGGATGGGAAAGCAACGGCAAAGGCTGCTAGATTTTGGAGGAGACCCAGCTCAAAATCCAAATCCTTTTCTGTCTCTGCCCGCTCCTGAATTGCTACCAACAATGACAATGGATCCATTTGTGCCACAGCCACAGCCAATTTTAGAAGACAAGGTCTTAGCCATAGAATGGGTGACGGATCAGCAGCTTAACCCATTTGCTTTACCAACCGGAGAAGAGAAGACACAACATGAGATCTTCGGTTTAGAGGGGGCAACGCAGCAGCCATTGTTGGTTGTTGACAATGAAATGATGCAGGAATCAGACCCGTTTTCACTAACGCAGACTTCTTCTGAGTCTGTAATTTCAAAAGAACTGGTGTGGCTGCAGAACCCATTTGTAGAAAATGAGAAGCCCATAAATGGATCTGTAAGTTCAGAAGGAGAAATAATACACACTCCGAATCCATTTGCGCCCATGCAGACTGTTGAGGATGGAAAGCCTTTGCCTGTGTCTCCAAGCTTACAAGTTGTACAGCTGCAGAACCCGTTTTCTTTGCAGGATGATAACCATGCTATGCCTCAACATGGGTCTTTAAGTTCTACCGAAATGATCCCATCGCAGAATCCTCATGTGCCTCTTTTGGCCGTCAAGGATGAAAAACCTCCACAAGAGTCACTATGCTCAAGAGAAACAGAGCAACCCATAAAACCCATTGATCCATTACTTAGCACAGAAAATGGGGACCAACAAAATGGTAATCCACCATTACAGGGAGAAATGGTGTCACTGTCTCTAAACTCATCCATTCCTGCATCTGTTGGTGAAGACTTTGAATTAAAACGTGGTCACCGTATAGATAATATTATGCCTATTGTACCATTATATGGTGAAACTGCGCAAAGCTTGATTGACATGGAGCCTTCGCCAGACATGGAAAATGTACAGCCGAATGGCAGGTCACGTTCTCTTCTTCATCGACCTAGAACTCCTTTGATCGAGGAGGTTGCATCTCATGATAAAAGCATGGTAACTAACTTTTATTTTCTTGTATGATTCTTTTATGTTCAATTCATCATTTGCCAGGATAATTACCAAGCCATGTTTTAATAGTTCTGACTTGTTAATCAATATTTCTCAGTTGAGGAAAGTATCAGAAATGGTTCGACCTGTGGGAGTAGAAAAGGCAGATGAGAGGGACTCACTTCTTGAACAAATAAGAGCAAAGGTAGAATTAAAATACCTCATGTTACTGCCTTAAATATACCACTTCTTTTCTATGCAAAACTCTCTTGTATTCTTGATTAATTTGTCATGTCTTGCTCAGTCCTTCAACTTGAAACCTGCGGTTGTGACGAAGCCAACCATCCAGGGTTCTACAACCAACTTAAAAGTCGCTGCTATTTTGGAGAAAGCAAATGCGATTCGCCAGGTTTATTCCTGTTTTGGTTGATTATTTTTGCCTAAACTGCTTCTGTTCTAGTAAAGAAAATATCTTATGGTCATAAACTTGATTGATACAAAGACAATGTCATAATCACAACACGTGAACTTGCCTTTTGTTCTGCTGATTGTCAGCCTTTGCCGGTTTCCAGTTAATTTTGCTGAGTTTTTGGTCACTGAAACAGGCATTCGCTGGGAGTGATGAAGATGATGAGGACAATTGGAGTGATTCTTGAAGTAGAATATATTCAATCCTCTCCTCTTTTTATGGGATGTAAATGTGCAAATCTATCAACAACTGCATTTGCCCAAAAAGTTATATATATGCAAAACGACTGAGGCGAAAAGTGGCTCCAGTCGGCTGTCCCTGCTCTGTGTACCAAATGATCACAAATATAATGTATAATAGCCTTTTTTTTCTTTCTTATCGTTCTTTGTATTCTTTTTGTTGTTCTCATGAAATGTATCTGAAAGCAATCTTTTTGTTCTTTTTAATATACCCATGAAAAGTTTCAGTTGGACTCAAGTGAAAGCATCCACCTGTGCTGGCACTGTGTAAATGTACATGCAATTATTGAAAGTTGATGTTGCATTGTGATTGCCATATAAGCTTGTATATGGTTTTTCTTTGGTCTCTCTTTTTTTTATTTATTATTTTTTAGGATAATGTAGTCAATGTCTAGAGGCTGCAGAGTCGGTGGATAGAAAAGACTTCTACCCGAACCGAGCAATGCAATTCCCGTCACTCAATGATTCGTTGACCAGAACAGTTCTGAACCCACTCAAATAGGTGTCCCAATCTTTTATGCTCTGTGACGCCAATTCCTAGAGATTCTTAAAATAGAATGTCGATCTGTTGAACGCAACATCATTGGTCAGTATGATCAAGAGCCATACCGAACCTGACTTGCTTCTGTCATCATGAGTTTTCATACGCCGCGCGCCCGCGCCGCCTCCCAAAGACCCTGCAATGACTAAAGTACATGCCTTTTCTTCAGTCTCTTTGCAACCTAGTTTAGATTACTAATAAGAACATGATTACTAACTATTACTAACAAGAACATTTGGGATGCAAATATAAACCAAAATTTGAAAGAAAGAAAAAAACAAATTGGTGTGGGGTTTACATAAGGAAAATGAAACGAGTGAAATGCTATTAAGGTGCAAAGTGGTTGATACATAAGAAAATGATGAGATTGGCCTTTTTTTGTGGGCAGCTCTACCCCACCATGCAACAAAAAAAATTAAAAAAAAAATTAATTTGGTTTTGTAATCCACTATCCCACCTCCCCTCCCCACCAACCGAAAAATTTAGAAAGACCATCCCCACCACTTGAAATCACTAAGGTGAGGATAATCGATGCATGTGTTCTGGAAGTCGTTCAACAACCCTGAAGTCGAATAGATGTACTGGCAGACGACAACATGTCAATCAACTTGGGGGGCTATGGGCGACAGGAGGCCCGTCGAACAAACCATTAGGCAGCATGTGTTATGGATGGAGTTCAACAGTTCTACTGTCGAACATATGTATTGGAGGACAACAACATGTCAGTCGACTTGAGGGATTTATGGCGACGGAAGACCCGTCGAACATTTACAGTATAGTGATCTATGACTTTAACTGTGAACATTCAAAATGTTTTAAACCATTTATACTAACTATGCTTACCAATTCATTCATTCATTCAAACATGAACATTCAACATATTTTAAACCATTCACACTTTGTTAGTCTTGAATTTAGTCTTCACTTCAATAAAAAAAAATATAAGCATTGATTGATACATGGGTTGATAAACACAAGAAAAACAAGATAATTATTCTAAAATCATCCGTGCCGATCGTGTCTTTGCTTCAAACGTTGTTTTGTTATTTCTGAGGGCTTAACATCAGTTCATTTTGTGTTAACGGACACAACCACCTGTCATGAGCTTATAATTGAATATGAGCATGAATAAGATAGTTAAAAGATTTTGATATTAAAATAAAGAGCAATAAATTTATGCTATGAAAATAATTTTAAATTGAAATTTAAACCCCGGTTCCCTTCATGGTCGATCTCTATCCATAACACAGATTGTCTAAAGATTTGTTCGACGGGCCTTCCGTTGCCCATGACCCCCAGGTCGACTAACCTGTTGTCGTCCGCCAGTACATCTATTCGACTTCAGGGTTGTCGAACGACTTCTAGAACACATGCATCAATTATTATCACCTTAGTGATTTCAGGTGGTGGGGATGACTTTTCTAAATTTTTCGGTTGGTGGAGATGGGAGGTGGGAATAGTGGATTACAAAATCAAATAAATTTTTTTTTAATTTTTTCTGTTTGGGGGGGGGGGGGACAACATCTTGCATGGTGGGAGTTAGGGGTGGTAAACGAGCCGAACGAGCCGAACTTTGACATGTTCAAGTTCGACTCATTTATAAACGAGTCGAGCCGAGCCAAGCTCCCGAGCCTCAACGAGCCTAGCGTTCTTATTCATTTTAGGGTTATTAGGGATTGAAAATAAATTTTAGCCTAAATAAACCAAGTTCATTAGCCTAAACGAGCATAACTTTATATTAATTTAATGTTATGATTTTATAAAGGAGTTTAGTTAAGCTTCAACTAAGTTTTTATAACAATAACGAGTCGAGTTTGAACATAAAATGAAACTCGATCCAGTTCCCGAGCCTAACTGAGCTTTAAAAATTGTTCAAGCTCGTTCATTTGTCTAATTGAACGAGCCTGAACGAGCTCAAATCGAGTCGAGCCGGAGCCAAGCCCGAGCGGCTTGGTTCGTTTACCAGCGCTAGTTGGGGTAGAGCTTCCCTTTTTTGTTTCTTTATTTGGGATGGTTTTTTAATATAAAATTATTTATTTGATGAGTTCGTCGTAGGGGTGCAACTTGGGCGGGTTGAACCCGACCCAACCCGACCCAACCCGGCTCATGGGCGGGTTTGGGTTGGGGTTTTTTCCTGTTGGGTTCAATTAACCCGAACCTAGTTCGGGTCGGGTTCGGGTTGAGGGGTCGGGTTAGGCGGGCTCAACCCGAACCCGAAAGTCATGTGCATGTTAAGGATATGTTTTAAATGTTATGCCATAACAACAAACCCAAACTATGGAAATCAAACCATACGAGTCCATCTCACTAACCCGTTCTCTTTTCACAAATCACTCTCTCTCTTCCTTTTTTTAGCCGCCGCACTCTTCCTCTCTTTTCACCAAACACAAATCCCTCGCCAACTCGCCTCCTCGAGCCTCAACGAGCAATGTTCTAGCGTTCTTATGATCAATGGGAGTTTGATTAGTTGTTTTTATTATGATTCTTATTTGCTTGTTTTGGATTTACATTGAGGGATCTGAAAATCCTACTAATTTTAGAAAACAACAAACCTAAGTAAATAAACCAAGTTCATCGTGGGTTGGGTTTGGACAGCCTCAACCCGACCCAACCCGCCCGAGTTGCACCCCTAGTTCGTCGTCTGAATTTCTCCAAATCCAGCAATGAAAGTGAGGTGGATTTTGCAATAAAGTCCCTCACATGTTGAGACTTACAAATAGACCCTTCCTTGCCTCTCCTCTGTATCTCTCGAAATTTTCAATGGGGAAGTCTCTCCTTTCCCCGGCGACGAAACTCCACGCGATCGCCCGCTCCGCCTCGTTGAGGACACGCTCGTCGAGACCCGCGAGACCCGCCTCGGAAATCGTGCTCCGCCGCCCCGACGCGCCGGCTGGGGCGACGACGGGGAGGAGGGGTGGGGAACGGCGGATGGAGGGCGCCGCGGTGGAGGAGGGGAGGCGGATGCCGCTGGCGGAGGTGGTGGAGGACTGCGTGAAGAGGTGGTTCAAGGACACGCTGAGGGAGGCGAAGGCGGGGGACTTGGCGATGCAGGTGCTCGTCGGGCAGATGTACATGAACGGGTACGGGGTGCCCAAGAACCCGCAGAAGGTAAAAGATTTGATCTTTTTTGTTTTTTAGGGTTTCGTTTGATGTTGTTTTTGTTGGGTTTTAGAGGGTTTAGGGTTTGCTGGGATTTTATTGGGGATTGATTGTCTGCGTGTGCGCGCGCTCAAATTTTCGAATTGGTTTGTGTGGTTAAAGTAGATATCCATTATTTTATATGTATCGTTTGATTTGTGTTTTCTGCGCAAGTTGAATTGTCGTGATTGTCTTTGTTTTGTTTGATTTTAAGTGGTTAATGTTATTGTTAGATTGTGTCTGTTACTCTGTGTTTGGGTTTTCTTCATTGGGGTTTTAAGTAGATATTTATTCTTTTGTATGTTATTATTGTTAATTTGCATTGGATCTGCTTGTCTTGGGTTTTATTAATTTTTTAGGTTTTTTAGAGTTGTGATTTCTCTCCTAACCTTTGATTGCTGATAAGGATTGTGTTTTGCATTGTCTATTGGCTTGTCAACGTATATAATTTGGTTGTTTCTATTCGATGAGTTTTCTGAGATCTAATTAAAGCTTGTTGGTTGGTTGATTTGTTCTCTTGAGTCTTTATCTTGATTTTTATATCATTGTCAAAGTCTTCTTGTTAGGTTGGATGAATGCCGCATTGGATCTGTTGATAGCATATTATTATTGTTATTGTTTATGTAATTGAGAGGTTTTGGTTGGGGGTAATAAGAACCTGGTTTTCTATACTTCATTGGATGTTGGTTGGCACCACGAATGGCCATTTGATTATTCAAGAGCAGATGGTTGCACAATACAAGGGGTAGGAAAAATGATTAATTAGGATCATTTGGCTGTAGGAAACTGACCTTAGCAATTATGTATTTTAAGCTCATACAATTGGAGCGGTTCTATGATTTTATAGACCCGGATAACAACAAATATGAGGGGAAAAAATCACATGTAGTATAGGGTCTGCCTAAGAGAAAACTAAGATGAGTGCAAGAGGTGCTTAAAGTTTATGTAAGATGTGTTTCTGAAAAGAATAAATTCATAGTCAGTATAATTGGCAGTGCTAAGAGCTTTTGTTGCTATGGCTGTTGGAATATATCTGGGATTCTTAGGGATGCACCAAGTATGATATATTAACTATACAACTTTGAACTTATATAGTGTTGCAATTCAAGAGAAGCCTAAAGTTTTATTCTTCAAAAGGGAATTTATGGTTGTCCTGTGTCTGTTGCTGCCATGGAATCTTATTTTAATGGTTGACAATAGAATTGGCAACAGTGGAGTCTTGGGTTCACTCCCTAACCTTATAAATAAGTCAAATAGTAGGTTGCAACAGTGAAGTTCTTATTTTCTCTGTTGATTAGACATTGCTGTGAGATTTGAAGAACAAGTGTTTTTGCTTTTCCTTTTTACGCTTCTCGTCCAGTTTTAATATTTCCTTTAAATATGTTTTCTTTTGTTTAGGCAGAATTTGGTTTTTGGCTAGCCACGTTTGGCTTTATAAGTTTTGGGTTTTCAAATTTGATTCATAGGGGAAGGCTTGGATCAGAAAAGCTTCAAAGTTTCGTCCGGCTGCTTGGAAAGTCTATGATAAGCCTCCAGGTGGATCACCATTGTCGCCCTTTGACCAAATTTCCTTTATGGTTTAATCCTTCTGGATATCTTATTGTTTTTTTTTCCCCAGGATATACTGCTAGTGAATCTGATTCTGATGACATGAGAGGTGATTTGAAGTGAAAAACTGAAAGTGGTTCAGTTGTGGCAAAGTTGACAAAGTGAGTTTCAGATCTTTAAATGTTGGTCGGCCTCCGTTGTTGAGTAGATGTACAAATGTTTTTTTTATTAGCATACTGATGGATAATTTCAATTTTCCAGTTATCTTTGAGTTTCAGATCTGTAAATGTTGGTCGGCCTCCGTTGTTGAGTAGATGTACAAATATTTTTTGATTAGCATACTGATGGATAATTTCAATTTTCCAGTTATCTTTTTTTCTCCATGTGTTAGCAAGTATTTACAATGTGTTCCTTTCATATTAAATGTGATGTTGTTGCCTGATGAACACATTTTGCCACTGTCTTTTAATCATGTATATGCAATTTTTTCCTCACCCATATTACTAGCTTTTAGGTTTTATTTTGTTCTAAATGACAACATATCTAAATAACAAAAAAACAAAATGACCATCATTGTGATCACCATCTAAGAATTTTTACAAACAATTTGTGGTCCTGATGCCTTTGTTCCCCAATTTATCCTGCTATATCTGGCATTGCCACACATATCTGAACCACCTTAACTTGTTCTTTCATACCACGACACCGTATTTTATCATTGGTGCCATTCCCAAGCTCTCTGAAAACTCTAATATAAACTTTTTGTTTCAAGTTTTGCAATACACACGCATCTTAGTTTTCAGTCAGCCAAATATATGTCATCTGATTGCCCAACACATTAAGCCCTTACAAATTATTAAAACCGATAGCGCAAACTCATCGAAAATCACATAAACTAGAAGGAAACCATTTACTGCCAGAAAGAAGATTAGTAATTAGGTTTTCATATAGCCAGAACAAATGTTTGGGACCCTTATGATAAATAGACATTTATGCTGTTGTTACTTGTCTTATCAGATCTCTTCGCCGCCAGGTCCTCAACTATACCAATCTTATATCTTTTCTTTTCTTTTTCATGGTGGAAGGTTTTAAAATGACCCTTGTTGATATGCATAAGTCCTGGTGGATGCACAAGTTGTCTGGCTCCAGACCTCCAGGTGTACCAAGAAGATATCATAGTGATAACCAGATCAAATCAGCACTTGTTTCCTTGTTATTGGTCACCCAGGAACGTCCATGTGGATGTGTTTCACTGGTTTCTTGAGTAAGAATTTTTGCTCATCATAGTTTCTGAGGTTTGTTTAGCATTTCCACTCTGATTGTTGGGTGCATGTAGAAAGATATTGCAGGAAATAAATGGCATTCATTTTTCTAGTGGAGTATTTCACAGAGAATTTTCAACGATGAATTACTGATATTTTGATTTTTTTTAAATTAATTTTTAGGTGATTAAGGTCACTGAGTATTCAGGTTCACTCATCAGCAGTGGATTACCCAAGTTTTCTTGATTTGTTATAATGATCAACTGGATTAAAAAAAACTCATGATTTTTATTTCATTTATGTGATGGTTGAAATTGAAACAAAATATATGGTCAATTCATTTGGGCTTAGTAATCACTGTTGTAGATTATTGTTTTCATTTTGATTTGGTTAGTTGCATCAAATAAGAAGCTTTGAAGTATTGCTTTTCAATCGTGAATAGCAACATTGGAGAGACATTTTTGTAGTGTTTTAAAAACCCAGCAGTTCATTTAACGGGTTAAAGAACGAATTATAGTATTATAATGATATAATAAATATATTAATAATTATTATCACATTAATAAATTTATAAAAATATGAAATATTTTAGAAAATCTTTGCATAATTATCAAGGCTTAATTTTAATACCTTTTTAGCTTTTATTTAACATTATTATAACATAATTTTATTATGGGTTTTTTATTTTTAAGTCCCTATAAACCATAAGATTTAGTGATCGATCTTTCAATTCTTGGTATTTTGGTTTTAATCCTCAGATTTATAGGATTTGTTCCTTTTTAGTTAGGGCTGGTAAACGAACCAAGCCGTTCGGGCTCGGTTCGTGCTCGGTTCAGTTTAAGCTCGTTCAGGCTCGTTCATTTAGATAAATGAGCGAGCTTGAACAAGTTTAAAAGCTCGGTTAGGCTCGGGACCTAGACGTGTTTCATTTTATGTTCAAATTTGACTCGTTTTTGTTATTAAAACTTAGTTGAAGCTTGACTAAACTCCTTTATAAAATCAGAACATTAAATTAATATAAAGTTATGCTCGTTTAAGCTCATGAACTTGATTTATTTAGGCTAAAATTTTGTTTTTAATCCCTAAAAACCCTAAATGAAGAAGAATGCTAGGCTCGTTGAGGCTCGTGAACTCGGCTCGGCTCGACTCAGCTCGACTCGTTTATAAACGAGCCGAGCTTGAACACGTCAAAGCTCGGCTTTACCACCCCTATTTTTAGTCCATCGGAGGGACCTATCCCTAAATTATTTTGTTTTCTTTTTAATCACTGAGAGGGACTAAAAGAACCTTAAAGTCCATGTAACCTCCTGAAAACATTTATGTAAATCCAAATAACTTTTTAAGTTAAACTTCTGTTAACAAATGAGGAATATTTTACGAATATTCTGTTTGGTTAACCCTAATTAAAAACACGATATTCTAAAATCCCCTTACAATTTATTAAAAATGCTAAAAATCATATGTAAATGATAATTTTACCTCTTCTAAGAGATTATAAAACATTATCTTGAGGGGTAAAATCGTTATTACAAAAAAAATTCACATAACACATTGCATATGATTTTTGGTATTTTGTGTTTTCAGTAAGAGTTAATTAAACAAAATATACGCAAAATATTTCTCATTTGTCAACAGAATTTAACTCAGGGGTTTATTTAGATTTAAATAGGTGTTTTCATGGGGGCTTATATAGACTTTAAAAAAAGTTGGGGGTTATATGGATTTTTGGTAGTTTACATGGGGTTATATGGATTTTTCCCTAAAAAGAATCCATCCAAATAATGACAAGAACCAAATAGAATTTAAATTTCATATTCTACATAAAATATTAATTTCAATTTACTTATCATTATATGAATTTTTTCACAAATGAATAATATTATATATGTTTGTAAATTGGGCAGAATTAAAGTACAAAACACTTGACGTTTTCACAAGCAACTGCGCTATTTATATTCTACATCAAGATAGGATAAAGCAATAAAGCATTAAAGCTTGGTATCATATCAAATTCATGACCTCTGTTCTTATCCACCTGTTGTCTGATGACCCCAATTTTGTTTACTTTATAACCATTCATGATTCAAGACTTTATTATGTATATCATGCTTATGTGGTGGCCTTACCAATTCAAGTAGAGAAGCAATAACATCATTCTTTTCTTTATCTGAAAATGAAGTACAATTCAGATCATTAATATGACTTACTAGTTATAAAAACATAGAATTTTTTTTTTGCCTGACATTAGTATTTCTGAAATTTTTTAGGTGCTCTGTTGTGATTGTTTGGTGCATAAGTTATAGCAGGAAATAAATCACACAATTGAATAGATTCATAGAAATGTTATGTTTGTCACAGATAAGTTAACAGTATATAGTAAAGATACATCACTCTCAACTATTGCAAGTGAACATGCCATCTGAAGAACCTGAACAGTAATAAATTACCTCATCTATGCCATAGAATTCACATTTATGGTCTCCATTGTTTACTAATTTAATTTCCACGTCGGTGGTCCTTCCTCCACTCCCATGGCTCTTCAGGGTTTGATGAAGCCCACAACCCGACCCGTCGTGCTCTTGCTTCTTTCTCCCACTAAATCAGATGAAAATGCACAAAGTCTTGTTCATACAACTATATGCTTTGAAAAAAAATTTGAAGGACATGGTAGAGGAAACAAGAATTTCACCAATGCAAGCTGTGGGCGTTTATCGTAAGCTGCGTAATGCCAAGCAAATCCTTTCTTCAGCATCATCTCCTGTGAAAGTTTAGCAATGTTAGTAAGAATAAATGAAGCTATTGTTTGTGTGAGTGAAGTCTGTACCTGCACAAAAATATTATTGCAATAGATGTCTCCAACACTTCTCCCGTATCGATCCTCTCCATACACTTGAACTCTCAATTTTTTCCCTTGAACCAACTTGATCAATTCGTCCTTGGCCTCCTTCCCATATGGCATCTTACTCTCTGGTGCATCAATTCCCCTGTCAATGAAAAAAAAACTATCAATAACAACATCACCAACATCAAAAAGAAGGAATTAGTGAAGCATGCCTTAGCCTGATTCGATATTTTCGGGCCAAAATTTCTTCATTGTTTGCACCATTTATGACCCTGCAAAGATTGAAGCGATGCGAGGTGAATATTTGCGTATTTGGATTACAGGACATGCTTCGAAGATAAAACTACCAGTATCCGGCATCTGCTATTCTCTTATGAAGGGCATCAGCCTTTGTATAGTTCCTCACAGTTCGCGCTTTGGATCTCTCTATGGCCGCCTCGTGCACCTCTCTGGGCACATTAGCTGACTCCCTCGGATCCGAAACGTCAACATAAACAGTTATAGTATCTCCATCTGCAACAGCCTTCACATCCACCTAGTACTCAACCAGCACCCATATCAATCAACAATGATATCTTCAATTCATGACAATCATCAATTCTACAAGCAAAGGAGCATCTCACGGGGAGTGTCTCGAATTCGAACTTCACTCCATGAGGCCATGCAGATGGAGCACCAGAGACTTCAAGCTCCACGAGCGAAGCCGGTGAAGGGAGACCATAAAATGCCAAGAGTCCCTACAATAACCATAACCCAATTATACTTTCTAAATGAAATGCATAACAACACTAATGGACAGTTCGGTAACACTTCTCACTCTCAATGGCCTCTGGACATTTCTACACCGTGGGCGATCGTCCATTCTTTCCTTCTCCCTTCTCCTTCTATTCTATTTCACTTATGTTTAATGTTTGCTCACTCCTTTTCTCTAACCCCCAATTCAGACATGTATTATTTCAATTTTGAATTGAAATGAAGATTCCCACAGTTCTCTAAATAAAAAAAATGGTGCCTAGACATGGATCTATCATAATATTCCCATGGAAGAATGAAAAAAAAAAAGAATTCTACTTCTGGATCAGGATTACCAAGTTGACTCTAATTTTTAGTTTTTACAATTTCAACTAATGATTTTGTAGGTTGGAGCATAATTTATGTTCAAATTCATAGTGAATCCACACAAAAAATGTGTTACCTCAACATCAGCTTTTTGATGGTTCTTCAAGGTCTGGATCACAAGCCTGGCAGCCTCTTCAGGTGTTCTTGGTGGTGGGTTGGCTTCCTTCCAAGCCACCAATATCTTTCTATACCTAAACCCACACACATAAATTATTCACCATCACTTTCAAATTTCAATCCAATAATTCAATAACCACAGGAAATCAAAATCACCAGTTAGCCTGAGCTTTCTTCGACGAGACGACGTGCCGGTCGAGCCCCTCCGGCACCTTCAACAAAAGCAAAAAAAACCAAAATTTAACAAAAACCCAATTCAAAGAAAGCAACTTTGAGACCCAAAACGAAATGGGTCAGCCAAAATTTGAAGAACCCAATGTTGGTGGTGGACCTGGGAGGTGATCTCGAAGTGGAAGAGGTCGCGGGCGAGGGCGGAGACGCCACGGTGGAGGTGGTGACGCCGTGGGGACCGAGGTCGTCATGGGTGGTGCTTGGCTTGCAACACTCGGCCCACAGGCATCTCAATGCATTCCCCATTTTTTAAGGACTGATTAGTTGAAGAGGGGAAGGAAGGGTTGCTTTGCTTGGTTTGTAGTGGCTTTTAGATATTTTTTTTTGGGGGGGGGGGGGGGGGGGGGGGTGACTTTGGGAAGGGGGGAGAGAGGAGGGGCCAATTAGAAAAAAGGGTAACACATGACTTCATGTGATTGGAGGGAGTGGCAGGTTTGATGTGAAATTGGAAGTTCATATTTTTGGGGATTGGTGAGATTCAAGAATAATTTTGTTGGGCAGGGCAATAATTGGCACTGGGAGAAGGTTTTTTTTTTAGTTTTGAAAAAAAATCAGCTGCGTTAAATCCGGACGTCCCTCACATAGTTACACGTGGTGATTTCACCACCCCTATTCCCTTCACACTTTACACCTCCTCTTCAAAAAAAATTGCAGAAAAAGCAGTCAGTCATCAGTCATGGCAATGTTTCTTCCCCAGTGAAAAATTTGATGAAATTTTTTATTATTATTTAAATATATACCATGAGTTTCTTAGATTATACAACTATCAATACATGTAAATTATTGATGATGTATTTAAATATAAGTTACTTACATACAAATATAAATTTATATAGATACATCAATTATTTACATGATCACTAGATTTAGTTACATATATGATTGAAAATTTCATTATTTGTTTGAGTTAACTTCTCAATTCTCTTGTATATATGATTTCAAAACAAATTACCTACATATGTATTATTAGAAACCTGCTTTTATTGTGTGGCTTACATAGTTAGGCAACGACAATTACATAATACAATTTTTTTTTTCAAAATCATAACTAGATGTAATTGGAAAACCAATTACACATTTTAACTTTATTAATGACCTAGATGTGTACCATGAGTTCCTTATATTCCAAAAGATGAATACACACTGATATGTCATTATTTAAAAAACATTTGTAATTCATCGAATACTTGTATTCCTAAACATGTAACCACCTTCTTTTTAGATGAAAAATAGGCCTTTTAATTTGTAACTAAAAAAGAGTCGCATTGGGCAAGATCTAAACACCAGTTACATACTACACTATTATGAACTACCTAGAATATTAATGGTTGTTTAAATAAAAGAACGTGGTTACATATATATAATTTTCAAACTGTAGGCCATCTAATATGAGTTGTTTATATATGAACAATGAATTATTCAATTACAACACTAACATACATAGTAATTGGTCTCAAATTCACAATTACAAACATAAATTAAAATTTGCTCATTATTTTAGTCAAATGTCCCAAGTATATATATTATAAATTAAGTTACCTACATATGTTACATCAAATACCCATATTGTTTTAGTTACCTAACTATATACTGAAACACGCTTACATATATGGACATTGAATTTTTTTTCTTTTGTCTTCAAAATATGCTATACATCTATTATTTAAAATTTTAAATACCAGTTACATACTATCATAGTATGAGTTACGTAGATGTATATTAATATTTGCTTATATAAAAGAAAGAGATTACATATATATGAATTTTCAAACCGTCTATTCTTTGAGTTGCTTATCTTTTGATTTTTTTTTTGTTTGCCTTCAAAATATGTTAAACGTCTATGATTTAAAATTTTAATACTAGTTACATGCTATCTTATTATCAATTATGTAGATATATATTAATAGTTGCTTACATAGAAGAAAGATGTTACATATATATGTAAGCGACCCATGTATATATGTAACCATATTGTTCTATCTAAGCAACCATCAGTATAGATCTAGGTAATTCATAATATAGTAGTATGTAATCAGTGTTTAAATCTTGGTTGTGTAGCATATTGTTGTCAAACAGAGAAAAAATCTCTATATCCATGTATGTAAACATGGTTGATTATATATTCAAGTACTGTATAGATATGTGTATTTGATGAAGCACATGTAAATAACTTTTTTTTTAAATTATATATATGTAACTTGTTACTTCTATCTAAGAAACTCTTAATATAAATCAAGGTATTTCATAGTATGTTAATATGTAATTGGTGTTTAAATGAAGTAGTTTGACAAATTAAAATCGAGAGAAATTATCTTTTTCCATATATTGAAATATGGTTTATTAATAGTTAAATATTTTATAAAAATGTGTATTTGATGAGGTATATATGTACATGTGTACACACACACAACACAAGTTATTCAAAAAATTAAAAACTAAGTTGTGTGTGTGTGTGTAACTTGAGTCCGGATCTAGTCAGGATTGGTTTCGGTCAGTCATGTTGGTACTGAATTGTACAACCTATTAATCAAACTACATGGCCTATGAATCAAACTGCCCAGCCCATTAATCGAATTATATAGCATATGAATCGAACTGCACAGTCAATTATTAGGTATATGTTCACTCTTCTGATTTGTTGGATATTGATGATACGTAGAAATCCATGTTTTATCAAATAGTTGACTGAATCAAATAATAGAGTGCAATATATACCCAACAATTGATTTTGCAGTTTGATTTATAGGCTGTATAATTCGATTAAAGAGCTGTGCAGTTCGATATTGACATAATTGACCAAAGCCAGTCTAGATTAGATGGAGACTCATGTAACTTGTTTTCAATTTTTTTTTATGAACTCATAAATTAACACATCCCTCACTGTCACCATGTTAGTTTTTAAATGTTAGTTTTAAATTCATGTGTGTTTATGTAAACAAGGTCTATGTTTGTATATAGACAATATCTATTTAAATGATTTAATTGATAGATTACTATTTATTTAAATTTTTTAACAATATATGTAACTGCCTTTTGGAATATAAATAACTAAAAAAATGTTAGACTCAATTAGTTTTACAATACAAAATTAAGACCATATATGTTTTTAATTTTTTTTAAATAGTAAACATCATCTAATAAGATACAAGCTTGATAAAAAGCATATATAACTTCATTTCTAGTTAAATGAACCATTTTTAATAAATGTATAAAAAAATTTAATGAGATATTTACATCGTTTAACAATGTATATGTTTCACTAAATTTATAATAAAGTATATTAAACTGTTTTTTAAACGGTAAAAATGATTAAGTTTAACACTGTTCAAATAACTATTATATATAACTGAATAATTAAAAACAACAAAGTATGTATTTAATAGTAGCATAGTATTTTAAAAAAAAAAACTATATAGAAATTGAGTGAAGAAGAGGTGTAAAGTGGAAGAAAAATAAATAACAAGAAATTCAATACGTGTCGTCGTGTGGGGCCATCTGCAGGGATTCGACGCTGCCGACGTCCGCACCTGATTTTTTTCCGTTATTTTTAGTGGGCTCTGACCAGTCGTGATCCTTTCTTGTTGCCCATGATTGCCGACAAGACAAGATTTTTGGTTTGAGTGATCTTACCCTCATAAATTTTTTTTTCAGTTTAAAACACAGTCTTATATATCACGTTAGAGAAATTCAGTAAAATATATATCTTATTAGATGTTGTATATATCACATTAAATTTTTTTTTTCACTTATAAAAAATGGATTCATTCAATTCGAAATAGAGCAATATGCACTTTTTATTAAAGCATATACCTCATTAATGATATTTATTATTTAAAAAAATGAAAACATATGAGGTCTGAATTTTGATTGGTGAATGTGATCGAGTCCAACATTTTATCATGTCTTGTTAGCCCATGATTGCCAACAAGATTTTAATGGTAAATTTTTCTTATTTAAATTTTCTGGTCCAGTATTCTCAATCAACATGGTAATATTCGAATTCAGGACCCAAAAGAGTGTAACTCTACCAATCTATCAAGAGGTGATTGAGTTCTATATAGTTTTTTAACGACATACACAATATATTTCAATAAATTTTTTTCATATATTCTATAAATGAATATTTCATGTTTTATAAATTTATTTTTAAAAAATGAAAACATGTTTGAACTGAAATTGAGATTTTAAGAAAGAATGGTACATAACATTTTTCTAAAAAATAAACAATCTACCTTACATGTTTAAAATGAAAAGAACAACAATTAAAATTTAATAAAAGAAGTTATAAAAAAATCAATTTTTGTCCTTCAAAATTAAATAACGGGTCCTTTCTCCTGATCAATCAACCGGTCCAAATATTGGATATATTTCTTTATCTTTCTTCTTCTTTTATTATTTGTATACTTTTATATTGGATGCTAAGAGATTTAATTATTAGATTTGATTTTAGGTTATTAGATTTATGCTATATTATTGATTTGTAACAATGAAACAATGCATATTTATAAATTATTTTATATGTATTTTGAATATTTTTTAACAATAATGTTTTGTAGGCCCTAACTTCACAGGCCCCATCATAGGCCCCATGAGGTGGCAATGTGACATTACCTATTATACCCTTTACTTGATAATAACATCAAGATTTATTCCGAGAATCATGGAGTATCATTAATTCTTTATGCATATCTCAATCGAATTATTATTATTTTCTTGAATGAGATCTAAACAAATAAATAAATAACGGAAGATAATCAAGGTGATCTCCGAAGACCCATCTCTTCTTCTTGTTGTCTTCTCTGCATTTCCTCCTCCTTAATAGTCCACTTGTGGCCATTGTTGCTGCTCACCTCGTAGCTCTCTCGGATTTTTTAATCTTGTGAAGTTCAAAAACATTGTTTTGTTCTTTATGGAGTTGGATCTTCCATCAACACCTACCGGATCAGGTTTTATTTATGTTTTGAATGTCATTTTTCATAGTTTGATTTGTTTTTTATAATGTTACATTTTATATATATAACATTCTTCGTTTTTTAAAATCTGTGTCGTTTTTGTTACATTCGTAAATGTAACAGTCAACTGCATATATGTATTGATTTATATTTGTTACATTCATAAATGTAACAATGAACTACGGGTAAATTGAATGGAATGTAAAACATTTAGAAATACATATATATAAATGTAACAATTTTTATTAAAATGAAACCAATAGTTCATGTAATATTTGTTAAGTGTAACTCACAGCAAAACAAGTGTTTGATATTTTCCATGAAATATAAAGATTCGTTTTAAAATTGCTTAAACATTGCATGAAATGTAAAACATTTATGTAATGTAAATGTAACAGTGTTAATGTAAATGTAACAAATGATGTAAACATGTAGGAATGTTTTTACTGCTGTTTGAAGGATTTTAACGAAAAATAATTTAGGTAGTTTTAGTGTAATTTAGATAAGTTTTGATATAACTGAAATAGAAAATTCATAAATATTTCAAAATTTAAATTTTGAAATAGGGTGTAACTGAAATTAATATGAAAGATTTATAACTGAATAGAGAAAAAAATGGATTTGGGTTAATGAGATATATTTTTAATGAAGGGCATATCCGTATTTTGCCATTTTAAACTTTTTCAAAAGTCAACAAACCATTCAAAATCAACCAATAAAATAATGACACCTCATGGGGCTTGTGAATGGGGCTTGTGATTTGGGGCCTATGTATCACCACTCATTTTTTAAACACCTTATAGAGCATTTTTAACAGGGTTTTCGTTTTGAAGACTCACAGTCTCATTGAAGATTTTGAACTTTTAGAAACCTTTGAACTCCAAATCTCCAATGAAGTCTTTAATTTGAAGATTTTAATATTTTAAAGATCTATCAACTTCAATGGTGGATCTTCAAATTTTATTGTATGAATCTTCAAATCACTATTTTAGATTGTAAAATATATATTCTATCATTTGTTTATTTCATCTTCTTTTTTTTGGGTTTTTTAGTTTTCAGTCTCTGTAAACATACCTATTTAGGGATCGATCCCTCACTTCTTCATATTTTGGTTTTAGTTCCCAGATTTAAAGGATATGTTCTTTTTTAGTCCTTTCCAAGAATTAAAAAGAAAACTAAATAATTTAGGGATAGGTCCCTCCTAGGGACTAAAAAGGAACATATCATTTAAAACTGGGGACTAAAATGAAAATATGAAGAAGTGAGGGATCGATCACTAAATCCTATGGTTCATGGGACTTAAAAATAAAAAAAACCTTTTTTTTTAATTAAAATTTATATCTCATGTATCCAATAATATTGACATAGATTTAAATATGTTTAATAATCGGTGATTCTTAAATCATTTTAAAATCCATGGTGGGTCAGTGATGAATGAATCGATTTTAAAATATCATGTATTCGAAGACCAGTCTTCAAATCGATTTTAAAATCCATGGTGGGTCAATGATGACTCTTGAAAGGGGCCACCCGAACTAAATATTTGTCCACTTTAGAATCTTGTATAATCATGTCATGTGCAATATACATCATAGAATACAATTACACATGGGGATCAAATCTAAGTTACGCAGACAATTAAAAAGGTTGGAGCAGTTATTAAATGGGTCCCCAACTCAACCTCTGCATGAAAGATGCCCCCAAACATAGTCAACACCATCTCACCACCACCCTTACTTCTCATATCTGAGAGAGAGAGAGAGAGAGAGATGGAAGGGGAAGAGATAAAAGAGCCTCTCCTTCATGAAGGCACTTCATCACATCAAGCAAGTCATGCATATTTGATTAGATACATGTATGTTGGGCATTTCCTGGCCAGATGGGGAGCAAGGTATGATTTTTCTGGGCCTCTTCTATGATGGCCTGGTCACCTCTGTATCATTTGTTTTCCTCTTTTTAAAAAAAAAAAAAATTGGGTAGGTTTCATTTTAATGAAATGGTTCATAATTTATATTAACTTCTTGCTTTCTGTGAGCCTTTCAATAATTTTGTTTTGGTTACAGTTATTATGGAAAAAAACTCTTATTTTGGCTGATAGTTTATGAAAAGTTGAATCAAATCAATAGGTAAATTCTCCTCCTGTTTCTTTTGATTGTGGCTTGTTTTATTTTGATTTTTTTAAAATTATTTTATCATACATATAACTAATTTAGAGTTTGCTATTTGTTATGTATTTGTAGAGTCTTCGACTTTTTAGCTTCATCAACTTATGAACTAATGTAAGGGTTGTTGGTTTCTAAGTCCACCAAATGAGGTTACTTTCAAGAATTCATTTTGCATTCTGAACAATGACTCCAATAACGTATTGTCTGATCAATTTTACTTGTTCGAACTCATATTGTCTCACATCCTTAGTTAGATAGCCCTTCATTTGAATTACTTCACTCATAATTTAATTTGGAAGTTTAGAATCATAAAAAAATTCTGTTTTGCAGAATGTGGGAATTCTCAGTTGGTTTATACATGATAAATGTCTGGCCAGATTCATTGCTTTTCGCAGCTATCTATGGTGTCGTTGAATCTTCTTCTACTTTCTTGTTTGGCCCTACGGTTGGCAAATTGGTTGACAAGGCGACATACTTACAGGTCATGTCACATTTTAGAATCCATGTTATATACATTATAAGATGTTGTACAAGAAATCTGACATTACCCAATAATTTTTGTAGGTTCTCCGCTTTTGGTTGTCGACCCAAAGTTTATCATTCGTGGTGGCCGGTTCCACAGTGACTGCACTTTTAGTCTACCAGTATTTGAAGTCCACACATTTCATGACATTTTATGTACTTGTTGTTCTCACCAATGCTTCTGGTGCCGTTGGTGTGCTTTCAAGTCTTGCTGGTACTATTTTAATAGAGAGAGAATGGTAAGACCAACAATCTATATGCAAATAACTTCTAGTAAACATATTGATTATGTTATATATCTTGGTGAAGTTTGATTATTTTTGCAAATTCAGGGTGGTAGTGATTTCAAATGGCCAACCACCAGGAGCACTGACACAAATGAATTCAGTCATTCGGAGGATTGATTTGTCGTGCAAGCTATTAGCCCCTGTGTTTTCTGGTTTCATTATAAGCTTTATATCTCTTAAAGCTTCTGCAATAATACTCGCACTTTGGAATATAATGTCAGTTTGGTTACAGTATTGGCTTCTTGTATCTGTATACAATGGAATCCCTGCTTTAAGGGAAAGCAGTGAGAGGAGGAACGCAAGGTTGGTTTCAAGTGGTCCATTAGAAAGTCAGTCAGTGATTGCGGAGTACGAGAGATTGTCTGATCATGAAGGGAGGAACTTGGAATCTGAAGGGGCAGGATGGACAAGGAAAATAATTGAACGAATCTCAAAAATTCATTTCATCGATGCTTGGATTGTCTACTCGAAGCAGGAAGTGGTGCTTCCAGGAGTTTCTTTGGCATTTCTCTTTTTCACTGTCCTCAGGTACCTTTTGTTCAACTCCAATATTGCTTCATCTTTAGGTCCCTTTTGGAACCAATTATCAAATTGATTTTGACTGCTTCTACGAAATTAGTTTTCGGATAATTGTTCCGAATAGATGTTTATTACATTTTAGCCTTTGGATTCGGATCTTGGCTTTCGTGTTAAAATCTACAAAGCATCTTTTCTAAAAAAGCTCGTTTGGAGCAGTTTTTATTCCAAACAGGGCAGTAAGCCACATATGATTTGTGATGACCATGCTCCAAATGTAGGACTGTAGTTCCATTATGATCTTATATTTTTTAAATATGGAAAATCGTCAACTGTCTTCGGTGAGTTACTATTCTCTTTGTAATAGAATTGCAGCAATACAATCAAGTTTCCCTTCTTTATCATGTTTCAAGAAACGATTCTATTTATCTAGACGAAATGTTTCTATGGTATGTAATTAGATACTATTGGCTAAGTACATTTTTCATATTTACAGCTTTGGAACACTTATGACAGCTGCGCTGGAATGGAAAGGTATACCTGCCTACATTATCGGAATAGCGCGTGGAGTAGGCGCAGTTGTGGGAATATCTGCAACGCTTCTTTACCCAGTTGTACACTCCTACATTTCAACCTTGCGAACTGGATTGTGGTCTATTTGGGGTCAGGTAACAATTTACATCTATAATTTCCATAACGTACATTGTGTTTTGAAGACAACTATAAGGGTTAGTGTTCTTTCTTTTCTACCATGGTTGACACTCTTTTGCAGTGGAGCTGTCTGTTAGTATGTGTTGCTTCGGTTTGGGTTCAAAATGGCTTTATTTCAGCATGGATGCTGATGGGTGGAGTCGCATTGTCACGCCTTGGTCTGTGGATGTTTGATTTATCTGTTATGCAACAAATGCAGGTAATACTAATTAGGCGGTACAGTTTCTTTACTGCTTTCAAGTGAATATACAGAGTATTTGAACAATCAACTTTCACAAACTATTAGGGGTAAAGTATTTTCTGTTCAAATCAGAAAGTTTGTAATTCTTATTCACTTAACTAGGATGAAGTGCCCGAATCCGATCGTTGCATAGTAGGGGGTGTCCAGAATTCGCTTCAATCGATGCTGGACCTGCTGACTTATATCATGGGAATTATCATTTCAAATCCTGAGGTGATCATCTTAGTAGTCAAGTCATGCTACTTCATGTGCCATGGATTGGAATCTTCAAAATACCTTTTATATTTATTTTCATATTTGCATAACATATGCTCATATATAAGCGATCTGACACAACTGATGTGTCGGATTCCAAACTATCCTGCACTAACGCTCGACCACCATGATATATGCACATTTTGTTATCAACCAGAGAGTTTAATCATCTTATCTTTTATTTACTTACTGATATATTTGAACAGGATTTTGGTCAGTTGATCATCATGTCATTTCTGTTAGTGACATCAGCTGCTGTGCTTTACACAGTCCACATATATCGTGTTCGAAAGCATCTATTCCACTTTGACAGTTTCTTGTCGAAGATCAATTATCGGGTCCAAACATCCTGAGGTACTACTTACAGTTCTCACTTGAATTGACATATACAGCATCATTTTTGTGCATAAAAACCTCACTTCATACAGAAACAGAAGAGATTGTAAATGAGTATTTGCACATTCAGATGCTTTGATGAATTATTAATATCAGTTGAGGATTACAACTCCAAAAATTTCAAGAATGCACATGCAAATGGAATTTTCAATTGAACTTTTCTGTACTTGGATTAACAAATCCAATTCAATGGCTTCAAACCATTTTACTCATCTTCCTATATTAGAGAGAGATATATAATTGTTTAAAAGGTAAACATTTTATTCTTTCAAAAAAATCATTTTAAGACTCTTGAAGGTGTTTTATAGGTAGTGAAGTTTGAAAGTTCATTGAGGTGTGTGGACAGCCCAGATCACTGTTGGCATCCAAATCGCTTTGATACCAATTGATGATACACATTTCGCGAAACTACACAGCGAATCTAATATCAAAACAAGAATATAACATCATGTGAGAAAATAATAATTTACATGACTCAGCTTAAGTTTACATTCATGGGGTAAATCCTGATACAAGACTAAAGGAAACTCACAAATTCTTACTTATAACAGCTTATAAGAAATTGAGAGATCTAGACTTTATTAAATAAATTCTTAACTAGTCCACCCAACATGGCACTACATCATATCTGAGATATAATCCCGACAATGAAAAGTTGTGTATATCTCCTTTTCATCTTATTATATCACCATATGTCTGCACAGCTGTAAGTGATGGTGTTCCACACTTCACTAGAAAAAAATTTGGTTCGCTTGTGCATGTCATTTTCAAAGCCAAAAGAATCTTTTCTGAGTTGTAATCATCACTTTCAAGAATACGAGCCGTTCTTTTTGTGTCAATCTATAGCAACAAGTGATGGAGATCAAGGGGGAAAAAAGAGAATTGAAGAGCTTTCAAGTTGTTGTAATATATTCCTCCACAAACACTGTGCATTTCCTTTCTGTGCATTTGCTTTTTGACAAAACAATGTGAATGAGACCTGTGGCACACTTTTGTCCTTCTTTTGAAGAAAAACAAATGGTCCATGTAAACCAAGAATGGAATCTAACCACCTATATAAAATCTCACAATCATTTCAAATGGCTTAAAAACTTGAAATCTTTCTTGAGTCTTCTCTCCACATCCAGTTCCATGGCTGTAAGTGCTCATGCTCATTTGAAGTTTATGTTCATGACTTTATTTTCTCTGATTTCATTCGCTATTTGAACACCCAAAGTTTAGTTTTGTAACTAAGTTTGTTGAATTCACATATTGATTCATGTATTTAAATCTTATGTTGTATATACAGTTGAACAATCAATACTTTTCCATCTTATACAGAATGAAATGTGATTTTTTTTTTAGGTAGTGGAGCTGAAGGTAGGCATGCACTGTAAGGAGTGTGCAAAGAAAATCAAGAAGGCCATCAAGAAGATAGACGGTGAGCCGAGTCTCATCAGTAATGGATGATATATGTTCATCAAAAAATTGAAAAAACCCTCATCAATTTATGTAAACCCCATCGATAATTATTGATATAAAAATTTTCCAATTGCTCCAATGGTATCTATTTTAAGTGTCAAATTTGGAGACTTCATGAATGAGTCTCCAAATTTAGAGATTCACTTTTTTTTTAAGAGGAGAACTCTATGCATTTCTATTTCAATAGCAAGTATAAATAGCCAATGTCTGAAAGGGGAGAGAATAGACAATGTTTTAACATATTTAGATTCTCTATTTCAGAGACCCCCTTGAAGACTAAGCAGTATTTGTTTTTGATGTGTTCCATGTAGATATTGAGACTTATAAGGTGGATGTGGAGCTCAACAAGATTACTGTCACAGGTAATATCACAGTAGAGGAAGTCCAGAAGACCTTACAGAAGATCGGGAAGAGTGGATCATCTTGGGATGAAGACTGAAAGTTGTGATTGTAAAATCACTGAAAATCTTATTCTTTAATGGATGAAATTATCACTAATCACTTAGAAAAATAAGCTTTGTATCATGTGGAATGACCTTATGATATGAACAATGTAACAGTGTTTTTGAACCACCTATTTGTATATCATGGAATGATAGTTTATTCAAGCATAAAGAGAATTATATGATTTTCTGTTTGGTTGTTATACCTTTATTTGTTTGGAAAATTTCTCGTCTCAGGTATTTGTCTTATTAGAATATAACTATAGTTTTAGATATGTAAACAATAATAAATTATCATTGTCTGCTGGTTATTCTATCTATTGAAACATAGTTATTACAATCTATTCATGCTAAGCAAATATGATTTTTTTTCTTAGGATAATAATATTTTTACCTTCTTCACCTTCATATTCAGCATTTGTTGTAGATGCACTTTTATATTGTTATATATGTAAGCTCAAGATAATTATTTATCTCTGTTTCTCTTAAACCGCAGGACTCAATTATGTGTTCAGTTGATAATTCAATTGAAAAAAAAAAGATTAAGATAATTGTGGTCATTGTCATGAATATAAAATATGGTCAAAGAGGATGTATCCCTTAAGCATTCAATAGTGGACAATTTTGTTAATATTAAAAACAAATTATTCAGGGGTGTTTTGCGGATTATCCTATGTGATATTGAGTATTAACACTGGTTTGGCGTTTTTGAAAATGGCTTCCACTGTTTGTCAAGTGATAGTTACTGTACCTTATTAATCAATCATAACTATCCAAACAAAAAACAGAAAAGAAAAGAAAAAGGTATAATATGTAGCCAGTCCATTAACATAAACCTCATTAGAACGGCTTTCCTCATAAATTGTAGCCTAGTCCGGATCCGGTCCCACTTAAGTTTGATCAATACCATCAGTATCAAACTGTACAGTCTATGAATCACTACACAACCTATGAATTGAATTACACAGTTAATTATAATGTACAAGTGTCACAACATTTGGTCAGTTCTATTGGATAATGATGATACTGACTAATTCAGTCCTAATAGAATCCAATAAAGAGTGACACTTACACTCAACAATTAATTGTGCAGTTCAATTCATAGACTGTGTAATTCAATTCTTTGGCCGTGTAATTTCATATTGATGGTACAGATCAATCTCAAGTCTGACTAGATCCAAACCAGTTATAGCCTTTTATCATGACTTATATAAGAGAGTATTTTACAAAAGAAAATAATATGTTTAACCTGTGCGCAATCTCTTTCACAATCCTCACTTATTTTTTTTCTTTAAAAATGACAGTGCCGGTTGCCCGGTAATAGATAAAATGAATAAGCATAACTCGAAGCAAACACTGTCAAGGGGTCATGTCACAGGACTTATACACCACTATTGCAGTACATACAAAAATATTTTTTTGTTTTATTAAAAAAATATAAATCTATATATATTATTTTTTATAGTTATATTTAATTTATTAGTCAAATGTATATTTTATGAAAATCAAAATGGTTGGGCTTGCAAGTGGGGTGGGAAGAGTTGTAAAACAGGCCAACGGACCACCGTCCATGGACCTAGCGTGCCGACCCGTCTTTTTTTTAAAAATTGATTTTAAAATTATTTTTTCTTAATATTATACACAGAGAATATATATAAACATATTATTATATATACATAAATACACACAAACACATTATATATATTTAATAATAATGAGAAAACACATTTCATCAACATATTATATGTCGTGTCTATCAGAGATTATCGTGTCGTATCGTGTCTATCTTGTCGTGTTTATTAACGTGTCATGTGAATTGTGAAATGGCTCAACATGTCACAACACTGACTTGATATGAAATATACACTTAACGTGTTGTATCATGAGCAATTAATCATATTTTGTACTCTGATTAGATATCTTATCTATCGGATGTTTCTTTTTCTACTTATCTTTATTTTGTTTTTATTTTGTTTTTGCTTTTAGTTTCATTTTATTATTTTCACTCTAGACATTGTTTATTTTATTACTTAATTAAATAGATATGTTCATATGTCTATAATTTATCTTAAAAAACATGTTTGTATCGTATCGTATATGTATCGTGCCGGTTTCTTAACGTGCCCACTTAACTTGATTTACGTGTGTATAGTTAGGATGTCTCATCATATTCCATAAATTGTCTCCAACCAACCCGGGTACCTAGATTTTCATGTGAAACTGTGGGGAACTACCTAGATTTTCATGTGAAACTGTGGGGAACTTTAACTCGGATGGGACGTGGTTTATATACAGGAAAAATCCAAATAACCCCTGAATCGGCCTAAAATCCACACAACCCTGCCCCCCCCCCCCCCCCCCCCCCCATTTTTCATAAATTGTATATAACCCCTTGAAAACACCTATGTAAATCCAAATAGTCCCCTAAGTTAAATTTTTATTGATAGATTAAGATTATTATGTAAATATTTTATCTGATTAACAATAGTTGAAAACATAGTTACCAAAAATATCCTACAATATGAATATATTAAAAATGTGAAAAATTCACTGTCAATAATAATTTTACCCTCTTCGAATATGATTTTATAATCTACTTGAAGAGATAAAATCGTCATGTACAGAAGATTTTTTATATTTTTAATAAATTGTAGAGAAAATATTTTCATAATATTTCTTATCTGTCAATGAAAGTTTAACTCGAGCATCATTTTAATTTACATAGCCCATTTGGAGTGTGACATAAGTTATTTGTCTTTGATAGCTATACTGTGATAGATAACAATCCATATTGAATAGGTAAATTTTTGTTTGGTTCTCTTTTCTGTTATTTTCATTGGGAAACGTAAAATTTATCTTTTTGTTGTTTGGTTCACCTTGAATAAAATAAGAATAAATGGTAGATAAGAGATGGATAAGAGTTTATGACTTTTTAAATGACAATTATACCCCTGCATAAATTATTTGTGTTTGGAATAAGTATGAGAGATGTGTGTGTGATATGATAGATGTGATAGTTTTTGGAATGCGTGCAGAGAGTATAAGGTAAGATAAATTTTTTAAAATGACAGATAAAAGTATTTTTATCCATGGGTATAGATAAGCCCTGATAAGCAATTCTAGCATTTTCTGAGAATAGTTATCATGTTTATCCTAGCTTATCCAGACATAATTATGAAGGTTTATTATTGTCAAACAAATAGCTGTTTGAGATCATTCTACTGTATTCTCTCCTATTCAGTGTTTATTCTGCACCTCAAACGAGGGTGTGAGAATTATAAGACGGGGTTATTTGGATTTTTCCGTTATATATATTATTTATTCATGGAAAGCGACAATGTTGTTTGATGCGGAATTAATGATATATAAAATAATATAATAAGATAAAAGAAACAAATGGACCTGTGACGGGGTTACGGTCTTATTCGGGGACGGCAGGTACTCCTGAATTGGCACTTGTTGGTACGGTTTTTTCTTTCCCTTTTTTTAGTCTTCTTTCTCTTATCATTATATCATATCATATCCCCATAAAAGAATTCGATTCCCCCTACTTACTTGGCCTCATCCACTCATCCGCGGGTCACCTTAAAACATAGGAAAAAAATTGTCCATGTTAACTATATTGGTTTTAGTTATGTTCGTATGTTGTTAGAAAAATATTATTTTAATCTTTATCATCACCTCACCTAATTAATTACATAATTAATTCTAACTATATATTAAAAATTATCAGTTAAAAAATCAATATAGTTTCTTAAAAATTTATGAAAATAAAAAAAAGTTTATATAAAATTATTAATTCCGTAAAGTCTCTATCTTATTAGACAATATCATAAATAAAACTGACCAGATCTTGATTGATTCTAACCGTACATGATAAATTACTATAATACCCTTTTAAAATTTATTTGATAAATTACTCTAATACATTAACCAGATTTGTGGTTAACTTTATGGAGATTTACTGATTTTATAGAACATTTTTCAATTTTCATAAATTTTCAAGGAGTAATATCGATTTTCCCCCTTTTTTATTATCGTTCATGAGTGTAGGATAGCAAGAGAATTTTAAAAAAAATGCATGGACATTTTTGTCATCAAAATTACTAAATCGGATTTTTCATATTTTGTAGACTTATTTTAATGTATTTATTATTGGAGAAATTTTATCCAAGGATTATCCATTAACTATACATACTTTCTGGATACCTGTGACAGTTTTTTAATTTTACAAGGATTAAAACTGATTTATCCAACTTTTCAGGGAACTATATCTATTTTTCTCTAAAATTTATGTTATTTTTTTATACATGTTAAGTTATTTTTATTTGTAATACACCGGGATGAGGAGAATTAATTTTTTTTTTTGGTTTAAGCAAATCTTGTCTAATTTATTTTATTAAACTATATTTACTTTTCGGATGAGTCATAATTGACAGCAAGAGGAAATTGAAGAGATGAGTAAAAAAGTATTATTTGTTCAGAAAGAAATTTAATTCCAATACTTACGCATGGTAACTATTTTAATGGATGCTGGAATTGTTTGTCAAGGTAATAATACTCTTTTGTATCATTTAAAAAAAATCACCTAAATATCATATAACGCTTTTACATATATCCCAAAACATATTACATCTATCATTTAACACACATCTTTCTCGTTTAATTTCAAACACAAATAATTTATGCGAATGTATGATTTTTATTTTAAAAAGCATCAACTCTTATCTATTTTTTAACCATAACTTTTCATTACTTATTTAAGATGAGTCAAATAATAAAATATTGTTTTTACATTTTGAAAAAATAGATTATTTGTTAGGATTAAAGACATCTAAGTCCCCACAAACATAGGAAAACCCATATAAGTCCCTGCTAAAGTTGGGATAGACGTACGAGTCCCTGAAAACTCATAAAAACCCAAATATCATCCATGAGTTAAATTTCCATCCAAACTTAACGGAATATTCCAAGAATATTCCATCACATATAATTGTATAGACATTGAAGTCCCTATAAACAGTCATAAAGACAAATCAGTCCCCACAAAAGACAAAATTGCCCTTAAAGACTTTTACATTTAATTGGATAGACATTACAGTCCTTATAAACAGTCGTAAAGACAAATTGGTCCCTGTAAAAGACAAAAATGCCCCTGAAGATTTTTATATTTAATTGTGTAGACATTATAGTTCTTATAAACAGTCGTAAAGACAATTTGATCTCTGTAAAAGACAAAATTGCCCCTGAATGATTTTTAAATTTAATTGTGTAGATATTATAGTTCTTACAAACAGTTGTAAAGATAAATTAGTCCCTATAAAAGACAAAAATGCCCCTAAATGATTTTTAAATTTAATTGTGTAGATATTACAGTCCTTACAAACAGTTGTAAAGACAAATCATTCAGGGGCATTTTTATCTTTTATAGGGACTAATTTATCTTTACAACTGTTTGTAAGAACTATAATATCTACACAATTAAATTTAAAAATCATTCATAGGCAATTTTGTCTTTTACAGAGATCAAATTGTCTTTACGACTGTTTATAAGGACTATAATGTCTACACAATTAAATATAAAAATTCTTCAGGGGCATTTTTGTCTTTTACAGGGACCAATTTGTCTTTACGACTGTTTATAAGGACTGTAATGTCTATCCAATTAAATGTAAAAGCCTTTAAGAGCAATTTTGTCTTTTGTAGGGACTGATTTGTCTTTATGACTGTTTATAGGGACTTCAATGTCTATACAATTATATGTGATGGAATATTTTGGGAATATTCCATTAAGTTTGGATGGAAATTGAACTCAGGGATGATATTTGGGTTTTTGTGAGTTTTCAGGGACTCGTACGTCTGTCTAAACTTTAGCAGGGACTTATATGGATTTTCTTATGTTTGTAAGGACTTAGATGTCTTTAACCCTATTTGTTAACCAGGTACCCGAGATACCTATTTGAGTAAATAATTCTGTGTCACCTAGTAAAATGTTTTTATAGAGCTCACACTAAACTGTCCCCAATATTTTCAATAGATATAATATCACATGTAACCAACATAGATTAATTGTTAGACATAAAAAAAAAAAAAAAGTGAATTTCTCAAATACCCCTGGACCAATAGCTTTTATTTTCTTCTGCCCCTTGGTTTTTTTTACCCCTGCAGTGTTGTTCCCCTTTTTTTTGTTCCTAATTTTCATAATACCTAAAGTACCCTTTAAAAAAAGATTTACATAAATACATAAATATAATGTGATACATACAGAATTACATAAATATAACATGATACATACAGAAATTAGACACACAGTTACAAATATTTAAAAGTTACTTACAGAGAGCATTCAACGTACATAAAAATATTTAAACACAAAATAGTTATAGATAAATATATTCTCAGTGTCATTACAATAGATTAATGAACTACACATCTAATCTTTATTATATGTAAATGCATTAAAAACACACAAAATAATTGTAGATACTCCCAAAGTGTTATTAAAATATATATATCAATTATTTGTATTACAATAATGTTTTCTAATCCTAATGAAATCAGCTGATGTCTCATATTTATCATCTTCATGTCCTTTTAAGTGAATGAAACTCACTGAAAGGCATTCGAACTAGGCATTCCACGTACTTCAAAATGAAGAACGCGTTGTCTTAAATATTCAACAATCACTCAAACACCTAAAATCACAATTACAAAAATTACCAATGGAATAAAACTAAAGATATATAATTTTACAGAAATGTAATGACTTATTACAGTAATATAATATCAATTTACATATATGTAAATGACCAATTACAATAACTTTATAAACAATTAAATAATGTATTCACAAATTAAAACAACTACAGCAGAAATTAGAAATGTAATGTTCAATGACATAAAGTACCATTTACATAAAATAACATAAATGTAATACCGTCTATCATTCATATACCAACTACAATAGAAATCACAGAAACTACTAATTACAGAAACTACCATGTACATAATAAAAATGTAATATCATCTATGAAATTAAACTAAGGACATACAAAGTTACAGAAACTTAATAACAAATTATAGAAAATGTAATACCAATTTACAAATATGCAATTGAGGGTGTCAAGAAGAGAGGGTTATGGTTTGAAGGGAGAGAGAATGACACGGGGGTCGATGGGGATCAAGAAGGTCGTAGGGGTTGCCAGAAGTTCTAATGGAGAGGGAAGGTTAGGGAGAGAAATGGTTAGAGAGAGAGGGAGATTGCAGTTGCCGTTTCACTTGGGAGAGAGAACGCTAATGAAAAGGTCATGCGAGTCATCGTGGAGAGAAAATGTCATAGAGATCGATGGAGAGAATGTTGCAGGGGTCACTGAGTAACGCAGTAAAAAACTAGAACAAAGATCCAACCAGCGTTGAGATCCTTCAACAAACCACAATTTTCAAAAGAGAAATAAAACTAAAAAATATATTAATAAAAACTGTCAGCCCTAAATTACAAATCTCCCTTTTATACTAAAAAATTATTAAAAAAACTGAAATTTGTTATAACTAAATCTAGAGTATCCTAGAAGATCTTCGGATTTGATTTCAGTCAATTCCGAGTTATTATAAAAAAAAGATATTTAGAATTGAAAAAGTTATTAAAAATGGTGAGGTTCATGAGTGAAAAGGCATAAAAAAAATCAGATTTTAAGGTTAAATAAAAAAAAATCAAAGCGAAAAAAAAAAAAAAAAAAATAGTGATTGGCTATTTGAACCATTCAAAAAAAAATCGTCCTAGCTAGTTATTCTCCTCCGCAGGCACAACATAACCGTACAGTCCACAGCCCCAACCGTATGTACCTTCCCCACTCACTCTCCCCCCCTAAACAAACCTTATCACGTTCTCCCCGTACGGACCCGTCCTTCCTCCCCTCAATTTACAAAACCACCCTCCACAACCCCTCCCAAAACTCATCCCCTTAAAGGGCAAAACCGTCAATTCCCGATCACCTGCTCTTCTTCTTCTTCCGTTCTTACAACGAAGTCTTTCGTTCTCATCGAAATCGATGAAGAAGAAACAAAGGCCCTCCGAAACCCTAACGAGCCCTCTCGAAACCCTACCCACATCGACCCTCTTCGAGATCCTCGACCGCCTCCCACTCTCCGATCTCAAGTCCGTCTCCCTGACCTCCAAAACCCTCCTCTCCGTCGAGTCCTCTCACCGCCGGACCCTCCGCCCCCTCCGTCCCGACCTCCTCCCCGTCGCCCTCCGCCGCTACCCCTCCGCTTCCCGCCTCGACCTCTCCCTCTGCCCCCGCGTCACCGACGCCTCCCTCTCCTCCCTCCCCGTCTCCCCCTCCCTCGCTGCCGTCGTCCTCTCCTCTCGGTCGGTCGGGATCTCCAGGTACGGCGTCGCGGGACTCGTCGACCGGTGCCGCAACCTCGTGGAGATCGACCTCTCCGACGCGGCGGGGGTGGACGACGCCGCGGTGGCCGTGATCGGGAGGGGGTGCGCGAATCTCGAGGCGTTGCGGCTGTCGAGGTGCGTGGGGGTGACGGACATCGGGGTCGCGTGGGTCGCGGTCGGGTGTAGGAGGCTTAAGCGGCTCTGCTTGAGGTGGTGTGTGAAGGTTACTGATTTGGGGGTCGGGCTCGTCGCGGCCAAGTGCGAGGAGATTCGGAGTTTGGACCTCTCGTATGTTCAGGTGATTGAGTAAAATAAAAATTGGATCTTGATTGGTTTTGCTTGTTGGGTTTCTGTTTCTTTCAATTGGGTCTTCTTCATTTGTTTTATGGGTTGTGCTTTTTTGGCTTTTTTATGGTGATTGAGTCAATAGTTCTGTTTGAAGAGTTTTTTTTCTTAATTTTTTTTAAAATGTGATGTTGTGTGCAGATAACAGAGAAATGTCTGCCTGCTGTGTTGCAGCTTCGAAAGCTTGAAAATTTGGTTTTAGTTGGGTGTGTTGGTATCGATGATGAAGGTCTCATGGCGCTCAAACAGGGATGCAAGTCCCTTGAGGTATAAGGATATGGGTTGTTTTGTATGATTGGGAAGAATGATTGGTCTTTTGTGTCATGAATCTTCTGTTCATCAATCTTGATTTTTCTTAGTGTTAGAACAATTTGATAGAGTTGCCTAAGTCAAAAGTTGAATTTATAATTTCTTTTTATGCTTCTGTATGCCGTCATGATGCACGGGGATTAGATGTGAGTATTGCCCAATTTCAGTTTGATTAATCTGCATTCTCTGTATTTTCACTAATATATCATATTTATGAATTACTAAAGTGCTTTACACAAAGTTTAGTGGAGGTGTTAAGAGGACAAGGATTATATGGCATGGTGGAGTGACATGTTATGAATGTTTCATGGCATTTGTGAGGCATTGGATGCATAGTAGGAATTCAGCCTAGTTTATATCTTACATCAAAGTATTGCTCTTATTGCCGATATGATAGGATGAAGAAGAAAATAACTAGGTGAAGATTTGGGTATTCATGATATTGATCATTTTGTGCTTTTACAACAGACTCTGGACCTGTCATATTGCGAGAATGTGACCCATGCTGGACTTTCATATCTAACAAATGGTTGTGATCGTCTATGCCAGCTTACTTTATCATACGGATCTCTCGTAAGCATATCATTCTATTATGAATATCCACAATGATTAAAAAAGGATAGATAATTTGGGCTTTCTTATATCAGTGTTATTTACTAAACTGTGGTGTGCAGGTTAACAATTCTCTTGGAAACTGTCTGGGCAAGCTCTCCAACTTGCAGTCCATTAGATTAGATGGTTCCCATGTTACTTGTCCAGGACTCATGGCTATTGGAACCTGTGGCATTTCACTGAAGGAGCTGAGTTTAAGCAAGTGTTCGGGGGTGAGAGATGAAGGGCTCTGTTTTCTTGTTGAGAAACACAAGGACTTGGTGAAATTAGACATTACATGTTGTCGGAGTATTACTTATCTCTCCATTGCCAGCATCACAACCTCGTGCACCTCACTCACCTCCTTGAGGATGGAGTCTTGTAGTCTTGTTTCAAAAGAAGCTTTCGTCTTGATCGGACAACGATGTCGTTTCTTAGAAGAATTGGATGTCACCGATAATGAATTAGACAACGAAGGTTTGCCAGGCCTAACTTGTACCTTATTGAATTTTACGTGCCCTGCAAGTTTGTCTCATTTTAATTTTAAATCTTTTTTATCCAGGTTTGAAGGCCATCTCAAGATGTCTGGAGCTTACCAGTTTAAAAATTGGCATTTGCTTGAACATAACAGATGAGGGGCTTATCGATGTTGGGACACATTGTCACAAGCTTCAAGAGCTTGATTTATACAGGTTGCTCAACTTATCATTTCTTTGCAATCTTAGCTACAGGATTTAGATGTGTCATTTGGGAGGGTTTCATGCACAAGCTTTAAAAATATATGACACATCATTTATACTACATTTTTTTGCTGTCTGTGCAAGAATATAGTTTCTAACTGCAAAGAGATGTTTCCAAGCTTTGGATTCTTAGATTCATTTGAAATTTGAATATATATACACAGTATCAGTTCTCTGTCTGCACTTTCTGTTGTGCAATACAAAAAAGTTTTCTTCTTATAAAACCTGTCCGCCCATTCGCAGCTCTTTAATTAATATTCCCAAGTTCGGTTTTTTTCCTGATATAGATATATCCTTTTTTATCAGGTGTGCCAGCATTACTGATTCTGGAGTTTCAGCAGTTGCTCATGGTTGTCCCAGACTACAGATGATTAACCTAGCCTATTGTAAAGAAATCACAGACTGTTCTTTAAGAACACTGTCAGAGTGCTCAGACTTGAATACATTAGAAATTCGAGGATGCGTTCTTGTATCTTCTATCGGTCTGTCAGCCATTGCAGTCAGCTGCAAACTCATCACCAAACTTGATGTCAAAAATTGCCAAGATGTCGATGATGTTGGAATGCTTTCACTTGCTCGCATGTCAAAAAATCTGAGACAGGTAACTTTTCTTGCTATAATATTAACATTCAAAAGATCATATGATTATTCACGTAAATATTTTCGCAACTTCTGCAGATTAATATATCGTACTGCTCGGTCACTGACGTGGGGCTACTCGCATTATCTAGCATAAGCTGCCTTCAAAACATGACCATCTTACACATAAGTGGTGTGACTCCAAATGGTTTAGCCGCTGCTCTGTTGGCGTGTGGTGGCTTAACAAAAGTGAAGCTCCACTCATCATTTAGATCCTTATTTCCTCGATCTTTCTTAGATCACATACAGGCCCGTGGTTGCGTGTTACATTGGAGAGACAAACCTTTCAAGGTATTTAGTCGCTTTGTATTCCAGTTGCAAGAACATAATATGAATTATCTACACATCTATGGTGATTGATAGATCTAATCAAATGGTTTTTGAACAGTTCGAAGAAGACCCGAAGATTTGGAGGCTACACTCAAGGGCAGAAATTAGAGCTGTATAAACATGTTCTTGACATAACCCTTCATCTCGATGAAATGCGGGTAAGTCCTCAGGGAACATACCTATGTATTCATTAATCACATATCAATGTTTTTGGTTTTTTTTTTTAAAAAGTGAAAATGTGCTGTTTTTAGACACCACCTGTGTCATTTCATGCTCAGGTTTCAACTTCAAAAATCATACGGGGCAATGCTTACATAAGTTTCATGACAATTGAAAGAGCATATATGACATAAACTTACCAAAAAGGCAAAAATGAACCATTTCAAATGGAAATGATATTTGTGTTTGTGTTCATGATGATCTGGAATTCAAGATTAGGCCCACTTTGGTAGGTGGTTAAATTTTTTTTTTGGCCCAGTATACCCACTTTCATCTTTGAAAGCTTAATACGTTAGTCTAATTATATAAACCTTCTTTTCTTTGGCTCACATTTGATATAATCAGTACATCTTTTCCTAAAGGATAATGTTCCGTACAACTCCATTTTTAGCCTCAATTTCAGTCTACATGTGTTTTGGATTTTTAAAAATATTATACACATCTAATGAGGTATATATACTTTTATAGAAAATGAAATATATATTCTAATGAATTGCATGAATGCATTTATAGAAAATGTAAAAAATTTATATTGAAACATATACTTCGTTAATATGAGTATATCTGCCGTTAATTTTGTGTCAACGGATGTGAGAGTGGATTGGAGCAGGAAAATAACCTGTGTAACAGCCCTCTTTTTTCCCAATGTGTAGTGTGCGTGTATATAAAAGAGGGGAAAAATATGTTTGATATATTTTTTATTAATGTTTTATGTAAATGTATTTATATATTTTATTTATATCAATAGATGAAAAATGCTATAATTTTTAATCCATCTCTCAGTTTGACTATTAACCACTGTTTGAGGATTAAAATTTTTCCCTAATAATCAGCTTTGGTATCATAATTATACCGGTGCCAAAGGTGTCCATATCAAATCTCTAAGTCCCCGTTTGGGAAATGGAATAGGCGGGTATAAGGGTGGTGGTATAAAAATGGATAAGGAAAATGGTTGTTTGTTTGCAGAATATAACTTGGTATTACTAAGTCAGTCTAAATGAGTATAAGAGTATAATAATTCTAAGTAATTCATAGGATAAGCTATACTCACTTTATTAATTCTCATGGGTCCACATGTCAAATTAACTTTTTACATCTTATCACATCAAATTATTTATCAACACCACTTATGCATCAAAGGGCTCACATGTCAAATCAAAATTTTTACACTTTATTTATATTTTATTTTTATCAATAAAACAATTCAACTTTTATTCTTACGTTTTTCAATGAGAATAAAAAAAAACACAACCAAACATAAAATCTCTTATTCTTGTAGATTTGTTATCTATACTGGCATAGTTATCTATCTAGAATAACTCAATTCCGCTATCCAAACGGGAACTAAAGTGATTTTGTCTTATCAATGGTGTAAAATCTACTCTCTTTTTTCCTTTTGATATCATGGCCATATCTTCAATTTGATAAAAAAAAAAAAAGAAGTAATCCAAATAATCAACTAGATGAGCAAGAATCTAAGAAAATTTTAAATTGGTTTTTTAAAAAGCAGGTAGACATTAATTTTTTTTTTACACACCAAGGTCAGTTTGATAACTTTGTTTTAATTCTGCTTTTTCAGTAATCTAGTTGTGTATTTTCAAATAGAGCTATAGAGGAATTAAGAAATTTTATCTCATCTTTGAACAAACAGTTGTGAAGTATATAATACACTAATAAGGTAGGTGCTGTTTGGATGGGGAATAAAGAGGGGAATAGGGGGGATAAAGTTGTTTGAGTGGATAGTATAAAGGGGTATAGCTATATAGAATTAGGTGAGAATAAGATAAGCTGATATTTGTATTCTAATTCTCCCCCATAGAACAATGTTATTCATCAACTGGTATAAAATGACCCACCTATTAAATAATGTCATCACTTCTTATACATTAATGAGATTCACATGTCAAATCAACTTTTTATACCATATTCATATTTTATTTTTCATCAATCAAACACTCCAACCTTTATTATTATATTTCTGAATAACTGAAAACACAACCAAACATAAAATCACTTATTCCATTGATAAAGTCAATAATTCCAGGAATAGGTATAAACCAAATAAAAGTTTATGTCTTTATCCAAACGAGACTCAAACTGATGTGAATAAATTTTGAATTGTTCTTGTTGGTAAATGTAAGAATAATTTTTTTGTTGTTCGGGTAAAATATGAATAAAGTATGAATACGGATTTATAAAATGTGAAAAAATAATGATAGTTAATTTGACAGAAGATTTATTAGAGGTGATGATAGTTGATTTGACAGTGAGCCCACATATTCTTTGAGTGGAATAACCTGGAATAATTTGATTCTACTCTCGGCTTAGAATGACTATCTACGGTTATGTCAGCTTATCGGGGAACTTCTTATGCAAGGATATTATAGCTTTCCAACAGGTTAAAACTCTCAATCAATACCACTTAATTCTTGGGTTTATTCTCAAAACAAACGGGGGCATAATGTATAGGCGGCCGGAAGACCGCACAAAATGGAATTCGAACTCAAACTAATGTAGTCGATTGAGATATTTTTGTAGTTAGTTGTTTGGATAATCTTCGTGTATTCAGTTTTTGTATTAAGAAAGAATAAAATTGAAAAGTGAAAATTTGAAAATTGATTTAGCAAATCTAACAAAATGGATCACTCAACAAGACAAAAAAAACTTTTTTAAGTCTTCCACAATTTGTTTCGTAGGGGGCTAACACAAAAGTTAGAACTGGGGGCCCCTATTATTGGTTTCAAGTAGATGACGATTACATTATATTATGTATTATTATATTAATAATAAAAGTTAAGCTGTTGTCGCATATCAAAAAATGTGTGACATCCTACTACGATGTGTCCAAATATACCAAATATATGTTCTGTGTTGGAGTTCTACACTTTACTATAAAGAGAGAGAAAAAAGCATACGTTATCTAGCATACCTAACATATGAAACTTAAGAGGAGTTCTATCAAGATATAAAAGTCACGGCCCAATGGGCTATCTAACAATATATATATATATATATATATATATATATATAGAGCACCGTATATATATTCTATCAAGATATATCAAGAGCACCTCATCGCGGTCGTGTATATATATATATATATATATATATATATATATATATATATATAAAAGTCACATTTGTGCTACCAACATCTATTGAATTTGTTGAATCTACTTGTTGAATGAAATACATGTTTTTTTTTTTAATAAATGAAGGACATGTTGAGAAACGAATTTACGGAAGCCACCGGACAAACAAAAGATCATAGACAAAAATGAAATACTACATCACATAAAGAACATAAGATATACGTGGTTCGGCCTAGGCTACATCCACAGAACAAAAACAAATAATCTACTTTGATAGTTAAGAAACATTAAGGATCTGTTTGGTTGACATGTAAAATTGAGATTTTGTGACTCTAAATTCAGGTGAATTGAGATTGAGAATCATATTAACTTGTTTGATAAGAAACATGATTAAGAAAACATGATTGGATTATGAATCTCAATCATGCATTTGGTAATACTTATATTACAATATAAATATGCATAATTATACACACATACATAACTATATATTTATGCATATAATATATACTTTCATATAACTATAAATATTTTTTATATATTTATATATTTTCTACTCATTAGGTGTGTACCTAGCTAATATGGTTCCATCATGGATCTGATGTGATACACCAGATTGATTTACCAAGAAGATATTTTTATTTTTTTGCCACTGCTAATAATATGTATTATGACGCGACAAGACAAATACTTTCAAAGGAATCCGTAATCGCACTCCTCGAGGGAGTCTTACAACAATACTCGGAAGGATCCTTGTTGCGCATGGAGGGCCTGGGGAGCCAATGAAACGGAGTCCCGGATCTTTGGCGGGTCACACCCGTGACTGCGATCGAAGAACCTAACGTATACGTGGGGTTACTGGCCTAAGTCTGTAAGAAAGCCCTTTCAGGGCGCTTATAGAGCAAGCCGGTCGAGCAAACGATCGATAGTGACTGACCGACCGAGGACCGTAGACCTCACCTACGGAGGGAGAACTCCTTGTGTTAACAAACAACAAACAACAAACAACAAACGGAAGATAAGATATGGCATTATGTATTGGCACCGTTAGAAAGGCATTATGATGGTATTTATTATATTTTTAGTTTTTTTTAATGTAGAATTCCTAATTTTCTTTTTCTAGTTTGATATATTGCTCTTTTCATTTTTCAACTTTTGTATCCATAAATATAACATTTGGTTTCTCTAGTAAAATAACCAAACTTTTCCTTCAACATAATGTAGGATCGAAACCTCCACATCCAAAATCCTAAATGTATGAAATAATAATAAAAGAACTCCCACATCTAAAATCCAACAAAAACCTTGCTACCCTTATTTGGGTAGTGACATAAATATTATGGGATATATAACTATTCTTGTATAGATAATTAAATTAGTGAAATAAATTATTTTCTGATTGGTTGTGTTTTTATTTATTCTAGTTAAAAAACGTAACAATTGAAGCTTTTGTTGTTTGAATGATGGAGGAATTGCTATAAAATGTGACTAAGATATGAGTAAAAATTTATACAATATGAAAAAAATGATTTGATATGTGAGTTCATCAGATTTATAAGAGGCGATGACAGCTAGTGATTTAATATGTAGGGGCCGACCCTAAGCATAGGCGACCAAGGCGGTCAACATGGCCCCAACATTTGGAGAGGGCCCCAAAAACCTAGAAAAATAATTTATTTATTCCTATTTTATTAAGATTTTATTTTATTTTATTTTGAAAAGGTTAGATTTTATTTCGTTATGTATTCAATTTTTGTTTTAAATTTAAATTATTTTCCATATTTTATATTTGTTCCTATATTTTATTGGGATTTATTTTATTCGTTACTTGATTTGCAAAAAAGAAACTCAGTACTTTACACGTTTTTTCCCTAGACTTTATTTTTATTCGATTTGTTTGTTAATCTTTTTTCATTTGTTTTTATCTTCTTTTTTTTCTCTTTTTTTTATCCCTACTTATTTGGAATTTAGTGTTTTGTTGGATAAAATCCATTGCTAGAATTATTCTTATTTGATACAACGAGCAAAACTTTGGGTCACATTTTTTTTTTTTTGTAAACATTCAGATTTTTTTGCTTTATTTTTGAACTATTTATTTAATTTTTATATAAGTATCCATATTTTCTCTTTGTTTATTCATTTCTATTAGGCCTAGTTATTTAAAAAATTGAAAATTAAATTTTAAAAATATTTATTTTTTATGATAATAAGAATAAAAAAAAAGTGAATTAGGGTCATCTTTTACAAGATCGCCTAGGGAGCCATTTCTTTTATATTGTTTATTAATAATATATGAGCTTCCTTGTACTAGTGAAATTGAATGGGTGGCATAATACAATTTCAATGGAACATGAAATATCAATAATAGTTAATTCTCACCTATTTTAACATAGCTCCATGAATATATTCATTCATATTCTATATTTATCCTTCAGTAGGCTACACATTTCTCCATGTATTATAGTAAATGATTTAGTTTTTATGTAAATGCATAAATGAACTTTTTGTACAAGAATATCATTACAAGGCAACAAGAGGCTTCCATCAAAAACTACTTTGTGGATCACTACTGCCACAATTATGAGAAGCACCTTACAACTGTATGAGATGGTAATGCCAATGGATTTTTGTTGGCTAAATATTATTTTCCATGCATGATTGCTAATGTCATTGGTCCTCATCATTTCCTGACTTTATTGAGATTCAAGGTTCATGATAGTCACTTGTTTGTAAGGAAATAAATGCAACTTTAACCATCTCATGGAATAATTCTAGGTTGAGATGATAATGGAATGATTTTTATTGGTACTGTGAAAAAAAATTGATCTCTTCAAATCTGCCCCCATCTGATCGAGTTGATTTGGATTTTACATCTAAAATATGATCTGTCATGTAAACCCCCTTAAGTCACTTGTTCGATCATTAGTATTTTTTTTTCTTAACCAAACGTGCCACTAACGAAAGAGAAGTACAATCGTCACTCAAAGTGTGATTTTTTTCCCTGCAAGTGTTGTTTCGTCCTCATTTATCATATTATTGTTATTAATAGGGATGAAACTCAATTTAAGCAACTTTAAGAGTGATGAACATGAATTTCAAGATGTAAAATCTAGAGCAGTTATGGATTTTGTGTATAAACCCTGTAGTGGGATGGGACGTGTATGAAATTAGACATTGTGATCGAAGACAGACCAGGTTTGGATTATACCCATCACCACCATCCCTAATTTTGTGATTCATCCACCCAATAATCATGGATAACTCATCCATTGAGGTACATTAATCTTTCATCAACCATCTCACAAAACATGAAGAAGAAGAGCTGTTCTTCTTGTCTAATATGAAAGTTAATTATTCCCCTGAAGAACACATTTCCACCTAAATAAGGGGGATAGATTGGGAAGCCTTTTTCAACCTTGAAATGGAATCAAACACGTGAAACTTCCATGCAATTAAACACGAGATATCAGATATATATTTGTTTGGGGTCTATTAATTGAACAGTATAATTCACTAGCTCCAAATGGCAATAATGTTGAATTATTTATACACATCCATGTATCTTGTGTGAGGATAAAAACATTAAAAATCAACGAGAACAAAATATGTTGTAGAGTCGTATAAAAATAAATGACATGGATAGATATACAAAAAAAACAAAACATGATGTAATAATAATAACATCATAATTTAATCAGCATATTCCTAGCCACCCTGACTGCTGAAAATCCAATATTCAATATCCTAAACAATTTAAAAGCTGATATAAATATCATGACATTCGCTACAAACTATCTAAATCTGATGACCGGTGTATATTGTATAATTACATTTAATTATATGGAAAAATCTAAATATTCTCATGTAAACGGTCATAAATCTGAAAATACTTATGTAAATTCAAAAAAACATTGAGTTAAACTTATGCGAATATTCTGCGAATATTCTATTTGGTTAACCCTGACTGAAAATACAGATATCCAAAACCCCCTTACAATTTATTAAAAATGCTAAAAATCATATATAAATGATGATTTTACTCATCTGTTAGATTATAAAACTCTATCTGGATGGGTAAATTCATCATTTGTAGATAATTTTTCGCATTTTTAACATATTGCATATGATTTTCGGTGTAGTGTGTTTTCGGTCAGAGTTAATTAAATAAAATATACGTTAAATATTATTCATCTTTCAAAAATTTGGATTTCGGATCTATTTGATATACCTAAGTGATTTCAGGGAGACTTTATAATAAGTCATGGGGTTATATGGATTTTAGATAATTTACATGGGGTTATATGGATTTTTCCTGTAATTATATTATATACAAATTCATTATTTTGTATGACTAATTTGAATCTTTATTAAAATTTAAATAACTATTAAATTTATCTGTTGATAATCTCAAAAAGAAGTGAGAATATATATTTGGAGTCTTGAATTTTTATTATATCACCTCTCATTCCTAATACACATCAAATCACTTTAATTGTGTACACAGTCATGATAACAATGTATTCAGATAGTTTAACAATATACATAAATAGTTTAACAATGTACACATATTTGTTAACAATGTATGAAAACGTAATGAATAAGAGGTAAAAATAGAAATATAACTATCAGGGGTGGGTGTAAAATTTGGCTAGGCCGCCTGGCCCAATTTTTACATTTTTTTTTGTTTATACAATAATAGCTATATTTTATAATTAAATTTTTTATGTATTTATATAAAAAAATCTTCGTTTGAAAATTATTTTAAACATAAAAATAATTCCTTTTTTTATTAAAAAAAACAAACCATAATTTTGTCAAACATGGGAGTAAAATTTTACTAAAAATATAGTTTAACTCACCCGAAAATTTTGTCATGGCTCCATCCAGGATAACGATGGACTTAATAGTGTATAAATAGAAGGACTCAGAAATAAAACATAATGGAGTTTGGGGGTTTAAAAAGAAGTTTAGATATTTCAGGGACCTAAAAATAATTCAAGAATTTTTCTAAAGACCCAAAATTAATTACCAAAAAAAATATATTTATATCCACTCAGATTTACGTGCGGATGCATATCCATCGAGAGATTTAGATAGATTTTATGGTTCAAATTATTTATGTGATGTATTTCAACTCTATATGGTTAAAATATTTATGTGATGTATTTCAAACATAAAAAAATTGGACTAACTTTTTTTTCTAGAACCCCTTCCAAGTAAGTTGCTTTTGAGGAATATATATTGGGAGATCTTTATTTAAAATGATGGTGAAATTTAATCCGTCCGATTCAATAACTGATCAGATCAACGGTGGTCGGTGGATGACATCCCATCGCGTCATCTTACGACACAACGAAAGACACCCGAAACGCGTAGGGAGGGCACTATCGTCATTTCCCATTTTAATATAAAGACAAAGTAGGCTCGTTAGCTGTCGCGAATTGCACGGAAGCGATTCTAGAACTAATTTTAGTTGAAGTGACTCTTATGCCCTTAATCCGTACTTCTGTGTGAATTTACTGGGCGTTTGTCACTGATTATTAGCCAAATAAATAATGGTTCTTTTTGTGGAAGGAGTCAAGGCTCCCCTTTATATAAACCAGTCAAAGATTATGGTTTGAATGGATAAAAAATTAGAATCCAAAAAATTAAAACTTTGGTCATACTTGATCATCAAGTGTAAGTGATGCTATTAGTGATGGTGTTGGAGTTGAGCTGATTTTGGGGCCCTGTTGTACCAAAAATAAAAATATTATTCTTTGGTTGTGCACAATTCCTTTTTCAGTTCCAACCATTTTGATTTATTCAAAAAATAGTATATCTGATCATTAAATGAAATTTATGGAGTCACTCATAGAAAATGCAAAAAAAAAAAAAAAAAATTTGAAGAGGCGTTTATCTCATAAATGTATAAACGGCTAACAAAGCATAACACTGAAAATAAAGCTGAAAAAATTAAAGGTATATGTGTCAGCTCGTGTTCTTAATGAATATGTGAGTTCTTCATAATGGAAAATGGTGTATATACCTAAAACACACCTCTTCATTTAGTATGGTTTGAGAACAAAAAAAACAGAGGACTATTTGACAATATATACAAGAATTCATTGTTTTAGCTAAAATGTTAAACAAGATATATTTCAAACAAAGATATGTTTTAACCAATTTTATTTTTACCCTTAGCTAATTATTTCTCATCATAAGATATAACAAAAAATACGTACATTTATTTATTTAAAAAAATATATTAGTTTTTTTTATAATTCGTGTGTCTAAAATAAGTAATATAATGTGTCTAAAATAGGACCCTTTACAAAAATAATAATTGTACATTAGTTTTATACATGATCTGAAAACGAAATATAATGTAAAAAATAGGATTGATTCCCTGAGTGCCCATAACAAAGAAACAGAGGATTCTCTTCTAGATCACATGTGCCTTTATCCTTATCTGTTTTACCTTAGCAAATTAAAGAAGAAAACCACATATGGTTGGTCCAACTTTAATTGGTCTTAGAAGCCTACTGAAGCGTGTCAGTGCATCTCTTCTTCAACTGTCACTACTGCTGAGTACTGACCACATTCAAAAGGCTGGTATTCTTTCCATCAATACCATATTCAGTTTTATGAATCTTATTAATTATATCAGGAAAAATTCTTTATGTAGTCAATGCCATGTTGAATATATACATAGCATATATCCCAATGTTTCCAATGATATGGACTCCTTTATGACCAAACCACTTAGAATATTTAAAACTTTTCATTTGTGTACCAGTTGCCTGCTATCTGACTGTCCAACATCCATTTTGGCATGGCATAATTTAATGTTATTTTTGTAACATGACCCTCAATCAGTTATAATATATATAAAAAACAAGATATACTGAGTTATTATACTTTTTCAATCTAGCAATTGTTTTGGGGTAGTTATGTTTTCACTTGATATTCAACAAATGTCCAACATTTCATGGTTAAATATAGGCGTGACACTAGATATCATAACTGAATAAGACAAACTACCAAGGCATAGTTAAGCAAGAAAAGTATCTAAAGGAAACAAAATATATTTTAATACATATACATATACAAACATACATGTATATGCATGTCATATACACATACACATACACATATCTCCTCCCATGGTATTTAGATCCTCTATGTGAAAAATACATTGGAATCCTGTGTGGACCAATGGAAAAGGTGTCACAAAATCATTATACACCCATCAAACCAGGGTCATCCATGTATTTTCCACCGTTGACAAGTCAATGCAACAAACCCAAGCCCCAAACCAGTCATTTCACACTCCACAAAAGTCCAACATCCATATTCCATACCCATCCAAACAATAACCCACCCTAGGGGTGCAACTCGGATGGATTGGGTCAGGTTCGGGTCGGGTTCGACATTAACCCGCATTGCAGAGAGTCCAACCCGAACCCGAGCCCAAACCCGACCTCAACCCGAAGGGTTCAACCCGAACATGAACCCGATCTCAACCCGCAGGTTCGGGTCGGGTTCGGGTTGAATTCGGGTTCGGTCGGGTTTGGGTTGGGTTCGGGTTGAATTCGGGCTCAAGTCGGATTCGGCCGGGTTTGGGTCGGGTTCGGGTCGGGTCGGATCGGGTTTAACACCTAAAATATCATACAAAATATTTAATAAACAATAAAACAAACTCTAATTAATTATTAATTAAACATTATATACAAATAATTAAAAGTGAATATCTATAATAATTAATCTAAACACAACAAACATAGTGATACTCTAATTTGTGTAATTGTTTATTATGTTTTAAGAATTTAGGGTTTTAGATATAGGTATGTTGTTATGGCAGCATAACATTTGTTAACCTAGGGGATCGGGTTCGGATTGAGTCCGCGGGTTGAACCCCCAACCCGAACCCGACCCGAATTGAGTTCGGGTTGGTTCGGGTTGGAGTTTTTTAGTGTCGGGTTGAACCCGACGCCAAAAACTCCAACCCGAACTCGCCCACAAGTTGGGTTGGGTCGGGTTCAACCCGCCCAAGTTGCACCCCTACCCACCCCCATCATCAAAACCCCACCCCCTCCTCAGACAGCCGCCTCTCTATCCCCAGTCAAACCCACAAGCTTTGACCAAAAACATTTCCATGTTCAAACCCTTCACAAAAAAAATAGACTTTCACCTTCTCCGAAGCTACCTTTTAATGCAAAACCATTACGTGAACATCTTCGCTTCCTCTTCAAAACCATCCACCTCTCCTTCTTCACCACCTCTTCATCTCCTCTTCAAACACTGCCTCTCTCTCTCTCTCTCTCTCTCTCTTTAATGGGTTCTTCTTCAGGTAGCTTAGAAACCTCTGCAAACTCTCATCCAAGCTTCTCCTTCCAATTCACATCTTCTTTTTCCGACCTTCTCGCGGGGATCACCGACGAAGAGACTGAAAACCAAATGAACATGAGCAGAGGATTCTCTGATAGAGTTTCTGGAGGTGGACCTGGTGTTCCCAAGTTCAAGTCAATACCACCTCCTTCTCTGCCCATCTCTCCTCCCTCTCTCATCTCTCCTTCTTCCTATTTTGCCATCCCTGCTGGCCTCAGCCCTGCTGAGCTTCTCGACTCGCCTGTCCTTCTTTCATCTAACGTGAGTTGGAGATTTTTTTTTTTTGAATTTTTAATATGGGGTCCTCTGTTTTTTCATTGAATTTTGAGGTTTTTGAGGAATTACCCATGTTTTGTTGGTTTCCTCTGCTTTTTCATTGAATTTGTTGAGGTTTTGGGTGGAATGATTGATGGGTTTTGTTTGATATATTGGCTTTTTGTTTGATTGTGTGGATTTGATCAATACCCATGTTTTGCTTTGTTGAAATTTTGATTCAAAAACCATGTTTTTTTGTTTTGGATTTGGACTTGACATATGTGGGTATTATTAGGAGCATGAGAGATACCTGAAATGATGGATCTATTTCTGTACATTCAGTTTATGATTCCCTCTTTTATCTGCTGCAATTTATGGGGGTTGATCAATTTATGCCTAGTTTTATTGAGTCAAATTTTTCCATGTATTGATATTTTTAGCTCTTCTTGATTTACATGATCAGATTCTTCCATCTCCAACAACTGGAAGCATCCCTTCAAATTCCTTCAATTGGAAAGCCAATTCTATGGCATACCAACAAAGCATCAAGGAGGAACAGAGGAACTACTCTGACTTTTCCTTCCAACCCCAAACCCTACGCCCATTGGTATGTTTTTAATTCACTCAAGCATGCTTTCTATTGCAATTTCAATTAATGGGTTCTCTTTGTTTATGTTCTAAGCTTTGAATTTTATTGAATTTTGAAGGAACAAGCCTTTAAAGGACACCACCAACTGCAGCAACAACAACACCAATGGAATGGCCAAGAACAAGCCATGAAGACCACACCAATAAAACCTGAATTTTCAAACCAAAACCAAACTAGGAACACCGAGATCCCAAACTTAGAAACTAACCTGACACAAAGCAACAGTGGATTCAGCTCGGAATACAACAACCACCTCTCACAACCTCCTCATGTTCCAAGAGAGCAGAGAAGGTCCGACGATGGATACAATTGGAGGAAATACGGGCAGAAACAAGTGAAGGGGAGCGAGAATCCGAGGTCTTACTATAAGTGCACTTATCCGAATTGTCCTACGAAGAAGAAGGTGGAGAAGTCTTTGGATGGGCAGATAACTGAGATTGTCTACAAAGGCACCCACAACCACCAGAAGCCTCAGTCCAATAGGAGGAACTCTGCCTCCATTGCTTCACAGGGTATTCAGAATTCCATGGTGACATCTGAAGCTTCGGATAACTCGTTTGGAGGGCGTATGATGGAGTGCGTTGCGACTCCTGAGAACTCTTCGATGTCGTTAGGGGATGATGAGTTTGAGGGCTCGCAGAGGAGCAAGTCAGTTGGGGATGATCTTGATGAAGAGGAGCCCGATGCAAAGCGATGGTGAGTTTTATTGTGTTTGTGTTGATTTGGTGGATTGGTTTGTTGTGTTTTCGGTTGTATTGACAATCGGGTTGTTGTGATTTCAGGAAAAAAGAGGGGGATAATGAAGGGATATCGGTTTCAGGCAATAGGACTGTGAGGGAACCTAGAGTAGTAGTGCAGACTACAAGCGATATCGATATACTCGATGATGGTTATAGATGGAGGAAGTATGGGCAGAAGGTGGTGAAGGGGAATCCTAATCCAAGGTAACCAACCAACAAATACATAGATGTGTTTTGAAATTCAGTTCTTTTATGCAATTGTGTTAAACCATCATATTTTATATCCATTAGGGTTGATCAAGCCCTAAGATTAACACATGGACACCTCGATGTGCTAGGCATGTGAGACATTCTTTAAGGGGGAGAACTCCTGAACAATTCAGTTCAATTTTTGAATTGTTAAGTTTGATTCATGAATTGTTTAGTTCATTTCATATGATTATTCAATTTTGATTCAGAATGGTTTAGTTCAATTTATGAGTTATTTAGTTCGGTTCATAAATTATTTTATTTCATTCATAACATATTCAGTTCAATGCATAAAATCGCCCCCCCCCCCCCAAACACCCAACAGGCCCAGCATGTGAGGTGTACACGTATCAGTTGAACTGAAGCTTCAATTCACTTGTGTTTTAAGTAGTGTGGATGTTATGCAGTCCACAATATTGCAACTGAACCCTAGCTTGCTTCATTTCATGTAAAAACTTCCCTCTCCATTCATTCAAACAATGTCTATAACAACTCATATGCTTCTCTATCAACAGGAGCTACTACAAATGTACTAGTGTGCAGTGTCCGGTGCGAAAGCACGTGGAGAGGGCATCGCATGACAACCGGGCGGTGATCACAACCTATGAGGGGAAGCACAACCACGATGTGCCCGCTGCCCGAGGTAGTGGATCACACACGATCAACAGGCCCCCCATCGGTGACTCCTCGACCAACACTTCCACTGTAACCTCCAGCGCCCCCACCGCGATAAGGCCATCGGCCATCTCAAATAACACCAATCACTTGTTTGGTGGCTCAATGTTTGGTGGTAGGCTTCAAGGTGGTGGTGGTGGTCAACAAAACCAATCTCAATTCACATATGAGATGATGCAAGGCCCCGATTACACGTTCCCGGGGTTCGAAAACATGGAGGAATCGATTACGAGCCAGTCGAAGGCCAAGGAGGAGCCGAGGGACGACTTGTTCTTGGAGTCATGCTATGTTGAAGGTTGTTTATCAAGGAGGGGAGGAAAAAAATAAGTTGTTCCATATTGTTAGTGTTTTGTTGTTGTATATGTGATTATAGGATTTTGTTTGTAGATGCAACAAATGATATAGAAGACTTGTATTCACATTTATTTATTTGTTTGAGGGCTGTTTTTTAACCATAAAAATTAGGCCTCATTTTTTTCAGTCTGTATCACTAGTTACGAATGAAAAAAAAAAAAAAAAAACTACATTTCTAGTGTTGACAAAACAAAAGATTTGGATGTAGTAGGGGGGCTTACTTTTTAGCTTTTTTGTGCAATTTAAAGTTTTCTTGGCTTCTGTGATGAAAAGTCTTGCATTCCCATTTGATATTTGGTGAAAGTCTTATTGTGTTTTGTTTTTTTTGGAATCTTGATAGGCATGTGATCTGGAAAAGCCACCAATACATAAGGTTTCCAATACACAATGTGGTTGAGACATTACAATGGGTGGATGACTTTTGAATTAAGCCAAATTGTATAAAAACAAAGACATTGGAAGATCATGGAATACTTTTGCCTCCACACCATGCGCACTTTTGGTTGGCCCCTTTTCAAGCACAAATTTATCTAAATGGTATCCTAAAATTTACAAGAATTTTTTTTAAAATTAAATAGAATATCTATAGTTCATCCAATGACAAATAAATGCCTTTTTATGTGCTCATTTGATATAATGTCGTGTTATAATTTTTAATATGATTATTCCACATAAAAAGTGTTCTAAGATGATGAATTGAACTAAAAAGAATAATTTGAGACTTTGAGACACGTAACACTTCTATACGAAAAACTAAATTATCACAATCACTAAGTGCTAATAATAATATAATACATGTGTAAAACCCATATACATTTGTACTTGTTATTCACCAATAACACGTGTATCAAGTCCACTTTTATATACCAATTCACTTCAGATCGTTTGATCAATGTGAGGCTATTTGAAAAACTTCATTTACAACATTCAAAGCAAATTTTACAAAACCCAAAAAGAGTTACAACACAGAGAAAATAAAACTACATAAAAATTTGATTTTATTAAATGACATTTAACAATAAGAGAGACATAATAACAAATTTGTTATGTGGAATTGGATGGACCCGAAATGCTCTATATTACACTTTATTGCCAACTTAAATTTTCATTAATCAGAGTTCAGATTCAAACAATTCATAATACTTTAGAATGATGATTTTTTTCTTCACATATTTATCTTTCATTAACCAAAAAAAAATTGTAATTCACGTGCCTGCACAATTGACTCTTATTAGATTCACTAATCTTATGATATATAATATAAATAAAATGTTGACCTAACATCGGCCAATCATAATTTGTCACACCATGAATGACTGACTTTGCAGTATAAAAAGACTTCAAGGACAAGTTACTTAATTTTGTCCTTTTGTGTGGCTTGTACAAGTTTCTTTCGTGGGAAGTTCTTTAAGGTAAATTGTTAAGCCAAAACAGCACACTAAAAAGTCCAAGTCAACAAAACGCGCTTGTTTGACGAAAATGTGAGGGGTGTGTTTGTAAATAATCAAATCCACGTGTTTCTTGAAGAGGACGGCACGAGAGATGGATGGTTAGGAATCTGTCCACGTCAGCCAATTCGAATCAAATACAGCTGTAACACACTCAGGGTCTTATCATGAATCACAGCCAGTTTAATAAAATCTTTGATGTGGGGTCCACCCAAATGAGAACCGTTTGTCTATATATCTCATTAACCACCTCTACTCATTGTATCTCGTTAACCACCTCTACTCATTTAACATTACCCTTTCTTTCTTAACTGTAATATAACATTACCCTTTCTTTATCAAAATATTAAAAACCTTAATATAATATTAATCATAATATAAATAATTAAATATAATAACATAATTAATTTCTTAACTGTAAGTCATTTAACATTACCCTTTCTTTCTTTGTCTTCTTATCAACATCTACTGTTTTTTTTAATATATCATTTTGTAATATATATAATTAATTATTTTCAGAATAATTTTTTCTTATAAGTATTAATACTTACTATGTTTTTGCTAACAAATAGTTTGTATGTTTAATTATTTTTTATTTTAGATTAAATTAATAATTTTCATGTTAAGATTAATATATTTTTGGTGATTTATTTAAGGCTTTAACGATTTGAATAGAAATTTGAATGAAAGTTAAATATAATGATAAATATGTATAATTTTTACATATTCTAATGGTATAAAAATAAATAGCATGTCTTTGAATGGTATATACACATGTCAAAAAAATTTTTTTTTTATAGAAAATATGGAGTTTGATACCATCAGTTATATATATATAATCAAAAGTGAATTACAAATCTAAATGGAAGAGATGAAAAAGAGAGAACAAAACAAACAAAGAGTACCCAAATGCTCTGAGTGAAAAGATATATGGGAGTTATCTATAGATGGGTTATCTATCAATAGATTCCCTTCAATCCACATTCAAAAGCACATTAGTCTATAACCACAACTCACAAGGCTATCTCAAGCATAGAATTTGCCTACAGTTAATTTTTTAAAAAAAAAAGCTATCTCCATGCATAATAATTAAGTCTGTCAATTATTCAAAAAAATATCCTTATCCGATCCGAATCCGAATCCAAAAATGCAGAAAAATATCCGATATTCGAAAATCCGTATCCGTATCTGAACCAAATTATCTGTATATGAAAATTTTTGGATCGGATATAGCCTATATCTGATCCGAACAATATCTGTATCCGAACTGTTATTTTATTTATATATGTTACAATTAGTTTCAACCCTTATTAGATGAAAATCAATGGCTCATGATCTATGGCAAAACACAAACATATTTAACCATATTGGATACTTATTTAACTATATTATGATTTGTGTTTTTATATCTTTGATGAATACCTATTTAATCATGTTATGACTTAAGATTTTCTAAATTATTTATATTTTAGTCTGGTTCGGATATTTTGGATATTATCAGAATCTGTATCCGGATTTTCGGATCAGATATGGATATGTGTTTTGGAATATTCGTCGGATATCAGATACGGATATTTTTTTGGATATCCAATTCGGACACGGATACGGATATGGGCATATCCGATCCATATCCGTCCGATTGACAGGCTTAATAATAATCTCCTCGCTCTAGCTATGTTGCACCTTCATTCCTTATTTCCTTATATAAAAAACTACCGTCTCCCACATGTTTTTTGAGTACACTCCCATTGAAAAGGAGAAGTTTTTCCAGTGTCTTTAATTTAGAAATAGTTTAGATTAAATACAATATATTTTTAATAAATCTTCAAAATTTATTCTAACTAGTAATTAAACAGATTTTAAAATCTGCATAGGGAATATTTGAAAAAAATTTAAACTTTTAAAATTTAATGGATTTGATTATTTTATATATTAATCATAATGTATTATTGTTCAATTTTGGTGATCACCACATGCATATTATTAGTGATAATGGTATACCTCACTCATTTAAAATTCTGTCTATAATTTTTTCAAATCTTCCAAATTTGAAAAGAAATTTAATTTTGAATTTGATTTCAAGGATGAATTTGTGCTTAATTATTCCAAAATATATATACGACCAAATCATAACCCAACTTAGAATTCTCATAACAATTAAGGTTTATGCCTATTTTTTAAATTTGAAAAGAAATATTAATTTATTATAATTATCTTCGTTTAAACAAAATAAGAACAACTACCCTTGTACTGTAACTACACTATTTTTGATAAATTACATTTTCAGAACTTACCCACCCAAGAAAAATCATAATAATCCCTACATTTTGATGCTCAAAAGATATTGGAAAATTTTGCACTAAAGATATGCTAACTTTATGATTAATTTTTGGGGTTGATTTAAGATTTTTTCCATGATATAAAATTTTGAATTTAATTTATAGTTGGATGGATAAGATCATAATGATTAGACATGATACAAGCCATGAATGAGTAGTTCTGATTTAATTGGAGCAGAGTCTGCATTAAACACCTTGATTTTAATGGCTACTTTGAAAGAGACAGAGTGACACTCATCTTAAAGGGACATGGATTCCTGTTTGTTTTGTTCTTTTTATTTATTTAAAATAGTATAACATTAACATTTTATATTTTACTTATAAAAAAAATTTTAACCTAGAATAAAAGGGAAAAATCCAAATAAACTTTGTAAATTGACTGAAATTCATATTTAAACTTAAGTTGATAGATGAGGAATATTATGTTAATATTCCGTTTGGTCAGTATGTTAAAAACCTATAATTTTTTTTAAAATACAAAAAATAATTTGGAAATGACAATTTTATTCCTCCGAATAGATTATAAAACCTCATCCTGGAAGAGTAAAATCATCATTTGTGGATGATTTTTTGTATTTTTCACAAATAAGAAGGGAGTTTTTTAGTATACTATGTTTTTCAGTTAAAGGTTAACCGGACAGAATAATCGTAGAATAATCATAATCTGTTAAAGAAAATTTAATTCAGAAAACTATTTGGATCTATATGGATACTTTTAGGAGCTTAAATATATTTTGGACAATTTACAGGGGGTTATCTGGATATTTTCTCAAAAAGAATCTTTGTAAAATGGATATATTCTTATAATTTGTATTGACACACTCATCAAAAAATTGAAAAATTATTCGTATATATATATATATATATATATATATATATATATATATATATATATATATATATATATATATATATACATACACACGTTTGCGATTAGGTGCGGCGAACGGCAGGTGCAGCCGTGACGTGGGCCGTCCGATCGCGGGTCCATCGCATCCAACGATCGACGTGAAACGCACCCGACCGTCCGATGCGATGGACTCGTGATCGACGGCCTGTGATTTCTGCTGCACCCGCCGTTCGCCCCACCTAATCGGTTCCCTATATATATATATATATATACACACACACACACATTTGCGATTAGGTGCGGCGAACGGCAGGTGCGGCCGTGACGTGGGCCGTCCGATCGCGGGTCCATCGCATCCAACGATCGACGTGAATCGCACCCGACCGTCCGACCGTTGGATGCGATAAACCCGCGATCGGACGACGCACGTCGGATCCGCACCGTGCGGTCTGCCGCACGCTATCACTCGGGTATATATATATATATATATATATATATATATATATAGTTCTGATTAGGTGCGGTGTGCGGTCGGTGCGGTGCGCGACGTGGGCCGTTCGATCGCAGGTCCATCGCATCTAACGGTCGACGTGAATCGCACCCGACCGTCCGATGCGATGGACCCGTGATCGCGCACCGCACCGACCGCACACCGCACGTAATCGCGACTATATATACATATATATATATATATATATATATAGTCGTGATATTATATGGTCGTGCGGTCGGTGCGGTCGCGATCACGGGTCCATCGCATCGGACGGTCGGGTGCGATTCACGTCGACCGTTGGATGCGATCGGACGGCCCGCGATCGCGACCGCACGACCACATATATATATATATATATATATATATATATATATATATATATATATATATATATATATATAGTCGCGATTAGGTGCGGCGTCGGTCGCGTGCGGCGTCAACCACGGGCCGTCGATCACGGGTCAATCGCATCAGAGGGTCAGTGCGATTCATACGACGTTGGATGCGATAGACCCGCGATCGGACGACGCACGTCGGATCCGCACCGTGCGGTCCGCCGCACGTTATCACTCGGGTATATATATATATATATATATATATATATATATATATATATATATATATATATATATATATACGAGCGCGATGAGGTGCGGCGGCCGCACGGTGCAGCAGCCGTCCGATCGCGGGTCCATCGCATCCAACGGTCGATGTGAATCGCACCCGACCGTCAAATGCGATGGACCCGTGATCGACGGCCCGTGGTCGACGCCGCACCTAATCGCGTCTATATATATATATATATATATATATATATATATATATATATATATAGACCCGTGATCGGACGGCCCGCGATCGCGACCGCACGACCGCATATTATCGGAAATATATATATATATATATAGTAAAGCGATAATATGCGGTCGTGCGGTCGCGATCGCGGGTCCATCGCATCTAACGGTCGACGTGAATCGCACCCGACCGTCCGATGCGATGGACCCGTGATCAACGGCCCGTGATCGCGACCGCACCGACCGCACGACCGTATAATATCACGAGTATATATATATGAAAATGATTGCGTGCGGCGAACGGCAGGTGCGGCCGCGACGTGGGCCGTTCGATCGCGGGTCCATCGCATCCAACGGTCGAGATGAATCACGCCCCCGACCGTCCGATGCGATGGACCCGTGATCGACGGCCCGTGTAAATCGCTGCCGCACCAGCCGTTCGCCGCACGCAATCACGTCTCTATATATATATATATATATATATATATATATATATATATATATATATATATATATATAGGAGCGATTAAGTGCAGCGTACAGTCGCACGGTGCGGTGTCGACCACGGGTCGTCGATCACGAGTACATCGCATCGGACGGTCGGGTGCGATTCACATCGACCGTTGGATGCGATGAACTCGCGATCGGACGACGCACTCGGATCCGCACCGTGCGGCCGCCGCACCTATCATCGCGTATATCGTGTGTGTGTGTATATATATATATATATATATATATATATATATATATATATATATATATATATTTGTTCAAAGGCTCTGCATCATACCATAGAAGTATGAGACCCTGAACAACCAGCCCAGAGGACCGTAAGAACTTAGATAGGAGAGCTCATAAACATAGCGTTCCCTTTCTTAAGGGACTAACACCAATTTTTTTTCTTCCTGCACATTATATAATTGGTTGGAGTTGTGAGACTCCACGTGAAATTATAAATAAAAAATTGCATATAACAACTCCAGTCGGAATTTGGTCACATTGAACGAGAAATTGACCTTGTAATTAGGACTTGTCAATTTAAAACCCATGAGAGAGACAAGTAACTGCCCTGATTTTGTTGTGATTTTTTCTTTTAAGCCTCTCTTGCTGGGATCAAATGCAACCTGTATTTTGGTCAACTTAGATGAACAGACTCGATTGGTCATCACATATAACATACTTTTTCTAAATTTATTACCTCCACGTACTGAATCACAAAGGAAAATGTCATACTCAGTTTAAAATGCACACCACCTGTTTTTATTTTTTAAAATAGTAATAATTAAATATTATTTAATGAGATATATGCTTTAATAAAATGTGTATATTGCTCTATTTTAAGTTGAATGAACATATTTTTAGTAAGTTTAATTTTTTTTTTAATGAGATGTAGGTTTCATTGAATTTTTAACGAGATATAAAATTGTATTTTAAGCTGTATTTGGATGTGAGGTAAAAACGATTAGATTCTTAAAATCTTGTGTTTCAAACTCAGCTTTTGAAAAACGTTGTTTCATTAAATTTTCAACCACAAGATTTTTTAGTATAAAAATGGAAGATGGTGGTTTGAAAAACAAAACATTGAAAATGTGTTTAGAACTGAGTTTGAAAATTTTAGATTTTCAAAGATAACATCTATCTAAACTCAGATCCAAATAGATCCTTAGACTGTAAAAAAAAACTAATAAATGTAACAACACCATATCACAAATAAGGGCATTGTTGCACCAAGATCCGTTTCCACCCCAAATTACAGCCCTATATGCGTCGATAGAAAATTAACGACACATATGCTCATGTTAACAAGGCATATGTTTCGAAAGAGTTTTTTTGCATTTTCTATACATGCATACATACAATTCATTGGAGTATATATTTCATTTTTTTATAAAAACATGTACCTTATTGTATGAGGTATATTATTTTAAAAAATTCAAAACACATGTAAACTGGAATGGAGAATGAAAATGGGGCTGGATGTAATATTATCTCACAAATAATAGTCAACAAGCATATTTCCAGCAGAGCGCTGATACACGTAGCCCGTCTTACAGCCCGTACGCTATGATAAAGTAGTATATCAGTATATGATAAAGTAGTATTTATCATAGCGTATAGGGTTCTAACATAGTATATAACAAAAAAAAACTTTCATTTTTTCACCATGAAAAAAAAATACACCAATGCATCTCAATATATACATCATTTTATATAATAGAAGACACTTCAAATGATGAATATATAATTTTATAGAAAATAAAAAACAGACGGATTGCAAAACGGGCTGCAATGTGCTACGTGTATCTTTTTCCTTTCCAGCGACAAACACATCACGTCTATTTTCGGGTTGGTCCGACATTAACTATTCAATTATGATGCCGGGCCCTTGGGCAGCCCATTTACAATGGGCCATTGGCCCATCCTAGTCCTTCCATAAAGAGTATTGTTAGTCTCTTTTACTTATATTTCATAAATTTACATACTTATAAAGAGTATATATTTCATTATATATATTTATATTTTTTTATTAATTTATATTTAATTATATCATTCAATTCATTTGATTATACATTTTATATTTCATAAATTTACATACTTCATTAAATAAAGCACATGATTTTTTTAAAAAAGAAAACAACAACCAAACAAGCACTGCTCAACAAAAACAAGTGTGTACCAACATCTCACAACTATACCTACCTCAATTATTAGGGTTAATATTCAAACTAATTGATCCAGACACAATATATATTACAGTTTCTCTATGCTAAACAAACACTTTTTTTCGAGGATTAAGTTTATTCTCTCCTCATCCACTATCTCATTCTTGAAATAAACGGGGGCTTAGAGATTTCATGTAACAATGATCAGGTCCGCATGTGCAAAATCAAGATCATTTGATAATTCATCGAATCATAAATCCTAAGCATTTTTTATATTTGATGGGTCAATACGTCTAAAATGGATTCTTAAAATAAAACTTGCACGTGTAACAACATCCTTCTATTTTTTGTCATTCGATAAAAATATCTTTCAAAAGTAGCAAACACGTACAAATATATGTACTGATACACACTCCCTAGAGTGAGATAAAAATGAACAGAAAGAAAACAAGACAATATATGATCAAAATGAAAAAGAATAACAAATTTAAAAGTTAATAAAAAAAAAAAAATAACTATCTAGATATAAAATTGGTTAGAGAGCTTAAAACCAGAGATCAACGCGGAGAGGGCAAGGGCGACAAAGGCGAAGAAGGTCATGCTGATGGCAGCAGCCGATGACTCGGTGAAGCTGTTGTCCGCTTTTTCCCATTTTCGATTGGTCATCGGTATGGCTGCCGATAATGCCGACATCAACAGATATGCCACCACCTGTTTTCAATAGGATGTTGTTACACTCAGTCTTTTTTACAATTTAAATACATTTTTATATACATCAATAGAGATTCAGTAAAGCATATGCATTGTTAAACAAGATATATGCATTGTTAATTTTTCTTTTTTACATTTATTAAAAATGAGTTCATTCAATTCGCAATGAAGCGATATATACATTTTATCAAAGCATATACATTGTTAGATAATGTTTATTATTATTTTTAAATAAAAACATATGTGGTCTACATTTTAAACTGTAAAAATGTTCATGCGAATTGGATCACCTGCAGAGATTGGATCATCATTGAATTATATTGTCTGGACTCAGGCAATTCTTATGCGTAATTTGATTAGTTTATCATTAATCAAGATCGTTGTACCAACTAATTTGATTAATAAAAAAAATTCAGTGTGACGTTGGATTAACAATACTGGAATATTGGAATTAATCCACACAATATTGACACTTATGGCTAGAGTACTGTCATAGATTTGCTACTCATAAGTTTCAAGTTCAATTTCTCCTGGACTTATCTGATGCAAATGGATTGTGAGTAATTCTGTGTATTTAATAATTATCCAACATTAAGACAAAAAAAAAATAGTGTTGGGGTTACTCAAAAAAAAATTCAAATATTATTTATTGGATGACTGAGGATTGGTTGATACCGTGACTAACTTGAATACCCTCTATAAAAATAGCAAAAAAAAAAAAAAAGTCTGACTAAAGTATCCAATAATGCATAAATTTGACAACCAACATTACCATTTTCAGTCAATTGAAATCAAATTGGCAATAAGGTTAGCTGAATCTTCCTTCCTCAACACCCTCTCCCTTTTCCCTTATTGGAATAATTAAGGTTATTGGAATAATTCAGTCTCAATAAAACACTAAATTCACTTATTGGAATAATTCAATCTTGATAAAAACACAAAAAAATCAAACACAGACACAACAAACCAAATCTTAATTAATTACCTGATCACACACGAAGGTTGTTTTCGACATCACCTCCCTCCCCGCCGTGAACTGGTGCACCAGCTGCCGCAAAACCTGCGCCCCTGCATACAAAAACGCAAGCGCGCCAATCGCCACCAAGTACCTAAGATGTTATTTAGATAGAGACATAAGCAATTATATAGTTTATGACTATTCTAAGAATACATAACTATTATACAGAAATAAGTAATTTTTTGTTTGGTTGTGTTTTAGTGATGTTCGTTAAGAAACAAAAAAAAATGTTGTTTGATAAGTTGTAAGTAAGATATGAATAAAAATTTATAAAAAGTAAAAAAATAATTAATTTGATGCAGTGGGCCCCATAATTTATAAGAAGTGATTACAGTTGATTTAATAATGGAACATATTTATACAAGTTGATTAACATAATTCCAAAGGAAAGAGAATACAAATATTAACTTATTCCCACGTATTCTGAAAAAATTATATTTATCTTTTTTTTTTAACAAACAATTTTTTTGTGTGTTTATTCTCCCTAATTCCTTCCTATTCTTATAAGGGAATGAATGAATCTTCTCATTACGTCATAACCTAAACACATAATAATATTCTCATTACGTCGTAACCTAAACACATAATAATACTTGTTTAGACTATAAGATCCTAAGACATGTACAGTATCTCACCCACCTGTACTCCTCGTATTCGTCGAAGTTCTTATTGCAAGCCATTACAACAAAGGCGACGAGCGAGAAGACGCAGGCGCCGGCCCTCAGAGCGAGCCTCGCCTTCTCGAGGAGGAGCTCCACCCTCTCCCTCGACGCCCCCGGCCCCGGGTTCTCCACGTCGAGAGTGGCGGTCTCCGTCGACTTTGCTCCGGTTCCATCGGCCACAAGCCGCGATGAAGAAGGGTTCTCCTCGTTGGGAGTGGTGGTGGGCCCCATCGACTTTGCTCCGGTTTCTTTGGCCACCGGCCCCATTGAAGAGTTCTCCGCGTCGGGAGTGGTCGTGGTCTTCGTCGACTCTTCTCCGGCTTCGTCGGCCATTGTTGTGTGTGTGTGTGTGTGTGTGTGTGTGTGTTTAACCTTCTATGTATGGTAGATGGTTTTTTTTTAACCTTCTATATATGGTAGATGGCTCAAGAAAAGTGAGCTTTGGACAAAATGAAAGGTTCACACGTGTGGTGTGAGGGTGTCACATGTTTGTGGAGAAAAGGAAAACCAATCCCCAAGTTACAACCCTAGTTTGGGGAGGTATAAATTGGTATTATGGAATATATATATATATATATATATATATATAGATATAGATAGAGGGGATTGTTTTGGTTTTTTTTTAGCTTTGTGGTGTGTATACACTTCTTTGTGTGTGACATATATAGAGTTATTACTTAGATGGATATATTTGAATAAGTAAATCCGTTTTATTGTCTTTACTATTTTTTATATTAAAAAGTGAAAAAATGATTTTTTTTAAATAACACATAAATATATTTTTATCTATTGACATAGATGAGTCATGAAAAACAATTTCAGCATCCTCCAACAATAGTTACCGGATCTATTCTTAATTCATCTATGTATATCTCTTAGAGTTTATTCTCTCAAAACAGACAGTTTTTTTCTTATTTAATTCCCTCCATCCCCCCTTATTCCGCAGTTATACTAGGTATGGCATGGGTTGGGTTGGAGTCAAGTTTAACATAATCTAAATTCAACCCGTCTCTCTAGTATTAGACTTTATATCTGCCCCACCTCACCTCAGGTTTTATATATAGTTTAAAATCAATATCCACTCCATCTCATTTCAAGTTTTACATCTTAAATCTAGACCCACCCCACCCCATTTAAATTGAGTTGGATTGCTATGACCCTATAGTTAATATATAAAAAATTATATATACAAATTACATTCATAAAAAAACTTTAATTTGTTCTTACATAAAATCTCAAAATATATAAAACATAAATATATAGTTCATGACATCCATTACCTAAGACATTTGAGAATTAATCAAAATATTTTTAATACATAATATAAATAGTTCATTCAAAATTACATATAAGAACAAATAAATAAATTTTTTGACTTGTATGTTTAAAGAAAAAGATAAAAGATTATAAAATATCAAACAACATCTTTTGTTTTTAAGGTAGCAAACAATTGATTGTATGAAGGGGTATGTGTTTTGAATTTTTTCTGTGAGATAAATTTAAATGAATGGATGGAGGAAAAAAAAAGATGATGATAGTTGAATTTTAATTTTTAATTATGTTAGGAATTAATTTTTCTTTATAGTTCATAAATTCTAATGAATAAATATTGGTTAGATTCACGGGTTAGGTCGGGTTTTAAACATAAAACTCAAATACAACCCATGTATTACATGGGTTGGGGCGGATTGGTGTGAGTTTGGAAAACATGGAATCCAAACATATCCTAATAGAGACGGATCGGATCAGGTTACCAATAAAACTTACTCCATTAACATCCCTAAGTTATACGCATCACTCCAAATGGGGGATAAGGTATGAACGAATTATTTTTCTTTTTTAAAATAAACTTAGACATCTTATAATTTGATGAGACAATTACAAGGAGTCTGAATGTTGAGAGTAGGCAGGAAAGATAAGCGAGTCTCAGAAGGGAAATATTGGAATTCTTTTAAATTTATGAAACTTATGTTAGTTAATTCTTGCGTAACTATCAGATTTATTTCTGTGAAGCAAATAGATTTTTTTTTCTATTATTATTTCACCCAGTTGAGGTTTATTCTTTTCTTATTTTGTATTCCAAATTGGGGCTCCTAGTCTATATAAAAAATGTGTCTAATGTGAAGGACCTTGGAATATGTTTTGGGAGATGTTACAAGTAACTACTACGTACTCTGGATTCTTGGAATTGCTTGTCTGCAACTTCCAAAAAAGCATTGTGTTTTTTTTTCACACTGTAAGCGTAGTGTAAAAGATATTTGATGTGGATAGTGGAAGCCTTTTTTTAGTTGTTCGTCTACTATGTCACATGTTTCATCAATTTCTTTCTTTCTTTCCAAGTAACGATGGATTCAAGAAATTAGTTTATGACATGATTTATTTATGCAATGTTTTGTAGATTCTGGTAGAATTATTTCAATGTAATTTTTATTTTGGTAAAAAGACCCTCATCCGCAGGTCTCACCAAATGACGGATAGTACTTTCCCATAACCTGATTGAAAATCGAGTGATTTGGAAACCGTCTCTCGGGTAATTGGAGTACTGAACAGGATCCATCACAATCCAATAATAAACAAAACGTATATGAAAATTACTGACACATTTGGATGCAGTGATTATTTGTACGTGTTTTTTTGCGCATGCAAATTTTGTTACACGTACAGAGAAACTTTTATACATTGGTTGGACATGTTTGTCTATTTTGATTGAAATTTTGATTGTCTCATTTAATGCTATTAATAATAGAAAGTAAAAACTGTTACAAATAATAACACATGATGTTGGTTGTGATTTTGATTGTCCCATTTAATGCTGCAAATGAGAATACTGAGATTTTATTTGATACACCTAATTATCATAACCAAACATTAATTTGTGTTTGACTTGGTGCAAATAAGAATCTAACCCCATTTATACCGTATCAAAACAAACCCTAAATAACATGGTCTATTTTCAGGCTGGCCCAACATTAACCATTCATTTATGGTGCCAGACCCTTGGGCAGCCCATGTAAAATGGGCCATGGGCTCATCCTAGTCATTTTGTCAATCTAATGTGAGCACTATGATAGTATAATGTATACTTAGAGGTGTCAAACGGGACGGGCTGGCCCGCTAAGGGCCCGTGCCGTGGGCCAGCCCGTTTGAGTGGCGACGCTGGCTGGGCCTGCCCCCCGGCCTGCGTGCCGTTTCCGACACGGCCCGCTAGGCCCCGCGGCACGGTTTGTGCCGCGGGCCCCACCTCCATCCAACGGCTAGTCCAACTAGCCGTTGGGCCAACGGGCCAAACGGCTAGTTTACTAGCCGTTGCCAACCTTACTAGCCGTTGGCACGTCCGAACCTAAAAAATTTTATGTTTACAAAATTACCCTACTCACATCCAAAAAAACAACTATATTCAAGAGTATATGGGGTAATTTTCATCCAAACTTTACCTATAAATATCTTACTCCATCCACTCATTTCTTCATCAATTGAATCACAAATCTCTCTACTCCTCCACTACTACACTCTCTTCTTCCTCTAAAATTTTCTTGTTTTGTGTTGGAATTTCAAGTGCTCTAGCGTTCAAGTGCTCTCTTTCTCTCCAAGTAAAAACTTCAATCAAATAGATGGTGGTGGAAGCTCTCTCTCTCTCCAATCTTCATTTCTTCAAGGCTCTTTCTAAGGGGAAGTTTTCTCCAAAAGGTGGCAAGGTTCAAGGCTCCAACTCTCCAAGCCTAAGGGGACTAGGGGAAACTCTCTCTCTCTCTCTCTCTCTCTCTAGTCTCTAATATCTACTAGTCTCACACTCTCCATCTCTAGTTTCTACTCTCTACATATTTGAATTTTCAAATTTTACAAATTATATTTCAAGTTTTAAATTCAAATTAATTCTATATTTCAAAACCAAAGTGTATTTTAATTTTAAATTTAAATTTAAAATTCTAATTTTAAATTCTAATTTCAATTCAAATTTCAAATGGCCAACCCAAACATAGAATATTCACACACTGATGATGAATTTGACAATATCGATAGCCAACCACATGATTCTCCCCAAGACCAATCCCAAGCCCCCCATGAATCAGTTGGAGGTGATGTTGGTGCATCATCTAGTCACCCCCAACTGGAAAATAAAAAAAAACCCTCAAAAAGAAGTAGGAAGTCTGAAGTCTGAGAGCACTACATAATATAGAATATTAAATACCAAGGTAGAATGGAAGATAGAGCTGTTTGTAAATATTGTAACAAAAATTTTAGTTGTGCAAGTGCGGGGGGTACTGGACATCTCAAGAGACATGCTGAATCATGTCTGAAAAGACATCAACAACAACTGAATCCCGGTACGCAGTCTCAGATTGGGAGTTTCGGTCAAAGAGGTAGTATTGAAGGTACAATTTCTACATTCACTTATAATTAATCTAGTATGAGAGAAGGTTTATCTGTATATATAGCTGGTGATGAACAACCATTTACATTTGCTGAAAGTAGAAGATTTGAACATTTTCAAAGAAGGCATGTTAATCCACAATATAGAGCTGTTTCTAGAAATATTATTAGATCAGATATAATTAGAGTTTACAATGAAATGAAAAATTATTTAATTCAATCATTCATGAACATTCAAAAAATTTCATGCACATCTGATTTATGGACCGATAAGAATGATTTATCTTATATTTGTGTTACTTCACATTATATTGATTCTCATTGAATGTTAAATAAAAAATGTTAGCTTTTCGTCCACTTACATATCCACACACCGGCACAGTAATTTATCAAGCAATAATGGATATTTAGAGAATATAATATAACTGAAAAATTTTATCCATAACTTTCGATAATGCTAGTAATAATGTTAATGCTATTTCAAAATTTAAATCTTCTTTGGGTTTACCTTATGATTTTGAATTTTATGATTGTAAATGTGTTTGTCATATTATTAATTTAGTTGTACAAGATGGATTAACTCATATTGAAGCATCTTTAGTAAATATTAGATTAGCAATAAAATTTATTACTTGTACACCTTCTAGAGTACAAGCATTTGGTGATTTTTGTGCAACACGCAATATCCCCCCTAGAAAATTTCCTCTTGATATGCATGTTCATTGGAATTCTACATTAATGTTGCAAAGTTGTGTGGGTTATGAAAACTTGATTATTGAATTTAATGAAATGTTTAACAATCGTGTTGATATTTCTCCTATTGATTGGCAAATTTCAAAAGTTTTTGTACAATTTTTAAGTGTTTTTTATGATGCTTCAATTGCTTGTTCAGGTGTTTATTATCCTACATCAAATCTTATACTTAGACAATTATTTAATATTTCTTGTGCATTTAAAGAATGTAGAGATTATAGTATACTTCAACAATCTATTATCTTGATGGAACAAAAATTTAAAAAATATTTTGAAGATATTCCTATGCTTTTTTGTTTAGCTGCTGTAATGGATATTACAATTAAATTAGATACTGTTAAAACTATAATTTCAAGAATAAGCGATAATGTTAGATTTCCAATGGTTATAACTGGTGAAGATGTAGAATTTGCTTTAACTGAAATGTATAAAAAATATGAAAATAAATATGCAAATAGAACTCGAGCATCTTCCTCCACTTCATCTGTTACTTTATTAGGCAGAGGTAAGAAAAAAGATTATTTCATTGATTTTGTTTCACAAGGTTCACAGTGGTAGTTCTCATCTTAATTAATTGTTTAAATATTTAGAAAATGATTGGAAGTCTCTTTTAACTGAAAAAGAGATGGAAAATTTTGATCTCTTGCAATGGTGGAAAGCACATGAAGTGACATTTCCTGTGCTTTCTATAATGGCAAGAGATTTACTAACTCCTCCAGTGTCTACAGTGGCATCAGAATCTTCTTTTAGTACAAGTGGGAGAATTTTATCTGAGAGGACAACCAGGCTGGCAGCAAGTTCACTGGAAGCTCTTATTTGTCTGAATGATTGGAGTGATGCTGATAAAAGAGAATAAGAATTTGTAGATAATCTTGAGGTGGATTTTACAAAATTCAACATAGATGATGATCAATGAAGATTTCACATTTAAATCTTCTAATTATTGTATTTTTTTTATTTTTTGGAAGGTGAGTTGCAAGTGATTGATAGTTTTAATAGGTGTCAACCTAGTTGGGATGTATTAAAAACTATAGTGATGCAATTATCACTCACCTTTTATGTTATATTAATTTTTTATATTTATCAATGTATTTTTTAAGAATTGTATAATTCATTTTTATTCATCAATGTACTATTTGTGAATTTTTTTATTCATTTTATCATTTATTTATTAATATTCAATTGTTCATGTACTCAAAAATTCAATATTCAATCAAATAAATACTTGTATTCTTAATTCCTTTTAGTTTTCAATTTTTATGAATAATTTATGTGTATTTCTTTTATTTTTCAACTTAAATCAACTAGTAAATTAAACATGGAATTAGATATTGAACTTTAAAAAATTTTAAAAAAATTGGGTATATAAACGGGCCGGCCCGTTGGCCCGTCAATGGGCCCGGCCTGTTTGGCCCGCCGGGCTGGCATGGAGGGCCATTCTGGGCCGGCCCCCTGTGGCCCGTGCTGTGCCGGCACGGCACGGTCCCATTAAACGGGCCGTGCCGTGTCGGTCCGTTAGCCCGGTTGGCTAGCGGGCCGGGCCGGCACGGCACGGTCCGTTTTACACCTCTATGTATACTGTACTATCATAATATAGAATTCAATGCATTAGAATTGACTGTTGCCCTTGAAATAAATTTCTTCTAGAAAATGGGCTAAAACATATATGTATTGAAGCACTCAACAGAGCTAGATAAGAATGAACATAAAGAAAAGAAAACAATATATGATGAAAATGAAAATGATCAACAAATTAAATTGACAAGTTAATGAAAAAAATTATCTAGATATAAGATTGATTAGAGAGCTTGAAACTGGAGATTATGGCGGAGAGGGCGAGGGCAACGAAGGCGAAGAAGGCCATGCTAATGGCGGCGGCTGATGTGTCGGTGAAGGTGTTGTCCGCTCCTTCCCTTATTCGGTTCGTCATCGGTATGGCCGCCGATAATGCCGACATCAACAGATATGCCATCACCTGCTTTCGTTAGGACAATGTTGCATTTAGTTTTTTTTATAGTTTAAAATACAGTCTTATATGCATCAATGGAAATTCAGTGAAACATATGCATCGTTAGACGAGATATACGCATTGTTAATTTTTTTTACATTTACTAAAAATGTGTTCATTCAATTCAAAATAGAGCAATATACACATTTTATTAAAACATATAGATCGTTAGACGATGTTTATCATTTTTTTTATAAAAAAAAAATGTGATATGCATTTTGGACCGTAAAACTGACTAAGTCTAACATTTTATTTAATTTTTATATAATATTGCAACAACATGAAATATTTGAGAGGTTAGTGTATTTTCTTTGATGAACCAAATGCAGAAGAATAAGGTTTGCGTCACATTGAATGAATAAGGAACAGCTATTTGACTGGGATAAATGTATTCTAGCTATTCATGGGCTAGGTTATATAGGAACTCATGATTTTGACTCATAGGATCAGATTTATTTGAATTTGATCACCTGCAGAGATTAGATCATTGAATTGTATGGAGTCAGCAATTTTTCTGCGTAATTGATTAGTTAATCATTAATCAAGATCGCAGGTTCAATTTCTCCTAGACTTATCTGATGCACATAGATTGTGAGTGATTATGTGTATTTAATCATTCAAATATATTTTTATTGAATTAGAGGATTGATTGATCTTGTGACTAAAACTTGAATACCCTCTATAAAATAACAAAAAATGTCTGGCTGACGAAAGTATCCAATAATGCATAAATTTGACAACCAACAGATACATTGCCAATTGTAAGTCAAATTGAAATCAATTGGCAAGAAAGTTAGCTGGATCTTCCTTCCTCAACACCCTCGGCCCTTTCCCTTTGTCATTGGAATAATTCAATCTTTAAAACACAGACACAACAAACCACATCTCAATTACCTGATCACCTACGAAGTCAAGCCTCCCGGAGGCCATTTTCGACATCACCTCCCTCCCCGTCGAGAACCGGTGCACCTGTCGCAAAACCTGAGCCCCCGCGTACAAAAATGCGAGAATGCCAATCGCCACTAAGTACCTAAGGTATCGTTTGAATAAAGACATAAGCAATTTTGGATTTATAACTATTCTAGGAATAGATAATTATACTAGTAGAATAAGTAATTTTTTGTTTGGTTGTGTTTTTAATATTCTCGTTGAGATACATAATAATAATTTTTTTGTTGTTTGATAAGTTGTGAATAAAATGTGAATAAAGATTTTTAAAAAGTGAAAAAATGATTTGACTTGTGGACCCCGTGATTTATAAAATGTTATTACAATTGATTTGACATTGAAGTTCATTTATATCAGTGGAATAACATAATTTCAAAAAGATTTAAAATACAAATTTCAGTTTATTCTCACATATTCTGACATAGTTATACCCATCGATTCCTTACAAGCAAACAATTTTTTTGGTTTATTCTCCCTAATTCCTTAGCCCCCGTTTGGAACGGGAATATGTTTTATTCTAGGGTATACATTTATCCGAGCATAAGTGAGTATAAATAAGGATAAAATGATTTTGTGTTTGATTTTTTTTAATTATTCTCGTTGGTAAACGTAAGAGTAAATATTATGTTGTTTGAGTAAAATGTGAATAAAGTATTAATAATGATTCATAAAAGGTAAAAAAATAATGATAGTTGATTTGATAGGTGATTTATAAGAGGTGATGACAGTTGATTTGATAGTGTGCCCACATATTCTTTGGGTGGAATAACCTTGGATAACTTTAATTATAGAGGTTGATTGTAATCCATATACCACTTTATCACGGTTTATTCTGACGTACTTTATCTAGGGTTATCTGGGATAAATAAACACTCCAAAATTCTTATCCAATGTTATTCAAGGTTATCCGGTGGGTTATACCGAAAACAAACAGGGGCTAATATTCTCTCATTATTCTCCTCCCCAAACAGCACACAAGTGTAAAGAATGAATCAATCTTCTCATCATGTCTTAACCTAATTAAACACTTAATAATACGTGTTTAGACTAAAATATCTAAGATGTGTACAATATCTCGTATTAAAATATTCTGGTATAGTTATATCCACCTGTACTCCTCGTATTCGTCGAAATTCTTCCCATAACCGTGTTTATTGATGCCATGACGACGAAGGCGAGGAGTGAGAAGACGCAAGCGGCGGCCCTCAGCGCGACCCTTGCCTTTTCAAGGAGGTCCTCCCTCTCCCACCGCCGCACGATTGACTTCACCGGCCCTGATGAAGGGTTCTCCAAGTCGCGTGTGGTCGTTCCGGTGGCGCCGCCGTTGACTTGTTAACCCCGGCAATGGTGGGTCCTCCTCCTTCGGCCATTGTTTTGTGTATTGTAACTGTTTCTTAATTAGAAGAGAACATGAAAATTATGGGTTATAACAAACGAGGGTTCTATTTTTATGTAGGGGATCAACAAAAGTGAGCTGGCTTTGGACAAATTAAGGGTTCTGACATGTTTGTGGAGAAAAGGATAACTAACACCCAAGTTACAGTTAGCTTGGGCAGGTATAAATTGGTATTGTGGAATATATAGGTATAGGCCACAGGGGATTGTGTGACACAGAGTTATTGGTTCATGCATATAGATATATCAGGATAGATAACAATTTATACAATTTATATTGAATAAATAAATTCATTCGTTATTAGTTTATATTGGAAAGCGTAAAAATGTCTTTCTTGTTATTTGGTTCATCTTAAAAAAAAGTAAAAATATCAATTATACCCCTGTATAAATTGGTTGTGTTTGAGTGTGAGAGACATGTGCGTGATATAGTAAACATGATATCCCCGTTTGGATAGCAGAATTGAGTTATTCTGGATAGATAACTATGTCAGTATAGATAACAAATTTACATGAATAAGAGATTTTCTGTTTGGTTGTGTTTTTTTTATTTTAATTGGAAAACGTAAGAATAAGGTTGAGTTGTTTGGTTGATAAAGAATAAAATATAAATAAAGTGTGAAAAAGTTTATTTGACATGTGAGCCCTTTGATGTATAAGAGATGTTGATAGGTGATTTGATGTGATAAGGTGTAAAAAGTTGATTTGACATGTGGGCCCATGAGAATAGATAAAGTGAGTATAGCTTATCTTAGGGGTTACTTAGAATTGTTATCCTCTCTTATACTCATTTATACTGGCATAGTAATTCCACCATATACTCCTTAAACAAACATCAATTTCCCCTATCTATTCTTATCCCACCTTATTCCACCCTTAATCCACTCTTATTCCGCTATCCAAACGGGGTAGACATGTTTTTGGGATAAGCGTTGAGTGCTAAATGAGTTTTTTTTTTAATGACACAAAAATATTTTCATCAATTGGCATAAATAAGCCATGATAAACAATTTCAACATCCTCCAAAATAATTATTGGATTCATTCTTAACTCTCAGAGTTTATTTTTTCTAAAACAAACATTTCTTTTCTTATTTAATTCCCTCTATCCCCTATTCCCTTATTCCGCAGTTATACGTCACTTCAAATGGGGGATAAGGTATAGACGAATTATTGGTGTTCCTTTAAATCTATGAAACTATGTTAGTTCATTCATGCGTAACTATCAGATTTATTTCTGTGAAGCAAATAGATTTTTTTTTCTATTATTATTTCACCCCAGTTGAGGTCTATTCTTTTCTTATTTTATGTTCCAAATTGGGGCACCTAAGTTTATATAATAAATGGATCTAATGAGGGTGACCTTGGAATTTGTTTTGGGAGATGTTACAAGTAACTTCTACGTATGCTGGATTCTTGGAATTGCTTGTCTGAACTTCCAAGAAAGCATTGTGTTTTTTTTTTCACACACTGTATTCATGTATAGTTTGGTTTTGGTCTATGTTGTGGAAGGTAAGAGTAATAGGTATTTGATGTGGATACTTAGTGGAAACATTTTTTCGTTTTTTGGGTCTACTATGTTATGTAGAATCTAAGATAAATATAGAATAATGTATAGAAGAAGGGAGAAAGAAGAGAAAAAACACAAATATATGAAAGACCACATCTCTTTTTTGACTCTAGATAACATAAAAAGATTACATGGGTACTATTTATAAACTTAATTATCTAAATATGGAAAAACACAAATCTCAACAGAGTTTGTTAAACAAATCATTCAGTTGATATTTGATTTTATTCTCTTACAACTCAGTAAACTCTTTATTCCTAAGATTATATGCTTCATCCATTTTTTTTTATTTCCTAAGTTATGATGGATTCAAGAAATTGGTTTATGACATGATTTATTTATGCAATGTTTATTGGATTACGGTGGAATTATTTCAATGCAATATATTTTTATTTTGGTAGAAAGACCGTCATCCGTGGGTCCCACCAAACGGTGGATGATACTTCCCTTAATCTAAATCGACGCACATATCGTGCCAACACCTTAGGAGAATGAACCATCTCCCAAGTAACCTTGGAGTATTGAATGGGATCCGCCCGAACTTCCACCATCGAATACAGAGAAGGTGCGACAATAGTGCCAATGCTAGGGTTGTCCCAACGCCGGGGATCCCGATTGTTTCTAGTACATCTGATCAAGTTGTTCAACGAACGCGCACCACTAATGCCCAAATGGATAGCCTAACTTTTTGTACAAAGTGGAATCATCAACTATGAGAGGGCTCGCTCTATTCTCAAGATGCGTTCATGTCAAAGGAAAAGTGATGGAAAATGAAAATTTTTACTTTGATCATAAAAAAATCTAGTATTATGCAAAATGATAGAATTTTTTTTATCATTTTCCCTCTCCTAAATTGTATTATTATAAAAAATGAAATTTTTTTTTCTCAAAGTGAAAAAAAAAATTTCCACCATATATAAAAAATTATTTTATTTTCCACAACTTTTCATTTGATTCAAATTCTCTCACTTTCTTTTAATGTTTCCTTCAAATTTTTGAACAAACACACCTTAAATGAAGAGGGCCCCATCACACAAAGGATCAAGGCATTCCATAAAGAGATATATATACAACCACAGGTTATGCCCTTTCAGGATAATAGAATGCCCTAATAAGAAATTTAAAAAAAACTTATGAGAATGGTTTCTGGTTTTCTTTTACCCAAATATTTTTTTCATTTAAAATATCAGTATGCACATAGTATTAGAACTAGTTATTCTAGGAGATGATAATCATGTTTATGTTTGTACAAAGGTAGTACATCATTATGGTTGGCTCCCTAAATAAATCTTTGAATATAGTATGGTTGAGGTGTTGTATTCAGATGTACGATTGCAATTATTTATTTCTTCTTATTATTAGTGTCTTTGTGCACGAAGATTTTCTGTGAACCTTATCCTATCTTACTCATCATTCTTATCATCTATTTGAAATTAAATGTATGGATTAAAATTGGATATGTTACAGCTCCAACATCAGTTGAGAGACTGCATGACTTCATTCAAATTATTGTGTGTGACTTCGAACATAGATTTTTATTGAAAAAATATAATGTTTTTATCAATTAAGGAGAATTTTATAATTAATTATTTTTTATCCATTAATCACATGTTAGGTTCAATATTAAAATTTTAATGTAAACATGGAAAATAATATTATGTAATTATTTGTTTTGAATATTTTAAATGTATATATTTATTTAATGAAACATATTTTCACAAAATTAAGGTAATATTTTCATAAAATTAAGGCATGTGCTCAAATAAATTAAATACAAGTTTTTCATATCTTTCTATTAAAATATGTATTCTATTATTTCTTATAATAAGTTAGGTTGCTGGAGCGACCACTGGAAAGATTATGTATCAGCATCCAAAAGAAACTTAAGGCTTACTTGGTAAGAAAAGAACCATTACTATTATATTTTTGGTGGATCCCACTATTCTTCAGTGAAAGGAAAAAAAGGCTATGATACATAAAAGTTTTTTTTATTTTTGGCACCCATTTTTTTCTTAACGTAATATATACCAGCTCATCCAAAAATTACATATTTTTAAAAAATGGTATATACTAAAATAATTATCCAATTTTAAAATAGTTTATGTCACCATCTAAATGAGGATTGAATTCAATATAATACATATTTGATAAAATGTATACTTTAAAAAGTCTTAGTTATAGGTGTTGTCCTTAACTATTTTTTCTTAGTTATAAAAGTTTCACTCTATATTAATGCCATTTCTTTATGTCCTTTAACCCCATTTAAGGTGCGGATCGATTAAAGATCGAATATGACGGGGATACTGAAAAATTATGGTTAATGAAAAACATGTTAATTATTTTTTAATAAATTAATATAAGTTCTAAAAGCAATTTAAATGGGGTGAAATAACTTATGAGATATAAAAAATACTAAAGACAAAAAAAAAATGATAATATAAGAGATGCAATGAAACAAAACTATACCAATAACTATCTGCCCCAAAATACCAATCGATATACCAAATTGGGGGGCTTAAGATACCATATATAATAAGCATGACATGATCAATCAGTCATGTGATTCCCTTGTCAACTATACCCTTACAAATATCAGAAATATCATGTAGATATTATATATGTCAAGGAAGTTGATCAATTGCATAATCAGCCATTAAAGCCTTTCCCCCAATAAAACAAGATTTGATTCCCCACTTGACCAACTCAAGAACAACAGTCAATCACAACCGTCCGTCAAGCAACAAATCCCAACCACAAATCAGTCCAAACGAGCCTCACATGAACGGTTATCCTTTTCCCGAGACCCTAACTAACGGTCGCATTTTCACTGTTTCCGAAGATTCCAAACTAATCGAGACAATCAACACCATCTCATCCGTACACGTGGCACCGGCGATATCTCTCCTAACCGTCACGAGACAACAAAGCCGTGACCGCTCCCCGCTTTTTATAAAATTACGATCAATGCCATTCCATATCGTTTCAAGGCGATGGCGGCATTTCCGATATTGTAACCGGTCACATTCTCCGCGTGGGACCCACTTTCCGGTAACCAGAAGAGTGATAAAAGCCTTCGAAGCCGGAAATGGAGAAGGGCCAAAAAAACTATCCACCAAATCCGCGGTGAGAATGAATTCCGATTTTGCCCCTCCCGCACCACTCTATTTCCAAACCAAGCCCCTCACAGTCCTCATCGGCGCCAACCACACCTCCGCCCGCTTTTGCTCCCGCTAAAGCCTTTCTTTCATTCGCTCTTTTTAGGGTTTTTTTCAATTCCTTCGATGGCGGTGGAGCAGAAATCGAGAACGGTTCGTAAGTTCTTCATACGATTCCTTCTGTTCGGGGTCTCGATCCTCCTCCTCCGCTACGTCTACTTCGTCTCCGTCTTCTCCTCCGGCGGCGACGGCGTCTTCAACGTCTTTTCCGGCGGCGGCGGCGGCAGAAGGGCGTTCGTCCTCGGCGGAGGGGACGATCCGGCCCTCCGCCGCCTCTGGACGAGCCGGGAGTGGCGGAAGGCGGTGGACTTCCACTCCTCCGTCTTCCAGGACCTGATCGTTGAGGGCTTCATCTCTCCGGCCTCTAAGACTCTCTCCGTCGCCGGCGGCCGCGGTCAGGAAGTCTTCGCCCTCCGCGAGATCGGCGTCCTTGACTCGATCGGCGTCTCCAAGAAGCCGTCTCCGCCGCTGGTTTCCAGGGGCGACCCCCTCAACCTTCCGTTCGACGACGACACCTTCGACTTCGCCTTCATCGGCGGCGGATCGGTAGAGAAGTCCCCTGACCCGCCGCGGATCGCGTCGGAGATTGGGCGGGTTTTGAAGCCGGAGGGGTTCGTTGCTGTCCACACCGCCTCGGCCAGGGATCACTACAGCTTCAATTCCCTCCTCGACATCTTCAATTGCTGCCGCCTCGTCCGATCCCGCGAAATCAAAGGCCAGGATTCGTCGGGCCTCCGCGAGATCGTCCTCCAGAAAAGAGAGCCCGGCGCGCTCCGCATCGATGGCGATTCGGTGAGTAAGTGCTCCGTGCCGGAGTACAAGCGAGTGTTGGTCCGCTCGGCGGAGCCCCTTATAACGGAGGAGCCACTGAAGCCGTGGATCACTCTGAAGAAGAACATCAAGAACATCAAATACCTCGTCGATCGCTGATTTCAGCTTCAAGAGGAGGTACGTCTACGTGGACGTCGGTGCCCGGAGCTATGGGTCCAGCATTGTGAGCTGGTTCAAAAAACAGTACCCGAAGAATGACCGGAAGTTCGAGATTTATGCGATCGAGGCCGACCCGGCGTTCCACGCAGAGTACAAGAAGAAAAAGGGAGTGACTTTGCTGCCATACGCCGCGTGGGTCCGCAATGAGACCCTCCAGTTCGAAATCAATGGCGACCCAGATAAGAAGCATGATGAAGTGGGCGGGCGGGGTATGGGACGGATTAAGCCCGTTGGGTCAAGTTCGAAATCGACGGCAGCTGCGATTCCTGGGTTTGATTTTGCGGATTGGCTGAAAAGTACGGTCTCCGAGGCGGACTATGTGGTGATGAAGATGGATGTGGAGGGGACGGAGTTCGATCTGATTCCGAGGTTGTTTGAGACTGGAGCGATTTGTTTGATCGATGAGCTCTTCTTGGAGTGCCATTATAACAGGTGGCAGAGATGCTGTCCCGGCGAGAGGAGTTCGAAGTATGAGAAGACTTACTGGCAGTGCTTGGATCTGTTTTCGTCTCTCAGGGAGAGCGGGATCCTTGTGCATCAGTGGTGGTGATTTCTCTCTTGGATTTGGGAATGATGAAAAATTATATGGGATATTGCGGTATATGTCAATTGTTCATTCTTTTATAATTTTCATCATTTGATAGATTGTTTTGTCTTTGTCTTAATTTCTGTCGAAGCTGATGAAGAATTCACAGCTTTGTTTATTTCAGAATCACAGTCATAGATTCTGTTGCATAGGCTAATGAAGCTCAAGTTTTTGTCCTTTTTCTGTCAATAAATATTTATCAAATTGTAATGGCGTGATTTTATCACTGATTTTTTCCCCATTGAATTCTGATGCTTGTTGGTGTCTTTTGCTGTATTTTTACAATTAATTTATTAAAGTGTTGCCAAATAAGCAGCAGTACAAGAGTTTGTGTTCAAAAAATTAATGGAATGTTACATAGACATCACCTATCTCAGGTAGTGGGATCTGTGTAAATGTTGATAGTGACATCTTACCTCCTCAACATTAATGAATGGTGATTTTGGACTGCTGTAGGACTTCATGCAAAATTGAATATTGTCTTCACCTAGATCACCTGCTTTATACAGAATTAGAATGCATTTTGTAAAAAGGCTAGAAACTTTGATGCATTAGAGAAGACTTTCAGGTGAGATAGTGCGAGAGCAGTTTGTAAATGTATGAACATGTGATCTCTCTGCTATTGAAAACGTCTGCTGGCATGAAACTTGTCCTTGTGTTGTTTTATCCATGTATTTCCTCTTGTTTCATATTCCAGCAAGTTTGCAACTAATTTTCAGTGGAAGGTGCTTCTCTGTCATGGACAAATCCAATGGATAAGTTATTTTATCCCACTGTTGCACTTTGATACTTCATTTGCTAAAGTTTTCTGGCTTTGAATCAAATCATTGTACTTCAAATCCATTTGGCAAACTGGGTATTTGGCTGGTGTATCAGAATTGATTTTGTAAAATTTGTGCATTCATACTTTCATAGGTGAAGTAGATAAGCTTTATTGAGGTTTTTGCTTTGGTAGGTGAAGCAAAGTAGCTAGCCTTCATCATGTTGATTTGTTTGTGATTGGTTACCAACTTCTGTCCTTGTCCCTAGAAAGAGATTTTAGTTTTGGATTGGGTATATTTGGGAAATGTTATTAGGTGATGATAGTTAACCAGCTCTAAAGGCATGTCACTGAAGCAGACAGTGCACCTGATTAACCTCCATGCATTTATGGGGAAACAGTGTTTGATTATTGTGGATGTACAAATTAGGTTGTTTTAGCTCCTTTGACACTAGTTACTTCACCAAAAATTTCCTTGTGTAAATTGATAAAAGGTTTTTATTGTTTCACTCTTGAATAATGACAAACAAAAAAGAGAAAAATTGCATGTTTTTTCCTTGATGGGCATCTCTTGGCTTGTGCTTGATGGGGGTGTTTTGGGTTGGGTTGGGAGTTAGGACCCATTGCTTAGTGGTTGACAAGTATATCTGCAATACACACACACACAAATACAAACACAAAGAATATATATTCCTCAAGATCTTCATATCATATAATATATATTTGTGTTTTTCCAATGGTACTTGATTTTAACTGTGGCTATAGCAGCATATCTGAGAGCTTTCGGGAATTTGAAAGATATTATTAAAAGCCTATAATCTGATGGAGTGCCGTTGAAGCGTTCTTACTTACATGTCACATCCGGGAATCTATGGTGCATTTTTTACTTTGATTTATCTGTCTAATGAGCTGGTAAGAAGGTGCACATGTGATCTATTTGAGCCTTGATGGATTACCAAGGATGGTACAATTGCCATTTATGTGCTCCACCTGAATCTGTTTTTGTTTTTTGCAGGACTATTTCAGCTCAGGTCTCAAATGCCCCTGGTGCATCTTGGAAGAATTTCCTTTGTCAATCTCAAGTCCTTGAAGCATGTGTGGATCCTCTTTTCATTTGTATGTTCTGGTATTTTTCCCCAGTGATTTATTGGGATCAATAGTTTCATGAGGAATTACAAAATAATAAGCTCTTTGAAGTCCTTTTCATGGATAGAAACTGCCAAATTGGACCAAGCATGGGATGTTAGGACTCAATTGGTATGTCTCTACTTTTGCTTTCCTGATCTTTTTGGATTAAGGTTCCAGGTCAAGTGGGTCATCTTATCTTCTTACTAAAAAAAATCTTTCTTAGTAAATGATATGTACAGTCCCCCATGCAGCCCCAACTGCAGTTGACATTGTTTTTCTTTTTTTTAAAAAAAACATCATACTCTCATAATGAAGTACATACTGTTATACAGAATGAATTATATATTACACTATCATAGTGTGTATTTTTTACTTTGAAAAAATGGAAAAAAAATATATCATGTACTATGATAGAATTCCACACACTGCATCGTGTATGGGACTATAACCTGAGTTACAAAACGGACTGAGTGTTACTTAGGAAACATACCGCAGGAATTTGGTTAAACAGGGCCCATGGTTTTCAGGTTTTAGACAATCACTACGCATGAGGTGTAGGGCCCATGGACTACCTGTCATATGATGTCAATAGTTATCACTATTAAGAGTACTCTATAATTCAATTCCTTGTTGCCATGGTAAAGGTTCATTTCTTGGCATGATTAGGGGTAGACACTGTATTAGACTTATGATTATTCTCTCTTATGTTTTAGGTTGACAATGCAGTCTTCCTGATAATTCCATGTCACTTCATTGATGTTTCTATCTTTTCTCTGTCTATGAATTTGAAAATATCTTCTTCTTTTACAAGAATGAAACAAAAAAATAATGGAAGATCCAAAAATGCATGGTTTGAATTGATGAGGTAATCCTACAACTCTGGTTGTTGGAGTTTTTTTCATATCCATCAGAATTGCCTTTAAATGCTCTCCTTTGTCACAGGTTGTCATCCCATGTGAGTTGTTGTGGCCCCAGTTTCTCTCTGAACCACCTCTAACTACCAAAAAAAAGGGGGAATTTATTGGGAGAAGTGGTGGTGATGGGTTTAGCAGTAATGAAGGGTCAACCCATTTGTCCTGGGGAATCAAATGAAGAGATCAAGGTCAGCTTTGTGAAGATGCACTATATTTATTCATGTTATTTATGGTTCCAATTACAATATGCACATGCTTTCTCAGTTTCTTTTAATCCTTCATTAATATCATGCCAGTATCCTGTTATTAGCTGAGGTAGTTGACTTCCTATATGTTCCCCCTACAGTTATTTTTTTCAATTACGGTGGTTTGCTGTAGTTCATCAATTGTAGTCTTGTTTGCAGTTATCACGTTACTAACGCAGTGTAAGAAATTGTCTAACTCAGTATACATTATATTATCTCAATATATACTTATGAAAAATCAAAAAAATATATGCATTCAATTCAGATTATGTACTTCATCTTTTTAATTAAAAAATTGTGTTTCATTAGCTAAGCACATATTTTTTTAAAAAATCACAACAAATGAGATTGAATGTAACATATTCTTTTTCTTTTCTTTTTTTTCCTTTTTTTTGGTTGTACATAGACCCAATGGATTGCAAAGTCCCATACTTGTGACAAACCACTATTATACTAGAAAATTGGGGTCTACTGGAAAAGTGGGGTCTAACATGGCCCAAACTGACTGGCAACCTGAGGCCCATACGAATCAGCCTAGATTGCTGTAAAGTGTAAGCTCTAGTTCAAGCCAAAAAAATAAAATGGGTCTATAATGTCTTGATGTTAGAATTGAAAATTGGAAAACAATAAGTTCAGGCGTACTTGCAGCCCTAATTACAGTCCACTCTATTTTTCTTTATCTTTTTTTAAAATCATACATTTTTCCATGGAAGCATATGTTGGTATATGAACTAAAGTAAATACTGATATACAATAGTTTTTAAAGTATATACTGAGATATAATAGTTTTCAAGTGTTGATACATTTAGTTTGTTTTACATTCTCGTATGTTGCCTCATATACTACATAGGCTCTGTTGTAGTGTATGAAAATTATTTTTTTCATTTTTTAAAGAAAAAATACACTAGTGTATTTTAATATATATTTCAATACATATAAAAGTAAATATTATAACAAGTGAGTGTATTTGAAAGAGAAAAAAATCAATGTGTTATACAGGGGGCCGCCCAATGAGCTGGATATATCAATTGGAAAATGTTAGTCTCAATTATTTTTTACCAATCAAAACTTAGGCCATACGTGTTTTTATTTTTTTTAAATAGTAAACATCATCTAATGAGATATATACTTTAACAAAAAGTGTATATCACTTCATTTCTATCACTTCATTTCGAATAAGTGTAAAAAGTTTTTAATGATGCATATGCTTCACTGGATTTTTAATATATAAAATTGTATTTTGGATCTTAAAAAAAACTGAGTGTAATAGGCTCCATATCAATTTCTTTTTTTTTCTTTTTTTTTGGGCCTGGGGTTGGCCCACAGCGTACGGACGCTGATGAGCACAGTCCAACCTGCGTTTGACTCAACCCGGCCCATCTGTACAGCTCATGCCCGTTGTGGGTAGGCCTGTCAATGGGTCGGGTCCGGGTCGGGTAGGGGTAGACCCGGTCGACCCGGACCCGACCCATGGCAAGACCCGACGGGTCCGGGTCCAATGTAGGACCTGGCGGGTCCGGGAAAATGTGGAGGTCCGACCCGACCTGGATGGTTGGAAAAAAAAAAGAAGAGGAAGAGCTCATGAATTTGTTTGTCTTATCATTCTATTTGAAAAATTTTGTAATAAAGTGTTATTATTAATGAGACTATGTTTGAACATAATTTTATATAATTCAAAAGAAGTAAATGAATTGTTAAACAATATCCAAAACACTAACCACTAACATAAAGAACATATTAACCTAAACAATAAACATAACTAATTATACAAACATTCAAAACAATATTAACTTAAACAACATTCAAAACAATAAACACTAACATATTAACTAAAATAATAAACATAAATCATGCAACAAACTAATTAATTATACAAATTCAAAAACTAATAAGTTAATTGTCCAAAACAAACCGACGCCAATACATTACTAAGTTTATTACATATTAAATAATCAAGTTCTTGCAAGTTGCAACATCAACACAACGAAAAAAATGTTATGATTATGATTTATGAACTTATGAATACAAGCATAAGTTAAGTAAGAAATAAAATTATGTATCAATTAATACTAATATTCTTATAATATATGAGCATATATTAATAAAACAATCGGGTCTCGGGTCCAACAGGTCGAGGCGGGGTGGATCCGAAGCCGACCCGTTTGTTTGTTCGGGTCCAACTTGGGTCGGGTTCAAATCGGGTCGGGTATATTACACGTGTAATCGGATCCGGGTCTGGTCAGGTCCGGATCTAGACCCGACCCGTTGACAGGCCTAGTTGTGGGGAACCATAGGGGATGGCTGGCCCAGTGAGTTCACAGTACTTGTGTGGGCACATACGAGTAGCGCTTATACATTTAGTATATTTTATAACATGTTTTATAGCTTGATACATTATGGTAATGTAGTATATATTGCATTATTATAGTATATGAGATTCTATCATAATGTATAGTGTAAAAAAAAATTATGACTTTTTCAACATGAAAAAAAAATACACTAATATATCTCAGTATATACTCAATTTTATATAATAGAATGTACTTTAATTAGAGAGAGTATGATTTTTTTGAAAAATAAAATTGGTGTGGACTACAATTGGTATTGCAATGGGGGCTGGATGTATCATTTCTCGAAAAATGATATGTCCACCCCGTAGCCCATTTGTAGTCTACATCATTTTTTTTTCAAAATATCATACACTCTCATATTGAAGTGCATGTTATATAAAATGAAGTATATATTGAGATATATTAGTGTTTTTTTTTTTGAAAAAATAATTTTTTTTACTTCATATACTATGATAGTGCAGTATATATTACGTTATCATAATGTATAGAGTTGTAAAACAGGATGCAAAAAAGATTGAGTGTATTAGTGCTCAACCTTCTCAGTGGCAGCCGGCTGGCCTGTTATGGGGAAACGATAGGAGCTAGAAAAGAGACTGTGTAGTGGTGGGATAAGGGATAATTATGGGGATAAGTAAGTAGAAAGATAATTTATCACCATTTGATATAAAAAAGAATTATGATAACTATATGCAGTTGTCCTAATTTAAAATGAAAATGAAGATATTTTGTTCTACCTAAATGTTGATTTAACATTTACCTTCACTTTTTATCCCAATTTTGACAAATGTAAATATGAATAAAATTGATAGACTTTTCATCCCTTAAAATTAGGACAATTTATTCTCAAAATGTTAACCCTTGTCAAACTAGCCTAAAATTACAAATTTTCTTATTGTGTTTTTGACTTTTGAGTAAATTTTCCAAACCCCATCTTCAAGAAAATCCTAGGTCCACACCACCGATGACAACATTCTAAAAAATGTCACTTGTAATTCGTTTGCTCTCATCTTGACAAACCATGCAAATGATGGCTTTGTTAGTAAACCCATTCTCTACCACACCTATGCATTTCAAATCATGTGAAGCTCCACTCAATTGCCTTTAATGTTTAGCTGGTCAAATTGAACTGGAACACATGCCTCCCTGAATACTGCCCATAACAGCACCAAACAGTCTGAGAAAATACAAGGAAAGAAACAGTGACCATACCCAATAAATAATCCATGCAATAATGTGATTGATCAAGTCAAAACTATAAATAAAAATTATAATACACATAATGTATCAAACAAGGCACAATCCACGTTCAACATTAAATGAGGCCTAAGGCCTATATCAATAAAACTAATGGATAGGAAAGGTTGTACTTGAATAAATGTATGGATTTATGTCTATAGTTTTCTAGGGCCATGTGAGGTGTACCTTATAACAGTATTGTTTTTGTTTTTGTTTCTCCTCAAATTTTTTTTAATTATTTTTTGGCCAGCTTTCAACCATTTACATGTCGAGACGTGTGGAGTCTTAGAAGATATCATATTACATAATGATATATATATTTTTTATTTATGTTTTTATGAATAATATATAAAAATATAATACAAAATGATGAAAGTATAATAACATTAGATTCAGCATGTACTGTTTTTTTTTAATTTAATCTCGATTGTGATGAAATCATATTTAGTCCTCTTTTTTATCAATCATGGTCACATCTCACGAGGTAACTATATATACAAATATTACATTAAAAGTTGGTAATTAAGAAACTATTTATATGCAACTAGTTTAATTATTACTGTTTCACCATTCATGCATGCATCTTCACTCTCTGGTCTCTCACTCGTGCAAATATCTTTGATACTCATATATATCCACATCTTTTTTTGAATTTGAATGTAGATCCCCTAATATATAATTGACAAATTCCATTGATTTAAAGTATTAACAGCAATATATCCAACTACTTTTTAAGGTGTAAAATTTCATTAAAATTAATTTAATCATTTCCCTTTCAAATTGTTTGTAAAGTTCATGATATATATAAGATGTGACTTTAGAAAGATCATGATAGTAACTTTTTGATGAGTCAATGCTTTGTAGTAGGTGAAATATAAAATTAAAAAAATCATGCTTTTAAGAAAAACAAACTTTGAAAAAAAAATTACCATGCATGCACACATGATAAACTTTAATTTCCATTGCCCACAAATGTCATAATAAAATTAGAATACCTTTTTCTTCTTTTTTTTTTTTGCTTGGTAATCTAAATTTATCTCTTCTCATACATTCTGAATGTGTGAACCAAATATGGCATTCAAGATGAATTGAGAGATTTATATAAAATTGGAATATCACTTTTTAGTAATATTAGTTTAACCACCATTGGTTTTGGATTGGAAGCAATTCCAATAGAATTAATTAATATAATATATACTAAAGCTTTATTCTTACTTACTCCATATAAATTATGGATTAAAAAAAAACTTTATGCATTGGTACTCCCTCCCGAATAATACAAAATGTGATCTCTCGTGATATCTTGGTGTGAGTGTTTGAAGTCAATAGTTCTAAAAAATTGAACATATTAGCTGTAGATTCCACCTTCTCACTTTATTATATATATATATATATATATATCATATATATATATATATATATATATATATATATATATATATATATGATATGATATCAGTAGAGACTTTGCTTCAATATGAGAAGAAACAACAAATTGATTCTCCCTTTTAATCTTTTGCTTTTTCTTTTTGTGGTTCTGTTATTCTCTGATTCATTGGCAGGGAATCTCAACCTCCACGTACATCATCTGATACAGATCATGTAGAAATTATAAATTAGGTTTGTAAATGTGGGTGCATTGAAATTGACCAATAATAAAAATGTTCTCAGACTTTGTGTTGTAGGAATTGTGATGTAGGAATTAAAGATTATAAAACTTAGACTTTGTTATGAGAGAGGTCGCCCGAAATTAAAGTCGTCAACTTCCATTCAAAGTCTCCATCAACTGTGGATCGTGCTCTTCGATCGAATCAAATGAAAAACTTGCGAGATTTCAATTGTTAAAATGATTTTTTCTCAAGAATTCAAACTCTAATAACTTTATATTAAAAATATATACATACAACAAGAATCATTTTTCATGTTTTCTCGACAATTCTTTATTACACAATTACTGGTCCATGCAAGTGAAAGGAGAAATGTATCAAATCCTCTTAAAAAGAGACGACCAAAAAAATTACATCACTCCCACTCAAATTTATCAGTTGGAGAAAAATATTACACTTAGATTGTATCCACAAAAAAAAAAAAAAAAACAAAAACAAAATACATCACTCCAACCTTCACATTGAGCAAAATATAACAACCACAATTAATCAAAAAAGAAAAAAAGTTTTCCCCACGTAAACATGGCTAGGTTAGTCACCTCCTCCGGGAGGAGGCGCCGGACTCCGACGATGGCAAGTCCCGGATGTCCTCCGATATGCTCTCCAAGTGAGGCCTCCACACCCCGACCCGCCCGGTCCGGCGGTGTCTCTTCTTATGCTTGTCCTCCTCCTCTTCCACCATGACATCATCATCACTCGAGGATTTCCTCGAGTGATGATGATGCTCTGTATCATCTTTCCTGTTCTGTTTCTTCATCAATATTTTTTTTCGCTTCTTTTTCTCCGGCAACGAGGTTGAGGGGATCAAGAAGTAGATTTGACCCCTCCTCAGCTCGGAGTCGGGGGAAAGGATCAGGATCCTGCGGGCCACGCCCTGGGAACACGGGCGACTCAAGACGTGGCCCGGGTGGGACTTGAGGACCTCTCCGGCGGGGACGGGGCGGCTGAACTCCTCGACGTGGCCATTGAGGTGGACGATGCGGATGACATCGAGGGCGCCGCAAGGGAGGACGCAGGCCAGGCAGCACCTGAGGCTGTTACCCATTGATGTCTCTGTTGAAGCTCTCTTTCTTTCTTTCTCGTTTTCGTTTCTTGGTTTTGAATCTGCTAACAAGTTGGGTTGTGTGTGTTTATATATGCACACACAAGTGCATGAGGGACAGCTCTAGAGAGGGAGATTTTTTTTTTTTAGAAAAAAATGAGTGGGGATGTGTGTTTGTGGAAATGACTAAAATGGGACTCTCTTTGTAAGGTTTTGGAGGATTTAATTAGTTTGGTAGGATTGATACGGATGTATAGATTGAATACGGTTTTGACACTTCACGAAAATCATAGACAGTCATTTTATAGCTAAATAATATATATATATATAGTCGTATATATATATATATATATATATATATATATATATATATACACACGGGGGCGATTAGGTGCGGCGTGCGGCAGGTGCGACGGCGACGTGGGCCGTTCGATCGCGGGTCCATCGCATCCAACGGTCGACGTGAATCGCACCCGACCGTCCGATGCGATGGACCCGTGATTGACGGCCCACGATCGACGCCGCACCTGCCGTTCGCCGCATTAGGTAATCGGCCCTATATATATATATATATATATATATATATATATATATATATATATATATATATATTGTGTGTGTTAATGAATTATATGAACAACAAATTTTAGATCGAGATGTTGAATGGAGATAAAGTTCAAAAAATTCCAACAAAGTGTACGATGTTGAATGGAGATCGAGATATATGAGAATATTGTAAATGGGAATGTGTGTAATTGTATATAATATTTTAATATATATATATATATATATACTTTTTTAAATCGTTTAGATATGTATATAATAATATTTAAATATAGATTTTTTAAAATCGCGATGCATAAAAATATATTTTATATATTTGACGTGTCTAAATATGGACAATTATTTAGATCATGCATATTGGATTCAGATATACAATTATTTAAATTCTCAATGATTAATCACGCAGCATATTGAATTTAAATTATACATAATACAAACATGTATAATTTACAATATATATTGGATTATTTGATGCAATTTAAATCAATTTTACGATACAAGACTAAAACATTTTTTAAACACTTTTTAGAAAATAAAAGATGATATGACCCAAATCTTTAAAAATTCATTATTTTGAAAAATTATTTATTTATGAATAAAAAAACACAACAGAAATTGAGAACTGTACAAATGACTTAAGTGAATTAACACACAAGGCAAAGTCGATAAGACTTTTTATTCTACAAAATGTGAATAATTTATTCTGTAAATCTTATCCTTATTACATACTAGGTCTAGACCCATGTTTTGGTGATCTCAATTCAATGTATCTTTTTACTAGACCTTGTCTAAGGTTGAGTTAATCAAAAGGGGACCGAGATACCTCTTTCATTGTCTCCCTAGGTGAATTAGGTTCTCCATGGTTTGATTTTTAGTGAGGGATAGGTTGTGTTAGGGTTATATAGCCATTTTCATATATTTTTTTGTGCATGTGTTTTTGTCTTAATAGGAGGGTGGGTCTTCATGAATTCAAGTTGTGACCTATAACCTAAAAGGTTTGTCACTATCTCAAGTTTCAAAGTAGGCTTTGTTTCGTGTCTCTGTTTTTGTATAGTTTTCACATATACATGTGTTTGTTTTCAAAAAATTCTCACCAGGCCAATTTAGATGTAATTTTGTTTAAAAGACTTATTGAGATATTTTGGATAGGATATCCATTGAGTCTCTCCTATAATTGTTTTGTTTTGGAGGCTTGAACACTAATAATCTAATTGGTGAACGAAAATGAGTTTAATGCACCTTATTATGTCACTTTATCCCTGTGCAGCTCAAATAGGGTTTGGTATTAAATGTGAGCAGGCTAGATAGGGTCCTCAATGAATTTCTGAGTGGATCGCCATATATTCACATAAAAACGCTTGATAAGTACTTGCACAAAAAAAAGTATAACTATTATTTGTATCAATTGGGATCGGGGGTACACTAAAAATAAAAAAAAAATAAAAAATTTATAACCCGTCTAGCCCGCTTAGGATCAGAACAGGGCCGGCTCTTTTCAAAACGGTGAGGCCTAAAAATGTATTGTTATTGTTTTTCAAACTCTTTTATCCTTTTCAATATATTCCTTCTTTATTTCAAAAAAATATATTATTCTCACTCTATTTTTTCTTTATATAAAAAATCATCTTGACTTTGTGTTTGTTGTAGACTAAAAAAATTATGTAGTGTAGACAACAAGGAATAAAATCTTTTTTTATTTGAATCAAATAAAAATTTATATATAAAAACTTCATTAATAATTTTTTAATCCAAAAAACTAGAAGAATGGTTTTTAATTAAAAAAATTAATAATTTAAAAGTAAAATAAATATTAATTAATTGCCTTATGTCCCATAATATATCGGGCCGGCCCCTGGATCAGAATAGATCATTCTATCATCCATTCAAAGAAGTGGAAATTGTACTTTATATTGATTAAGGGAGGATGTGATCAAAAGACTAGAAAATTTTGAAAAAGTCCAAATTTTATCTAAGATGTCCGTTTGGATATAAGTTTAAATATATAGATTCTGCGTTTAAAAAGTTGAAAGTTTCCAAACTCATATTCAAACACATTTTCAGCGTTTTAACTTTTCAAATCACCATATTTCCTTTTTATGTCAAAATATCTTGCGGTTGAAAAGTTAATAAAACAATATTTTTCAAATACTGAGTTTTAAACACAAGATTCGAATAACTTAACATTTCAACCTCACATCCAAACGCAAACATGACAAAGTTCTTTAATTATATGAGATCAAATTTGAATTGTTACCGTTAAAATTTTATTAAATGTCCCATCATCTATATATATTTTTATATAGTTAGGATGAATTGATTATATTTAAATTTAAAGAAGAAATTAATTTGAGATATTTTTATTTTTATTTATTTCATTTTATTTGAAGTCTTTGATAATGTTTTTCCATCCTAGAGCATCCCTAAGATAGTGTAACATTATTTGAGTAAAAAATTAGTTAAGATTTTCACATAACACTTCGTTTTGTCCTTACTTGTCATACCTTCTTCTCCATTGGACCACTCATTCCTTCCATTTTATTGTACCCAAAATCTTTTTACTTTTAACCATGTATTACAGCAATAGATAAAGGAAAATTATATGTTTTCAGTCCACACATTTTTTTTTAATTACACATTTTTTTTATTGAATTACATATTATTATATGAAATAAAATACATACTGAAATACAATAATATTTTAAAAAAATTATACTTCATACTCTATGATAAAACCTTACACACTTTGATAACATATAATACACTACGCTATTATAATGTATGGAAATACAAAACAGATTGAGTGTATCAGCGTTGGTCAACAAAATCAGAGTGCTACATTATACCCAAAAATAATACAATGCTAATTTAGGGGATCTAAAAAATACAAGAGTAATAAAAAAAATTGGAATTTTATTTCTCCAATTTTAAATTAATTTTTTTTTTAAATGTCTTGTTTATTTCATCATTAGAAATCATTTCAACCCTAAAAAAAACAGTCACAGCTTTGATCCTTATACTTTGGGTCTCTGTCACTTTGTGGGTCCCCTACTTATTAATTTCGTTTATCACAAAGATCAACGGCTTAGATTGAGCCACCAAAGCAAAACACGACGGCCATAAATCTAGGCCCCGCTTAAACAGTTATATATTATAATTAATTAATTAAATCGGTGCACGTTAGGTGCTAAACAGAAATTCTTTTCTGTCTCATTTAAAACTATACTCAGTTGTTATGAATCTTTATATACCACAAATACCCTCACTGAACTTCATATATCTCCATTCTAACCTCACACAGGTTATGGAACTTTCATATTTGAATTTGTTATATAGTTTATATTAAAAACATATCTGTATCATTATATTATATTTTTAGCATTTTATTATATATCTCCTTCAAAAAATCATATTTGTAATTTATTAAAAGAAAAAAATATTCAAAAAAATCTTTTAAAAGTTAAAAATACACAAATCAGTCACTTTTTAAATTATATCTTAAAAAGTTTCATTTTACCCATTTTCAAAAACTAAAAAGACTATCATATCTATTTTTGTAAAATATAAAATATAATTATTTATAAAAAAAATAGTATAATATGAGGATGGAATCAATTTCACAATTCATGTTTTTGGATATTTGAGTACATATATCTATTTTTGTATAAACCAGTAAATTATTTAAAAAATATTTGTATCTGATTTTAAAATATCTAAATCTAACATATATAATAAAATTATATATAATCATATTTTTAAAATTTGAAAAAAAATCCTATAATCTAGATTTTAATTATATTTTCTGATCTCTCTAAACCACTGTCATGTCAGTTATTGTAAAAATACTTGTATCTTTTCTATATTTGAAAATATCTGAAATTAAATATTTTTTTGGATTTGGGTGGTATATATGTGGCTTAAATAAAAGTTTAGGTGAATGTGTAATTATGCGACATCTGAGGGTTAAATTCGTAAATGGATGGGCCCCGCACGCGCCATCGTTGGGGGCGAAGCTTCGTCGCACGAGGGTTTGGGGCACCGACCACCGTCGGATCTGTCTCTTCTTTTTTTTTGTTATTACTATTATTTTATTTATTCTGTTTGGGGTTCGTACTGACATCTGGATTAGTTTTATTCAGGGATAAGTTGATTAGCAGTGCTGTCATCGCATGCAAAAACAAGGTTGAATTGCAATTTTAAATTTATGACAATTTGCAGATAGACACCTCAGCTGAAGTTCTTACTCAAAAGTACCTCAATATCAATCTTTTTTTTCTTTGGTGCCCTTGGTCTTGGGATAAAGGATCAAGATAATATATTACACTCAGGCCGACATACAGGACCTAAAATTTTTCCTAAATTAATATTTTTCTCAAGGATTTTTGATAATTTTTTGGTGACCAATTTTAAAGGAAATGTTAGGGTTGTAATTCCATTTGCAGCTAGCCTGCAACATATTTAATTTTGTTTGAAAGTATATATTTGTTTGATGATGTGTATATATTAACAATAATTAAAATGCATACTTGAATGAATTAAATGTATATGTTTTTTAATATGCTACCTTAATCTAAATTAAGAGAAAATGGGGAAAATGGACTGGAAATGGCTAAATCCAACATTTTCCAAATTATTCACAAAGGGAAAATGGACTTTAAATAAAAATAGACTTTTTTGTCAAAAAATTCCAAATAAGGTGTTAAAGAAAACATTTGGTTCTAATGAAGGGTTATGCAACTTTCCCCTCCAAAGAATATCTAGGGTTTTGTCTTAATTAGAAGGCCCCATTATTGAGAACTTTTTAATACGGTCAGTCCTTCAAATGAATCATCACCACCTTCTCCTAATCCAAATGGTAGTCCATGTGGGCTGTACAATCTTGTCCTCTTTTGTAGCTTGGGGAAGTGAATTTTAATTAATTTATTAAATAAGTTATTTAAATATTTTTGGGTAGATTAGTTTATGTGAATTATGTTTTTAGTTAGTTGGTGGGCTCATGAGTAGATCCACCGTGTCACCGAATTTGCTTAGATTGGTAGGGGAGGCAAAAATAGATTTGTTTATACATTAAACTATTAATAATGAGGGGGGCACTATTTCCAAAAGAGGGGTCAATAAAAATTATTTGTATTAAAAATTGGGCCAGCCCTAGCCAAGGATATGTATGAGACCTAATTGGGAAATGCACAGTCTCAAACCCACAAATTATGGTTTGGTAGGGATGTTTTATATTAGGTTTTAGGTCACAAGTGCTGTTGTTTAAGGCCTTGAGCCACTCATCCATGGATGTATTACCCTGTTCTCCATTGCTTGTTTTAAAAAGTGGATATAGAGGAGAAACATTAATAAAGGGATAAATACTGGGAACATAAACGAAGGCTTATAGAACAATTTTATATATCATAAAATAGAAAAATGTAGATAAGTGCTATGTAATAATATCTTAAAATAAATTATAGGTGTAGGATATAGAACAATTTTATATATCATAAAGGAATATAGAACAATTTTATATATATCATAAAAAGGAAAAATGTAGATAAGTGTTCTATTATAAAATAGAACAATTTTATATATATGGCCACAACACATTAAACGTTTTGTATGTTTGGGACATTTCGCCTTGATTAATAATAACTTGGCATGCCTAATTGCCTACCGTTTGTTCACTCGATTGAAATATTGGTAATGCTAAATAATAATATCACCAGATTATACTCCATCAAACATCATCTTCATAAGAAGACATTTTAGTTCATCACACTCGTCACTTATAAAAATCAAGCTAGCTAAGATGAAAAGCACTTAGTTCAGTGATTTACATGCCTGCAGATCATATATCACATACAGGTTTCTCCACAACAAGGACTAGCCAGGTAGAAGTACAAAACCTTTGCACACATATAGCCCACTTGTTCCCATTGACACACTTTGTGCTACTAGATTCACTAGACTTCATTGTCCCAAAGCTCCCTAACACTTCTGATTGGCCCCTCACTCTCATTCACAAAAAGCTCTTCTCCACGCAACACTTTCCTCTGCACAAACATCACACAATTAATTGACATCCACAACATATATGAGCTATTCAAGAGTATTGGATCCCATCAAGTTTTTGCGAGTTGTAACAAAAAGTGTGACAATTAGCACGTGAGGGTGCATGAATCAATCTCTCTCTAACATTGAAGAATGAAGACTATCTCAGTCTAACTCAGTTTCAAACAAAAACATTGAAGAATGAACATCGACTTATATATATAGTCTATCTCAGTTTCAAAAAAAAATTGAAGAATGAATACTACTAACCATATTTGGCAAGATCCAGAAACAACTGACTGACTTGTAACAAAAAAGTGTCATAATTAGCTATGTGATGGATCATGGATGATCTCGACTAACTATGCCTGATGGGATCCACAAACAACTCAAATCTTTATACCTGATCACCAATGCCGCTTAGCATCCTGAAATCCTCTTGGGGGATCTCCCATCCAAAAACGTGTATGTTCTCCTTGATCCACTCCTCGTGTGTCGACTTTGGTATCACGCTCGTCCCTCGCTGGATTCCCCACCTCACCAGCACCTGACCTGGTGTCCTGTTCAGGTTCTGTGCCACCTGATAATGCAGTAACACTTGTTAGCTTCCATACATTACATTCTTCTTGTAGTTTTCCTAAATCAAATCAATGGATGCGCACCTTCATAACGATTGGATCGTGGATCATGTCGCGATCACCTTGAGATGAACCAAGTGGCGAATATGCCTACAAAAGATCTCATTTTGCATCAAGATCAAATTTTATAAATATTAGCCAAATTGTGATGGCATGTGACATGTTACCGTGACATGGATTCCGTTTTTCTTGCACAAAGCTAGCATCTTATCATTTCGCCAGCCAGGGTGCATCTCCATCTACAAGAACCAACACTTTCACATGCCTTCAAATTATGCCACAGTGAAAAACCTAGTAAAACAAGTGATCATGAACTTGAACTAGCCTGGCACACAGAAGGCATAGTTTGCGCGAGCCCGATGAGCTTCTGGAGCTTCTTGGTGGTGAAGTTGCAGACACCGATGTCCCTAACGAGGTTGTCCTTCACCAGCCTCTCCATCTCCCTCCAAACGCCCTCCATGTCGAAGTCCATCACATCTCCAGCCCTTGGAGGCCTTTGCGCATCATCCCTCAAGCGGAAGGGCCAATGTATCTAGACATGGCAATCCAAATGAGTTCCATCAATGTTTTAAAAATTGAACCGTTCAATACGTTCATTAGTCGAAATTATAAAATGATTGAGCTAAAGATCACTGGTTCACCAGTCACATTAACCAAATTTGGACCGTGATGGAATACACACACACATTAATCATTAAAATATAAATATGAAACATTTTTTAAAAAATCCACAATTTTACACCATTTAAGAACATGTTACCTACAATCCCTTTTGACAATGATTTAGACATAATCTCTCAAAAACCTTTCAAACAACTAGTGACCATTTCTCAAAAACCGTCTATTCAATGGGTGAGCCGGGTCATCCGGTTTCTAAATTTTTAACCAATTTTTATTTATTATCGGGTTTTGAGGGTAGACCTGGTAGCCAATCGACCCTTCCGGTCTGATTTTGTAAACATTTTCATGTTCACTACATATGATTTGGTTAGTGTTGAATTCATGAATGGATCTTACCAGGTAGAGGTCGAGGTAATCCAGTTGCATCTCTTGGAGGGTGTTGGTTAGAGCTTTGCGAACCCTATCGGGCGATAATTCAGTACACCTGCATCGAACAAAGTGATCGAAAATTCAATCTAAATATGTAGACACACACGCAAAGTAGATGGAATTGGAATTCATGTTATATTTGGTACCAAAGCTTGGATGTGATGAATAGATCTTCCCTTTGCACTCCTGCTTGCATGGCTGCCTTCAACCCTTGCCCAACCTAGACTTGTAACAGAGTGTCAATTTAAAAACCAAGTCACTGATTCTTGAAGGGAATTTTTGAAGACAAGTGGATGCATGGCATCATTTGATTGGTTTTTTTTTTGTATAATTTAAACTCTTTTTTTTTGCTTACATTGAGATTTTGGTACATTCTAAAATGTACTAAATGGCATACATTTCTAAACTGCAGTAAGTTCTATAAAATATAGGCCCCCACAATTGGCAAACTGATTTTGCATAATTTTTTTAGATATTTTTAAAATTCATTTAGTTTCTAATTTTAAACATTTTTAAATAAACAAAACCATTCTCTATGAGAAAAAAAAAACTGGTTGGGAATTATTTGTGTTTGAAGATTGGTTCCAAACACGATCTACCATAATTATTCAAGAGGAGAACTTTTAAAATGGGACCCTTACATGCTTGAAATAAAAATTTAAAAGTGTCCACACAAAATAATTTATTTGATAAGTGTCTACTGATCAATTAATCTTAACATCACAATTAATCTTAGAAACAGTTAATTAGTTCTATTTTTTGTATATATTTATTTTTATTTTTGAAATAATATTTTTGGTATATGTGCAAGATCAACTTAACAACACAATTAATCTTACAACTAATTACTGTTTTTTTTTGTATAAACACAAATAAAAATGCATTAAGCATGGATCACCACAAATTCAATTCAATAGTAGCTATATGGGTGTTCTCTTTCTCACCTCTTCCTGGACTCCATATTCCCAAGCAGTGTCTACATGCCTATAACCAGCCTGCAAAAAAATTATATAAAAAATCCCACCATGTTAAACTAAGACACCTTAAGGATGTGTTTATCTCACATGGAAAATGATGGAAATGGATTGAAGGTTAAAAAAATTACCAACTAAAAACAATTACCAACTAAAAACATTGTGTATTGTGATGTGAGTTTTCTAGATATACCATTTACAAAATGTTTTAATATTATAATTAAATTAGTATATGAACATATTTTAGATAAGTAAGCGATAATTTATTTTATTTTCAATCACCTTATGTGATAGATCTAGGTAATGGATTTTATTTTCTGCAATTTTCATTACAAACACAAAATCATTTCTTTTGTCAATTTTCTTTCATTTTCAATGCAAAATTGTGTACAAGACACTTATAATTTGTATAATTAAGCCAATTACACTATCCAAAGCAAGGCATCCAAACAACCCCACCTGGACAATGGCAGTGAAGACGGCATCGGCTGCCTGAGAACCTGATCTCCAAGTCCCTAGACCCACAGAAGGTATGGTGTGACCACTCAACAGCTTGAAATACTGAGCCTCCTCTTGTGGCATCACATAGTATTCCTGTGCCATTGTTTTTCAACTACTATTCTTCTTCTTCTCTTGGTGTTTTGGGAGGTTTAGTTTTGATAGAAGATCATATTAAGGAGTATAAAAATGAGGAAGTGAAACACAAATGGCTTGTTGCATGCATGGGATGACACGTCTGAGATTGAGCTCTTCTAACGTGGCTGCTTTACATGAATGGGGCGTTTGGGTTTTTGAATGACAAGCAAACACACGTCCTTGTATAGATCATGCTAGATACATGTAAAATGATGTGTCCAGGACATCCTGTGCATCTCCGATTGCACTACACATCATCAGTTTGTTTTTGTTTTTTTAATCATATACTATTTCATTGGAGTAAAATATATTAGTGTATTTTTTTCATATTGAAGCATAATAAAAATATTTGCGTCATGCACTATAATAAAACATTATATGACGCGTGGGGCTACAAAATGGACTGAGTTTATCAGCACTCTAGATACATAGAGGTGGCCATGGGCCGGCCCAGGCCCAGGGTGGCGATTCCCCAACTGTTATGTGATAGTGTAATATAAAATTTTTAAAAAATAAAAAACATTTTAAAAAATCAGCAGTATATACTTTATTACAGTGTATATTTTAATGAACGGGTGTATTTTTTTATTAAAAAAATCAAAAGACGGATCGCACAGAAAAAACAAGGTTGGACGTATCATTTTCCTTTGACTGTTTTGTATTAGTAGTGTATTTCTAGGTATGGTTGGAGGCTGTCACTTTTTTCTGACCTTCATACAAACAAAAAAAAGCATCCCACTTTTCTGATAAAACATTCGCATTTTTTAGAAGAATGATAGACAATTGTTATCTTGATTATATTAATAAAACCGAAGTTACAATAAAACATTCTCATTAGTAATGAAATTTCACTAATCCAGTCTCATTCAACCATTCATAGATCCAGTGGTTTACAAGGAGGAACCACTTGAGGCCCTCAAAAAATAAAAATCTATATGTTTGATGCTTTTATTCCACTAATAAGTTCCACATATCAATAACAGGAGGGAATATCCTCTGTGCCAGAAAATCTTGAATTTATCTGTTCATTCAATGGGACAATGATGTACAAATTTGTATGAGGGCAATGATATACAAAATTTGTGACAATGGTATGCAAAATTTCATACATGTTAGGGACTAGCATAAAAAATAATCTGTCAATTTTTTTCTTTCTTTCCTTTCTTTCCTCTTTGAATGGGGAGCGCGACGATGTTATAAAGATGTATCGTCACCTGATTGATTGTTGATTTCTTCTACGCTGGATGCTTTTGTAGAACCGCATTCCAATACAGATGAAGTAGGAGTCTCTGAAGATTGACTGGAAGTGGCAGAACTGTTTTGTGAAATGGAAGGATTAGGAGTCTCTGGAGGCTGATCCAAGACCGCTTCAGCTTTACGAGCTTGCAATCCGGTTGCTCGTGCAAGATCAATCCATTGCTGCACGTGAAAAACAAATTTTGAAATTATATAGGACAATAAAACATAAAAAGACATGTTTATAATTCTATTCAAATGTTTCACAAAAGAAAAGTTTTCATAACATATATGGGACAAAAGGACTAACTAGTCCTCACTAGTCTTCCCAACACATCAGAGGACATCAGAGAGGGAGAGAAGATGATAATGCTCATAAATCAGGTAATTTTGGTTTATCGATACAATCTTTGAAGATGACCAATGGAACTTCTACCAGAACCAATGCCTCAATTTAACTTTATCTCAAGAATATTGTGAGCAGTCTAGATCCATTATAAATTCTCAATTGATGAATGAAGGGGAGAAAAATTGAGGTGCCAGAATGGCTAGTTCCTTTGTAAACACTGGACTGGACTCCAAATATCAATAACCACTACAAACTGGTAGAGGATCAGACAGATGATTATTGATATCTACTACGAATAGGATAACATATATGTCAGACTCCATGTCACAATGACATGAACATGGGGTCAATATCTGCATGGACTATTGGGCGTGACACCTATAAAATGAACTAGGGATATTTATTCATGTGTCGGTTGATACAATATGGACACTGTTTGACACAGCTCCACATAGATAAAGTCCACAAAGTCATATCGTTAAAGACGTCAGGAGAATGGCCAACGAAAGTCATAGGAAAACTGGAATAAGCACCTCTAGAAGATTTGGAAAGACAAACCTGAGTTCCCCAGTATGAGTTTATTGTCCGAACAACAAAAGACAACACGTTCACAAGTAATGGTTGAGAAGATAGCAACTGGTCTGAAATCCGGTGTTCCACTAGGCCAGCAATTACCTGCATTAGCAACCTCAAAGTTTCAATAAAATAAAAAGGTTTTCTAGAGAGGATGCCTTCAGCAAAATCCCTTAAAATGATGCCTGAGATTTCAGACATGCTGATAACTATGTATGCACAAAGGGAGACAGACATTTGCAAGAATCTATGAATATCTGAGTGACTCATTGAACATTTCTTTGATTCTATTAATTTAGCCAGTTACTCTAGACAGAATCTCTGTGCTAGCACACACCAATTAATGGGTTTATTTATTTAACAGATTCAACATGACAATCTACAGAATTAATTAGCTTAACCACATATATTTCAGAATATCCCCTATCAAAATACCTTAAATACAGACATGCAGCTTACCCTCAGACATTGATGCTAGATATAAAAAATTGCAGCCACATAAAAACTGATATCCTATCATATCTTTAAAAAATCGAACATAATTGTTGATGTGAGAACATATAGCAAGGGATTACCATAATATGCATTTAAATCATGTTCATGACAATATAAATGCTCAGAAAAGATGACATTCATGCATCAGCAATTTATGTAACTCCAAATTGACTGCTGAGTATCTCTATAAGATTAACTACAATTGGTTGATACCTGGTACGAAGAGTTTATATATGTTTCAAGGATATAAAAATTAAAACATGAGTACCATAATATGCATTTAAAAAATATTGCAAAGAATATTGAAGCTCAGTAAAAGGACAAGTCAACCAGCAGAATCTATGTAACCACATTTTATTCACTATAGCAATAATTGGACAATACCTGATATCGCAAGTTCGCCGATATTCCAAGGAAACTTCCATAAACCACTGCAGTCTTGAGCATAGGAGATCTTTTGAGTTTTTTATTCACGGCTAATGTAGGATTTAAAATTTCCGGCTAGCATACAGTGCATTTGAAGAAGCTACAGCCCCAATACTAGATATGAATCCAACACCGGCAAGCTTTAGACCACCAATGATCACTGATGCAATTCTTTGGTTCAAACTCCAGTCCCTCCCAACTGTGTTTGTCTGAAAGGCATTATCTGGAATTGATCCTAGAAATCCTTTCAGTATATCCAAGTTCTCAAAGACAGGGGTGTCATTAGCATATGTAAGAAATGACAGCGTTGGAGCAGGAAGCCAAACAGTAAAAAAATCAACAACTGAACCTCTGACGGTATCAGTGATTACATAATCAAGCTCTTCAAAGAAGTTTTCTTTACGCCTTTCATACTGTGCTATTAGAGTTGTTGTTATTGATATAGCTTCTTCTATAGCTAGCCTTTGTAGAAATTTAGGATCTGCAAGCAATCTCTCCCGAAAACCCTGCATCACATGAACTGGAAATTCAAAATAAAGAAAAATCTTATAGCACTATTTTTTGTGTAAATAAAAATGATGTGCCTCATTTCTTCCAAAAGGTTGACGGATGGATATAGAATGGTAACTCCACATAAATTTTCATGAATAAAGATTTGTTGTCATTCTTTCAACCAGGATGATGTTGATGTATGCCCTTCTAAATGACATTCCAACAAGTAAAAAAAGTAAAGAAACTCAATAGGACACCAGTGAAGAAGATTACCTGGAATCGGTGAATGAGTTCTGCAATTAGAGGGTACTGTTCAAGATCAAAGAAGTTCTGTAATATCTCAGGAGATACCAGGCCACGATCAAGTCCTTGCTGAAGATCCTGGTCAGCATACCACAGGAACATTAGCTTCATCACTAAAGTTAGAAAGAATCTCAATCATGGGACATGCTTTTAAATATCATTTGAACTGTGGGATAACCCCAAGATAACCAAAAAAAAAAAAAACTCATAGTTTCAATAGATAGATTAAAGGGAGTAATTTGTCTGTTGATTGTTCTTATTTTTTCTCCTCGAAATATAAATTCATACACCATATATGGTAGATGTTCATCAGAAGGTAGTACTTCATCAACTAAGCATCTAAGAAGATAGCAATGGCACTTCATCAACTAAGCATCTAAGAAGATAACAATAGCATTTCATCAACTAAGCATCTAAGAAGATAACAATGGCACACCAAAAATTATGGCATTGCTCCATATCAAGAAAATTTGAGCAAAACATTTGAAATTAAGATGAATTGAGAAATCCATTAACAAAGAAACCAACTAACATGGATTTTAAGCTTGCATGACAACACCAAATAACCGGAACCAATATAAAATCACAAGATTCACAACCTGAAGAGAAAGCACCCTAATAATGCATTTGTCAACCAACTATGAAAAAATAGGAGGAATAATCAGAGTGTGATCTCAAGTTTTAATTTCCATCATTCCATGACAAAATAAATACATTAATGAAGTAAGTTTGCAGTCAAAAGCTTATATGAAAGAGTGAACAACTAACCTGGGGAAGAGCATCTCGCTTCCTACCAGCTGCATTCATCACTCGAGCAATTTCAGCACGATCAAAGCAATTCCTATTGCAAGTTTTAGCAGCGGAGTACCACAAGAAATCAGCAACAGGGACTTCTCCCTCTCTGCGTATGTGTTGCCTTTCGGGATCAAGCAAAATAACAGCTTGATTTTTCTTCTGTAATCTTCTCGAAATTCTAGCTGGGACTCCAGTCCCCCTTGATCCATATATAACATGGCTTGCACCAGTCACAACTACAAGCATACCCACACTGCCTCCATCCGCCAGAGCTTGCAAGATAATCTGGGACATCGAGTAATCATCAACGACTTTCGCTTGGGCAGACAGAAATGAACTTGGACCGAAAGCAAGAGCTTGATTTGAAGAAATCATGTCCATGGTCGGCCTGCCAAATCCAGAAATGAAGCCTGAACCAGCGGGAGGGGCATAAATCTTACGTTGAGCCTTGGAAAGACCCCGCATTCCTTCAGCCTGAACAGTCCTCATGACCTATAACAAAAAAATAACACACTTAATATAGTTTTATACGTGCTTCAAAGAGGAAAACCAAAATGCATTAAATGAAAATTCTCGATTCACAATGTATGGTAGCCATTTATTATAATAGTTACCTCGAGTGGAGTTCCACAAGCGACAAGCTTGACTCCATTATCTCGACAGTAATTCAAAAGTGGCTCATATTCCTGCCAGCGATTGGGGGGCCAGTGCAGAGTGAAAGACCTCAAGCCTTCACCATCAATTCTGTAATCCAACAATATCCTCCATGTCATGTACCATTACTTCTAAATTGGAAATTTCATTTCCGACTTAACTATATTCATATAACAAGTGCAAGCTCATATTGGAGAATGTTTTTTTTTTTGAAGTGAAAACAGTAAAGAACCAAAGGTGAAGCCCAAAGTCCCTTACAGATGCAAAAGCCAAGCAAAATACAAAAACAGAATACCATACAGATACAGTACCAGAGATGCACAAAAGCAAATAGATAGGGGGATTACTACTGGATGTTTAATCTTCCTCCCAGAAGGTAAACCAACGAGGCACCAACACAAAACCTCTCCCAATCCCGGATGCAACACATTACCGATTCCCAAATATTTTCTGCATATGGAGTGCTTCCCTTAAAGATGGTTTGGTTCCTCGATAACCAGATTGACCATATTGAAGAATATTGACAACTCTGCGCCAATCATTCAAGACCCAAATCATGATCCAATTCTCTCTTTTTTTAAGTTAAGCATTTTTTTTCTAGTTAAATCTCCTCCTATCAGCAGAACTAAGACTCAAACCCAGTAACCCTTGATGAAAAGGGGTACCTCTACCAAGCTGCCAAGAAGTGGTTCGATTCAACCAAATATTAAAATTGAAATGAGGAATATTCCAACTAATCAAATTTTAAGTGATTTAAAAATCATAAAACATAATTGTGAATATGTGAGTGTGTATCTACATGTGTATGTGAGCGTGAGTGTATGTGTATATATGTGGTGATAAAGTTTCCTACATTTTTTAAAATCAATACTTGTCATCATCTTGAACTATTGATCCAAGCGAATAATTCTGGTTCTTATTTGAATTGACTGACTTGATCAAAATCAGCCATTTGAAGTCGATATCGTAATACTGTTTTATGTTCCATCAAAAACACATCCAAAACTGATTTCAGAAAAAACTAAGCATTAATAACTGATAGCACTCATCACCCAACAAAATCCTAACCTTCCCTTCATGAATTGATCGAGCTGCTGCTGGACATCGGACGGAAACGCTTCAATGGCGAGCGAGATCGGACGGTCCTGATCGACGCACCGGTTCCTAAGGTTCTTCACGATCTCAAGCTCCAGCATCCGATCGTCCAGGTCCGGCACCAGCTCCGCCTCGCCGAGATACACCACCCGAGCCCCCAAAAGCTTCTCCCAGAGCCTGCTCTTGTCCTTCCCCACCGCGAGAGGCTCTCCGATCGCCGTCGCATCGTAAACCCTAGACGTGATCTCCTCCGCCGCCGGCACAGGCGGCGGAGGCGCTGCCGGGGATGCGGCGGTCGGCTCCTGCGGCGGGGGTTTCGGAGGATCTTCGACGGCGGCGGAGGCGAGCGGACGGAGGAGGACTGAGGCTCCGATCACCAGAGACGGCGCGAGGAGGAATTCGCGCCGGTTCGAGGAGAGGCTCCGGCGGATCTCGTCGGATTCGGGGGAAGTCCGGCGGCATCGGACGGGGAGCGATCTCGCCGGGTGGTTCTCCTGGGAGAATCGGCGGAGGCGGCGAGTTGGGAGGGGAGGGAAGGGTTTAGGGTCGGCGAGGTTTTGGACGTTGGGGTTCATTTTGGATTCTCCAACGGCGAGGAGCCGGGGAGAATCGCCGAAGGAGGGAAAATGAGAAGACGCCGATTTTTTGGACGGGTTTTGTTTCGGACGTTTTGGACATGCGAGTCGCGATAACGTTGCTTCACGGATTTGGCTCGTACATGAAAAAGAATACAAACGTATACGATAATATATATATTAAAAATATAAAAAAGGGTTTTTATTTTTAAGTCCTCACAAACCATCATATTTAGTGATCAATCCTTCATTTCTTCATATTTAGGTTTTAGTCCCCATATTTAAAAGATAATTTCATTTTAGTCCCTGAAAAGGACATATTCATAAATTATTTAATTTTCTTTTTAATCCCTAATAGAGTGATAGAGACTAAAATGGAATTATCTTTTAAATCTGAGGATTAAAACCTAAATATAAAGAAGTGAGGGATCGATCACTAAATATGATGGTTTGTGAGGATTTAAAAATAAAAAACCCAAAAAAAATATTTAATTAATTCAATTGTATTTTATTCAAGAAGGTGTATAGATATTAAACAAATTTATAATATGAGACTGTAAAATAAATCTTAACCCAACATATCCCAGATTTCTAGTTAACTCTAATCTATATCATGAAATGATTAATAAATCATCTCTACCTTTTTTTACTTTTTTAAACAGTACATCTATGGATGAGAGAAATATAAGATTCCAATAATAATAATTTAATATCTTATGGACTAATTTATCTTTATGATTGTTTATAAGGACTGCAATGTCTATACAATTACATGATGTCATGGTAATGAAATATTTTAAAATATTCTATCAAGTTTGAATAAAAATTTAACTTCAGATTGATAACTGACTTTTTCTGAATTTTCAAAAAACTTACATGTCTGGTCAAATTTACCCACGTAGAAGATGGACGGTTGATTTTAGAGATAAAGGATTATCCGCGAGGCTGTTTAAGGATATGTAAAATATGTGGCATTGACGGAGAGACGGGAGAGATTATGGTTGCATAAATATGAAATTTTCATACGTGGGTGGATATATATGTACGAAAATTGAGTGGTGTCACAAGACCAACTAGCACAACTTGTGGTCGTCACTTACATGCATACGTGTAGAATTGCCCATCTTATCCACTGGGTTTGAATTTGAATTCATTCATGCCATTGTTTCGGTATAAAGAGTGGAGGGACTGACGTACCGGATCCGGGTTTATGAGATCCTCGGGCAGATATCATTTGGTTGTCGACAATCTTAGACCTCGAGTATCGTGAAAACAAGGTGGGGACAAGGGCGGAGGCCGAGGGCTGGGCTAGGGCCAGCCCCCAAGCCAGACAAACTTTTTTGGTGAGCCACTACCCCATGTGGGCCCATCCAATTAAAATTCCCTGAATAAACCAAATAAAGAAACAAATAGCCCATGTGGGCCCCTTTTCTTTATTCTCACGTTCTTCTTCCAAGCGTCATAGCTCGTACCGTGCACCTCAACCATGCCGCATCCTCACCCGTGGCACATCTCTCCCTGATCGGATGGATGGGGAGAGGTCCTCGATTGGGGGGGGGGGGAATTAGTGGGATTGGGAGAATTAGTCATAGATAGCCCCAAATTAAAATATATAATATGAGATTTGTTCCTAGATCCTGATTTAAAATATGTTGGTCGTCAGATATGAATGAGTCATCTGGCCGGATTTACTGATTATGGATCTTTCAGGTCAGGTCGTGGACCTCCCAATAATCATGTTATAAGCCGTTGGCACGTGGAGCATTGTCATTGGGTTTAGAAAATTAGTTCTTAGAAAAAGTAAACAGTAGAACATGATAAAATAAAAGTGAATAAAATTGAAAATATGTTTGTTTATAATAAACATGTGTATAAATATGGGATTTATTAATATTGATATTTCAAGTTTTTTTTTCTGGAATTATGTTATATGATTTGATATGTCATCACTTCTTATAGATTCAGGGGCTTAAATGTCAAACCATTTTTTACAAATTTTATCGACAACTTATTTATGGTCAATGAAACAACAAAATTTCTTTATTATGCTTCTAATGAGAATAATTAATAACAAAAACAAACATAAGTTTACTTATTCCACTAGTATAGTGAATGGCATAGCCAGGATTTCACATTAGTGGGGGCAAACTATGAAACTTCATGATATAGTTCCAGAATTAAAAGTTAAAAAAAAAAAAAACTAAGAGTTCGTTTGGAATGAGTTTAGACATATTTTAAGTTTGAAAAGCTAAAAATTCTTAGGGCCCGTTTAGTATCACTTAATTAAAGTGATTTTGCTTTTAATTAAGCAAACAGCTAAAAAGTATTGCCAAATGCATTCTAAAAGGCTGGCTTAATTAAAAAGTTACTTTCAGCTTTTAGTACAAAAATATTAATTTTTAAAAAATGAAAAAAATCTGTTGTACATAAATCAAATCTATTTAAGTCACTTTATTCAAAATCTTATTTTGCATGTGTGTTTCCAAACAGACTCTAAACTCAGATCCAAACACATATTCGGCTTTTAATTTTTCAAACACAATCTTCTTTTTTCTAATCAAAAAATTTTGCAGTTGAAAATCTAATAAAATAATATTTTTCAAAAGCTGAGTTTGAAACACAAATTTTAAGAATCTTAATTTCTACCACACATCCAAACACAGTGTAAAACAAAATCAAATCAAATGTAAAATAATAATAATAATAATAATAAACAACATCACACATCAATTTTAAGATTTGTGATATCTTGATATTATTTCTGATTGGTTTCGTTCAAATTATTATCAGATTTGGTTTTAATTTAAAAAAAAAAGGGAAAATCCATATAACCCCCTGTAATCTATCATATATCCACAAAACCCCCTCACTTTTTCATAATTCATATAACCCCCTATAAACAACCCATAAATCCAAAACAAAACCTCCGTCTGTCAATCTAGCCATCCATCCACACATGAAAACAATAAATGGGGACTTTATTTACACCCCTTCAGATATTCAACCCACCCCAAAAAATTAAAAATTTTATTTTTTAATAGTGAGAAACCCACCCCAAACCCTGATCCCACCCTCATACTGTCGTACATTCAAACTCTTTCTTCCTCCATCACTCTTGAAACTCTGACTACCCATCTCTGTCTCTCCATAGCACTTTAAAAAACCACCAAATCCACAAACCCATATCTGTCTCTCTCTCTAGAAACCATGGTATTGCCCTAACATCTCCCCCTTCTCCTTCTCCTGCTATCCCACACACCCCAAACCTTAACCTCCACCACCATCTCCACCACCACCTCCTCCCCCACAAGGCCAACCATCAACCATTGTAATAGCCGGGACCCTCTTATGCCAGTTTATGCTAATATTTACATGTTTGGTTTACAGGAGAGGATAATTTTATGTTATTGGGCTTTTGGTCTTTATTCTCCCTGAAGTCATACATTTGGTTTAATTTTTGAAAAGCACATTCGAGACATATTTGAGATTCACGTTCAACATATGAAGTCTTCATTTTTTAGTTACCTTTCATATAAAATTGGTTTGGCGTTATTTGGAATTATATTAGAAAAGTTATGCTTGTTTTACCATTTATGCCCCTAGAAGAATAAATCGCGAGGTCTTCTGTTCGTCGTTATTTTAAATATAGTTGGAGGCTTCTTCTGATCTTGGCTCAAACATAGAAGTTGTAGATATTTTCGTTATCTTTCCAACAGAAGTTGTTTCATGTGAAGTGGATTTCCCTACGAAAAGATATGGCTGTTTGAGTCGTGACTACGCAGAGTTTAATGGAAGGGCGTTTTCGTCATTTGGCGAAACCTAAAGTTTTTAATAATCGTTGAGTCGGTGGTATTGGGGATTAATAGCATGAGAGAGAGAGAGAGAGTCGCCGAGTTTCATTTCGGGGGGAAAAAAAAAAGGGAAAATAAGGGAAAAATTAGAAAAATTAGGAAAAGCTTCGTGGAGCATTTTTCGCGATACATTGGGTAAAGATTTTTATTCTTTTCATTGTTATTCTTCGTCTAGGGTTGTTTTATTTCAGTTTTGAATCAAATTTGTGATTTGGGGCTGAAATATGATTATGTTTTTGGGGCTGGATAAATAGGTATTTGATGGTTGATTTTATAGTATCATTTTAGGGTTTGTAGTGGGGATGTCATTTTTGTCTTGGTGGATTTGGGAATTGTTTGATTAATAGGGCTATATTTTAGTATCTGATTGAGGTTATAATTTTATCAGTGGATTCCTGTCTGCGTGGTTTAGGAGCTGGGTTAGGGTGAGTCCAGCGTGAATTGTGAATTGTGAGGTAAGTAACCCGTTTGACTTTTGCCTGTTCCATTTCATTCCACGTTGTATTGTTGTAAGTAACCTGATCGATATTTGCTTGTTTCGCTCCATTCCATTATCTGTTCAATTCCGTTCCGCGTGGTATTGTTGATTCGACATTTACTCATTCCATTCCACCCCACATTTTATTGTTGTTGAGGCTATTCAATTTTATTTTGATAATCCATATGATTTTGATTGTGAGTACCACATTTAAATGGCCTATTATTGAGACATATTCCTTCATTGTTGTTAAACTGTAGTTGTTCGAGATTCTAAAATATTCTTATAATTGTTCTATTTATATCTTGGAGTTATTCTTTATAATTGGTCTATTTTTATCTTGGAGTTATTCTTTATTGGATTCCAGCTTACTTTCCATATTTATATCTCGTGAGCTTTATAATTGACTTGTTAGTATCGTGAGCCTTTCTTTGATCATGATATGTATCCATCTTAGTGTCTTTCTATGAACCTATGATCAGTATGCTCGTGTTGTTTGACCATGAAGCCTTGTAGTGTGATTGATATTGTTGCTTCTATATTACCTCTTGTGTACTTGGAGTTGGATGACCATAGACCTTACAGTGAGGGTTGAGGTTTGCCTCCCTAGCGCGCATAAGTACGTACGGTCCAGCGAGGGGGACTTGAGAATACCCTGCCGTGCCTGGACGTTCCGAGGGCCAGGTAGTGAATCCGCGGTGGACGTTCCGAGGGCCACACGCGAGGTATGTGGATATCTTGGACATAGGGGCCAAGATGGTGGGGTCGTGCAGATGGTCAATCCTACGCTTTGGACATTTGGGGATCAGAATTGTGATTTCCTTATCATTCTTGTAGCATTGTGGCATTTCCAGGGCCATCAGTGATTTAATTAACATCCTTTTGATTGATGGGTAATTTCAGAGTACTTGCTTTCAGTCCAATTGTGATACATCTTGATGATATTCATTGGCTTTATCAGTTGTAAGGTGTTAGTTTGAGCTATTCATTCCTATGTTTATATATCAGCGATGTTATTGTTCTCCGCTGATGCTTATACAGTAATTCCATTTATCATTATACTTTGACCTGGTGTTTATTGAGATTACTGAGCTTGACTTTTGATGTCATTCTTGTTTTCCTTGTGCGTGGAATGTCTGGGTTACTTACTGAGCATCTTTCGCTCATTCCGTTCTATTTTCTCTTACTTTGCAGAGTAGAGGCGGGGTTGGTGGACGTTGGCTTAGTCTTCTTTTGGTGCCACGTCCAGCTGGTGATAGGTATATATAGATGTATATAGTTTGATGTTTTGGATCTGTATATGATTATTTTGGTAGAGGCTGGTCTAGCGAACCATGCCTATGTTAAATGCTCTGTATATATGGATGACTGTATATGAGGTGTGTAGATGCTCTGTTGACTGCTTAAACTTTCCTGGGTGTGTTGTGTTATAGGTGATTATACATATCTTGTTGATTATCTGTTATCCCAGGGTTGTTATCATATATGATTATATAAAGTGGATATTTCGATGTTTTAGAAAAAAAAAAAAAGAGATCACAATGGGTTTTTAGGCACGTGACGTGCTCGTGTCGGTGTTTTGGGACACGGGCCACCACAACCATTCTTCCCAATATTCCCTCCCCCACCAGCCCAAATCCCTTCCCTCCCCAACCAACAGCAACAACCACCGCCAACATCTCCTCCCTAATCTTCATCCACTCTTCCCATTCTGCCCCCCACCATATTAACAAAGTTCATGTACGAAAAATATTCGGCCGGTGTCATGTTCGATACGGTACGTGTACATTCGTAAATCATACGGGATAAATACAGAAAATACGGGTATAATTAGACTATTTTCTAGATAATTTAAGCATTAATATGTATTAATGAATTTAATATGCATTATATTCGGTACGGCACGTTTTGTACGTTTGATATCTAATCGGAGTACTTTAACAAATATTCAAAAAAGTACGGAGTACTTTGTTACTATACCCCCCACACCACCCTCACCTCCTCAAAGCGTCTCATCATCTCCATAGTCCTCCCGCTCCTCTCCCTCTCTCTTCTCACTCTCGCCTTTGCTGTGTATTTCCATTGATGGAGGTTCGAATCCGAGGCCGACCGATCCGAAAGTCATCGCCTTTTCCCCGCATTGGGCAGATCCAAGTCCGCCTCCTCCGCCGCTGCCTCCGTGAGCGATCACAGCTCCGAGTTCCTCTCTCTGGGCACCTTGTGAACTCATAGCGGTTTGAAGGTATGAGTCAATGATCAGGGCTAGAGATGATGATGATGAAGAGAAGGGGACGATGAGATAGATGGAGGAGATTAAAGGAGGGGTAATTTTGGAAAAATCAAGGGTCTTTTTGGAATATTGAATATTTACAAGGGGTTAAAAAGCATATAACATTTTTAACTAAGGTTAAGAAAACAGGATATGCTTCAAATATTCCAATTCTGTTAACCAATTATTAACTCGGGGTTTTTTTTTTATTTATGGGTGTGTTTAGGGGGGTTATATGGATTATATAGATATATGAAAAAGTCAGAGGGTTATATAGATATATGATAGATTACACAGTGGGTTATATGGAATTTTTCTATAAAAAAAAAAAACATAGATGAAACGACAGTTGGCCTTGATCAATCCAACAAAACCTTTTTCAGACAAACATTTGTAACAATTCAATAAATATAAAACAGAGGGAATCATCAGAAAAGAAAAGGCAAAAGCGCCGCTTCCGTGATTTACGCTGCCTTCGTTTTATAACTTTTAAATTAAAAAACAAATAATAACAAAAAAATTTAAAAATTGATATAAAATAATCCCCATTCAACTGCTTAATTATTTTTGTAATAAGAAGAAAAAAACTTTGATAACTGCAACTATTTGTACCATTTTAATTACATTGCCCCAATCTACTATTTTTTTCCCCATATGTTCCACTAAAAAGTGCACTATCTAATTAAAAAAACAAATATGTGATGCAAGATGTAGTTAAAAATATTTTATCTTAATTTGTATTATGTATGAGTTTTTCTAACCATAATTTTTATTCTACGGTAAATTATCACATTGACATCCAAATATAAAAGAAGGAAAAATCTATATAACTAAGTCTGTCAATCGGACAAATACAGATCAGATAGGTTCATATCAGTATCCGTATCCGAATTGGATATTCGAAAAAATATCCGTATCTGATATACAACGGACAATGAAAGTAAATATTTGTATACGATCAAAAAAACTGGATTTGGATATGGATATTTATCCAAAATATCCAAAAATTTAAAATTAATATGGAATGATTAAATTATCTAAATATCCAATATCTAAAAATAAAAATCATATATCTAATATTTAAAATATGTAAAAAATCTAATAATTACCTAGTATAAAACATAAAAATATAAATATATACATAAAACATTACACGCTTTAGAGTAAAAATAAAAACTCATATTAATCCTAAAAATATAAATATATAATTAAGTAAATAATATAATAATATTTTTGGATATGGATATTGTTTTTATCGAATACAGGAATATCCGTATCCGATTCGAACATTTTCGAATATGAATAATTTATCAGATACGGATACTGATTTTTTGAATATTGGGTGTTTTTTGAATTTTTGGATACGGATTTGAATCGGATACGAATATTTGTTTTAGATAATTGATAGCCTTGCATATAACCCTATGTGTACAAAATCCATATAACCCCTAAATTTTTCCTAAAATCCATATAACCCCCTAAAAACTCTTATGTATATCAAAATAACCCCGAGTTAATTGGATTTTCCCCATAAAAGAGTATTTGCAAAAACCTAGATAAAAAATTTATTAAATACAAAGATGTATAATCAGATCTGCAAGTCTGAATGGGTGCTCTTCAAAATCCACACAGTGCGATGCAATATTTAAATGAAAATTTTACTGTGGGCATTAAACATATTTTTAACAATGAATTGATTTAAATGTTAGGTACTTTAATTACTGTGGTTACCTATACAGTTTTGAAAAAATTTAAATGTATATAGTATATACTCATCAAATAAATCATATATACATCACAAAATAATGAATTATATACTCAAATAAACTAAATGCATATCTTATTTTATCATTTAAAGTTATGTTAACAATTATTCATATATAAAGAATACCAAAAAAAAAAAAAATTCATCTAAAGTACATACAATGCGGCCGTCGGCCAGTCCTGGGCTGTGAAGCAAAATTGAAACTAAAATGGGATAAACAAACTGTAATACCAATTCAGCCAATCAAGGGTGTCAACCAGTCCATCACATACCCACAATGCCACAAATACATAACATCATAACCTACAGAATAAACCCAAAAACAATAGTGAACAACAAAAACAACCCATTTAGCACTTCTTTCTCACATGGATTTTGTTTCTTCAGAAGGGCTGCTGTGGTTAGTATTGAATTATCCTCTTCAAACCACTGAACATAAACACTAAACATCATTCTTTTAAATGGAGGGCCTCCGGACAAAGTATCGGTAGGCCGCAACCTTCCTCCGCCTCGAACCGGTGTTGTCGATAGAGAGGACCATCTTGCCAGGCTCTCGGGAGGTGTAGGAGTTGTGGATGGGCTCATCGGAGGCGGAGATCCTCCTCGTCTTCTCAATGGTGACTGTGTAGCCATCCTCGGCCGAGGGCTCGTACTCGGCGCTATAGTCTAGGTCCCATCCACCCACCACTATGTCCCATGTTATGGTTGCTCCTCCCTATTTATTTAGGAATGAAATAATTATACATGGAAAAAAACTATGGCCCGTATAAGGTCTGACATAGGCTTATTCGTCCAAGACAACTATACCGGGATAGATAACAATCCATGTTGAATAAAAAAAATTTGTTTGGTTGGTTTTTATGTCATTCTCATTGGGAAACGTAAAAGTTACATTTTTTGTTGTTTGGTTCACATTGGATAAAATGATGATAAGTGGTGAATCAGAGATGAATAAGATTTTATTACTTTTAAAATAACTGTACCATTAAATAAGTGTGAGAGATGTGTAACTGATTTGATAGATGTGACAGTTTTTGGAATGTGTGTGTGAGATTGTTAGGTGAGATAAATTTTTTAAAATGATAGATAATGATATTTTTATCTATTAATATAGACAAGCTTGGATAAGCAATTTTAGCTTTTCCTTAGAATAACTAAGATATTATCCTTGTTTATCAAAGCATAGCTATCGGGATTTATTTAGATAAAACAAACAACGAATAAGGGTTTATTCTCCGGTATTCACCCCTACTCTCCAGTATCCACCACAAATGGGGTTAGCTATTTAGATAAATATTCGTATTCTATTTTCGTCTAATAAAAAATTTAGAAGTGCAAAATATTAATGTAAGGGATGCTCATGACATTATTAAATGGTAGTTTAGTCTTAATACAAAGCACATGGAGCTTTGAGGGCAGTTCACATAATAGAATTTATCAAGTTTTTATTAGACTTGATGATCAAGAAAAACAAGGTTGGTTTGTAAGGGATGAACTTTGTAAGTTGAAATGATGATGTTAAGCACATTTTGGTTAAAGTGAAGCAGCAATTCAAAACTGTGAAGTGGCGAGAAAAAAAGGGTGATTGAATGATAGTAATAGTAGTACCTCAATTCCCTCAATTTCAAGGTTCACTTTCTCACCACCTTTCACTGTGAACTCCGATGCTGGTTTCGGTGGCCCAGCCTGCAAGTCGCCGGGCCGGCTCAGCCCCCCGTATTGAACCGGCACATATTCCGGCCTGATATACCTGCCCAATGCATCCCTGTTAAGATTTCAGATTTCAAATTGAAAAGCAGAATAAAAGGCAGATCAATTTGAATAATGAGAAAAGCCATAATTGGAGTTGTAGGGATTATACAAATGTTTGTTTTTCTGAAAGAACTGAAAACAATGAGAAGGCTACAACTCTACAAGAGAGTTGTAGTAGTGTAGGTATAATTGATTCTTTGAATATCAATGTTGACATGCAAATACAAACAACATCTCAAACAAGCAAACAGTGACATGAATGTAGCTCCAAATATAAAAAGCCTACTTCAAATTTTCAACAATAATTGGATCAACCAACACAGTAACTTCGGAAGCCAGTAGAATAGTTTATTAGGATCCCATTTTCAAGATTCCTGCTTTTCAGAACAATTCACACAAGAAAGTCACAGGACCACAACAATTCTAAAAACATACTATCAATTTATCCATTCAATGAATAGCATTAATTATATCATAATTGACAAAAAAAAAACAAATTTCAAAGAACCCACAAAAAGCTAGAGAAGATCAAAAACAGAATCTATCGTTGTGATTTTATGCCATGATTGGATCCAACCAAACACACTAACTTTTAGTACTAGAATAATTTATAGGAAGCCCATTTTCAAGATTCCTCATTTTCAGAACAATTCACACAAGAAAAATCACAGGTAAAACTCAAAAAACATACCAATTTAAACATCCATTCAATGAATATCAATAAAAAAATATCAACAATCAACAAAAACCCAATTCAAAACACCCACAAAAAGCCAAAAAAGATATAAAAAAAAAAGAATGTAAAGTTGTGATTTTACTTGTACAGAGTCTCAACCACACAACCCTCCCTAGCAATCACAAACTTGCTCTTAGTCCTCTGTGTCAAAAATGGGCTGAACATGGAGTAGAGCACACTGAAATACCAAGGCACATTGATGAAAATCTGCACCAACAACATAAACAACAACAAAATCAAAACAAACCCATCATTGACATAAAAGAAAAGCAAATTTTTTAAAACCACTGACTGTTTTTGCCACCAATTCCGGATAGTTATCCTGAAACAGAGCCAGAATCTGATTGGAAGCCACCCTCAACTCTCTCTTAGGCATGTCCTTCAAATCAGTAACCTGTATGATAGAATTGACCCCACCAGGCTTGAATTGAAGGAGACTAATCCCCCTCTCAAGAACCTGAACCCTCCACCTCAAAAACCTCTCCATCTTCTCATCATCCCCAAACACCCTCTCATACACCCCCTTCTCTTTGAACACCCCATACGCGTTATAACACACTGGGTGCCCCTCCCTGTCACACCCACTCATATAAGCAACCACCCCTTCAAGTTCTTTGAACCCAATGTCCTCACTGAGGATTGAATCAGCTTTGAAGGAGTCCCTCCATTGCAGGGACTTGGTGAGCATGGAAAGTGAGTCTTGGGCGTTAAAGTCCCTCGCGCGGAGGAACTTGAGGAGGAGGACGTCGGTGCGGTCGTCGGCGGCGGAGGGGGAGAGGGGGATGCCCCAGAGGGAGGAGTGGGTGAGGGTGGTTGAGGAGAGGAGGGTCTTGAGGTGTTGGAGGGAGGATTGGGTGGTGGGGGTGAGGGAGGAGGGGAGGTAGGTGTCTTCTTTGTAGGGGGAGGGGGAGCGGAGGGTGGTGGTGGCGGCGGCCATTAGAGAGGTGAGGAAGGTCTTCTTGAGGGGCTTGGATGGTGATGGTGGTGGTAGTGGGGTTGGTGGGGGTTGGGACATTTTTGGTTTTTTTTTTGGAGGGGTTTGAGAGGTGGGTAAAGTGAGTTTTTGAGGGGAAAGAGAGAGTTTAGAGAGAGAGAGGAGGAGGGGATGGTGTGAAAATGGAGGGGGAGAGGATTTAAGAGGAAGCCATTTGAGTTTGGACCACAAGGGTTTGTTTCTGTCGACCATGAATAAAGATTTTGAGAATAAATTATTTTAAATTAAAGAAAAAAATTATCAATTTTATATATAATTAAATTTATCAAAATTAAAAAGAGTTAGGTTAAATATAATTCTAACATTTAAGTAAAATAAAAAAAAATTTATTTTCATTTTAAATTTGAAACAAATTTTGAGAGGGGGGGAGATTTAGGAGGAAGCCATTTGAGTTTGAATGACAAAAATCATATTAAATGCGTAGCTCTTATCTAAATTGAGAATTTTTTTCTTTTAAGAATTGAAATTAAGTTTTGATCAATTATGTGAGAAGTTTTATTTTGAACATTTAAGAATGAATTCAGAAATGGAGAATTTTAAAACAATTTTTTAATTATTTTCAACATAAAGAGTAAAAAAATTTACTGTCAAATTAACCTTGAAAAGGACTAAAATTGAGGAGAACTAATCGGCATTTATCCCGGGAAGAGGCCTACATGAAGGCTTTGCGATATCCCAAGAGATCATTGCTAATCTACACAAAGACAACCGCTGTGGCGTGATCATGAAGCTGGATTTTGCGAAGGCCTATGATAATGTGGCATGGGATTTCCTGCTACATATTTTGAAGCTTCACGGGTTTAGCCCCACCTGGTCAGGATGATAAAGTGTGCATTGGCTCGGCGATGGCATCCGTGAATATAAATGGTACTCAATGCGCTTCTTTCACCTCAACCGAGGGCTGAGACAGGGGGACCCTCTATCCCCGATGTTATTCTCGATCGTGGCGAATGTTTTAAGTCGAATGTGTCTAAAGCGCAAGGGCGGGATGGATAGCAGGAATCTCTTGCGTGGATGAGGACACGCCGGTCACCCATCTTCAATATGCCGACGACACCATGGTGTTCGCGCACCGGAGGAGAATGTGCTGGAGGGGTTCAGGTTTATACTGACATGTTTCTCATTGTTATCAGGTCTATGTATTAATTGGTCGAAGAGTACTATATGGGCGATAAATGTGGAATCTCGCAGAGCGGAGGGGATGGCAGCCATATTCGGATGCAACATACAGCAGGCGCCTTCATCTCACCTTGGGCTACCGTTAGTAGAACGCAGACTACTTCGACATAACTGGTCTCCTTTGGTGGAGCATTTCATCAAGAAGCTTGGTGGGTGGCAGAATAGATCCCTTAGCTCCGGTGGAAAACTAACGTTGCTCAAGTCAGTGTTGTCTAGTATGCCACTGTTTTACCTATCCATTTATCGCATACCCTGAACGGTTCTCCAGAAAATTGAAGTGATACGTAGGCACTTCTTTTGGAATGGCTCAAACAGGGAAGCAAACAGGCCACATTTAGTGGCATGGGAATCCATTTGTCAACCAACTAAACAAGGTGGTCTGGGTGTGTTGGACTTAGGGGCCATGAATAGGGCCTTATTGGCAAAATGGATATGGAGGTGGGTGGACCAGCCAAACCTCCTGTGGGTAAGGCTGCTTAAAGAACACTACGGAGTCGGGCGAGCGGGTACGTTGTTTCCATATCCATTCGTCAGGATGTCATTCTTATGCAAGGGTTGGTTCGCATTAGGGGAGTCTTTTACGCCGTCACTCAGATGGCAGATTGGTAAGGGCGATCGGACTTCATTCTGGAGTGACAGATGGTGCGGGGAGGCTCCACTCCGGCTCGAGTTCCCACGGACATTCAGATTGGCGGAGAACAAAGACCTCACCGTTCAACAGTGTTGGTCGCCTAGGAGGGTGGGAGGGGAATGGCTATTCTCAATGCGCCGCATCACGTCGAAACCCGAGGTCTCAGAAATAGCGCAGCTGCTGGCAAGACTACAGGGAATGGAGATCCAGCCATTGAGGGAGGATGCTCTAGTCTGGGCACCTAGTTCCTCTTCAAATTTCACGGTCAGGGCATGCTATTCATGGTGGAGACGTGGGAATCCAGAGGTTTTTAATATGGTGGATCAAACTCGGTGGCTGTGGAAGCGTAAGATGCCCCTCAAAGTGAAAATATTCATGTGGATGGCCTTTCAAAATCGCCTATTAACGAAAGAGTACAGAGCTCGCTGGAATCCAACAACGTCGACGCAATGCGAGATCTGCTATGCTGCTTTGGAGTCAATAGACCATCTGTTCGGGCAGTGCCCCACCTTGGCGCCTCTTTGGAGAATGGTTGGACAGGCAACTGGTATCCACACAAGCTTTCACAACAAGGAGGAATTATGGCATCTGTTAAAGGGATACTCTAGGTCTGGGGTCTCGAGTGCACAAGCCAGAGTGATTAAGCTCATCATTCCGGCAGCCCTCTGGGCGGTCTAGTTGGGGAGAAACAAGTTGCTATTTGCAGGGCAGCGGCTCTATGTAGAGAATGTTTGGGAGGAGACAATGAGGTCGTTGTCCGCATGGGGATGCATGCTCGGGGGGATGAGAGGAGTGCGGCTGGTGAGAGGAGTGCTCCAATTCGATCCGGGCTAGATGGGGGCGGTTTCGAATGGGTCTCGACGAATGAGTTCTTGTGGAACTCCTTCTGTCGAGCTGATCTATAGTCGGGTGTATTGTTCTTTTTTTTAATTCGGGTATTTGGACGGGGAGAGAATTACACACCTTGTATGGTTCCTCTCATGTTCGAACTCTCTCGGATGTTCTTGTGTCTTTTTTTATTCTCTTCTTTTCTCCCCTACTTGCTTTGAGGCAAGAATTCGACCTATTATAACTCATGATAAAAAGTTATATAGTCTACCATTTCCTCAAAAAAAAAAAAATTGGACATCGATAAACTCAAACACTTCTATAATTATTTTTAATAGATTATATATATTCTGTATATTATAAAAGCATTTGCTGTACTACCGGTAAAATTCAAAACTTGTTCTCTCAAAGGTCAAAAGTGATGTTACATTTCTTCGAAAGTTTTAAATACGCATAATTTATATTTACTTTTCATGATTGGTTTTGTAGTTTTTAAAATTTTTGATATTGTGTTGAAAATTTGAATTGGAGCGGCGGCCCGCTCACGGGTGTACTATGAACTATACCCCTTTTGGGGTGGAGAATAAAACTAGGATATGAGAAAATAAAGTAGAATAGCTCTCAAACAGCTGTTTACAAGGATAAACCTTGATAGCTATGTCTGAATAAACTAGAATAAGGCCTGATAACTAATCTCAAAAAATGCTAGAATTGTTTATCAGAGCTTATCTATACCAATGGATAAAAATACTCTTCTCTGTCATTTTAAAAAATTTATATAACCTAAAACTTTCTGCACACATTTCAAAAACTGTCACATCTATCATATCACACACACATCTCTCATATTTATTCCCAAACACAAACAATTTATCTAGGGGTATAGTTGTCATTTAAAAAGTCATAAACTTTTATCTATCTCTTATCCACCATTTATCCTTACTTTACTCAAGGTGAACCAAACAAAAAAAAAATCAATTTTACGTTTTCCAATGAGAATAACAGAAAACACAATCAAACAAAAATTTACATATTCAACATAGATTGTTATTTATCCCAATATAGTTATAAAAGACAAATAACCATATATTATACCCCAAACGGGGGGTAAAAGCTTCAAACCTCTTATTTTAATTATATATATATATATATATATATATATATATATATATATATATATATATATATATATATATATATATATATATATATATAGGGCCAATTACCTGCGGCGAACGGCAGGTGCGGCGTCGATCGTGGGCCGTCGATCACGGGTCCATCGCATCGGACGGTCGGATGCGATTCACATCGACCGTTGGATGCGATGAACCCGCGATCGAACGGCCCACATCGCCGCCGCACCCGCCGCACGCCGCACGTAATCGCCCCCGTATATATATATATATATATATATATATATATATATATATATATATATATATATATATATATATATAGGGAGCCGATTAGGTGCGGTTTACGGTCGGTGCGGTGCGCGATCACGGGCCGTCGATCACGGGTCCATCGCATCGGACGGTCGGGTGCGATTCACGTCGACCGTTGGATGCGATGGACCCGCGATCGGACGACCCACGTCGTAAACCGCACCGACCGCATACCGCACGTAATCGCGACCATATATATATATATATATATATATATATATATATATATATATATATATATATATATATATATATATATATATATATATATATATAGGGAGCCGATTAGGTGCGGTTTACGGTCGGTGCGGTGCGCGATCACGGGCCGTCGATCACGGGTCCATCGCATCGGACGGTCGGGTGCGATTCACGTCGACCGTTGGATGCGATGGACCCGCGATCGGACGGCCCACGTCGTAAACCGCACCGACCGCATACCGCACGTAATCGCGACCATATATATATATATATATATATATATATATATATATATATATATATATATATATATATATATATATATATATATATATATATTTCCGATAATATGCGGTCGCGATCGCGGGCCGTCCGATCGCGGGTCCATCGCATCCAACGGTCGACGTGATTCGCACCCGACCGTCCGATGCGATGGACCCGTGATCGACGGCCCGTGATCGCGACTGCACCGACCGCACGACTGTATAATATCACGACTCATATATATATATATATATATATATATATATATATATATGGTCGCGATTACGTGCGGTGTGCGGTCGGTGCGGTTTACGACGTGGGCCGTTCGATCGCGGGTCCATCGCATCCAACGGTCGACGTGAATCACACCCGACCGTCCGATGCGATGGACCCGTGATCGACGGCCCGTGATCGCGCACCGCACCGACCGTAAACCGCATGTAATCGGCTCCCTATATATATATATATATATATATATATATATATATATATATATATATATAGACGTGATTACGTGCGGCGAACGGCAGGTGCGGCAGCGATCACGGGCCGTCGATCACGGGTCCATCGCATCGGACGGTCGGGGGCGATTCATCTCGACCGTTGGATGCGATGGACCCGCGATCGAACGGCCCACGTCGCTGCCGCACCTGCCGTTCGCCGCACGCAATCATTTTCATATATATATATATATATATATATATATATATATATATATATATATATATATATATATATATAGAAGTGATTCAGTGCGGGAATGTGGGAATGCGGGAAGCGATCACGGGCCGTCGATCACGGGTCCATCGCATCGGACGGTCGGGTGTGATTCACATCGACCGTTGGATGCGATGAACCCGCGATCGAACGACCGACGTCGTTTTTCGCATTCCCGCACTGAATCACTCGACTATATATATATATATATATATATATATATATATATATATATATAGGGATGCGATTACGTGCGGTTTACGGTCGGTGCGGTGCGCGATCACGGGTCTATCGCATCGGACGGTCGGGTGCGATTCACGTCGACCGTTGGATGCGATGGACCCGCGATCGGACGGTCCACGTCGCAAACCGCACCGACCGCAAACCGCACCTAATCGTCGGCATATATATATATATATATATATATATATATATATATATATATATATATATATATATATATATATATATATATATATATATATGGGGAACCGATTAGATGCGGCGAACGGCGGGTGCGGGCAGCAATCACGGGCCGTCGATCACAGGTCCATCGCATCGGACGGTCGGGTGCGATTCACATCGACCGTTGGATGCGATGGACCCGCGATCGAACGGTCCACGTCGCGGCCGCACCTGCCGTTCGCCGCACCTAATCGCGAGCGTGTATATATATATATATATATATAGGGGAAATTCAAATAACCCCCAATAATTGTTCAAAATCCTTGTGACCCATTTATTTTTCTTGGAATCCATATAATCACAATTACATAAATTCAAATAGTCCCCTCAATTAAATTTTTATTGGAAGATAAAGAATATTTTATAAATATTTTATTTAGTAAATCCTGACTGAAAACATAGTATACCAAAAATCATCTGCAATGTATTAAAAATCTAGAAAACCATGAGTCAATAATGATTTTACCTCTCTGGATATATTATAAAACACAATTCAAAAATATAAAATTATTATTTACATAAGATTTTCATGTATTCAACAGATTATATGGGATTTAGAATACTGTGTTTTCAGGCAGATTTAACCAAATTTAATATTTTTTTCTGTCAATATAAATTATCTCAGTGGGTTATTTGAATTTATAAATAGTTTTGAGGAGGTTAGATAGCCTTTATGAAAAATCAGGGGTTGGTTATATGGATTAAATCTATACATTGTTGAAAACATGATTGGCGTTATACTATGTTCATCATCAGGCTTCATTTGTGTGGGTAACCGAATACTTTTATTTCAGAACATCAAAAAACAAATCTTTAATTAAAGTTTGCAAATTATAGTTGCTAATGATAGCTCTAATTTCGTATACAAAACACAGAATCAAATGAAATTAAACAAAATCATTTCTTTTTTTTAATAGTCATGTGACCTTCATCTGACTTGTATGTTTAATTTAACTTGATGAACGGATATGGACGAGACAGTGATTGACGATGGATTTCATTCTAATGCGTTTCACAAGATGAATTAAAATATACATTTTCTTTGGGAATTTGACACAACTAGCTATAATATAATATCACTTTTAATTGTCTTTTAGGACTCGATTGGGACAGTTTTTTAGTTTGTAAAAAGTTATTTTTCTTAAACAGTTTTTCAAATAGAAAAATTGAAACTATAAGCTACATACTGATTTATTGAAAATATAGTATACCAATAAGCTCTTTAAAAATATAAAAAAATTATTTATAAATGATGATTTTACTCCTTTATGTAGGGTTTTATAATTTATCCGAATTGGTAAAATCATCATATAGGAGGTTTTTTGCATTTTTAATAAATTATATGAGGTTTTTGATATATCGTGTTTTCAACTAGGATTAAAGTCAGAATATTTTTCATCTTTCAACGAAAATTTAATTCAAATGTTATTTGGATTTATATAAGTATTTTCAAGGGGTTATATGGATTTTAGGAAGTTTACTTAGGGATTATTTGGATTTTTTAAATGCATATATGCAATTTATTAGAATATATGTTTCATTTTTTTTTATAAATGTATGCATATCATTAGATGAGATATATTATTTTTAAAATATTCAAAACACTTATAGATTAGATTTAAGACTGAAAAATGATCTGAACTTAACGTTATCTCTATTTTAAGGTCAACCACATCATCCACTCACCTCTGACGCGCCCCCACGGGAAGCTCAGAGATGATGTTAATTTTTTTCTTGTTTATATATATAGAGGGTTGATGGGGTGCAGCGGCCACACCGTGCACCCCATCATGCGGGAGCTCCTTTGGACTGTCAGATCTATGAGCCCAGATTTAACGGTGTGCATTGCTTTGACAAAACAACAAGTAACCCATTTAACCAGTTAACCAGTCACCTTATATAAGCCCATTTTTTTAGGGTTTTTTGCATATATACCCCTGTTAGGATCCCATTTTGCAAAAATATCCATGTTAGGATCCTGATTGCAAAAATACACTTCCTAAACTAATAATCAGTGCTCATGTACCCTTCCGTCACTCACCATTAGCAAAACGGAATCGACCACGGTTAATTTGTTAACTATACATAAGGAGATTACCTATCTACCCTCAACTAATATTACCCTTACCTAACCCGAAAACCCTCTCACCCTCTCTTGAAAGCCCTCTCCTTCCTCTCATTTCTTCTCCACCAAAACCTTAACCCTAATCTCACCCCTCTCACTCCTTCTCTCATTTCTCTCATCTGCTGAAAACCCTAATCAATCCCAACCAAATCCACTCTAAATGGATCCCAAATCAAACCAATATCAATCCTTAATCAATCAACAAGTTTACAAATCAAAGAATTCATGAGGAGAAGATTTCTTTGTTGTAAAGAAGAAAGATTGGGATAAAATGAAGAAATAAGAAGAAGAATGAAAGGAGAGGAGAAAAAATGTTGGCAAAAAAAAGAAAAAACAATGAGACAATGAAGAAGGAAGAAGAAGGAGATGGGTTCAACCATATTCACGTTTTAAAGAGGGGTAATTTTGACTATTCCCGACACTTAACGGAGGTAAACGGTGATTTTTTAACCACACCTCACGATGGATAACCATAGGGGTATCGTTGCACTACTTATTAGTCTAGGATGGGTATTTTTGTAATCTGGATCTTAACAGGAGTATTTTTGCACACTGGGATCCTAACAAGGGTATATATGCAAAAAAACTCTTTTTTTTACATCACATGCTGTAGATACCTCATTTTGACCGGTTTAGGATCTAATTTACTTATTCCTAACGATATCCAAATCAGTTCAATACTTATTCCAAATACATTATTTTTCTACTTGCTATGATTTTACAAGTGTATAACCTTATGTCATGCATCTATATATATATATATATATATGCATCACACACACACTCTTTCATGCCTCTCATGCACACAAGTCACTAGCCATGCATATCTCCCATCCAAACTTATGACTTACTCATCAAAAATCATATACATACATGCATCCCCATACATATGACATCCAACACCACTTCTCATGTGACACTCCCTCTTCTCACGTACACCATGCCCATGCATCACTTCCACTATTACACAAAAATGGTCATGCATAAGGTGAAAAATCAAAGGGAGCATGGATTTGATTTGAGAGGGGATGAGGTGTTCATTTTTAAATGTTTTCTTAGAGGCTAAGTAAATGAATGTGTGGTTGTGGTCTATTGGAAGTACATGAACAAAATGAGAAGTGATGGGGGTGGTCATTGGGATGATTTTCATACGTGGAGAAGGAGAGGAAAACAAGAGGGGTTAGTTGTATTCAAGAGGCTATAAAAGGATGACTTGGTGGTTCATTTAGGGAGGAGGAAAGCAAGAAAAGAAGAAAAAAAACAGGGAGGAAGAAGTGAAGTTGGTTTCTTTTGGTTAAGTGTAAGAGAGGAGAGAGTGTGAGAGGGGGAGGAAAGAAAAGAAAGAAAGAAAAGAGGTGTCCGGGCTGTTTGAAACAGAAAAAAGAGAGAGAGAGAGAGAGAGAGAGAGAGAGAGAGAGAGAGGCAGGAAGAAGAAGAAGAGGAAGTTGCAAAACAAAACAGGGTTTTATCTTTTGTTAACTTGTTTTATTTGATTTGATTTCATTTTCATTTACTAGTTAATCTCATTTACATCATTTAGTTAGTGCATCAAACCTAACCCATCTTTTTTTTATTGCATTTAAAGGGGTAAATCTTTTGGGGAGATGTTAGTAAAATCATTACTGGTCCCCTCCCCAAACAAACCAACGCGGTACGTTGTAGTGTTCATATTTAATTTCTTCTTTTTTTTTACTTTTCATTTTAGAATAATTTACTACACAATTTCTCTAATCGGATCTTAATCATTTTGTGCGAGGTACCTGAGCTTCACCGCGTTGCGTCGCTGGCTGCGTCAACGTGAAGAGAATCCACCATTTCCCGGTAAATGTGAGTAACAAAAGAAACCCTCTTTTCTTGCTTTTGAGGAAAAGCAAGTGGCGATCACAACAGCGTCCTTGGGAGCGGTCGAGCAAGCTTGGACTATCTTTTGAACGGCGATCCGTGCGTCGCGTACGGACCGAAACCAAGTTCGAAAGAACCTGATTAACGATGACATTTTTCCGTCAAAAATCCACATCGACACATGCGTCTCTCTCCTCATTTTTTTACCCCCAAAAGCAACAGCTGAAGAAAAAAAATGTCCAAAGAGTGAAGAACTTGAACCCCACCTCCCGCTGCGGTCATCCCTCCTCCTGCGCTTCCTCCCGCTCCGGTCAGACCCTGCGGCCCCTCCGGCCAGCCACCCCCACCTCCCGCGAGCACCACCTCTCTCGTCGGTCAGCCCCAATCATGTATTTCATAACCTTAAATGCTCGAAATATATTATTTCTTCAGATCTAGGGCTTGTTTTATTGATTTATCTTCAAATCTAGCCTTCTTTACATGTATTGTTTGAAAATATATAGTTTCTTTTCAGATCTAGGGTTTTATTTCCTCTCAAACTTGTACTGAAATGTGAATTTCTTTGGAAATATTTTTTATTTATTTGATTTGGGATTCAAATCTGAGTTTATGATTTATATGGATAGGAGTGACAGATGATTTACATTGTGATTTAGATTGCTTTGTTTTCTAGTTTACTGTGTTTCATACTGTACCTACTTTAGTTTTTAAATTGTCTTTGAATCTTGAATGTGTGTATTCTTCTTGGGTGGCATATTTATAGCAAGCAATGATAGATTAAGTGAATTATTAAAGAGCAATTTTAGGAACCGAACCTCCTGTCATATGATTTACATGATATTTGTGCACCTCACACAATGCAGAAAAAAACTATTAGTTATTGCTGAAGAGAATATTCACATGGATCATATATACCAAAGTATGCTAAGAATTATTCCATGTCAGAATAGGTAACATCTGTATTGGCAATACACAAGAATCATGCCCACAACAAACTATTGCATGCTTTTTTTATTTTGGTGAAGTTTTCCATGTATATGGTATATATTGTCATCTCTATGCAGTGCCTAATATGCATGTTTTTTGTTTCGGTCAAGTTTCCCAATGTATATATATGTAGACAGTCTACCCTTTCTTTACTTTCTTTTGTAAATTTTTTTATGCATATGTGTGTATGTGAATTTTTTGGCAAATGTTATGGTGTCTGTCATTTCTGTTCGGCTTTCTGTTCTTCCTGTAAAGATCTTAAAACCTATTACCTATATATAGCTGGGATGTGATGGTGAAACCAATGAATTATTGAAGCATTCAGAGATGATGGGAAGCTTCATTTTTTTGTATAATTTAATAGCTTCTGATGGTCTCCAGCTTGCATTAATTAGAACGGCCCCTCATGAAGAACACAGTGGTGAGGGATTTGGAAAGCAATTCATGTCACAAGTTCAACACTACAATCTCTGTTTTCTTGTTGTCATCTCTAGACAATGACTAATATGCATGTTTTTTTATTTTGATGAACTTTTCCATGTATATGGTATATATTGTCATCTCTATGCAATGCCTAATATGCAGGTTTTTTGTTTTGGTCAAGTTTTCCAATGTATATATATATGTAGGCAATCTACCCTTTCTTTTCTTTTCTTTCGTTAATTTTTTGATGGAACATAAGTTCATCTCATCACTTCAAGAGAGGTAGATGGAATATATTCATTTCTTAGTACACCTTTTACTTTATATTTTTTATTATTGTGTAGATGGAACGTTCTAATACGGCGTCCTCTCATGGACCTACATCACACAATAAATGTAATTGTGAATATGATGCAATTTTAAAACAATCCCGAACTGAATCTAATCCAGGGAGATGGTTTTGGACTTGCCCAGTTAGAAAGGTATATATTGGTCTTAATTATTCCATTTGTAGAACTATAAATTTCTATTGCATTTGTTAATTAAAGTTCATCTAAAGGTGGTGAGGTCGTGTTCATCCAAAGGTGGTTCTTCATCTTTAGCAGCTTCTGCATAGAGCGAACTCGAATCCAATCTGTAATGTTTTCTAACAAGCCTTATAATCTGAAAATATTAAAATCAAAATCATCGGTATGAAATGAAAAATATTTTAATTCACATTGGCTTATCAATATGATGGTGATGCACTGATGCAACTACACATGCTTTATGGTGTAATCTTGCCTTACATAAATTTAATGTGGCTAAAAAATAGAAATTACCATGTATCAACATCAAAATGGTGCGGGATCATCTTCATTATTTTCTGAAGACCTGAAATAAAGGATTACTATCATATATTAGCTAAACAATCAACATGGATACTGAAAGAATTTCATACAAAGGATCACAAACGTACATTTCTTTCAGTTTGGGACAAGTACGCACATTATGTTTCTCTTTTTTACCGCATACGCTGCATGTTCTCCTCTTTCCCATGTCCTCCATTGCTATTTCTTTCCCCTCCTTCAATCTTCTTCCACTTCCTTTTGTTTTTGATATATTTGGTGGATAGACATTCACACTTGAAGGGATTGATGTGCTTCTAGATTGTAATGGAATATTACCACTTGCACTGACTGAGGCCTTCAACTTCTCAAGATCATTCAATATCTCTTTCGCTACATTGCACACTTCAATCGGAGCATCATTCAAGCATTCTCATTTTATACTCATTTTTTTACAAACTCAAATGCAATTATGTATATCTTATTAATCCATTTCATTTATTGTTGATTTAATATAAAAAAAAATTTATGAATGATATCATTTAATCTGTTGAAACATATATTTCATCTTTTATAAAAATATATATTCGTATACACAAAGAAACAAATACTCGTCATTTTTTTAAATAAGTATCTATATATATGTCATGCGTGCACATTTATGTGATTGGATCAATGTGTTAGGCAAAATAAATTATTACTCTTTGACACTTTTACAATAATTCTTGTTGGCGTTACACCAACAAATGCAGTATATGAAATCACCTACAACAATATATATTATATTATGCCAATATATGCTCAACTGAAAAAAAAAACATAAAAAATAGGGCCTAAAAGGATCTGATATCGGCTTTTAGGTCTGGAAACTCACAAACTTATTAGGATGCTATTACTTGAACTCATTATCTTAGTTTACACACCCCTCTATGCATCAATTCTTTGTTAAAAGGGTGTGAAAAATGAAACAAGGGGTGCAAATAGAGACACACTTGTTAGACTTTATCATTACGCGGAATTTTAAAGATACAATTTTGATGCATAAAAACATAGTGAATTTGTCCAAAACAATATTACATAATTCATACTAACCTTTTTCCATGATATCAAGGTGAGTGGTGTACCAAAAGAACTCAAAACTTAACCTTCTTTGGTTGAGGTCTTCAAGTCACTACTCTCACCTAGCTTAATGGGTAGCAATATGTGGTATACGAATTTCTCAAACAAATCGTGAATGTGTAAGTATGAGAGTATGACTTGGGACCTCACCCTTATATAGACATCTTCATCAACCATTGGTCTTCCCATTAAAGACCATTAGTATTTTCAAAACTTATTCAATTAATCCATAAGTTATACATGAATACAAACATAAGTATTCTCATTAATCCATGAGTTACATGAGTTTCTAATGACCTTTGGTTTTTCATAACTCATAACCACCAAAGGCATTGAGTTTTCTCATTACTCCATTGAACATTAAAATGGAGTTTTGTACATGAATGAAGATTGAAACATCTCAAAATAATAACGTATGATATATTGTCTATAAAACATTTTGGATGCCATTATTTAATTGGTTCACCTTTCAATTATTCTCATAAATATTTTTCTTGTGGAGTAACATCTAGTAACTAATTAAATACAAACATGTAAAGGCCACATAATACACAAAATGTTAACAATCTCCCACTTGGCCTGACATGATTATATTTTTACTAGATTCTAAAATGGCCATATAAACTCCTAAAGAAAATTTGCATCCCTCACAGTTAAATTCTGCCCCATAAAATCACTAATACCAAATCATTGAAATCATTGAATTATCCATCAATTCAAGATTCTTCAATGGTTATAATGTTAGTAATTTTATTGACATGAATTGTGAGATTTTGATGACATTAGCAAAGTTATGGTGATATGCTAATTCATCCAAAATGGTCCAATTTACTTTTAAGCATCTAGATGTGCACAATTTGATGCATGAAAGTAACATAAACTTTATCATTAATTCATAAAATCATTATTTACAACATAATGTGATCACATAACATCATACTCATTTAGACCAAATTTGATAAGCTTTTCACCAAGCCCATGCGCGCAACATGATCATTAAAGAGCTTTGGTGGAAGCCCTTTAGTCAAAGGGTCTGCTAGCATGAGTAAAGTACTTATGTGCTGAATAGAGACAATTCCATTATGAACTCTCTCTTTTACAGCTAAGTACTTAATATCGATATGCTTCGATCCTCCAGATGTTTTGTTATTCTTGGAGAAACGCACAGCAGCATCATTATCGCAATATAATCTCAGGGGTTTCATAATTGAATCAACAATGTGCAACCCTGAGACAAAATTTCTTAACCATATTGCATGACATGTGGCTTCATAACATGCTACAAATTCTGCCTCCATGGTAGAAGAAGCCGTGAGCGTTTGCTTATGACTCCTCCATGAAATAGGTCCTTCAGCTAACATGAAAAGATAACCAGATGTGGATTTTCTAGTATCTTTACAGCCAGCATAATCAGAATCAGAATAACCAATGACTTCAAGATTATCTGTTCTTCTGTATGTAAGCATGTAGTCCTTAGTGCCTTGCAAATAACGCAATACTTTCTTCACTGCTTTCCAATGTTCAATACCTGGATTACTTTGGTATCGACCAAGCAAACCCACTACATAAGCTATGTCAGGACGAGTGCATACTTGAGCATACATAATACTTCCTACTGCAGAAGCATATGGAATGTTTGTCATTTGTTCCACTTCAAGATCATTTTTGGGACACTGTTGTTCACAAAATGTCACCCTTAACAACAGGGGCAACACTGCTTGAACAATTTTACATGTTGAATCTCTTAAGAACCTTTCAATATAGGCCTTTTGGGATAATCCTAACAACCCACGAGACCTGTCTCGGTGAATCTCAATGCCAATCACGAATGATGCTTCACCAAGATCCTTCATATCAAAATTCCTAGATAGGAATTGTTTGGTCTCATGAATCATTCCCATATTATTGCTTGCTAGCAATAAGTCATCAACATATAATACAATAATACAGATTTTACTCATATTGACTTTAAGGTATATGCATTGATCCACTAAATTCTCTTTAAAATCAAAAGCAATGAGAACTTCGTGAAATTTAAGATACCATTGTCTAGAAGCCTGCTTTAAACCATATATGGACTTCTTAAGCCTACATACCATTTTCTCCTTGCCTTTATCCTGAAAACCTTCAGGTTGGTTCATATAAACCTCTTCATGCAAGTCACCATTTAAGAATGCAGTTTTAACGTCCATTTGATGTAGCTCCAAATCGTAATGAGCTACTAAAGCCATGACTATTCTAAGGGAATCCTTTTTAGAAACAGGAGAAAATGTTTCTTTGTAATCTATCCCTTCTATTTTAATGTATCCTTTTGCAACTAATCTGGCCTTGTATCTTTCGATATTGCCCTTGGAATCACGTTTGGTTTTAAAAATCCATTTGCAACCAACAGTTTTGATTCCTTTGGGCAATTCTACAAGATCCCAAACTTTGTTGTCTTCCATAGATTTCAACTCTTCTTTCATGGCATTCAACCATAGAGTTGAATTATGACTCTTTATGGCTTGATCATAAGAAATTGGATCATTTTCCAAGCCATCATAATCACACTCATTAAGATAAACTTCATAGTCATTTGATATAGCAGGTCTTTTCTCTCTTTGTGATCTACGTGAAGTTACTTCTACAATTGGGATATGCTCAACTTCATTATGGGTAGCCTCTTGATTCCCACCATTTTCATTATTGGTGTGGATACCTCTTTTTCTTGAATAACCGGTAAATTATGGTTATTTATTGAGGTATTATTTTTAGGCTCAATACTCCCACTAAAATCCTCATTTTCTAAAAACACAGCATTTCTAGTTTCAATAATTCTAGTATTATGAGTAGGACAATAAAATCGAAAACCTTTTGATCTTTCAGGATAACCAATGAAATAACAACTTATAGTCCTAGAATCCAACTTCTTTATCTGTGGGTTGAAAATTTTAGCTTCAGCTGGACACCCCCATACACGTAAATAATTCAAATTCGGTTTCCTACCAACCCATAATTCATAAGGAGTTTTGGGTACAGCCTTACTAGGAACACGATTAAGAATGTGTACAGCAGTTTTCAAAGCTTCACCCCACAGAAATTCAGGCAAGGTTGTTTTACTCATCATACTTCTCACCATATCAATTAGAGTACGGTTTCGTCGCTCGGCTACACCATTCTGCTCGGGAGTACCAGGCATTGTGTAGTTTGCGACAATTCCATTCTCTCGTTAAAATATGGCAAAAGCACTTGAATTTTGATCCGATTCAGTGAATCTTCCATAATATTCACCACCTCTATCGGACCTTACACTTTTAATCTGTTTACAAAGTTGATTTTCAACTTCAACTTTATAGATTTTAAAAACATCCAGTGCTTCAGATTTTTCACGAATAAGATACACGTAAGAATACCTCGAAAAGTCATCAATAAAGCTAATAAAATATTTATGCCCACTAATGGTTAAAGTTGGATAGGGTCCCCAAATGTCAGTATGAATGCATTCTAACAATTCAGTGACCCTAGATGCACCCTTTTTCTTAATCTTTGTATATTTTCCTTTGATACATTCAATGCAAGTATTAAAATAAAAAAATCAAGTTAATTTAAAATTCCATCTTTAACAAGACGTTCCATCCTTTCTGTTGATATGTGACCTAGTCTTTTATGCCACAACATGGATGAATTTTCATTCACTCGATTTCTTTTCTTAGAAATTACATCATTCACATGGAAGGATAAAAGAGACTGTGCATAATTGTAATCTAAATTCAATGAATAAAGATTACCATGCAAAATACCAGAGCCAACCAAATGGGAATTAAAGAACAAAGATACTTTATTATTTCCAAATCTTAATTCATAACCATAAGAATCAAGTTTTGGAACTGAAATAAGGTTTCTAGTAAATACAGGAACATAAACTGTATCTACTAAGTCCATAATAAAACCAGTATCTAAAACCAAACGTAGAGTGCCAATGGCTTCAACATCTACTTCTGTTCCATTTCCCAAAGTTATGGTTCGCTCTCCTTTATTTAGTCTCTTGCTTGTAAGGTATCCCTGCATGGAATTCGTTATGTGAATACTCGCACCAGTATCAATCCACCAAGTATTTGGTGGAACATTAACTAAATAGGATTCATAAGATACAAAGCATTGGGTTTTACCTTTCTTTTCCAACCAAGCCTTAAAACCAGCACAATCTTTTCGCAGATGACCTTTCTTGTGACAGAAGTGACAGCGTACCTTACTCTCATCCTTTTGCCCATTGGAGAATTTTCATTATTTTTCTTTATTTTCTTACCCTTGCCTTTCTTGAAAGCCTTTTTGCTTGGACCTGCAATGGTGACATGAGCCATATCTGGGTTTTCAATTTTAAGCCTCTCTTCTTCTTGAACACACATGGCAATTAGGTCAGTCATCTTCCACTTCTTTTTCTGCGTATTGTAGTTAATTTTAAAAGGACTAAATTGCGCAGGAAGAGAAGTCATTATGAAGTGAACAAGAAAACCTTCAGAAATTGCCATGTCCATTCCATTTAATTGAGAGGCCATATCACTCATCTTCATGATATGCTCACGAACACCACTACGACCATCATATTTCATTGTCATCATTTTAATCATAAGGGTACTTGCCAAAGATTTGGAAGTTGATGCAAATTGTGCTTCGACTGACTTCATGTAGCTCTTTGCATTATCTGAATCCGGGATTGCTCCACGAATTGCAGGAGTGATAGAACCTTTCATAATCATTAGACTCATGCGGTTAGAGCGCTCCCACTTTTCATACAAAGCTTTTTCATTTTCACTACTTTCAGTAGTGAGCTCTGCGGGAGGATTCTCTCTTAAAACATAGTCTAAATCCATACAGCCGAGAACAATATTAATTGCTCCTTCCATTTCTTAAAGTTTGTCCCACTCAAAGCTTCAATACCAGATAAATAACTAGTGATAGCAGTAGGGTTCATTGCTGCAAAATAATAAATTATTTTTCCATGTCATGAATAAATTCAACACCACACATTAAACAATCTAACCAAAATACATGATTAGCTAGATTTTTCTTAATCTCAATTTCTTGTAATTCTTTCGTTGGACCGAATTACAATATCAAATATCAAATTATAATTATAGTCCTTCCGTTGGTCGGAACAATAATTTGATTGTAAAGCATAAAAATATATTATTATAATTCTTCCATTTGACCAAATTATAATAATATATATCAAAATGAGATGATAGTTAAAATAAAATTATCAAATCATAAGGAAATTTAACACCGTTAGGTAGAAAAACTTCATTGATATTATTTTATATATCATCTATTATTTTAAAACTTAATCATATATAGTGATGACCCTCTATTGAGTTGATCAATATCAAAATGAGATTATGGTTAAAATAAAATTATCAAATCATAAGGAAGTTTAATACCGTTGGGTAGAAAAACTTCATTGATATTATTTTATCCATCATCTCCTATCTTAAAAACTTAAATCATATATAGAGATGACCCTCCGTTGGGTTGATCAACACTAGATATGAAACTTAACATAATATGATCAATCATATGACAACAAAATATATAGATATACATATATCATATTTTATTAATCACTTGTTAAATAATAAACCATAACATGAATTATTTATCTCTTATATAATTCATGCACCGAAATAAGGATATATTAACAAGATAAACCATATTTAAAAAATTTCATGAATTATTTAACTCTTATATAATTCATGCATCAGGAATTAAATATGCACTGAAATAAAATTACTCTCATAGATCATAACATAAAGCATAACATGATCACCCCAGCATGTGTATATAATATAATTATTTAAACAAAATATAATTCATGCACCATCAATGAAAAAAGATGCACTGACATACATTCATGCATGACAGCATGAGATAAAATTCATGAATTAACTCTCATAAACCATGACATGATCACCGACACATAACAAGGAAAATTTTAACAAGTGTTGATTAATCATTAACATGTCATTACGTCATATGCATGTTTATGTCCTTCACTATTACTCAAACATGACAAAAAATTATACCGGACATGCATAATCAAAATTCACCGTAATATGTTTCATACATCAAAATTGGAAAGCTCTGCTACCAATTGTTAGACTTTATCATTACGCGAAATTTTAAGGATGCAATTTTGATGCATAAAAACATAGTAAATTTGTCCAAAACAATACTACATAATTCATACTAACATTTTTTCATGATATCAAGGTGAGTGGTGTACCAAAAGAACTCAAAACTTAACCTTCTTTGGTTGAGGTCTTCAAGTCACTACTCTCACCTAGCTTAATGGGTAGCAATATGTGGTGTAGGAATTTCTCACACAAATCGTGAATATGTAAGTATGAGAGTATGACTTGGGATCTCACCCTTATATAGACATTTTCATCAACCTTTGATCTTCTCATTAAAGACCATTAATATTTTCATAACTTATTCAATTAATCCATAAGTTATACATGAATACAAACATAAGTATTCTCATTAATCCATGAGTTACATAGGGTGTCCGCAATGGGCATAACATAGGGGGGACCCGCAGTGAGGAGAAGCATTGTTTCACATAGTTGGGGGAACATAGAGAAAAGGCCAAAATATAAATATGATAACATCTTTTATTGTGTTTGACACAAATGTTAAAATCATGTTTGCCTCCGCGTTCACGTCTGCTAGCTACCACCAACTCAAATGCAACCAAAACACCGTGCCAACACACAGCCTTATATGAAGATGATGTCAGGTATAGCCTACATATTGATGCATTAAAAATGTCACAGCTCGTTTGTAACTTATTATACAAGTTTTTTTTTCTTTTTTTTTTTTGCATGCAACAAAGTAATAAAATGTATATATTTTTATATTTTTGGATAGTGTATAATAAAATATATTATGTGTTAGATGATTTGAATAGACTATGCATCAGGTCCTGGTTTAACTATACATTTGATTAGAGTCCTGGTTTAACCCACTCAGATCAATGACCCCACCCCCAGGGGAATGTCCGGCTTACGCATGCTTACAAAAAAGTAAATACATTTGATGAGAGGGCATGCTCTGATTGCTCTCTGTTTTTAGGTATAATTTTATATGACAAAAAAATTAAAGCCAATTTTTTAGTACTTTAAAGGGGATATGTGGGTATCTGATCAGAGATCCTCTGCATTCAAGCACAGAAGCTTTGGATTCCGAAAGCACTGATCATGTTTTTTTTCAAATTATAAAATTAGACTTTAATTTTTAAAAAATCGAATAGAATAAGATAAAACAGGAGTGAATAAACAAATAAAAAATATAATGATAGAATTGGCATTGGGCATGTCTGCTTAATTTAATATTATGGTGCATACTTACCATTTTAGTAAAAAAATGATGGAGTAGATGTAAATAAGCTGGTATTAATATTTTATCTCTTGAAATTTTATTCTTTTACCCATTATATTCCCTTAACATAAGACATGACATGTCATATTATCTACATCAATTTTTATAAATCAAGGAAAATCAAATATCTAATCATTATTCCATCCTTTTCAAATACAAATACACATCTTAAAAAAAAAATTATTACGCTTATCAAGAGAATAATTTAAAATATAATTAAATAAAAAATAAAAAAGGAAAAATGATCAAAAAAATCTTTTGAAAGTTAGAAATATCCAGATCAATCACTTTTTAAAATTATACATAAAAAAGTCTTATTTCACAATTTTAAAAACACAAAAGACCAATTTATCATTATGCAATTAGATCCTTAATATATTTTCACTCATTTAATTTTGTTAATATATTTCACACGTTTTCATATAGATCAACTTTTTTTATTCTAAATTTGATTAGGTGGATTTTGTGAAATATGTATCAATATGACTTGATTTTTTTATGATGAACTCCAATAAACGTTGATATTTAAAAAAAATAGATTTATGTTGGAGCATTTTAATATTAATTAATTTTTTAATTAATCTTTTCATTCATGCACATTCATGTATTTAATAGAATCATTTAATGGATTCATGTGTCTCTTTGAAGAATGTGTAAATTATTAATTTCAAATACATGAATGAATCTTGTAATGAATGTATATACATTGGATGAATGCATGTATACACAAGAATGAACCTTGTAGTGCATGCACAATAGTCATTGGATTAATCTTTCATAAATTGTGTACATAGGAATGCATGAACATGCATCAAATGGAGTTTATTACGTGCATGTATCCCAGGGGGTCTAATGAGACTATATAAATCACCCCTTCATCCGGTGGCAATGCATCAATCAAGCATAACATCAATCCATCAAACAAAAAAAAAAAACAGTGAGTGTGAGAATTTCTTGGCCAAGGAAGGTGTTCTTTTTTTTTGGAGCTTTGAGCTCATCCACTTGTGCAGATTGGTGTGAGCTATACAACGTTTCAGTTGGGCTGTTGTATCCTGGAGGGGACGAGCCAAGAGAAAGTCTGCTGCACCGGTTCGTGGATTGTCCAAACCGCAGAGGGCTTGAATCTCCTTAAAGAGAGCGAGATACCCGCGCCTCAGCCTAATCGTTTCGTTTGCTTCTCAAAATTATTTGTAATATTTTTCTATATATTACAATATTTCACTAACAATTTTAAGGAGATTCAATGGAGCCTATGCCAGAGAAGCCAAACGAAAACATTGGAGATCTCAACAAGCCCTTTCGCTTCAAAGGTGCACACTTCAAAAGGTGGAAAGGGAAAGTGCTCTTCTACCTTAACCTTCTCAAAGTCGCTTATGTCCTCACCGAGAAGAATCCCAAGAAGACCAGTACCGACGAAATGACTGAAGATGAGCTCTTCGACCTCGAAGAGAGGATCGAGAAATATGAAAAAGATGAGTATAATTGTCGGCACTATCTCTTGAATTGTCTTGCGGATCACTTCTATGATTATTATGATACCACTTATACTTCTGCAAAGAAAATTTGGAAAGCCTTGCAGAGTAAATATGATACTGAAGAGGCAGGGGCTAAAAAATATGCCGCTAGCCGTTTTTTCCGTTACCAAATGGTGGATGGAAAATCTGTGGCGGAGCAAGTTCAAGACTTCCAAATGATCGTAGCAGAACTAACTTCTGAAGGCATCAAGATTGGTGACAATCTTGTTGTAGCCGGCATCATTGACAAACTACCATCATCTTGGAGAGAATTCCAAAAGAGCATGCGCCACAAACAAAAGGAGATGTCCTTGGAGACCTTGATCACTCGCATTCGAGTCGAGGAAGAGGCAAGAGGACAAGATGCACTTATGCAAGAGAGTAATGTTGATGCTACCAAGGTAAATCTTGTCTCTGCAAATAATAACTTGCCCAATGGTCAATCTCCTAAGAATGCTCAATTAAAGCCTAAAAAGAATAACTTGAAAAAATTTGGTAAACCTCATCAATATGGTAAAGGAAATCCAAACCACATGAAAAATAACCAATCACCTTCTTCACAGAACCAACAATACATTAAAATGTGTTATGTATGTGGCAAAAAGGGGCATGTTGCTCGAATTTGTAGATACCGAAACGTGAACCTATTCCACAGGCTAACGTTACCGAAGAGCCCCTTGTTGCTATGATAACTGATATAAATATGGTTCAATGTGTTGAAGGATGGTGGGCAGATTCTGGTGCTAACAAGCATGTCTGCTATGACAAAGATTGGTTCAAAAAATATACTCCTTTTGAGGAGCCTAAAACAATTATGCTTGGTGATTCCCACACTACTCAAGTGCTTGGAAGTGGTGAGGTTGAACTTAAATTCACTTCTGGAAGGGTATTAACTTTGAAAGATGTTCTTCATACACCTTCCATGAGGAAGAATTTAATGTCAAGTTTTCTTCTTAATAAGGCTGGTTTTAAGCAAACTATGGAATCTGACCAATATGTGATTACAAAAAAGGGAATATTTGTGGGCAAGGGTTATGCATGTGATGGTATGTTCAAACTAAATGTTGAGAATAATAAAGCATCTACTGTTTCTGTTTACATGCTCTCTTCTTTGAATTTTTGGCATGCTCGTTTATGTCATATAAACAGTAGGTATGTGGGAATCATGAGTAGTTTGAAATTAATTCCAAATGTGACAAAGGATTTCAAAAAATGTGAAACATGTAGTAAGGCTAAAATCACAAAAAGACCTCATAAAAATGTTGAGAGAAATACCGAATTGTTAGAATTAATTCATACAGATTTATGTGAATTTGAAGGGATTCTAACTCGTGGAGGAAACAGATACTTCATCACTTTTATTGATGATTTTTCAAAGTATACCAAAATTTATCTTTTGAAAAATAAAAGTGATGCTTTTGAAAAATTTAAACTTTTCCTCCTCGAAGTTGAGAATCAATTCGGTAAAAAATTAAGAGGCTTAGAAGTGATAGAGGCCGAGAGTATGAATCATTTGAATTCAACTCTTATCTTCAATCCTTGGGAATTATTCATGAAACTACTCCCCCATATTCACCTGCTTCAAATGGTGTGGCAGAGAGGAAAAATAGAACAATAATTGATCTTACAAATGCCATGCTTATTGATTCAGGTGCTCCTTCTAATCTATGGGGTGAAGCAGTTTTAACTGCTTGTCATGTGTTAAATAGGGTGCCACATAAAAAAACAAAATTCACACCTTTTGAGTTGTGGAAGGGACATAAACCAAATCTGGGATATTTTAGAGTTTGGGGTTGTTTAGCCTTTGTGAGGCTTACAGATCCTAAAAGACATAAATTGGGTGCTAAAGCTACCACTTGTGTTTTTCTTGGATATGCAATAACCAGTACAGCCTACAGATTCTTGGACATTGAAAATAACAAAATATTTGAATCAAGTGATGCCATTTTTCATGAAGAAAATTTTCCTTTTAAATCAAAAAATAGTGGGGGTCAAATACTTAGACAAAATAGTTTATCAGAGCCTAGTTCTTCTACTCCTCTATTGCATAGTGATGAAAATTTTGAAATGAGCCTCGGAGGAGTAAAAGAGCTAGAGTTGAAAAAGTTTTTGGCCCAGACTATTATGTGTATAACATTGAGGAAAATCCAATTTCTTTAAATGAGGCTCTCTCTTCACCTGATTCAATATTTTGGAAAGAGGCTGTAAATGATGAAATGGAATCACTAATTTCTAATAAAACTTGGAAGTTAGTAGATTTACCACCGGGCTGTAAAACCATAGGGTGTAAATGGGTCCTTAGAAAAAAATTCAAACCGGATGGAAGTATTGATAAATATAAAGCTAGACTTGTTGCAAAAGGCTTTAAACAAAAAGCTGATCTAGACTTTTTTGATACTTTTTCTCCGGTAACTAGAGTGACATCCATTAGATTGTTAATTGCTATTGCTGCGATTCATGATTTGATAATTCATCAAATGGATGTAAAAACTGCATTTTTGAATGGAGACCTAAAAGAAGAAATATATATGGACCAACCCGAAGGTTTTATAGATCCCGGTCAAGAAAACAAAGTGTGTAAGCTTACTAAATCCCTTTATGGTTTAAAACAGGCCCCTAAACAATGGCATGAAAAATTTGATACATGCATGATTGAAAATGGTTTTAAATCAAATGAAAGTGATAAATGCATTTACTATAAGTCTTGGAAAAATGCACATGTTATTATTAGCCTCTATGTGGATGACTTGTTAATTTTTGGCTCAAATTTACTTGTCATCAATGAAACAAAAAATATGTTTATGAATAATTTTGATATGAAAGATCTTGGTGAGGCTAATGTTATTTTGGGCATGAAAATTACAAAAACATGTGATGGCATTTTTCTTGATCAGTCGCATTATATTGAGAAAATCTTGAAAAAATATAACTATATAAATTGCAAGCATGTATCTACTCCTTTGATTCTCGTGTTCACTTATTTTCCATTGAAAGTGAAAATGATATAATTAATCAAAAGGAATATGCTAGTATAATTGTGAGCTTACGTTATGCGACTGACTGTACCAGACCTGATATTGCATATGCAGTGGGAGTACTTAGCAGATTTACAAGTAAGCCAGGTAGAGATCATTGGCATGCCATAGAGAGAGTAATGAAATACTTGCTTGGCACAAAAAATTATGGCTTATTTTATAGTAAATATCCTGCAGTGATTGAAGGTTATTGTGATGCTGATTGGAATACTTTGTCAGGTGATTCTCTATCAACATCAGGTTATATCTTTACATTGGGTGGTTGTGCTATTTGTTGGAAATCTAAAAAGCAAACAATTATTGCTAATTCAACCATGGAAGCTGAACTTATTGCTTTGGCTTCAGCCACTGAAGAAGCAAATTGGTTGAGAGACTTGTTACATGAAATTCCAGTTTGGGAAAAACCAATACCACCCATATTAATTAATTGTGATAGCACTGCTGCAATTGGCAGAGTGAATAACCATTATTACAATGGTAAATCCAGACCCATAAGGAGAAAACACAGTTCTGTGAGATTTTATTTGAATAATGGTACCATTAACGTGAATTATATTAAATCTTGTGAAAATCTTGCAGATCCATTAACCAAGGCCTTGACAAGAGAAAGGGTCTGGAACACATCGAGGGGGATGGGATTAAAGCTCTTACAATTATGAACCACATATGAGGATACCTAACCTGGTGATCAGAGATCCTGAGAACTGGGTTCAATAGGAAAAACGAATCATATGGTGGTCGTAAGATATGCACTAATTTTTTCCTCCATCCCTATGGTGAAAGTGCATATAACTTGTAACGCTTGGGAGGTTGAGTTTTAATAAAACTCTTAATAAAATCTGTAGCTCTTATGAGTGGGATGTTAAAGTTACAGGTGCATCCCTGACAGATTTTACCTATATGAGTGTAAGAGTGGGGCCGCTCTTTATGAGAATTGAGCTTGTTCTATAAAATACTCATGAAAACTGGGATCAGCACAAGGCCGAAATGTGCTAGTCAATAAAGCTCATGTTAACACCTGGACTATTATGTGTGAGCAGTAACTCTCTATTTCCTCTAAGCAGTTATAGTTCAAGTCTGAGACCACTACTAACTCTGGAGTAGAGATTGTTGTTTCACTAGTGAAGGTTCAATGCAGAGTCACACCTTCATGATGCATATTGATCCATCTTGGCTGGGAAATTCTCACCTAGTTAATATTAAAATGAGTGGGGGAATGTTGGAGCATTTTAATATTAATTAATTTTTTAATTAATCTTTTCATTCATGCACATTCATGTATTTAATAGAATCATTTAATGGATTCATGTGTCTCTTTGAAGAATGTGTAAATTATTAATTTCAAATACATGAATGAATCTTGTAATGAATGTATATACATTGGATGAATGCATGTATACACAAGAATGAACCTTGTAGTGCATGCACAATAGTCATTGGATTAATCTTTCATAAATTGTGTACATAGGAATGCATGAACATGCATCAATTGGAGTTTATTACGTGCATGTATCCCAGGGGGTCTAATGAGACTATATAAATCACCCCTTCATCCGGTGGCAATGGATCAATCAAGCATAACATCAATCCATCAAACAAAAAAAAAAAACAGTGAGTGTGAGAATTTCTTGGCCAAGGAAGGTGTTCTCTTTTTTTTTGGAGCTTTGAGCTCATCCACTTGTGCAGATTGGTGTGAGCTATACAACGTTTCAGTTGGGCTGTTGTATCCTGGAGGGGACGAGCCAAGAGAAAGTCTGCTGCACCGGTTCGTGGATTGTCCAAACCGCAGAGGGCTTGAATCTCCTTAAAGAGAGCGAGATACCCGCGCCTCAGCCTAATCGTTTCGTTTGCTTCTCAAAATTATTTGTAATATTTTTCTATATATTACAATATTTCACTAACAATTTATATTAATGATGTCATAAAAATATGTGAATAACAAAAAAAGATGTAAATAAGGATTTAGAATATTAAAATATTATCTGTTACATTGAGGCACAACACATATTTATATTACATATTATGATTATACACAATAAAAATGATAAATAACATCTTATAAGATATATATAAGAAACACATAATATGATATATAATAACAAAACTTATAAGAGAATTAATGTTGGTCATGTCTAAAAATATTGTTGTTTTGTATGGAAAAATATGTTTTTGGTGTGGAATAACCTAAAGAGGGTCAGAGGAATGTTAAGGATTTAATTACATAAAGATATATTAGTCTTTTGTATTTTCAAAATGATAAAATAAAACTTTTTGAGATATAATTTTAAAAAGTGACTAATATGAGAATTTCTAACTTTTAAAAGTATTTTTTATCATTTTTTTATAAAAAAATACTTATTTTATTAGTATAATTTTTTATATTGACTTATTAGTTGTCCTTCTCAAAATAACTTATTAACCTGACCAGTTAGAAATCAAAAGGTTCCGAGTCCTTGTTCTTATGCCGCCTAATTTTAAAGAGGTCAGTTGACAAAACTGCAGCGTAGTCCCTTGAAACCATATCATATCCAAGATTTTCTTCCCATCCCACACAAATCACATCATTTCCATCACATGACCCCTCTGATTCAGTATAATCCATTCTTTAAATAAAGTGTAACGAGGGACATGATATGCATGTTTTTTTGAGCCATTGCATCAGCCATTCAGCCATCGCCTTGATATAGCATCGAATCTTACCCAGCTTTTCTATAAAAAAAATCACATAAAATTTTATACCTTGATTTTTTAGGATGTTTTTTTTTTAATTCAAAAATCAATATTTAAAAAGAGTTTAATGTTTGATAGAGAAAGTTGTTTTTCATTTCAAAAAATCGATTCTCACAAAAAATCGTAGTTTCTAAGCTTTTTAAAACACGGATTTCGATAGAAAAATTAAAAATAATTCAGCTTTTGATTCCTCCGAAATCCACCCCGTTTGGCTGCACGATTTTAGAATTTCAGCTTTTCAAAAAGCGGAATCCGACAAATCGTGCAACCAAACATAAAAGATCAATTTACCCTTATGCAATTAGATATTTAATATATTTCATAGCTCCTTAAATTTGTTAAAATATTTCATTCTTCTAATTTTGTTAATATATTTCACACATTTTCATATAGATCAACTTTTTTATTCTAAATTTGTTATGGTTTTGCGAAATATGTATCAATATGATTTGAGTTTTGTATGATGAACTCCAATAAACGTTGATATTTTTTTTTAAAAAAATAGATTTGTATTAATGATGTCATAAAAATATTTGAATAGCAAAAAAAAAATGTAAATAAAGATTTAGAATATTAAAATATTATTTGTTGCATTGAGACATAACACATATTTATATTATATATTATGATTATACACAATAAAAAATAATAAATAACATCATATAAGATATATATAAGAAACACACAATATGATATATAATAACAAAACTTATAAGAGAATTGATTTTGGTCATATATAAAGATATTGTTGTTTTGTATGAAAAATAGATTTTTGGTGTGGAATAACCTAAAGAGGGTCAGAGGGATGTTAATAATTTAATTACATAAAGGTAAATTAGTCTTTTGTATTTTCAAAATGGTAAAATAAGTTTTTTTAAAGAATAATTTTAAAAAATGACTCATATGAGTATTTCTAACTTTTAAAAGAATTTTTTTTATCATTTTTTATTAAAAAAATATATAATTTTTTATATTGACTTATTAATTGTCCTTCTCAAAATAACTTATTAATCTGACCAGTTAGAAATCAAAAGGTTGGGAGTCCTTGTTCTTATGCTGCCTAATTTTAAAGAGGTCAGTTGACAAAACTGCAACGTAGTCCCTTGAAACCATATCATATCCAAGATTTTCTTCCCATCCCACACAAATCACATCATTTCCATCACATGACCCCTCTGATTCAGTATAATCCATTCTTTCAAAAAAGTGTAACAAGGACACGATATGCATGTTTTTTTGAGCCATTGCATCAGCCATTCAGCCATCGCCTTGATATAACATCGTATTTTTATATTTTATCGTTTCATGGACATGATATTGAATCTTGTTTATTTAATTTAATGAATTTTTTTTTACAATGTGTTATTCAATTACATTTTAGTGTACAGTGAACTTGGATTTGAATGTTACAGAGAATGTAACTAATTTTTATATTGATGTTTTGTAATATTTACTGTAACTAGCTTCATCATCTTCCGAATGTAACTATCTTATTGAATTGATTTCCATTATAAACCAAATTACACTAGTCAATCTGATGAAATGTATGATTGCATGTACATAACTTTATATAAATATTTGTTCACAGATATGAAGACACAAAGTAAGTTACATTCAAAGATAGCTACATTATGTAACTTCCTTTGAACACTGAAAATACATATTCTTATTTCTAGTACTTAGTTACATTGCCAGTATAAATATTCATATTGCTACATATATTGACTGTAAGTGTTAAACTACAAACGTTAAACTAGAAATATCATATTAAGGATAACGAAGTAATTTTTAGGTTTCACATTCTTCAAAATTATAAATAAAGATCAGTTAAAAACATCATCACACATTTGTACTTGTTTCTGTTTTTCATCAACACACTATACAAAACATATTCACACAAAATTGACAAAACATCAGTTCAGTCATCAAAATGCAATGTTGAATCTCTGTGGTCCTCTTCAGTGAATGTTCTGGGCTCATTGTTGAGGAATATTTTGATTATGCGTGAGATCTTATGTACTTCAATTTACTCCTAGTTATGGTTGCTGGTATTTTTTCTTGATGAACATGCAGTCTCATAATTTCAATGATGATTGTCCCGCAATCCACACTACATTTAAAAAATAAATTAAATACATTAGTTATTTATTTCAACTATATTTTTGCCTGTAACATGTATTACTGGAAAATATACTTACCTAAACTGGGGTTGATGAGGTGAGTTCTTCACAGATATGATGTTGTCCTGTTTCACCCAGTCGAAACACTTCATTAATTCTGACTTATGTAGTACATGTAAGTTACATTTGTATGATGTCAAGCACATTGTATGAGTGCTCTGTTATGCATACACAAAATTGGTATTATATTTCATATAAATGTAAACATACAACACACCTTAATGTATGAGTACTCTGTTATGCATACACAAAATTAATTACATTGAAAAGTAAGTTACATTTTTTATAAATTTCATAAAACACTGAACATACATAATAGTTGAGATTATCATTGAACAACTCAACACAGATAATTCTTTCTAATAGTTAGTTACATTGGCTGAATGATTAATCTCAATCTATTACATTACAAATACAGTTACCTTCATCATAATAGTAACATTAAACAAATTGATAAAAAAAAATTACATGATCAATACGTTGTCATAGTTAGTTACATTTGCTGTTCACTTATATACACCACAAACTACTTAAAGTGAGTTACATTGGTTACATATTTACAATGCTCATATCAACTACCAAGCAAAAATGGAAATACATGTAACTGAAATCTAATTACAGTAATCTTTTTTGTCAACTACATTTTAATAACAAATATAAACAGAAGTTAACTATACATTATAGTTTTCTGTATAAAAAAATTAGTTACATTTTGCATCTATTCGAATAAAAAAAATCCTAAAAAAAATAATCACATGATCTTTAAAAATAACAGAGTTGTTTTCAGAAATACTAAAAAAAGGTTGCATAAATAAAAAAAAATTAGGTTTATTTTGTATCTATACGAATTAAAAACCAAAAAACCCCTAAAAAAAGAGCAATTAATCACACGATCTTCGAAAACAACATATTCTTTTTCAGAAATACAAAAAAAAAGGTAGCATATCTATTTTTTTGTTGTAGTTGAATCCTCCGAAAGAACTCTTTTGTTTTTAGATCATTTCTTGAAGAAAATATCAGGATTTGTTCATCGTTGTAAACCAAAGGGGGTTTTTGAGCTCTGATTTTCGATTCAATTTTTTTTTCAAAACCTAAATTTAGATGGAATGTATTTGAATGAGAGAGAGATGGTTTGTGAGTGGAAAAAAAACAGAAAAAGAGGCAAAACGTGAAACGAGGGGGTGAGTTTTAATTAGGGGCAATAAAGTACTTAGCTATTTTGTCCTTTTGCAAAAAGTGTCAAAATAATCAATTAGATTTTGACACATCTAGTGGTAGGGCTGGTAAACGAGCCGAGCAGCTCGGGCTCGGCTCGGGCTCGGCTCGGTTAAAGCTCGTTCGGGCTCGTTCGATTAGATAAACGAGCCGAGTTTGAACAATTTTTAAAGCTTGGTTTGTAAACGAGCCGAGCCGAGCCGAGCCCGAGCCTGGACGAGCTCGTTTATTTAATAGAAAAAAGGGAAACGAGCCAAGCCCGAGCCGAGCCCAAGCCCAAGCCCGAATTTATGTTATTTTCACATGTATAAGTTGTGATTTGTAAAATGTGACTTTTCAAATGTTAAACAAGTTTTTTTTTAGCTAAACGAGCCCGAGCCGAGCCTTGATTCGAGTTTCAGCTTGACTTATTTAACAAACGAGCCGAGCCGAGCTTTAACCGAGCTTTTCACGAGCCTAGCTTGAACACGAAATGAAGCTCGTGGAAAGGGGTGTCCACGACCACTGGCGCAAGGCCAGGACAGGGGGAAAGGGTAAAATTAATTATTTTTAGTTTCCTTTTTTTCTAAATCAAAGATACCTTATTCAAACTTCTTTAGAGATAGAAGAAAAGTATCCCCTTTTGTTTGGAGAATATATAAGATAATAGATAAGAGTAGAGTTCATAATTAAACAAATTAATTTTGTTTCTCGATTTGGTAAGTTACAATAAATTTGCTACACTAATTATTCCTAGAAATGTATAATTTATTTCTATTTATCTTATCTCAAATTCTAATTATATCCTAATCAGACAAATATAAAAACCTTATTAAAATTGAAAAGAAAAATCAAATAGATATCATTAATTTTACTTTATTTTCTTATAATTATTTTATGGTTGAATAAGTTATTTGTGACCCAAATAAAACATATAATTTCTGTGACGTAATATATAGACATGTGATCCCAGTTTAACCACAAAACAGAATATGTTATCAAAATAAATAAAAAAAACCATATTTTATTTTATTTTTATTTTTTTTTGGTAGGTCCTTGATGAAGGACACAAAATTACATACAATAATCACATTTTACAAGTATGCTCTAAGATTTCTAAGAGGACTTAGATGACCCTTGACTATATCAGCAATCCACCGGTCCTCAAGTCCAGTAGTATGCCTATTCTGCTGAGTTGAGCAAGCTTGTCTCGCTAGCGCATCAGCTGGTGCAACTAGACTCCTGTCTACCTTAACTGCTCTCACAAAAATTTTCTGATTTTGTAGACTTTGAAGCAACTGCCCAACAAACAACAAGTGAATAGGTAGATTCGTGGGATCCCGAATAAGAGATACAATTCCTGTGGAATCCGAGCATACATATATAGCTGAAGCCCCCACTCGTATTGCCATACTAAGGCCCATGTACACTGCGTCAGCTTCTGCTGTCAAAACAGCACGCCATGGCCAGCCTGCACACCCTGCGGCCATAATAGAATAAGGCTCAGGGCGAACTAGAACATATCCTGATCCCGCTGCTCCACTATCTTGTTGAACACTCCCATCAGTGAACAGCCACAGCCATTGAGAAGTCCTTAGAGATCCCCCTGGAACATATTTTATTTGAATAAAACATTATAAATAAAAATTATAGATGAACAAATACAATAAATTATACATTTCACCTCTTGAATATAATGATCAAGATTTATTAAAACCTATGAAAACAAAATTATCATTGCAGGCTAACCACGAACATGTTTTTTATTTGACAAATAATAAACAAAAATGACAGTTTTCATTTAGGGAAAAATCCAAATAACCCCCTTTAAACTTTCTTAAATCTATATGACCTCCTAACTTTTTCTAAAGTCCACGTAACCCTCTGAAAACACATATGTAAATCCAAATAGTCCATTGACTTACATTTTCATTGATAAATTAGGATTATTCTGCAAATATGCTTTCTGGTTAACCTTGATTGAAAATATATTCTAGTTAAAACCCTTACAATGTCTATAAATGATGATTTTACCTTTCCGATTTTTCACATTTTTAATAAATTGTATAGAGTTTTTAGTATATTGTGTTTTCAGTCAAGAATAATAAAATGGAATATTCATAAAATATTTATTATTTATCAACAGAAATTTAACTGAATGGGTTATTTAAATTTACATGTGTGTTTTTAAGGGGTTTAGAAAAAGTCAAAGGGTTACAGGGTGTTTTTTGAATTTTTCCCTTTGTTTTAATGTCTGGATTTTCTGTACTGCAGCGGTTGATTGAATGAATGAATGAATGTGTGAATGAGACAATATATTTTGTGGAAAATAAAAACAAATTATCACCGACATTAGAGCCGAAGAAGACGACTTATTTTCTGTGTTTTTTCTTCTTTCACTCTGACAGATAAAAAAGAAAGACAAGTGTACGGCTTGTCGTGTCTGCAGATCCCACATTCATGAAATTTATTTATATATTATAGTTTGCGTATAGAGCATTCATTTATATAACATAATTTGGGACACAACGAAGATTGGAAATAGGTGGAGAATGAAGAGGAATAAGTACCAAATTCGAAGGAATAGTTAAAAGTCAACTAAAATTTATACTTGTCTTTAATGAACTTATATTATTTTAATTAGTATAAAGTACTCACATGTCATCACATCTTATAATTAGGAGGTTCATAAGTTAAATTATTTTTCTTTTTTTATAAATCACAATCCAGATCTTATTCACATTTACCAAACAACAAAAACTTTATTATTGTGTTTTCCAACGAGAATAACTAAAAACACAACAAAACAAAAAAATCATTTATTCCATTGATATAATTATCTATTTTTATAATCAGTTGTTGAACCAGGATTTTTATAAAAGAGTGTCTTATGTGAGTTATGTAAATATTTTCTAAAGTCATATCATTATATTTGTTTAATTTTTTTTTTCAATGGCATAGATTGAAAAATGAATATATATAAAATAAAATAAAGACATTCACATAAAACATATAACTAAATAATTCTAAAAGATAATTATAATATTTTAAAATGATATGTCATATTTCATATCGATGATTCACAAAAAAAATGTTAAAAACATAAGGGGGTAGTCTATTCGGACTTTAATGGATTTATATGGACATTATTTAAGTGGTAGACTTTCACAGACTTTGTAGAATTTCATAGACTTTACTTTTGCAAACTTTCACAAATTGACTCGTATATACTTTCACATACTTTTGCGGACTTTCATAGACTTTCACAAATTGATTTTCATGGACTTTCACAAACTTTTACAGACTTTCATAGGCTTTGACAGACTTTCACAGAATGATTCTCATAGACTTTCATAGACTTTCACAGATTTTTCAAACTTTCACATGTTGGTTCTCATGGAATTTTACAAACTTTTGTAGACTTTCATAAATGAATTTCTATTGATTCTCGTAAATTTTTGTAGACTTGTTTTTATATTTTTAAAATAACAAATATTCAAATTCAACACGAATTATTCACACCCAACATAAAATATAATTTAATATATTTAATATTGATTTTCACATATCTAAAATGTATACTGTTACAAAAAAATCATTTAAATTTAGGGATTTTTAGTTTTAAGTCCTCATAAACTATCGAATTTAGCGATCAGTCCCTCACTTCTTAATATTTTGGTTTTAGTCCCTACATTTAAATTATTGTTTTTTAGTCCCTGGGAGGGATTTATTCCTAAATTATCATTTAAATGTAGGGACTAAAACCAAAATATGAAAAAGTGAGGGATCGATCGCTAAATTCGATAGCTTACTGGGACTTAAAACTAAAAATCCCATAAATTTATTAATAGGCAATGAATTTAATTCATGACTTCAAATCATTTGAACTTATAATATGTACTCTTCAAATCATATAAACATGTGAGTCGTAATTTTAGTTTTTTTTACAGGGTTTTTTTTAGCTAATAAAATATGAGAATTATAGCTATTAATACCGTTTAAGAGCCAATAGGGGGGTTTATGAACTTATTTTTTTCTCTGTAGATTTTTATCTAAAAGTCACTCTTTTTTATACTAGTGGATGTCATTCCATATTTTGTGTTTTCTCATATGATGGTTTATTTATTGTGTTTGGAGTTTGATGTGTGTCTATGAAGATGGATGTGGGTTTTCTGTTTTCACCTTTGCAGTCAATTTTTTTTTTCATATTGTATTCTTTTAGAAACAATGCAACCCTGTGACCTAACTACTTGCGGGTAACTTCAGAATTAAGAGTTTGTTGTATCATAAATATGTATAATGCACAGTAAATATCAACGTGAGAACAATATGTTTTAGTTTGAAAAAGAAAATAATGGTGGATGATCTAGATATATATTATCTAATATACAATAATGAAATGATTGATTGCAACACAAACAAATTCACTATTCTCTATTAGGTGATATCAATATTTAATTCATCTACGTATTCATTAAAAAAAGATGGTAAATAAGGAAAATATAAAAAAACTATGAATAAAATATGAAAGGCATTAAATAACCATCATCTATAAAATAAAAAAAATTTGTTAAAAGAAAAAAAAGAGATATTCACAATGTTATAATAATAATCCCACCCATTTTGAAATGACTTTTTCTTTTATACTTCTCTCTCCAAAGTTCACAAAAGTCTATCACTTAAGAAAGTTTCACAAATCCTGTTTAAATTTAATAACATATGACAAAATGTCTACTATGAGGAGTCTCAATCGAATAGTGATGAACTTTTTATCCACGAAAAAAACTTTCAATGGAATAACGCTGGACTTTTTGTCAATGAAATAATGTCTCAATCGAATAACGCTGGACTTTTTATCCACGAAATAATGTTTCAATCAAATAACACTAGACTTTTTATCCATGAAATAATGTCTCAATTGAATAACACTGGATGTTATGTCCATGAAATAATGTCTCAATCGAATAACGCTGGACTATTTGTCCATGAACGAATGTCCTAATTGAATAACACAAGATTTATAAATCCATGGACATGGACATTTTGTCCATGAAAATCCTAATTGACTACCCCCCTAAAATCTAATAAGCAATGCCTACCATTAAATTTGACTTCGATGATATTACATATTATGAATATGTTGAAGGATTTGATTATTTTACATATTTACAAAAATATTTTGAAATTTTAAATAAATTAATAACAATGATAATAAGGTAAAAAGAAAAAAATTTATACCTTTGAAGTATTGATGGATGATAGGAGAGGATTACCGATTGTAAATTTCTGATTGTGGGACAGTTAATAGAACAAAAAGTAAAAATTAAGAATTTTTTTAGAGATAAAGTTTAATATTAAGTACAATTGTCATACAAAAAAGAAAAAAAATTCATAAATTTATTTTTTTTAAAGATGGGTGCCTAAGTGGAGACATCGAGGAGTGTCCATGCCTCCATAACTTTCTGTGTGATATGGATATTGAAGGAGGTTTGGAGCCAATGAAAAAAGGGAGTCAAAATGGGCTTTTGTTTTATGTGGAGGGGGAGAGTTAATTAAAAGAAGGGGGTGAGCGCACACTATACATTCAATGATCCAGAGCCCCCCCCCCCCCCCGGGCCTAAGGTGGCTCTGCCACTACCTCGAATAGTTATAATTTATGTCTCTATCCAAATGGTACCTTAAAAAAGAGGGTTCGCCATTGTATTATAAAATTGTGTTTGAATTCATGATTGAGAATAGGAGATTCTCGTGATCCTAAAGTTTTGAAATTCAATTTTTAAAAAAAGTTTTTATGTACTCAATCATAAAAATAATTCTAAAAACTACATTGTGGTCATATTCACTTATACAATATAGAATAAAATTTTAAATAAATGTAAATGACTTTAAATAAAAGATAGAGTGATTTTTAAGACGATTTTTTGAATGGGTTTTTATTTTTTTTTGAAAAACAGTGAAACATAGCTTTTTAAAATTGGTACAATAAAAAAGGGGACATGAACGCAAAATCTGAATGTGTGTTTGAATTCGTTTTTGTAAATTTTTTTGAAAAGTGGTAGTTCATTCATTACTTACAAAAACGTAGTTACAAATGGACCGAACAGGGGGGAGAATAGAAGACTGAAATTTAAATAAGTAAAAGAAAGCAACAAGGAAGTAGACACTACTCTTGTGGCACCCAACCCGACAATGGCACGAAGCCCCTTTGGACTCCTTCCCGCCATACACGAGCGATGTCACGACAGCAATGCGTCTGGGCTTCCGGCCAGGTTCCGCCATGTGATTACTCGCACTGTATTGCTCCCCCTTCCTCCCACACACGTCTTGCCCCTGCTAGTATCTTCCCCCAGCTTATCAACAATGAGACGGTGTGTTGCCAAAGATTTTCCATGTAAAACGTCTGTGATTTAAATATCACCGCATTCCGAGCACGCCAAAGTGCCCATAGCCCTGCCGGGATAAGTATCCGAGTAAACCGGCGCTATGTACTATCACCCTGTGTAAGATGCACGTCCATAGCCTCCCACAGTTCCTCCCGGTCTGTAAAAATGCACATCACGCCCGTGGCCATCCCCAGTCTCTCCCGAAATCTGGTTGCAACTGGGCAGTTTAGTAGTAGATGCTCTGCCGTCTCTGGCTAAGTGCCACAAAACGAGCAATCATTAGACTCCGTAGGTCGTCATTTTGCTCGGTATACTTTGGTAAGGATACACCCCTACAACAATAACTAAAGAAATACTTTGACCTTGCATTCCAAATCTTTGGCGTGCTCATGGCCATTGACGGGTTGCCTACCAACGACCGCGACCACCACGCATAACCTGCTTGGCCACCCTCCTACAGTGTTTTTGTAAATTTTTAATTTTTCAAACGCTGAATCTCACGAGACATGGATCCAATAGAATGCTATAATTCTTGTGATAGGTCCATATCGAGTTGGGTCACAAAATTGGTTTATTTTTTTGTTGTAATTTTTATGATAATATTTGTAGAGATATTTATAATTGATGATATGTCTAGATAATCTAGCATAGTCTTATTGGTAATTCTAATATAAGATTAGAATAATTTATCCATCTTTTACACATTCAAAAAAATTACTAATAATGATGGAATAAAAATATATAAATAAGATAATGAATAAGAAATATATAACAAATAGAAACTGTCTTGATAATTATCTCTCTCTCAATACAAATCTATCCCAAATAAAGTTACATGGCACACCCCATGTTACAGAGTTGTGCCATGTTCCCAAAAGATGTTCCCAAAAGTGGGTTAAGTATTGGGAAGGTCAAAAAAAGAAAATAAAAAAAAAAAAACAAGAGGGAATAGAAGAATGGACTTTTGGGTTTCTTGAGATCCTCAAAGAGTAGCCAATGAAGGGGAAAAGCAACAAAAAAGACAGGAAGAAAAAAACAGCTTTTGCTTTTGAATTCAGACTTTTCTTTGGTCTGCGGTTAAAATGTTTGAACTAATTCCATGTTTTTGAATTCTGGTTTATGTGCATTAGGAGGGAAATAGTATAGAAGTGGACAAACTTTATGATGTGACCCTAAACAATTTGAAAATATAGGCATGCAAGTTTTGGAACAAAATTTTTGTGTGACAAAACAAGGATAGCTTAGGTTACTTGATTTTAATACAAATTAAATTATTGGTTAGTGGTCATTTATCCCATTTAATAGTGGTATATATGAATGGGTATAATAATTTTATAAAGCCTGAAATTATATTTCTTATATTGTGACCACTAGGGATGGAGCCTTTCCAAAAAATAATTAAAAAAAACAAGGGATGGAGTCAGAGTGGGTTGAGTGAACAAAATTTTTGGTAAAATTTTTATTCCGTGAAAAAAAAATTTACTGAAATAATTTTTTTAGTAACTATAAATAAGTTCATGTTGAAAATAAATAGAAGCTTATTATTTTATTAAATATCTAGTCAATAATAACATGTATATTTACAAAAAATATATGATAAAACACCATTGAATTTTATCCCTCTAATACTACAAAAAAACATAAATAATTTTTATTGAGTGATTTCATGATGGATAACTATTTTAATATAAATAAGTACACCAGTGAAATAAATTATTTAATATTTCGTTGTGTTATTAATTATTCTCATAAAAAAATCTAATAATAAAGGCATCTAATGCACTATCTATTCTAAAAATAGCTGCATCCCAAAAAAAAAATTTAAACCATATAAGATCTACAAAATTGATTACGTGAATGATTAAAATGTATTTTTTTTCTTTTCAAAATCTAAGATTTTAGGTAATCGAGCCTACTATAACGAATTACCAAAGCTTAAATAAAACCAATTGGGCCATAAAAGGCCAATCCAATATCTTTGCGGGCCTGGTCTGTTGGTAGTCACTGGTGGGCTAATGGTCTCCGTTTGAAACAAGGCCCATATTGAAATATTTTACAAAAGAGTGTTACGGTTTAAATTACAGTTCTATATAGTTCGTGACAGATTCAGTGAAGCATATACCTTGTTAAAAGATGTATATATCTCGCTAATTTTTTTCTAACACTTATTAATAATGAGTTCGTTCAACTCGAAATGGATCGATATACACTTTTTATTAAAGCATTTACCTCATTAAGTGATGTTTACTATTTAAAAAAACAATAATGATTTTTAAGCCTCAAATTTTAGGCTCCATCAAAAGCCCTATGAGTTGGCACATGTACAATACCCATTATATCTTGTATTATATTTTTGCTATTATTGCTTTCCATATTTTGAGGAGATGGTTACAATTTAAAATGATTGCATCGATCCCATTTGTTCTTTAAATTTTTTCTTGTGTGATCCATTCAAATTGAAGATCAATTGACAGTGAGTTTGTAAAAATTAATTGACGATCAATTTTTTCTTGTGTTATGGGTTTTGGAAGTTCTGTGGATGAAGATCAATTGACGGTAAGTTTAGAAAGACAGATTTTATGATCTTGGTAGGTATAAAAATTGGTTTTTGTTTTTGGAGTTCTAATGAAAAGCTTTGTTTGATAGTTTTTTTTGTCAAAATAAGATGTATTAGGTTTCGGTTCTTCTCATTCAGTTTTGACTCTTTGGATTTTCTGATTTTGATTATAATTTTTATCTTTGTTTGACATGTATTGAATCTGAATTTCATTTTATTCAGATACATGGCTTGTATCTTAATTTACATGCATTGTTGTGTACCAAATATGATATATACAATCGTTTATAATTGTGTGTTTTGTGTATAATTATGCATAATGTGTCATTCATCATATTTTTTAGCTTTGTATCAGCATTATTCGACTCATTCAGATTCAAGATTTTCAAAACAGTGCACATTCACTTGTATGGAATGTGTATTTGTTAATTCAAATTCCAGATTCACCTGTATCTAAATTTGAATTTCAGCCCATTTTTTTAATGTATTTGTTCATTCAATATTCATATACACTGTATCTGAATTTGAATTTCAACCCATTTTTTTAAGGTTGTTATATTAATTTTTAAGGATTTGAATAATGTATAGCTGATTAATATTTAATTACTTATTATTGGCATTTTGAAGACCTTTTATGAATTTTTTGTGCAGTTCTCAGTAGCATGTGGACCATATTTGTTTATTTGGATTTTCATATACATTGTTGTATCTTAATTGATAACATGTGGTTGATGTTTTTTTTTCACTAGGCACTGATAGTGTTTGCAATCCACATCATTTTTTTCACAAAAATGACTGAATCTAACATTTTCCTTTATGAAAATGATGTCTAGTGTTCACACCCTCGTGTAGCCCTATTTGCAGTCTACATCATTTTTTTAAAATCATACATTTTTTCACTGAAGTATATAGTTTTATATGAAATAAAGTATATATTGAGATATAATAATATATTTTTTATTTTGAAAAGATGAATTTTTTTTTAATGTCATATAACTCATACGCTATAGACTATGATAACATAATATAGTTTATAGGTTTGTAAAATGAAACGAGTGTGTCAGGATTCAATCTTTGCAACATTGGTCCTTTGATAACCATTGGTGGGCTGATGTTGGGCCATCACCATGTGGTTTGAATGTAAGTAAAAAAAAAGGAAAAAGATACATTCAGTCACATTTATCAATAAAAACTGAGATCTAACGTGTTTTTATTTTTTTTAAATAGTAAACATCATCTAATGAGGTATATGTTTTGATAATAAAAGTGCATATTGCTTCATTTTAAATTGAATGAACTCATTTTGAGCAAGTGTAAGAAAAAATTCAATGAGGTATATACATCATCTAACGAGGTATATGCTTAATTAAATCTATAACAAGGTATATAGATCTGTGTTTTGGACTAAGAATAAAACTAAGTGTAGCAGCACTCTAAAAAAAATAATACGTCCAATCCATTACGATATCCCTTGTAGTATGCATACATTTTGATTTTTTTTTTTTTGAATACATAATTGTCTTATAAGTATATTCTTCTTTCATAAAAAAAAAAATTCTCATACGAATTGATGCATTTTTTATTTATCATTTTACGTAGTGGAGTACATACTAAAATAGTAGGATATATACTTAGATAACTTCATGCTTTGGTGATGTGGTCATTGCAGATAGGATTGCAAAAACGAATTGAGTGTGCCATGATCATAATAATTCACAAGGAAAATGTTGTACTTACTCATTCATCAGTGTGATTTGGCTTTGCATGGATTAAATAATGTTTCATGCAAAATAAACATAGGAAAATCATACCCTCAGGCCTCTACATGCACCTTTCATGGGCATCTAAGCCCACGCGTCCGTCCAAAACGATCATCTGAACGTCCATCCTGACGTGGCAACCGTACTTGATCAGCAAGGAATATATTGGAATCGAATAAAACGTGGTTTTTTTTTATAAAAAAGAAGATATATATATTTAATGTTACGAAGTATACGATGAAAAATATTTTTTAATAAAGGGTTATTTAAAACCTTTCAAATATAATATTATTATAAACTCCAAAGGGTTACTACTTAGCTTTGTAAAAAGTCAATGGTCAGTAAACTAAGAATATTTCATTTCAACGTATCTATATTCATGAGCGGAAGTATAGGTAGATTGAGCCAGGTTACAGCCCGGCTCATATTTCTCAAGAAAATCCTCAGATAGGTAGCCCATGTGTAACCCGAATTGCAATTCACAAGGATTTTTTTTTTAAATTATACTTGAAGTTCAAGCTGTTATATAATATGAAGTATATACAAAAATATATTAGTGTATTTTTTTTAGTTAAAAAATGACAAAAAAATTTACGCCATACATTGCGTGATACATACGATGAAATAGAGTTTCACTATGAAATTCTTTTTTAATTAATTCTCAATGGCAAAGAGAGCCCTCACAAATCACCGAAATCACTCTCGTCGATTTTTTTATTCATAATTTATTCTTTTCATAACCAACTTACATGTATTTTTAATGATTTTTTTTATTTTACGTGGTTTTTTTATCTTTTTGTGTGATTTTTAGTGATTTTATTTTCTCTTTCTAGAATATATCTATTTGAATTTTTATGTGTGACAATGGTTTATTTTTTTAATATAAATAAATAGGATTTTTATCACTTCTTTCATTGAAACAATATCAGTTCTATTTTTATATGTATTTTTATATATTTTTAATGTTTATTATCAATGTTTTTGTAAAATGAAGACAATAGTTTTTATTGATTTTTAAGAGTGACCAATTTTTATGGAGTCAGATTATGTTGATATTATTTAAATTATAGAATAAAATAACATTGTTATCATAAAACCTAAGACCTAGTTTTTTTTATATATCGATGTGATTCTTGATGAGATTTTGATTATAAATTTGATTTATTATATAAAATTTTACTTGGTGTTTTTTTGTCAAGCATAAAAAATTTTTACTAAAAATTAATTTTGCCCACCCCAAAATTATTTTCTGGCTCCGCCCCTGTGTATATTGACTATTTTACCCTCCCCATTAATGATAGAATCTCCAACACTATAACGTTCTGTTTGGTATGTGTTATTTTTTTTAATGAGATTTACTTTACCAAGAATCATTTTATAAGGAATCATTTTACGAGGAATTCAGATTCTATCAGACTGTTTGGTTTATTAGTGGATTTCTGCAAAGAATCATTTTTCAGTGTTTGGTTCACACATGGATTTCTACAAGGAATTTGATTCAAATGTTTAAAATACCCTTACTATTATACCTCTACTGGTAAAATTTATTGCTTTATCCATGTCACAATTATAAAAAAGGAGTAATTTTTTATAAATATTTTATAAATATTTAACGAATGCAAATAAATAAAAAAAACTAATTATATAATTAAATACATAATAATAGTATTTTTCATAAATTAATTGAATATTATGAACTTGCCTAAAAAAAAGAGGTGGAGGTGGGTAAAAAAAAAAGAAAGGAAGCTATTTATTTTAGAAGGGATGTAAATAGTAATTTAATTAATTTATAAAAAGTATAATAGTAATTTAATTTAGAATTCCTAGTGGATTGAGATTACCACCACAAAGAATGGGAATCTGATTCCACTATATCTTCTCACATGCGCAGATTTAAATTTAAGTGGGACCCACAATTACTATCAAGATTATCAATAAGGCTTTAACCAAGCACTGGATTTTACACAATTTCCTAATAATCTCATATGGAATCAAATTTCATTCCAGATTGACACGAACCAAACGGGGTCTAAGAAATTTCAAGAGGTTGAAGAAGGATATTTAAGATTTTTTTTATTAATGGGGAGGGTAAAATAATCAATATACATATGTTGAGGTGAAATGTTCCTTGTTGGCCGTTGGGTTTGTTACAGAGTTCGATAACATTTTAAGGGAATTTATAATAATATTATGTTTTGAAGGGTTTTTTTTATTTATAATAATTTAAGAGTGGTGGAAATCAAATAACCCTTTAATAAATTATATGAACTCATCCATAAAAGAAAATAAAATATCAAATGTTTTATTTAATAAGGTATATACCATATTACATACACGTGGGACTACATGCACGATTATAAAAGAGATTGTGTAAAATAATGCTCTTACATGATAGTGTATTTTATATGAGCATGAAAGTATGCACTATGGATTTAGAAAAAAAATTTCTTTCACACTTTTTTTTTGTTTGATTTCTAGTGTTAGACCATTGTGATCTTTATAAACATTGGATTTCGCATAATCTAGTCTTTTTTTTGAAAAACTTGTTTTGAGACATAGGAAACATAGGAAATCAGGAAAATAAAATGTTGTTAGAAAGCTTTTAGATCCGCATTTGACGTTTAAAATACAAAAAGTTCATCCAAACAAGATTTAAACGGTTCTTTGAAGTTTGAACAACATGCTTTTATAGTATTCATATAATTTTATTTAAATGTATTTTTTTTTGGGGGGGGGGGGGGGGGCATTACCCTTTCACCCCCACATTCGTCTAATGAAACACTCAATCCTTTTTTTTGTCTAATGAACCACATTAGACAATCATTCTAATCAGGGGCGGAATCAGGAATTAAAGTAAAGGGGACAAAGAGCGAACGAGTAAGATAAAAAAATAATAATTATAGATATATGATAAGTTAAGATGAAATCAAGTTAGTTAGTGATTGATTCATATCAAAAGTTATTTTTTACTTATTTACTTGTATTTAGTGATTTGGAATAATTTATATAAGATCTAGAAAAAAAATCTTAAAGTTTCATTATTCACATCACAAAAAATAGATAATTTAAAAAAAATGAATATGAAGTAAATAACTGATCATTTAACCCTAAATTTTGGAAATAAATTTTAAAACCCAATTTCCAAAAAATCTAAGAAGACTCAATATATTAATGATGAAAAATCAAAATAAACAAAAAATAATAATTAAAAATCCAAATATTTAATTTTTCAACCCCTTAAAATCAAATACTAATATTCTCGTGAAAACAAAGCTTTTCACAATTTTTTATAAAAAAAAGACACATGACTCCAATTCTCAATGAGCTATAACACTATTGTTGTACATGTGAGCATGTATGTCATTTCTATAACAGATTAATATACTTTCTTGTATAAGTATACATTTAAAAAAATCAAATGTATGCATACTAACTGAGATTCATACGAGACTGTGTGTAATATTTTTCAAATTCAAATCCACTCATTTCTATTAGGATCTTTTTTGCATATACCCCTAAAAAGATTTCATTTTATCAAATAACTTCAGTGAATTACTATTTAAAGCTATACTCCTTCAAATGATTTAAATTATTCATGAATGATATTCCAAAGGCTATTCCTGAAAAAAAAAAAAAAAAAACTCTATTACGCAAAAATATCCCTCAAAATAGCATTGATTTAATTCAAACCCGGGTGTTGATGGGAATAGAATTTTAAAGGGGATACTTAACAATATAAACACTTTGAGGGGGTGTATATGCAAAATCCCTTTCATTAGTTCTTTACCCATGCATGATGTATTAATCACACACTGTTGAACCCCAAGGCTGGGCCCAGCCCCCCCCCCCCTTTTTCTTAAAAAGAAAAAATATTATCTTTTCCACGACAAATAATTATTTTTCAGATTCCACACGACATTATTGGGCTGACATATTAATTTTCTATTTTTTCTAAAAGGGACGCCTATCAATTTTGGAAGGGTTTGATTGCTATCCAAATCAATTTATATTTATAAAATGATCAAATTTGAGTTATTCATTTTTTCATGTTTTTTTCTTAAGCTTTGATACACTATACGCTTTGATACACTATACATTTGTATTGTATGTATATAAGGCTATAAGTATGCATTCATGTGATTGTGCATTAATTATTTATATTAAAAATTAAAAACATTGCTAAGAGTAAGACAACTTATTTTATTCCATCTTCATATGATCCCCTGACGGCCTGACTCTTTTTGGTTGCCTGCCCATCCCAAAAAATTTCGGCACACATATATTTATATTATCATCATTTATAATATAAAAAATAATTTAATTACCAGTACTACATAAAATATAAACCAGTAAAAACTCAAAACAAGGGCAGTATAATAATCTTTCCTTTCTCTTTTTGTTGTTGCATGTAAAGTTTGGAATAATTTATTGGCGTAAAATTTTGCAGTGGCTTAGAGAAAATAAGAGAGTTTTCTTTAGTTCTCATCGAAATGAGTCTGAATTCAATTAGGTTTGATGCAATCAATCATCAGTATCGAACTGCATAGACTATGAATTGAACTACACAATCTATGAATCAAACTGTACGTTAATTATTGGGTATAATGTCACTCTCTGAACAATTTTGATTCATAGACTGTGTAGTTCGATTCATAAGTTGTATAGTTTGATACTGATTGGACTGACCGAAATCAGTTTTGACTAGATCCGGACTCTATAAAAAACCTATCAAATTTAAATTATAAAGAAGTATTTCTCTTTCGATGTCAAAAGTACCAAACTGGTGAGAAAACATTTACTTAAATCAATACAAACTAAAATATTGATGTGTTTTTTAATTAAATGCTAGTTATATAAAAGAGTTTGATATCTATTACTATCTCTATGTTGTTATAGTGTCACATGCAATCCAGCGTGTCTAACAGATTTATATATCTCATTAAATAAAACATGTGTTCACTTTTAAAAGTTAAACATACACACACACGTATATATAGAGGAGTGATTACGTGCGGCGAACGGCGGGGCGGCCGCGATCATGGGCCATCGATCACGGGTCCATCGCATCCGACGGTCCATCGCATTCACATCAGACCGTCGGATGCGATGGACCCGTGATCGGACGGCCCATGTCGCGGCCGCACCTGCCGTCTGCCGCACGCAATCATTTCACTATATATATATATATATATATATATATATATATATATATTAAAAAATTAAAAACATGTGTGGCAAAAACCGTAACAATTAATGTACTAGCAACTATTAATAATTAATATTTACACAAAAAAAAACTATTAATAATTAATAATAATGAATGGTTAAAAAAAACAATAGGGGAATTAATTAAGGTCCTCCCAGCCACCCTCATATTATTTTTAGGTCCCTTGACTTTTTTTACTTTTCTCTAGGTCCCTATTATCCAATCTCATTATTTCTAAGTCCAAATTAACCCATTCCGTCAGATCCCTTTTTAAACTTCTAAAAGTGTCATTTCAACAAATAAATTTACCAAATCTATCGTCCCTTTCAAACACCTTCTTCAACCTCTCTTACACAATGATTTCTCTCTCTCTCTCAAAAAAAAAAATCTCCCCCTCCCCTATATCTCCCCGCATCTCTCTCCCCTCCCTCCCTGTGATGAACAAAATTTGATCCCCCCTCTCCAAAAAAAAAACATTCCCTCAAGCCCTTTGTCTCCTCGCATCTCTCCGTCCTTCCTGCCTTCCGCGTCTTTCCTCCCTCCCTACCTTAGCTGCGCGGCCTCGGTTCTCCCCTCCCATCCCTTTCAGATCAGCCACCTAGCAGGTGTTAACCGCGGTCAGATATTCTCTCTCTCAAATCTGCCACTCTATCAGCTGCTTAAATGTTTGTTCTATGAAATGCGCTTTCTGAATGCTCTGTGGTATTTAGTGTGTGTTTTGTGAATGGAATTTGTGGTCTTCTACAACGTTAACAATGTACCAAAATCAATTAACAATGTACTCAATATTATTTAATGATTATAATAAATTGTTCAGTATGTATGTTGTTTAATGATGATAATACAATGTACACAATTTTGTTTAATCTATGAATACATATAAATAGTGTACATAGAATCAACGCATATGCATATTGTACAATTGTTTGTTATTTGAAGTTTAGAAAATTTATATATATTGTACAAATGTTTGTTGTTTGAAGTTTAGAAGATTTATTTTTTGTAAAATATTTGAGTTTATCCATGGAATCATTCATGGTAGTTTGTTTCTACAATAGAGGAGCACAACTAGTTAATATTGGTTTGATGCATCCGTAGTCATTTTGAAATACGATATTTTTGTTCAAACCAACGTCATAATTAACGACTGTTGTGAACAATGTAAATGTTGAGAGGATGTATAACATTCACATATTTGAAAAATAACTTTATGTTTTAATTACATATTCATATTATCATGTATAATCATCTATTTATATTAAATCAGATTATCTCATATGTTAATTGCTTATTGAGTGTATGTTGATTTGATGATGGTTAAACTATTGCAAATTTGTAGAGTGAGGTAGGTAATAGTGTACTTAAATGTACTAACAATGTATAAGTAGTGCGTAACAGTATACCCAGATGAACTAACAATGTACTGGAAGTGAACTACAGTGTAACCAGATGGATTAACACAACTATATTATTCATAACACGACTATCATTCATAACACAACTATCATTAATTCATAATATAACTCATTCATCACACAATATATCATTCATAACACAACTATAATTTATAATACAACTTCATTCACAGCACAACTATCATTCATAACACAACTAATATTACATAAGTTATATCATTTAAAACACAACTATCATTTATAATACAACTTCACGTCCTCCTTGAACTCGGACTCCACCAAGGGTAACAATTTTTCCTTCAATGCTTCCCTTATGACATGGTTAACATTGGTGAAGTACTTATTCTTCAGTCTTGAATCTGTTGATGTCGAGTCTATGGCTACCCTCTCCTCAAAATCAGACAATCCTCTTATCTGAAAACATCGGTGATGAATTAATAAAGACTTGGGAAGGAACAACAACTAGATTATTTTTTTATACATGAAAAAACATAGGACAAACAGAAGTTATTGAGAATTAACAATGCACTCAATAGATTAATAATGTACTCAGATTGGTTAATAATGTATCCAGATTTTATAACAATGTATATAATGTATACAATTTAAAACTGATACAAGTTTCCATCACATAAAAATAAATCAGAAACAAGTATACAATAAGAAACGATAGTGGGGCAAGTATATTGCTTTAGGCCATCTAATCCAACAGGGTATATGAGTTCAAATGCTTGGTTGGTTAATATATAAATTAAAATAGTCAAGTATAAGGAGGTATGAAAACACTCAATCTAACAATTCGATTTAATCAATGTTATAAGAAATTCCAAACCACTCTATGTATTACTCCCACGGAGAATGAGAAAACTCACATATAAATGTGCTTCTCTTAACAAAACATGATGAATGGAATACACTTCATTAATTATAGTCATTTAAAAGACTTAGAGCACCCATCCCCACCCCACCTACCATGCTCTTTCTCCCTCCCCCCTTTAGTGATAAGATATCCATCACATCCATGGTAGATCATTCATTCTTGTCAAACCAAAGAGGGTTTGTTTAAGTGTATGACTCGTCTCATGCTTGGAAATAAAGATTTTTCTCAAGTTGAATATTGAGGATTGAGGAAAAAAAGTAGTGGCTTTGTAGGTGGATCAATTATTTTGCATGAAAAAATCAAAACCTTAATATCTGATAATCAATGTCAGATCATGATGATTGAAAGATTTTTTAAAACTTATTCAAATCAAGTCTCAAATATTTTGGACTATCTACAACGAAATATTAAATTATATTGTGATTCAATTTTTTTGAAAATTTAGATCATCATGGTTGGTTCTAATAATACAATTATATGTCAAACCATAGAAGAATTACTGAAGCACGGACAAATATATTGATGTGGCTTTCCCCAATTTAGAGAGATTGTTGTCCTTCTTTTAAAAATCTTAGAACAACTTATTCAACTCCAAAATCCAGGATATGTTACACTGAAAGTCCCCTTGGACCTCTATAAACTCCAATAGAAAGCTTATCCCAAAAAATAAAATGCTAGACCAGACTACCCAATTCCTCAATGTGCCATTTGGATAGATACACAAGCTATTCTATGGTTCATGATTATTCTAGGAATATATTCTTATACCATTGAAATAAAAAAAATTCGTTTAATTGTATATTTAATTATTCTCATTATAAAACGTACAAATACAGTTCTTGATTAATGACATGCTAGCTAACAATCCAGATCAAAATCACAGAAATTAAAAATAAAAATTCATAATTAAAAATATACATACAGGATAACAGTGTACTCAGATATATTAACAATGTACTCATATAAGTTAAAAATGTACCCAAATTATATAACAATGTATAAAAGAATATAACAAGAGACGTATTACAAAAATCAACCAGTGAAACACAAAGAAATGTTTACCTCTGCTTCCTTCGATGGAAACCTCGAGAGAAACTAATAAAAACACAAAACCCACATAAAAAGGCAACAATAATTTCAATCAAACAATAGTATCGAAAAGAAACCCAAAACCCAATACCAAACCACTCACAACAACACAAAACGACCAATTTCAATCCCTCACTGAAAAAAAACTATAAAAACTCTGATATCAATGAAAAAAGAACTCAGATTTATATCATACATAACACCGAATGAATAAAAAATAACATCGTGATCAAATCCTCCAATTGAAGATCAAATTCAAACCAAAAGAGAGAGAGAGAGAGAGAGAGAGAGATTTCATACCACCATGAATTCCAAGAGAAGCCAAGACGAAAATAAAAAACGCGAGAGTTGACAAAAATGAGAGAGGGAGAGAGAGAGAATGAGAGGGATTTCGCAGTAGATTTTTTAGGGTTTTGGGAGAGAAGAAATCAACAAATGAGATGATTTTGGAAAGAATGAAGAAGGGTTTCAGGAAGAGAGACAATGAGTGAGAAGGGTAAACTTGGAAAATAATATGGCACACTTAACGGCACTTAATGGCAGTTAGTCCAGGGGATCTAGAAATAATACATATTAGGTTTCAAGACCTAAAAAAAGTAAAAACAATCCAGGGATCTAAAAATAATGAAGGGGTGGCTAGAAGGACCTCTAATTAATTTCCCCAAAACAATAATTAGAAAACAGAAATAAATAATTAGAAGAAAGCCTCGAAAAGAAAAGGAAGGCATCCCAATCGTCCAATTAGAGATAAACGGCCAAAAACATTTCTTATGGGAAACGATGTTATGCGCATGAGACTACGAAAAAAAGAAGGAAATAATCCCCTGTAAATTGTTCAAAATCCATAGAACCCCTTGACTTTTTTTGAAGTCCATGTAACTCTGAAAACACATATATAAATCCAAATAACCCCCCTTGATTTAAATTTTTGTTGATACATGAACAATATTATGTCAATATTCTATTTGATTAATTCTAATGGATAACACATTATATCAAAAAACATATACAATGTATTAAAATGTAAAAAATCTTCTGTAAATGATGAATTCATCAGAGATAACCAAACAGAATATTCATTATCTATCAATGAAAGTTTAACTCAATGGGTATTTGGATTCACATACAAGTGTTTTAAGTGGATATATGGATTTCAGAAAAAGTTACGGGTTGTATGGATTTCCGATTAAGAGTTATTTGGATTATTCCCCCAAAAAAGATGGCCATAATAACAAGCTTTTCGTCCAACACAGGAACCTTTCACTCACGTTCCCCACTCTCCCAAAAATAGCACCACCTCTCTCTGACTCTCTCATCAATTTTTGCATACCATTCTCAGTAAAAAGCCCTTCGTAAACCTCCTCTCCTTCCCCCACAACAAGGAACCCATTATAGTCTTCCTCCACTTCTTTCAGGGTTTCTTGTTGGAAGTCACAAAAAGGCCTCTCATGTATGTTTTAGACCATTCTTTTTGGGTTTCTCTAGTCATTTATATTCTTTTCTTGGTGTTGTGGAATGCTTGTTTGTTCATGGGTTTTGATGGGTTTCTTTTGTTTTTTTTTTTGTTTTTTTGTTAGGTTTATATGGATGAGAGGTTGGTGGGTCTTTTTTTGGCTTTTTTATTCTTGTTTTTGGGATTTGAGGTGTTGTGGGGATTTTTTTTTTATTTTCTTGAAAAGGGTTTGTTGTAATGGCAATGTAGTTGGGTTTTTCTGCTCCTCTGTTTTTCTTGAAGGCCTTTGAATTTGATGGCAATGTAGTTGGGTTTTTCTGCTCCTCTGTTTTTCTTGAAGGCCTTTGAATTTGATTATTTGATTGAAGTCACCCTTCAATGTGATTTCATTGATTATATGTTTTGCTACGTTTGTTGCTTGTTTTGCTTTCTCTCCCTTATGTTATTGGAATTGGGTTTTTAGCACTTATTTTTTATAATGTGATTTATCATTGCCCCTAATTTTTTTGATCTTCAATTTGGGTTTAATTTTGTGATGTCTAAATGAAGAATTCATATTCATCTTTAGTAATTAAAATCATGGATTAAGTGCATTGGTTTTATTGCCAAATATCATAATGTGCAGATGATATTAGTTTCGTGGCACATTTTGGTTATATTTGTGGTTCTTTAATTGTTACAAGTACATCCTAAATTTAATTTTTCACTATCGTAGAAATTTGAACATCTTGTATTGTTTATACCTGTTATCCTGAATTTATTGCAAACTTATCTTGAATTAATTTACTATGATGATATGTGTAAGACGCTCGCGGAAATTTTAACACCTTGCAGAAAGTCTCCCCAGAGTACTACTTCGGTTACTCCGCTTAAAAAACATATAAAGGATTACTCCTAAGCTTTTATTTTTCATTTTCTTGCGCTGGTGTTGCAGTATATTTTGTTGTGTCCTGAAGGTTGGTTCAAGCTATTTTAAACAGATGATCATGAAGTAAGGCTTATAACTGATCAGAATATGTAGTTCTGTGTCATTGTTTCACTTACTCATGAGGAAAATTTCACGTTTAGCTTTGTGTCACCAATCTGGATTCAATTATTTTCTAATAATGTTTGCTTCTAGATTTTAAAATAAGTATGATTTGTGAATTCAATTTGATTCTAATTTTTTATTGTTTGGGTTGGAGGGTATTTGTTTTATTATTTTCTTGCTCTTATATATAACATCATAACTATATTCTCACATCATCTTTTTCGAACATTTGGGAACACATGGAAATTTTTTTTTGCTAATCATGGAAGGATATAAAGTTGTCAAAGTGCCATGTCCATTATCTCATTTTCTTTGTTCAGCTAGCATAAATTTGATGTGCTGGTTTTTTGTTATAATGTTTTTTGTTAATAGCAATTGCTCTTTCTTGGTAAAAAAAAAATGTTGCCGAGTATGCTGATTTGATGTTAATGTATGTCACTTGGTCTAAAAATGTTATGCTGTCATCTTCATTGATCCACTGATCAGAGTACGTAAAACCACATTGCCATTAAATAATTTTTGTTGTTAAATTACAAATGATAATAGGTTTATTAGTATTTGCAAGTTAAACAAAATTTTTGTTCATTAGTTCTGCTATTTTTTGAGAAATACAGAATGGGAGCTCATAGGAAGACCCAAACTTTCACCATAAGTGAGAGAAGTGGGACAACTCCACCCCAACTTCCAAATTTCAGTGTTTCTTCAAGGGGGTTATCCATAAAGAACCTTGGTGGAGTCATTTTTGGTTGCAAGCAGTCAACGATGAGAGAATGCCTCCTCAAGCAGATCTTTGGTTAGTCTTCACCTTCATAGTGCCTCATGTATTATATAGTTGACCATTTTCATCTTGTTACATAATGTCTTCATGTCTATGGTTGTGGGCATAACTTTAATAAATTCACAAGTTTGATGACTTATTTTTTCTGATATATTCTTTTCAAAAATGTTTTTGTGATATTGAAAGACATTGTTAAACACTGCAAATCATTTTGTGAATTTAGTAGAGGAGGATGCTTTAAACTGTTCGGGAGTGTACATGTATCTTTTTTATTGCAGTGATTAATTCTCATTTGAGAACTGGCAATGCAATCCTGAAATTTGCTGGCCATCTGAGTGACCACATCCTGAAACACATGATCGGACCACATTGTGCCTTTTCATAAGCACTAATAAGGACTGGTTCCAGCTTTTTGTTTAAGACCTTTCATGGGATGGTTGTTGAGATGGGGTATGAGTACAGACTAAGGTTCTCTGGATCGATCGACGGTCATACACTGTACCCATATCTTGGAACATCTTGCTACTAAATCATGGACCAAGAGTACACTCTGCAGATAGAATATTATTTCTTATGTTATTCTGAAATCTGAATACCTACATTTGCAAAATCACCAGTGTGACTCCACATGAAATAATTGACTTACTGGGGCAAATTTACAACCTAGCTTAATGATTTTGTGTACCCCTGTATTGTCTATGCTAATTCTCTTTCCAGCTTTCCAGAATCCCTAGTAATTTTTCTATTTTCCTTTTTCCACTGTTATTTCTGTTTTTGTTTTGCAAATAATTGCTCAAGGCACACGGTTATACAACACAGACATAATCCCAGTTTTCATGGTAGCACTATATTTATCTTGAGACACTGCTTGTTGGTTCAGTTTATGAAGCTTTTTCTCCATTACATGACAGGCCTTCCAAGTTCGCATAGTTCCTATGTGAGTAATATAAGACAAGGTCTCCCCTTGTTCTTATTCAACTATACTGATCGAAAATTTCATGGGATTTTTGAGGCTGCAAGCAATGGCCAGCTGAATATCGATCCATACTGTTGGACGGAAAATGGGGAGGAGAAAACTCCTTATCCAGCGCAGGTTTTATAATCAGGATTTTTCCTTACTTTGAATATATTATTTTAATTATTACAAATTATAGTGTTTCATTTCTGGTTCTGATTTGTTTAGGTTCGAATTCGTATCAGCATTGAATGTAAATCGTTGGATGAAAGCCAATTCCGTGATGTCATCGCGGACAACTACTACACGACTTCCCACTTCTGGTTTGAACTTGATCATGCTCAAGTGGAAGGTCTAAAAACACTTTTTGTACCTGGTCCTTCTGGTTTTTCAAAATTAGCTACGAAGAGTTCTTACCACCAACCAAATACATCTAAGCCAAATGCAATGACGGCGATGATAAAAAGTTCTGCTTGGGATGATGGTGAAGATAAATGGAAGAAGAATGTTCAGCCGCAGTCTAATGCAGGGAACAAATCTTTAGTGGAATCTAATGCGTGGAATAAACCTTTAGTGGAGTCTAATGCGTGGAATAAACCTTTAATAGTGAAAAATGATTCTAGCTTATTCTGGGAAGATGCTAATGACAAAGCCGTCTCATTGAATGCATCCTCCAATGCTCTTGGAGATGATGAAGTGAAACCGAATGCATCTGATTGGGATTCACAATGTTTAGAGCATGTGATTGCTTTTCCTCATCTGGGAAAAAATCAAACATTACTTCAGAATGATGAGGATGCTGTCTTGGATAAGTTGAAAAAGATTGCTATGAATCGTGCACAGTCTAATTCAAATATTACGGAAGAGTTTTCATGTCCTACTGTAGACATTGCTAATGGAACTGAAGTTGCAGATTGTCCGGAAGCGCTCATTTCTCATACTGCCGCATTTGTGGTAAATAAACATGTAGAATGTCCTGAAGTGCTCTGTATATTTGTCTAGCTTGCATTTCATTAAAGTGGGTATTTTTGTATATTGATTTGATGAATCTAATCAGCTTATGGGAGTCTTTGAGGAAATGAAGGCTTTAGTGTTACAACAAGATGAACAAAACAAGGCACTGAAGAAGAAGCAGGTACGCATATTGAAGACCCTCAAAATTCAAGATGATTGAGGTCTAGTTTCCTGCAGGAGTTGATTTTCTTTGATGCTTTAAAATGACTTTCTGTTTTAACTAATTTTTCTGTTGTTGTCTATTGTATGCTGCATCTCAGATACTTAACATATCACTTTTAACCATGAGTATAGGTTTCTTATTATATTAGAAATTTATAGAATGTTTGCATATCTAGAATAAATCATCTGAAATTTACATAACCATTAATCTTTTTGATGTCGAACATAGTCTGTCAGAGGAATTTTCAAAAAAATAGTTAATTTTTTTTTTCTGTCTAAGTCTTCCCCTATCAAGAGTAAGACTTGAAATAAGACCCCTCGGTGAAAAAAGGTACCTCTACCAACTTGCTAAGATCCGATTCGGTGAATTTTAAAAATTAAGATGTCCTGTCAGTTTAGGGATTGATTTTTTACAGTGTCATGCTGATGCTTACATTAGACATCCTGCATATCCATTCTATTTGTTTTGTTACAATTTTTTCTTGTGGTGATATACAGAAGGGGTTCATTTATGAAAGTAAAATATTACTTACTGATTATAACATTTTCTTTCCAAAATGACCCCATGAATTTTGACATTTTACTGAGTATGCGTCTTCTGATGTTTTCTCATTTTTATGTTAACTGCTTCAGTTTGCAATGTACCTCGCCCAATTGTAATTATAAAAACTTTTGAGGATACATTTCAGCTTTGTAAAGCTAAGAATATGTCTATACCTCTCTTGGATCATGCGGTACTTATTACATGAATTAATGTAAAATACAATACCTCTCTCGGATCATGCAGTACTTGCTATAATTTTAAGGATGCTATAATATTTTATGATCTTTCTTACTTTGTTATAGAATATTTTGGCATAGTCTCTTGCTTGTCACAAGTAAAAAAAGTGTTTTTACTTGCTTTTCTCAAGTACTTTTATCTGATAGTGTATACTTTCCGGATTCTGCGATATAAGAATGCTTTTTCTTTAACACAGCTTCAGTTGGATGAAGAATTTAGCTCTTTGAAGGAACGTGTCAAGGAGTTGGAATATAAAGTCGATCCATCCCTGAAACAAGTGGACGAATCATTAACTGAGTCATTGGTCGAACAGTACCTGGGTTCTGACAATGTAATATATTTGGTTGGAGGTTTTGATGGTGAAACGTGGTCATCAGCACTGGATTCTTATGCACCTTCACATGATGTATTAACACCTCTTAGGCCAATGAGTTTTGCTCGTAGTTATGCCTCAGCGGTAGCCTTAGGTGGAAGCTTATATGTTTTAGGTGGGAGAGTCGGGGCTAGATATTGCAGGACAGGTACTTTGTTCCAACTTTTATCCTGACTTTCTTTTAGGCTGCGTTTGAAAATGAGTTTGCAAAAGAGCTTTTCACTTAAAACAACCTTTGAAGTGAGTTTCTCAGGAAGTATACTTTTCTAGATTCTTGAAAAGCTATTTTCTATAAGTACAAGTTTTTTGTCACTTTCTTCAAAAGCTCTAACCTCTAGGAGTGTTTGGAAATGAGTTGGGATCAGGTATGGCTATTGTAAAAGCAAACTCTCTAGAAGCTGTCCAAACTCATTGCCAAACACGTCCTTTGTAGTGGAGAATTTGTTAATTTTCTTACTAATGCAATGATACGTGATGATATTTTATTGAAGTTGAATGTTACAACCCAAGAAAGGATGAGTGGATACTGTGTACTCCTTTGAACCGTGAGAAGGGAAATTTAGCTGGAGCCACTTTACATAATAAGATATTTGCCATTGGTGGTGGAAATGCATTTGGATGTTTCCCGGATGTTGAAGTTTTTGATCCAACACTCGACAGATGGATCGACAATCAAGAAATGCATCAAAAGGTATGATTCATAAAGAATGATTTCTGATGTAGTTGAATGCATATGCTGTTTATAGATGCTGGATTGTGTCACCCACATATTGTGTCAAACTCTGCTTGTCAATAATGATTTGTATAAACAAATCCAGATTTGATACAAAAAATGAAGACGTTTACTGGAATATATAATTGAAATTTAGATTTGATATAAAAAATGAAGACTTGTACTGGACTTGAGCCCAATTCTTATAAAACGAATGATTTATGATGTAGTCGTATGCATAAGGTGTTTATACATGCTAGAGTGTCTCCCCACATATTGTGTCAAACTTTGTTTGTTAATTTTGATTATAAACAAATCTATATTTGATATAAAAAATGAAGATGTTTCCTCTTGACACGGAGAAGACATGTATCCATAATCATTATTGTGGTTACTTGAAGACTGAAATAATCAATCCAAACAAACTCTACTTTAAATATTTTTTTATAGGTAAGCAGTAGAGACTTGAAGCCACTTCTTATATATCAGGATTATAATAAATTGCATCTTTATATTAAATCAATTTTGTGGATGCCCATAATGTGATATCCTTAAGTAAAAATGGGTGTTATTTTGTTCTTTCAGCGATATGGTCATGCTGCAGCGGAACTTAATGGCGCGCTTTATGTTGTTGGGGGATGTGATGGAATGGATTACTTGAAGTGAGATATCTCACCATCATTTTATATTTGTTTCTTTTATTGGTGCATAAACTTTTTTCATGCAAATTTTTCCAGTTACCTTTTCGCTGCCAGATGCATTACCAGGTTAGGCTTCGTTTTCTGTGATAATATTATCAGGGATATGTAAAACAACATTACATCAAATTTCTAAACTGGGCTAAAAAACCTGAGATTTTTCAATATGGAAAATATTGCTAGCATGTACTACTATGATGGAACCAAATAATTATTTGTGTGCATTGCATATCTTTGATTCATCAGGACTTACTCTTTTGATAGTAACATATTATACAAATTAGAAAGCAACATCCAAATGCAGTTTAATATCACACAGCTAGCTGTTGTTTTATAAATTTTTCATCGCATGCACAAATAATATGACTCTTCTTTCTTGAATTGATTGACCCATTTGGCATTGTTTAACTTTTTTAATCAGAAAAACAGTATTTGCTTTATTTTTCTAGTAAAAACATTTTAGTTTAGAAGTTAAATAAGTATAACTCTCCATTTTTTTTCTATGAACGAATTGCCAGTGTAAATGTTTATGTGAAAAAAAAACTGGATGTCTTATTTTGTTGGGTGATGAACGAAGCACCAAGAATCTAATAAAAAAAATACTAGAGATTTATCTGTTTTTTCTTGTTTTCAATGCTCAGGACAGCTGAACGATTGGATCCTCGCGACCCTTCCTGGACCAAACTGCCAAACATGAATTCGTCCAGATGTTCTCATTCTGTGGCAGTACTGAATGATAAACTGTATGACATCTTGATAAAATTGGGACCTTATAATGCAAGTCAATACAGTTAAATTTGCCTCTTGTTAAGGATGGATTGTGACTCTATTTTGAATATGTTACGTCCAGATATGCATTGGGTGGTCACAGTGGCAGCAACATGCTGTCAACTGTCGAGGTGTTTGACCCTCGTGCCAGTTCCTGGATGATGGTGGAGCCAATGAATGAGATCAGGGGATGTGCAGGCATTGCGGTTCTCGGAAGTTCCATCTTTGCCATGGGTGGCCTGAGAGACGGGGTCAACATTGTCGAATCTGTATGTAACTTCTTTACCTCCCTTACTCAATTGGCCATTATAGCACTATAAAATATTCGTTTCTATGAAATCATTGGTTTTACAACAAGGAAAGTGTTACATTCAGGACCAATTTGATTAGTCTAGTCTAGAAGGAAAACTCATTTCCGGGGATTCAATTCTGATAGATTCCATGGTAGAAACAAAATGTTTGTGATTCTTAGGAACGACTACAAAAATGGAAGATTCCAAACACCATTTACATGGGTGTTCTAGCAGAAGGGGAATGAAAATGAATGCCAAATTGGAACATTTTGAATTTTTTTCCCATTATAGCTTATGAAGTATATGCTTTCACAAAAGTTGGAGTATATACTTGAATGAATTGAATATGTACATTTCTCATTTTTTTTGTAATAGAGTATATACATACTCTATTAGATATTTCATATACTGTATTAGGTGATGTGGTGTCTGTAGGAATGATTGCAAAAGTGTCCGAGTGTATTAGAGCCCTTACAACATTCAAGTGTATATTACAAACATGATTTCCAGAGTTGGATTGATTATGGCTTCTTGATTTGCAGGTGGAGTTGTATAAGGAAGGTGTAGGTTGGCGGTTAACTGAATCAAGGGCCATTAAGAGAAGGTCTTACTTCATGGCCATGGTTTTATAAGGCGAAACCTCGGAACAAAGAACAGCTTTTTAAAATCAGACAATCACATGAAAATCACAGAAGCACATACAGTTCTCAAAACAAAAGGTACAGGTGAATTATAGGAAGTCTATATAGATACCGGTGTTAGAAAATTACAAGAACGCAAAATGAATATAGACAGAGATGCAGCTCATAAATATCCATCATATACCCCTGAAACGGTTCTAACATTGGTTTCAACATGTTATATGACAGTGTTGCATAGATATTATGCAATTATAAGCTTCATTCCTTGTGCTCTTAACTATTTCAGGTCTTATTTTATGATTTAGAAGTCATGGAAACAAAGGATTGTTATCCTTGGTAATCTTATCAACCAATGTGGAGATGATGTAAATCTTCCCGTTTGATTCAATAATATTTATCTGGGTATAAAATAGTTATACGATGATAGATAAGAATTAGATGATTTTCTGTTTGGTTACCAACCCTTTGTCAGTTATGATGGATTTTTATCTTTTATGTTTGTTGTGTATTATACTTGGCTATATTTTGAATGGACAAGTAGAAATAAATTATACTTACCTCCAAGTAACATATCCATGCATAATTGTTGCAGTTCATCAGATCCATACAAAACAAACATGTTTTTTTAGAATAAAGCACATTCTTCTATCATCCACACTAGGCTTTTTAAGGTTCAACACATTGTTTAAAATTTGGGTCAATTGCCCAAATACCCCTGCAGCCCAACCCCAATATTTTATGTGCCCCCACCTTTTGAAAAAAAAATTTACCTCTCCAGCAAACATCCAATCTTTTATGTACCCATGCGGTAAACACCTAATTTTTTTTCTATCCTGATCCCATTAATTCCTCCAACCGCAAAAAATCGCAGTTCCCTCTGTAAGTGCATATATGTTTTCTGTAACTTGAGAACACATAATGTAATTTCTATAAATATTATCTGTAAATGTATTATTATGTTATGTAAAAATCGTAATTTACAAAACACTAGAGAAATATATATTAATGCATAACATTAATATATATGTGGTTTTATGTTGTTCTGAAGTAAACACTTATTGATGTTTGATTTATTTGGGTGTTTGACCAATTGTTGCATTTTTAATATAGCTTTAATTGCTTTTCTTTCTAATGATGTACGTTTGCTAATTCGAAGGTGCAACAATAGATTCGATTTCAATCAAAATGGCATGAAGATGATCCGAGGAAATACAACATCTCAGTTCATTGGGTAGGAAAAGAATGTCGGAATGCAAACATTCGATGAATTCAAATGCTTTGATGTACTTATTGTGATAAAAAAATTTAGTGTTATACGTATGTTTCTCTAATATTTTACAAGTTACCATTTTTACATGACATGTACAATAAATTAATAATGCACTTACATATAATATTTACAGAAATTACATTTTATGTTCTATAAGTTACAGACTAACTACATGCACTTACAGGGAAAAAGAACGTCGGAATGCAAACATTCGATGAATTCAAGTGCTTTGATGTACTTATTGTGATAAAATATTTTCAGGTGTTATACATATGTTTTTCTAGTATTTTGCAAGTTACCATTTTTACATGACATGTATAATAATGCACTTATATATAATATTTACAGAAATTACATTTTGTGTTTTATAAGTTACAGAAAACATACATGCACTTACAGGAAAAAATTGCGATTTTGTGGTGCTAGGTGAATTAAAGGGAGGAGGGTAGAAAAAAACTGTGTTTGCGTAATTTTTTTTTTCAAAAGGGGGAGCACAGGAAATATAATATTGGGTTGGCTGTAGGGGAATTTTAGCAATTCACCCTTAAAATTTCTACATTTTTAACCCTATAAAGCCACCCAAAAATAAAATAAAATCAAACCCAAGAAAAAACAAAAACAAAAGTTCAATCTCTCTCTCTCTCTCGATCTTGATCTCCGCCTCTGATGGCATCGTCACCGCCTCTCCTCCCCATCACCACCGCCGAATCCACCACCACCTCCGCCGCCCCCACCACGGCCCTCCGCGCCTTCATCACCCACCTCGCGGAGACCTCCCGGCGCGCCCTCGACCACCGCCGTCCCTGGCTCGAGGTGATCGATCGCTCCGCCTTCTCCCGCCCTGAATCCACCACCGACGCCCTCTCCCGCCTCCGCAAGAACCTCTCCTACTTCAAGATCAACTACCTCGCCCTCCTCGCTCTCGTCCTCGCCCTCTCCCTCCTCTCCAACCCCCTCTCCCTCCTCACCCTCGCCGCCCTCCTCTCCGCCTGGTCCCTCCTCTACCTCTTCCGCCCCTCCGATCCGCCGCTTGTCCTCCTCGGCCGCTCCTTCTCCGACCGCGAGACCCTCGGCGGGCTCGTCGTCGTCACCGTCGTCGTCATCTTCCTCACCTCCGTCGGATCCATCCTGATCTCGGCGTTGATGGCCGGCGCCGCCCTCGTTTGCGTCCACGGCGCGCTCAGGGTACCGGAGGACCTCTTCCTGGACGAGGCGGAGACGACATCCGCCGCCGCCGCCCCCGGGGGGTTCCTCTCCTTCCTCGGTGGCGCCGCTTCCGCCGCTCCCGCCATCGCCGTTACCCGTGTCTGATCTCGTACGGCGTCGGTGGTGACTGGTGAGGGATTTGTTTTCTTTCGTTCCCTCGTCTTTTGGCATATAATATACGGAAAAGGGGATCTGGATCTGGTATTACTTTAGATATCTTGAATTTTTTTTTTAAACAACTTGATCTCAGATCTGATGTTATACATTGTCATGAATTGACTTTGATTTGTTGAAGAATCTCTCTTCATCTCATGCTATTCTTTCTCTTTCTCTGGATCAATAGATTTAGTTTTTTTTTCCTTATTTTTACAATTGCAATAGATTTGGATGATTATGCTTTCTTCTCATTTTTACAATACAATAGATTTAGTATAATATGGATCTGTCTATCCATGTTGAGATCTTGGTCTTACATACATGCAACAAATTACTGTTGGGACCTGAAATTTGTCTGTGATTCATGACTCGTTCAATATCGATTCATTGCTCCTGCATCTGGTTGTGATAAAACCAGCCTGGAACACAACACAGAGAATACTCGTATGGGCGAATGAGAGAGCGATACACAGGTGGAACAAGAACATTTTTAATGGAATTGCTCTCAATTTAATTGAGATTTAAAATCACATGTGTTCACCTTAAACAGTTTTGTGTCGTCTAGTGGTGCACCATTATTGACCTATTTAGGGATTCTTTGGGTCTTCAACACAGAGGATCTCATCACATAAGAATTCCCATTTCCTTGAATCCAGGTTAAACGTAACATCATTTCTGAAGTTTATAAGTTTTTTTTCTTTGTGATGCATGTTTTCTAGCAATAGGCATGACACTAATGGTTGCAACTTATTTTGTGCTTTTGCTATTTTTGACAATAAATCAATTATTTTTGAATTTTCCTTGGTGGTTATGTATTAAAATTTTTCTTATAGTATCATTGTCTTTGGATTGTTATTGTAGTTAATTATGAGAATGCCCATAATAGCTAGGCTGCTTGGGTTTTAGGAAAACTGGGCAAGATGAGCTGGTTGGATATTTATATTTTTCATTGGTATAGTGTGTTAGCCAATAAGCCCATACATGTTCTTTGCATGCTAGGGGGGGTGTTAGTTATTGTTAGAGAATTTATCCAGATTGGTGAAAACAAAGATGATCTTAGGCATTATTAATTTTTTTTCATGACAGTTCATCAGTGGATAAGAAAACAAATTGAAAAGGAAGCAGTGCTGTGGTTGATCTGAATTGAAGCTACTCAGCTATTTTCCCTGCAAACATCTGGACATGATTCCAACATTTTGCACATTTTGTATTCGGTTAACATAACTCTCTATATTTTACAGGATGCTCTGCTTGCATAACAACATTGTTCCCATTAACCATAAAAGTGTTTTCTATTTATAAAGAGAGAACCTAGTCTGCTGTCCTCGAGCATCATTAACTTATATCAAGTAACAACTAAGAATGCTGAATTAAAAAGTTTTATTTCATCACTTTAACAGGGGATGATCCATCTATAGATCAATTTACAGGGGGTGGTGCCGTATTAGAAAGTTATTTAGAAATTAATCTATTTGTTCATTAACACAAAACTAATGAAACCCCCTTGAGATTTCTTTGGTTGTTTTATTGGTTTACTAGGCTTACTATTTTTTTTAATCTTTTTTTTCTAAAAGATAAGAGCGTTTTTTTACAGTCCAAAATACAGTTTTATATACCTTGTTTGAAATTTAGTAAAACATATCTTTCTTTAAACAATGTATATGCTTTGCCAAATATTTTTTTATACTTATTAAAAATAGTCTCATTCAATCTGAAATTGAGCGATGTACATTTTTTATCAAAAACATATATTTCATTAGATGATGTTTATTATTATTTTTTAAATAAAAACATATGTAGTGTGAATTTTAGTTGGTAAATGTAACCGAGACTAATATTTTTCATAATCTAATGTACCGTACATATCCTTTACAAATAAATAAATAATAATAAAAAAGATTCTATCTGAGATGTGTATTTTATCAACGAAACAGTTTCTATTTTTATCTTCAGAGTGATTAAACACACCAACCTACCTTCCAAATGAAAACACAAAACCCCCTTTCTTCCCCGCTGGCTCCGCCACCGCCGCCGTGAACTCCTCCTCTGCCGCAGCCGTCTCCCTCCCCCCTGCCGGTCCTGTCGAATGAGGATCCGGTGGCGCCGTCGCCAGCTCGCTCTGATCACGGGAGCGAGAGGGATGTGGCTTCGTCGTCTTCTTCGACAGCGATTGCCCGTTCACGCTGGGGTTCGTGGATCCGGGTCGCGAGTGGAAACTCTGTTGGAGATCTAGAACCTCTGGATGTTGATGTCAAAAAAAGGGAGTGGAGAAGAAAGAAAGGATTCTGTTTTGTAGATACAGTGTAGTGGGATCATGAAACTTTGTAAATTAGGGTGGTGGGTTTAGTTAGATGTGGGATCAGTGAAAAGTATGGTAGGTTTAGACGCAACCAAGTACATTTAGTTATATAAATAGGTGATAATATACGATCCGTGCAATCCACGCATATAACTTCTTTAAAGAGATATGTGCATCAGTAAATAAAGCATATATCTTATTGAATATATTTTTGATCATATAAGGTATACAATACTTTAATAAGATATATGTTTTCCTTACTAATTTAAAAGATATATATATTCAATTCGTACGGATTATCATAGTTTAAAATCGTGATCGATATATCGGTCGATATATCGATCGCGGCGATCAAATCGCAATTAATCGATGATTTCGCGAGTGAATATTGAAATTCCGCTGACGTCATGGATATATCGACGATATATCGTCTTTTTTTTTTAGTCAGTCGGGGTGAGAAACGATATATTATATATAAACTACAAAATTAAACAACATGAGGATGTAGCACGGATGGTAGAGTACTTGTTGAGCATGGGTGAAGTTGGGGATCGATACCCTTCTTCTCCACTTTTTATTTTTTCATTAGAATTTATATATATTTTTTAAAAAAAAACACATTTTTTCATTAGAATTTATATATTTTAAAAAAAAAACACATAACTTATTAAATAAATTCAAAAATATGAATGAATCAATTTAAATTTTTAATAAAAAATAAAATAACACATTGAGTATATATTTACATCTTTTACACATATCATTAAATGAAACCCTAGAAGAGGATTTTGTAACCAATGCAATGGATGATCTATTTAAATAAAATTCTCACTTTTATATTTTTATGTTATACTTAATTAGTTATGCAATTTTATTTCAAACCAAAACCATTGTAAAAATATTAATATCTTCATATCATATTATTCTTATTCATTTTCATTATTTTTCTCGATTTCCTACTTTTTTTTGTTGTTTTTTAGTTATTTTCCATTTTTTTCCATTAGAATATATGTGTGTGTGTGTGTGTTTTGAAAAAAACACATAAATTATGAGATATGAATGGGTCATATATATGGGATCCGATTACGTGCGGTTTAGTGCGGTACGCGATTTCACGGGTCCATTCGGAGTATTCACGTGATGCGATGGACCCGCGATCGGACGGCCTACGTCGTAAACCGCACCGACCGCACACCGCACGTAATCGTGACTATATATATATATATATATATATATATATATATATATATTTACATATTTTACAAATAACATACCATTAGGTGAAACCCAAGAAGGAGATTTTGTAACCAATGCAATGGATTATTTATTTAAATAAGATTTCCTTAGTTTTATAGTTTTATATTGTAGTTAATTAGTTATGCATTTTTATTTCAAATAAAAACCATTGTAAAATTATTAATATCTTCATATCAAATTATTCTTATTCATTTTCATTATTTTCTACAATTTTCTTTTTTTTTTTTGCTGTTTTTTTAAATTTTTTCCATTTTTTTTCAAAAAAAAAAAATCGATCCATATATCGATTTGACCCCTGATCGATATATCGATTATATCGATATTTATAACATTGCGGATTATACCATATCATTATTTTATATATACAGTAGAAGGTGCGTGCATTCTTATTTTTAAATACAGTGGATGTGTGGACGTGGGTGACTGTTAAATATGTTTTTTACTCAACATTTTAGTTGGCAAAGATACAAAAAGAAGAAAAACCTCAGTCAATGATGTCCACTTATTATGTATAATATTCATAAGCTGGGGTGGGGTTGTACAAATATTAGATTCCAAAAATCTATCCGTTATCGTGATGCACCTAATTGTTGGATCTCCCCAAATTTTCTACCTTTCACAAAAACCACTTCCAAATAGCCGTTGCATTCAACTAAGCACACACTCTCTCTAAATCCTATACAACCACTTCAAATCCCTCTCTCAATCCTATACACCTTCACCACTTACTCTTCCATGGAAGAAGAGCATCCCTTTGAATACCCACTTCACTTTTCAATCCAAACAATTCCCTAACAACACCAAAAGACATCAAAATGTAAAAATAAGAACAACCCATCTCTCCTCCCCTTCTTATACCTCCTAATCCTCTCCACAATCCCACCCACATCAGCCCAAACCAAATCAGACCACCAAGCCCTCCAATCCATCAAACACCACCTCTACGACCCCAATGGCTTCCTCCACAGCTGGAACCTCACCCCTTCCGACGCCTGCTCCGGCGGATGGGTCGGCATCCGATGCGTCGGCGGCCGAGTCGTCTCCATTCGCCTCCCCTTCAAGTCCCTCGCCGGCCGCATCTCCGACTCCATTGGACGGCTCTCCGCCCTCCGCAAGCTCAGCCTCCACGACAACGCCATCGGCGGCCCGATCCCACCCTCCCTTGCCCTCCTCCCCTGCCTCCGCGTGGTCTACCTCTTCAACAACCGCCTCTCCGGACTGATCCCGCCGTCGATCCTCAACCACCCAAACCTCCAGACCATCGATTTGCGCAACAATTCACTTGTGGGTCCGATTGATTTCGGCTTCTTGATCCCCAATTCGCTCCACATTGTCGATCTCGGCTTCAACGCGTTGTCGGGTCCGCTCCCGCTCGGCCTCGCGAGGTCTAATTCGCTCACCCGCATCTCCCTCCGCCACAACCGCCTCTCCGGCCCGATACCCGACGAGTGGGGATCGATTGGGGACCTCCCCAAGCTCTCCCTATTCAACATCTCCGATAACGGTCTCTCCGGGCCAGTCCCCGCCGCCCTCTCCGCGCGCTTCAGCTCCTCCTCCTTCCGGGGCAACGCCCGGCTCTGCGGGTACTCCGCATCCGTCCCCTGTCCCTCGGTCCCCTGTCCCTCGCCTTCGGTCGCCTCCTATCGTGTGCGACGGAGCACCAAAAAAGTGATCTTGATCGCCTCCGGCGCCGTCTCCACTCTGCTCCTCCTCCTCTGCTTCGCCCTGCTCTGTTTTTACACTGGCAGGCGAGGCGGTGCTCCCCGCCGGAAGGGCGCGGTGGCTGAGGTGGGGAAGCTGGTGCACTTTGAGGGTGAGGTGGGGAAGCTGGTGCACTTTGAGGGGGTGATGGCGTTCACGGCGGAGGAGCTTCTGTGCGCGACAGCGGAGGTGATGGAGAAGAACGCGTACGGGACGACATACAAGGCGACAATGGTGGAGGAGGTGGTGGCGGTGAAGCGGCTCCGGGAGGGGATCGGGGAGTTCGAGACGGAGGTCAGGGCGCTTGGGAAGGTCCGGCACTGGAATTTGGTGCCTCTCAGGGCTTACTATCTGGGGCCAAAAGGAGAGAAGTTGTTGGTGTTTGATTTTATGCCCAGAGGAAGCCTTGCCGCGCTTTTACATGGTAAAGGTTTTTGTTGGATAATTTGAATTTCAGTTGTTTTTTAACGGCTAGTTATGCATTTTATAACTACTAATAATAACTAATGCAAGTGATACTTTTCTTTTCTTTTTTCTTTTTTTTTGTAATATTATAGTTCGGTTGGTGGAGCCTTGTCAATCTGATTATGTATTTGTAAAATCGATTTTTTGACAGTCAATTTCGAACTGGTTTTTAAAAAATCTTTTGATTTTATATTTTAGCTTTTGTGGCTAAATAGTTTTTTTTTTATTTATGAAAATTGTTTATGAGAATGACGTTATTACACACGTTTTTATCTTATCTCATTATATGAAACATGTAACATTTCAATTCATAAAGACATACAATTTATTGAACCATATATCTCATTTTATAAAAGTAGATATTTTGTTACATAAAATATATGTTTAAAAAATTAAAAAAAAATCAACATGAGATTTGGATTTTAATAAGAGTTATACGAAAAATCATCTTTTTGAGAACTAATTCAAGATGAGACGTGACCCCCTGAGTATGGAGATATCAATGGGAGACTAACAAAATCTGATGAAATCTATTCATTGACATTACCATGCATTCTTTTTGTCCGGCCCAGCACGCGGACCAGACACGCCGATTGACTGGCCGATGAGGATGAACATCGCGACGGGGACCGCCAGGGGGCTGCTCCACTTCCACACCAAAGCAAACATCATCCACGGCAACCTGATGTCCGGTGACATCCTCCTTGACGAGCACCTAAACCCAAAGATCTCTAACTTCGGTCTCTCCCGCCTGATCGCCACCACGAGCGCGCTTGGCTATGCAACCCCAGAGAACGATGTGTACAGCCTCGGTGTGATCATGCTCGAGCTCCTCACAGGGAAGTCCCCGGGCGGTGAGGCGGTGGACATGGCGTGGTGGGCCTGCCACGGTGGGTGGCGTCCACCGTGCAAGAGGAGTGGAAAAGCGAGGTGTTTGATGCAGAGTTGGTGAGGAGTGCGGCGGCGGAGGGGGACGAGCTGCTTGACACGCTGAATCTCGCTTTGCGTTGTGTCGATCCAACTCCTGCCGCCCGGCCCGATGTCCGGCAGGTGGTGCGGCGGCTGGAGGAGATCAGGCCAGAGATGGCAGCGGCGGCGAATGACTGATAGTGATGGGGGTTGCATCAAACAAGAAGAACTTCTTTCATTCTTTGGGATTTTTTTGTAGTCGTGCCTCTGTACATACAGGTATGCATGTCTGTCTTCTGATTCCTGTATAATAAGTTCAGAACTGTATCTACCAAACTGCGTCTACCAGAGAATAAATTGAGGTCAGCTAAGTAAAATATATGATTTAAAGCAATGTATTGTATGTGATACAGTCAGTCCTTTTTGTAGGCGTAAATCAACTATTCACTTAATGGAGTATATACTTCTTTATATGTCAATACATGCTCTATTATGAATAGATTCAAATCATAAGAGTATAATAAAAGAATGGATTTCATTAGTCAATGATAAAATTTAAAAAAAAAATTGTTGCCACCTGAGAACGATTTAAACATTGTCCTGTGTGCTTCAATGAATAAAACTAGGGGCGTTGGATACACACACTCCTTTTAGCACTCTTACAAGAAACATAAAAATATGTGCATTCAATTTCTACTTCATTTTTTTATTATTGTAAAGGAATGTGCACTTCAAAAAAAGAAAGAAAAGAAGAGATTTAAAGCAATGAGTAAGCAAAACAAGAGATCTGGGGGGAAACATCTTCTTACAGAATCAGTTTTAAGTCCAACGATTGCAAAAAAAAGTTTGCAATCGCGTTACCAAAAGCTACCACTAGAGCTACATTGATTGGGAAGCCCACTTGTGTGGAAAAACAAGAGATTTAAAGCAATGTCTTTTATATTTCAATGAATAAACATACCACAATCTTATTCTCATGTTAAATTGGCAAGTGAAGACAAGCCACCATTGAATAGCAGAGGCTGATTCGAAGCCGCTCGAGATGGGGAGACATGAATCCATCTCTGTTTCCTAACCAAGCTAAAGGAAAATTTACTACGGACAGGAGGGGACGGGGAGAGTGAAATCAAGTTGTTCTATAAGTGATGGATCTCTGTGTGGGTTATCCCTACTAGTGTACATGAATGTGTAAAGGATCCTTAATTTACAGTGTCTAGATTTATTTCTTCTTGGCGTATCCCCTTGTTTCTTCAGCAACCTTTTCCCAAACATTGGCTATCTTTTCTGCGTATCCAACCTGTGAAAATGCACAAAAAAGAACGACCTTCGAATCAAGTTCTCATGAAGAAAACCAAACAGTTGTATATGGAGAAACAGTAAGAGCAAACTGAACAATTATCCTCCAGTAAGCCATTTGGGTAATTAGTTCACAAACAATCTTAGCACAGACTAATAGAAACTCGTAGACTTGGCTAGGATATTGATGTATAAATATGGCTGTACTTCATCACAGGATGCTTCTACCAAGGTAAGCAGAAGAATAAAATCATGGGCATGATTCTTGAATATTGGATTTTCGGGCTAGCACCACTCTCTTTGATGCATTTATTCTTCATAATACCAAGAACTGACATATAATCCCAGGATCTATTCAAACTAAAAAATGGTAGTGGCTAATATGATGTAAAAAGTTCATCATAAAAATTAGAGAGCAGCTTATACCTGGTTAATGACAAACCCTTTAAGCATGTTCCAGAAATCTTCACGTCTTTCTCTGTCTAGTCTTTCAAGTTCACTTCTGTTGTTTTCCTGCATTGTTTTTGTAGTAAGCTAACATTTGAGAGGTATCATCAACTAATATTAAAAAAATATCATCACTGTGTTAAAGGAAAAGAGAAAATCGTCTCTGTCAGTTTCCACCAGCTGATGGTCCAAAATTTCACTACTTCAATGCAAAGGACAACTATCACCTTTTAGAAATTACCAAATGTATGTTAAGGCAAATAGCAGTGCCTACAAGGATATGCCATGTTCTCGGACACTAGAACCCATGAAAACCATATTACAGATGTGAATGTGAAGGGCAATTCTGAGCAACGAGTATTTCTCATTGGTGAACTGGTCATAATAAAATGAGCGTTGTTGCACACAGTCCCATATAGCTCGATAGTTATCTAACAAGGTATACATCTTGTTGGAAATTTTTCAAATTTTCTAAAAATAAGTCCACGCAATTCGTTGGAGTATATGATTCGTCTTTTGTAGAAGTACATACCTCTTCGATGAGGTTTACTATTTAAAAAAAATCAAAACAGTTGCGAACTGCGGGAGGGACTGTAAACAGGGTTGTGTCTAACATTTTCCTAATAGAATTGTTGACCATGTGCCAAGTGTTATAACCTATAGTAATGGACGTCAAAGGATTTGAAATTGTCAATTTAAGACAATCATAACAAGAAGATCTTAGTCCTTTCATATGTCAACTGCCAAGTATAGCTAACATCCTAACTTAACATGGCAGTTGACTCCCCTCTTCTATTTGCAAGTTGGATGGTATTAAAAATCTTTTTAAGCTGAGGGAGGATTGATGTCAGGTTGACAACTGTTTGTCGACAACCCAAAATCTCATGTTGGATTCATTTATTGATTTTTGAGAGCATTCTATAATCAAACCCATTACATTGGCAAGGCTTAAGTTTATGTTTATGCAGCCCCACAACAGACAAAATTTGGGATTGGAAAAGCATAGGGGTGTTTTAAGATATCAATGACAAAGTCACATCCAGATTCTCTGGATAAGAATACATACTGCTCCAAACCATTTCTGGAAAATCTTTTTGAATATTAACTGCCTCCATAAAGGTCAAGCCAAGTTAAGTAGATGCTTGCAACCAAGAATCCCGAAATTCATGAACAACCAGTTTGTCGTGTTTAAAAGTAATATGGATCTTCACTCTGGGATAAGACAGGGATTGCATTTCTTAAAGATTTTATTTCCATTATTCAGAACATCCAAAAAAATGATGTATTGGATGGGAAACTTACCTTAATTCGCTCATATTCTCTGAGCGCACAAATTTTGGTATCTTCAGTTACTTTTATTGTTTCTCTTATCTCTATTAATTTGCGGATTCTTGATTTGTCACCACCAAATACTTTCGTGGATGCAGTTTCAAATTTTTCAGCCCTGCTATGCAAGGAAGAGAGTTCCGACAGAAGTGTTTGTACAGCCAATAAAGCACTGGAGCGATCTGAGAACGCATTGTGGACAGATAACATCAATCTAAGGTAATCATGGAGAGCATCCTGCCACAGAATATGATGGAGAATATATTAGAACACATACCGTAGTAACAGTTCACCTGCGGAAAGCATTATCAATAAAACTCTTATGACCAATGAACTTAAGGCCAAAACCTACCAAGTGTTTAACAGTCTGGGCATTTGACTCACGATAGAATCTGCTTGCCTTGATGGCAGAAGTAGCCACATTTTGGTATCAGCGGCCCTTACTCTTTGAGAATTAAAGACCGCCTCCACATTTTCAAATTTTGTCAATTTGATGAATGCCAAGCCCAACTCTCCCATGGTTTCTCCAATGCGCTGCTGAGCCTTTTCAAGTGCTTCGGCCTATAGATGGCAAAAAAAAATTAATCAGCACCAATTCCCATTTGAATTAGAAGATGCACAAGCAAATATAGTGCAATGGTATACATAACATTTCTTGACGACATAAAAAATACCTATCTCCAACAGTTTGCATCAGATTTTTTTATATCTAAATTACAGATTTAAACAGCAATATATGATCTATTCAATATATACTCCAAATAAGCATGATCACATGATAACATTCCTTCAAAGAGCGTTGTTACACACAGTCCTGTGAACAGTCCCATATACCTTGTTACAACAAAGTATTTTTTTTTACATTTGCTAAAAATGAGTTTATTCAATTTGAAATGACATATACCTCATTAGACAATTGCTTACTATTTTTTACAAAATTAAAACATGTGGGAATTGTTCGTGAATATGCAGCCTTGTTGCACTTCCTAAGTTCCTATGCTGATCAAATAAAAATATTATTGATACCTTCTGTGATGCATTGCCAAGCTGCGCCTCAAGATCCCGGATCTTCTCCTTCCTCTCCAAGAACTCCTTCTCCTCCTCCGCCACGGGCAGCGTCCCCCCTCCCCACTCATTCGCCACCGACTGCCTCAGCTCCTTGAACATCCTTATCAGGTCCCTCCCCCCCTTCGCCGCCCGCGTCACCTCCTCCTCCCTCGCCACCCACGAATCAGCCACTGCCGCTCCACCACCACCGAAAATCTGCCTTGGCCACCACGCCACCCCATCGATCACCCTCGACGCGACATCCACGCCGGTCGGCGGCGGGAGCCTCCCCTCGGCCGTCAAGAACAGCCGCAGCTCTTCGGACCGCCGGGTGCGCCGCGAGCCTCCGCAGGTACCTCTCGAGCGCGGACCGCCGCTGCTCGACGAAGTCCTGCCTCTGCATCACCTTCCCCTCGACGACGCCCTTGTCGGGCCGGGCCGGGCCGGCACGAAGCACCCCCGGTACGACCCCGCGAGCCGGTCCGCGAGCGCCACGACGTCGCGGAACCGCCTCCGCACGGAGGACCCCCCGATCGGGAAGTCCGGATCGTCCGATCTTGTGGTGATCAGGTACGTCACGTAGGTGGAGGAGGAGGAGGAGGTCCCGGTCTCCTGCTCCTTCTTGGGGCTGGAGACGGCGATCCTGAGGAGGGACCGGCGGTGCGCGGATCCCGATGAGGCGGAGGACGCGGATCCCGGGGCGGGGGAGGAGGGGGGGTCGAGGTCAAGGGTTGGTGGGGGAGGGGGTGAGGATAAGGGGTGGTGAGCGTAGGAGGGGAACGGCATCGGGGAGAGGTGGTGGAGTTGGGAGGGGTTGTCGTCGTCCTCGTCCATCTGGGCGAGTGGGTGGGATTCTTCGCCCATCATCGTTGCACCTGCTTTGCTCCTCCTTCGCCCTCTGTAGTGTGAACTTTTTTGGGTACTCGTTGGAGGGGGTGAAGGAGATGAAGAAGAAGAGATGGTGAGGGGGTCGCACGTGTTCCGTTCGTCGAGGGGGTGTGCGGACGCGAAGGTGTAGAATAAGGAAGTGATACGAGTTGAGGGGGTTTGGATTCGCGTGTACGTTTGACACGAGTTCGAGATGGGCCGTCGCCTAACTAACGTAAGACGCCCTTTGATGTTTTTTTTTGGGGAATTAATCAAGAGTGACGGTGGATTCAGTTTTATTCTTAGGGTGCGTTTGGTTGCGTGATTGCGCTGCGATTGTGATTACAGGAAGCTGTGTTTGCAATCGCGCAACCAAACAGTTTTGTAATCGCAGTTTTAAATCCAGCGATTGCAGGCAAATAGTGCCCAAAAGCTGCGATTTCAAAAAGCTGAGAAAGTGAGCTTCCTGCAGAATCAGGTTTGCAATCGCAGATTCCTGCAGAATCAGTTTTACAATCGCGCAACCAAACGCACCCTAGTCCAAGACACATATTTTATATATTTATATATCTTGTTACAGATTTAATTAATGTATATATCTCATTGAATATTTTTTTGCACTTGTTAAAAATGAATTCATTCAATTTGAAATGAAACGATATGCACTTTTTATCAAATCATATATCTCATTAGTTGATATTTATTATTTTTTAAAAAATAAAAACACTTAAAGTCTGAGTTTTAGTTGGTGAATGTGACTGAGTGTATCATTTTCCATTAATTAATGCATGCAGAATTTGTACAATTTTATAGTCTTGAGGATGATAGTTTTCCTGTATGGATGAAATGGGAAGAACCTGCGACTCACCCTTTGAAGTTGAAAGGTATCATCATAGGAGAAAATGATGTTGAGATGGGGAATTTATTGCCCTTGTATGGGTAAAGTTTTCAACTGTCATTTAGGGCATGTTTGAAAACAAATATAAAAAATAAGATTTTGAATAAAGTGGCTTAGTTCTCTTTAGTTCTGTTTAATTAAAGTGATTCCGCTTTTAATTAAACAAAAAGCTAAAAAATGTTGTCAAACGCATTCTAAAAAATGACTTAATTAAAAAGTTACTTTTAACTTTTAGTGCAAAAATATTGTTTTTTAAAAAACGAAAAAAACTGCTTTCGAGGAATCAAATCTATTTTAAATCACTTTATTCAAAATCTTATTTTTCATACGTGATTCCAAACGGACCCTAAGCCACTTTATTCAAAATATTATTTTTCAAACGTGTTTCCAAACGCTACCTAAAAGCTGAAAGTAACTTTTTAATTAAGCCGATCAGCTTTAGCGTTTGGTTATGCGATTGCGTAACTTTTGCGATTGTAGGAAGCTAGTTCTGTAATTGTGCAACCAAACAATTTTACAATCGTAGCTTCTTGCAAACAGATTTCAGGTAAATAGTGTCTAAAAAACTGCAATTTAAGAAAGCTAGGAGGATGCAGCTTCCTGCAGACTTAGTTTTAAACCCAGCGATTGCAGAAAATCAGTTCTGCAATTGCGTTACCAAACGTTACCTTTAGAATACTTTTAACAACACTTTTTAGTTTTCTGTTTAATTAAAATCGGAATCACTTTAATTAAGTAGAACCAACGGGGCCGAAAATATAATAATTCAATTAGAAATGCATCTGGCGTGTGAGCAATGTACTTTCAGAGGGAGCCATAACAGTCCATGTAATAGTTGACAAATATGATTTTTATTTATTTATTTATTTTTTGCTATCTTTCTTGTTTATCTTCAGTGGAGGTAAAAATCTGCGCTAGAACACGTGTCAAGCCAATACATACGTGGGTCATCTGACTCGAGACCCACAAGACCCGATCCAGGTCGGGCAACCTCATGATGACGTTCTCGAGTGTATAGGCACGATTAGACTAAGGGTCTAGTCGGACAGTCAAAGACCACCTCGTGAGCAAATGTCATCTCGAGTAGAATAAGGCACGACCAGACATGAGGTCTGGTCAGTTGGCCTTACTCCTCGCAGACATACTCGGAAATAAAACGTGCAGGTGAGTACATCAAGAGACCCCGAGTAGAATGAAGAAACGGTCAAATGACCACTAACGCTTATAACCACCAAGTTGACACTTAAAGCCCACTACCAGCAGAACGTGGGTAATCAGGGTTGACATGGAACATAAATACAAGAAACGTTTCCCTTGAAAAAAAATCTCACTAAGCACTTAGTGGCAAGACAGTTATAAAGACATTTTGAGAATTACGTGTGGCTTGATCCCGCATGGATACATAGGCAACCTATAGAGAGGTCGCGCGCTAGCACTCTAATGACACAACCATTGGTACAACCAAAAATCCATTTTGCTTAAGTTTGTTTTACCACCAAAATATCAACAAAAGCTATCATTTGAAGTTTATTTTTCAAAAAAGATTTACAAAAAAATTTAAGAAGGAGAAAAATATCTGAACACTTTATATTTACATTTGTATTTTCATATACATGTGAAGTTGAAATCGTCATGGAAGTAAGCTTTCCAAATTTATGATAGCAGCATGTATGATGATCAGGGAGTAGTGGACATATTTCACGCTTTGTTAATTACTCTATTAAAACTCTTGTACAAAAAAAAAGGATGCTATTACACACAATCTAATCATCACCTCACCTACCTCACCTCACCTCGTCTATAATATTATGTACTTCGGATTATTGTCCAATGATATATATAATTTTTTATTTTTCCATAGATCCATATAATTAATTGAAATATATATTATTTATATAAAAATATATAATTAGATGATATATGTTTTTTCAAAAAAATATTTTCTCAAAATAAAAATAAAAATAAGGGGATGCCTTCCGTGAAAGTGTTTATAAGTTAAAACATCTATCTATTTATATACTAACCTCAAGCGTTTAAAATTTTAAACTTTGTTTCTTTATAACACTTTCATTCCGAATTTATCCTTGATTTTTTATGATCATTATTTTTTTTATTAAGGGCAAGAATGAAAAAAGGATAATGTGAGATATTCATCTAATTTATCTTTTAATATGAATGAATGATGGTGATCGTGTCACATCATTTTTTTATTGTTATTGTTTTTATTAGATTTATATTAAAATAATCATGAAATATATTTGATAAATAACTAATTTATGGTCAAATATGAGTTTCAATGTTTGATCTCAGTTTTCATTGTGAAAATAGTCATTTTGGAAAAAATCTATTTTACCGTCACAAGTATATATCAAAAAGTTATTTTCAACGAGTTATTGACCACCCCAATTAGAATTATACTTTAAAAGTTATTTTTAAAGAATTTTTAATTCTTGATTTTTAATATAAATTGGATAATACGATCAATATCCACAAAATCGTAATTTTTTTTGCATATATACCTTTAAAAAATCACATTTTAGCAAAATATCCTTGATGATTTGTTATTTCCAATAATATCATTCAAAATGGTTTAAATTGTATATAAATTTCATCTTTTTATCTATATATTCAAGCCATATTGTTTGTATCAGAGTTTCAGATAGAATATTTTTAGAATATAAGGTTAGTTGAGGGGTATATATGTAAAAACTCATTTTATGCCGTAACATATCTCTTTTATGTATAATTTCATAATACATTTTATAAATGATTTATTTAAATTTTTTTATTATATCATTTATGTATATATAACATGATATATTAAAAAATTGAGAGTATTGAATGTGGACAACTTTTTCAAAATATTTTTATTATGTCATTATGTGTATATAACATGATATATTAAATAATTGAGAGATTGATTATGGCCAGCTTGTTCATTTTTTTTTCATGTACAACGTGCCTAAGGTAATGCTAGTTTTCCCTAAATCAAAACAAGTTTCTTGTATATGAACTTTGTTGTACATTCAACATAATTGAGTGCATTTGTTCTGTTCGTGTGATTGCAAAACTGATTTTTTAGGAATCTGAGTTTTAAAACTGATTTTATAGGAAGCTCACTCCTAACTTTTAAAAATCATAGCTTTTAGGTAATATATGTTTAAAATCTATCTACAAAAAACTATAATAAAACTGTTTGATTGCACGAGAAACAACTTAAAAAATTGTTCGAAGTCTGCAACCAAACGCGGTCCAAATCGTGTAAAAAGACACACTGTCAAACCTTTCATTAATAGGGGGGTAGTCAATTAGGATTTTTATGGACAAATTGTTCATGTTCATGGATTTGTAAATCTTGTGTTTTTCAATCAGGACATTGGTTCGTGTCCAGTGTTATTCAACTGAGACATTATTTAATGGAGAAAAAGTCCAGCAATATTCGATTAAGACATTATTTTGTGGACAAAAAGTATAGCGTTATTCGATTGAAACATTATTTCGTGGACAAAAAATCCAGCGTTATTCGATTGAGACTCCTCATAGTAGACATTTTGTCATGTGTTATTCAATTTAAACAGGATTTGTGAAGACTTTCATAAGTGATGGATTTTTGTAGACTTTTGTGGACTTTATAGAGAGAAATATAAAGGAAAAAGTCATTTCAAAATCCCATCCAAATGAGTGAGATTCTCATGGACTTTTATTCCAGTATTATGAATTTTTTTTTTCTTTTAACAAAACTCATTTATGATTTTTATCTCATGCCTTTCATATTTTTATTCACATTTATTTATTTATTTATCATCTCCTTTTCTTCTGAATGTCCATTTGTATGAAATATTGTTTGTGTTGCAATCAATTATTTCATTATTATATATTATATAATATATGCCTAGATCATTCACAATTATTTTTTAAAATATAGATTTATCATATATTTGATTATATGTAAAATATTTTATTTGATTTTATTTGAAGATGTTTTTATTTTTGTACAATATACATGTATTTTTTATAATGTTTAGACATATATAAAAATAAAAAGATGTATTTAGGCATATGTATATATATGACTAAATATATTGATTACTTTTATTTCATTTTTTATTTAAAGTAATATAATGACTACTTTTATTTTATTTTATTTTAAGCAATATAATTTATGATTTTATTTCACTATATTTGAAGAGATGTAATATATGATTTTTATATAATATATATATTTTTTATTTTTTATTGTCTTCCTAATTAAAAACTCATCCCTCCCCTCTATGAAATTTTCTTTCTATAACAGGAAAAAAAAGGTTAGCTCATTGTGGATTTTTTTCAATATAAAGTTTTCTTTTTTATTTTATTTTTATTTTAGATCGATTGTTTTTAATGAAGAAGAGTTTTTGATGAATGTAAATATGTATGAAATATTGATATCGACTCATATGTTTGATGACTGTAAGAATTATGGATTTGCTTGTGTTGCAATAAATTATTTTCATTACTTATTTTTATCATGACATCTAGCAATATGCATTTTAGATAAGTGAAGATTGATATTTACTATATTAAATTACATTTTATGTTGGGTATGATAAGTTCTCTATTTGTTATTTAAAAATCCAAAAATATTATTGTGTTTATTAATAGAAATCTATATGTGAAAATAGTCAATCTGTGAAAGAATGCTAAAGTATGTGAAAGTCTATAAAAGTCCATGAGACTGATTTGTGAAAGTCTGCAAATGTCTATGAAAATCCATGAGAGTGATTTGTGAAAGTCTACAAATGTCTGTGAAAGTCTGTGAAAGTCTATGAGAGTCAATATGTGAAAGTCTGTCAATGTATGTGAAAGTCTACGAGAGTCAATTTGTAAAAGTCTACAAAAGTCTGTAAAAGTTTATAAAAGTCTGTGAAAGTCCATGAGAGTCAATCTATAAAAGTCTATAAAAATCTGTAAAGTCTACAAAAGTCCATCAATTAAAGAAATCCATCTATCGACTACCCCTCATAAATTACGACAGTGACGTTGATATAATTAATTGCGGCATAACACCAGACCAAAACGCCTGTGAAAGCCGTACCTCCTTTTTCTAGTTTTTTCTTCCAACAGAAACCCTATTATCTCTTCTTCGCCGAAATCCTAAAACCCTATCAAAAGAAACCCTAGAAAAGGAAACTTTTGAACGAATTGAAAACATGTCTTCGAAGTTCGGTCTGGCTGGGGGGATCCCAGAGCGGAGGGTCCGTCCGATATGGGATGCCGTCGACTCCCGCCAGTTCAAGTCGGCTCTCAAGCTCTCCACGGGCCTCCTCTCTAAGTACCCAAACTCTCCTTATGCCCTCGTAAGTCTCTCTCTCCGTCCATCCGTATCTCTCTTCGAATCATAGTCTGAATCTTCACCGTTGAAAGCGCGTTTAACGATGTCAGTCACTCGTGGTGCTTTTGATTGCTTCTTTGATGGCATGTTTTGCGTTCTCGAGGTTGTGTTTCCTTGAAATTTTGACTTAAATAAAATATAGCACATTGATATGTGCTTCTTATGTTGAGAGACTCGATGACCATGAGCTTAGACTTTTTCACAACATTTATTGCATTTATATAGCTAATTCACTTTTGCATTGTTTGTTGTCCGAATGGACACTGATAGAACCATCTAATGAGTAACCAAACATAGAATTATTAATCCTTTATCTAACCACGAAAATGACATAAAACAATATGGCAAAGAATAAAGAGTTGTCCCTCCATGTCTGCTCTCTAGAAGAGGGTTTGTAATATCTGTGCAGAAAATGGAATTATCAGACTAAATTTAGTTAAATATATGATCATTTGCTTGTTTTTTAGGACTATGGCAGGGGTGTCACTTTGCCAAGCTAACCTAATTTGCTTGCAAGCTTTGCAAGATCTGAGTTGAAATCAGGCACTTTTGCATGCATTTATTTCCTCTGAAGTGTGTTCTTGGTGGACCTTCAATATGGATGTCTATCTTCTGGCAATCTGAACTGCTTTCTTCTGTAGTTTGATGTCAAAATTTTGATCTTTATGCTCAATTGACTTGACACATGAAATGACATGACATTGTTTTTGGCCTATAAATATTGGTTTGACTTTCAAGCTTGATTATGACAGATTCCAACTTTCCATGGAAAATGACTTCTTCTCGTGTTTTTTTATAACGATGACCTTTGTCATGACTTGATATTTCTTACAGCTGATTTGGCTATAAGAAGGTGTACTTCTCTGGATAAGAGAATCCTGTAATTTTCGTAATAAAAAACATCTATATCTGTTTGAATAGCGTGTGCGGAATCCTCTCAAAATATAATTGACTGTTTGGATGTCACATGGGATTTGCAAAAAGTTGATGTTCACACAATGTTTACTATTGTTAAATCTAGCTCATGCACAACATATCTTCCTCCTCTTTCACTATCAGAATTGATGTATAAGAAGACCACTCTTCCTTTATGCAATCAATATATAACTTGTATGATCATCATCTCTCCAGAGCACTAGCGCAATAAACGGCAAGATCAAACAATTGACAACATGACCAGATTTTGTAATTACACCTTCAGACATCATATATTCATTGCCGTGATCAGTCTCAACTATAAGATTAATTTTGGGCCTAAAATCTGATTTATTTCAAAATTTCTGTTGAATTTGGGCACTTATTGTGTTAGTGCAAGGGAGGAGTTTGGGGTGGGGGGGGGGGGTAGGTGACGAGGGAGGATGGGAGGAATAGGGAAGGCAGAGAACGAGAGGCATCTTTTTCGGAGTGGGACAGGGTAAAAAAGTAGTAAACATATAGCTTCTTCTTGATTACCACAAGAAAATATACAAGTGAAGTTCTGAGGATTCCACTATTATTATGTGTAAGAGAATTTGATATTCATCTTCATCAGGCACACGACTTGAGTTACTTCTTTTGTGGGCCTTTACTGTTTATTATGAACTATAATTTCACTTTGCACGGCAAGGAGTGACCAGTTAACTCATTTTGGTAGTCTGTTTATCTAAGTTCTTCCCCTCCTGGCACTCTGGCAGGCGCTCAAGGCCCTGATCTTGGAGAGAATGGGGAAGCCTGATGAAGCATTGAATATTTGCATAACTGCCAAAGAGAAGTTACATTCCCATGATGCCATTCACATGGACGATCTCACCCTCAGTACTCTACAAATTGTCTTTCAACGATTGGATCGCTGTCTGTTTATGCTCTTCTCTTCAACATTTCTGCTTCCCTTATTTTTTATTTTTTTTATTTTTGTATGTGTACTTATTTTGCTGAATTAATCCTTTTTTCAGTGGATTTGGCGACCTCTTGCTACGAATATGCTTGTGGAAAATTTCTAAATAACCTCGAGCTAATGATGGGTCTTTTTAACTGTTATGTTCGTGAATATTCATTTGTGAAGCAACAACAGGTATGATGGATTTTTAATAAGCATGTTTTCTTCTTGTATTTTTCTCAAAATGTTTTAGCGATTGTTAAGGTTTGCTCATGGTACTTTTGGCAGACAGCTATCAAAATGTACAAGGTTGTGAGTGAGGAAAGGTTTTTGCTATGGGCTGTTTGCAGCATTCAGTTACAGGTTTTTCACGCATAAACCTTTATCTTATTGAATTAATATCGGTACTCAGTTGTGTCTTGGTGAATGAGTAATGTATTTGCCTGGTTGCCAAGAATTATGTTAATCTTGTTTTGGAATCTTTTTCAAAAAAAAAAAAATCTTGTTTCTAAATTTGTGACTAATTTTGTTATTAAAGTTTTTAAAGTGCATGTAAGTGAGGGCTTGTGTTAATTTTTTTTCCCAAAGAAAAGGGCTTTTGTTATAATTTACCAACATATTTGATTTGACATCCAAGCTTATCATGGGCGCTGCATAGTAACTATTGTGCTTCCCTGGACCAACTGGGATGGGCCTTGGATGGATGTGGGTTTAAGATGCCCCATCGGGGGGTGGTGCGGGATCACTTTTCTCGATGTTTGATAATATAGATCGATAGATTTTCTAGTCATAGAAAAGGCATGCCATCTAGATGCCATCATATGCACAAGTGCTCGGGGCATTGTCTGCTTTTGTCATTTCCACGCCATTTAATTTCATATTCTGTCATACTCACATGTCACAATTGTCATAGAAAATGGGAAAATCCTAGCCAATTTGCCTGTCTTACATAAATTAAGTTCTATAATTGAAAATTTAATGCTCAATTGTCTTGCAAGGCAATACAGAAACTCATACTTCAAATATAATTAAAAACAGTCCGTTATGCTTTAAATAGTCAAACATAGACCCCTATGCTTTTCCTGTATTTGCAGCTATGCTTTAACTAGCAGCACACATATACAAATTTTGAACATTGTTATGCTAAGTGATGTTATTCTGGCCATTAAGGAGGGTGCTTGCTTCTTTCTTTGGTCCATATGTGGAAAGTTTATGCCTATGTGCATCTGGTTTTTTTGCGACGAATGAGTTTATGCCTATGTGCATCTGGGGGGCCGTACCCGTGTCCGACACGTGTCGGACACGGACACGGCATGGACATGTGCGACATTGTCAACATGACCGTCAACCCAAAACCAGCAATAATATCTTTCTTAATAAAAATAATATAACCAATTGGTTTAACAGTGATTTATAAAAATAGTGGTTTATTATTTAAAATAGTGATTTATAAAAACAATATCAATTGGTTATAAATAGTGAATTAAATTAATTGTATTTGTTTATATAAAATATTGATATATATTTATTTATTATATTAATTTATTTGTTGCCGTGTCCTAGCCGTGTCCGTGTCCTAAAAATTACCTTTATTCTCAGAACCCTTAGTTTCAGCCATTTGGTATTGGAGGTTAAAAAATCAATTTCATGCAGTTAAGAATCCTGTTAAGAGCCATAAAGATCTTCTCTCTCAACATAAGAACCTCACCTTTCAACACTAATTTAAATAATCTGGTACTAGAGTTTTTATTTTTATTTTTAATATTATTTTTGGGATGGTGGTAGCTTACCACTTGTATGAAACATGAGATCACCAGGTAATTTTTTCTTCAAGAAATTTATTTTTCTTATGCAGCTAGCAGTTTGGGATTAATATTATTTTTTATCGAAGTCTTTTTCTATTTGTCTTGTTTTCTATTGAGCATGATCACTACAGATGTATTTTCTTTTTTTTTCATATCACAATTTCTATTTATCTGGATTGGTGCTTTGCAGGTTTTATTCAGTGGTGGAGGAGAGAAACTTTTGCAATTGGCAGAAGCTTTGCTGAAAAAGCATATTGTCACACACAGTTTGCATGAGCCTGAAGGTGTGTACTGTTACCACGGTTTTATTTTTATATTGGCATGCAGGCCATCATTGTTGCTTGCCAAATAAATAATTTGAATCTGCCACAGCGCTTCTTATATATGTTTCGATATTGGAGCAACAAGCAAATATGAGGCTGCTTTGGAGGTACTCTCAGGAGATATGGGGTCCCTTCTAGCCATTGAAGTTGACAGGCTACGCATAAAGGTATATTTTTTGTTTCACTGCAAGTAAAATTTGATTTTTTTTTATTACAAGCTCCCCGTAGTTACTCAACTCCTTGTGCTGTTGCATTTAACATTTAATTGTGTTTTTCCATTCTCAAAAAATAAACTGTGTTTTATTCCTTTTTTTGATAATTAGCATAGCATTGTCGATGGGTTGTATTAACGGATATCATTTCTTCATGTACCAAATATATTATGTAATATTAACTATTTAAGAATGTATGTACATTGAATGGTTTAGTTGGCCAATTTTACTATGCTTCCTCTTTAGTGTAAGGGAAGCAACCAAAGGGACAATATCCCTTGATTTCCTGTAGAGGATATGATTATTTATATAAACTCATAGGTCCCCTTAAGCGCAATTTTTTTCACGTGATCCACATGTATGCCATTTTTGGGTTGTGATTCTATGGTGAGTTGGGAGGGAGTATGAACTTAGTATATTGTTATCATGTTGACTAATGTGTAATACTCACGAAAACTTGTAATCATGATAGATGCTTATAAAATATGTATATGTAATATTTGAAATGAAAATGGGAGCAATTCATGTATCAAATGCTGCCCCTTGAACATAAGGAGACGGGTGATCTTCATTCTAAATTTTATCAAACATATTAAAGAAACAAAATGAACATGTGAAGGCTCCGAAAGTGGAAAACCTTCCATAAAAACCCAAAATAATTTTATATCCTTCCACATATGAAGTCTTCTTTCATATTGCCATGGTACTTGCTCGTTAACCTTGACATTCTGTTTTGGTGGGTTTTGTTATACTTAAAAACATTTTAGCAATGGAGTTGAAGTTTTTTGGTAAAAAACTCATATAATTGTTTATATAATCAACCATCATCTTACCTCAGATGATAATCTTTTGGTAGTGAATGCTATAATGTTCATGATGCGTGTATGAAATTATAAATGCATCAGTGTCGCCACTCTATGTCTGTGAAAATTTGAGATTAAACCCTATGATATTAAGTGCGATCATTCCAGCACTAATGCACTGGATCCCATCACAACTCCGAAGTCAAGCGTGCTTGGACGAGAGTGGTACTAGGATAGGTGACCTCCCGGGAAGTTCTCGGGTTGCACCCATAAATCTTATCTTAGAAAAAAAATATGATATTTAATGATTATTGTTCATTGTACGAATAGTGATCTTTTTCTTATCTTTTGTGGGTTTTGTGCCCTGAACTAATCTGCTTCACTTGTTACTGTTTGACTTTAAGTTGACAGGGAAGGCTCCTTGCTCGTGCAGGTGACAATGCTACTGCGGCTGAGGTTTTCCAGAAAATACTGGAATTATGGTATGTTGCTGCTGTTCCTGCAGACGCTGCTATGTTGGGTGTTGTGTTGTTCCTCAGCTGACTGCTATGTTTTATAGACATACAGGATAAGATTTAAACTCGTTAAGATGGTCTTAGGCTCCTCATTATTCGATGATTTCATTTCCAAGTTTGATTGTGAATGATAAAATGGTCTACTTGAACTGCTTAATTTCTACTTTTACACATCATGTCTTCTTTCTTTGCATGTCATGATTTTTCCTGTATTTAGAGAGATATATAGTTATTATTTGCATTATGCACTTTTTAAATATGTTTGTAAGTCAATTGTTCTTGGATGTGTGGTGCTTCAGTATTTTTCTTTTTCTCATTGTATTGTAATTCTTTGTGTTGCTCTAGTATTTTAATGGGTACAATTTTTTTATTCCAAAGTGCTTTTTTGAGAGAAAAAATTCCAAAGTTTGTTTCCGTGTTATTATCCCTTAGAATGGATTCAGATCCAGGCATGTCTCCATCAGCCTTAGATTTATTTTAAGTTAATTTTGCATCAGTTTGGGCGCAAAAGTGTCCTCCAGTTTATAGGATTATTATTTCATATCATTAGCCGAGCATTTTCTGCCTACACATGTTCTTGACAATGGCGAGAATGGTTTCTTCACCAGGTTTTAGGTATGAAAAAAAGCTAAATATTTTCTTCCACTGATTGGATTGTTTTCTTTTGGCACTTGGCACATTGTAGAGGACATTCACCCACATCACCCTGCTTGCTGAACAAAATATCCAGCACGTACTCCATGTTATTGCCTGTAACTGAAGCATGTGTTTCTTCTCCATCGTGGATATTTTACTTTGTCAACCTTCCTAAATTCATGATTCACACAAATCTTCTCCTATTCTTTTTGTACCCCCCCCCCCCCCCCCCCCCCCGCCTCTAATTTTTTTAATCATGATTGTTGAAAATCACAATGACCTCACAGATTCATATAAGTGCTACACGAATTATTTCTTGTTCTGTTAATCATTTGATGGTTTGTATGTGCAGTTGGATGTATCCAAAGTTTAAAGTATTGTTTATTGATACCATATATCCATAATATCAAAAGCAAATATTATATAGCTTGATATGGTAGGTCTGTTTTATGTGAATCGTGTGCTTCTAGTAATGTAAATCATGACTAAGATATGTATCTGTAAATTGGAAAAAGCCATCGGTGTTTTGTGATATGCCATTTATCTAATGCTTTAAATTATGGTAGGCATCATTGTTATTCTTTCCATTGTCTGTCAAAAGCATGTTTTTCAAAACCTAGCCAGTTGACATGTATATTCAGTCATTTGATAAATATATATCAAGTTTTAGTTTTGATGTGATGGTTTATATGATCAGCTTGGGTACAAATCAGGCCTTCTGTTAAAATATATTTGAGCATGTCTTATTTTGATTGATGCATCGTCAGTTGTGGCTTCATCTGCGGAAGTAGGTACAGTCTTGTTTTTTGTCACTCTGGGAGCTTTGATCATTTCTTGTTGACACAACCCTTACTATTTACAATGATTAGCTTAGCTCAACTTCTTAAATGGTACGAGATATCATGGCACCCACTAGGTTAAATACCAATATTTTATTTTTTAATAACTTGTATAATTATCTGCTTGACATGATACATATCATTTCCTGAATTTGTGATTTGAGTTGCTGAATTTGCAATATTTTTTTTATTTATTCTGCCTCTAATGGTCATTTTTTGGTTGTGCAGCCCTGATGATTGGGAGTCATTCCTCCATTATTTAGGCTGCTTGCTTGAAGATGATTGCTGTTGGCGCAAAGAGATTATAAATGATCCATTATATCCATCACAGTTGGTTGACAGACCATCTCTTTTAACAGAAGAAACTGTATGCTCTTTAGTTTTTCAATTACTGGAGTCTTCCTTTCTGTGCTGAATATAATTTAATTGATAATTGATTCTGTTTTTTGAGTTATTGAATGCTGATTTATTGATATAATGAAGCCTTGATTCATTATGCATTAATCTGCAGTTTGATTCAAGGATATCAGGCGCGTTATCTTTCGTTAAAAAATTACAAACAGAGACCAATAATGAACCTATAAGATGTCCATTTTTGGGAAACATTGAAATTGAGAGGAGGCGTCGTCTATATGGGAAGGCTAATGACGGTGAGCTAATCGAAGCTCTGTTGCTAATCGAGCTTCTGGCTGTTTGGCGTATTTCCGCAGGTTTGTCCTTAGAACTGTATTCCATAAACCCTATTGCAAAGAAGAAAAAAGTTTGTTGAACACTAATTTTTCAATGTCTTCAATGTTCAAATCGTGCAATTTATTGATAGATGATATGCTACATAATTACTATCTGTTTATGAATTTTCAGTCTGTATTTGTGAGGGATGTGGGCTGTTAAATTTTTATAAAAATTTGTCTCTTGTGATTTGACCGCTATATGCAGACGTAATCTAATTAATATTGCCTTAAATGTTTTGCGTATCTGTCTGTTGGAACATGTGTAGTTTTTTATTAAGAATTTAAAGATGAGTGATCTCGCAAGGAACTCTTCCATATTCTTTTTGAAGCAAAGTATATTTTGGGAGCACTAAAATCTACTAATGCTCGAGATATTTAACCAAATGTTACCCACTTTTCATGTGATGAGATCTGCCAAATGGACGAGGACTGGACCTTTTTTTTTGGTGGAAGAAATGAAGTGTTGTGACATAAAGAGCATTATGCTATCTCCAGATTAACTCTGGATGAAATATGGAAATTCCTAAAGAAGACATTATTGAGTTTAAAGGAAAGAAGTTATGATGAGTGCATTCTGCTGCAATTTGCAAACATGAAGATGCTGGAAAATTTAGCCCCCAGACACAACCTTCACATGGATTTTAATAGTTTTCAAAACACAGCTTAGCAGTGTTGACAGTATAAAAACTCGTCACTCACTAATGATGGTCTGCAATTTTCATGGTCGGGTTTCCAATATAAAAGCCACTAGCTATTACTGTCGTGAACAATGGGAACCATAACCCTTCCTCTACTGCTAACTCTCTGTTTTGCAATATATTAAGGACTCCTGGTAAGCAAATTTATTTTTTATTTTTTCGTTTGTTTCATTCTGTGTACCAATTTTCTTTAATGGAATTTGGTGGGCATCACCTTTCATTTTAAAAATGTATTTTTGAAAAAGCTCCGTGAGACGATATGAAGGTGGATGACTTCTTACCCATCGCTTTCTTATCAAGTCTTTGAAATATGGGCAAATGTACTGTATAAGCAAGTGGATCATGCTTCAATATGGAAGGTTAAAGATTGTGTCCACAATACTTATTTTAGCTTTTTAACAGTCAAGAGGGTATGCGAACTGAGCTTTGGGAAAGTCAACTAAAGGATGACCAATAATCAAATCTTGGGAGGCACCAATTTAAAAAAACAGTCAAGAGGGTATAGTTTTTGGGTTTGGTTGACCTGTGAATGTTTATAGCAATTTTGTATAACTACTATACCAGGTGCATAGTTTTTTTTAGATATCTCTGTTCAGTTCTCTGTAAATATTGGGTAGTTGAAACCTTATTTCTAGATTGAAATCCAAACCATCCAACTTAGATATTGAAAGCCATCCAATGGTCAAACTTTACCTTTTTGGAAATTGTTGAAGCTCCTTCATCTGAAGTATAAAATACAGATAATTCTTTTGATGAAAGGTCGGAGTACATCAAATGAAATTTAATAAGAGGAATATTAAAAAACTTAATTTTTTTTATTAAAAATAGAGTTATAGCTCCGATATGTGAGGGATTAATTTAAAAACCTTAAACCTTTATATGCACATGATTGTGTGTTACATTAGAAAAATGTAAGCGAATGTTCATCTCTGATTGTGTTTGAATTTTGAGAATCATTCTGACCATTTTTTTGTCACTGATGTTTTATGGGTATTTGGAGCACTGGGAAAATCTTTAGTTTCAATTTGAAACTGAGATAGTTGCCTATGTAGTATGTGTTTTAAAAAAACATGAATCATGAACTTTATTTTTTTTGGAGGCGAGGGAACTTCGGAAGAAGAAAGGGAAAGAAGGTACAAGATAAATAAGGAAGACCACTCCCGAAGCATGGATAACCTTGCAATGTCTCAAAAAGGAATAATCACAATCTGAGCCAATTGTTGAAAAACGTATGAAATGCATCTTTATTCATTCAGTAAGTTGAAAGACGTATGGAATGCATCTATATTCATTTAGATTTTAACAATAAATCCACACAATAAAAAATACTTTCTATGATGAAATAAACTACCATCATACTTCGTAGTTCTAAGTTCTAACTGAGAAATGGCTTCGTCATCAAATATAGAACCGCAACGTTTGACAAGTGTCATCTCTGTTACCACTTACCAGTAGTGCTTTCTGTATCCAACCTTCCTTTCTTCCAAGTGTTCTCAATATAAGACAAATGAAATTGAAAATGAAGATGAGCAGGAAGATTGCATGACTTGCTGGTTGGTCCAGGTATTTGATTTTTGAGTCTAGGAGGCTTAATGTGACATTCAAATGACCTTACTCCCGCAGTTTCGGGAGTAGCAGGTCACAGTTTTGAGGGAGGCCGCTCGGCTTAGATATCTCTTCTATCCGGGTCTTGGCTTGCTTTGGTACACTTTGTTTTTTGTTTTAATCTTTTCTCTGTAGTCCCCTCCTTTTCCCCCATTAACTCTGTTCAGAGTTTGTAATTCGGTTCTCAGAAATGAAATCGGGTAGCAAATATCTACCTTTTATTAAAAAAAAATGACCCTAATGTAAATGAAATGTGATTATTCTTGTCT